>CM031242.1:994844514-996342056 GCA_018340775.1 Taxus wallichiana var. yunnanensis | reverse complement strand
TCATTCATCTAGTAGGTAGATGACCATTGAAGTCATTAAATCAAGTATCCAAAATTCACCCCCGGGGGTAATTTTGATAACATGCATCGAAGGTTCAAGTCCTGTGCATATTGATTGATTTGAGCAAACATCATGTTTCGAGGTTCCCTCGATATTTTTCTAACTCTCGCGTCGAGGTTGAGAAGAGTAAGCCTGAGAAAACGTGCAAAAAGGTTGCAGAAGGCAAGTAGGTTGATCCAGGAAAAAATCATAAAAATGGCTAAGTCCTAGTCCCAGGAGCAATTGGGACAAGTGGGACAAAAGGTGTGGATCAGCCGAAAAGCCTCCAGCGGCCCAAGTAGCAACAAGGACATCGGGACAAAAAGACCCGAACCGCCGAACCGGGCGAAATGAGCACAAACGGTCCATAGGCATTTGGGACAATCGGGCCTGTATACGCGGAGGACGCGAGAAGCCGATCTCGAAAAGGAAGAAACCGCCAAAGTTGGGACATCTCGGGACAAAAGGCGCGAACCGGCCGAACCAGGCGAAAAAGGTCAAGACCCCGAAAACAAATTGGGCCAAGTGGGACAAAAAGACCCGAACCGGGTGAAATGGGGAACTTACCCAAAAGCAAATGGGACATCTGGGAAAATGGACGCGAACTGGCCTGGTTCGCCAAAATCAGCACAAGGAGCACAAAGCAAATGGGACAAATGGACGCGTGGGATGCGAAAGGTCAAGGAGCCGAGAGCCAATCAAATCTTGCCACGTGTCCAACGCAAAGAGGGACAAGGAAGCCCATTTCGGGCGGATCGGAAGTTTTTGTCCCAAATGGTTTGGGACATCCAGAAAAAGACGCGAAGGACGCGAAGGATCCAAAAGGGCCGAGAACCAATGAGAAGCTGCCACGTGTCCTCACCAAAGCATGTCGGAAGAGTCGCAAAACCCGCCAACAATGCAAATCGGATTTCCGGGTCAGGTCGACAAGTCGGAAAGACAAGTCGGGTTCACATGGCGCAAAAGCATGTCGGGAGTCCGCCAAAACCCAACACCAAAGAATATGTTGCATGGTCACCAAAACCCGACACAAAGGCATTCGGGTTTCGGGAAACATGAGACATGAAACATGCAAATCGCAAGGCATGTCCCGATGCTTGAGGGTTCCGCAAACCCGACACACTACAAAGGCAAATCGGATTTCCGGATTGAGGAAAACATGTCGAGCCACCTCCCAAACCCGATGCAAATGCAGAGGTGAATCCCGAACCTGACAGCTGAAGACTTTTCTCATCCAATCGTGAGCATGACACGTGTCATTCGGGTGGCGAAGCGGGAAGAGCTTTTCAAATCCATTTTTGCCTGTTTTCTTCAAATCATCATATCTTTTGACCCAGAGCTCGGATTTGTACATTCTTGACATCAATGGAAAGCTAGTGAAATCCTCTACATGATTCTGGGGCTAATCTCGAGTTTTGGTGTAGTCTGGAGAGAGAAAATTCAGGAAACGTCTCTGGTGCATAGTAATGGCCGGAAGTGACGTTTCAATGCCCAACTTCAATACAACATGACAGCGACCGCCGCTTTTTCCAGATCCGCTTGTCATAATGAGATGAATTGAATGCATCCTGGAGGTGGTTGGGGTAGTTTTGGCTTTCCCCTCTCTCTTCCCATTCTCATTCTTTCTATATATTGTAAAGAGGAGCGAAATATAAAAAGTTGTTCATCTTTTCTGCTCTGCCCTCCCTTCTTTTCTTCTCTAGGGTTGAAAATGGAGTTCGAGCCTCCTCCCTTGCTCTGTAATGGCATTTTTTGCCTTTTACTAATGGAATGATGTTCTGTGCAAACTTCTGAAGCAACAAAACGTGTTTTGTGATGCATCTGTCCATCCTTTCTCGTCTTTGCTTGTTTTCTTCTTGCCTCTCTTCATTGCAGGTATTTGTGCATGTTTGAACGTTCATTGCAGATCTGGAGCTGTGTTCATGGAGTTTTGGGACATTTTCTGTGTGAAATCTATCCTTGGGCCTGTGATGCATCTGTCCATCCTTCCCATTGCTCACCTCTCTTTGTCCCATGGCAGTTTTGATAGATGTCCAACATTC
This sequence comes from Taxus wallichiana var. yunnanensis, assembly GCA_018340775.1. NCBI lineage: Eukaryota > Viridiplantae > Streptophyta > Pinopsida > Cupressales > Taxaceae > Taxus > Taxus wallichiana. The sequence continues at coordinate 996,339,975 of CM031242.1, read as the reverse complement.
TCCTTCTCTGGTGTATCACCGTTTTAGTGTAGGCTTTTGTTCTTTTCCTTTCTCCCTCTCTCTCCCTGTCCCCTTGGTGGTTAGATTAGGATTAGATTAGCTTGCCTGCACTGGAATAGCTTGTGGCAGGTAGTTTAGGAGCAGGAACCAGCCTTCTCTGGAGATTCCTCTCTCGGTTTTACAAGTCCCACGCTTGGAGAGAGGTTTCAATGTTGTGCAATCACACTGGATGCCTGAACATCAACCTAGAAGCCTGATGTGCATCCAGGGGTGCTGTGATTTTGCACTAACAAGTACCATTGTGGAATTCTTCCATCAGCTCATTACCTTGATCGTGTATAATTTCCCTCTTTGTCGTCCATCAGCCCTATCTAAAATATTACTCCATACGTGAGAATAGAATATGGATGATTGACTTGAGTAATCTTCCTCTTAGTATTTGCATTGACACCATCAAGAAAATTGAAATCATTCAAATGATTCCAAATATCTATGTATTCACTAGGGATTGTGTCAAGGGATAACAATGTTGCATTTGGGAAATCATCATCATCACAAGATGAACCTAAACCATCATAGGTTCAAGAGATTCCATCTGCATTAACATTCTTCTTTCCTGGCCTATCTATAATATCAAATTCAAATTCTTGTAGAAAAATTATCCATATTTTTATCCTTCCTGATGGGTTAGGCTTATTTACAATATATTTTAGAGCCTAATGATTTGTTACAACTATAAATTTCTTCCCTAACAAGTAATTTCTAAACTTCTTTACAACAAAAATGATAGCTAGAGCCTCTTTTTAGTTACAATATAATTTACCTCAACATTGCTCATTTGTATTCTCCTAAAGTAAACTAGATGATCATTCCCATTCTCATCCTTTTGGCTCATAGTTATACACAATGAATGGATTTCTCTAGTCTAGATTCTTTAAAACAGGTGTAGACACCAAAGCTTCCTTTAGTTGTTTAAAAGCTTCATGCACCTTCTTTCTTGGTTCATAAGTAACATCCTTCTTCAAGAACTAGGTTAGTGGTTGTGCAATCTTTGAGAAATTCTTGATGAACCTTCTATAGTAACCCACATGGCCTAAAAATGATCTCAACTTACTTCTATTCATAGGAAATGGTAACTCTTTGATTTTTGAAACTTTATCAGGATCGGTACCAATACCATCTCTGGATATAACATGCCCTAAAAAATGACTTTAGAACATCCAAATACACACTTTGTAGGGTTTAGTGAGGCGTGTGATTCATCTAACCATTAAAATATTGTCTCCATCTGGTGTAGGTGGTCCCTTTTTCTCTCGTAGATACAAAAATTATCCGGGGAATACTTTGATGAAACTTCCAATGTAGGGTTCAAAACCCTATTCATCAAGCTCTAGAATGTTGTTGGAGCATTATACAACCTAAATGACATAACTCTATAAGCAAACATTGCCCAAGGAGTGGTGGACATAGTCTTAAGCTGATCTTTCTCTTTTATACAAACTTGGTTATATCCACTATAGCCATCTGTAAAACTATAGCACTCCCGACCAACTACTTCGTCTGCAATATTTGATCTCGAGAATGGAAGAGGGTAATGATCCTTCTTTGTCACTTTCTTGAGATTCTGTAATCAACACAAATTCATATTTTCCCTTTCTTTTTTATTGAGATCTCAATGGGAGAAACCCATTCTGGATTATCCACAACAAATATGAATCTTGCATCAAGCAACTTATATATTTCTTCTTTTACAGTCTTGGAGAAATTAGGATTCATTCTATATGGCCTTTTCTTCATGGGCTTAACACCATCTACCAGCTCAATAGAATGCTCTACCTAACTTACTTGATGGAGTTCCTTGTAATCAAAAGTGAATAAGTGCAAGTACCTTTGAAAGAGATAGAGGTAGGATTCTTCTCACTCTCCATCACAACATCACCAATATTTATTTTTGGAGATGATCATCAATTTATTCTTCAGATAATTTTATGGGTTCATGAGTCGGTGCGACTAGAAGGATATCCATGACTGAAACATCAACCTCAATTTCTTCATCTTCGTGTCTATTTCACGGGTACTAGAGTAATCGAGAGGATTTCCAATCATCGATTTCATCACTTGAATTCATAGGTTTTCCTTATGATGCCAAGGGATCACATTAATATTCACCCTCTCTCTTCCACATCTAAGTGTCATGAAGCCTTCATTCTATTAGTTTCTTGCATGAAATCACCTTAGTCACGGCCTTCCCAACAACATTGGGTATGCAACAATACCATTCTTCATCATCGTGAATTCTACCACACATACAACACCCATGACAGATATTACCACATTTGAAACAACACCTTCTCGGTTTATTTTTTCCCTTATTTAATGACCTTAACATAAGTGTTGAGGGGCAATCAATTTTAAACCCAATATATTCATTACGAGACTCATTCATTACATTAACCGTAGTACCTCCATCTACTAAGATATCATGAATTGAAATACCATTACAAAGTACCTCGGCTTATGGAGCGTAGGGATCCGCCTTTGCTTCCAAAACAAGGATCTCAACCTCCTTCACCGAGCATTGATTCCACTTTGCAGCTCCCACCTCTTCTCAAAAGACATAGCAAAAGGTGACCATATGTAATATTTGCAAGCCTTTTGGAAAGATCTTCTAAGATGGAGTATGGTCCTTTACCCTGTTAAATCAAAAAATCTTACACACCCAACTTTCTTCCCTATGTTTCTTACTAGTCTCTCCTTTCATCTTTTTAGGATCATTTCCATCTTAGTTATCTTTTTCTTTCTTTATTTTTGTTAGAAACACATCTACTTCATTATTCATGCCCCTATCTACTACATCAAAAGAATTCATAGGTAATTTTTCTTTATCATCATCTCTTGTACTGGATGTAGAAGCTTTATCTAGACAATTATACTTATAATGATCCTTTTTATGACAACCATAACATACAACTTCATATATATTTATTTTGGACCTCTATCTCCTCCCTGGGAACTAAATTCCTTTCCTTGAAGAAGATTAATAGTTAATCGACCCGTTTTCTTGAACACATCTTCATGCTAAGTAGATGTACTAGGGGGAATATTTGAGCTCACCAAGAGTGGTTGTGGCTTCTGGACCAAAGGTGTTGGTTTAGGCTCCACCTTAGCAATAATTTCTTTGGGCCCCTCTTCCATGTTTTCTTCTTACCTTCTTGCAATATATTTTTCTTGTTCAAGGGTCATTGGGCGGTCATACTTGACTCATTATCTGATCTCGGCTTCATCCCAAGAATCAAGTACTTACATAGGATATTATCCATGTCATTCATCAACCCATCCATTAATCCTTCCTTCTAGATCTAGGCATCAAGATTCCTCCTTAGCTCTAGAAAATGAGCATGACAATCCCTTATCTTCTCCTCTCCTTGGGCTAGCTTTGTGATCTGATCATGAGATCTGCATATTTATGTTGTTCACCAATTTTTTTAAGAAAACTTTCGGTTAATAAATCCCATGAGTTTTTAACATTATCACCTAGTGTTTCAAACCACCTAAAGGTTGAACCATCCAAAAATGTAAGAAAAAAATTTAGTCCGTTTTTCCCTTCTTGTGAGGCCATTACAAATGCAAGATCTTTTAAATTCTTGAATGAAATAGGAGCATCTTCATTAGATTAGTCTAAAAAGCTGGAATATTTCCCATTTCCAAAAGTAACCACAAGGAAATACCAACCCATGAGTACAATCAAAATAATTATGTGCACAAATAATTGGAATCACTATAATAGAAATGACTTTACACCTCTTTATAGTAAAATAAGAATGACCACGGTAAACTTATATTTACTATGGTAAAACGTGACTTCATGGTAAAACTCGAATTTATTGTGGTAAACACTATTCATAGTAAAAATTAAAGTTACTTTGGTAAATACTATTCATATTAAAAAGTGAAGTTACTATGGTAAATACTATGCACGTTAAAAAGTTACTTTACCATGGTAACTACTATGTATAGTAAAAACAAGGTTACCCTCCAAATTATTTTTGACTAAGTGGGAATATATTTCCAAAAAATCCACCAACAAGGAATGGTCTTGGAAATGGAAACAAAATGTCAACACGAAACCGACTTTGTGATAATATTTCACCTAGAACTCCTCATGCTATGATTATTTCAGTAATGCATAACTAATGGTTTGGTGGTAGTAATCGAAAACACAACAAACATAACACAATAATACCACAGACTATGACATAAAAGAATGATGACAAAACTGATATACAACTGCAAAATATAGTATTAACATGAAATTGTTATAATATAACCCATAAATTACTCCAAGTGTTATCAACTCCACTTGTTTTCCAACCATAGTTATGGGAGAAAATTCACAATTACTCATCTTGATGACTTCCTTAACACACCTTCACAATGAATCTTTTATTCATAAAATAATTATTACAACTTTGTTCTATGATAAATGAAAGGAGTGGCCTCTCTATTTATAGAAATTCAGGCTTATCCACCCTATCTCTAAGATAGGATAGGAAATATCTTCCCGAATAATCATATTCCATGCCTCAACTCTTGTCTTTACATGTAGGCTTATCTTCTAAGATAAGATAAACCTTATCATCTCACATGGGTTCCACCTTTATAGATATTACACAAATTTAATATACAAAATATTTATGACATCACTCCTTGTCATTATTACAAATATAATATTTCTAATTCTAAATCATGTAGACCCTACTTATCCATTTACCCTAACTTTGACATTTTAACATTACCAAGACCACTTACGACAAATATTTACTTTTTACCACAACATTCCTATTGTACTTTGATTGTTACCGTACTCTACTTTATTGGTGGTGTTGTATCGGTAGCACCATTATATTCTATCGGACACCACTACTAATTATACTTAACAACATCTTATTCCTAATACATACATTAATGAAATAGAAATTACGGAGGAAAATTTTAGTGTCGACAACTTTAATGGCTAAGATGAACCCAATTTGGATTTGGATTAAGGGTGGAGAGTGCATGAGAAGATCGGAGAATTCTAGAATGGATATTTCTATAATTTGATAGAAGTATCCATTGAATTAAAAATTAAATGGAGGGAGGGAGATATATTTTAATTTTTAAATATGAAAATGGGAAATTTAGAAGGCTTCTAAAAATAGAAGCCTTTAGATTTAGAGGTGAGGACGTGATTAGGGTTATAATTATATTAGGTTAATAAATAATGATTAGGGGTGAGGTTAAATGGAAAGGATAGGTTGAGGGATGTGTAGGGTAGCTAGGTAGATGGGTAGATGGGGATAGGAATATTAAATTTCTATAAATGATTATAAGGATTATTAATGGCGTAGACACATTATTTGAACTAACCAACTTAATACGCTTAAATTGTGCTAATTACACCACTTAGCACAATTTGACGACACACCGTCAATAGTGCCCCATTTCTCTTATGTCACCATTAATTAACTACATTACACTAGTTAATTGACTCTTTTATCACTCAAAACCCTAATTACCGAACTTTCGTTAATTAACACATCTTTCTTTCTAAAGTAATTTATTATGATCGCTATTCTAAATAAAAAAACCTTCATAGAATTAATCAAATTCTTCTATTGCATCATTAAAAATAATGTTAATTATATTCTAACTAGCATAATAGGCCCATCCCTATATTAATTGATTACCTTTTATTAATTATATGCACCCCGATTCCCATGGGTCATGAAAGGAAAAACTTAACTCTCCTAAGGTTGACTCAACCCTCCCTAAACCATCCTTACCTACAACTAACTCAAACTTTCTATTATCCCACATTTAAAGGGATGAAAATCTTCTTTTATCCATTGGGCTATATAAGAAGCCCTCCTCTTACCATTCTAGCTACACCTAAATGAGCATAGAGCCTAGACTATAGCCATTTTATCATATTAGAGTATTCTTCCATTAGTGGAGAGCTCTTTCATTTGCATTGACCAATCCAATATTTTTGTGAAGAATAATGGAGTTAATAAAAAAACATAATAATACATGGCTTGATGCACCTCCATTATTTACCATCTTGGATAAAACAACATTTATCAACCCTTTGATAGCTAAAGGATCTACATAGGTCTATTTCATTGATTTAGCTTTCTAAAGAGTAGAACAATAAATGTTTACATGTTAGTTTGAAGTTCATTTTCAAGGTTCTAATGCATAATATTGATGTTTATTACTTTTTTAGCTCTTATCATGATGGTGCATAGATTTTAGTTTATCATTGTATTGAGGCTATTAGGTTTTATTCTTGATTTTATTTGCATAGCTAGCTAGTTATTGCATGCATTTGGAACGCCATTCATCAAGATACCATGTAGAGTTAGAATAGAACATGGAAATGTGGAACAAACCCCACATGATGAAGATGAAGAAGAACCTAATGAGGAACTATTCAACAGTAAATCCCAAACCTTAATCAACAATTAGCCTTACTGACATCTCATGTACAAAAGGAAACAAACAAAAATGTACATAAGGAGAAGCCTAAGGTCAAAAGTAGTGAACTTCACATAGAAAACCAAGAAGGCAAAACATCAAAGAAACATTCATGTATACATACCACCTTCTCCTATGAAGGACCAAATTCTTTCACAGGAACTGTAATCCATGAAAGAAACACTTGTAAGCCTTCAAGAAAACAATGGAGGACATAGTAAGAGTTGCTTCAACATTTTCCAAAGAAATTTTATATGCCAAAGTTTGACAAGTATAGATGGAAAAGAGACCCACATGATCATGTGAAAAAAATCTACATGACATGCAAAGAAGTGGCATATATCTAGAATTATTTCCTATAGATCTTTCCAAAAATCTTAGGAGGCCAAACTTTAGAATTGTTTACTCGCCTACCTCATGGATCCATACTCACATGGTCAGAATTGGCAGAGAGGTTTATTTGATATTTCTCATACAACATAGAAAGCGACATAACTATGGCAAACTTGTGTAATACTAAACAACGTCCTAATGAAACATTCACAATTTTCTTTAAAAATGATGGGGATAGCCAATCGCTTTCCTTGCACATTTCTGAAAAGAAACTTGTGAGCATCTTTGTACCCAATCTAAATCTAGAAATTTCTTTCCATTTACAAATGCATTGTGTCCATACATTTGAAGATGTCATCGAAAATGGCATACAAATAGAAAAGTCCCTCATTGCAAAAGGAACAATCAAATCATCGTCTAAATCTACTCAAACTTCCAAACCAACAAAAAAGCCAAATATTTTTAACAAAACTAAGAACATGGTGGGAGATGAAATCATAGATTCTAAACATATACAAATAATCCAAGTTGGTGAACCTTTTAAACTGACTAAAGGACCAATTCAACCACCACCAAAATGTAAAACGTTCACTCCTTTTAAAGATTCTTTGTCTGCAATATTAAAACAACTAGATGCAGTCCACATGGTGAATTATCCAATGATGTAACCCTCTGATGAAAATTATCCTAAACCATCATGGTATAAAGAGCATGAATATTTTGATTTTTATCGTGTAAAGGACACAATATAGATAAGTTCCTGAGACTTCACCACTACATCCAAGATCATATTGACAATGGAGAGATAGAAGTTGATACACAAAATGAAAATATGGGGATATTTAAAGAACCATTCCCTAAGCATGGTAAACCAAATGAGAAGAATCCAAATCAGGGAGAGTCATCCCAAAGCTACAAAGTCACAAACTATTTGTATACTAAAAGTGACAAAAATCATTATGAATCACTCATTGGATGTGTTCACTCTTCTAATGAGCATGTGAATACCATTAAGATTAAGGGAAAATATTTCACTGTGGTAACAAGGTGCGCTTGTCTCACAATATCAGAACCTCCTCTATCTACCCCTTAGGATGGTCAGTATAATATCCTAGAGAAACTTGAGAAGACGTCTGCTAAGATTTCAATCTTAGATCTTCTTAAGATATCAAATGTACATAAAGACATCCTATACAAAACTCTTTAGGGGTCGGGATTGTCAACAAAGAAGATCCTTCCATCTTACAATCTATGGTGAAAAATATTACACCAATAAAACACATCTCGTTTAACCACAAGTAAATACCCAATGAAGATCATGCACATAATCTTCCCCTGTATATAGAGGTATTTGTTACCCACCTGGAAGATAAAATGGGTGCTTGTGGAAAATGGGTTAGGATTGAATATATGCACCTTGAAACTAATCAAATAGTTGGGACACACAAAGGAAGATCTAGAGTCCCATATCATTACCATAACCACTTACGATAATACGGAGTGAGAATCAGATAGAAAATTCACATTTTCGATGGAAGTAGGACCAACTTGTCACCACACGAAGTTTCACATCTTATATTTGGAACTTCCTTATAATATGATTCTTGTTCTTCCATTGATTCATGTCATACAAGCAATACCATCAACATTCCATCATTTCATCAAGTTAAAACATGAAGGACACATTGTTACCATTTAAGGGGATCTAGAACCCTTTGCTCACTGTAGAGCTCTCAGATTTGCGTGTAGGGGTACATATACATGTCCTTACATTGATATAGTTTTTCCCCTTCAATTAGAAGCTATTGAATCATGGGTAGATTTAGACTCCCTAAGTTCTTGTGCTCATGAGGATTCTACATCTACCTCTCCCTTTGATTCATGGGAGATGAAAATTCTAGAATATGGTTGTGGAGAATACAATGTGCAATAGGCTCTCCTGGTTTAAGACCTATCTTTGTCACCTAAAACAAGAGGAAGGTATAACTATTGTTTTAAGTGGCCTAGAGATGAATGAACTATAGGGATTATTACCAAGGGGATCGTAGGCGAAGAGAAATTGTTTCGACCTACCTATAACTTGGGTTCTAGATGAAACTCAACCTACCTACTATAAAATCCCTAAATATGAAAAGTCTAGCCGAATAATGTATTTTATGGGCTATAAGGGCCTGGTATGTGGAAAGTACAAACAAATACTGAGGTATCTAGTCCCACTTCCATATTTAAAAATGGAGCGCTATGGTATTGATATTCAACCATATGGGGCCCATCCCAATGACCAAGTTACTACTTGTTACGAGTGCAAGGATAGCTTTAATTATTTAGACAACAACACAGATTCCCAATGTATCCACTATAAGGATATTTCCTCCACAAACCTTTTCATGGATATCGTTGTCCTTACCTTAATCCCCACTAGACTGAAAATTTACCGTGTCTACCTTTTCCTTTTCTATTGGGACCAATAACGTCATGTGCCATTGGACCTCTTTGAAAATTACGAGGCTATCATATAACTCATGGGCATATGAGATATAATTCCAATTAGAGATCATAAGAAAGGTTTCTACATTGACTTAGATACTTGCACATATTTCAGAGAGGAAGCTAAGCTTCGTGGTCAGGAAAACTTAAGAATAAGCAAGGGAAAAGTTCCAAAGAAAAACCTTGGCAAAAGAAAAATTCCAAGTCACACAGTGAAAACCTCTTTGAGGCATTGGCTAAAAAACAAGTAAAAAATCAATGGACAAGAAAAGTGACCATGCCAAGGGTGAAAATATCGTAGAGATTCCCTTGGAAGAATATATCAACCTTCCTCCCAATCCTATGCATATGGAGAATATGTCAAAAATATTGGTAGAAGAAACCATTGATGTGAATATTGGAACAAAATAAGACCCCAAGATAGCCAAACTAGGAGCTTTGCTCTCAGTATAAGATCAAAATATGTTCACCTTGCTTCTCATAGAATTTTTGGATATATTTTCATGGTCTTATAAAGATATGTTAGGCTTGGATCTAACTTTTGTAGTGCATAACTTAGTTGTGCTCATAGATGCAAAGTCCATCAAACAGAAGATAAGAAAAATACACCCTTGAGTGGCCCTTTTGGTTAAGGAAGAACTAGAAAGATGGCTAGTTGTAGGGTTCATTAGACATGTTGACTACTCGAAATGGATATCGAATGTAGTTCTAGTATAAAATAAACCTATAGGAATAAGAATTTGCACATATTTTAGAGACATCAACAAGGCATGTCCAAAATATGTTTTCCCTTTACTAATATTGACATGATTTTTGACTCAACTATGGGCTATGAAATTCTATTTCTTATGGATGGATTTTGGATATAATCAGATTAAGATAGCGGAATAAGATCAACACAAGACAACCTTCACAAACCCTTGGGGACATTCTATTATCAGGTAATTCCCTTTGGCCTCAAAAACTCTTGTGTAACCTATGAAATGGTAATGATAGTGATATATGATGATAGGCTACATGACATCATGGAGGATTATGTACATGATATCCTAGGGAAGTCCAAGATGATAGAAGACTACCCTGAAGTATTGAGGCATATCTTTGAATGTCTCCAATAATATAAGGTTAGATTGAATCCAAAGAAATGTGTGTTTGGAGTATTATCAGGGAAGTTACTAGGCTTCATTGTATCAAGGAGAGGGATTGAGGTGGACCCAACCAAATTCACTACCATTACTGAAATGCCTCCTCCCAAGAATATCAAACAATTGTTCATATTACAAGGAAAGATACAAGCCATTCACCACTTCATTTCACAAAATTCTAATAAATTTCGTTCCTTTACTCATCTTCAAAAGAATGGTGTTGATTTCATTTGGGGACCAGAGAAACAACAGGCATTTTCCTTTTTCTTCTTTGCCTATCCTCATGTCGTCAAACCTAGGTGAACCACTATATATATATGCTACCTAATTTTCTATTGATGTTTTGCTTGCACAATACGACCTAAGCCAAAAAGATAAATTTGTGTACTACCTCATATGTACCCTTATTTTCTATGAGCTCAACTATCCTCAAATTGAAAAATCTTGTCTGGCTATCATTTGTACCTTCATAAAACTTCTCCTTTACCTATTGAATATTAAAACCAAGCTTATATGAAAATTTTGACCCACTCAAGTATCTATTGTCAAAACCCACCTTTACGAGTAAAATGGATAATTGGATCATTTTGCTTAGTGAATTTGACATTTAATACGTATACTAGAAGTCATTTAAAGGAAAAGTGCTTTTCAACCAACTAGCGAAGTACCTTTTCCTAGAATAGATCATGTGAGTCTGGATCTTTCAAATGCCTCATTGATGTATATTGAAAAATCTATCATATGGCAAGTCCATTTTGATGGATCATTCACCTTCCATGACTCAGGGGCAGTGTAGTCCTCATCACTTCTTCAGGGGAACCTATACCACAAGATTTTTGCCTTGGCTTTCTTTACACAAACAACATAGCAGATTATGAAGCACTCATCATTGGGATGAAGTTTTCCATCAAATGGAATATCCAACATCTCAAATTCGTTTGTAACTCACAATTTATCACCAAAAAATTCAAATATGAATACAAGGTAAAGGATGAAAAGCTCATCCCATATAAGAAATTGGTAGAAAATTTGAAGGAATATTTTGTGTGTATCACCTTTGAACATATTCCAAGAGCACAAAATAGATCTCTAGATGCAATGGCGACAATGGGTTTTATGCTATGTATTCCACCAGAAAGCAATGATATGACATAATTTGTTGAAAACTTATGTCAACCTACTTATGATATGCCAAAATCATGCCGGAATTTAAATTTTTTGGTCCCTACTCCCTATGGTATGAAACTTTGTATGACTATCTTAAATTGGTACCTTCCCTCCCGAAATCTAACAATCGAAAAACAAATCCTTATCCACCAAATAGCCCATTACACCCTCCTAAGAGGTACACTCTATCATCATGGATATGATGGGAATCTATTGTATTGTCTAGATGTAGTAGATTTGGTCCAAGAGATCAAGGAGGTACATGAAGGGGTGTGTGACACCCATATGAATGGAATGGTCTTAGAGAAGAAATTGTTAAGGGTAGGCTACTATTGGCCTACTATGGAGACATATTGTTGCAACCATGTAAGGAAATGTGTTCTATGTCAAAAGTATGGAAATTTCATCCATGCGTCGTCGCAACCATTACAACCAATTACAACACCATGGCCATTTTCCAAATGGGGACTAGATTTAATAGGGAAGCTCACCCCTACCTCATTTGATGGTCATACCCACATCATCATGGCCACATAATATTTCACTAAGTGGGTGGAGGCCATTCCATTGACCTATGTTACAAGTGCTCATATATCAAAGTTCATCATGAATCACCTTATTTGTCGGTATGGCATTCATGCGGCCATAGTTATTGATAATGGAAAATCATTCAAGAACAAGACAATGAAATATCTTTGTCATCAATTTCAAATAATATTAAAGTGGTCCATGCCATATTACCCTCAAGGTAATGGGAAAGCTGAAGCCACTAAAAAAACATTGGTTCAAATCATGGAAAATATGGTGAGTAAGATAAGTCACAACTGGCATTTACAAATTCACCCAGCCCTCTGGGCTTATAGGACCTCCATTCGAAATCCTACTGGTGTGAAACCCTACTCCCTAATGTTTGGAACATAATCTATCATCCCATTGGAAATAGAGATTCCTTCCCTAAGAGTATATTTTAGGCATTATTTAGATAGACATGAGGATTACAAAGTGGTCAAGGCTAGCGAGAATTAGAACTCCTAAATGAAAAGCACATCCGCACCCTTACCCATCTCAAGGTGTTTCAAAACATAGTCTCCTGGAACTACAAAAAAAGGATCATACCTTGTTAGTTTGAGGTTGGAGATCTAGTCATGAAATAGAATCGGTTCAACACACGGTTCGAAAGAGAGAAGAAAGAAAAGTTTGAACCTCATTGGTAATGACCTTATGTCATTGTGGAAAAATATGGAACGGGAGCATAAAAACTTGCTCATCATGATGGACACGAGCTTCGCGATATCATGAATGCCATGCACCTCAAGTGGTTCTATACTTTAAACATGGCGCAAATATTAAAAAAAAAAACACAAAAGTAAAATAGGATTAAAAATACAAAAGAATAAAAAAAAATAGGTCATCCAAATGTGAAAACCACACAATTGTGGAACTTTGGATATGGCCCTTTATGAAAAATGACTTCGGTGCCTTGGGAGGGATTTTTTTCACAAGCATATGGTGTCTAGGGGGTACTTTTACTCCGCCTAGGGCTAGTTCCGCACTGGAATCTGAGATTCCCTATGAGCCTATCATGTCAAGCCTTGATCTGGTTGTTTCTCCTCTTGTAAATCAACGAAGGTATTTCCTTTGTATATTCTCCATCTAACATTGGGGCACCTTTGCACTTTCACCTTCCTGTTTATAACACATGGCGTATTCCCTTGTATATTCCTTTCTAACATTGGGGGCATATGTGTTTCTTCATTTTCCTATATTTAGCTTTGGAAAACCTTAGAAAATCCAAAAACATTTGTATAAACTATAAAAAAAATCCAAAAACATTCAAATATCTTCGAGAAAACACAAAAACATTAAAAAGACTTGAAAATCCCTAAACAATAGAAAACAAACAAAATACAAAAATAATAGAAAATTATTTCACAAAATTCACAAAAATAATACAAAACGCATTGAAAACAATATCACAAAAATATACCTTTAGTTTAATTACTTTGTTTCATTTTTTTTTGTTTCTTTCTTTGTTTGTTAGTTTGTGTACATTTTTACTTGTATAGTTTTTACTTCTACATTTGTATAGTTTGTTACTTTAACATAATGCTTAAGTTTAATCTTTTCTTGCTGAGATTAAGATTCATTCTTACTTATACATATGAAGTGTGTTTTTGTATTCTTAAAAATAATTGTACATAGTTGTGTTAATTCATGTTGTTTAGCAATGTATATTTGATAGATTTGTTAACATTTTCTTGTGTTTGCTTGTTACATTTACATAGTTTTGTTATCACATCATCATATCTCCATCTATATCATCACATCTAACATCATCTATACATCATATATAAATAAAATGCTAAGTGTACATCATACATGTATGTTAAGATAATCATCACATATCATATCATCAAATGGGGGCAAGAGGGATCACAAATATCAAAATCTATCCCTCCCGCACCAATATCATCATATCATCCTATACCCAATAGAGAAAAATAAAGTATCTCATAAACACAACATTTGATATCATCTAAGGATATATCATAAATCTAACACATGTGATACATCATCAATATAAATCATGATACAAACATATGAAATAAAATCATACAACATCATGTTTTCATCAACATCCATAAACATGAGTCCTCGTTAGATGAAATATCAAAACATGACAATGTATAAATCAAATGTCCACATATACATGTATAAAATGTTTGTCTCAAAAATATATAGATCATCGATATGAAATTGGCCATCAAGGGAACAGTCATCATAAATCATTCATCAGAGGTTATACATCAAAGTGGTACATCAAATGTATACATAGATCAAAATAAATCCTTCATCGAGAGGGAATACATCAAAATGGTATATCAAATGTATACATGGATCAAAATCATCCTTCATAAGAGGTATACATACATATGCGAGTAAAAATATATGATTAGTATCATCCATGGCTCTCGCCCTCTCTAAGGTAGCTAGATATCGGTGGCTAAAATAGAGGTTGGAGTGGAGGTGGCATATGTTTCTGCTATGAAGATCTAGCCATGGATGTACCACCCTAATAAAGAGTAGGATTTTCACTAATCTAATTGATCGCGTTGACCTCCATGATCTCTAGCCTTTCCTTCTCGCATCTATCTCTACAAAGGGTATAACATAATCTCCTACTAGTACTTATCTGAAATAGGTGGTCTTGTAATAAGAATCATCGCCATTGGCTCTCATAATATCCTAAGCTATTCCAATGTCACAAAAATTAGTGGTTTCCTAACGGAGGCATCTCTTTTACCTTTCACCTTTCCTATGTGTTATTAAGCCTATTTCAATATAGTAGCTTGTTGATCTCTATCTAATGTAATGTTGGACACAGGCAATGCATGATCTCTCTAAATAGTGATGGCTTGCACATGAGCCGTGCCTGATCACGTTGAGTAATGGTGGTTTGTTCCCGAGTGTGTGCTTGATGTAGTGCACTCAAAATTTTGGCACCCCGAGTTGTTAACTATTGTATTTGTTGTAACAATGAAGTATTATCTCCACCCTGAGCAGCCTGTGCTCTTTCCTACTGTCGCTCCACTATTACAACCTAGAGTTGGGCCCCGACCTAGTCTCTCTCTACAACCACCTACATATGCATGGTTATGACCTGTTGTACCTACTACCGTAGTGTAGCTATATGATCTCCATCCCTACCACCTTCGTCACCACCACCTCTTGGAGCATGTGGAGGAGGACCCCATTGTACCACCCAATGTACCTGATGTAGTAGCATGTGAAACCTAACTGGAAACCCAACTATAGGAAACTACATATATGGAGCCTAGGGCACATATCTCTCTCTGGCCTATGGCCCTCACCATGTGGCTATTGTAGTGGAGGAACCTGATCCTCACCCCCATCGTGACACTAGCCATCAAATAGATCCTCCTCCTCCTCATCATCATCAACTCTACCCTTGGCCTCATCACCATTGTTAGGAGGTCCCATTGGAGGTGTTCTCACTCCTACATCATACGTTGCTCTTGTAATCATCAATTAATGAGGTAGTATTGTGTGTGCTACCATACATGATACTCTCATTTGCACTCCAGGATCTTTGGCCTACCTCAAAGGCACCCAATGAATTGGCACCATCTAAAAATAACTAGCCATAGCCCTATTTATGTAATATGTGGCCCCATATCAACATACTCTTGAGCCCTATGAGCATACCACATATCTGGCCTGGCACATTTTGTACACTACCAAGTTGTTTCGACACTCATCAACTCTATAAAACTCTTACATGTAGCTGCATGGCTTCTAAACATAAAGTTCTCCACTATCGCTATGCTTAGCTCTAACCAATCCTTGGGCCATTAAAACTATCTATATGGGCTCCATACTATCAAGGCCTATTATATCTTGTGAAAATCTTGATGATAATGGTATTTATCTCCCATTTTTGGCTACACATCATCATCGGCCAAAATCCAACCCATTGTAGAAGGCTCCTTTGGAGCATGAGCATGCAATGCACCTATGGGGCGATCGATGGCAATATGGTCCCACACCCAAATATGTAAAAATTTGGTAGGACCTACCATCTTCTAATGGTAGTAAGTAATCAAATGGAGTTCCCAATACAAATGTTTTAGTATCCACCGAGTACAACATAATCACTTGTCATCAATCACGGTCCACCAATAACTCTAATAAGGTCAAGTAGGAACGATGCTCCATTCTTGTTAGGGAGAAAAACTCTATTGGAAAAGGCCATCATATATACAAAAACTCGATCTAGCTCAAGATCTACTATACACTAAAATAATCACCGACACACCTCAACAAGGTATATCCATCACTCCAAATAACTCTATAATACACTACTCAATATTGAGTTGATGGCTCATATATTGAATCAACTCCCCATAGATAAGAACCCAGTATATCTGTCATACATCCTATAAGGTAATGGTAATCTCACATGTAGGGAGACGAAAGAATTGGCTCTTACTAGGTCACCTCTCATCTAATGTTGTCAGGAGTCCATGGTTGAGTGTGATCTATCGCATATCAGACACGTATGGTAATCCAATCACATATAGGAGGATATCTAGTATCTTCCTATCCTTTGCGACAAACTTCACCATAATAGCCGTTAGGTAACCATGTCACTCTCTAGTATGGAGAACAGTAATCACCTCTACAAAAAAACAATACATTTGTTAGGGATAAAATTCTATCTACATTCCTCTATTATTCTTCTACAACATACTAATTCTACTTTCTTCTAAAAATTTCTAGCTTACATTATTCTACACTTAACTTATTTTTCTTCAAAATATGGTTTAAGTGTTTCTTCTAATGTATGTGCACCCCTTTCGATGCATACATGCCTCACCTAACGCATATGTGCTTCACATGTATTCACCCTTGTTCCGATACCTACATGACCAAATCCATGCATGTGTGCAAGCGCTTTCATCCCAAAATTTTAAACCCCACAGGACACATATTTGTCCCAACTCGATGCCTATGTGTGTCATTCAACATGCGCACATGTGCACATGTGTTTTTCCCACCCTAAAATGGATGCCTTCCCTTCGACGGATAAACGTACATGTACCCATATTTAAATGGATATGTGTGTCTCATGCCCATCTTTTAGCACATACACATGCGTGTGTATGCATGTTTGTTTCCTAATCTACCTTAAAATGATGTAAAAAAAAAAAGTAATAAATGAAAACATTAACATGGAAGGATAGGGCACTCATGTATGGTCCATCTCGCACCATCCTAAAGGTACTCTCGGATGTGTTTTGCCCGCCTCCTCCTCCTCATAAGTCTCACCATCTCTCTTTCATCACACAAGTCACTCGTAGTAAGAATTTGGTGGCACTTCATACAAAATGAATTGGTAGTAAGGGTTTTCCCCCTTGGGTGGGGTATATCTACCCCTTTTGACCCATGCAATGCTTGTAGGACATGATTTGACTATTGTGGTGACTCTAACCCTTCTTTTGCTCGCCATGAATAATTATTTTTCAATAATTTTTAGTTTATTTTTCAGCGTGCTAGGGCATTATTTTCCTCCTAGCACTCATTTCTTCTCACCAGGGAAATCTTATTACTTCTAGGCAATATCACTTCTTCTTAAACCTCTAAAGAATAATTTATTAATTTTTCACTACGTTAGGGCAATACTTGCCACCTATTTCTTATTTCTCCTCCTTAAGAATTTTTATCGCTTGTAGAATATTCTTCGAATTCTTCTACGACGTCAAAAATATAAAAATCTACAAATAATAAAAATCAATAAAAAAAACAAAAAAAAAATCAGTTTTAAATCCTAAAAATTGTAAAAATAAAAAAATTTCAAAAATTGGTAACACCTCATAGCGGCTGAAAATCATCTCTTGCACATGGTATTCATCCCATATCTTACCGTTATTTTCACATGTTTATGAAGAAAATGATTCGCAGATAATTAGATCTACAACCATTTACAAATATAGCTTTTTGCTTCGCGTTTGTACTCTAGGGCACATTGAGTTGCCTAGTATTGTTTCATAACACACAAAGCTTTATCATCGGACCCCACGTCCTTCATCATTTACCCTCACATGTATTCTTTCTTGGGGCATCTTTTTTAAACCTTGTCATTAATCATGAACATTTGGGGATCTTCAACTTGATAACAAAACATTTGTGCAACCATCTTGACCATTGTTGGTGTGAGTATGTGTGTTTGTACTTAATTCCCTATTAAATGAGCTTGTTTCCTTCTCATATTGCATTTCGTTTTGTATGTTGCATTGATTTCACGTTTTCAGCAATGGAAAATTTGTCATAGTATGGATTTTCATGTCATTATAATTTTGATGTATGCTTATGTTTTTAATAAGGTCCAATTATGTAGATCCTTGGCTACATGATGAAATAAAGTTGTTTAAAAGTAATGGATGAAAGCTAAGTTCTTCTCCCTTCATTCCTATACCTCTTCTATATCACTCTCTTGTCAACACTATTCTTCTACTTCACTTGGGGCATCTTGCCTTTCCATTTTCTTCTATCCTTCCATTCTTTTCTTATTTTCATCACCGATTGACACTCGAGGGGCATTCCTCTCACACTAATTTTTCTTCCATCTCTTCAAAATTCCTGAGTTTTTTTTTATACTAGCTTTGATTTGGCATCCCTTACACCACCTCAAAGAGGGGAAAATGTAGACACCTGTTATTTGAACTAAAAACTTAATACACTTAAATTTTGCTAATTACACCACTTCCCACAATTTGATGACACATTCTCGATAGTGCCTCATTTCTCTTCTATTATCATTAATTAACTACAATTTGCTAGTTAATTTAATCTTCTATCACTTAAAACCCCAATCAACAACTTTCGATAATTGACACCTCTTTCTATCTAAAGTAATTAATTATTCTTAATTAATTATGATCGCTAGTCTAAATCAAGAAACCTTCATCGACTTAATCAAATTCCTCTATTGCATCATTCAAAATCATGCTAATTCTCTTCTAACTATATTAATAGGCCCATCCCCTATTAATTAATCACCTTTGATTAATTATATGCACCCCTAATTCTCACAGGTCACTAAAGGACAAACTTAACTCTCCTAAGGTTGACTCAACCCTCCCTAAACCGTCATTACCCACAAACTAACTCAATGTTTCTATTATCCCACATGTAAAGGGATGCAAATATTCATTTATCCATTTAGCTATATAAGTATCCCTTTTTTACCATTCTACTTACACCTAAATGAGCATAGAACGTAGACTATAGACATTTTATCATCTTAGAGCATTCTTCCATTAATGGAGCTAATCATCTTTCATTTGCATTCATCCATCCAAGCTTTTTTGTGAAGTATAATTTATTTAATAAAGAAATGCATAATAACCCATTAGTTGATGAGCCTCCATTTTTTATCATCTTAAGATCAAACAACAAATATCAACCCTTTGATAGCTAAAGGATCTACATAGGTCTATTTCATTGATTTAGCAATAAATGTTTACATGTTAGTTTGAAGTTCATTGTCAAGGTTCTAATGCATAATTCTAATGTTTATTACTTGTTTATCTCTTATCATGATGGTGCATAGATTTTCGTTTAGCATTTTATTGAGGCTATTAGGTGTTAGTCTTGATTTTATTTGCATAGCTAACTAATTCTTGCACACAAATGGGATAATATGATATAATAATGAAATAAAAGTGATTAATGATAAGATGAGATATAATTATGATTTAAAAGGATCAATGATGGAATGATAAATAATGATAAGGGGTAAATAAGATAAAATGGATTAAATAATAATAATAAGTAATCTTGCGATTAATTATTGTATGGATGATGTTGGGATATTTACGGGACAAGTTAATCGTAATTAACCATGTTGAAATTTTAGATTTCTACATAAATAACCAAGTGTAATGAGAAAAGAAAGTACCTATATAATGGAAATATAACACCTAGATATAGCATGTGAAAGTAGATGGCCCCAAAGGTTAGTATTATGGGTAAAGGGCAAGCCAACACCTATCATTGTGTAGCAATTTGTGTATGTCATGCATCATGCTCAATATACCATGTGAACGCATGTGTGTAAAGGAGAAATGTTATCTATCAAATAAAAGGAATGAACAACATGTATAATGTAAAGTGAAAACAATATATTCCATAAAAACAAGTCTTGATTTTGTATTTTTATAGATATTTTAGTGTGTTCACATTTTGAAAATATTTAAATGGTGATATAAATTATGTAAATAAAGCTGGGAAACAATATTTCCCCCAGTGAATGTGTGAAAATTTAGGTTTGGATGTGAAACCGCTCTCCTCAAAATTCAAGTTCCACCTATAGATAGAGTAAATATCGGAAACGAGGGTGGAATATCATAAAAGATAGAAAATATTGTAAAGGAGATCATAGATGATGGGTTGAAACCCAATGGGTCCCAGATCTGTGATATTAGTAAATTTTTGGAAGTACCTATCAATAAACAATCTTGTGTCATGAAAGTACTTAAGTGTCATAATATATTCCTCATCAGTGTAAGAGGGACCTCCTGCTTGCATAACATGAATCCAATGTGTCATGTTTGGATGATAATTAAAAAAATCATTGCAAATAGTGACCATGTCATTAGTAAGTGGGAAAGTGATGCTAGTGTTGTGCTCGTTGACAATACCAAAAATATGTTGCAACCAAGATCTACCAAAATCCAATGGGGTAGATTGGGGATCAAGAGAAACCCAAACTTTAGTGGTAATAACATGTAACCCAAAGGCTATCATGAGCATAATATATCCTTTATACTTGATATCGAACTAAGAAGAAGTTTAATATCATATGGTTTGTGTATTAGGGTAGTCAAGGCCTCATAAGTGAAACTATTTTTTTGTTGGTTGAGATTAAGAGGCACATGTGGCCAATATCACTCATGAATATACACAATGCTAGTAAATGTATCAAAATGAGGAGTCCCATCATAATGTTTTGATGTATTATGTAAGATAATAAGAGTTTCATTACACTTAAGAGTGTTGATTTCATTGGTTAATGCTTGAAAATTATTAGTTTCATGACTTATAACTTGGTGGTAATCATAAAAGGGATGAATATATTGTCTAGAAATATTGTGAGTAGAATGATGAAACTTAGAAGGAAATGTGATGAGACCCTGATCAATTAAAATAGAAAGTAATTCTCATGGTGCATCAAGATGAGGTTGAATTTTAATAAACATCACATGAGGTGAAGCATCCACAATATTGACTATATTGGTTTTAGGATTAGAGTGTGTATCACTAGAGTCAATATGATCAGAAATAATTGAGCCACTAGCACTTGGGGAAGTGTCCTTAAGCTGATCATTTTGGGTCTAGTGGATACAAAGAGAGAATGAAACATTTATTCATCTATATAAATAGGATTAAATTAGTTGTGTAAATTTTCATATGTGAGTGTGTAAGTGTCTCATCATCACCATCAAGTGCATACTTAGGTGCATCTGGATGTTGTGTAGAACCATATAATAGATTAGGAGTATCAAGTGGTGATATAATAGGGATATAAGATGATACTAGATTCGTAAGAGGAATATATTCATGTGACTCAACATGTAGAAGTACATATAATAAATGTTTAGCAAGAGCACTAGTCTCACCAACAACATATGTATATAAATTTTTCATAGGAATAGGTTAGGTTGGATTGACCGAAGATGGTTATGAGTTAGACATATATACTTTACGATATTGATAAGGATCATCATCAGCGTGTATAGTATACCCAATGTAATTATGTAAAAAATTTATGCAACGATGGAAAGTAGAGGATAGAGCTTACATATCATTAAGTCAAGGAAAACCCAAGAGTAAATTACATTACAAATTTGTGCCCATGATATGAAATGTAGTAGGCGATGTCTTAGGACCAACAAATAGATCAAAAGTAATAGTGTCGAGTGTAGAATGTCTAATCTATCATGAAAGCCTAACATAGTAGTAGGAGAATGATTGATTGCAAAAAGGAGAAATCACCATTTGTGGAACTAGTGACTTAGGACATATGTTTAGACAATATCCATTGTCTATTAATACACTTTTGAGAAAGAGTAATTGAATGCATGAAGTGATGAATAATGAGGAAAGTGATTTGTATCAATATTAGGTG
Source organism: Taxus wallichiana var. yunnanensis (assembly GCA_018340775.1). NCBI lineage: Eukaryota > Viridiplantae > Streptophyta > Pinopsida > Cupressales > Taxaceae > Taxus > Taxus wallichiana. Next base: position 996,317,613 of record CM031242.1, on the reverse strand, counting down.
ATACATCGATGGAGTAAAAGTAATAGCCTTATCATGTTCATTTAATATATCCATGAGATAAGTGAAGGAAATTGGGTGAGTGTCATTATCTAGTGTGAAATATTGTAAAGTGTCTTGCAATATGTATTTGTATATAGGGCCTTTGAAGTATTTAAATTATAGATATCCTAGAGGGGTATTTCAGAGTTGTTTAATTAAGGCATACACTTTAGATATAACAATAGCTTTATCCACATGAGCATATGGTAATAGAGGAAATGGTGGATAGTCATTTATTACATCATGTGGTTATTGCATTGACTATAGAAAAATGAAACTAAGGTGGATGATTATTAGTAAAAGTGTGATTTGATTGAATTTCAATGTAAGTAGGAGATATATCAACCATATAATAATTGGGATCAACATAAGGGAATTCTTTCAAATGCATAGTATGGGAATGAAAATAGTTAGAGCAATAAAAGCCACTAGTCATACTCAAAGATGAATTGGAACCATAGGCCAAAGATGAAGACCATAAAATTTAGTAGGAAGGGGCATGATGAATAAAAGAGTCTAAAGATCACAACCAAATAATGAAACCCTAAGGCCACTAGGGTTATATATATACTATATTCTACTAGAGAGGGTCGGGTTCACTAAATGATTTCTCTTTTTTGGAGTGAATCTTACCCTTTTTAAGTTTTAAGAATGTTTTTAATTTTAGATACATAAAAATGATGAATAATGTTACTGTGTATATTTTTACTTAAATAAATTCCAAGATTAATTGTAAAAATCAAAATAACACTTTTCAAAGTGACTATTAATCTAATGAGTTATGAAAACAAAAGGAAAAGATTACACATAGCTAATTATTTATGGATCTAGAATATTTTTGGTGGTTTGAGTCCAAGAGTAATAAAATATGGAAATAGAAGATTCTTAGACTCAACCCATCATAAAATTATTTGACTCAAATCTTGAAATAGACGATTAAGGTTTGGTGGTTTGACATTGTAGAAGATTGTTGGTGGTTTAAAGTCTATAATGTATGTATGATCATAAACCTTTGTATAGTCTTGTACTTTCTTGAAAATCTAGGTCTACAAATTCTTAAGTGCTTCACCCTTCGGAAATGTATTTCATTGTGTTTTGGTTATCTTTTCTCACCTTCACAATGGGTTTGTAAACTCCATTCAAACCATCAAACCGAGGTAGTGCAAGAATGATTTCTTGAGAAACAAATTTAGGTTGGTTTTGGGAACCCCCGTACATTATTAATGTTTCCACTACTTTGAAGAGGGCTCAAACCACACGTCATTCTCTTAGCATGTGATATTTATTTGACAATGCTTTACTTTAGTTTCACACTTACAAAATTGGGAAGGGTCAATTTTTTAGGATGAATATGGAGACTCCTAGACCTGGGAAGATAATTCAAACCAATAGAGGGTGCTACAATAATGGATGTGCATGATTTATTTTGTAGTTTTGGGAGCTTTGGGTTCCTTTAATGCTTGTTTTTTACATGAAAATTACTTAAAGTTTTAGGTCCCTAAATAAAGTATGATTTACTTTCTTATATATTATTTCGTAGGTTATTATGTCATGAAAGGCCAACCAAGGGGTTATATTTGTTTATAAGAATGTGATAGAATTGAAATAATTAGTTTAAAACATGTTGATCTAAAACCATACAATAGGGTTAGTATGTAATTCTACATCTCGATTGAAACCAACATTTTTGATAGGAGTGAAGGATAGGTACATGTAGATGGCGGGAAAAGGGGCATATTAAGTGGACACTACTTTCGAAAAATAATAGACATCAAATTCTACGAGTTATTTGAGATAGCTATGCTAAAATTTCAAAATGTTATAAGAACATGAATTGTATCATTTTGAGTCTAGTTTCTAAACTGTTAATTTTGTCTTTTTTGAAATAAAACATAATAGATAGTTATTCATGTCCCCCTAATTTGTTTTATCACTACTTAGTATTTTTATAATCCTTTCGTGGAAACATAGGTATAATCATCTAGTTGGGGATATATTTTTTTAACATTTTTAGTGAGTATTTTTATTGACTTTCCAAGTAAAGAGAGTTTAAAATTTGATAACTAATAGATAACCAACCGTCCCCCTCTAATTACCTAAAAAAATCCAAAATTATATTTTATTGTAAATAGGTTTAGAATTAGTCCTATTTTGGGACTATATAAATTTTATTCAATTTGAAGGAGTGACATAAAATATAGACATTTGTAGTCACTAAAAATAGAGGTATAAAAGACATAGTTTGAAATAAATATAAATGTGAGCCTTACAATAGTAAAAAAAATTAAAAATTATATGTTTAGAATGAGGATAGTTTTATTTATATTGTAGGAATATTTTTAAGAAATATATGGATCATTTTTGTAAGATTTATCATGATCGAAGATGAATTTGGGAATTTTAAACCAAAAACAAACATTCTTTATGTGGTAATTGTTGTAGGGCTTGGGGTCGATAAACCAAATAATTTCCAAGCCTAAAATCCCTTTATTTGGGTTCATTAATTAGGTATACACCAAAAACAAGGGGGAACCATCGGGTGATATTTCACCCTCATAGACACTCAAAATCAGAAACAAAATAATAGGTACAAAAATAGCCAATTCAGAGGCTCATAAAATGTCTCGTAAACATAATTGTGTCGAAATACACAAGTACCAAACCATACAATAAGGACCATAACGTACGAATTTTTTTTTATTAAGGGAAAATAGTTTTGAAGGGACTATACCCTGTATACAAAAGGGCTCAAAAGCCAGATAGTGAAGATGAGAGAAACAACCCAGAGAAGGGAAAAAAGTCAACCAAGAAGGGCTCAACAGCCAAATATTACAATATAAGTGAAAAAAGGATCTAAACGTACAAAGATCCAAAAGAAAGAAGGAAAGATAAAAAAGAAACCAAAAGAGAAACAACATATAGAGCTCCGCCAAAAAACAGCTCCAGAACCGCCAGATGACAGCCACATCGCAGCCAAAAACAAGATCACAACAACCCGTTACTTGATGGCTCTGTCAATCTTGGTCTTGATAGCCTGCAGTGACATGAAGAAGGCAATGGCAGTGGCCTGAGAGGAGTCTTGCATATTTGCATAACGTACAAATGTTATGGTCCATTCCATATGATTTTGTCTTAGGGGTAGATTCAATTATAATTTTATCAGTTTTACTATTTCTTAGGGACATATAGAAGCCTTTCCCTCAATTTCAATAAAAAAATACATGGTACAGTTCATATTATGAGGAAACCAAAGGTATATGCAAGCTATCATTTCCCTAGTACATTGTTTTATCATTTACAAATTTCTTACGCTCGTTTTCATCGAAGTGGCACTTATTTATGGGTCTTAGGAAGTGTTAAGGTGACTTTTCTCCTCATAGTCTTGACATCCCATCATCCATAATTTTTTTAGAGGGATGTAGGGCAACCTGAACGCTTCCCATATAATTTTATTCTTCAAGAAGGTTGTATTTACTTTTATTTATATTATCCCGGCACATTGCACTTTGGGACCGATCACCCCCAAGTCCTTCCAACCAAATACAACATAAAGATAAAAAAATCTTCAAGGAAACAGAGCAAGAGTACTTTTGAAATCAAAATCACTGAGAGGGGGGTGAATTAGTGAGAAATAAAAAAATTCATTCACTTAAACAATTTCATCCATTAACCATTCAATTAACCATTAATCATGCATCCACAAGAACATAACCATAGAAGAGTAAATGAGAGTGCAATAACACAAGAATACAAGATGTAAGTGGGAAACCCTCAAGGGGAAGAAAAATCATTTAAACATAAATTTATTAAAGAAATGAATAAAATTTAGTTTAGCACCAACTCAATAATGAGCACCAACCCCTAGGTTTAGTGAGGCACCAACCCCACAAGATGCACCAACCCCTAGATTTAGTAGAGTAAAAACCCTATAAGGAGGCCCAACAACCCTTGAGATAACTCACCACCAATCAAAGTCACTTGAAATGTGTGTCACCATTTAATTTTTACTACGATAATTTAACATAACAAATTGAAGCTCACGCTTCTTCCTCCTTCTTCAAAACTACTCTCTAGGTCAACTTTCTCTAAGTATTCTTCATTAAGAAAATTAGGTCCAATGACCTATCTCTGCAACACCTTAAAACACTCTATAACATATGAATACACTATTTTACCTCTTTTAAATGTCACATAGACCTCTTTCACCTCTTGTAATAACCCCTCTACACTCACTCAACAAACTCAAATGAGCTTTCTAATTTGTTTTTATACATGTCTCTTGATTCTACAACATCTAGGTCAATAGTAATGGACTAAATTAACTTCAAAAAAAAATAAAAATAATAATTAAAACATCATTTATAATACCTTATAGGTTGGTAACATAATATAGAACCATATAGACATCCTTTATTACTCAAGAAGACCTAAAACACCAAAACAACCAACTTGCCAAAAATGAATTTTCTAGAGAAAACCCACCTTCACCAAAAGACATAAACCAATTATAAATGTTGTATAATCCTTCAAAAACCTCCAAAAAACATGAAACACCTCTGCATCATTATATCACTTCACAAATCCACTAGAGAAAAATCACGGTCAACATGCCCCAAAACTAGTCTTCAGAAATGAAGCTCAAACTAGAAAATGACCTCATCCATGTAAGTGTAATATATAAATGGAAATATCATGACCTTAGGATCAACAAAAATTCATATAATTCCATAAATTATAATGTAAAAACTCCAAAATTCTTCTCCAAACAGATGCCTGAAACATCCCATAATTGCCCCAAAACTAGTCTTACAAAACACGACACAACATACCTCACAAGAGATCAACCATGATCTGAAACCACCTTGGACATGTAGAATGGCTCCCATGCTTCCTTACACACCAATTTATTCATATTTTCAATGTAAAAAAAGGATAAAACTGATAATATTAAGAAACTTGTAAATTTGAATCGGGTCCACAGATGTCAAAACCCCTTATTGGAAAACACAAACACCGAGAGGGGAGGGGTGAATCAATGTTTCTAAAAAATTTGAAAATTTTTCAAGCACTTATTAAACCATTAATTCTTAATAAACTTTTATCATGAGAGAGAAAATATATTTAATCAAGAATAATTAACATGCAAGCACATATGGAGACAAAGGTTAATGTGGGAAACCCTTAAAGGGAGAAAAACCCACTAAAATCAATGCACTAGTTTGGAAAAATTTTCCCATAAATATTACAAGGATTTTCTATGTTGATCATCCATTAAATTTTAAGCTAAATATCCATAATTTAACCAAGAACCTACTTGATCATCTATAAGTGTATACTTACATGGAAACTACAACTCTCAAGACTTCATTCAAGCACCCACCGACCTTATGCAAGATAAAACTTACAAGGAAGATTTAACTCCATTCCTTCTAAGAAAAAATTTATGCTTCTTACAAGGTTTCTGTCACCCTCATTTGGTTTTCTAACAAAAAAATTGTGATATCTAAATCAGATCTTATCTCTTCACTCTTAACCTCTCCTGATCACTTAGATTCACCTTTTTTCTCATCTTCTTAGTCTACTAAAAACATTATAATGGAAGGATTATTTCACACCCTTATAATTTTAAAGCTTCTCTCCTTGGATTACCCTCTCAAGCACCTACTTTTTCATGTATGCTTGCTGCTTAAAAATTACATTCATCAAGTCCTCGCATACTCTCCTTGAATCACCTTATGTTACATGTCCTCATACCTCTTCAAAAACATGGTCATCAAAATCCACCTCTCATGCACTCTTAATCATTCAAATAAATCAATATTACAAACTCTTCATGTTTAAATTCCATAGACTCTTCATTTTTTTTCACTTCAACTCTTATAACAAGGATGATGACATTGGAAAATTTGTCTTTTAAATACATTTGAAAGGGTGTCACATAACCGCAAACCTTACAAAACCTTTCATGGGAGTTATGAAATCTTTTAGGATCACCAAAACCTCTAAACTCATTTCATAACTGAAATTTTTCTTCTTACAACCTAAACTAACCTCCGACATGTGCACTTTTCATTTGTAATTGTTATGCAAGTTTTTGTCTTTTTCTTCAACATAGAAACTCTATTTTGTAGATAAAAGGAATCAATGAAAATTGTTACTATCATGTAAAAATGTTACAAGAATCATATTTTATCTCTATAATTCCTTGACATGCTTCATATCTCGCCATTTCCCCTTCAAAGTTCATTAGAGCTTCATACTTGGTGTAAGAGCTTCAAAACCATTCTTAAACTTGAATGAATGAACAACATTTTAAAATTGTTTCATGCATTTAATTTAGGTGGATTGAATCTTCAAGAGGTATTCATCATCACTATAAGCTTGGGGATCATCAGAAAAAATCATGGATCCCTTATTTCAACTCTCTTTCACAACTTCTTTTATGTAGTCATGGAGGACCTAAAACTCGAGACACAAAAACGCTTCATCAAAATTAATGTATGCATCTTCAAGACTTATAAAATCTTGGATATGGTGGTATGTGATCTCTAGATAACCATAAAATGAATGGGAATGAAAATAGAATCCATATTCTCTTCATGAAGTACATATTAGAGCATGAAACTTGGTGATCTACATACATAGGAGGAAAGTCCTCAAGATTGAGTAATTTTACTTACCTATCAAGATTTTCATGATTTATATGTTACAATTCTAGAATGATATGATCCTTGGGAATCTCATAAAACCACTATATTTCACCATTTCAATGTAATGGCTCAAATAAACATGCATTTATAGAATTGTGCATACTTGTCTTTAAGACATAAACTAGTCTTGGTCTTTGTTATCACCAAATCATTGCACCCTTCGGTTTTTCATGTCACGTGAATGTGAGGAAACCAGTGTGATTGGGAAATATGGATTTATATAAGGGTTTGGGACCTTTCATTTGAGACTCTCCAGCAAAAGTTAGTTCTTTCTCCTAGACTAGTGCAACATGATTAACTAAAAATGGCCTAAGTAGTGTGGGGATAGTTATTCTAAGCTATGAAAAATTGTAATAAAATAGATAAATGCAATAAATAAGAATGTAACTGAGCTAAAAACTATGAAAAAGGAAATGATAACCCCAATATGTAAGAGAGAAGAGGAAAGAACTCGGCTAAATTACAGATGCATGTCACAGAGTGTCATAGAGGTGACTGGAAAAATTAGGAGCATGAGCGAATGTGTAGAAGTCCAAAAAGGGATGGATATGGAGGATCTAGTTAGACTTGGAGCACCTAGAAGAGGACTAGGGTGCCCATGGGTGCTCTGGTCTAAAATCTGGGTGCCCTAGTATGTGTCAAAGAACTAGTATCTGTAGGGTTGATGGTGATTTGGAACCTTTGTTGCATGCCGTATCGATTCATTTTCCTACACTATATGTCACCAATACTTCAAGATGAAAGAGAAACCTGCAAGACCCCAAAACAAGCATCAAACCCTTAAAAAAATAATGTATATGAAGGGTTCGAGAATTACCTCGGTTGCCACAATGGTGGACTTGCTAATCGAGCATTGCTCTACATCTAAGACCCAATGTAGTTATATTTGAAAGTTTATCCGAACATGCCCTAGGTGCCTCTTGTACAGTCACACTTTGTGAAGTAGCGAGAAATAACTATGTGTAGAAAATGTAGTAGAATGTGTGCATGGAATAGAATAGAATCCTTCCCCTATGAAGTGTGATGCAAATGTCCTAGCCTTATACCTTGATGATAGAACTATGTGGATGTAAGTGATCTCAAATGTAATAGATGGATGTAACTCTAGATGGAGTGATCGTAGTAAGTGATGTTAGGTCCCTCATTTTGGTCTCATAATTTTATATTTATAGGATTATATTTATCTAATTTCTTAATTAACCCCGAAAAGGATGAGCCCAAGAAATATAAAGATGTAAAATGGATAGAAAGAGCCCCAAAAGTGACGGTAAAGTGTAAAAGGGATCGAGGAGCCTGTGGGACTAGGGCACTCACGTGTGCCCTAGTTGAGTCTAAAATAATAGGAAATGACTAAAATAGACTAGGCATGTGGATGAAAAGGGTCAGTAATGATGAAATAAAATAAAATAAAATAAGATGGCCAAAATATGGGGGTTAGTTAGTACTTTCTTCACTCAATAATGTTCAAAATAGTTGTATGAGATCGGGGTAAATAATATCTAAAGTGCATGATTTTGTGACTAAATTTTACCCCCACTTTATGTTGGTGAGTGGAAATCTTGGTAACATAAAGTAGATAGAGATGCGTACTTGATGTCCATGAAGAGTGTAGTAGAAATGCGTCGAAGGACTAGAAAAAGTGTGGAATGAAAAAAATATGGAGGAGCATGGAAACTAAAGATGAAACATACATGAAGGAAAAAGTGATGAGAGTGAACCTAGGGTAGAATGTGTGTGTAGCTACTATGGTATGTAATGTAGCTGCATGGTTAATAAATCATGTATTGTGGTAAAGTGTTGTTTTTGTTGTTTCCCACATTTGACTATTTTTTTCTCATACGGACAGACTTTACAAGGAGAAAAATATCAAGTATTCAAATACATATGTATGTGTAAAAACATAATGTAAAATATGCATGTGTATGAAAGCATGTAAATGTATAATATGTAAATGTAAATGTGTAAATGGAACATGTTCTCTTGATCCATGTTGAGATAAAGAGTATAGAAGGATATCCTAAAGCTGTGATTTTTTTGGGTGATCTCATGCCACCCTAGCTGAAGAAGTATAAGGAGGAAATTATTTATGTCCTCCAAGCTCTAACTCCTTCCCTAAATGTATGTGAAGATATCTTTTTATCATCTTGGTTTTTGGGTGATCCGATGCCACTAGCTAAAGTAGTGTAGGGAGGCACACCCACAATAACCTCCAAGTCTATAACTTCTTCCCAGAATGCTAAGGACACCATGTATCATAAAATCCATTGTGTATGGGGTTCGTAGACTAATCTGAACCCACTCACTATCTATAACTAAATTGAACTATTGTAGAATCTTTATGTTAGTATGTAAAAACCCCAAATGATGGCCCCCTCTTTGGGGGTGCATGCAACGTTGTTGATAAGAGAATGCAGCCCCAAAAGAGGACCAACCACATGTACCCTATTACTCTTCCCTACAGGGGGAAGGGAATGGGCTTGGTAGAAACCAAGGCGTGCGTAAACAAGGATGGCTAGCCAAAACAAGTGTTAGTATGAAAACACATGCATGTAAGAAGATCATGTGTAATATACGCAGAAAAAGTAAAAACTACAAAGAAAAGTAGTGTGAACATGCAATAAGAGAAGTAAATTGCACAAACTAGCTCACAAACATGGGACATCACTTACGACGTCACAAGATAGGTAATCCCATCATGGCCGTAAACAACAATGAAATATGTTGTGGATGTATGGAATGGAATGCAAGATGGAATGATATGATCCGTGTGCCCCCAAGTGAATGCAATTGTATGTCCTAAGGTTCATTTTTTCCCCTCGTGATCAAGAATTAATCATAAATAAGAGTGTATCATCAAGAAATGGTTGAAGTGTGTTTTGTGCCTAACTCACTATTATGAATGTGTATTTGTGAGATGTGACCTAGAAAAGATTATGTGTGTGAACCCCGTAGCTGAAGTGTATATCACGACAAGATGAATGTAGGAGTGATGATTTAGCGTAAACGTATATCACTATAATATGAATGGATGAGTGATGATTTAGCCTAAGCGTATATCACTATGAGATGAATGGTAAAGGAGTGGTGATGTAACCTAAGGTATATACCACTACAAGATGATAGGGGTGACGATTTATTCTAAAGTTTATGTCACTAACCTATAATTTTGCATGATGAAAGGTTGAATGATAAATGCATGATGAAGATAAGGTCCATTTGATTTGTAAACCCTCGGTAATCGAGTATGGACCGAGGAACTAAAGTGCTTCATAGGGTGGTGATTGAAGCGCGTAAAAGATAATGTAGGATATGTAATGATGAAAGATGACTATGTGATAAAATATGTGGTGTTTCAAATATGATGGTAGATGTGTAGAATGTGAAATGCGTAATGTAGTACATGTAAATGGATAAATAATGTACTATGTAAAATGATGTAACACTAGACTCATATGTGATGGAGACTAGTATATTATTTATAAAATGTATGACATGAAGATGTATAGTGTATGTAATGCATAGGATGAATAGTGTATGATAGTAAATGTGTTGATGGTATAAGTATAGTGTATGTAAGTGGAACACTAGTATGATGTGTGATTTGTAAATGTGTAAGAGTTTGTAAATTAAATGTTGAATATATAGTGTACAGCGCACATCGTGTGATGAAACACAATGTATAAAGCTTATAATGGATTGTATGGGTTCGGTGTAGTAGTAATACCTCAACAATCAAGTGTGAATAGAAGCACAAGAGTGTGTCATCGAGAAATGATCAAGTGCATCGGATGAAATAATGGAGCACATGATGAAAGGTTCATAGAGAAAACCCCTCAAGAGTCGTGTAAGAACCATAAGAACACAAGTTCATCATCAGGGTAATGTGGTAGCAATAACCTAAAAAATACCAAGGCAGCACAAAGCGGTGGAAACATGTGGGATGTAAGAAAGATGAGTAAATGAACCGAACTGAATTTCATATGGAGCTGCTATAGTGGGATGTGTAAGAGTGGATTGATGTGGAAGCAAATGAGAATGAGTAGCGTGAATGTGATGGATGAAGTGAATGCAATGAATACAATGATGTAACATTGTATGGACATGATGGAGAATGCGTATGAGTAATGATCGCATTGGACGTACCATACCCTAAGCATCGTATGTACGAGATGACTCATCGGTAGTAGAAACTCTCTAATGAGGCAGAGGATAAATGGATTGCACACGTGGGTGAGAGCCAAGGATATGATTCCCTTATACTCTAGTTTTTTTAATCTATCATGAAGGGTAAGACAATCATTTTCCCTATGGCCATTTATGTGATGATAGTTACAATAAGTTTGGGCACGCTAACACTATAAGCGGTGTTGTGGATGATGCTAGTTGGAGGGTAGGTGAATTAATCACTCAGTAAGTAAAATGCATAGCACATCTTGTGGTCGAGCATGGTGACAGAAATGTAAAGGCTTACATGACCTAGGTGGAGTGGTAAGATAAGTAGCTCATTGCGAGTCGGAGGAGTATGTTTTTATGGTGGAGTGGGTTGAGCTTGTTTTCTTTGCTTGTGAGGAAAAGGTGGAGATTGTGTTGGATTCTCAACCAGAGGCACTGGTGGAGAACTAGATGAGGCAATAGCTGTAGAGATATGTGGAGGATATATGATGTGTGATGAGAGAAGATCTTGTTCTAGGTCAATGACTTTATAACATAGAAGAATGAATGACTCACATGTATCATATTGTAATATTTTCTTGAGTGGAGGAATTAGGCCACAACAGAAAATGAATTGATTCTCTAAATCAATAGGTTGGAATATTATTTTATGTATACAATCATTTAATCATAATATATAATCCTTGAAGGTTCAAATGATCCTAAATGTAAAGTAGGTATGTGATCATAAGTGAGCCTAGGGCCATTTTTTTATGATCCAAAGGATGTGAGAGGAAAGTGTCCTCCATCTCATAGAAAGTGCTAATGGACCCAAAGGGAAGATAAGTGTACTAATTTAATGTCTCATCAACAAGACTATATCATAAGGCCTTAAGTAACAATATATCATTAGAATGAGATGCCATACGCATGCGGTAATGTGGAAGATGCGCATGACGCTTACTAGTAAAGTCAAAACATATGAAATTAGGAATTATAAAATCTTAAGGAAATGTCGAGTAATGAATCTTTTTAGGGATAGGGTTACCATGTAATGAATTGTTTTCAATAGAATCGTTGACAATTTTTGCACTTGTGCAAAAATGGGAAACTCAAAACTTAGTCGTTACGATGAAATTCATGGGTGATAAGGGAGTTGGATATCATTTTTATTCTTTGCTGAATTAGTTATAAGATTAAATGAAATCTGTAGTTATGTGTGTTGTCACAAAACATAACAGATCACATAGTCTGTAATTTCATGCCATCTTCAGCAAAAGAACACAAATCCCCAAAGGACAACTGTGTTGTCTTGATGAAGACACTAAATTATAGAGTAGGTGAAGTGTTGAGTTTTGACAAAGAAACGAAATACGTATATCAGGAAAAGTAGGGTTCATTACTGAATGTTACAAGTTCTCATCAATGTTTCTTTCCTTCATGATTAAGACATTCAATTATGTTACTGAGTTGTTTAGTTCATTATACAATCCATACAGAGAAGCTAGAATGCAGAAGGGAATACACAACTCATTTTCAAGAATTCAATGTTTTATTCACAAGGAAGGTCAAATGTTTCCCACACAAATATGTGGGATGTGACTGAAAAGTAAAGTACATCTACTAAAGTAAGAGGTACACATGCATGAAATAGAAAGCAAAAGGAGTATGAGTGAACCCATCATTGCCTTTGTATATTCTTTGTTGTGCAAAGCATCTCCTTCCCAACTTCTTTCATCTTTGTCTCCACAATTCAAAGCATGGTACCTGAAAAGTAAAAGAAAAGAAACATCAATAAAGAGCTCAGGGTTAATCCATATTCCTAAACTATCCTAATTTGTGCATATGAATCTCTAAGCAATAGGAGATTTAGAATGGCTGAAGATCAAATTGCATAGCCCACTCAAGAAGAAGAAATAGAAAAGAGAATAAGAAACATGGACAAGAGAGGCCAAAAATCCTAATTATTTCTAACTATTTTCTTAAAGTGTGTGAGATACAAGTTGCAACCAAGAAGAAAGAATCATATACATGCTGAAAAAGGAGGACCAATGTAACTGAAACTTAGATATTTCTAAAAATAGAAGAAGGGGTTAAGTACAGAACAAAGAAGATGCTTACAGACAAGGTACATTTTCCATATTTCATTAAAAGGAAAGGAATTATGGGAAAAATTTTGATAGGGCTTCACCCATGAAAAATCAACATTTTCAAATTTTCCAACATGCCAAAAATACTATTATCCAATAAATAAAGCATCTATCTAAAAGAAAAACAAGATTAAGTGTTTCAAAAAGGCATCTAAATCATGGTACCTAACATAAATAAAGAGTTGAACTTACAATTTCAAAAGGCCACTTGATACAAGGTACAAAATATCATAGAATATACTTTGGTTAAGTGATAAATCTACTAGTTTTAGAATCAAATCAACTTTAGAGTCAAAAATACAAAGCCTCTCATAAGATAAGTATCAAAACTAGGAGTTGTACGTGTCATCACCAAAAACCAGACTCTGTATATAAAGAAAAAAGAATTTCAAGGTGTCTTCAGTTTTACGACATCCACAAAGGAGTGGAGAGGATCTAGGTGCAAAACATTTCAAAATCAGAGATAAAATGTGCAGCTTACCACATGGGTCAACACTTTGAACCCGAATCAAGAAAATATTGCCCTAGTCTGAAAAGGAAAATCTAACAGAGTTAAAGTACCCATCAAAGGTTTTCATTATTACGACTCAAAGTAAAGGAAAACAATCCCAAGGTGGAGAAGGGAAAACATTCACGCATAGAGTTTTCTTCTTGACAACACTTCTACACAAACAACAAACCCTCCATGAGTTAGAAAATGAAGATATAATAGAGAAATGGCCGAGTCATCAAATTGAGGGAGCCATCATGAAATTTCAGAACTCTCATATAGGAAAATGAATTAAATTCAAAAAGACACATATACAAGCTAGAACGAATACCCAGAACTCAAAATACACATATCTAAAAGTCACAATGAAGACTGGTTCGAGTATTTCACTCACCTTTTATCACAAGTAGTTTCAAAGTTGATTGACCATGAGCACTCTATTGAAAAAACGTACAGATCTGAAGAAATAATGACCCCATACAAAGATTGTAAAGCTTTCAAGCTCGAGAGAACCCATCACAGTATCAAGATGGTGACCAATAAAGAAGCCAGAGACTTCAAAATATACAGATCCGAACAACAAAGATTCATATCCAATCAAGCTCGAAGAACATAATGCAGAGGGGTCGGGTTTCAAAGCTACCCATAATGGCAAAGTTTAGAGTTTCACAAAGCAACCAACAATGGCATCGAAAATTTTGCCAAGGCTTCACCCCTACATCACCAAAAACCAAATGAAGTGATCATACTAGGTTGATTTCCCTTTACCGCCTGGACCCAAGCATTGGGTTAACTCTAACTCCACCATGGTCAAGGATCAATGATTGAAAATCAACAAAGACATAGATCAATGCTCGAGAATCGATCTCCAAGTTTGAAGAAAACCATGGTTCGAGCCTTAAAATGCATTTATCACATGTCAGAAACCCTAAAATTATGTTTCATGAGATCAACGATAAAAATTAACAAGTACAGAGATCGAATTCCCAAGTTCATCAATCAAAATCGATGAAAAGTAGTCAAGTTGGAATGGTGGTCAAACTTAGTCAATTTCAAAATTTCAAATGGTAGAAAAACTTTCATCCATAGGCCCAAGAAGGAAACACGTGTGTCATCACCACAGTGGAAGAAGAGAAATGGAGGTCGGGGTTCACTTAAGTTTTCAAACTTTAAAAATGCAAAAGTTAAAAGTTCCAAAAATTTCCCATGCAAGCCAAGCCCAAGCCTCCGCAATGACAAAAGTCAAAAAAGTCAATGGGGGAAAAGTCAAAAATCAATTCCACATACATTGGTGGAGAGAGGCGGGTTTTCTCAAGGTTTTGAAACTTTATACAAAAAGGGTTAAAAGTCTCAAAAGTTATTCCATAGGCCCGTATTTCCCACAGGTGAAAGGCGAGAAATTTTTCCTTTAAGGCCCAAACAAAGGAGTTTAAAAGTTCTCAAATTTTCCCGCAAGCCCAAAGGCCCTACAAAAGGAATCCACAAAAATACCAAAAATCCAAAAGTCCACAAAAGGATTAAAAATAAAAAAGGCCAAAAGTATTATAATTACCATATGTGTATTCAAAGGGGGCTGAATTCATTGGACTATGTTAGTACTATAGTCTAAGGTCGTATAATCAAGAGTGGCCAAACCAATGAGGACTAATGGTCAAGTTAAAGGTGGACCCCACTTTGGGAAGGTTAGAGAGAGATAATGAAACATGTTATATTAATGTTATCCATATGAAGTCAACATTTTCAGAGAAGATGGTCCAAACATAGATATTTGATAATTATTTTGCAAAGAGACAAATGTAATTTATTTTTTTTCATTTTTGCCTTCACAACAGAAAAATAGACAAGAAGAAGATAGAGTTGCATGTTCATGGAGAGAGACTTGCCAGCAAGCAATCTTATTTTTAGCAAATTATTCACCATTCTTTCTTAAAAATAGACATGATTTTTTCAACTTTAGATTTGACTATATTGACTAGTAATTAAGGCTATTAATGCCTATTTGTAATTGCATGCTCTATTTTTATTCCTTTATCTATTATTAAATAAAGGATAAAAATAGGATGCATGGGTGAGTACAAGCCTTGGGCTATTTTTTAGGAAAGGGGTGAACTTTATTTTTGCTATATATTGTGTGCCTTTGCAAAGCACAAAGGAATCTTGGAGGACTTTTTGGATATAGGAGTACTGAAGCAATTTTTGCTAGTTTTACCTTCTGAGTGTGAAGAAATTTTCTGCCTTCCCAATTATTTGCAGTCTTGTGTATGTTTCTATTAGTCTTGTGAATGCAAATTCCTGATCAATCATCTTACCTTGCTGTAAATTCAATATTTTTTGCATAATTTTAATGTGCATGTTAACTTATTAGTGTTGTTGTGATATTTTTCCTCAAGTACAACAAAGTATTTGCCCTTAATATTGTAGAAAACTATTGGCTCGTGCATCAAAATCCTTCACATATCAATTGTGCATATACTCAGTCAAATCCCTCATACAAATTTGGTGTATCACCTTAGTTTTAATTATTTTACAGTCATCTTTTACCTTAAAACCCCAAAATCAATTTAGGATACATCAATAAGGAACCGGCTTTTAATCCCAGAGACTCACCTCAAAATAGGTATACCCATAGACCTGAGGTGTTTCCATTATATCTACGAAAGAGAGAGATCAATTTTTGCAAGCTTAGAAAACCTGCAGCCATCTCTCTACAAGGTGCACTTTCGAGAGATAATATTTTTGGCATGCCCGGTGGGACACGAATCATATCTGCATGCAAGTTACAAATTCTACAAATCTACAATAGATTTATAGTAGTTACAAAGTCACTTTGGGAGCAAGTTGCAGCAATTTATTCTAAAGATTTTAAGATCTTTTGGTGACTCGTTAAGCTGATATCAGACTAGTATTGCAAGCATGTTCCATGCCTAAAGTGACTACAAGATCATCGGTAAGAGGAATTCCTCCTGAGTTTGTTTCTTTACCCTTGAATTCTGCTAGAAGGAGAAGAGTTGGTAATACTTTACCTTATAATAGACCTGGTTTTGATAACCCTCCTCCTGATATTCCTTCACCACGTATCAATTTCTCTATTAACATCCCAATTTTTCAAATGGCTATTCAACCACCAAGGAATTTTGTGACCTTTACTAATGGCAGTCCATTAGTAATCCCAGTCTACCATGACATTCCTAATGCTGCCATGAAAAGTTTTCCATCATTCACGGGTGAAAATTAGGTTACACCTACTGAACATATCAAAGATGTTATAGCCCTATGTGTAGTCCATAATATCACTCATGAAGATGTAGCTTTAAGACTTTTAGTTGCATCTTTTAAAGGGAAGCCTTGTAATGGTATAGAAACCTAGAAATTGGAAGCATAAGAACTTGGGATAACTTAGGTGAAAAATTGTTGAAACAGTTCCAGGATAATTCAGATCATTTATCTCTCATTGAACAATTGTCTACTATTAAAAGAGCTCCCAATGAGTTTATGTCCAGTTTCAATATCCATTTTTCCTAGAACTGGGAAAGAATTCCAGCAAGTGTCAAGCCTCAAGCTGATCATGCTTTCCTTTATTATCTTAGGGCATTAAACAGTGATATCTCAACTATGATTCAATCAAATGGGGAGAGACACTCCCAAGAAGCCTACGATATCGCTATCCGAGCTGAAAATAGTCTTATTCAAGCTGGAAAATTGGCACCAAGGCCTTCAATGCCATTTTTCGGTAGATTTAGCACCTATTCCTCATCCTATTACAATCATAGAACCTATTGTTGTAGCTCCATCAGATGATGTATTTAAAGATTTGCAAACTATGGGAAATAAATTGACTTCGATTGAGAACAGAATTACATTACCTAGCAGACCCTATCAGGCTCCTTATCAACAAAATCAACAGAATCAACAAAACAAGCAGCCCTATCAACAGAATCAAAATTATAGGTAGCCTTACCAACAAAGGCAATTTGACCCAAAGGCTCCTAGTTCCTCTAATGCTTTAGTCCCAATTAATATGGCTATAGAAGATTGGTGTCAACCTTGCAATCAACCTCATTCAACTGCAAGTTGCCCAAATGCTTTTTTGAATCTGAATCTTATTGCACAACCTCAATCTGAAACATTGTTCATGCCTCAAATGGAGGGTGGGCAAGCAAGAAACTCATATTTGAAAGCACCTGAATAGAATTTAGTCATTTTTAATGAGGAGGATTTCATTCAGATCACTACTAGGGCTCAAGGGAAAGTTGTTGAAAGTCAAAAACAACAAAATAGGCCTATCCTACCTACTGTCACTGATAAGACAACATCTACAGTTCCAAATTCAACCAACAACCCTGTTGTTCCTCAAAAAAAACAAGTGTTCCAGTTGATAGAGGCCATCAAAATAGCTACAACCTGATCCAAGAAGACTGTTTATACCTTATATCAAGGTAGTTGAAGTAGAATCAATTTTTGCTAAGGCCTACTCTAAGATAGTTGAATCCATCTCTAAAACTATTGCTTCTTTTAACATTGTTGATGTAATGAAAAATCATAATGTTAATATCTCAATGTGGGATGCTCTAAGTATTCCAGACAACAAGATTTACTTTCTCATGAACTAGCTAAGTTGTAGATTTCTTCAAATACAATAGAAAAGGAAGTTCAGAAGACAGACATGGTCCTTGGAACATTTGAACAAGACCGCATTAAAGAAGTTAAGTGGATGGTCAGAAAGTTTTGAATGCTCATGACATCAAGAAACCACCACCATTTTATTTTTCATTGATTATTGGAGAACATCTAGTTCATAATTGCATGGTGGACAGTGGTGCAAGTAGCACAGTTATGCCAAAAGTAATTGCAGAAAAATTGGGTTTGTAGTATGAGCCTACAGAAAGGAGTGTCTTACAACTTGATGGAACTACAACTAATACAGTTGGTATAATCAAAAATTTAGAAGTGACGTTACATGCTTGCCCAAATGTTTCTATTCTGCAAGATGTAATTGTTGTAGATTTACCTCCATACTTTGCTTTATGCTTATCTAGAGACTTCACAACAAAAATAGGAGGTTATCTCTCTTCAGATTGGTCCTTATTTTTTACTACTCATTATGGCACCAAAGTTACTATCAATTCAGAGCCATTGGCCAGATTTCACATTGAGCCTCACTCTTCAAATGCAGTGGCTAATTATTCAACCCTAGATCAGTCTAATTTTGATGAGGTAGCTCATGTTTCAGCATTAGATGGTGTTTCTAACATGTTTATGGATGAAAAGAAAAGTGGAAGAACATGCTCATGATCCTTTTAAGGAAGTTGAAGAACACTTGTTTGGTGTGTATTGTATGCATGAAGAAAATACACCACTTCCCTTGTTGTCCAAAATAGAAGATTCATCAGAAGGGATTTGGAAGCTTCATTTTGATGGAGCTAAGAACAAGAAAGGACAGGGAGCAGGTTTGATGCTCACTTCCCCAATGAACGAAAGGTATTTCTTAGCTTTGAATCTCCAATTTTCATGTACTTGTAATGTAGTTGAATATGAAGCTTTAATTCATGGCTTACTTTGGGCCAGAAAGAGAGGTATCAACATGCTACATATTTTTGGTGACTCTGAGTTGGTTATCAATCAAGTAAGAAATTTCAATGTTTGTAAGAATCCATTAATGAAGTCTTACAGACATAGAGTTTCAGACTTAATGGAAGATTTTGATGCTATTAACATTTAGTCTATTCCTAGAGCTGAAAACAAGCATGCAGATAGACTTGCAGCAGTTGGGGCTAGTTTTGAAGTGCTAGAACAGATTGAAAATAGCAAAATCAGCCTCATATAAAGTTAATTTTCAGGCCCTCAATACCTGATAATGATTCAAATTGGCAAGTTTTTGAAAGTGATGATCAAATCTACAGGTTTTTACAGTAAGAAGCTGAGTTTTCTATAGTTAATCAAGATAAATTACAACACTTATATGGTGACCAAATTGTTCAGTTGAAGACAAATAAATTACCTCGAGGTCTGGTCACATTGGAAGACATCTTCAACACTGACGATCAGTTAAGAAAGGTCAAGACTAAAATGTCAACCCACACTGATAATTATGAAGAGATCTCGGTTGATGAAGGGAAAAAGCTATTTCTTGGAAAGGTATGTTCCTTAACTGAAAAAGCAGTCATTTATTGATCTTTGCAAAGAATTTAAGGATGTTTTTCTTGGAAATATCAAGACCTAAAAGGATTTGATCCCAGTTTAGCACAACATATGATTGAGTTGCAGCCAAATTCTAAACCTGTTAGTAGAAAAAGAGGCTGTGAATCCCAAAATAGAACCTCTGATGAGGAAAGAATTATCTAAGTTGATTGAATCGGGTATTATCTTTCTAGTTAAGCATTCAAGTTGGGTAGCCAATCTTGTTCCTGTTAGGAAGAAGAATGGTGAAATCAGACTATGTGTAGATTTTAGAGATCTTAATAAGGCTTCATTAAAAGATCATTACCCACTCCCAAACATGGATCAGATTCTAAGAATAGTCTCAGGTTTAGATAGACTATCTCTTCTAGATGGTTATAGTGGATATAATCATATTTTAGTCCAGAAGAAGATAGATATAAAACAACTTTTACCACCAAGTGGGGTACTTATGCTTACAAAAGAATGCCCTTTGGTCTTTCAAATAATGGTGCAAATGTTTCAACGTGCAATGGACATGGCTTTTCGTAGCTTATTAAATAAATGCATCCTTGTTTATTTAGATGATGTTACTATATTTTCAAAAGATTCTGAAGAACATCTAATGCATTTAAGGTAGACTTTTCAGTTTGTGTAGGCAATTTGGAATATCTTTGAATCCACTAAAGTCTATCTTTTAGTACATCAAGGTAAACTACTTGGTCATATTGTTTCTAAGAAAGGTTTAGCAATTGATCCTTCAGATCAAAGCCATATCATACTATCATTGCCCCATCATAAGAAGGCATTACAGAGTTTTCTTGGAAAAATCAACTTTGTTAGAAGATTTGTTCCATATTTTGCAAAGCATTGGTTAAACCACTCACAACTATGCTAAAGAAAGAGAAAACTTTCTCTTGGACCAGTGAAGGGAGAGAAGGATTTGAATCAATCAAAGCAGCTATCTCTCAAGCTCCTACTCTTGCAAATCCAAATTTTGATAAAGATTTTACAATGTATGCACTCACAGAGCTGAAACAATCTCAACTATATTAACTCAAGTCAATGATGAAAATATTGAGCAACCTATTGCTTTCTTTGGACAAAGTTTGCATGATTATGAAACAAGGTACACATTTCTTGAAAAATAGGTACTTTCAGTAGTCAGAGGACTAAATAATTTCAAGTATATGCTTTCAAACAATAAAATCCATGTTCTTGTTTCTCATCCAAGTGTGAAAGCATTCTTACTAAATAAGGAGTTGAATGAGAAAAGAGAAAACTGGATAACAAAGGTCATGGAGTATGATGTTGATATTCGGGTTGCTAAGATGGTTTGAGGGAAAGGTTTATGTGAACATTTCATTGCTGATATGGAAAAACAACAAGCTACAGAACCAGATGATTCAAAACAACATGCTGAAATCATGTATCAAGCAATCGAAATCATGGTTCAACCAGAAATCAACAACTGAGCTCACTCACGAGATTCAGGAATCAAGATGGATGACTGATTTGGTTAATTATCTATAGCATGGCACCTATCTCAGAAGGTATGGACAAGAATAAATGAAGGTATTTCAGATTACAAGTTGTACCTTATATCTTCATTGATAATGTGTTGTTCAAAAGAGATATAAATGGAATCTTGTTGTGGTGTGTTGACTATGATAAAATTTAGAAAATATTGTTAGAATTCCATGAAGGACCTGCAGGAGGTCACTTCTCAGCATGTACCACAACCTTAAAGATTATGAAATTTGGTTACTATTGGCCTAGCATATTCAAAGACTATTTTGAATGGATTAGAAAGTGTAAAAATGTGCTTTCTTTGTTGGAAAGGAACGTCTAGCTTTTTACCCTTACAACCTATCTCAGTTGATCAACCTTTTATGCAGTGGGGTCTTGACTTTATCGGAATGATAAACCCACCCTCATCACAAGGGCACAAGTGGATCTTAACTGCTACAGATTACTTTACACGATGGATGGAAGCAGTAGTTTTAAAAGATGCTAATGAAGCTTCAATACTATCCTTTTATGAAGGTATAGTTTACAGATTTGGTGTTCCAACAACTATCATATCAGATAATGCTTTAGCTTTTCTTGGTGCTAAGATAACAGATTGGGCTGTCAAACATGGAATTTATTTAAGTTCTTCATCTAATTATTACCCACAAGGTAATGGCTTAGCTGAAAGTACTAACAAGAATTTGTTAAGGATCATAGAAGAACACTTAAAGATAATCAAAGAGCTTGGCATTTGATGTTGAATTCAAGCACTTTGGGCTGACAGAGTGACTCCTAAAAGATCAGTTGGCAATTCACCATACAAACTTGTGTATGGAAAAGAAGCAAGAATGCCTATTTCAAGTTGAGTTACCGCATTGGATTTGCTACATCAAATGGAGCTTCTTGAGAATGAACCATTACAGGTTTGTTATGCAAAGTTAATGGAATTACAAGAGCTAAGAGATCAAGCTCATTTGAATATGGAAAAGAATCAGAAACAAATGAAGAAGACTTTTGACAAGAAAGCCAAATTTAGAGTCTTCAATGAAGGAGATATTGTGTTAAAATGGGATGTTGATCGTGCAAAGCCAGGAAGACACTCAAAGTTTGATACAATCTGGAGTGGTCCTTACATGATTTCAGCTTGCAAGGAACACAATGATTTTTAGCTTTCAAGTTGAATGGAGAGGAACTTCCCATTCTTGTGAATGGTATGTTTCTCAAACACTATTATTGAAAATCTTACAGTGATTGTTAGAGTAGGATTTTCCCTTCAATAAGTGCAGTTTCTGCACATTGCATCATTTTCAATTCAATAAGTGCATTTTGCATGTGATCTAGTTTACCTAGATCCTTTCCAGTTTTAGTTTGTTTCAAAAGGGTTGGACCTTTCAAAAAGGAAGATTTTGGTTATATGCTTTGGACTCCATGCCCAATGGACAAGAGCAAGGCACTAGTCTTTAAGCTAGCATGAGCTTTCCCCACGTAGGATCACCAAAAATGTTGACAATTTTTGCACTTGTGCAAAAATGGGCAACTCGAAACTTTGTCGTTATGATGAAAGTCATGGGTGAAGTATACCTAAGCTAAGGAAGTTTTGATGTTATTAGTTACTAATTGAATTAGTTATAAGATTAAATGAAATCTATAGTTATGTGTGTTCACAAAACATAATAGATCACATAGTCTGCAATTTTGCCATGATCAACAAAAGAACACAAAGGCCCCAAAGGACAACTATGTTGTCTTGATGAAAGACAAATTACAGAGTAGGTGAAGTGTTGAGTTTTGGGACAACAAACATAAAGTGCATATTAGAAAATAAAAGTTCATTATTGAATGTTACAAGTTCTCATTAATTTTCTTTCCTTCATGTTTAAGACATTCAATTATGTTACTGAGTTGTTTAGTTCATCATTCAATCCATACAGAAGAAGCTAAAAATGTAGAAAGAAATACACAACTCAATTTCAGAATTCAATGTTTTATTCACAAGGAAGGTCAAATGTTTCCCACACAAGCCAGTGGGATGTGACTGAAAAGTAAAGTACATCTACTAAAGTAAGAGGTACACATGCATGAAATAGAAAGCAAAGGAGTATGAGTGAACCCATCATTTCCTTTGATATATTCTTTGTTGTGCAAAGCATCTCCTTCCCAACTTCTTTCATCTTTGTCTCCACAATTCAAAGCATGGTACCTGAAAAGTAAAAGAAAGGAATCATCAATAAAGAGCTCAGGGTTAATCCATATTCCTAAACTGTCCTAATTCGTGCATATGGATCTCTAAGCAACAAGAGATAGAATGCCTAAAGATCAGATTGCATAGCTCACTCAGAAGTAGAAATAGAAAAGAGAATAAGAAACATGGACACAAGAGAGGCCAAAAAGCCTAATTATTTCTAACTATTTTCTTAAAGTGTGCAGATACAAGGTTACAGCCAAGAAGAAAGAATCATATACATGCTGAAAAAGGAGGACCAATGTAACTAAAACTCAGATATTTTACAAATGGAAGAGGGTTACCATATAGAACAAAAAATATGCTTACAAGACAAGGTACATTTTCTAGATTTCAATCAAGGAAGAGAAAGGAATTCTGGGAAAATTTTTCATAGGGCTTTGCCATGAAAAATCAACATTTCAAATTTTCCAACATGCCTTTGGAAATACTACTATAAATAAATAAAGCATCTAAATGAAAGAAACAATATTACAAATATCTTAACAACAATGAAATCAATCATAGTAAGATAGTAAAGAAAAGAGTTGCTTGTAATTTCCAAAGGCCACTTACAATACAAGGTACAAAATATCGAAGAATATAATAGATTAGTCAAAGTGTTATAAACCTAGTTCAGTTTTCAAATGAATCAACTTTAGAGTCAAGAAATACAAAGCCTCTATAGTCAAATAAGTAAATTTCGAACTAGAGTTGTACATGTCATCGCCAAAAACCAGACTCTGTATATAAAGAAAAGAATTTCCAAGGTGTCTTCCAGTTTTATGACATCCACAAAGGAGCAGAGAGGATCCAGGTGCAAAACATTTCAAAATCAGAGATAAAATGTGTAGCTTACCACATGGGTCAGCACTTTGAACCCGAATCAAGAAAATATTGCCCTAGTCTGAAAAGGAAAATCTAACAGAGTTAAAGTACCCATCAAAGGTTTTCATTATTACAACTCAAAGTAAAGGAAAATAGTCCCATGGAGAAGGGAAAACATTCACGCACAAATTTTCTTCTTGACAACACTTCTACATGAACAACAAACCCTCCATGAGTTAGAAAATGAAGATATAACAGAGAAATGGCCGAGTCATTGAATCACAAAAGGGAGCCATCACAGGAAAAAATTTAGAACTCTCATACAGAAAAATGAATTAAATTCAAAGACCGACACATATATAGAGCTAGAACGAATACCCAGAACTCAAAATACATAGATCTAAAAGTCACAATGAAGATTGGTTCGAGTATTTCACTCACCTTTTATCACAAGTAGTTTCGAAGTTGATTGACCATGAGCACTCTATTGAAAAAACATACAGATCTAAAGAAATAATGACCCCATACGGAGATTGTAAATCTTTCAAGCTCGGAGAACCCATCACAGTATCAAGATGGTGACCAATAAAGAAGCAGAGACTTCAAAATATATAGAGCTAAACAAAAAGATTCATATCCAATCAAGCTTGAAGAACAGAATGCAGAGGGGTCGGGTTTCAAAGCTACCCATAATGGCAAAGTTCAGAGTTTCACAAAGCAACCAACAATGGCATCAAAAATTTTTTTTCAGGGCTTCACCGCATCACCAAAAACCAAATGAAGTGATCATACTAGGTCGAGTTCCCTTTACCACCTGAACCCAAGTAGTGGGTTAACTCTAACTCGACCACGGTCAAGGATCAATGATTGAAAATCAACAAAGACATAGATCAATGCTCGAGAATCGATCTCCAAGTTCGAAGAAAACCATGGTTCGAGCCATTAAAATGCATTTATTCCATGGCAGAAACCCTAAAATTATGTTTCATAGATCAACGATCGAAAATTAACAAGTACAGAGATCGACGTTCCCAAATAGTTCATCAAAATCGATGCAAAAGTCATCCAAATGGAATGGCGGTTGAACTTAGTCAATTTTCAAAATTTCAAATTGTAAAACTTTCATCCACAGGCCCGTAATCCCAAGAAGGACACGTGTCATCACCACAGTGGAAGCGGAGAAATGGAGGTCGGGAGTCACTTAGGTTTTCAAACCTTAAAAATGTAAAAAGTTAAAAGTTCCAAAGTTTCCCACGAAGCCCGAGCCCACAATGAAAAAGTCAATATCAAGAGAAAAGTCAAAAATCGATTCCACATAGCATGGGAGAGATGCGAGTTTTCTTAGGGTTTTGAGACTTTATACAAACAGGCTTAAAAGTCTTAGGTTATTCCGTGTGCCCGCATTTCCTTTGGGTGGAAGGATAAAAAATTTTTCCTTTAAGGATCACAAACAATTTTAAAAGTTCTTACATTTTCCCCAAGGCCCAAAGAGAAAGGTAAAAGGCCCGCAAAGGCTTAAAATTAAAATTAAAAACCAAATAATCCAAAAGCCATGACAAGGAAATAATAATAAAAGTGGCTGAGTATTATAATATGCCATATGTGTATTCAAAGGGGCTGAATTCATTGGACTATGTTAGTACTATAGTCTAAGGTCGGATAATCAAGAGTGGCCAAACCAATGAAGACTATGTGGTCAAGTTCAAAGGTGGTCCCCACTAAGGTGAGATAATTTAAGGTTAGAGATAATTTACAACAATGTGTTATCCATGTGATCACTAGAAGATATTTGGATGAAGTGTCAACAAATTAGAGAAAAGGAGTATATTTTTGCATGCCTTCACAACAAGACAAAATAGAGAAGAAGATAGAGTTGCATGTTCATGGAGAGAGACTTGCCTAGCAAGCAATCTTATTTTTAGAAAAAATTCACCCTTCTTTCTTAAAAATAGAACAATCAACTTCAATTTGACTATATTGTAATTAAGGCTAATAATGCCTATTTGTAATTACATGCTCTATTTTTATTCCTTTATCTATTATTAAATAAAGGATAAAAATAGGATGCATGGGCTAGTACAAGCCTTAGTCTATTTTTAGGAAGGGTGGGAGAATTATTTTTGCTATATATTGTGTGCCTTTGCAAAGCACAAGGGAAATTCTGGAGGAATTTTTGGATATAGGAGTACTGAAGCAATTTTTGCTAGTTTTGCCCTCTGAGTGTGAAGTATTTTCTACCTTTCCAAGTTATTTTACAGTCTTGTGTATCTTTCATTAGTCTTGTGAAGAAATTTCCTAACAAATTACCTTACCCTACTACAAATTCAGTCCTTTCTACTTAATTTTAATGTGCATGTTAACTTATTAGTACTATTGTGATTCTCCCTCAGTATAATCAAGTGTTTTTCCCTTAGATATTTTGCAGAAAAACTATTGGTTTGTGCATCAAAAATCCTTCCCAAATTAGTTGTGCATATACTCAGTCAAAGACCTCATATTAATTTGGTGTATCACCTCAGTTTTAATTATTTTCCAGTCATATTTTACTCTCAAACTCCCAGAAATTAGTTTAGGATACACCAATAAGGAACCAACCTTTTAATCCTAGAGACTCACCTCAAAATAGGTATACCCACAGACCTGAGGTGTTTCCATTGTATCTATGAAAGAGAGAGATCAATTGTGAAAGCTTAGAAAACCTGTAATAATCTCTCTATAGGGTGCACTTTCAAGAGATAACAGAATCATGATAAGCCCTACTTTCTAAAGTGAGGGAGTGAACCTAAGATTAGAGTTGGCCTACTGCATGCATGAGAGAGATAATATCCTTTGAAGGAATGGTGGAAGATGGAAATAATGTATTAAGTGTTTGTAATTTGTCTTTTGGGTAATCATATGAATATCAAGAGGCAAGGAGAATTTTTATTCTAAGGGCACACTAGGATTATGTTCGAGGAAGCTACAATAGGTGAAATAGATGGAATATCTATAGCTATGGGAGGACTATCATCAAAGACATCATTAATAAATGAGGCAACAGATGGAGACATATCTATAAGAGAGGATGGATTAGGAGATGTAGATGATATGATAATAGGAGAGAATGGACCAGAATCACATATTTAATTGATAAAAACATATAATTGATTCAATTAATGATGAAACTAGAAAAATTAAACCCCAAATAATATCACATTTTCATAATTAGATCATTGATGATCAAATTAGATAAAAATGCATCATATATCAAACCAATTAAGATATTGGTTTAATCAATTAATATATTCCTTCTTCTAGAATATTTTAATTTCTTCAAGATGTTTCTTGTGTATATGTTCCATTTCTCCTTCTTATTTTCCATAACTATTGTACATTCTTTACATGACATTGTAATTTAGTTTTTAATTCACCCACTTATTATTTATTCAAGAATCTAAATTCCTCAATTTCCTTCAAATTTTCATGATCACGGGTCTAATATCCTATGTTCCCATTCATAACTCGAGTATTTATTATCTTCTTCTCAAAGACAGGATCCCATGAGGCTTGGATTTTATTCTTCTTGAAACTGATGATGAGAACTTTTTGGTACACTTTGATTTACTTTTTCCCTCTTACCACTTTAATGAATTACTATTTTGAAATGCACAAAATTATTTCAATGTTTTCTTAGCCATATAAGAATTTATTTCAATGGTTTATTGGAAACAACATTAAATTATATCTCATAATAATTTATTTGAATGTTGATATATATTTGATTTTGTTTGAAGTATGTGGCACTTGAATCAACTGTCATACTCCTACAGTAAGTTGAGAATGCAACTAATTTTCTTAGAAGAGATCTTGATTAAGCTCTCGAGTTTCTTTCTCCATATAAATAAAATTAATGTGTGGAAAATTTGGAGCATTTTCCACAAAATCCTACCCTAAATGTTGTTTATATTTTGAATATATTAATGTGATACACTCTTTTAGCTTAAAAATCTTCAAGTTATCTCTTGTTCTTCTATTGAACAAATGAAGATATTATGGGGTCCTTAGATAGATCATCTTCTTTCCCAACCCTTACTATTGTTAATCTATATTATTATGCTCAAAGGATTATATACGTGCATGCATGGGAACCAAGGTCACTCCCTTACATTGTTGATTGTGAGGATTACTTGAGTGGTCCTCTTAAATATGCATGCCCTAGGATTGTAAAGTAGGTACTCATCCATAATATGATTTTACCATGATTCCAAGATGAAATTAGGGCTTCAACTCCACGCTCATGGGAAAATTAATGAGTCCATATATTTGAGAAACAACTATCACTACCTTTGGGAGTTGTGAGGTTTGTAAAATATAATTTTGACACATAATAAACTCCTAACAATGTCAATAACTGATTGAGAAGGCCCTAAAACCTAAAAAAGGACTATATTCTTTCCCATAACATACATCAATTGTATAATTTAAACCCTAAAATATTTATATTGAATACAATTTTTTTAAATATACCTATATACTAGCAGATTATATTAAAAAAACTATCTTCTAAAACATGACTCATGGAGTAATGAGACTAGTTTCATAAGATGTAGAGTGACCTAATTTCTTATATGTACTTAAATAAATTTAAAGTATAAGAAATAATAAATTATAAAGAATAATAAATGAAAAAAATATACAACATTACTAAGAGGAACACATATACGTTATAATGTTCTCCCTTTATAAGACACCGTTATATAATGTGTGCACTTTATAGCATGGACATGATTTTGGTTTAGTAATTTTCGTACATGGTATTTTAAAATGTGGATGTTCTTTTCTAAACTGCACTCACATTTTTCTTCAAATCACAATTTTGCTCACATTTTGGCTCCCCATCTCTGTGCTCTTACCCTGAAAACAAGTATATTTTGACTTCGTGGGCCTAAGCATGGATGTTTCTAGATGTATTTTATAGAGTTAAAATTTATATAATGATAAAAAGAGTTTGAAAAGATCAACAATTGCATTAATTTCTAATAGGGTGTATTAAGAAAGAGAGAAGAGAATGCATATGTCCATGTAAGTGTGTAATGTCAAGATCAATAGTGTCAAATGATAGATTGCCAAATTTTAGTGTCTACATTTTGACCCCCTTTTGGTCCCCATTTTCATGCACGTACCCCCATATAAGTAGAGGAAATACCTTGAAATGTATGTTTTGGATATGGTAGTGGAAAGAGAGAGATTTGAGAATTATCTAAAACATCTGAAGCAAGAAACACTTCAAGAGTTATACCTATGCCACTAAAACTCTAAAAACAGCCTATTCAAGGTAAACAAACATTTATTTTATCAATACTACTAATGAGGATGTTTTTATTTAAATGAAAAATAGGACTCACAAAGTGATTTTGGGAGTGAGTGCAAACTAGGGAAGGAACAACCTTCCAAACAAGGAAAAATCATCCAAGGAGGATGCAAGACATCTCCAAAGTGAGATACATCTTCCAAATGAGGAGATAAAATAATTTTCCCTCGAAATTATTGCACATGTGAAATTCCTAAAAGAATAGGACAACTCAAATAATCCAACATTCACGTCAACTATGTGAAGGATGGTTAGGTAACACAAAATTTGTGGTATTCATTTCCATGTAATTTTTCATATTAAGTAATTTATGTAGTCATGAGTTGGAAGATGAAATCCTTAAAAGAATGATTAATAAAGACTACTCTCCAAAACAATATATAGGCAATAGAAAAAAATTATTGTACTCATTATAGAATGAGTGGACACTAGATTGAAAATTTGGCAACTCTACTCGAAACTACTTCTATAGAAAGTGGCACAAAAATAAATGGTCCAATCTTGTGAAGAAAAATGATCTATCCAATGAAAACTCTTGTGGAAAGTGGAAATTCATAGAGGAAAATTCATTAGAATGGGTTGGTAATACATTACTTTCCTTTCTAGATAGCCTTTTTGCATAGCTTAAATTCATTTAGGAAGCCTAATTTTGCACCTCCTACTCATTGTTTTGGAGTTTCTTAAACATGAAGAAAACCAAGTCATTATTTGGAGTAAAATGTGGAGGTAGAATATGGAGAATTAAATTAGTGAGAACCAACAATATGAGTACTTTTTGTTATAAGTTGTATCATTTTATTTTACATTCTCATGTGCATGCTTACTAATTCTTGCAACAATAGACAAGATGATTAAATAGATTCTCCATATTAGTGTTTAAGCTATAATAAGCATTGTTGCTTTTCGAATATACGTTGGAATTCTTTCCTTCTATTTGAAAATATAGTTGTAATAATGATTTAAATACATATTTACAATACCCGATGTTTGACAATGTTTTTAAATGTAAGATAATTTAATATCCATGTGTATTTGTAATAGATAATAACACCCCACTGAAGGGAATATTTTATAAGTAGATTTCAATATAAGATAGGGATGATAACATACATTCTTGAAGAAAATGATTTTATTACCATTTATTATTTTTCCTTTGTTGATAATAATGTAAAACAGGGAGAATATATTCATCCTTATGAAAAAGCTTCATCTTAGCCTATAATACTGAAGTGGATAAGAAATATTTTCCAAAAATATTCCAAGACACGATGAGTGCAAGGGGTCGAGATGGTAGAGATGGGAAGGAGTAAAATTTATTCATCACCTTTGAATGATCTAATTTGGGATAGTTAGACTTTGATAATGATAAATAAAATATATTTCAATACATTTCGAGATACATCTCACGTAAAGGAAGAGATATCCCCTACTAAGAGAGACCGCCCGTAATTCGAATAAATAGCCCATTGGGAGAGATAGCCTCATACAAAGAGAGATAGTTGTCGATGATAGTAAATCAAGGTGAGAAGTTAAATTTTCCTTATGATGATGTTTTTCACCTAAGTCCATAATAATTTATAGGAAGATATTATACTTCACACAAGAGAGAGGAAGCCGAATATGAAGGAACTATACATTCGGATATTTTCCGAGAATGGAAACTTTTACCTTTATTGTTGCTAGAAAATAGTCTACCTTTATGTGGTTTGTTTCATTAGTAAATAATTATTATTCTTGAATTTAATAAAATATTTAACATATTCTAAAAAATGATACTTCGATTCCTTTATGTTAGGACCTCTGGTTTAATCTATTTCATTGGTGGGTGTCTACTCGAACTACGTTTCATCTTATCCTCTTTAAACTTGATATTATGGTATTAGTAGAGGGATATATATGATATATCCATATAAACAAGTTATATCAAGAGTGAGAGAGGAGGGGATGATGGATGGAAGAGAGAGAGATATTTTCATAGATAGGTTAGATTCCTAGCTATATGTTCAATCAAGACATTATTAAGTGACATGGGTTGTGAGAGATCGTCCATCAAAGTTAGGATACTTTTCACTCTTTTCAACTTAAACTACACTACCATACTAATGTATCCACGAAAGACACGGTGTTGTCAAAATTTGGGTGTAACCTTCATGATATTTAATGAAACTCCTCAAATAGACACAATGGAAATACCTCTATTATGTGGGTCTCCCAATGGTGAGGTAAGTCTCGAAATGGGTTGGATTCCTAGAGTAACACCTATACTATTGATCCTAATTCTAAATATTTTTGAAGTTAAGGGATGAAGAAAATAAAAAATAAATGAGGTGATACACCAAATTTTATGACAAGCTACTTGTTGATAGAAAATGTACGCTTTGATAATTAATACAAATGGCTTGCACACAACTCATTAACAAGAATTTGATAAGACACATTCAATTCAAAGGTTGTGATTTTAATCAATAAATATTCTAAGGATGATAACCCTACAATAAAAATCTCCTGCAATATCCTAACACACTCAAATTTACAATCAAAGAGGCATTGTTGATTATACCAAAGAAGGAAACTAGCCCAACTCTGGTTGGGATGTTTTAAAATAAGCAGCAAGAACCTACCCCATTTTGATTGGCCTAACCACGATCCTCCCTCTCGTAGGTCAACAATTCATAGTGGTGGCTTAATTTCATTGGTTCTTGCTTTTTAGTTTTTTTTTGTAGTTGACTTTCCTAGGTTCTACCTAGTAAGATCTTGTGGATTTGTGGCGTGCTTCTTTACATCTTTGCTCATTTTTTGGTGAATTATCTTGTATCATTTTACTTGTTAATATAATATAAGATCATATTCATAAAAAAATTGCAATAAAAATAATCTATAAATATCTAAGGCGAAGGGAATAAATAACTTGCTTAAAGATCCTAAATCAATAAATCATGATGAGCGGTTTTTACTCTCTCATACACATTGGATACTTAACATATGAGAAGGTAAAATAGTTTTATTCCTCAAAAGGAAATTGTTGTCAATAAAATGGCAGTAATTATTTATAGCCACAAAAGTCCTTTACAATGCTCAAAACATGGATACATATAGCATTTGAGGAAAGAGGGAAGAAGGAGGTAGTAGAGATGTAACTAAAATAGACTCCAGTTGATGTCCAGAGTTCGGCTCCTATTTAACCATCACAAAACTCCTTGTTCAAAGGAGTACCCAACATGAATCAAACTTGCTCTCTAAAACTTGGCATTTGAAAGTTGGAGTCTTTGTTTTAAAATTTATAACTCACATCCAATCATTACACAATTTGTACAAGTTTGACCCCTTGCATGTTTAGATTACAATGGTTTTACAAGGTAACTATTACATGCATATCCTTTTTTGGAAATGGAATAACATCAATGTTTCATGGAGTCGACACTTTTCACCAAAGTTGAGTAATGATAATCAAATTATTATTTAAAAATAAGATGATGTAACCCTTTAAAAATATATTAATCATTACAAAGGTTAACACGGTTGACCTTAACCATGGTCAATGGTTGACCACAGTTAGGACCAACTGTGCCAACCATCTTAGGGTGGAACTGTAAAACATAATGATCATTTTTCTTATTAGCATACCGAGTGTAGCTTTCATTCCTCTGTTTCAAGTTTTTTTCATTTTAGATAGTGTATGCTCGAGCTCAACAAACATTGAAGCTCTAGAAATCAAGTTTTTTACTGCTCGGTTGTCATGGAAACTTTGTAAATTTTCGTTGAGATCTTTGCTCAAGTGGGCCACCATTGATAGGTTCTTGGACTCGATTTTTAGCTTGACACCCATTGAGAGCTCGCTATGAATACTTTTGAAAATGTGTTTTTTTATATTCTTTCTCCACTTTTTTAAGAGCTCTCTATCATTTGAGATCTCACCGTTATTTTAGATCTCTTTGTTGTTGATACTCACTAGAAGCTCGCTTTTCAATTCTCTTTCTCTCGCTGCCATGGACGAAGGTAATGATTCACTTGTATCTTGACTACTAGGTTATTTCAAACAATTTGGGTTTTTTCAAAAAATAACCCAAATTTCCTTTTGATGGCTGCAATGTTTAAAAAATACTCTGACATGGGAATTTTCAATTTATTCCATTCATTATTAGGCCACCCTCTCCTTGGGTTATTACTCATCCATTGATGGGTACTATTGTGTTTCTTGTTGTTTTCTCATAACACCCTGCATTTTTAGATCCCTTTGCAATTTGGTATTATAAAGTTGAAAATCTTCATACTATTTCCATTTTTAACTTGACAAGTTAGATGAAGAACTCGCATTTTGCTTGAAAATTTTTAGGAGACTTACAATTTTTTTCTTTAAGAAATGAATGAGAAATATGAACTTTCAACGTGTATAGATGGATGACTTCATACTCTTATGTTTGCATACATGGATAAATCAATGAAATATATGTACTTTCTTTCTCTAATGACCATGATGTAATGATAGAATGTAAATTTATTTGACATTTTGATTCACTGAAGATTTAAGGATATCCCAAACACTAACTCATTTTTTCATTTCTCTTCCATAGGTGCTCTAGGGTAAAATATGGAAAACTAGGAGGTGTTGCAGCAAGTAAGGGGGTTCATTTCCAGGAAATGATGGATCCCCTTACTCCTTTTTTGTGTTTTTGTCTCAAATACGTTTTCATTCTATCATTCTCAAAGTTAAATCTTCCGGCTTGTGGGGAAAATTGTACATAATTTACTTGTGAATATAAAAAAATGTTGCGCAATGAGTTATTTGTTGTTTTACTTTCACATTGCTCTTCATTTCATAATTATTTAGTACTAATTATTTAGTACTAATTGTTTAGTACAATTACATATAATCATAAGGGAATTGAAATTCAGTTGTTTAAACATTATTTTATCATATAAAAATAGGAATTGGATTAAAAGATTTCATAGTCACCCTAAAACTCGCAACTTATTTCTTCCTCTTTACAAACTTATGTTTCAATTCAATTTTAGCATTTATAAGACATAGGGGAGAGGACCTAGTAGTGGTGCACCCTAAGTTAGGGGCCCACCAAATCAATTTAAATATAATATGAGATCCTGATTTTTTCACCAGCACATAGTTCAATATTTTTTTTTTAATTTTTTTTTTAGTGTTGAATTGGAGGGAAAGACATATTTTGAATTGATTTAAAATTGTAAATTTGAGTTACACTACATTTTGATTGGGACCCATACTTGATCATGGGTGATAATGGTTGAACATTGACAATTTAAAAATGACAAATCTTACATGGCATGATGGGATTGGGTGTTGTCATATCAAAAATGACTAATCACCAGGTACTTTTATGACAACTATTAGGTGTTGTGTATTCAAGACACTATATCAACAATTGGACCCTGCTCAACTATTGGTGTCTCTCCCAAGTACTTACTCCTGAATGTTTATTTTTTTATGTGTGATGTCATTCCCATCTTCATATGAACCCTACACCATTTCTTTCACATGATTCGGTTAGAGATTTGATGCATGATTCTTGTGAATATGATAAGATTAATAATGACATATTATATGGGAAATATGCATTTTGGAACTAGTGATGATTCATGTAGATGCTTGGACACTTTACATTCCTTTGATATAAATCATTAGGCCAATAAAAATAGTAACCCAATAAGAAATGAAGTTTTGAGTTGGCATGGAACACAAGAAGCACAATCATAGCTGAGGTGTGAGAAATGTCAACATTTCTCGGTGATTTATGTAGGGTCATATGTTTGTTAAATGAAAATAACAGTGCCTTATAGCATTTATTTGGCATAAAAGTGATAGTGAAAGCATCTTTTCAGCCTTTTAAACCTAACCACCACTAGAAGATATCTGGGAAACAACCCGGATACCGTGTAACAACAATTATTGAAAATAAAAATAGTAGCAATGTGCATAAGCACTTAGAGGAAAAGAAAACTATAACTAACCTATTCTAAAGGAAACTTACTTTCTAGTACCAATTCTTAATAAACACGCCATTCATGAGAATGAGAATCTACTCACCTAAAAACATTGTGTTATTTGTAATTTATAATCATGTAGGGGCCACTCAAAATTACATCAAATTTTGTGTGCCTTCCTGGTTTGGCTCTATCCTCATCCCACTTTAACAAAATTTCATATTCTTAAAAATTCTCAATTTTAACCTTTTATCAAATCTCTTCTTAACTTTATCCTGGTGCTTCTCCATGTTTTGATGAGATTTTTCTTTGATTTCCTACAATTCCATTAGTTTTGCATATCTAACTTGCATAGGCTCATTTTCAATCAACTCAAGATGATGCATTAGATCTAGAACTAGTAACTCATGGGAAATGGACATTCTTTCTTCCATACCGTATACCAATTTTTAGGGTGAATTTTAAATAGACCTCTTAGGTGCCACTCTATTAGCCCATAAAGTTGTATTTAGCTTAGTATACCAAGATATTTTATTTTCCTTAAGGGTTCTTTTGATGATCCTTAAGATATTTTTTTGTACTCTTGGTTAATCCATTAACTTGTGGGTATTAATTGGAGGATGTACTCAAGAAAATACCATTCTTAACTATCCACTAAGTGACCTTGGCATCGAGAAACACCAAAGCATTGTCTGAAATGATTGTGGTAGAAACTCCAAATTTGGCAACAATACCTTTATAAACATCATTAATACTTTATTCATTGGTGTCTTGGATGCCTACTACTTTAGTTCAAGAGGTAAAATATTCGAGGGTGTCAAAATCCACTTATGGCCTTTAGAATAAGGGGGGTTTATCATGCCTATAAATTAAAGTCCCAAATGCATAAAGGGTTGTTCCACTTAGATGGGTCGAAGAGGAGAGCTATTAAATTCTATTTTCCAATAAATAATACACATTTCTTACACTTCTTCACCCACTCATAAAAATATTTGAAGATGTTAGGCCAATAATACCCTGATTTTGTTATCTTAAGAGTTTCCTAGGTGAGAAGTGTATCCTTCATGGAATTATCTCAACAACTGGTCAACTTGGCTCAAATAAAACATATTAATAAAATACCATTGATATCCTTTTTGAAGAGCCCTCCATCAATGAAAACATAAGGAACAACTTGTAATATAAAATTCTTTACTTTTCCCATACTTTGTCGAGATACACCCAACACCGCAAGTAAGTAATCGTGTTAGTCATCCATCTTGAAAGAAAAGGATTATAATTATATGTTGGTTGTTTATCCAATGGCTAAGACAAACCCAATTCCTTTAAAAACTCCATATCAGAAATAATATGTTCACAAATCCCTTTACCTTTCACAATTTTAGCTATTTTGATGTCAACATCATATTCCATCACCTTTATTATCCATCCAACTCTCTTCTCATTTAATTATTTGTTAAAAAAAATGATTTGACACTTGAATGGGAGACCAAAACAAGTATCTTGTTATTGGACAACATATACTTGAAATTTTTAATCCTATTATGACTGCAAGCACTTATTTTTCAATAAAAGTGTACCTTATCTCATACTCATGAAGGCTTTGACTAAGAAAAGCAATGGGATGCTCAATGTTCTCATCATTCACCTAAGTTAGAATTGTTGATATGGTTTCAGCTCCTACAACATCATACATGGTAAATTTCTTGTTATAGTTAGGATTAGCCAATGCTAGATCCCAAGACAACCATTTTAATAGCTTTAAAACCCTTATTTCCTTTACTAGTCCAAGAGAAAACCTTATTTTTCTTGAGCATAAAAGTTAAAGGTTTAATCAAATTTACAAAATCATGCACAAACCTCCTTACAAATTTTATTTTTCCTAATAAGATTTGAAGGGAATTTTTGTGATGTGGAAAGGACAACTCTAGAAAGAAATCTACTCTGGATCAATGGCCAACCCTTGTTTAGAAGCAACGTGTCCAAATAATCTTCCTCATAAACTTAAAATATATACTTTTGGGATTTAAAGAGATTCCATATTTCTTGCATATCTCAAACGTTTGCTTTAGATCCATTAGATTATCATCATTATTTTTGAAAAACAATCACATCATCTAAGTAAACAAGAATACATTTATTGAGAAAACCTTAAAAAGCCACATCCATGGCCCTATGAAAAGTAGCACCAGCATTAGAGAGACCAAATGAAATTTTATTGTAAGCATAGGTCCCCCACTTGGTGGTGAAGGATGTTTTATATTGATCTTCATTTCTCACTAGAATTTGATTGTACCCATTGTACCCCTTCAGAAGATACAATTTGTCGGGCTCGATATTGTTCTTAAGATTTGATCCATGACGGGAAATAGATAATGGTCTCGTAATTCAATCCCTAATAATATCATTGAATTCAACACATAACTAGATTTCACCATTTTTATTTGTAACAAGCATAAGGTTAGTCACCTAGGAAGAATGCTTAGTAGGAAAAAAATTACCATCTTCAATCAATTTAGATAACTCATTTCTCATTAAAGGATTTATTTTAGGTTTTATGGGCCTTTTTTTTTTTCTTACAGCTTGGAATTTGGTTCTAACTCAATTTTATGTTGTCCTAAACTGGGGTTAAAGCCTCTAAGATCTTGATATCTCTATGTAAACACATCATTAAATTATCTACACATTTCTATGAATGTTTGCTTTTCAAAGTTAGAGCATACTTTTCCATCTTTCAAAAACCTGTCATTCTCAACAGCAATGTCTTCATAGCTATCATCATGAGTAGATATATTTTCCTTATCTTTCCTTAGTTGATCATTAGTGTTAAAGATGTTTTCTAAAGTTACAAGTCCCTGAGGAAATCTATTTGATTTTAGTTACACAATCGATCCCCATACTATTGTTATAATTTTGACCGATTTATTGATGAGAATTTAGCCTCTTCCTGTATGAATCTTATTATTTGATCATCATTCTCAAAAACCTGAAAATTTTCATCATTATGTTCTCATCACTAATATTGTTAAGAATGTTAAAACTAGCTCTAACTATCTGCTAGTATATCTACACAATTATTTTCCCCTCTTGGAATAAATCGTATGTTAAAAGATTGAACAATAAATCCCATGCCCTATGTTTATAAGATTTCAACAAGGTATTTTTGAAACATTCTTCTCTCTTACCCGATTAATCACCAACTCACTATCTCCATAGAATTTCAAACATTTTACTTATCTCTTTCTAGCCCATTATAAGCCATGAATTAAGGATTCTTATTCTGACACATTACAAGTGAAACCAAATTATAAACTTAAGGAAAAATAATACCTTTACTTAGAAGGAGATATCAACATCAAGTCAGCCCCGATCGCATTCTTGTTTTTAGCTCTATCAAAATATAGATGCCGCATTCCTTCTTCAAAAACAGTTGGTTTAGAAAGCGAAGGCAATAAAGTTCCTTCTTCAAGAAAAAAATAAACTCCAAGTAACTTCTCTTCTATTTAATTTTGAGGATCATATCCATATGTATTCACAAAATCACGCACTTACTATTACATTTATACCGCCACGTATGGTTTCTTATATATGGATCTCGAGTAATAAAATTATTCACTAATGACTCATCCCCTAGTCTTGTCGTCAATTAGTTAGTCATCATCGTCATTTGTCTTGTACACTCGTATATTGTTTACATAGGTTTTTCATCTCTTAGGGAGTATCAAGTGTCATTATTTATTCATTTTCATCTCCATTATTTGACTAGGGAAGCTAGGGTAGTATTGGGGTGCCCATGGGTGCCCACTTCTTAATTTTAGGCACCCTAGTCCCCGCAACACTTGGGTCTAATTTACTTATTTGAGGTCATTATTTTCCATTTCCCCCTCATTACCCTAGGTACTAGTTTGCATGTCGGGTCATTAGTCTCGAAATTTGAGAAAGATATCCCTATATAAGCATATCATACTCACTATTTTGTGGGCGGATTGTCTACTATCAAGAGCTAGCTATCTACTATATAAAAGGAATACATTTGGCAATCATTTACATATGAATCACATAGGCATAGGGGGAAAGTGTTTTATTCATTATATTCCATCTACCATTTTCATTTTACATCTAGTTATGCCCCTACTGCTGCGTCATTGACACTAGGTGTAATGCCCATAATTTCAACATAAAAGTACAATAGTAAAATTGTGGAATAAATTTTTTTCATTTCTCATAACATGACACCACATGGGCTCAAATAGAGAAATTAAACATAACATAATACACTTGCATAAGCATGGACCCACATAGATAACATGATTACACCAATTGTAAGTTGATGCCACACTTTTCCTAACGATCAATTACTAGAAATGATCCAACCAAAAAAGACCCAAGGATTGGCAAGTCCACAATGCGTCATTACCATGGTTACATCCTAGTTACGTTTAAAATTCCAAGAGAATTTATCGTGTGAGGATAAATTCCCATTCTCAACCTACATATTCTTAATTTCATTTATGATTCAACTTATAACAAGAACTCTTAGTTTGACTCTTTATCCCTTACCATAGTTCCCATAACTCAATAGGTTATTTGCCACATATTTAATGCATACAAAACTCGTGATGCTCATTTTTATGTAAGGGTTCTCAAATATGTTTTTTTGTTTAAATTCTACCCTCATTACATAAGGGAAAAATAACATGAAGTCAAGGGGAAGAAATGTTAATATTTAAAGGAGATTTAGAGTCAAGTTACCTCTTCCTATTAACTTCCCTCCATTAGGGTACTTTATATTCTGTTATAGTTGATATAGTTCACTAGTTGGTTTGAGTCAATTCAACATTTTCACAACCTGAAATTATATATATATATATATATATATATATATATATATATATATATATATATATATATATATATGATTTTATGTTTTCTCGAAAGTTTTATCTCACCAAGGGAAATTCGTAATCAATTTTAGCAACATGAGAATTCCTTATTAAATTATAATGATTTCAGATATGACATGATTCATAAATGAAAATCTCATTTACTCTTATAATCTTCATGCTTATGTCGTACTTTGGTCTCACTTTGGTCCCACTATTAGCATTATTTTTAAAACAATTGTAAATAAAATAACACATAATTTACACTAATGGATTCGATACTACAAGGAGTGTAACCTAACACGAGACAACTCATTTCATTTCTCTTAGACACTCAAGTATTAAATGCATATTACAAGCGAGACATATAATACAAATTTCATGCATTTCAAATACCTTCCAAGGAACTATTTCAATTGTTGGGTAAAAATGCATTAGAGTTTCTTTAAATAATAACCTTAAGAGAGGTCCCACAATCTATTAACTTCAAAATCATTCCAGGGTGGACACTACACCCTACTACAAGACAATAAAAGAGATTTCTAATATCTTTAACTCACAAAACCTTCAAGAAACATGAGGTAATCCACTACTACACACTAAGGGAATAATTTTATCTAAGAAGGACAAAAGGGGTTCAAAACAAGAGTTTATTGCGTAGGTACTTTGACACGTAGACTCCACTTTGTCATTTAAATCTCACCATGAGATCAATCATAGGAATATCACCAACTACCTTTGCATGGTTTTGGCCACTCACTAGGGTACCAAGGCCAATTACTCACATGGGTTTATGGGACCAAGTTTTTAGTTTCCCCATTTCTCTTAAGTCAACATCTTCCAAAATAATTTTGTTTGCTAAAATTTAGTTACAATCTGCACCTACAAGTTAAACTCTTAATCACCAAGGTTTAGTTTAATTCAAATTTCACTTAGGGATCTATGCCCAACTATAGATCAATTTAAGATGAGGAAACATATTTGTCCTATAAAGCATTCATAAAAGACCAAGGTGTTATGTTGTTACTAGCCAAGGTAACACATTTATCTGAGAGGAACTAAAGATATATGTTATTTTAAAATCCATAGATAGGAAATTTTTTGTTTTTGAAGCCTACTCGGAGACACATCTTCACCGAGCAGAAAATACTTTATCAAAACACAAAGAGAGATAGAAAGTTGCAAACGCTTCCAAGTATCGTGCATGCACAAATTCAGAAGTCAAAGAAGGCAACAAAGTCTCAAACTCCCGCAGTAATAACATGTAGAGCCAACAAAGGAGTAGGAAAATGAGCCCATGATGGTGCCAAGTGTCCACCCAGTGCTTTCCCAGGAGCCTTAAAGGAAAGCAGAGTCTTAAGGATGCGTGGACCTTCCACATGGATCTTGCAGCAAATGGGCTCCATCTTCAAATTAGGCCATTAAGATGACAATCCATCCATCACGTATAAGTGATTTTGGGTCTGATCTATAATATTTAATGCTCGAGACATTTTTAAAAGATTAGAGGCAAAGGGTCATTTCATTACAAAATACGCGTCATTTGAATCAAGGGTCGGGAACCAATGCATAAAGGGTCAAAATATTTGGTTATGTAATAAATAGCCGAAAGAGTTTCTTCTCAAAAGGTGAGTCCATCTCAAGGGAGTCGGTTGTAGGATAATTAAGATGCATTAAATGGGCATGGCTCTCACTTTTCCGAAGGGGTCAAATTGTGAGAAAGATTTGAGGAAATCTTTTTCTGTCACTTCATATCATTTATCATAATTAAGGGGCAGATGGGAAGGAGTTTGAAATTTCTTTCTTACCTCCTCCTCACCCTATAAATTGTAATCAAAGTTCAAAGAAAAAGGAGATACTTTTAGTTAGGTGTTAGGAGAGTAAAATCTTTTCTTCTTTTTCGTAAGCTTCTCTTCTGTAAAAGGAAGAGATCTTGGAATTCTAGCCTTCTTCCTGGGTTTTGTAATAACAATCTTGCCTCTTTCTAATGTAATATTGTGCACAAATATTAGAGTAATATATATGCCTTGT
This sequence comes from Taxus wallichiana var. yunnanensis, assembly GCA_018340775.1. Lineage (NCBI taxonomy): Eukaryota > Viridiplantae > Streptophyta > Pinopsida > Cupressales > Taxaceae > Taxus > Taxus wallichiana. The sequence continues at coordinate 996,275,136 of CM031242.1, read as the reverse complement.
GGTGTTTTTTCTGTTCATCATTTCACATAGCTTTATTATCTCTGATCACCTTTATTTTCACGTAGAAACTGTGCATCTCTCAATGTTGTTACTATCCTCAAAGTTGTGCTTAAGTAGTTTGAGGTAGTGTTATGTGTGAAATTTTCTAACTTGTGGTGCATTTTGTCCGCCCTTCTTTAGTTATTCACCATTTCCCTTCTCAGGAAGTTGCAAAATTGATTAAATTTCCTAGCAAGCTTGTTCGGCGCATTGCCTTAGCTTGTTTTACTTTTTGTTTTAATTCTTCTCACCCCTATCTCCCCCCAGAGAAGAGCCAACTTCTTTAAAACACTGGAGGTCTCCTTAGGGCACACGTCCCACCAACCTAAGGATTCCCATGACTCGACGGAAATGTTTGTCAACAATATCATTAACAAAATTTTAATGCATAGTACAACTAGTTCACTAACTCCATTTGTGTCATCTGGATCCCATGAAGAGTTCATTCGATGATGAATTTAATCCTAGATCTAACTTCATAAGAATTTGGTGGTCCACTAGGATACCAAGGAAGTGTTAGTTCTACTTACCCCATATATGGTAAGGTCACACCACATAGTCGTTGCTTCAAACAAGGACTCTTAAGTTATAGAAATGGTCTTTTAAAGACTTTTCTTAGGTGTAGTATAAGAAGTCTAGTTGTGAGGATTAAATTATTTCTTAAGATGTTAGATTTTTGCAAACTTGGATGTGACTAGATTGAGAGGGAGGGTACAACAAAGGTTAAATACTAACTTCATTTATATGGTTTAATAATAATAAGTTACTACCATACATTTGAGTTTATGTATGAACCAAAATAACTATCCAGAAAATGATTTCTTCGATCATCTAAATCGTAAGAAGAACATTTAAATCCAAATGAACTTAACCTTTATGAAGTAACCGATACACATTTTATCCATTTACATTGTCAATTATCTTCCTCGTTTATCTAGCTAACATAGTTGGTCATACATTCATTATGTGACACTCCTACTAGTATTCAAATGTTAGCTTTAAAACAACGTAGATACAAACCACATAGTTTTCTAGGTATAATGCTTAAAACATAAGAATCCAAAAGGAACAATGGTTTTCGACACAATAATATTAATAATGCAATTCTCTTTAATTAACTTCTATCTAGCATTTGTAATCTATATCCATGTACAATATTTCACTTTCATCTCACTAATTACAACATATCACACTCTTAATCCTTCTTGTTCAGAGTACCTGCAACCAACGTTGTGTCAGTCCTAGGACTGGTATGGAAATCCCTTACACTCAAGCATGAAATAACACATTCATCATTTCAAGTAATTCAAAACAAGGAAAAGAAGAGCTAGAGATAGGGAGAGAGGGAGAGAGGTCATTTTGTCACACATTCACATTCCTTTGTACTTTTTCTTTTTCGATTCTAGAGAGAGTAAGGAAGAGAGAGAAAGTCTATAATTCATTTTATTTTCTATTCACCATATCATAACTACATACATAACGTATCCATTTTCATTTCATTTCAAATTCATATACATTTTCAACCCATCTACATATTCAAATCATTTATGTTTTCAAGATCAACCAACATTTCATAGTTATTTCTAGAGGGAGGAGAGAGAAAACATTATAAATTACTAAATCCATTCATATAAATAAATTTTATTAAAGTATACTTTACACAACCATTAAACTATATGAAAATGTTTCATGAGTATAAACAATTTAAATGGGAGCCTCGGGAGGAATGTCTATCTCAAGTTGTGAGTTTACGAAAATTGACCAAAAAAAAGCTAAAGTGCCTACAATATGGGTCCAAAAACACTTGTTTTAAGTTCAAACATAAATTTCAATTATTCTTATTTACTCCCTTATATACAAAGAACTCAACATATTTGACAGAAAGTCAATTACAACAAACAAGAATCGAAATAGAAAGGAGACTCGAGACCAATTATCGTAAACATGTCAAACACTACTGTTGTAAAACAACCGTTGGGCTCCAAAACCCACTTGAAAATCTAACTTACGAAATAAATTTTGCAAAAATGAGAGTTTTTTTCAATTCTCCTAACAGAGTTCTAGAGGTACATAGGGTTAGTTTTCAATTTATCCAAATCAATACGACAACCGCAAGCCAAAACCAATCACATTTTCTTAAAAATGGGAGCATCACTCCAAGTGACTAAAATACAAAATGGAAATCAAACTCGTCTCTCCAAGGCATAAAATTGATTTTATCAGTTATATTTATGGCCTTCATGGTGTCCTATACCATTAGGAATAATACTAGAGGTCTAGGTTGGTAAAATGATTTTCTTTGGCACACCATGTGCGAAGTGTACAAGATCAAGAATGTTTTTTTAATATTTTGAGTAGGTAAGAGTTTTATTTTTAATTCTAGTTTCATCCTCTATTTTTCTAAAGCAATTAGGAACCAAACAAGAAACAATAAAATGTGAAATTTTAATGCAAGAGGAAGGGAAATCCATACCTTTTTCCCGACGCCTCAGAGAGATCATTTAGGGACTGGGTCAAAGCATATAATTGTGTCCCACATTTTGTAGTTTTTCATACTTTCAGAAAGTATGGCGACAACCAAAACATGACCAAACACATATAAAATGATCAAACAAACATTTTTAAGAGATTATAAATACCAAGGTGTAGGGCATCCAGAATTTACCTGATTTTTAAATTTTTATAGTATTTTTAAATATTTATTTACTAGTCAGATTTTAAAATATTTTTGGCCACAAAGTGGGACACACTTATATGCTTTGACCCCGCTTGACCAGTAAAAAGCATTTTGTTGAATGTTTCTTATTCATTTTCCATGAATCCATTTTGTGTATGTCTAGTAAGCAAGGAATTCCATGAACCATTTTTTAAGTGCATTCTATCAAATAGTTTGCATGCCTTATGAGGCCACATTCCTTCAAGGCATTTTGTCAAACAATTCATGTTCCAAGTTCATGTTTCCACATTTTTCATACATACCGCCCAACATTTGTAAATAAAACATTAAAAAACACCCGTCTAAATATCCATTATGTTTTGGTGTAAAACCTGCTTTGTTTTAAAGCTCCCATTTTAACAAAGCTGAGAGTATACTAGCAAAGGTGAACCCACCACGTGGACACCTACTAGTTACATTTGGTGAACAATAGAGAAGCTTCATGAGGAGGCCCATGTATTTTCCTTTCTAACTGCCAACACACTTTAGATGAAGTAGCCATTTGGGGAAACATATGGAGGGAGGTCACAAGCAGTCACACTCCTTGCTAAAATGGGACCGATATCACATTTATGTCTTTCATTCATGCATTGATGGACACAAACCTATTTGATCCCATTACATGCTTCAACAAACCATTTTTGTATATCCTTCATAAAAACTTAATACATTCCAAGAGACCAAATCTCTTTGGCTCCCATGTCTGCAAGTTTCTCCATTGATGGCACATATACTCTATTTGAATATCTTATCATTTTGCTTGACAGAGAATGGGAAAATAAAAGGTTTCACATAGAGGAAGAGTAAATCTTGTAGAGACATAAGTGGGATAGTAGGAAGAGCACTTTTAATGTCTTAATCCATACACCAACTACTGGAAATAAAAGATAAAAAGTGAAAAAATAGAGTGGTATTCAACGACTACCTTGAGAATTGTAATTCCAGGGTTAAAGTGCACACAACATGTGGTCGAAAAAGAATAAGGAAGATCAAAAAAGATATACATTATTCCTAAATGAAGTGCCTCCTCGACCTCAATCTTCTATTGCAGGTAAAACATAACCATGGCAAGTCGTAAATCCTCTCAAAGAAATGGAAATTGACTTAGACACAAATCAACCAATTTGTACAATGTAAAATAAGGATATATTTGGTAAAATATTTATCTTTACATGCAAGACTAATTTAACCCATAATGTGACTTATTTAAGGATGGTTATGCAGGATATCCATTTATAACGGTTTCCCATCGCATTCTCGCTCATCCAAATATTAGAGTTAAGCACCTGCACATGTTGTGGCCATCTAATTACTACTAAAATTTCCATGTTAACTTGGGTTTCATCACGCTTAACACCTCATATTCTCAAATAAAGTGCTTTAATTAAAATAAGCAAGGAAAATGATAGGTCTGAAAATGCATTTAAGATGTGTCACTTTCCATCGCATTCCTCGAGCCCCAAAACCCTGACTTTCTCCCTGCCAACACATGGTTGTCAAATCACAACTTATTAAATTATTTGAATATGTTTGTAGCCATTGACAATTAATTTGGGGGGAACTACATTAGGGCACCCTATGAACACAATTGGACACACAAGCACAAATAACTACATTGCGCCTAGATTGTAGTGCAATGCTTAGTTACAAGTCCACCATTGTGGTAGCTAAGGTCAGCCTGACCCCTTCATATGCATCTTTATTTTTAGGGATTTGATGTTGTGTATGGGGTTTTATAGGTCAATCTTCATATCAAATTTATGGTGAAATAAGTGAAGTCCTTGTGATAACTATGTGAAAAAATCTAAGACATTTTTATATTCATATCCTAAGATTTTTCGCAAAATAGAGCGCCCGGACTATAGACCGTGGTGCCCACGAGTTCCCTAGTCCTCTCTCGGGTGCCCGGTCTAGTTGGATCTTTAGTTGCTACGGTTTCCTGGGTAGTACCTTCACATCCTTCCCTATCCGTGCATCAAGCATGTTCAAGTCCAACACACAAAGTGAGGTAAGCTATTTGAGGGTTATTACCTTATCTCTCTCATCTTTATTATTTCATTTTATTTAATAAAATATTTATCATTTACATTTCAGTTTATACCATTTATTCCATTATTGTTTCTAGTTTAGATTAGCTATAGAATAACATTAATATTTTACATTTTAGTTAATCATTTTGGTGAACGAGATCTGGGAACCCATCCTAGGGGTCACTAGCACTCTCACAACTATTTTCCAGTTTAAAACACCAAGAAAATTAAAATTCTCAAATTTGAAAAAATTTAATTCAAATAACTAGTGTACCATACATTTTGTGAAAAAAATGCACTTACCAACTCCGTAATTATACATGCCACCATGGTAGTTGCCACCCTCTCAAACCAACTAGGATGCACCGCTATCACTTTTGGCATTTTCACTTACTTCATGCTCAATCTAGTAATCGCAGTAAATAAAAATGAAGTGACTAAACAATTTTTCACTTGATTACTTATAGTTACTTTTTCATCACCTACTTTATTATAGTCATCATTTTGCACTTATTCATGCAACTAATACACACCACACCATTGTTTTCATATCTTGACAGTTTATACTATGATTTACACCTTGTTTACAATGTTATTTTTAGAATTTCACCTACCACTATATTGAACACATTTCACGCATGCTACCTCTCTTCGAAATTGTCTTCCATTCAATTTATACACAGTTTGGAAATTTTTATCACTTTTTATCTACCTCATGTTTACTTATGGCTTAACATTTATTCTTTTCATCACTTCCCCTTTCACCAAAAGGGGGCATATCATTGGGGTCATCCTATAATTCCCCTTACATCACCATGTGATTAATCAACACTACCAATTCATCATTTTTAAACATTTACTAATTCTCTACATGACATTTCACCATAAAATCCCCCTAATGACCTAATCTAGGGGCAACAATTAAATATTTTTTCTATACGACATTTCATCACTTCCCCCTAATTACCTAACTTGAGGGAAACAAGTGATTAAAAATATTTTCATGCGATATTTCACCAACTTTTATCAATTTCACCCCCTAATGACCTAACACAGGGAAACTAGCATAAAATATGCCTATGAGTAACTAATCAAATCAATCAATAAATCAATGCATTCAAACCTATAACAATCACACCACTCAATTAATACAATTCAACACAATCGACCTCCAAGATGACCTAACTTGGGAGATTACATTCTAGATCACTTAGAGATTACATTTGCTAGATGACCTAACTTGGGAAGTTATTCTACATTTAACGCTTGCTTTAGATCACCTAACTTGGAAGCTATCACATTACGATGACACCCGTGGAGTGGGGACAAGATTTCATTTCCTATACCACTCCTATAGGGGTCAACTATTTGATAAAAATTGTCTATATCCGAAACCACAAAGTCTTTTGATCTAAGTCCGTTTGCAGTAGATAGATCTTGAGGATGTAGTTAGATATTAGAGAATAATGCAATTTTTCTCCCGCACTCTTCCTTTGATGGTAGGACGCCAAAATCCTCTTTTCTTTCATTCATATACATGGTTTTGGGATAACAATTGATCTCTTCCTTCCCCATCTTATTGTCATTATACACATTCAAAATCATCAATCATCTCACATTTCTATCATCACTCTCATTTAGTTCACTTCATCATGACATTACACTTTTCACTACATTGTATGGATCAACATGTTGATCCATGGTTTGGCACGTTATATGGTTCTTTCGACACGCTTCTATTACACATCTACACAATCTACTACACCATGGGATTCTCTAAATTCTCTCAAGTATGCATCTCTATCTACTTTATATTACCGAGCTTTCCACTCAACAACATAAAGTGGGGGAAAATGTAGTCACAAAATCACGTACTTAATATTACATTCATACCGCCAAGTAAATTATTTTATAGATGCATCTCACGTAATAAAAGTATTCATTTTTACCCATCCCCTAGTCTTGTGGTCGAGTTAGGGTCATCATCATCATTTTTCTTGCACATTCGTCAATTGTGTACATAGTTTTGGCTATCTCATGGGAGTATCGATTGTCATTATTTAGTCATTTTTTGTCTCCAATATTTGACTAGGGGGCGTGTAGGGTAGTGATGGGGTGTCCATGGGTGCCCCGGTCCTTAATTTTAGGTGCCCTGGTCCCCATAACACTTGGGTCTAATTTACTTATTTGAGGTCGGTCTTTATCATTTTCCTCTCATTCCCCTAGGTGTTATTCGGCATGCCAGAATTAGTGTTGAAATTTAAACAAGAGATCCCTATATATACATAGCCTACTCACTATTCTATGGGCGGACTATCTACTATGAAGATATATCTTTCTACTAAAGAAAATGAATGCATTTGGGCATAATTTACATCTACATCATACAAGCATAAGGGGAAAGGGTTTTATTCATTCTATTCCATCCACCATTTGCATTTTTACATCTAGTTAGTATCCCCTACTTATGTGTCATTAATGCTAGGGAACCCTAGGCACATAATTACACATACAAGCACACAAAATTAAATTGGATCTGGAATGTAGTGCAACGCTTAGTTGTAAGTCCACCATTGTGGTAGCTAAGGTCATTCTAACCCCTTCATATGCATATTTATTTTTTAGAGATTTGATTTTTTTATGGGGTTTTATAGGTAGATCTTCATATCATATTTATGGCAACATAAACGAAGTCACTACAAAAACTACATGAAAAATACTAAGATATTATGAAGATATATCGACACTTTCAGATTTAGATCCTAATATTTTCTACAGGACCACACGTGTTGGACTACATATCGGGGCACCCGCAGTGCCCCGGATCCTCTCCCGGGCATCCCATTCTAGTATGATCTTCGGTTGTTACGATTTCTTGGGTAACATATTCACATCCTTCCCTATCCACCCATTAGCTTGTTCAAGTCCAGCACACAACGAGGTAAGTTATTTTAGGTTAGTACCTTATCTCTCTCATCTTCATTATTTTATTTCATTTAATAAAATATTTAGCATTTTCATTTCAGTTTATACCATTTATTCCATTATTGTTACTAGTTTAGATTAGCTATAGAATAACATTAATATTCTTATTTAATCTTGAGCCCACTCATCCATAAATATGTTACAAACACCATCCAAAGAAGAGAACTCACTTTGTCATTATAAAAACCTTCCGATCTAGGATAGCATAATTAGCAACAGTTTTTGACACATAAGGCTCAAGATGGAATTTTTTTAGTGGCTTATATTTTATAGTCACCTTTGCACCATACCTTGTTGTGAAGAAAATATATGACCAATTAGAGGAAAGATACCCTCCAATTTTTTTAGTAAAGTCCCTTGACAAGCATAGGGAAAAATATGGGGGCAAGTCCACAATCTGTTACATCTTACAAAATGGTAAGACTAGGAAATACATGCAAAGTTACTCTTAAATATTCAAGTTTACCTACAATCTTTGTATTTATCCCAACAAGTTACATTACTCCTTTTTACTTGGTTCATAGGTAAATCCTAACTTATAAGCTATAGACTTTTTGCATAACATTGCTATTATATCCATTATCTTCCATACAATTATGGAACAACTAATCCCTAATGATGAGTGTAAGGTAAAATGGAGGAAGTTTGGAACCATTTTTACTTATTTTATTTGTGGATATATTAATGATTGCTAAATTGCAAGGGCTATACTATCATCTTTGCCAAGACTTCTTGAAATTTTTAACGTGGTCAATTCTTCTTGTAGCAAATCTTTCTAACCAGGAATAGTTAGAACATCCATAATGAAATATTCACATTACTATTCTTTATACATTCTACCACATTCAATGATGTTGAACTGGTTTTCATTTGTACCTTAGAAGAAGAAGATCCCACCTCTAGTAATTTAGAGATCTGAGGTATGAAATTACCTTTTACACTTGGACTCTTTGAATTTATTTCACCTTTGGATCAGAATCATAACTATTTACATCCTTAGGTAATGAAGAAGACATATCAGGCCCCCTTATTACTCATTTATCATCTTCAATATATCTTTTCTTGGACCTAGTAATAATTACAAAAAAATTGAAGTTGACCATGGCCTGATCAGATCGCCCTTGCCCTTGGCTGTAATTTTCTTATGAAGGAGCCTCCATTTCAGGTATTTGAAATACTTCATGTGGTCATTGTGCTACAAGACTCGATTCAAGTATCCATTTTAGAAATAATCTTAGGGATGTGCTTGGTTATAAGGAAAACACCAATCTGAATCTTGAAAAACATTAACTAGAACAAAGGCTCTAGATGAATATTAAGCACTTGGATCAACATTCCTTTGTTGATTTTGAAACCTACAATCCTAATTTTATTAGTAAGGAGGTATCGAGGATTGAAAAGGAACTTGATAAGGATTATTAGGTTGAGACATTTTTCTTTTAAATACTATGAGCTCATTCCTATTGTTTATAATTTCCTTTCAACTCATTTATCTCATTAGGATGAATAGCGGGATCTTAAATTTGGTTTAAAGGATTGATAATAGGACAAAGTTATAGAAAGATGGGAATATAAGGTATAGGGGACAAAATTCTTGCTGGAATAATATAATTTTAAGCTCTTATTGTTATATCAAAGGCAACATGGAGTGTAACATCACCCATAGATTGTATCATCACCAAACTTTCACTATTGATCCCCTTAAATAATATAGGAATGAATGTTCACTAAAGGTTTGATAGTATATGATATCCTTTCCCATGGTCTTGTAAATCTATAGTTAAATTTTTATATAAAATATTGGGGTGACCTTTAAATAGTAGTGAGATGATCTATGAGTGATAGGTGATCTGATTTGTCTTTTAATTGTTTTGAAAGGATTGTAACTAATATGTCCCATATAGAAATAGTTTCTATGGGAAAACTTCTATACCACTAGAGAGCTAGACCCATGAAGGATGCAACGAGTAATGTTATGAATAGAACTTAGGTTATCCATATCTCTCGATATGCTTAATGGGGGTAGTTTGATCTTTACCATTAAAATAAGGAAGATGTTTTCAGAGCAGCAGGTGGTATATCATCACATATAGCAAGTTGTATAGGGATATTGTTATCTCTTGAAAGTGCACCCTATAGAGAGATGGATGCAAGTGTTCTAAGTTTGCAAATTTTATCTCTCTCTTTGTAGATACAATGGAAACACCTCAAGTCTGTGGGTATACTTATTTTGAGGCAAGTCTCCGGTATCAAGGCCAGTTCCTTATTGATGTATCCTAGACTAATTTTTCTGAGGTTAAGGGTAAAAGATGATTGTAAAATGATTAAAACTAAGGTGATACACCAAATTTATATAAGGGATTTTGACTGAGTATATGCACAACTAATATATGAAAGGATTCTTGATGCACGAACCAATAGTTTTCTACAGAATGTTAAGGGAAAAACACTTTGAGGTATTGAGGGAAAGTATCACAACAATACTACCAAGCTAAACATGCACATTAATATCATGCGGAAATTACTAAATTTGCAACGGGGTAAGATGATTAACCAGGGAATTTGCATTCACAAGATTAATGAAAACATACACAAGACTATAAATAATTGGAAAGGCAGAAAATACTTCACATTGAGAGGGAAAAACTGGCAAAATAATTGCTTCAACACTCCTATATCTAAAAAGTCCTCCTTGTGCTTTGCCAAAGCACACAATATATAGAAAATTTGATTCCCCCCTTCCTAAAAATAGACTAAGGCTTGTACTCACCCATGCATCCTATTTTTATCCTTCATCTATTAATAAATAAAGGAATAAAAATAGAACATGCAATTACAAATAGGCATTAATAGCCTTTGATTACATCTCAGTCAAACTGAAGTTGATTGTTCTATTTTTAAGAAAAGAATGGTGAATAATTTGCTAATAATAAGCTTGCTTGTTGGGCAAGTCTCTTTCCTTGTGCATGTGAATTCATCTTCTTGTCTGTTTTGTCCCCTAGTGAAGCATGCAAAAATTAACTCCCTATTTGTGAGCAAAATAATTACAACACTTGCAAAATTTGTAAAATAATCCATCCACTCATTCACTTGATGGGGACCACCTCCAAGCTTAGGCTCTGATGTTGACATTCCTTTGGCTTCTAGTGGTCACATGGGTGACATACTGTAAATCATCTCCAACTCTTTCAATAGTGGGGACCACCTTGGTTGTGAGCTCTTGTCTTCGTTGGGTTTGGCCACTCTTGTGGACTTAGAAAATTATAAGGTCTAGCCACCTTTGATGAATATACATGCCATACTATAGTCTCTGCCACCCTTTGATTATCATATGCCTTGTACATTGGTTGAACTTTTTACAAATTTGAATAACACATGATTATGGTTTTATAACCCTTACCTTTTGGGTGATCATTGGTGAACATGATTCAGTCGGCACTTTATATTATTTGAAGTTGGACTATAGTTGATCCTTTTGAAAGTCAAAATGAAATGATTTTGTTTAAAACATGAGGCTGGCCCCCTTTGCACAATGACTCACCCCTTGGAAATTTTTGGTGGCATTATTAATCCTGGGTTGAGTTTTCTTTGATATTGATGATGATCTCGGGCCGTTGATTTTGAACTGTCTGATGACAGACCATCAATTTCTAACCTGTAGTTAGGGTTTCTGACCTAGAAATTAAGGTGGTTGGTGGCAACTGATCATGATGGTTTGCTTTGAAAAATGGTATCGATCTCAGAGCGTTGATCTTTGACTGTGATTGAGTTCAAAATTAACCCAACTCTTGAGCTCGATGGTAAAGGTCATTCGACCTCAATGATCACTCCATTCTAGTTTTTTTTTTTGGGTCTACGGGCAAAGCCATGGAAAAAAGCGTGTTCCGCCATTATGGGTGTTAAATCTTGACTTTGTTCCCCTTTTTGGCCTTCTAATCCTTCGAGCATCTGTATTTTCTTGTCTTTTTCTCTGTTGGAGCTTTCTGAGCGGGATGATTGTGGATATTTTCCACCATTAATATTTTATGCTGAATCATTCGAGTTCATTCTGGGGGCTTCAATTTGAAGTCATGGAAAGTGAATGTGGAGCTCATTGTAACTCTGATCCTTGATCATGCTTTGAGTGATTTTTCTGGTTTCTATGTTTTGTCGACCAATGTTGACACTGTGATGGGTTTTTTGAGCTTGTAAGCTCTACAATCTCTCGTAGAGGGTCGTCATTTCTTCATATGTATGTTTTCCAATGGGGGTGTTCATGGTTTGCGTGATTGACTCTCGGCTTAACCTGACTTCTATGACTGGTAAGTCCAATTTCCCTCATGGGTATTTGATAAAAATGAAGAGAAATCCTTTTTTGCTGAACTGGATCTGTATCTTCTTTCTTTTAAAGTGGGAATTTCATGATGGCTCCTATCACAAAATAATGGCCGTCATTTTCTATATGGGTTTTTCTGGTACCCTCGAGCTTGAAATAGGTTTTGAGCCTGCTCCATTATTCTTTGATCACGTGATTTATTGATTTATGGGTGTTCATGGTCAATCAACTTTGAAACCACCAAGGATGAAGGTGAGTGAAATATTTGAGCCAGTCTACATCATGACTTATAGATCTATGTATTTTGAGTTCTGGGTATCTGTATTTGAGCTCGAGACTTATCCTTTCATGTTGGCGAGTCTGTTATTGACCTCTGCCTGAATATTTTCTGAGATCTGAAACTTTACTTTGCTCGTATTTTGATTGAATGCTTTGTTTTAAAACCCAAAATATGATATCCTCAGAGGATTTTTGATTTGGGTATTCTTATCTCATTGTAGAGGGATTTGTATTTACTTCATTTTCCTGTATTGGCCATAAAGTAGTTTCTTCTCATCGAGTATTTACCTCTACCTCCTCTCTGTATGAGTTTCTTTTTCCTTAAGACAATTGTTATTTCCTTTGCATTTGTTGAGAATATTGTGGAAATAATAGCTATGCTTTCGTATTTAACCGAAACTCCCTTCTTTACCTTTAGTGGGCTTGCAGAATATTAAGACCTTGATAAAAGCTTTTGTTGATCTCTGAGTAATAAGTTTTATCATTGTTGCTATTTAGAAATATTGTTGTTTTGAGTTTCCTGAACTCAAAACCATGTTTAAAACCAAATGTGGCAGACTCAAGATTTTCCCTTACAGCTCGAAACAGAGGGTTTTGATTTTATATGCTTTGATATTTTGTTTGAGCAGCTTGCATTCTGATTTCAATGGCCATGTATAGTTTTATGAATCTTTGATAGTCTGGGATGTTTCAGGAGATGAAATAAAACTTGAAATTTTTGTACTCATCTGAAGCAATAGTTTCCGTCTCGTACTTTGATATTTGTGCTCACATGCTAATACCAAAACATTGTTTCATATTTAAGTGCATGAAAACTATATCTATTGCTAGGAAATTCTTCTTTCTTGGGGATTATATTTGTTCTTGCTATGAAAAATCCCATGATTGTAAGTTGTAAGTGGTCTTGGTTCCGTGTAAAGGTTAACCATTTGAATATGAATTCTTCTCACCGAGTTCATGGTGTTATAGTTGTATGCTTTCTAAAAGACATTATGTTCCTTGAAATTAGTTAGCTTGACTTTGATAAAGTCTGTAACTAAAATGGCTTGCCTGAAACTCTGCATTTTTATATATCTCTTTCTTCAGTTCACCTTTTGAATTGATCCCTTGTAACATGTAGTTGCATTTGCACTCTTTGATTCTGAAGTTGATGATTACTTGAGGGTTTTCTCGCTTTAGTTTTACTAGTGAAAAATGGTTTTCCTTACCCCGATTTGTACTTTTCAATTTAAAGTTAGAGATAATAAAAACCTAGATTTGGGTACTATCCCTTACCATGGGTACTGGAAATTACTTTACTTCATTCGATTTTGTAATCTAGTCTTGATCTTAAGAGGTATTTGTACCTTGCATGTGGCTTTTCTAGAAATTATAAGCAGTTATTCATCCATGTAATACCATTCTCAGGCATAAGCCTTGATTCAGAGGCTTTGTTGAAATAATGTAATCTTATTTCTTTTATTTAGATGCTTTATTTCTTTGATAGTAGTATTTTTGGAAATGTGCTCACATGCTAACACCAAAACATTGTTTCATATTTAAGTGCATGAAAACTATATCTATTTCTAGGAAATTCTTCTTTCTTGGGGGTTATATTTGTTCTTGCTATGAAAAATCCCATGACTGTAAGCTATAAGTGGTCTTGGTTCCGTGTAAAGGTTAACCATTTGAATATAAATTCTACTCACTGATTTCATGTGTTATAGTTGTATGCTTTCTAAAAGACATTATGTTCCTTGAAATTAGTTAGCTTGACTTTGATAAAATATGTAACTAAAATGGCTTGCCTAAAACTCTGCATTTTTTATATATCTCTTTCTTCATTTCACCTTTTGAATTGACCCCTTGTAACCTGTAGTTGCATTTGCACTCTTTGATTCTAAAGTTGATGATTACTTGAGGGTTTTCTCTGCTTTAGTTTTACTAGTGAAAAATGGTTTTCCTTACCCTGATTTGTACTTTTCAATTTAAAGTTAGAGATAATAAAAACCTAGATTTGGGTACTATCCCTTACCATGGGTACTGGAAATTACTTTACTTCATTCGATTTTGTAATCTATTCTTGATCTTAAGAGGTCTTTGTACCTTACATGTGGCTTTTCTAGAAATTATAAGCTAGTTATTCATCCATGTAATACCATTCTCAGGCATAAGCCTTGATTCAGATGCTTTGTTGAAATACTGTAATCTTATTTCTTTTATTTAGATGCTTTATTTCTTTGATAGTAGTATTTCTGGCATGCTAGAAAATTTGAAATGTTGATTTTCCATGGCGAAGCCCTAGCAAATTTTTCTAGAATTCTCTCTTCCTTCCTTTTTCAGCTATAGTAGTTGTATTTTCTGATTCAGAATATAGAATGTAACACTTTTTATGTTGAAGTTGATTTGTTGTTGGAAACTGAAACATAATAACTATTATCTTGATCATGGCATGCTTTTCTACTTTTCTGTATCACTTACTTGATTTACATAAATCTTTTAAAGCATGTATTAGTTAAAAACAACATGATGGAAAGATGTAAATGTCCATTTTACATGGCGAAGCCCTGTCAAAATTTTCCTTAATCCTCTTTCTCATTCTGTTTAGTTGTAATCCTTTCTTTCCAAGTTAACTTCAGCTTCTTGAAATTTGATTCTTCTTCTTTAGTTGCAATCTGAAACATGTACTTCTATTTGTTAGTCTCTCTTTTGTACTGTAACTTCTTCTATTTGTATGATAGTTACTAAAACTTGAGTTGTATTCTTCCTTCATTCTAGCATGTACTTAATGACTTAAATGTTTTATGTCATAGGATAGAGTCATTGAACTCTACAATCTTTTTTGAAAGATGTTATTTATTTCTTCTTGACTGCAACCTGTACCTGCACACTTAAGAAAACAGTTAGAAAATATTTAGGCTTTTGGCCTCTCTTATGTCCATGGTTTTTTTTTCCTCTTCTTCTCCCTCCTTTCTGAGTGAGTAAATCATGTATGCAGTATGATCTCCAAGTAATTTATATCTCCTGTTGTAAGAGATTCATATGCACGAATTAGGACAATGTAGGAATATGGATTAACCCTGAGCTCTTAACTGATGATTTTGTTCTTTTCTTCTTTTCAGGTACAATGCTTCCAGTGGTGAGGATTAAGCTGAAGATGAAGATGCATCAACCAAAGGAGAAGACCCAAGGAAATGATGGGTTCACTCATACTCCTTTATTTTCTCTTTCATGCATGTGTACCTCTTATTTTAGTAGTTGTACTTTACTTTTAGTTACATCCCATGGCTTGTGTGGGCACATTTGAAATTCCTCATGAATAAAACATTGAATTATGAAAATGAGTTGTGTATTTCTTTCTGCATTTCATCTTTCTGCATGAATTGTATGATGAACTAAACATCTTAGTAATATAATTGAATGTCTTAAAATTTAAGGAAAGAACATTTAAAGAAAACATGTAACATCCAAGAATGAACTCGATTTCTGCAATCTACATTTATGTTTGTTGTTCCAAAACTTAGCATTTCATCAAGACAACATAGTTGTCCTTTGGGGCCTTGTTTTCTTTTTTTGAAGATACATGAAATTATAGGATATGTGATCTGTTACGTTTTGTAACAACAAACATAGCTACAGATTTCATGTAATCGTTAATTAATTCAGCAAAAACAATATATCTGAAAGAAACTCCCCTAGCTTAGGTATACTTCACCAATGCTATCCATCGTAACGATGTTTTCAAGTTTCCCATTTTTGCATAAGTGCAAAAATTTTCAATAGATACCACTAGTAAAATTTAAAAAAAAAGGTTGATTTCTAGCCATTGGGAAGATGGGAATTTGAATTAAAAAAATTGAATTACATAGAAAGTGTTAGGCCTATTATAAGGAGTAGTATTTGCAAATATTTTTCTACTAACAAAATTAAGAGGTAATTGGACAAACTCATACGGAATACCTCTTGTTGGAGACCTTGTAGTTACTTTAGGCATGGAGCATGTATTGATCTACAATTAATATGTCAAAGTCACGAGATACTATCATATAAAGGGTTAATATCTATGAAACAAAATCAATCTTTAAAAAATTCTCATGTAGTCAATTCCTTCTAGTAGGAGCCAATATTCACTTTGGATCGGAGATGA
The DNA here is from genome assembly GCA_018340775.1 of Taxus wallichiana var. yunnanensis. NCBI lineage: Eukaryota > Viridiplantae > Streptophyta > Pinopsida > Cupressales > Taxaceae > Taxus > Taxus wallichiana. The sequence continues at coordinate 996,258,646 of CM031242.1, read as the reverse complement.
TTTGTAAAAGTCCTCATTCATAATGGTGTACATTGTAAGGAGATGATATAGAATGAGTGGCTCCCTGGTTGATTATAACTCTTAGATCAGAATTTATATCTTCTTTTCTCTTGATCATTGCTAAAAAAATCCTATTAGAAGCTTGAACTTTAGGAATGGCCATCATGCAATAGCATCTTTATATTCACACTGAGAAAACACCTATATATTCACTCCCACCTGGTGTTCCATAAACTATTTACAAACTTTGATTGCACCCTTTAGGAGATCTAATGAAAATCCCCTCAAATAGACACAATGGAAATACCTCTGGGATGTGGGTCTCCCAATAGTGAGGTAAGTCTCTGGAATGGTCCGACTTCCCTGGAATAATACCTATACTACTAATCCTAGTTCTAAATCTTTGTGAAGTTAAGGGATTAAGAAAATAGAAAAAATAAATGAGGTGATACACAAAATTTTATGACAAGCTACTTGCTGGTAGAAAATGCACACTTTGACAATTAAGACTAATGGCTTGCATAACTCATTAACAAGCAGTTGATAAGATACATTCAATGAAGGCTGTGATTTTAAGAAAGAAATGTTCTAAGGAGGTTAACCCTATAATAAAAATCTCCTGCAATATCCTAGCACACTCAAAGTTGCAATCAAATAACTCTATAAGCATCTAAGGCAGAAGGGAATAAAGAACTTTCTTAAGGATCCTAAATTAATAAATCACAATAAGCGATTTACTCTTGAATGCACTTTGGATAATTCAAATATGAGAAGGAAAAATAGCTTTATTCCTCAAAAGGAAATTACTCTAAAAAAATGGCAATATTTTTTATAACAATAAAAGTCCCTACAATTCTCTAAAACATGGATACATATAACATTTGAGGAAAGAGGAAAAAAGAGGAAGTAGAGGTACAATTGAAAAAGATTCCACTTAATGTCCCAATTCGATCCTAATTAACCATCACAATACTCCTTGGTCAAATGAGTACCCAACATGACTCACACTTGCTCTCTAAAACTTGGCATTTGAAAATTGGAGTCTTTGATGTATAATTTCCAACTACGTCCAATCATTGCACAATTTGTGCAAGTTCGACCCCTTGAAAGTTTAGATTACAATGGTTTTACAAGGTAACTATTACATGCATATCATTTTTTTTGGAAATGGAAGAACACCAATGTTTCATGGGGTCAACACTTTCCACCAAGATTGAGTAATAAAAATCAAATGATTATTTAAAAATATATGATGATGTTACCCTTTAAAAATATTAATCTTTATACAAGTTAACACGGTTGACCCTATCTATGGTCAATGGTTGACCTGATTAGGCCAACTGTGCCAACCATCTAGGGTGGAACCCTAAAAAATTATGATCATTTTTCTTGCTAGCTCATTGAATGTGACTGTCATGCCTCTATTTCAATTTTTTTCTTTAATTTTGGAGAGTGTATGCTCAAGCTAGGCCAACATTGAAGCTATGGAAATTGTTTGTTCTTACTGCTCAACTATCATGGAAACTTTGGAAATTTTCCATTGAGAGCTACGATCGAGCTTGGATGTCATTTGTAGGTTCTTGGACTTTATTTTTAGCTCAACTCCCATTGAGAGATCATTGTGAATACTTTTGAAAACATTTTTTTATATTCTTGCTCTATTTTCGTTAAGAGCTCAATGTTGTTGATACTCACTAGAATATTTTATTTTCAATGATCTTTCTCTTCTACCATGGATGAAGGTGAGGATTCACTTGTATCTTGACTGCTAGGTTATTTCAAACCATTTGGGGTTTTTTCAAAAATGACCCAAGTTTCCTTTTGATGGATGCAATGTTTAAAAAATACTCTGAAATGAGCATTTTTACTTTATTTCATTCATTATTGGGCCACCTTATCCTTGGGTTATTACTCAGTGACATTTATGGGTACTCTTCTATTTATTGTTGATTTTTGCTTAGAACACCCTGCATTTTGAGAGCCCTTTGCAATTTGGTATTAAAAATTTGAAAATATTCATATTGTTTGTATTTTTTTAACTTCAAAATTTGGACAAAGATCGTTGCATTTTTCTTGAAAATATATAGGATAATTTACAATTTTTTCTTTAAAAATAGAATGAAAACACTACATTTTCAACATGTACTCATGGATGACTTCATACTCTTATGTTTGCATACATGGATAAACCAATGAAATAACCACATTTTTTTTTCTATGATGATAATGATGTAATGATAGAATGCAAATTTATTTGAAAATTTGATTCGGTGAAGCATTAAGGATATCCCGAGCTCTAACTCATTTTTTTCTTTCTCTTCTATAGGTGTTTTAGAGTAAAAGATGGAAAGTTGGGAAGTGTTGCAACGAGTAAGGGGTTTGTTTCTAGGAAATGATAGATCTCCTTACTCCTTCTTTGTTTTTTGTCACAAATACATTTTCATTCTATCATTCTCAGATTTATATCATGTGGTTTGTGTGGGAACTTGTACATAATTTACTTATGAATATAAATAACTATTTTATGCAATGAATTATATGTTGTATTACTTTCACATTTCTCTTCATTTCACAATTGTTTAGCATCTAAAAGCTAATTATTTAGTACAGTTGCATATAATCATAAGTGAATTGAAAGTAATATTTTTATACCTTATTTGATCATTTGAAAATAAGAATAATAGATTAAAATATGATGTAGTCACCCTAAAACTGAAACTTGTTTCTTCGTTCTTGCAACCTTATGTTCTAAATTGAATGTTATCATTTATAGGACACCGGTACCTACTCCTGAATGTTTTTTTTCTGATGTATGATGTCATTCTCATCTTCATATGAACTTTGCACTAACTCTTACACATGATTGGGTTAGAAACCCGATGCATGATTTGGTAAAGATGATAGGATTCAAAATGACATCTTATATGGGTAATAGACATTTTAGAACTAGAAATGGGGTAAGTGCACCAAGTTGGGGGCAAAAGGGGGTCTTAAGTGACACATTTTTCGAAAAATAAAAAACTTCAACTTGTATGAGTTTTTGAAATAGTTAAACTCAAAAATAGAAGATGTTGTATAAACATAAATCATAGCATTTTGAGTCTAGTTTCTAAGATACTAACTTTTATTGAAAACGTATAAATTTAAGTGGGTAAAATAACTAAAATACCAACGGGTTCTCCTATTTTTGTTAATTTTTTTGAATGTGTATAGAATTTGGCCTAGTTTGGGCTAGTATATTTTTTTCAATTTTGATGAGCCAAAAATAGATATATAACAAAAGATAGACATGTTTAAACTTCAAAAATAGCTATAAAAAGGCATTGTTAGAAACTAAATAATATTGGAACCTTATATTAATCAGAAAAATTGAAAACTTATATTTTTAGAAATTAAATAGTTTAATCTATGTTGTGGTATAATTGTTTTTAAACGAATCAACTGTTTTATGTTGATTTATGATGGCGGAAGAAATATTTTTGCATTTTACTATAAAAACACGTAGTTTTGTTATGTTTGTACATGTCCATGCCTCGGGCTTGAGGATCAAACCAAATCCAAGCCTCGAGGTTTGGCATGGAAAAAATGAAACATCGAACGCGTATGTGTTATGTTCTATACTTATTTATTTAAGGCCCCAACATCTTTTTCCCTTCTTCATGGTTTTTCTTTCATATTTCTATCTGGTCTACAAATTCTTACACATTATTTGTGAATTTTTAGTACTTCATCTTGTCCCCTACCCCACAATATATTATTCTACAATCATGGCCGATAAAAAGGTGAAAAGAAAGTCAATAACAAGACACTGGAGGAATTGGAAGAGATAAGAATTAATAAACTAAAGAGGATGCAAAAATTTCTGTAGGGCAAGGTACTTTTGCTATATCAAATATATCTAATGTATCTGAGAATTATGATTTTTATTTGAATGTTGACATTGAATTGAATGATAATGCTGGTATGGATGAAGAAAATCCAATTGTTTAACCTTTACTTGAGAATCCAAATGTTGAATTTTTTTTTACCCGAGAATCCAAATGTTGAACCTTTACCTAAAAATCCACGAATTTAAATTTTACCTGAGAATCCAAATGTCTAACCTTTACTTGAGAATCCAAATTTGTGAAATTTGTATGGAAACACTAAATGAAGAAAGTAACCCTCTCAATGAATCTTCACCTCTTATAAAATATCCTTCCATTTTGCAAAGATAACAAATTCACTTAATTAAAATTGATGAAAACATTATTAAATCAAAGCCTAACAAAATGTCTTACATGAGAAATGTAAGAAGAAAAGCTAGGGAATTCGGGATAATTACTTTGAAAATTTAAATGACACACATAGATTTCAATTATTTGTTACATTGATTAAATTAATTAAGATGATACCTACAATGAAGACCCGAGGTTAACAACTTCTAATATTCATGCTCCTTGTACCATGAAGGTTTTGGAGCATTGTCATTTAAATGTGTGCATGATTTGTTTAAACTAATGCTAATGCAAATAAAGACTAACACCTAATAGCCTTAATTAGCAAAATTAAACAAAATACAAAGCACCATCAAGATGAGAATTAAGCAAGGTTAGACACTAAATAAAACTTTGACAATTAACATGCTAAGTGTCTAAATCCTCTATTCTCCTAATTAACAACAAATAAATGAATTGAACCTATGTAAGCTCCATGATAATCAAATAGGTTGCTCTTGATATTCCAAGAACCTAGGAATGGGGGCTTATCAAAGTTGGGCTACAAGACCCTTTTGACACCTCCCATATGACCTAAGCACTTTAGGCTAGAAAAGAGGCTTAACTCTCCAAGTGGTGAACTCTTAAGAAAACAAAGGAAATATAGGCTTTGCATTTTTCTTCTCAAGAAGTTTAGGTGTAGGTATAAAGGTAGAAGGAGGGCTCCTTATATAGCCCAATGGATAAAGGAAACACTTCATCCCTTTGCATGTGGGATAAAGGTAAAACAAGATTAGGAATGGATAAGGTTGCTTTATAAAAGGTAACCTTACTTTAGAAGGGTTTAATTTATGCTTAGCAAGTCATGGGAGTTGGGGGTGTTTTAATTAATCAAAGGTGATTAACTAATAGGTAGATGTAAGCTTATAGAAGCCAATTAGAGGAATATTAGTACGATTTAAGCCATTAGAAGGGGATTAAATTAATTAAATATTGATTTATTGGTTAAATGAAAGGGAAGGCTAATTAATTAATAATCATTAATTAGTCAGATAAAAGGGTGATTTATTAACGGAAGGTCGTTAATTATGGTATTTGTTAGATAGGTGACTTAACTAATTAGTGTATTGTAATTAATTAATGACAATAAGAGAGAATATGAGTGCTTTTGACGATATGTCACCAATTTGCGAGAAGGGAGATAATTAGCATAATTTAAGTATTTAAATTGCTCAGGCGTAATTATGGGTGTCTACGGTTGTTGATCGAAATACGTCAATTGTTGAAAATATACATAAATCATACCAAACTATAGGTGTCAATAGATGCACCAAAGATAGTAATGCTACATGACGTGCACTTACTAATTGTATAGTAAGTGATAAAACAGTTAATAAACGCTTGATTAGAAAAACAAGTAGTTCTTTCAAGCTAAATAGAAAACACTAATGAAAGCAATAGGGAGACACAAAAGTCTTGAGTCAGTCAATAACACTAACTATTGGGATTTCTCTAGCAGAATCCCACGGAAATAAAAGAATACATTTGATATTCTAAAAGAATTAATTGTAAAATTTTGAAATGAGAACACAAGAGTGTCACCTAATAGAAGAGATACAGTAAAAATAAGAATGTGTTCTCGTAATCATGAAGCGTGTGCAAAAAAATCTTAGATATGACTCAAACACAATTGTTTTCTAAGTTTAAAAATGAAAATCCACAAATTAGCATTATCCAAAGATTATTTGAAATGAACAAACCCTTTTTTGTAAAAATCAATCACTCACGTACCACTTGTTATAGGCATCATGTTGAATTTTGAATTCATTATGATGTTTTTGTCAAATACGTCATGTTTTGGATACTAACATCATCTTGCAGGAGTGTGGATTAAAGGTCCCACCAAAATCTTCAAGGGAATTTATTCGACAATATTTTGTGAAAATTCAATTATACGATTTTTTTATAACATAACATGTTTGGATGGAATGCGCAACGTATGTGGTGGTTTGCCAAATCCAAAAAAATTATCCATGAGGAAAGCACAATTCAATAGGAAAATAATTTCATTATTTCAACAAATATAAATCAGTGGCATATCAATTAAAAGGTGGAAAAGAATGTAAGAGGTGTGAGCTTGTTACAAAACAATTACCTGTAAAATAATATTTGTTAAAATTCAAAGAGGAAATTATTTATGAGTATATGAGGCACAAACATAGAGCTTGATGGTTAGATGAAAAATTCAAGTTAAGAAAGGACACATTCCCACTTGGGACTATTGTTTCAATAGTTTACTTCATAGATAATTACAAATTGCATCCAAAAATGGAGGTTCAATCTCAATACTTAACTCGGTGCAAGTTTTTATTTTCATGCATATAGCATTCATGTACTCTCCAAAATCAATGCGAAAGGTCAAAAATATTAAGAGAGTATCATTTCTACATCAGTGATGATCGGACACATTCTACAAAATATGTGCAAGGGTGTTTCTAGGTGTTTTATGCGAACTTGAATGAGAGGAACATTTTTTTCAATCAACATTACATTTGGTCAAAAATTGTACATCATAATTAAAGAATGCATGATGTTTTATTGGCTAAGAAGGATACACAAAGAAATAGGTGTACAACATATCTAGAGTTTTATTGAGGTAGGACATGGGAAAGGAGAGCATGATGGTGCAGGAGCATGTGTGAAAAGAGAACTTGCAAGAGAAGAGTTAAATTTCAAGGATGGTGCTAAATTTAAAGATAAAATAAGCATTGTTGATTGGTGTGTCAAGAATATGGGTTCTCAAGTGTCCAGTTCAATGATTTGTAGATATTCTATGTTGATAGAAGAAGAAAAATTGGTAATCTATGAATATTTTATGACAGTTGCTGCAGGATCAAGTGATATGCATGAGTTACGTAGTTCAGATGTAAGTTCTTGGAATCTTTATATTAGGTGCATGGTATGTTTTTGTATATCAGGCATTGATTTTGCATGAAATGAATGTGAGTCACAATAGTGGGTGGATGAATGGATTTTATACCTCTAATTCCACTCGACAATGTATATGAAGTTCCAAGAGAAGTACAACTTGTAGCACCTTCAAATCATATGACAACATCACTTGACTTTGACCAAGTCTCTAATTTAGTGCAACAAGGTACATATGTATGCCATGTTTTAGATTTATAAATTATTAAATGATCAAATATTAATGTATTTTAAATTTGACTTGAGTTTTACTTGTTATCTCTCGAAAGTGCACCTTGTAGAGAGATGGTTGCAAGTGTTGTAATCTTGCAAATTTTATCTCTCTCTTTCATAGATACAATGGAAACACCTCAGGTATGTGGGTATACCTATTTTAAGGTGAGTCTCCGGTATCAAGGTCGGTTCCTTATTGATGTATCCTAAACTAATTTATGGGGTTTAAGGGTAAAAGATGACTGAAAAAATGAATTAAAACTAAGGTGATACACCAAAATTGTATGAGGTCTTTGACTGAGTACATGCACAATTGATATGGAATGAACTTCGATGCACAGGCCAACAGATTTCGAAGATAATTAAGGGTAAAAACTTTGATGTATTGAGGGATAGAATCACAACAATACTGCTTAAGTTACACATACACATTAATATCATCTAGAGATTACTGAATTTGCAACAGGGTAAGATGATTAATCAAGGAATTCAACATTCACAAGATTAATGGAAAACATACACAAGCTATGCAAATAATTGGAAAGGCATAAAATACTTCACATTCAAAGGGAAAAACTGGTAGAAAATTGCTTTAGCACTCATGTATCTAAAAATTCCTCTTTGTGCTTTGCCAAGGCACACAATATATAGAAAAATTGATTCACCCACCCTTCCTAAAAATAGACTAAGGTTGTACTCACCCATGCATCCTATTTTTATCCTTTATTAAAATAAAGAAAACTAGTACAAAGAGGCATTAATAGCCTTTGATTACATACAGTCAAACTGAAGTTGACTTTTCTATTTTTAAGAAAAGAATGGGTGAATAATTTGCTAATAATAAACCTTGCTTGATGAGAAAGTCTCCTTCTAGGTGCATGCAAATTTGTCTTCTTATCTATTCTGTCCTTTTGTGAAGGCATGCAAGAAATCATCTCCTTGTGAGTGAGCAAAATAAATTCCATTAATCTGCAATACTTGCAAAAATAATCACCCATGCATCCACTTGATGGGGACCACCTCCAAGCTTAGGCTCGATGTTGACATCTCCATGCATAATTTTGTCCTCTTATGGTCACATGTGAAATTTCAACCTCTGCAAGAAAAATAATACCTTTGTTTTAAGCTCCCATATGAGAACCACCTTTGATGTTGACCACTTTAAGGGTACGAGGTATTTAGCCAATTTTCAAGGTAAAATATTTCAATTTTATCATTAGCCCCTTCATGATTACATGTCAAACATATTCCTTGTCTTCTTTGACTTGTGCATGTGAATAATATTCCATCATGACTAAGGTGGTAATAATAGATCAAGGGTCAAATAATGTTGACCATGCACTTCGGTATAGTCTTATCCTAACATGGACTCCTCCTTGATTCGACACATATTATGATTAAATAATCATTTAGCTTGTTTTACATGGCACAAATTTATGAGGCCTTCTTCTGAATTTGACTCAGATCATTTCGTATACTATGGTGTTGAAAACATAATAATTTAAATGATAATTTTGTCCCCTCCTCTACGATGGCATACCCCTCGAGCTTTGTCGGTGGCTCTTCTTTCGAGACTAACCCGAGTGGAGTTAGGGTTTTGTGGCTTTGACACGTACATACCTTTTGACCATGGTTTGGTTGAGTTTGGTTGAGTTAACATTGATTATGACTACTTCTTGATCATTGATTGAATGTACCTTGATCGTCTCCACCGTGGATCTGTAGCTTGGTAGTTGGCTCTTTGACCATGGTTAAGTTTCGTTAACTCACTTCTTGAGCTCATGTGGTAAAAGTAACTCAAACCCTAATGATCGTTCCATTTTCACCCTTTCTCTCTTGGTGAAGCCCTGGAAATTTTTTTGCACAACTGCCATTGTTGAAGCTTTTGAGCTCGATTCAGTTCCTTTTTCAGTCTCTATAGTGAACTTTACAAGCATATATCTGATTCTTCTATGATTTTTAACCTTTCTTGGGTTCTGTGCATTGTATTTTCTGCTCTGAAGCTCATTTCTTGAGGGTTTTACCTATGTAAAGAAAAATCCTTCTGTATTTTCATCTTTATGAACTTTGAGAGATTTGAGTAATGAATGGGTGCCATCGTGAAGATTTGGGGCTCTTCTTTACGAATTCAAGTTCTCTGCATTTTTAGCATGAAGTTTACATTTTGTTGGGGTTTGGCCTGGAGGGTTTTGAGTATGCTCGACCCTTGCTTTATTTTGTTCCACGACCATAGCTGTTCATGGAGATTGTTCTGAGCATTTTCTTTTCCATTCTTTGAGCTTTCTGTGATCTTCTGGTCTAAATCCCTTTGTGTGATCTCTTGGCCACCATTGATAAGAACTCAAAGCTTCACTACTTGATGATGGGTTGTCTTGATACTTACTGGAACATTTTACTTTTGACAAGGTAAGCATGTTTTGGACTCGAGCTCTCCTGGGTAATCCTTTGTCTGTCATTTTTTGAGATCTCTCATTTTTCAATTCAAAAACGACACCATATCTTCTATATTTACCTTAAATAGAAATGGGTATCATTCTTTCTATTCTAAATGATAAATATGAAGCTTCGTTGATGAAGGGTTTTTCTCTGTTCATGCATATTCTATCTTCAATTCTAGATCTGGATGTTTTTGAGATCTCTGGTTTTGAACTTGTTCATTTTCTTTTGATTTTGTAATCTACTTTGAAGATTTTAATGGCCTCTGGAACTCTGTTTAATTTTTGATCCATCATGTTGCCATTTCAAGGTGTTTTGCATATTAGTTTTCCTGGTCGAGTTTATCGCTTTGGCTTATGGGAACATTTGATATGGCCGTATCGTTGAAACTCACTTCACATTCTTTTATACCTTGCACTTCCCGATTCAAGTTGACCTTGTACTCACTGAGTTTGAAGCTTGTGTTTGATCCATTTTAAGAGTTCGTCGGTGCTCTATTTCCATGCTTATAGCTGAGTTCGGCCATGACTGAGAGCCATATCCTTTGAACATTTTGTCACTGTCTGATATGAAGCGATAATTGGGTTTGATTTTCACTGTAATCAAGTGTCATGAATGTACAATTCAAAATTATGTTTCACTTTGTTGTATCTACCTTTCATTTGTATATTTTTGCATGATAGTTTCTCCCCCAGAACTTTGTAAATACCTCAGACCCTCTATTTGTACTTCAGAGCATGCGTATGCTCCTGATTTCAAGCATTACTCAGTGTAGAGGGTTTGTAAAATGAAACTCCATTAGTATATGTTTTTGTTTTTGTTTCATCCCTCTACGGCTGGTAATACTACTCTGTCACCATGGAGATTTGCATTGGATCTGGGCATCTTTCATGGTTTTCTGTGTTTTCTTGTCTTTGACTAAAAATTTCATAGAAAAACTTATTGGGTTCGAACTCAGCTTCATCTGCATGATTCTTCTATATCATTTCTTGTGAGCTTCTGGGTATTTTGATTTTCATATACTCTGCACTGTATCATGATCTTTGTACTTTAAGACTGTACTTCGAGATGTAAGTCTTTAATATTCTTGAATCTGTATCAATGTTTCTGAGTTGAAATGTTTCAATCATGTTTCTTTCAAAACAATTGAGGATTTTGCAAAGCATTATGGCTTGGATTCCTGAAATCTAGAATATAAAGTTCCTCTTGGAGTTTGTCTTATTTTACCATTCTTTTTTGTTGTGCCATTTGCTACCGAATTTGGTTGTGAACTTTGTAATTCCTTAGTCATTTTGTGAGCAAAAATTGAACTGAAGCAATGCTCTTTCCATCATAAGTTGTTTTACTTCATAAACTGTAACCTTACATAGTCCATTTCAGTTTATAATGAAAATGCATACTTTTGATCTTAATAAATGATGCAGAAAATTTGAGTTCCATTTCTACTTTCAGATGATGATATTTTGTACTTGTTCCTATCTGCTGCAATTGATTGTACCTTTTAAACTTCAAGCTTTTAACTTTTCTTTTCATCGGCATAACTGTGTCTTTACTTACTTGGAATGAGAAAGGAAGATGAACAATGTTGTTAGGTCCTTCTTTGTCATTGGTCCCAAATTGTATATTGTGTAAATGCTTCTTTATTCATTTTGTACTGATTTCAAGTTCATTATTTGAAAGCACACCTACTCAAAGTTGTGAATACAACAAGCATGAAATCCGGAGCCTTGACGATCCTTTATTTCCCTTCTCAGGTACAATGTAGCAACTGGTGAAGATGGTGGAGAGGGGTAGTGAGGACAAACTCAACCCAAACTGATGAAAATCTAGGCAATGATGGATTTCATCCTTTCTTTGTTCACAACTTTACGTATATGTCCTTTCATTGCATGCACTTGATTTCAGAGTTATTTCCACGGCTTGTGTGGGTTCACTATACTTTTATTCCATATGAATAGATGAACTATTTTCGTGTAATGAGATGTATATCTTTCCTTTCTGTACTTTCTTTCATTTGAATGGATAATAATGAACTTGTACACTCAAAACACTTAAATAATTCACTTAATCATGGAAATAAATTAAAATCAAATGTACCTTTTGATGTTCATTAGATGACTGAAATTTATTGCGCACCCTATCCTTCAAAGCTACAACCTATCTCGCATCTTTAGAACTTCATATCTGATACATGTTGCCCTTCCTGCCTTCCTCAGGGCCCTGCAATGGTCGTTTACGGATGTTGCATAGTTCTGACGAGGGTTTCAAATGGAATGGCTACATCTACCTTTCCAAAATGATTGTACCCAAGTTGTAATTTTAATCCAAAATGACTTCCAACTGTCCAAAACTAAACAATTAAAAACTATATCTTTTTCCGAGATGGCTATCCCAAACATAGCCAAACTTGTAACTCAACCAATCTGAGAAACTTAAAAGTTTCGAGTTGACCTTTTTCACACAGGGTGCAAAAAATGTCAACATTTACTTTGTGATTAGGGCACGTTTTTACGATTATTGGAACAAAATCTAATGAAGAGGGAATAGACTACTTCTTGTCTCGTTGTGGGGTAAGTGCGTGAAGTTGGGGGCCAAAAAGTGGACAAAAACCTGAAAAAAGAAAAACGTGAACACGTTTTATTATAACGTGATCACATTTTAAATTCTCAAGTTTGGAATTTACCAAAGCATAACGCGTATGCATTATGTCTGCTATAAAAAGAGTCCCGAGCCTCTATCATTTTATCTCCCTCAAACGTGAGTTTCAGAGCTTAACCGTGCCCTCGCATTTTTCATTCCGTTGGATCTCAAGCTCAAAGGATTGTTTTTGGATCACGGGAAGATCGAATCGAAAATGGTGCCACAGAGAGAAGAGGTAGGCAACAATTCTTTTCTCAAAATTGCATTGAAATGTGATAATTATAGATTAAAATTTGAATTGAATACATTTTTTTATTGTTACAGTTCGAGGTCGAGGGAATCAACCACAACCAAACCTTTTTATTCCTGTCATCCCTCCCAACCCTCCCACAATTTCTCAACATCCCTCGGGTAGTCAAGAAGATTTAACAACCCACATAGTTGAAAACAAAATTGAAATTGAGGATTTAATCAAAAGAATGAGGGATTCACAATCTACAAACCCCCACTGCGCCTCTCTTGCAAACACATTGGAGGCATTACTTGCTCAAGTTGACATGGAAATGGGGCAAATTGATCATTGGACAACTTACAGAGAGGGTTATAGGGTTTATTATTCCAACAAATTGTCATATGTGGATGTAAAGAAAAAGAAATTACAAAAGACCTCATATGCGCCTTATTCACGGACCCCCACACTAATTTTCTTGTTCCATTGTCATGTAAATAGTTTCCCATCCATTGGTGCAATAATAATTTGATTAAAAATATTTTTGGGACCGATGGTGGATGGTGTTTGATTTTCCACCTTGTAATAACAACGAGGTGCCACTATACTTTCTGAGGAAACTCTATTACGATTTTATCCTTAATGAGATCCAAAATTATTTTTATTTCTGAGATTTGCAGGGTCGAGGAAAAGGATCTGCACAAGATCGACCAGGTGCACAACATGCACCTATTCAGCAGGGTAGATTCCCTACACAGAAGCCCCCTCACCCTGAGATTGTCCCTCAAGTAGTGAAAGAGACAGTAGAGATTGATACACTCCATGCACTTCAGGGGTTATCTGTGACCCTTGTTTGACATACGAGGGAGATTTCTAAGCTAGATGCTTGCGGAGGTACATAGATTATTCCCTTAGGGAGTACTAGCATGAGGCCACATCTTTTCTTGTCATGTGGTAGCATATATTTGGGGCTCGAGGAGGATGCCACTTTCGTGCATACTGATTTTGGTGGAGTTGGTGCTAGGGGTGCACACGATAATGTCACTATATGTCGATGCCTTTTTGAGTGATACATTTGGATTACAGACATCGGTGTCACCTTCCTAGGTATTTGTTATGTTTTATTATGTGTGTTACAAAAAATTTGGAGTACTTGATTTACTTATATATATATATATATGTTAAATTTTTAAAATAATTGTATTTGCATGTACATGCATTGATATTACAGCGCACGGGAGGCGCATCTTCATCCCAACCATAGGTGATGAGCACCATGTATACACATACATTCATAGAGGTAATTTAGAATGTTAATTGTGTAAAATTTTCACATACATGCATATATATATATATATATATATATATATATATATATATATATATATATATATATATTAGTTTTGAAGTCAAATATATGTATGTTCTTGTATGTCCATCTAACTCACGTGATACATGTTTGATAAAGATGTTGACTTCACTAGACACCCCACCATCTCTGCGACAAGTAGAGAAAGGTGTTGCCACTGCAATTTCATCTACGCAACAACTCATTGAAGTATTCGAACAAAATGTAAATTTTGTTAAATTTCTCGTGTAATTCATATTATGTTCAATTACATGGTAGTAATGTCTTTCATTATAGAATTATTAAATTATGTTAATAATGTCCTTCATTGTGTATATACGGGATTTACCTCGGGTAGTATCCTGTTCATTTTATTCATGGGCATGGCGGGGTAAAAACAATAGTTATTTATTAATAAAATTAGTTAAAATATTGTTATTAAACATACATGTACTTAGTTCTATTTTCGATAATTATGATGTTAGATTTTATGATCTTATGTGTATGCGGGAATTTTAACCCCCTCCATTTTGACTTTGAGGGCATGGAATCCTCCATCTCGTCATCTTCGTACCCCTTTTCATAGTCCAGGACCTCTCGATGACTCATCCGAGCATGAGATGTGAATTCAGCGTGATCAAAAACTTGCGGTAAGTTTTTGTATTTATGTAAATACTTTCATTCTAGCATGGTCTTAAATACATGTTGAAAACATATATAAATTAAGTTTTGACAATAAAACATTTTTTGCATTTACAGGATCATCTACAGGTGAGTATTTAGTGGAAGAGGACTTGTAGCATGGGCTCGAATGATCCAAAGTCATATCATAGATCTCCATCTTCATCTAAGGGGGGAACTTCTTCGAGAAAGGCCAAGAGAGGGATATATTTTTATGATTAGGAAATATATGTCTTACATGACATTTTTTTGTATGCCTATGTGCATGGCATTGTATGTACGCCTATATGGCATTTGAACTTGATGGCATATGACCTATTTGGGCATTTTTATATTTATTATGCACATTAAAATACTATTTGGAACTTGATATTTTTGTATGAGACCTTACGTTTCGAGATTATTTTTTTGCGGGAAACTAATATGATGTGCACTTGACAATATTTAAGACATTATGGATTATTTTTTTATTTATTGGTGATGTACATGTACTAACATTTTCAATGTATAATATGCATCAAACTTTGGAAATCAATATTTATATAATGTATGTATATAAAGAGTTACTTAATCGAGTAATTATTCATTCAATTTATCAATGTGTATATGCGTATTTACCTTACTTGCACTTCTTCTTGCTCATGGTATCTTTGTATGGGTTCCTATCTTATCATGCACTTATTACATTCTTCTATGCTTCTTAGTTCTCTCCCTTGTTAAAACATCTAAGAGTCATCACAATTTAATGCCTTTCATCTATTGATATTTTGAGAATGTCTCTCCATATACATTACTCCAATTCTTGAGAATGTCTCTAGATGCAATGACATTTTGATTTAGACACTCAATGATTCTTGATTGTCTAATCCTATCCAATTCATGTTATTATCTCTAAATTTGTATGTATTTCAAGTTGTTTGGAAATCACATCACACCCTTCCCTATGTTTGATTATTACCCCTATCCTTTTGAAGGCACTTTTGAAAGCATCCATGGATTTAACATAGCATAAATTATCAATCAATGGAAGGTCACTAAGTCGTAAGCCAGTTGAATCCCATTCAGAACTAAACAAGAAATATTTACTAGGTGATTGATAACTCCCGTGTTTTCTTAGACACCCCTATCAAATTCATTCTTAAGCCAATATAGTCATTCATGGCTCTTAAGGGCCTACGCTGGATGAGGTAGTCCAAAGCACGGGAGTGTAGGGAACCAAAAAAATCCTCCCCTAGTATTCACCAGACCATCTAAACATGTTGGCGTAGTAGGTTTGGCACCAAGAGCTTTGTTTGTAAAGTATTGCATCTGGAAGCCTTACACTAACTCAGATAGCAATATTTCACATCTTTACAAACAATAGGACAGCGAGAGAACCGAACGAATATGGATTAAACCGTGATAGGATTTCGTATAGGTCCCCGATATGGAGGTTTAGGATCTTACAAGACATCTCTAGGTGCCATGGAGTCCAAGAAATCACACGTCGAAGATATAACATGTTTTGGTCTCAAGGATCTTAAGGACCTACGCCCGAAGAGGTAGTCTGAAAGCACGGAGAGCATAGGGAACCAAAAAAAAATCCTTCCCTAGTGTTCACCTGGCCACCCCGACATGTTGGCATATTTGGTTCGGTGCCAAGAGATTTCATTTGCAAAGTATTACATCTAGCAACCTTATCTTGACTCATCGCACTATTTCACGCGTTTGCAAATAATAGGACAACGAGAGAAACAAATGGATATGGATAAAACCATGATATGCTTTTCATAGAGGGCTCTAACATAGAGGTTTAAGATCTAACAAGACATCTCTAGGGGCCACGGAGTCAGAAATCACCCATCAAAGATATAACGTGTTTTGGTCCCAAGGATCTTAAGGGCCTATGCCCTGGATGAGGTAGTTTGAAAGCACGGGAGCGTAGGGAACCAAAAAAAGCCTCCCTAGAGTTCACTTGGCCACCCCGATGTGTTGGCATATTTGGTTTGGTGCCAAGAGCTTCCATTTGCAAAGTATTACGTCTGTGACCTTATACTGACTCAAACTGCACTATTTCATGTGTTTGCAAATAATAGGATAGTGAGAGAACCGAATGGATATGGATAAAACCATTATATTCTTTCGTAGAGGGCCCCTACGTGGAGGTTTAGGATCTGACGAGACATCTCTAGGTGCCATGAGTCCGAGAAATTGTCCGTTGAAGATATAATGTGTTTTGGTCTTAGGCTCTTAAGGGCCTACGCCGGATGAGGTAGTTTGAAAGCACGGTGAGCATAGGGAACCAAAACAAAGCCTCCTCTAGCATTCACCTGGCCACCCCAACATGTTGGCATAGTTAGTTTGGTGCCAAGAGCTTCTGTTTGAAAAGTATTGTGTCTGACATTCTTATACTGACTCAGACTGCATTATTTCGCGTGTTTTCAAATAATAGGACAACGAGAGAACCAAATGGAGATGGATAAAACCAAGATATTATTTTGAAGAGGGCCTCAACATGGAGGTTTAGTATCGACAAGACATCTCTAGGTTCCATGTAGTCTAAGAAAATCACTTGTCGAAGATATAGTGTGTTTTGGTCTGAAGGCTCTTAAGAGACTATGCCCATATGAGGTAGCCTATAAGCACGGGGATCATAGGGAACCAAAAAGGCCTCCATTAGCATTCACCGGGACATTCGTACATGTTTCTAGAGACGGTTCCCATGAGCTATTGTTTGCAAAATATAGTGTCAGCAACCTTGTATTGACTCGAGACTACACTATTTCGCTCATATACAAACAATAGGAAAATGAGAGAATCAAATGGAGATGGATAAAACCATAATATTATTTTGTATAGGGACCCAAAATGGAGGTTTCAGATCTAACGAGAAGTCTCTAGGTGCCACTTGAGTCTCGAGAAATCACTCGTCGAAGATCTAGTGTGTTTTGGTCTCGGGAATCTTAAGGGCCTACGCCCAAACGAGGTAGTCTCGAAAGCACGACGAGCATAGGGAACCAAAAAAATACTCCCCTAGCATTCACTTGGCCACCCCCGACATTTTTGCGTAGTTGGTTTGGTGCCAAGAGCTCCGTTTGCAAAGTATTGTGTCTGGAAGCCTTACACTTACTCGGATCTGTAGTATTTCGTGTGTTTACAAATAATAGGACACCGAGAGAACCAAGTGGATATGGATAAAACCATGATAGGATTTCATAGAGGGCCTCAACATGGAGGTTTAAGATCTAATGAGACATCTCTAGGTGCTATGGAGTCCAAGAAATCACCTGTCGAAGATATAGCATGTTTTGGTCTCAGGGCTCTTAAGAGACTACACTGAGACAAGGTAGCCTAAAATCATGAGGAGCATAGGGAACCAAAAAAATCCTCCACTGGTGTTCACCTGGCCATCCAGACGTGTCGTCTTAGATAGTTTGGTCCCATGAGTTACCGTTTGCAAAATATAGTGTCTGGTAGCCTTACATTGACTCACACTACATTATTTCGTGCATTTGCAAACAATAGGACAGTGAGAGAACCAAATGGATATGGATAAAACATGAAATGCTTTCATAGAGGGACCTAACATGGATGTTTAGGATCTAATGAGATGTTTCTAGGTTCCACGAGGTCTGAGAAATCACCCATCAAAGATATGGCATGTTTTGGTCTTAGGGCTCTTAAGGGACTACATTGACGTGATTTCTCAGACTCCATGGCACCTAGAGATGTCTTGTCAGATCCAAAACCTCCATGTCGGGGCCCTCTACGAAATATTATCACGGTTTTATCCATCTCCATTTGTTTCTATCAATGTCCTATTGTTTTCAAACGCACGAAATACTACTGATCGAGTTAGTGTAAGGTTGTCCATTGCTAATCACCTGAATAATATAGGTGGTTCATACAATATAGGTGGTGAAATGAGAATTTCTATTTTTGTTCCTTTCTAATATTTAATTTCTCTTAGCTTCACTTGGCTTTGAGAATAATAAATTCTCTACTAACAGTGCCAACCACATGAAGGTGGAAGCTTTTTTGGCACCACTAACCTACATAAACATTTTAGTAAGTAATTAAATAGAATTTTAAATCATACAGAATTTAAACAAAATCATTAAAGTAAATATTCAAATTAAATTCATGAAGAACATACCTTTGCAAATTCAATCCAATGAACCGCAAGGATCAACTCTACTCTTGACAATAGTAAGAATTGCTTCATGATCTAATTCATGAACCTTCCATAGATTCTTGTTTAATGGCCGACCTCGATATTTGATCAATTTAATATTTGTTGCAAGGACCAAATGTGAATAATGAAGTATCTTTCGATGTACTTCATAGTCTTCAAACAACCAAATGTTTGATTTTTTTATAGGATATCGTCGAAGCCAAGTTCCAGTGACTACCACTGACCTAGTGGGATACTCAAGGTCTTCACCATTAATGACTGTGGAAGACAATATTTTCTCCTCTACACAACGAGACAAGAAGTATTTTGTTCCCTCTTCATTAAATTTTGTCACAAAAACTACACAAATGTGCCCTACATCACAAATTAAAACTGTTCATTCAAATTTGAAATACATTAAGAGTTGACCATTTAATAATTTATAAATGTAAAACATGGCATGTACATATATGTATGTACCTTGTTGCACTAAATCAGAGACTTGGTCAAAGTTAGGTGATGTTGTCATTTGATTTGAAGACCCCGCAAGTTGTAATGCTTGTGGAACTTGATGTGTGTCGAATGGAATTAGAGTTCTACAATTCCTTTCATCCACCCATTATTGTGACTCACATTCATTCCACGCAAAATCAATGCATGATATACAAAAACATGTCATGCACCTAGTATAAATAGTCCAAGCATTTACATCTGAACTACAGAATGAGTGCATATCACTTGATCCTACAACTGTCATACAATCTTCAAATTTTGTCAAATGTTGTTTCTCTATCAACCAAAAATATCTACAAAAATTTGATCTCTCTTAAGATTCATGGCCCATATTCTTGACACACCAATCAACAATGTTTCTTGCATTGGTAAATTTAGAGCACCATCCTTTAACTTTAACTCTTCTCTTGCAAGTGCTCTTTTCACACATGCTCCTGCACCATCATTCTCTCCTTTTCAATTCCCTACCTCAGTAAAACTCCATATATGTTGTAAATTTGTTTCTTTGTGCATCCTTCTTAGCCAATAAAACATCCGTGTATTCTTGAATTGTGATGTGTAATTGTCCGACCAAATGTAATGTTGATCGAAACTAATGTTCCTCTCATTCAAGTTCACATAAAACACTTGGAAACACCCTTGTACATATTTTGTAGAATGTGTCTGATCATCACTGATGTAGAAATGATACTATTTTGATATTTATAATTTTTCTCAATGCTTTCTAGAGAGTGCATGAATGTTATATACATGAAAATAGCAACTTGCACTGAGTTATAATATTGATACTGAACCTCCATTTGTGGATGCAATGTGTAATTCTCTGTGAATTCAACTAGTGAAACAATAGTACTAAGTGGGAATGTGTCATTTCTTAACTTGAATTGTTCATCCAACCATCGAACTCTATGTACGTGCCTTGCATACTCATAAAAAAATTTCTCCCGAATTTGACCATATATTATGATACAGGTAGTTGTTTTGTAACAAGCTCACACCTTTTAGATTCTTTTCCTTCTTTTAATTGATATGACACCGATTTATATTTGGTGAAACCAACCAATTCTTTTCCTATTGAATCTGTACTCTCCTCATGGATATAAATTTTCATATTTGGCAAGCCACCACATACATTACACATTCCATCCAAACATGCTTTGTTATAAAACAATTGTCTAGTTGATTTTTCACAAAATATTGTCGGAATAAATTCCCTTGAAGGTTTTGGTGGGAACTTTAATCCACACTCTGCTGCAACATGATGTCAAGTATGCAAAACACGATATTTAACAAAAAAACATCATAATTTAATGAAAATTCAATGTGATGCCTTCAACAACAAGTGGTACGTGAGTGATTGATTTTCACATAAAAGGGTTTGCTCATTTCAAAGAATCTTTGGCTAATGTTAATTTGTGTATTTTCATTCTTAAAATTAGAGAACAATTGTATTTGAGTCATATCTAATAAATCTTTTGCACATGATTCATGATTACGAGAAACTATTCTTATTTTTATGTATCTCTTCTATTCGATGACACCCTTGTGTTCTCATTCCAAAATTTTACAAGTAATTATTTTAGAATATCAGATGTATTCTTGTCATTTTGTGGAATTATGCTAGAGAAATTCCAATAGTCGGTTTTATTAATCGACTCAAGACATTTACGTCTCTCTATTACTTTCATTAGTATTTTTATGTTTAGCTTCAAAGCACTACTTGTTTTTCTAATCAAGTGTTTATTAATCTATTTTATCACTTACTATACAATTAGTAAGTCAAGCCATGTAGTATTACTATCTTTGGTGCATCTTTTTCCACCTACAATTTGGTATGCTTTATGTATGTTTTCGATAATTGACGCATTTTGATCAACAACATTAGATGTTCTTAACCTGTGGTATTCATTATTGGTCTCATCTTCATTAATTTCATTAACGTAACAAATAATTTACATTTTTTTGTGTCATTTAAATTCTCAAAGTAATTATCCCAAATTCCACTAGCTTTTCTTCTCGCATTTCTTTTAGGAATTTTTTTAGACATTAGTTTTATAATGTTTTCATCAATTTCAATTAAGTGAATTGGTTTTCTTCGCAAAATGGAAGAATGTTTTCTTAGAGGTGAAGATTTGTTTACAAGGTTACTTTCTTCATTAAGTTTTTTCATACAAATTTCAGTGGTTACATTTGGATTCTCGGGTAAGTGTTCAACAATTGGATTCATATCAATTTCTTCATCCATACCAACATTGTCATTCAATTCAATATCATTATTCATTCAAAATCATTATTCTCTACATTTTCATTATGTATTTAATCCCCATATTCTAATACATTAGCTAGATTTGATATAGCAGATGTACCTTTCCCTACACGAAGTTTTTGCATTCTTCAATTTCTTTATTCTCATCTCTTCCAATTGCTCCGATGTTTTGTTCTTGAATTTCCTCTTGTCCTTAGCTCAAATTTTATCGCCCATGATTAGAAAAAATCAACTAGTGGGGTAGGGGAAAAAATGAACTACTAAAAAATCATGCAAGAATGTACAGAAAATTGCAAACCAAACAGAATGTATGTAGAATTCCCATGAAAGAGATGAAAGGGACGTTGGGGGCCACAATATATAGACAAATAATAATGTATACGCGTTATAATGTGCACGCGCTTTAACACGTACACGTTATGATTTTTACCTTTTACAACACATGCCTCAAGGCTTGGGATCCGTTATGGATCCCCAAGCCTGAGGCATGGACCTACACAAACACAACAAACTGCATATTTTTGTAGAAAAACACAAAAATCCAACTTCTGTCATGATAAATCAACATCAAATGATCGATTTGTTTAAAAAAATTATACCACGACGTAAAGTGAGTTTCTTCTTTGTATAAATATTATTTTTCAATTTTTCTAACAAATACAAGGTTTCCATATTATTTATTTTCTTAACTATGCCTTTTTATAGCTATTTTTTGAAGTTTAAACATGTCTATATTTTTTTCGTGTATCTTTTTTTGACTCATCAAAATTGAATAAAAGTTTTTAGGCACAAACTAGGCATAATTCTATACATATTCAAAAAATATATAATTTTCGATATTTTGAGGTAGTTAGGGGGGCACGGTCGGAGCTCTGTTATTTTTCAAAACATAAAATTTATGTACTAGAAAAATCATAAATAAAAAAATATTTGCTAAAAAAATCTAAAATAAATTCTAACACAAACTATATGCTTTTATCTATCTTTTTACTAAATGGTTTTCAAAAATACTAAATGATGCTCAAAAAATGATGGGGGCACGAAAGTCACTCTATTATGTTTTTTAACAAAAACATGAGCACATGTTGGTATTTTAGTTGTTTGACCCACTTAAACTTATCTGTTTTCAATAACATTTACTATCTTAGAAACTAGATTCAAAATGCTACGATTCATATTTCTACAACATCTTCGAATTTTGAGTGTAACTATTTCAAAAAACTCATACAAGTTGAAGTTTTTTATTTTTCAGAAAAATGCGTCCACTTAAGAACCCCTTTTGGCCCCCCAACTTGGTGCACTTACCCCTGTGTAGAGGGGAAAAAAATTATTTTCACATTCATTGATGGTGAAGACCTTGAATATCCCACTGCTGCGTCGGTGGTAGTCACTAGAACTTGATTTTGATGATATCCTATAAAAAAATCAAACACTTGGTTGTTTGAAGACTATGAAGTACATCAAAAGATACTTCACTATTCACATTTGGTTCTTGCAACAAATATTAAATTGATCAAATATCAAGGTAGGCCATTAAACAAGAATATATGGAAGTTTCATGAATCAGATCATGAAACATTTCATGCTACTGTCAAGAGTAGAGTTGATCCATGCGGTTCATTGGATTGAATTTACAAAGGTATGTTCTTCATGAATTTTTATTTTAATGATTTTCTTTAAATTCTGTAGGATTTAAAATTCTATTTAATTGCTTACTAACATGTTGATATAGGTTAGTGGTGCTAAAAAATCTTCCACCTTCACATGGTTGGCACTGTTAGTAGAGAATTTATTATTCTCGAAGCCAAGTGAAGATAAGGAAATTTAATATTTGAAAGGAACAACAAACATAAATTCTCATTTACCCACCTATATTATAAAAATATCTTATTAAAATTCTCATTTCACCACCTATATTATGAAAATATCTTATTAAAATTATTGTTTCACCACCTATATTGTATGAACCACCTATATGTATGAACCACCTATATTATTCACGTGGTTGCCAATGGATAGCCTTAAACACTAACTCAAATGGCAGTATTCACATGTTTGTAAACGATAGGATAGCTAGAGAACCAAATGGAGCTGGATAAAAATGAGAGAGACTTTCGTAGAGTGTCCGAGGTGGACATGTAAGATATGACGAGACATATCTAGGTATCATAGAGTCTGAGAAATCACCTATCAAAGATATACCATTTTTTGGTCTCATGGCTCTTAAGGGACTACACCCAAATGAGGTAGCCCGGAAGCAACGGGAGATTTGGCCTCCAAAACAATACCTCCCTTAGCATTTACTTGGTCACCCCGATGTGTTAGAAATTTTGGTTCGGTGCCAAGAGCTTTTGTTTGCAAAGTATTGCATCGGCAGGACTTACACTGACTCAAACTACATTATTTTACGGGTTTGCAAACAATAGAACATCGAGAGAACCAAATGAATATGGAGAATTGAGAGAGGATTTCATAGAGGGTCCCAATATGGAGGTGTAGGATCTGAAAAGATGTCTCTAGGTTCCACGGAGTCAAAGAAATAACATATCGAAGATATATCATTTTTGGTCTCAAGGATCTTAAGGGACTATGCTCGGATGAGGTAGTGGCAGAAAGCATCAAGATCTTTAGCCTCAAACGACACCTCCCTTAGATTTTACCTAGCCACCCTAACATGTTTGCAAAGTTGGTTCAGCACCAATATCTTTTATTTGCAAATTATTGCGTGGGAATCCTTACACTGACTCAAATTGTAGTATTTCGAGCCTTTGTAAACAATAGGATAGTGAAAGAATTGAATGGAGATGGAGAAAACCGAGAGAGGATTTCATAGAGGGACCTAGTGTAGAGGTGTAGGATCTAAACATACGTCTCTAAGTGCCATGGAGTCGATAAATCACTTGTCGAATATATAGTAGTTTTTGGTCTCAATGCTCTTAAGGGACTACGCCCATACGAGGTAACCAGGAAGCACCGGGAGCTTTGGCCTCTTAAACGACACCTCCCCTAGCATTTACCTGGCCACCCCAATATGTTGGAGAATTTATTTCAATGCCAAAATTTCTGTTTGCAAACTATTGCATCTGTAAGCCTTATATTAACTCAAACCTGCAATATTTTGATTCTCTCGATGTCTATTGTTTGCAAATGCGTGAAATCTGCAGTTTGAGTAAGATTCAAGTTGTCGAAGAAAAAAATTTTCAAAAATAATATCTTGGCACCAAATTGACTTCTCCAACATGTCGGGGTGGCCAAGTAAAGCGCTATGGGAGGTGTTATTTTGGATGTCAAAGCTCAAAGTGCTTCCAACATACCTCGTCCCGACGTAGTCCCTTAAGATCCCTAAGACAAAAAAATGTTATATCTTCGACAAGTGATTTCTCATACTACATGGAACCTAGAGACATCTCGTCAGATCCTATACCTCCAAATCAAAACCCTCTATGAAATCCTCTCTTATTTTTCTCCATCTCCATTCAATTATCTTGTTGTCCTATTATTTGTAAATGCACAAAATACTACAGTTTGAGTCAGTGTAAGATTGTCCGATGAAATATTTTGCAGACAGAAGCTCTTGTCACCAAACCAACTTTTCCAACACATTGAGGTGGCTAGGTAAATGCTAGGAGGGGTGTTGTTTCTGAGGCTAAAGCTCTCGGTTCTTCTAAACTACCTCGTTCGGGCATAGTCCTTAAGATGCATGCGACCAAAAATATTATATCTTTGACATGTCATTTCTCAAACTCCATCAAACTTAGAGACATATCGTCAGATCCTACACCTCCACATCAAGACCCTCTATGAAATCCTCTCTTAGATTTCTCCATCTCCATTCAGTTCTCTCACTATCCTTGTTTGTGTAGAATATTTACCATGCATATATTTTAAGTACATGGGATTCCTCTACATAGGTGATTCACCATGCTTAGGTGTCTTAAGGTGTCATTATTTCCTTACACATGTCATAGAGCATCATAGGAGTTACATTTGACCGGCTATTCGGGAATGTAACTCCCACCTCTTGATGACTACATTTGTGGGGGAGTTACACACCCCACTACTATATGTACACCCTTTCATCTTGAGAAATACAATGGAATGGAATGGAGTATGTGATTTGAGCCATTTTCCCCTTAATGCATGCACATTGCTCTCATGGGTGATTTCTTGCTTCAATCTTGAAGCTACATCATTTGTAGTTGAGTGCAACATTTTGATGCTCACGGATTCCCTTCAGATCTTTGTCATTCCTCCGACATGGTATCAGAGCTCAAGGATCAGAATTGTGTTGCTCACCTCGGTTGCTTACTACTCTCCACCTTATAGTTTCTTGTGCAAATTCTCATCCTTGCTTTGTGTTATACTTGCATTTTTTCAAAGGGATTCTTGTGCTTGATTTGTTGGCTTGAGGTTGCTTGTGCTTGGATGTTTTCTTTTTGTTGACTCGTTTACATTTTGAACTCGCTACTCGGGCATGGTTTTGGATTCAGAGGCTCGTTTTTGGTTTTCTTGTGCATGGATAGTCTTTGCATTGGATTCTCATATTTTTGCATTGGCAGCATTGTGCTCATGCCATAACACTGCTAGTTCGTGATTACTCACACCTTTTCATGTGAATCACTATCTCGTGCTCAGTCACCACCTGCAACTCATGCCTTGGTTGAGAAAACTCTTTTGTCATTGTGCATTATTTAACTCATGCATTGGTTGAAAGAGCTTGTGCATTACTCCAACAACTCGTTTCAAAACCACTTGGTTTTTCTCTTTCCTTGACTCAGGTTTTCCTTTAGAGATCATTATTGCTATGAGCTTAGACTATGCATCTCCAGTGATCGGCTTAGTTTTGGAATTTCCTCAGACGCGCCTTCGACTTGTGTATTTGTGTTAGCATGTAAAATCATGCACTTGCATTTACAAGGTTTGTTCCTACTTGCATCGGCTCATACCGACCTGCAAGCATTCAACTATTGCTCGTTTCACTCAAACTATGATCTTTGGCCTCGTCCCATAGATTTGAATGTGTTTCTCGTTCTCGCGGGGACCTCACTGTGTGGAATATCTACACTCTACACTTTGTCACTCGGTGCGGTCTGCCTAACCATTTCCAGCCTCGCATGATCTCTTGTGCACAACTTGTCTCAAATGTGGTCCCTGCTTAGTCTCAGCAGTTTCATTTGACCGTTTCATTTCCATCTGTCACCTCAACACTTGTGGTCTCTCTGCTCAACCTCTCACCAACACTTGCACTTACCTCATGAATTTTTCACTACTTCGGACTCTGCCACAAGCCCCTACATGCGACCATTACACTCTAGCTTGGTTTGCATTGCATGCAGTGGACTACAACCTGCATGTGGCAACCCCTAGCTCGGTCAACTTCCCAGCTCGCCAAGAGAGGTAGCTTCTAGCTTGGTGCATCCATGGCTTGACACCTCAGTTTGGCCCTTCCCTTTTAGACATTGTTTGGCGGTCAAAAAAATCCCCTTTTTAATGTTTTAAGGTGATTTTTTTATTTTGGCATTATAAATTTTTGGGCTCTATTTGCTTGTAATTATGTCCTTCATTCGTGTGTCGAAGATGGAGGGTAAGGTCCGAGGTTGGCGGGGAGGTTAATCCTCCCTTGCAAGAAAAACAAACCCTGGCTAAAATTTGATGCCATTTCAATGAGTATCCACATGACACCCTTTGCACCCATTTTGGGCACTTTTTAAAATCCATTTGCAGGGCTTATTGGCATTTTCCATCAATTACGGAATCATTTTCTTGCTATAACTTTTGACTTTGCTCGGTTTTGAGCACTTCTTTAGTCAAAGTTGCATGATTTTTCACACATTACATGATGAAATTGTCAATTTTGTAAATTCACTACTTTATAAAGTGTCACATTCTGGGGGGTTCACTAGTACTCTTGGGTTTTCACACGCAAATGCATTATCGGCCGAGTCTGATGTCTTGCATTTGTGCACCTTACACTTTTGATTCTCGCATCATGGAAGGTGATATTTCCATACTTTAGTGTCGTAGGATTGCATTACAACCTCTGCCACTTCTTACTAGGAGAGAGAACTATTCATTTGGCATGCTTCTATGGAACATTACTTCACCTACAAGGGTCTTTCACACTTCTTGCTTGGGCCAGTTCCTGCACCCACTGATCATCGTCATCTTAATGATTTTCTCAACACTTGCGACCATGTTTTTGGTACCATGATGATGCATGTCTCTCCATCTCATTGGTTTCATGTGGCAGACTCAGATCCACCCCACCATGTCTGGAGCATTCTTTAGTCCCTCTATGGAGACCCTTCACATACTGTCGACATCGATGTTGTTTTTGATTGATTATCTCCACTATTTCTTTTTGTGATGATGGTTCCACTCACACAAACTCACTTGGTTATACTTCTGATGACAAGGATTGTGCACCCAGTTCTGATGTTGAGAGTGCTACAGAGGACTCTTTTCCTCCCTCTCACTATTCCAAAGAGTGTTGACACATCCCACATCTCATCAGATATTGAGTAGTCTCTATATAGTCTCATACAGTCATCACACCCACCTCTTTTCCACCTTTAGTGTGTGAGGCCCCTTTCACTCCTCTACCTTCATTAGATGACTCATACCTATATGACATCACTCTTTTGTTTGTTGAGCCCCCTCATTGGGATGAGTATCTACCTTGACCTTATTCATCTTTTTGCAGAGTACACTTGTGATGTACTACAGGTTCCTCATCCATCTACAAGTATTTTAGAGGAGTTCATCATCTCCATTGTTAGGAGTGCCCCTTCTAGGACTCTTACCACTTCCACTTTTCGAAGACCTTCATTGATCCACCCTTACTTGTGGATCCATTTTCTATTATGGGGGATGTTTTGTTTCCTTCACATCAGTTGGACATCCTTTCTATAGGTGTTCACCCTTCATACTCTGATAGTTCTACACTCGTGACATTACCTTCGGTTCCTTTGCACTCATTTTCTAGACCTATGTCACACTTTCATGGACCAAACTCAACGTTCTTCGTGTTACTGCCTTTGGTTTCCTTTGTGGAGTGGGTAGACTTCTATCACGTCATTTATGTCCTTCCTAAGGGAAAGCACATAGTTTAGTGTAGATGGCTCTTCTTGATCTAGAGGTAGAGGATCTCGTAATCGACGTTCTTTTGGGAGACCTCCTCGAGTTGCATAGTTCAAATCCGTCCATGGCATCTTCGCATTCCTCTCATCTCCCTCTTCTTTTCTCTTCTCCTTCTTTCCAAGAGATTGTCTCTTTATTCATGGGTACCTTTACAAGCTTTTCTTTGGTCAGGATGCATCTTTGGCATCCTTTGTAGATTAGAGAGTGGACTTGTCTCTCTTTTTGGGGGGAGTTTTTCTCACTGGGTTTTATCCTTTTACTCCACTTTTCAAGAGTTTCTTGTATGTGGGTACCTCATCAAGCTTGTTTCCGGACCCACTTCTCTTTGTTTTCATCTATGTGTCCACCTAAGCTATGCTTCAAGGGGGGTGTTGGTGTAGGATATTTACCATGCATATATTTTTAAGTACATGGGATTTCTCTACATAGGTGATTCACCATGATTAGGTGTCTTAGGGTGTCATTATGTCCTTACACATGTGTCATAGAGCATCATAGGAGTTACATTTGACTTGTTATTCGGGAATGTAACTCCCACTCTTGACGGATACATTTGTGGGGAAGTTACACACCCCACAATCATATGTAGACCCTTTCATCTTGAGCAATACAATGGAATGGAATGCAAAGTATGGGATTTGATCCATTTTTTCTTTAATGCATGCACATTGCTCTCATGGGTGATTTCTTGCTTTGATCTTGAAGTTACATCATTTTGCAGTTGAGTGTAATGTTTTGATACTCACGGATTCCCTCCAGATTTTCATCATTCCTCTTACATTCCTATTGTTTGTAAACACATTAAATATTGTAGTTTGAGTTAGTGTAAGGATCTTCGAAGCAATATTTTGCAAACAGAAGCTCTTAGCACCAAACCAACTTTGTAAACACATCAGGGTAGCTAGGAAAACACAATTGAAGGTGTAATTTTGGAGGCCAAAGCTCTCGGTGCTTTAGGGATACCTCGTCTGGTCATAGTCCCTTAAGAGCCCTGAGACCAAAAAATGTTATATCTTTGACAGGTGATTTCTCAAACACTGTGGCACCTAGAGATGTCTTGTTAGATCCTACACCTTCACTTTAGGACCTTATATGAAATCCTCTCTCAGTTTTCTCCATATACATTTGGTTCTCTCACTATCGTATTGTTTGCAAACACGTGAAATATTGCAGTTTGAGTCAGTGTAAGGTTGTCCGATGTAATATTTTGCAAACGGAAGCTCTTAGCACCAAACTGACTTCACCAACACTTTTAGGCGGCTATGTAAACACTGGGGAAGTGTATTTTTGGATTACAAAGCTCTCGATGCTTAGGGCTACCTCATCCGGGCATAGTCCCTTAAGAGCCCTAAGACCAAAAACACTATATCTTTCGACAGGTGATTTTTCGGACTCGAGGCACCTAGAGACGTCTCTTTAGATCCTACACCTCCACTTTTAGACCCTATATGAAATCCTCTATCATTTTTCTCCATCTCCATTCGGTTCTCTCACTGTCCTATTGCTTACAAACACATGAAATCTTGCGAGTTTAATTCAATGTAAGGATGTCGATGTAATATTTTGCAAACAAAATTTCTTGGCACTAAACCAAATTTGCCAAGACATTGGTGTGGTAAGGTAAATGCTAGGGAGGTGTATTTTTATATGCCAAAGCTCTCGGTGCTTCCGGGCTACTTCATCTAGGCGTAGTCCCTCAAGAACCCTGAGACCAAAAAATGATATATGTTCGACAGGTGATTTTTCAAACTCCATGGTACCTAGAGATGTCTCGTCAAATACTACACCTCAATGACGGTACCCTCTATGAAATAATCTTTAGGTTTTATCCATTTCTAGTTTTTTCTCTCGATTTCTTATTGTTTGCAAATGCACAAAATAATGTAGTTTGAGTCGGTGTAAGGTTGTCTGATGCAATATTTTTGCAAACAGAATCTCTTGGCACCAAAAAGAATTTTCCAACACATTAGGGTGGATAGGTAAATTATAGGGGAGGTGTTATTTTGGAGGCCAAATATCTCGGTGCTTCCGGGATACCTCGTCTGGGCATAGTCCCTTAAGAGCCCTAAGACCAAAAACCGTTATATCTTCTAAGGTGATTTCTCAGACGCCATGGCACCTAGAAATTTCTCGTTAGATCTAACACCTCTATGTAGGGACCCTCTACTAAATTCTCTTTTGGTTTTCTCCATCTCCATTTGGTTCTCTCATTGTCCTATTTTTGCAAATGTGTGAAATAATACGGTTTGAGTCGAGTGTAAGTTTGTCCCATGCAATTTTTACAAATGGAAGCTCTTTACACCAAACCAACTTCACCAAAACATCAAGGTGTCTAGGTAAACATTGGGGAGGTTTATTTTGGAGGCCAAATATCCCAAAGTGCTTTACGGCTACCTCATCCAGGGCATAGTCCCTTAGGATACCCGAGACCAAAAACCAATATATCTTCGATAGGTGATTTATCAAACTCTGTGGCACCTAGCGATGTCTCTTTAGATCCTACACCTCCATGTCGGGACCCTCTATGAAATTATCTCTCGGTTTTCTCTATATCCATTTGGTTATCTCATTGTCCTATTGTTTGCAAATGCGCAAAATACTACACTTTGAGTCACTGTAAGTCTGTCTGATGCAATATTTTACAAACGGAAGCTCTTGGCACCAAAAAAACTTTGCCAACATGTTGGGGTGGCTAGGTAAACACTAGGAGATTTTTCGTTTTAGAGGCCAAAGCTCTGGGTGCTTCGAACTACCTCATCTAGGCATAGTCCTTTAAGAGCCTCGAGACCAAAAATGTCATATCTTTGACAAGTGATTTCTCGAGACTATGTGGCACCTAGATACATCTCATCAAATCCTACACCTCTATTTCGAGACCCTCTACGAAATTATCTCTCGATTTGCTCCATCTCCATTTAGTTCTCTCTTAGTTCTATTCTTTGAAAACACATGAAATACTATAATTTGAGTCAATGTAAGGCTATTAGATGTAATACTTTGCAAAATGAAGCTCTTGGCACCGAACTTCCTTTTCCAAAATGCCAGGGTGGCTAGGTAAACACTAGGGGAGGTGTCATTTTGGAGTCCAAAGCTCCAAGTGCTTCTGAGATACCTCATCCAGGCATAGTCCCTTAAGAGTCCTGAGACCGAGAAACCGTTATAGCTTCGACAGGTGATTTCTCGGACTCCATGGCACCTAGATACATCTCATAAAATCCTACACCTCCATGTCACGACCCTCTACAAAAGAATCTATTTTTTTCTCCATCTCCATTTGGTTCTCTCGTTGTCTTATTGTTTGTAAACGCATGAAATAATGTTGTTTCAGTCAATGTAAGGTTGTCAGATGCAATACTTTGCAAATGGAAGCTATTTACACGAAATTGACTTCACTAACACGTTGTGGTGGCCAGGTAAACACTAGGAGAGGTGTCATTTTGGAGGCCAAAGCTCCTGGTGCTTCTGGGCTACCTTTTCCAAGAGTTCTTGTTCAATGACTAGATTGGCTTAAGAATGAATTTGACACGGGAATGGCTAAGAACACACAAGTGTTATCAATCACCTAGTAAATATTTCTTTTTAGTTCTCGAATGGGTTTCGGTTGGCCCACATATTAGTGACCTTCCATTCATTGATAATTTATGTTATGATAAACCCATGGATGCTTTCAAAAGTGCCTTCAAAAAGATAGGGGTAGTCATCAAGCCTAGTGAAGGGTGTGATGTGATTTCCAAATAACTTGAAATGCCTACAGATTTAGAGGTAATAACATGAATTGGACAAGATTGGACAATCAAGAATCATTGAGTTTCCAAATCATAATTTCATTGCATCTAGAGAGACCTTCTTGATCATTGGAGTAATGCATCTGGAGAGACATTCTCAAAATATCAACAGATGAAAGGCATCAAATTGTGATGACTCTCTTTGAACTATTGAAGCTTGTAAGACTTTGTGGGCATCCTTATATCCTTCTATCCATGCTTGTTACAAAAACATTGTCTTAATGATGGTCCTAATGATTTTATTCTCAGGTGTTTTAACAAGGGAGAAGACTAAGAAGCATTGAAGAATGTAGTAGGTGCATGATAAGATAGGAACCGATACAAAGAGACCATGAGCAAGAAGAATCACAAGTAAGGAAAATACACATATACACATTGATAAATTGAATGAATAATTACTCGATTAAGTAACTCTTTATATACATACATTATATAATTATTGATTTCCAAAGTTTGATGCATATTATACATTGAAAATGCTAATACATGTACATCACCAATAAATGAAAAAATAATCCATAATGTCTTAGATATTGTCAAGTGCACATGATATTAGTTTCATGCAAAAATAATCTTAGAAATGTAAGGTCTCATACAAAAATATCAAGTTCCAAATAGTATTTTAATGTGCACAATAAATATAAAAATGCTTGAATATGTCATATACCATCAAGTTCAAATTCCATATATGTGTATATATAATGTCATGCACATAGGCATACAAACAAATGTCATGTAAGACACATATATATATTTCCTAATCATCATAATCTATCCCTCTCTTGGCCTTTCTCAAAGAAGGCCCTCCCTTAGACGAAGATGGAGGTCTATGAGATGACTTTATATTATCCGAGCCCATGCTTATGAGTCCTCTTCCACTAAATACTCACATGTAGTTGAATTTGTAAATGCCAACAATTTTTTTTGTCAAAACTTAATTTATATATGTTTTGAACATGTATTTAAGACCATGCTAATGAAAGTATTTACATAAATACACAAATACACAAATTTACCACAAGATATCGATCATGCCAAATCTACATCTCACACTCGGATGAGTCATTTGGAGCTTCTAGAGTACGAATGACGGTATGAAGATGATGAGATCGAGGATTCCATGCCCTCGAAGTCAAAATGGAGGGGGTTGAAGTTCCCTACATACACATAAGATCACAAAATCAAACATCAAAATTAGCCAAAATAGAACTAAGTACATGTATGTGTAATGACAATATTTTAACTAATTTAATCAACATAGAACTATTGTTTTTACCCCCCACGCGCCCATGAATCAAATGAGCAGGCAGCTACCTATTGCGAGTAACTCCTGTGTATACACAATGAAGGTCATTATTAACATAATTTAATAATTCTACAATGAAGGACATTATTAACATGTAATTTAACATTATATGAATTACATGAGTAATTTAATGAAAATACATGTTGTTTGAATACCTTAGTGGGTTGATGCGCGAGATGAAATCACACAAACAACACCTTTCTCTACTCATCGCAGAGAGATGGCGGGTGTCTAGTGAAGTCATCATCTTTATCAAATATGTATCACGTGAGTTAGATGAACATACAAGAACATACATATATTTGACTTCAATATATATATATATATATATATATATATATATATATATATATTATATATATATATATATATATATTTGCATGTACATGGAAATTTTACACAATTAACATTCTAAATTACCTCTTTGAATGTATGTGTATGCATGGTGATTTTCGCCTATGGTTGGGATGAAGACGCCCCTCCCCACACACTATAATATCAATGCATACATGTAAAAATACAATTATTTCAAAATTTAACATATATAAGTAAATCAAGTAGTACTCGATATTTTGTAACACACATGATAAAACATAAAAATACTTGTGAAGGTGACGTCGATGACTATAATCCTAATATTTCACTCAAAAAGGCATCTGATGTAGTGACATCATCATGTGCATCCCCCACCACTAACTCCACAAAATCAGTATGCATGAAAGTATCGTTCTCCTCGGGCCCCAAACATATAAAAGATGTGGCCTCATGTTAGTACTCCCTAAGTGAATAATCTATGTACCTCCATGCAAGCATCGGCTCGAAATATCCTCTTGTATGTTCAACAAGGGTCGTAGATAGCTCCTAAAGCACATGGAGTGTATCAATATCTATTGTCTCCTTCACTACTAGAGGGACAGTCTCGGGGTGGGGGCTCACGTGGGGGGACTCTACCTGTTGAATAGGTACACGTTATGCACCTAGTCGATCTTGTGTAGATCCTTTTCCTCGGCCTTAGAAATCGGGAAATCAAAATAATTTGAGATCTCGTTGAGGATAAACTTGCAATAGAGTCTCCTCGTAGAAAGTATAGTGGCACCTCATTCTTATTGCAATGTGGAAAATCAAACACCATCCACCATCGGTCCCAAATATTATTTTTAATCAAATCATTATTACACCAATGGATGGGAAACCATTTTCATGAAAATGGAATAGGAAAATTAGTGTGGGGGGACAATGAATAAGGCACATATGAGGTCTTTTGAAATTTATTTTTCTTTACATCCACATATGACAATTGGTTGGAATAATAAACCCTACAACCCTCTTTGTAAGATTTCTGACTATCAATTTTCTCTTTTTCCGCATCAACTTGAGAAACTAATGCCTTCGATGTGTTTGTAAGAGAGACTCGGTGGGGGTTTGTAGATTTGAATCCCTCATTCTTTTGATTAAATCCTCTATTTCAAATTTATTTTCAACTATGTGGGCTGCTAAATCTTCTTGACTGCCCGGGGGATGTTGAGTAATTGTGGGAGGGCTAGGAGGGATGACAGGAATAACAAGGTTTGGTTGTGGTTGATTCCCTCAACCTTGAACTATAACAATAAAAAAATGTATTCAATTTAAATTCTACTATATAATTATCAAATTTCAATGCAATTTTAAGAAAATAATTGTGCTTACCTCTTCTATGTGGTTCCATTGTTGATTTAGGTCTTACAGCGATTGAGAGATGATTGTTTGAGTTTGAGATACATCTTAATGACAAAATGTGAGGGCACAATTAAGCTCTAAATATCACATTTGAGAGAGTTAGAATGATAGAGGCTTTGGATTCTTTTTTATTTATAACAGGCATAATGTGTACTCATTATAACGCATACGCATTATGCTTTAGTAATTTCCAAACCTAGAAAACCATACGCGTACTTGTTTTATCTTTTTGTGTTTTTGTCCACTTTTAGCCCCCAACTTCGCACTTACCAAATGAGTCATGTAGATTCCTACACACTTTACGTTACCTTGAAGCTAAATGATTAAGCTAATCAAAGTAAGTAATCCAACAAGAAACAAAGTTTCAAGTCAACATGGAGCATGGTGAGACCAATTGTGGCTGAGGTGTCGAAATGTCAACACAAGGATGGTTGTGCAAAGAATGATGCCTCTAATAGCATTTAGTTTTCCACCCCGGACATGTGAGCGTCATTGGCTTCGTGCCACAAGGTGCCAATCACAAAAATATTTCCCGAGCTCACAACATTGATGCAAATTGAAGTTGTTTGTCATGTTTCATTCTATGTGACTATAAGAAAAATGTTAGGAGATGGGAGAAACCAAGAGATGTTTTCATCTATGCACCAAATTACTAGGTGTAGGTTCATGCAAGACATTTCAGTGCCATGAGTTGTGAGATATCATCTTTCAATTTTTTTCTACTTTTATCTCTCTTAGTGCTTGAGATACATTTCCCAAATGATGTATCCCTGAAGGAAAAATAAAATTGGGTAGAGGAGAGACAATTTTGATATCATATAATATCCCTTTCAAATGTGTGAGCATATTTTGTTCAATGCCATGAGGTGTAAATCGTAAAATTTCACCCTAGAGGCCTTAACACTAACATAAATTGAAGTTTTTTTATCATGTTTCAATCTTTGCGGACATGAGAAAATGGGAGGGATATGGGATAAATAGAGATATGATTTCATAAAAAGACTAAATATCTAGTTGTAGGTTCATACAATACATTCCCAATTATCATAGGTTGCGAGAAATTATATGTCAAAGTTTCGGTATGGATTTTAGAGTGACACATCAAATAGGTTTTAACACCCCACCCAGATATGTGGGAGCCTGTGGTTTGGTTTAATGATATTTTGATCATAAAATATCACCATAGAGGTCGTAATACGAATGTAAATTGAAGGTTTTTATTGTGTTTTATTCATTGCATCCCCAAGTAAACATGTAGGAGATTGGAGAAATTGAAAAAATTTCATAAATGGACTAAATACTCACCTGTAGGTTTAGAGAATACATTCCTAGGTGCCATGGGTTGAGAATCCATTCAAAATTTGGTTACTTTTTTCTCTTAGGGTGCTTAAGAGACATCGCCTAATAGATATAGCCAATAAGGAACATGATGGTTATGCGGTGGAACAACACCTTCAAAAGCATCTAATAGCCCACTCGGGCATGTGGCCACTTTAATTTTAGTTCCACAAGGTATCGGGGTAAGTACATCAACTTGGGGGGCCAAAAGGGGGTCTTAAGTGGATGCATTTTTCTAAAACATAAAAACTTCAACTTGTATGAGTTTTTGAAATAGTTACACTCAAAATTGGAAGATGTTGTAGAAATATGAATCGTAGAATTTTGAGTCTAGTTTCTAAGCTACTAAATTTTATTGAAAACGGATAAGTTTAAGGGTCAAACAACTAAAATACCAATAGGTGCTCTTGTTTTTATTAAAAAACATAATAGAGTGACTTTCATGCCCCCACCATTTTTTGAGCACCATTGAGTATTTTTGAAAACCCTTTGGTAGAAAAATAGCTAGGAGCATCTAGTTTGTGTTAGAATTTTTTAAAGATTTTTTTAACGAGTATTTTTTTATTTATGATTTTTCTAGTACAGAAATTTTATGTTTTGAAAAATAACGGAGCTCGACCATGCCCCCCTAACTACCTCAAAAAATATCGAAAATTAGATTATTATTTTTTTAATATGTATATAATTATGCCTAGTTTGTGCTAGTATAATTTTTTTCAATTTTGATGACCCAAACAAAAGATACATGATGAAAGATAGACATATTTAAACTTCAAAAATATCTATAAAAAGGCATAGTTAGAAAATAAATAATATGGAAACCTTATATTAGTCAAAAAATTTGAAAAATTATATTTTTAGAAAGAAGAAACTCTACTCTACGTTGTGGTATAATTTTTTTAAAATGGATCGATTGTTTTATTTTGATTTATCATAGAGGAAGTGGAATTTTTACATTTTCCTGCAAAAACATGTTATTTGTTGTGTTTTGTAGGTCCATGCCTCAGGTTGGGGATCCAAACCGGATCCCAAGCCTTGAGGCATGGCTTGGAAAAAGAGAAAACACAAAACGCGTACACATTCTGTATAGTATGAACATTGTATATGCTTTTGACATGCTTCTATTTACAAAAATAAATGTTGAAGTATAAGATTTTCATTTATTATTATTTATATTTTATTATTTCTTATAATTTAAATTTATTTATGTAAATATAAGAAATTAGGGTCACTCTGCACCTTATGGAACTAGTCTCATAGCTCCATTAGTCACGATTTAGGAGATAGTTTTTATAGTATAATCTAGTTAGTACATAGGTAATTTTTAGGCTTTCAACATTCAACCTAAATCTTTTAGCATTTAAATTCTACAATCGAAACCCTAAACCTAAACCTTAAACCCTAAA
Source organism: Taxus wallichiana var. yunnanensis (assembly GCA_018340775.1). Taxonomy (NCBI): domain Eukaryota; kingdom Viridiplantae; phylum Streptophyta; class Pinopsida; order Cupressales; family Taxaceae; genus Taxus; species Taxus wallichiana. Next base: position 996,220,292 of record CM031242.1, on the reverse strand, counting down.
CTTGAGGCCCTAAACCTAAACCTAAACCCTAAACCATGATCCCTAAACCCTAAAACCTAAACCATAAACCTTAAACCCTAAATCTTAATCCCTAAACCCTAATCATTAAATATTCAGACCTTACTCAAAAGCCCTAAACCCTAAACCATGAGCCTTAAATGTTAAACCCTAAACCCTAAAAACTAAATCCTAAACCCTAAACCCTAACCCATAAACCCTAAACCCTAAACATTGAATCCTAAACCCTAAAGCCTGAGCCCTAAACCCTAAACCATAAGCCCTAAATCCTAAACACTAAACCCTAAACCCTAAACTCTATGACCTAAACCCTTAACCCTCAACCATGAGACCTAAACCCTAAACTATAAACCCTAAACCCTAAAACCAAAGTAATAAATCCTAAACCCTAAAACCTAAACCCTAAACCCTTAACCTAAACCCTAAACCCTTGACCCTAGACCCTAAACCCTAAGCCCTAAGCCCTAAACCCTAAATACTAAATCCAGAGCCCCGAGATCTAACCCCAAACCTTAAACCAATAACTCGAACCTCAAACCTTAAGCCATAAACCATGAACCCTAAACCCTAATCCCTAAACCATAAACCCTAAACATTAAGCCTTTAACCCTACACCCTAATCCTTGAGCTCTAAACCCTAAACCTTAAACCCTGAGCCCTAAACCCTAAATCTAGAGCCCTGAGCTCTAACCCCATAACACCATAAACCCGTAACTAATCCCTAAACCTTAAACTCATAACTCTAAACCCCAAACCCTGAGTCGTAAACCCTAAACCATACACCCTAACCCCTAAACCCTAAACCTTGAGCCCTGAGCCCTAAACCGTAAACCCTAAACCTTAAGCCCTAAATGTTAAATCCTAAAGGTCCCTAAACCCTAAACCCTAAACCCTAAAAACTAAATCATAAACCCTAAACCCTGACCCATAAACCCTAAACTCTAAACCCTAAGCACTAAATCATAAACCCTAAGCCCTAAACCCTAAACCCTAAGCCCTAAACACTAAACCCTAAACCCTAAACTCTATGACCTAAACCCTTAACCCTCAACCCTTAACCCTGAGACCTAAAACCTAAATTATAAACCCTAAACCCTAAAACAAAAATAATAAACCTTAAACTTTGAACACTAAAACCTGAACCCTAAACCCTTAACCTTAAAACTTAAACCTTGAGCCCTGAGCCCTAAGCCATAAACCCTAAACACTAAATCAGAACCCTAAGCTCTAACCCCTAAACCTCATATATTTCCAGTAGGTCTCATGAGTGAGTTCATTTTTTGAATATCTTAGGACCATATTTCCTAGTCTTGTGCCTAGAACCATCATTAAGTCTACTTTTACAACTACCTTGTTTATGAGAGGTGGGAATTTCCCTCCTTCAAAATATCAACAGATGAAAGACATCAAATTTTGATGAATCTCTTTGAATTTTGTTCCTACAAATTTGATGAACCCTTTTTCAGTTGAATACTCTCTATCAATACTAATAAGAATGGGTAAGACACAAAACATTACAGTGAGTGAAATAGTTCACATGCAATGGGCATTTCCCTCCTTTAAAATATCAGTAGATGAAAGGCATCAAATTATGATGACTCCCTTGAATGTTCTACCTACGAAGTAGATGAACCCTTTTAGTTGAATACTCTTTGTTAATACTTATAAGAATGGGTAAGACATAGAACATTATTGTGACTAAATGGGTGAGCCTAATCCATGAGCCTTAAATCTTGAACCCTAAACCCTAACCCCTAACCCATAAACCTTAAACCTTGAGCCTTAAACCCTAAACCCTGAACCCTTTTCCCTAAACCCTAAACCTTGACCTTTAAACCTTAAACCCTAACTCCTAAACCCTAAACCGTAAACCCTAAATCCTCAACCCTAAACCTTAAACCTTAAACCATAAGCCATAAACCCTAAACGATATACCATAAACCATAAGCCCTAAACCCTAAACTCTAAGCCCTAAAAACCCTAAAACTTGAGCCCTAAACCCTAAACCCTAAGCCCCTGAACCATAGGTCCTAATCCATAAGCCCTAAGCCAAAACCCTAAACATTTAACCCTCAAACATAAACCCTAAACCCTAAAAACCCTGAGCCCTAAACCCTAAACCCTCAACTCTCAACCCTAAACCCTAAACCCTCAACCCTGATCCCTAAACCCTAAACCCTGAACCTTGAGCCATAAACCCTAAACCCTCAACCTTGACCCCTAAAACCTAAACCCTTAACCTTGAGCCCTAAACCCTAAACCCTTAACTCTTAACCATAAACCCTAAACCCTAAACCCTAAACCCTAAACCATGAACCTAAGCTATCCTAAGCCCTAAACCCTAAACCCTAAAATCTGAACTATGAGCCTTAAACACTAAACCTTAAACCCTAAACTCTAAACCTTGAGTCCTAAACCCTGAGCCCTAAACCCTAAACCCGAGCCCTAAACCCTAAATCATAAATCATAAACCCTCACCCAAAGGAAAGTCCTAAAAGATCATTCAATGTGTTTCAAAGTGTGTAGGGAATAGTGTATAAGGTGATCGATCGACTCATTTAGTTTTGATGAGAGACTACTTCCTTTGAAGGCCTAAAAAGGCATTTTGGCCATTCTGTAGTTAATTGAACACCCTTCAAAAGAAGCTAAAATGAGCTAGTCATGTCACCGAGCTATAAGGACCCTTATTTGTGAAGTATTAAGCATCGTTTGTCTCCATAAGAGACATATGAGAAAAAAATGTATGAGAATCATGAATTTGATTCCATGAAAGGATGCTTTTAGAGCTATGAAAGGTGAGGGATGATCTTTATATGGAGCACCATGTTTCTAAGAATGAGCAATCATCTCGAGTTCACTTGATGTAATTCACTTAGTACTATTCGTAACAACTCATTCAACACCTAGTAGTGTTATCACACCTTAAGGAGGAGGCACATTACAATCACCTCATTTTGACCATAGGATAGAAATCCCATTCTAGGAATAATCCTCTATCTAGAAAGTGAGGATCTATTTTTAGTAAGAAGTAGACAAGCATCATAGAGTTGATTCATGGTCACTAAAGTGAATTATGGACTAAATTTAAAAATTACTACCAATTCAAGAAGTGGTAGGGCCAAAATCCATTTTAGGAGGTCAAAAACCTAAAATGACTATATGATTTCCCAAAATAAAGATTAACTACAATATATATGCCCTGAAAGTTTTAGGTCATTTGCGTTGAAATCTGAAAATGAGTAAGTATTGACTAGATTAGATTTTGAAAAACTATCTTCTAGATTATAATTGTTGGAGCTATGGGACCACTTCCATTAGGTGCAGAGTGACCCTAATTTCTTATATTTACTAAAATAAATTTAAAGTATAAGAAATAATAAAATAAATCTTATACTTGAACATTTATTTTTGTAAGTATAAGACACCCAAAAACATATACATGGTCCATACTATTCAAAACGCGTACGTGTTTTGACTTCTATAAAACGTGTATGCATTTTTCCTTCTTTAAAATGCGTACGCATTTTTCCTTCCTTATAACGCGTATGCGTTATAGGTTCGGTAATTACCAAGCCAAAAAAATTAAAATGCGAGCGCGTTTTAGCAAAACGCATACACGTTTCATCTATTTGGGTTTTTGTCCACTTTTTGGCCCTCCAATTTCGTGTACTTACCCATCACTTGCAAAATATTTCCTAGATTCCTAACACTAATGAAAATTTAAGTTTTTTCTTGCATTTCATTTGCTACAACCATGAGAAAATGGCGGGAGATGGATGAAAGCGAGAGAGGTTTTCATAGACATACTAGATGCCCAACCATATGTTCATACGATACATTCCCATGTGTCACATTGCGAGAAATCATCCATCACATTTTTGTTACTTTTTTACTCTCATGGCATTTAAGAGACATCACTCGATCAATGTAGTCGAGAAATCTTTGGGAGGTTTGGACAACAAAGAGACACCTCTTGACAATATATTATAGCCACTATTTTCTATTTTGGAATGCGTATTAATATAAATTATATATGTAAACAAATGTAGGCTTGGTAAATGAAACTATGTGACAAGTTCATGAAAAGTTATAATCTAAAATTTTAATGATTTAAAAGTATCAATTACTAAATTATTCATGTTTCACTACGTAGGGAAGAAATTGAAAACATTTTTGGAAAACTACATTAATTTTTGGGAAAATCAATGTTTCAATCCTCTTGTTAGGACCATCATCAGGATGAAGATCCACTTGAGGAGTGAACTATGAATAAAAGGAACCGACCAACCAAGATAAATAATGATTCACTTAGAAATGGATAGGTCAACTAAGAAATAAGTTTTATTTATTCATTAAATGATTAATAACCGGCTTCTAATTGCCACTAAGATTCCAATCATCATCCATGTTCAAATTATTAGGATTATTTTCAATTTCCACAGCCTCATGAATTATTTGTCTCATGTAATTATCTTCACTAGAAATAACCTTCACTTTATCCATGCAAATGTGATGACCGGTGTTATGAGAATGCTCAGCCAAAGTGGATTTTTGGAACCGATTATGTAATAGGTCAGCACAATGTTCTTCTATCCTCACTTGAACAGAACAACCAGTTTCACCAATGTATAGATTACCATAGCTACATGTAATGGTATAAATCCATTTGCAACATGTTTGGTTAGTACGATCTTTAGCCTTATCAAGCATGTTCCTGATTGTATTGAGAGGGGAGAATGCAACCTTGATGTTCTTTCTCTTGAGAATATTTTTCAAAATATTAATAGTCCCTTTGATATAAGGAAAAGAAACCTTACTTATAAATTCAACTTCCTCTTCCTCTTGATGATGGGCCTAGCGGTAGGCTTGAATGTTGAGTTTCCCAATTAAATTTAACGCAATTTTCCAAAAAAAAATCAATATCAATTACTCTCGAGGGAGTATAAATTCTAAGTTTACAGAATAGTAAATGAAAACAATTAGTTTTGAAATGAATTCACTTGATATCCATTACATATTTCATTCCTTAGTTCTCACACGATCATATCATTTTAATCTAAAAAACAAGATGCTAACATTATTGCCTTTGAATTCATTTTTAATTCATATTTGGACATTTCCCCTACGGTTTTACTTTGATGATCACACCTATATAATACATTGAATAGTTAAGATGAAGAAGTTTTTAATGGTTAGAGAAGAGAATCCCATGTCTCAAGATTTTTTTAAATAAGGATAAAGTGTTTTTGGCTCAGGTCCTACCCAAGTACAAAAATGTCTCAAAACCGAGATAAAACATGAAGCTCAACAAGAACAACGAAGAAAAGCAACCCAACTATACCTAACCAACAAAGTTGTACCACAACACAAAGACAATAATAATAATATAAATGACTCTAAACCAAAACTTATTTAAACTTATATTTTCTATGACGAACTACATTCTACTAATTTTCCTCAACAAAATCCTTGTGATCCACCCGCATGCCAAAGGTCATGCTAATGTAATATTTATACCTAGGACCTTCCCATAAACTAGAAATTTTAAGGGAATTAGGGTCGATGGGAGTGGGGTCGACTTTTTGCTGGAAATCATGTGTGATGTGGTCTTTCAATATCTTTTCCTCAAAATACTCTTCATTTGAGCCCACCTCAATCAAATCTTATACCAAAGAACAGTCATACATTGTATCTTTTGTTAGTATGCTATTAAATCATCCCTTTTCCCATTATTTATACCTAGAACATTATCCACAAATTTGGTGAAGAGGGCCACCACCTGAATATGAGGATCATTATCCAAAGTCGTCGATGGAAAAGGCAACCCCCTCCCTAGTATAGAGTCAAGACCATGGGTAAGCTATCCCTCACCACATCATCAAAAAGCTTATGGTCTCTTTTCCAAAACCCATAACCAACCGAACAGGGAAAGACAAACACCTAATATTGTAATAGGAGAAAGGGAAGGCACGAGGTTCCCTTCAAGCAGTTCTAACCCCTTCCTTTCCCTCATTTAGCTTCACCACACTTGCATTCGTGATGTCTCCAAGAACCCCAACCCGAGATTGTGATCCCTCAAGAACATACGGGGATGAGATCTTGTTGCTTGCCGCATTGACCTCAAAGACTAATATGGAGGAAAACATATTCTAGTTCTATGGTCTCCCCATCTACAATCGGCACTGAGAATACATATTATACTTTAAAACCAATCATTGAACCATGTCTCAAGGATTATAAAATGATATTAAACATCTTTCATCAGAGATCTATAAAAAGACATTCATTTCATAATGGAACTCATTCGGGTATATTCCTTATTCGCCCTAAGTTTTGTAATTTTTCATGGTAAAATATATGAAGCCTACACTTTCTTTGTAAAATTATTTCTTTATAATGGTTGAACAATTTGGGTTGTCAAATATAATTGTCCCAAACTTTGGTATCAAATCATAAGTAAATCAAGGTGTAAAGAGGTTAAGTATGATTTTTTGAGACTGTATTAGTGCCCTCTCTCTCCCTCTCCCTCTCCTCTCTCTCATTTTCGTCATCATTTTCCTCCTCTCTCTCACTCTCACTTCTCTCCTCTCTCTCTCCCTATCTCTCTCTCCCTATCTCTCTTCCATCCTATATCTCCCCCTCTCTCACTCTCCATTTCTCTCTTTTTTTCCCTCCTCTCTCTCCCTCTTTCTCTAAATCGCTCATTCTCTCTCTCTCTCTTCCTCTCTATTTATTTCCCCCTCTCCCCGTCCCCCCCTCTCTCTCTCACCTCATCCCTCTATCCCTCTCACTCTCTCTCCCTCCCTCTCTCTCTCCCTCTCTCTCTCCCTCACTTCCTCCCTCCCTCTCTCCTAGGAAACTTAGGTGTGTATTACATGAGATTGTTTGGTATAATTTATAGGGATTATGTTTAGTAAGGAGAATGTATAACCTCTATCAACAAACCAACTCTACATTGTGTTGTGAGAATGATATTAAGATTCGATGACGTTCACATTGACATTATATTATTTTAATTGATGGGATTTCATGATTATAATAGTGGCTATATTATATTTTTATTGTATATACTTGTATACCCGTTTTAAAAACATAGTAAAAATCTAAAAGTAGTAATACATGTTACTATAACATACATATGGAATCATATTAGTCCACTTCTACATATAAAGAGTTCTTCATCCACTATACATGTTTGAAAGAAAATATTATTTTTCTTGTATATTATATTGATTTTCCGAAAGTCGTGATGGCATACAAAACTTGAACAAAATTAATGTATAAACAAATCCATATAGACCTACAATGATATGCATAAATAGCATACAAATCAACGACTACATGCCACAAAGGCATACGAAAAATTTTATGCATCAAAAATATGGGGTATCATAAAACAATTTATTTCTCTTGGCCCAATAGGAAGATGAAGAACCAATCTCATAAGAGGGATGTACCGCCAACCGATCAAACCTCATATGCATCGAACTCACTACCTCAACCTCCACGTGGTAGGTACATGAATTGGAGTTCTCACTTCCTCCTATGGAAAACATGAAGAAGTAAATTAGAATACATATATGAATTTAATTTATTTACACTAAATGGTGTTATTTAATTCAATAAATTTGTTATGAAATTTATATTAATATCGCATACCTATGTAAGAGGCACAACAAATGTTATTCCCATAACAACTCCAATATCTAATGATCATCAAATTTTGGGAGGAGACTCTAATGACATCATCAAATGAAAAATAAAATAAGGTTATCTAAAAATAATGAAACTAACACACAAACAACTTACATGACATTATATGCATAAATTAAATATAGTTCATTATCTTCATAAGTGGTGATTAAAAATACTAAAACACACATCGGTGACTTCCTTAGAATGCACCCTCATACCAACATCCCTGGAAGCAAAATGTCCAATAGTTGCCTATTCAACATCAAATTGTGATTTTAAGATAACATCTCTATATGAAAAATAAATTAACATATAAAATATTTACTAATTTATTACAAATTTAGACCTTGGGGTTATCTCGCCCACATAAAAATGTGAGGAAGTGAAATGTGATATAGGATGTGTCTTTTGACCCTAAAAGTTTGTAACAAATGCACATTACTCCTTAATTATCTATTACAATGAATTAATAATGTTAATTATAAAATTTAGTGCTATATATATATATATATATATATATATATATATATATATATATATATCACACACACACACTAAATTGTGTTTAACATTATGTAACATTACATGTTGGTCAATACACAAGGTCGAGTCTAGTAGAATTTATGTGGTGATTATATATTCTAATACATAATCATGGCATGTCTCCTTTAAGTAACCCAATCAACCTATGGAGAAATGTAACTAGGTTGTGGATGTCATGACTAGGTTGTGTAACAACCTCATCAATCACATAGGTGCCTAGATTTCCATAAACATGAAAAACTATGTTGTATGATGTATGATGCCTCGAAGACCCAACCTCATCATCCCGAGAGAGATGGGGTGTCATGCTCAAGCAAATAATGTTTCAAAGAAATTATAATAGACTGGAATGTCTCAACCTTCACGGTCTCCTTCACAATGAAGGGACTAAAACATGCTAAATATATCCGAGGGAACATGGGGTCTAAGAAGTCAGTTCCTTAAATGTTTTTCTCACAATATATCATGTGCATAGTCTTTTGCTCTACCCTAGAACTCTAGAATATCAAACTAGTTTGGTATTTTATTGAGGATGAACTCACAATAGAGTTTTCTCAAGAAATATTTTGGTACCTCAATATTATTGCAAGCGAGTTGATCAAAACCATCCACCATCTATCTCGAAAAAAATTTTTGACCTCCTCATGGTTTCACTAATAGATTAGGAATCTTTTGTAGCTCAATAGTAAGGGTGGATTGGTTTTGGGGTGAGTGAACAAAACACACAACTTATCTTTGGTGATATTATTTTCTTTACCACATCATAACATAATCATAAATCTTTTGGTGATCTATGTAAGCTACTTGGAGCGGTAACACTTGGATTTTGATCCTCTCACCTATTTATTTGACCCACCACATTATCAATATTATCTATTAGTGACTTTAATGACAATGTAAATGTTTGGTGATGTGTGGTGATGTGTACTGTGGCACTAAAGTTTCGTAGGGTTTTTATCGAAACAATAATCATAAGTGCTAAAAACAAAGGAGATCATTTATTATTGATCATGAATGATACCAGCAACGATTGTACTAGTCGCTCTCCGATTCATTGATGATAAAAGATTCAACTAAAAACAAAGGAGATCATTTATTATTGATCATGGTGATACCAACAATGATTGTACTAGTCGCTCCGATTCATTGATGATAAAAGATTCAACTAGAAATCACACTAGAAATACTAAATAATGTGTTGGACATTACAGGGCTTTTTTATTTTATTTGATGGAAAACTTAATAATAAACTTGTCTATTTTTAGTGATGTGAATTGAATTGAAATATTAATGTTAATCCAAAATAAATAAAATAAAACATATCACAATAAAAAAGAATATATAACCCAACCAAAAAAATTGTTAATAAACTATAATATGAACCAAATATATAATTACAAGTATTAATAAAGTGAATGAAAAATGACATGACTTGAATATCAACCTAACTCATGTTGTTTAGAGTCTAGCAGAGTTGAGATTTGATGCTCGTCTTGAACGTTTTTACCTATTTTAACCGTATTTTACACTTTGTAAAATTGTCGAGTGTCTCTATTTAATGTGGAAAACTTGGCAAAACCGTCATCGTTACTATGAACAAATTCAATATAAATGTAACTACAACATTACATAGATATTTAAATACAACTAAAACTAACAATATATTTTCAAAATTATTAAATAAAGAAAATATATTTAACAAAGATGAACAGACTGTTTAAAATCTATTGACATTATAAATTTTTGGTTTGACGGGTGGGGTCAACCGTCAAATCTCATCCATCGGAGTCGATTATACAAATAAATAAGTACCTACCACGTATTTTCAAATAACGCCAAGCTCCAAAATGCATAGAAAACAGATGTTATATCATACCGAATATATACCATTAATATGATAAGGATGGAATATCTATCAGAATTATTTAATTACCGATGTCACGAATGACGGTGCGATTAGATTGAGAATTTTGAATGAAAATTGTCAATATTTCTAGTAGGGTTTTACTTCATGAAAAATTTTGTAGAGTTGGGGCGCTTGTCTTATTATGAGAGAATGCTCCAAGCTTTAGCTGGGAAATCTCACTAGTCTTTACATTGCTATGAAGGGCTAGTCCGAATTTTATTGTGAAGAGTAAATATTATACCAATCTTTCAATGATGGAAAGAAGTAGTATATATATTTTATGTTTTGTATAACAAGAGTAAATTAAATACATATTAAAAATACAATTGTTTTTATAAATGAGAGATTAATTTCAGTGATTCTAAAATTGAGAACACCAACTTAAATATATATCTTCACTTAAAATATACTAAAGTTCATTTCATATAATTAGGTAGTGGACACGATACATGCATATGCACATTCACTTATAGGTGAGGCTTCGAAAAAAAATATAAAATAAAATCCCTAATCAATAATAGAGTTGCAATAACTATTTTCAAAGACAATTTATTTGGTTAGAAAGTGACAAACTACTAATTTAATACCCATAATCTTTTGTGTTAGGGTCGAAGTAAAGGTGTACAACGTTTAGATGGTGTTAACCTTAATTTAAAATAAATTTAATTATTAAATTTTGGAAAGTAAAAACATGCTAATATTAAAGTGGCTTCATGTTCGACAATAATTAGGATTTTAATTAGTCAAAATCCTATAGTCCACTCTAGGTCTCTAAATGTATTAAAATGTCTATTTATTTATACATTTCTTGAATTTAAGCCTTTTTAGCACGTGGGTGAATCCAAAAACATGATAAAAATCAACACAAAACATAAGAGACAATTAAAAAAGGTATAATGGTCAAAAGGAATTAAAAATGATCCTATGTTACTAGTCATGAGATCAATAACAATACCTGCTATTTATCACTCTAGTTTGTTAGTGGTAAGATATTTTACTACTAGTCACACTAGAAACACCAAACAATGTGTTGGACACTCTATGAACATTTGAATTCGTTCAACAAAAAATTGCAGTTGTTTTCTACACATATTTTAGTGTTGTGTATTGAATGGAGGTATTTTTCAATGACCAAACATAGGAAAAAATGTTCCAAATAGACCATAATTTGAACCAATGATCCATATATGTAAAATTATATAAATAGAATTACAATTATAAAATCCTTTTCCACAACAAAATTCACAATTTACTCATATATAGAGAAAAATTACATATCATAGATGTAAAAAGCATTCATATAAACCCTCACCAAGTCCTCAATAAGACATATGAACTTCCCCAAACCACATTCCATAAAAAAATCAATAGACATTCTACGGAAAAAAATACAACATAAAACATCATTCTGAAAGGAAAACAAAAAATGAAAAAATATAGTCTAAATTTTTAGTCAAGAGTCCATCATAGAGAAAATACTCGGTCAATGAACAAAACATACATCGAAAAACATGATTAAATTTTGAGTGCGATTCTAGGATGATCTTCAATGACAACCCAATCACCTCTAACAAGATAAACTCTCCTTAGACAATCCACTAGCCAAAATGTCCCTCTCTATAGATGTGGGAAAATGAAAGTGAAAGAATTGTGCTTCAAGACCACAAAACTAATTAAATATTTGTCAAAGCATATTTTTTAGAACATATATTCTTTAACCATTTATCACAAGTAAGGAATCACCAAGCACATTAAGATGAGATAAACCATGCTCTAGAGCCAAAACAAGGAGTAATTTCAAAGCAATGAGTTCAAAGAAATTATTTGAACCTCGCCCAATTCCAATATTTAAATCTAAAGGAATATGATTCAGAAAGGTAAGGTACGCCCTTCTTCTCTCCCGTAGATCACACTCAATTTCATAAATTTATCCTTTTGACACTTCCGGTTGTGACTATGCTTCTTTAGTACGAAAAATACCCATAGCCTATCCCCACTTAGTACATCTTACTTATATTTCTCTTCCAACTTGCTTATTCCATCACACTAACGTGTCATCAAAATCTAAGTATAAATTCATAAAATCAATATTTACCCTCGGTTTGTCATGATGCAACTTCCAAATTTCACTTCATGTCACCCTATCCAAACCTATAGTAGGGTCATGATGTAAGATTTAGTCGTGGTTGACTTGTATGATCTTGGACCGACACATATTCTAACCCGGTTTTCAATTGCACTATATATTTATTGGGTGTTTTTTACCCTCCTAGGTTATCCTTTACATAACAATTTATCTTCATAACCTTATATAAGAAAGTTAGCATCACCTCGAGTTACTAACTTGAAACAACTTTGCAATCTCATGAGATCCTATTGTAAAAACTAGCACAAAAGGCACCCAAAGATTCCTAATTCTTCTAGAAAATGATGCACATCTATTAGGGAAGCCATTACTATAGTTTTGAAGCACTCAATTGAAACCAGTCAAAGATTTCATCTTCCTCATTTCCAAGCACTCATTGAGCTCAACTCAAATTCTTAACAAGAGAAAACTCATTTCATGCATGGTAAAATTGATTCAAGTTGTCAACTAGTAGCATTCATATATATATCACATACTAGGTGGAGACATACGTGTGGGTTGATGCCTCTTTGAAGTATATCCGATGTAGACAATGTAAGAATTGCACTTCAACTAAACACTAACCTTGTTGCAAGGTTTCCCACCCATGGTTATGGTTTGAATTCCATTCATCTTATTTAAGAGTGTTTTGGGATTGTTCTACACTAAGCTTAAAGTTTGACAACATGATCTATTTCCAGCACCATCAAGGGCATGACAAGTTGTAGAACCTCATTCTAATCCACCCAATATCATACAATAGGTCTAAGATTATACAATCAGTTGTGGAAGAGTTGCATGGTTCCATAATAGAGAATTTTCAAGTCATAGTCTCAAGCACAAAGTATCTACAAGTCCATTAATCCCATTTTTACCAGTCCATGCACCTAAATATTTTGTGTACCATTATTTGTAGCTAAGTACATCTCTCCTCTTGATTTTTTAAATTTGTAGTGCATATTATAAACACTGGTTACAATTATTAATACATTATTATAATATTACACTGTTAATATTGAAGTTAATTAATCACAATAACCCCCAGTAATGAACCTTGCATTCCTTTTTAGCATTGTACATTCCCATAACATAAAGTCTATAGAAATTTAAAAAAGGTGTAAATATTTGTTTATCTTAAATTTTGCATCCAACATTTTGGATCAAACTCGAGTTTCCCTGGGGTTCATTTTCACACGATCTTCTCATTTGTTCTTAGTGTTGTTTGTTTCTTTCTATTTTATATCATTAGGTATCTTCCTCCAATATTATTTGATCTTCACTTGAAGTAAGGGTTCACTTCCCTTTGTTGGTACTAGCCATTATCCCCCTAACCAGTCCATGCTCACACTCCACATATGACTAGGATCCTTTATATTGATCTTTCTTTTCACATGATTAATATGACTTCTATTTATATGGATATAAAATCTGAGATCATTCTTGTCACCAAAGATACCTACCACACTTTGATCCTACCCATGTCGTTTCCACTATTAATGTGCATACAACATGATGTCACCCACTCTGCAGGTTAACCCATCATTTCCTCCACCACCAAGAGATCCTTTACCTATGACTAGTTCTCCCATTAGGGGGTATGATATATTGGAAAAAATCAGTAATACCCTTGCTAAGATATCTCTTTGAATCTATTTACTATGCTTGTTTTTCTCACCGAACCCTAAACTTTTTTTATCTCATGTTTGTGATGGTGGTGCATGAGATGATAATGAGCCTTGGTGAATTGGTGGTAGAGAATATGGATTTTCCTATTGGGGGCATGAAATACCTTGCCACCTACTCTAGTGTGGATGGAGGTTGTGGATGAAAGATACAATAACCCAAATAAATCCAATCACATGGTGAGGACCAAGGCCACCAATCGTGGCCCTAAACATGTTGGTAGAGGTTTTGGGCCTACACCAAGTTAGTGGATAATCATTTGGTAGTGTGAATGAATAGGATTCCTCCCTATTTTCTATACTTTCCTCCAAATTCAATTACTAGACCTTTTACTATCCAACATTGGTCTTTGTTTGATGCTACTACTAGATCTATGAAGGGGTGTACCTAGTCAAAACCTTCAAGGCATGCGTTATTTCTACACCTTCAGTGACCTTTAGGGAGTAGGTGTTGGAGAAGGAATTTTTTTCTCAAGTAATGGATTGATATTTGGACTAGTCTTGGCCTTATATGCATGGATCTCTAAGTAGTGTTACCCTTATTGTTCTCACTGTGCTAGAGGTATTTTTGTCATTATCTTCCATTCTAATTCAATCAATGACATAAATTTTAGTTTTCAACATGTATGGGGATTCCATTCTCACCACCTAATAGTAAAGCCTTAGTTCCCCTCATTCAATCCTTTAACTGGAATTTTTCTTGCTAATCCTAGTTGAGTTAGAAGTCCACATCTATTGTTCCTTTTCAAGCAAGGAAATCCTTACTTCCATCAATAATGCACTAGGTAACACTCGAACTTGATATGGAAACCAAGGTGATATCACATCCAATATTTTCCTACATTCTAGTAAATTTGAACACCTCAAAAGTGCTCATGTTTAATATAGAGCCAAAAATGGACATAACTTAGACCTAAATCATTTATTATGAAGTGCTTCACTTTCGTCAGTAGAAAATTATTTGTGTTAGAAAATTTATCCTCTCACTACCACATCTTGAAACATAAGGTGCATGATAGAAAACTATGGTGGAAATATTCTCTTCCCCTGTCATTTTTTATGTGAGAGGATGCAAGGAAAAAGATACAAACACTAATTCAGAGGAAGAAGATTTGGGGTTAGTTCTTATTATCCCTAAGTATTTTGAAGAGAATGATATTAAGGAACCCCTATAATATGAAGTGTTGGATAAGGAAAAGACACATGAGGAGCCATCAATGGAGGTTCATGTGAACACAATGCCAAAAGGGGCCAAAAGGAGGGAAGAGGTCAATATAGGATGGGGTAAACCATGTAGCATAGGATGAGGTGTTGTTGAGTGGGGATATGGAAATATTTATCCCCATCTTACCAAAAAAGGAAACATGAATAGTGGTAGGAAAGAAGAGTTGATGAAAAAAAGAGAACTGAATAATCGAATAAGATTTTATGCTCTCATATATGTGGATGACTTTGGACTTGTGTAGTCTAGCTGACTTATGGCAGATTGTTCACTATTATACGGACTTTTTAGTTTTTTTAACACTTTGTTGATTGGTTGATATTTTGGTGGTTATCCGGGATTTTGAATTTCTAGCACTTCATAATGTTTTATCTTTAAAATACTACTTAGTGTGAATGGAAGATCAAGCTTGTTTGATCCATGTCTTTACTTGTTGTAAGTGGATTCATCTTGGTTGATCTTTCCATGAATGTAAATGGATTGAGGGAACCTTTCAAAACCTCCTTATTATCTTATAATAAAATTTCTCTTTCACCACTAGCACTCGACCCACTACAACATACATTCGACACATTAGATATTATACCATCCGTGAGTTCAATCAACATTTTGTCTAATTTGGATATGCAACAAGATTTGCCTTGTATCCTCTTGGATCTTGACTTACTATCTCTACACTCTCTTCGACATTGGTCTCATAACAAGGTGTCTCAGCTCTCAACCTTCCTTTTTATGACTATCATTACATCTTTGGACAACATAGTAATCAATGCAAATATCTTAATTATAAAATATTAGTATGCTCAATATTGAGGATGTCATCATCATATTACCAAAATATCACACAACCAAATAATTGATGTTCATTAGATATTTCTTCTCCACAAAGACAACCACATAATGATCCGGTTCACTAGGACTTCTAACCCTTGGATAAAGACAAACATATCACCACCCCTAGGGTCTTGCCCCTTTAGATATTATTGATTTTGATATTGAAATAGATGATCTCCTTGGTGACTAATAAGAACTTACGCTACCCATCTCTCTATACATATCTTAAGATCAAAAATACAATTTTTTTACATATTTGCATGAATACAAAACTTTAACTTATACACAATGTTTGTGTCATTAACACTTTACATTACATATATTGTTGGTCATTAAGGTTTGCTTTCTAGGATATGTTTTATACTCTTTACACGCATGCGCTCATGAGGTATATGTTGTTGCTTAAGATTGTACCCTTGTTGAATCTACTAGATTCAACACCTCAGTGAAACATGGGAATGTCCCCAAGGTGTGGAACCTTTCTCCTTAGGACAGACCTTCGGAGAAGGTAGACTTTATCTTATCTATCCTAACACTAATACTACTCCTAAGCTAAGATATGAACTATAGGGGAAAGGGGAAGGAGGAATGCATGAAATGAAACTAAGATAATGAATTGGAGATGGTGTTAGAACAAAAATGGGGTCTCTCTCCATGAGGGGATTAATAGAAAAATAAAAAACAAGATGAGAGGGAAAATATATGTTACAGATCAATACTACGCAAACCATTCCATTCCACACATTTAGACACAAAGAAATGAAAACACATGGAAGTATAACTCACACATGTTATGCTAGAAATAAACATAGAGGGAAGATACAATCCATAAAAATAATATTTTATTGATCAAAGATATACACAATCCATTATAATAGTGGGGAAGCACACCGAGTGCATTACATGTAAAAAATCAAGGTCTTCAAATCATGAAATATTCGCCACTATTTTAACATGGTTAATTTACAATCGGGAGAGGATATTTTACAAATGATATCGAGTTTCCTCTTATAGAGAAGGAATAAGAGAAGAGAGAGAATATTGAATTTACACTAGAAATGAAGAGGCCAACCACTCACTACCCACCAGGGACCAATCACCATTGATTTCACACACCAAGTATGGGTGCCTGAAATTTCTCTAATCACATTTCATTAGATCACCAATGCAAGAGGACGGCATTTTTCAAAATTAAATTTTGTTTGTTGGAGTGGTTGTGCACCTAGTTTAAATAAGGCATGTCTTTTTGTACTTCGTGGACTTCTAATATTGGCCACCTTGATCATGTATATCATGGATTTTTGTGTTACTTTGTGAAATTTTGATGATTCACGAGATCCATTTTCTAACTTCTTCTTCAATCCGCGAGCAACTACCAACTCGCAATAATTTTTACTATCAATGGCCTTATTATCTCCTTCTACAGTAGTATGCTTCATTCCACAAAGTATTTCATGTTCCATTAATTTTCCCTTGTATCGTGGAATCTTTGTTCATGGATTTGTATGTTCCTTGTTCCGTGGATGACCATTCATTCATTCCTTGGGTTCCTTTGATATGTGAATTTTTTTTTTCTACGAGTCCTCTAACTTGCATGGCATTTCCTTTTATTGTGGACTCTTTGTTCCCCCGATTTTCTAGTACTTCATTCCACTTTACTTTTTTCTCCATAGTCTCGCATAGCCTTTGCATTTTTCTAGGGCATTTCTTTTCACACGTGGATTTATTTTGTTCTGTGGATTTCCTTCTATCACTTTTCTTCATGTCTTCTCAACCTTGTGCGGATTTTTTCCTTTCCTCCATGCTCAACATTTTTTACATTCATCTTAATGTTCTTTTCGCTTCTTCATGGTGTTGTGTGACTCTTTTTTCCTTGTTCTAAAACATATGTACCATGGAATTTTCCTTTGTTGTGCAAAATTACAAAACCCTCGAAACATTACATCTTCTAAACTCGTGGAACACTAAGTTCCTAATTTTTGCAGACATTAAGTTTTTACTCCTTTACTCCACATCTTTTCTATCAAGAAGTTCCTAAGTCCTTAACTTAAATGAAGTTGTCAAAATAACATGGGTGTTATTTTAGAAAATAGTTTGGTGACTTTTAGGGGGAATCTTCTTGCTAGATGAACTGACCAGTAGCTTGGAATATCCATTGGACATGGAGTCAAGCATAAATCTTGAAATTGAGCCTAAAATTTAAAAATCAACATAAATCCACATGAAGCACTAATATTGGCACTGGTTTGAAACTTATCTTTGGATATTTGAAAGAACATATACTATCCTAGAAAATAACCCAAAATCTCGATTCTCTATCGATGAAGGTGAAAGATCTAGACTATGTACAACTACAAAAGAGGCTCACAAAAACTATGTACAAAATAGAAATCATACATGATCCAAATGGAAACATGCAGAGTGTGCAAAGCACTTGTTTTGTAAAAAGGAAACCTAAAATACTCCTACTTTAACCAAGAAAAATGAAATCTAAAAAAAATAGATCTGGTTGGGAGAAATAAATTCCCTTCCTTACAAAATGTAGTCATGAGATCAATTCTACAACTATATCAAGTGGTGGAAGTGAAAACATGGTCCACACCCCCTTTTCATTTAAAGTATCAGCCTAAAAAATCAATAAAAAGCTCCTCTAGTTGCTCTACATTTGATTTGGAAAGTGCCTTGGATGACCTTTGGCACTTTGAAAATCTTCTTCATGTTTTTAAGTGAACATGAATGGCAACATCTTTTTCTTGGACCTGATCTAGCTAGATATCCAAATAGACATCTATATTTCAAATCTAGAGGACAAAATTTTCTAATTTTTCCATCTCTTTCACATTCCATTCCTTGAATAGAGATATTATGCATATTTTCTTCATCCTCAAGAGGGTTTGAAAGTTGTTAAAATTTGTATTCAATTTTTTCCTCCTTGTTGACCAACTCTAATTCTATATTGGACTCCTCATTCTCATCCTCAAATTCAAATAAGAAGTTTGATAGCTCAAATATATATGTTAGGTTGTGGAGCCTGTTTTCATGTGAGAAAATGTTGAAGACTATACACTAAGAGTATTGTACACTTTCCACAGTTGTCTTATTGGGGTTTGGGGCCAGGCTGGGTTGTGCCCCGAGTGGGGTCTGGGGTCAGCAAACCCCTTTTTTGGGGGATTAAAACGTGCCTGATATATCGGGAAATGTTTTTTTCTCATATGAGCGGGATTTTTGACCCATAGGTTTATGGGATGGTTTTGGCCCATGGTTTTAATACCCACGGTTTTGTAAATTTGCTTAAGCAGTTATCTACTTATATGGTTTTATGCATATGGTAGGTATAATGTAACATTGCAGATGTATTTTGAATTCGGGTGTGAATTATGTAGAGTTTGTTGAGAATAGCTCCAAACAGATCTGGGTATTGTATTGAGAGAGTAGTGGCTTGTAATAAAATCTGAGCAAGTGATTCTTGGTGTACGTAGCCCAAATTGGGTGAACCACGTCAAAATCTTGTCTCTTTGTGTTGTGTTATTTTATTCGCACTTTTATTTGAGATCTGTAATCTTTTCTCGCATATTAGTTTCTCTCTACTGCGATTATGTGAGGGATTATTCCGCATATTTTATCCCTTATTTCCTAACAATTGGTATCGATCCTGGTTTGGTTTTCTGAAGTTTTGAATCATAGGGAAAGTTTTATCTTGAGTGGGCTATGGAAAATGATGGCAGATCTAGGGTTGATAAATTCAATGGTAAAATTTTAGTCTTTGGAAGATGCAAATGGAAGATTACCTTTATCGAAGTATCTTTATATTTCACTTTCTGAGAAGGTGAACAAACCTCGAGAATGACAGCAGATGTGGAATGGGATTTGCTGGATAGGAAGGCACTTGGGACAATCTAGATGTGTCTTGCATCTTCGGTATTCTTTAATGTTTCAAAGGAAAAGACTACAACATAATTGATGGATGCATTAGGGAAGTTGTATGAAAAACCCTTTGCCTCTAATAAGATTTTTTTAATGATTTTTTTTTAATATGAAGATGTTTGAGAATGGTTCAATAGTAGATCATTTAAATGATTTTAATACGGTTGTAAATATGCTAGCTTCAGTTATAATAGAATTTGATGAAGAAGTTAGGAATTTATTAGTTTTGTGCTCTTTACCTGAGAGTTGGAATAGCTTGGTAATGGTGGTAAGAAACTTGGTTCCAAATAATTCAAAGTTGAAGTTTGAGGATGTTGTAGGGGTGATTCTAAGCAAGGAAATGTGAAGAAAAACTCGGGGAATCTTCTACTTCAGGGAATGATTTAACAGTGGAAACTAGAGGGAGACAGAAGAATAGAGGAAGCCATGGAAAATCAAAGGATTAGGCAAGGTCAAAATCCAAAAGCAAGATAGTATGATGGCATTGTGGAAATTTTGGGCATGCAAAGAAGGACTGTTGGGAACTTCAGGACAAGAAGAAACAACAGGAAAAAAACAAAGAGGCAAATGTGGCAACGAGTAATGTATGCCAAGATTCTTTGATTCTTTCTTTGCACAATATTACTGAATCTTAGGTTTTAGATTTGGGGGCTTCTTTCCATGCTACTCCACATAGGCATTATTTTGTTAATTATGTTCAAGGAGATTTTGGGCATGTTATTCTTGGTGATGATGAGCCTTGTAGCATAGTTAGAAAAGGTTCTGTTCAAGTTAAGATGTAGAATGGGAATACTTGGCTATTGAAGGATGTCAGACATGTGCCTACATTAAGATGAAATTTTATATCCACAGGAAGTTAGGAAGTGATGGTTGTACTATGATATTTACAGTGGACTCTTGGAAGGTTACCAAGGGTGTTCTTGTGGTGGCAAGAGGTAAGAAGGTTGGAACCTTGTATTTAACCACTTATAGCACTAATGTTTGTAATATTGTGGCTTCAGAAGTAAATACAACATTGTGGCACTATAGGCTTGGTCATATGAGTCATAAGGGCATGGAGATCATAAAGAAGGATTTTCTTGGATATACAGAAATAGGTTTAGAGTTATGTGAGGACTGAATATATGGGAAACAAAAGCGAGTAAGGTTTCTCAATGTTAGACCTACAAAGAAAGAGAGTAAGTTAGAGCTAGTGCATTCTAATGTGTGGGGGCCGACTCAGGTATCATCTCTTGGGGTTAAGTTATTACATTACTTTTATTAATGATAAAACAAAGAAAGTTTACGTTTATTGTATTAGAAACAAATATGATGTATTTGACACTTTTGTTAAATGGAAAGCCTTGGTAGAGAATGAAAGAGGTCTTAAGCTAAAATGTCTCAGTCGATAATGGAGGGGAGTATTACAGCAATAAATTTGATGATTATTGTTATAAGAATGGAATCCATAGGCAAAAGATGGTTCTAGGAACTTCTCAATAGAATGGGGTGTCAGAAAGGATGAACAAAACAATAATGGAATGTGCTAGGAGCATGAGGTTACATGCAGGACTACCTCTTTTTTTTTGGGCAGAAGTGGTGAGCATAGTTGTGTACTTGATAAACAGAGGACCCTCAAGTGCCTTGGATGGAGGCATACCTAAGGAGGCTTGGTATGGTAAGAAAGTTGATTATTCATTTCTTAGAGTCTTTGGATGTGAGGTGTTTTTCCATATAGACAAGGATGATATGACCAAGCTAGAGGCTAAATCAGAAAAATGTACTTTCATTGGTTATGGTGGTGATGAATTTGGATATAAATGTTGGAGTATTGAGGACAAGAAAATCATTTGATCTAGGGATGTGGTATTTAATGAGAAAGTCATGTCTAAGCAAAGTAGTTGCAGGAAAATAGGGAAGAATTCAAGAAATAATATACGGTGGTAGAGGATCTTCAGGATGGAAAAGTGACACATGAATCAATTCAGAACCTCCTCTCAACAGAACCCTAACTCCTATATTGAGGAAGTCTCGCTAGGGTAAGAAGGGAACCCGAACATTTTCTCCTTCTCTTTATTATTTATTACTCACCGATAGTGGAGAGCTAGAGAGCTTGATGAAGCAATTCATATAGATGCCAGGGAAGAAGTGGGAGTAAGCCATGGATGAGGAGCATCAGGCTCTCATGGAGAACCAAACATGGGATTTGGTGAAGCTACTCGAAGGAAAAAGAGAATTACAAAACAAGTGGGTGTTCAGAGTCAAAGAGGAAGAAGGAGGTAAGAAAATATAAAAATCCTGGTTGGTGGTCAAGGGGTTTGCATAGAAAAAGGTATAGATTTTGATGAGATTTTTTCTCCTGTAGTAAAAATGACTTCTATTAGAATTGTTCTAGGAATAGTTGCAGTAGAAGACTTGCACTTATAACAGCTTGATGTAAAGCGCATTTCTCCATGGTGATTTGGAGGAGGAACTATATATGCATCAATGGTAAAGAGGAAATGGTGTGCAAACTAAAGAAGAGCTTGTATTGCTTGAAACAAGCTTCACATCAATGGTATAAGAGATTTGATAGCTTCATGATGGAGCAAGGTTATATTAGATGTCATTCTGACCATTGCATGTATACAATGAAATTTGAGGATGGAATTTATATTATCCTTTGTTTATACGTGGATGACATGTTGGTTGCAGGTAAAAACATGCAGAAATAAAAGTACTCAAGAAAGACTAAGTGAATCCTTTCATTATGAAGGATTTGGGGGCAGCCAAAAAAATCCTTGGTATGAGGATATCTCGAGATAGGAAGGAATGGAAGCTGACTTTATCTCAAGAAGAGTACATTAAGAAGGTCTTGGAGAAGTTTAACATGTAGGATGCTAAACCGGTTGGGACTCCTTTGGCACGCCATTTCAAGTTATCAAAGGAGCAATGTCCTAAGACAGAGCAAGAGAGAAACCATATGTCCAAGGTAACTTACTCATCAACGGTTGGCAGTTTGATGTATGCCATGGTGTGCACCAGGCCTAATATTTCCCATGCAGTGGGAGTGGTGAGTAGATTTATGAGTGATCTAGGTAGAGATCACTGACAGGCAGTAAAGTGGATCCTTCGGTATTTGAGAGGGACCATGGGGACAATTTTGTGCTACAATAGATCAGACACCACTTTGTGTGGTTATGTAGATTCAGATATGGCTGGAGATGTAGATAGTAGGAGGAGCATGACAGGTTATGTTTACACTGTAGGTGGGACAACAATGAGCTAGATTTCATGACTACGAAGTTGGTGGCTTCACACCCACAGAGGCCGAGTATGTTTCTACCATCGAGGAAAACAAAGAAATGATTTGGTTACAATAATTACTTGAGGAGTAAAGGCATAAGCGGGAGGAAGAAATTGCATAGTGATAGTTAGAGTGTTATACACCTAGCTAATAACTCGATTTCCACTCTAGGATGAAGCATATACAGTTAAGGTACCATTTCATCAGGACAACTTTGGAGGAAGAGAAGTTGAAGCTGGAGAAGATTCATACCAATAAAAATCCTACAGACAAGATGACCAAGGTGGTCACAAGGGAAAAATTGAAGTTGTGTTCAACTTTGGTTGGTCTTCACATAAACTAGTGAAGGGTTGAGAAGTTTGCTCAAAGGAAAACTAGTCTCCAAGTGGGAGATTGTTATGTTATGGAGTCTGTTTTCATGTGAGAAATTATTTAATATTATACACTAAGAGTACTTTACACTTTCCATAGTTGTCTCATTGGGATTTAGAAGGCGCAACCCTTGAAAAAAATGGGCCTTAAAACGTGCCCAATATATCGAGAAACATGTTTTTCTCATATGGGTGGGATTTTTGACCCATAGGTTTATGGGACGGTTTTGGCCCATGGTTTTAATACCCATGGTTTTTTAAAGTTGCTTAAGCAGTTGTCTACTATATAGTTTTATGCATATGGTAGGTATAATGTAACATTGCAAATGTATTTTGAATTCAGGTGTGAATTCTGTAGAGTTTGTTGAGCATAGCTCCAAACAGATCTGGGTATTGTATTGAGAGAGTGGTGTCTTGTAATAAAATCTCAGCAAGTGATTATTGGTGGATGTAGCCCAAATTGGGTGAACCACATTAAATACTCTCTTTGTGTTGTGTTATTTTATTCTCGCACTTTTATTTGAGATCTCGTAATATTTTCCGCATATTAGTTTCTCTTTGTTAAGATTCGGTGAGGGATTATTCCGCATATTTTATCCCTTATTTCCTAACAATATCCTCCTCCTCAATAGGAAGATCAATTTGATTATCATGTCTTATTTCCTTCTCTATTTTATTCTCCTCGTGGATTGACTCTAATTTTGATTCTCGAATGAGGGAAAATATTGATCAACATATTCATCACCAAAAGAAAGAAAAAATCTCTCAATGATCTCTTCTACATTAAAAGTTTCAAATTTTATTTTTTCTCATTTTCCCTATGTTGAGTCAATTTATCTCTCATTGGATATTTCTCAATAAAAACAACAGGAAGTTCTTGTGGAGTTTGGGCCATTCCTTCATCCATGCTTTCAAATACGGTTTATTCTTCAATAGATATATCATGATTAACAATGATGGAGCTCACCTTAACTAGTTTTGATGTACTAGAAGGAGATTTAATTATAGGTTCTTGGTGAATAACTTGTTTTACATCAAACTCCTAGCTCTAATCCTTGAAAATCTATAACTGATCTTCTTTGTTTGGTTCTTCATTGGTTATGGGATCCCAAGTGTTTTTAATCATGAATCCTATCCCAAAATGGGTTTGGATATATAAGGGTGGAAATGATTGAGATTTTTTTTTTTTTTTTTTAGGGGTTTGAGTAATGGAGAAGGCATAATATCCTCTTGTAAAGGAGGATGACTAGTACGAGGAGGTTTGAGAAAGCTAGGGATATGAAGTTTAGGCTAAGATTGTGTAGATTGAAAAAATAAAATGTGAGAGCCATATGATGTTAGTGAATGATTGCCCCATTAACAGAGTTCCATATAAATAGATTGATTTACTTCCACTATTTTAATCAACTCGAGATATGATATAAGTATTCAATAATTACCTCTAACTTTTATTAGGGATGTACAAGCTTGGTAGAGGACCATCCCATGGATGAGGCTCCCTAAAACTAGGTGGTTTAGCTATCATGATTTTGAAGTTCTCCTTTATCTTTTGCATGACTTCCTTCTAAGTTTGGACACAAATCTGGAAATCATCATCGGACATGAAACTTCCTTCATTATTTATATATCCCTATTCTTGAAAAACATCATGGTTAATAGGATAGCCATATGGGTCAACAGGATTTGTGTCATATGCATATTCATCGTGATAAATCCCATAAAACTTATTTGGATGGGAGTTTTTGAAAATTTGAGATGGAGGGTAATGATATTGCTGGTGAAAATTAGGATTCCAATGAGTAAATGAACTCATTATTACACAACTTCATGAAAATTGAAAATGGAAATGAAATCTAGTCTCAGTAGATGACATAAATGGGTGTTTTGGATTAGTGAGTCATCAAATGTGTTGAAAAAATATTCCACATGATGGATATCACTAAGACACACACAAATATTAGTGAAGATGATGTAAATATCATAAAGCTAGTCCCATCATGTGGGTAAATATTGTTATCACCTTAGATTTCACCCTTGTTTAATATGCCAAATTGAAAACCTTGGTCAAACATGGGAGGAATGACCCAAAAGTGTGGGACCTTGATCCTTTGGAAAGACCTCCATAGAAGGTTGATTTCCTCTTTCTATCTTTCCTAAAACTAACACTACTCCTAGTCTAAGCTATAAACTATAGGGAAAAGGGGAAGGAGGAATGCATGAATGAAACTAAGATAAGGAAATGGAGAGCATTCCAGAATAAAGGGGATCTCTCTCCATGAGGGGAAGAATAGAAAGAAAAAGACATGATGAGAGGGCAAATACATGCCATAGATCAACACTACATTAACCATTCCATTCCACACATTTTAAACAAAAATAAATGAAAAAACATGTAAGTATAACCCTCACATGATATACTAGAGAGGTAAGAGACACAATAAATGTAAGTATAGGGAAGATATGATCCATAATAACAATATTATTATTATTTTTAATCACTTTCTTACTATTATCTCTCTTTGATTATTCTCGTTATACATCCAGTATTGTTATTGTTCCCTATTATTATTTTTTCTTCTCTCTTTACATGTCATGGTTTGTACCATGCAAAATATATATTTTAGGTATATGTTCTCAAATGTGGCCACAAATTCAACATTATACATCTTATCAAATATGCAGTAAATGAGTATACATCTATTCTTATCATGCCCACTCAAACGCTTTATCAAACGTGTCTCACAAGAGAGGGATTTTATTGGGATATATTTTACATCTATAAGCATATTATGAGTTCGGGCATGAGTTTTCATAGGGTAAAATTCTTAATAAACATCTTCATATAAAAATAGAAATATCCTCATAGTTTAAAAATTCTATATCAAGGTTAAAACCGTATAGACATTTTTGGCCCTACTAAATTTTTCTACACTTGGGGCATATAAAATATATTTTTCTACAATTTCATATTTCCATGTATGGATACATGTTTTTGGCATAATTCCATGATCAAATGACATAGTTTAGAGAAGTTTCTAATGGCATGAAATATTACAATCCTTATTACACTTCAAGATTACTTAGTATAAGTTATAACATATATAGTTTTGGGGGTATGAGTATCCTTCTCCTCATCATTTCATCATATTACACACATCTACTCAATTGTATGACACACTGGGAAGACATGGGGGAACCAATTCTTTTTATATTGTGTGTCTATATATACAAAATTGGTCCTATATTTTTTTCTTTGGTGTGGTCTCTGGGGGAGTATTTAAGCATATAAGTTTCTCATATATATTCTTTCCTATCCTCATTCAAATGGAAATATATTAGGTTTCTAAAATTTCGATACATGATCTTTTTCCTTCACACGGATTTAGGGTAAATATCTCTTCTTTTCTCTATACCTTATATTTTGTGTTGAGTTGCATGCACCTAGTACTATAGTTTATGTTTTGACATAATTTGGGATTGACCACCCCAATTCTTTAGAAATTTTAGCAATACCATCCAAATTTCTAATTGCAAAGCAAGGAACGAGAGTTATTCCTTTCATAGAACAAACATTATTCTTCCTTCCATATATTGCTTCTCTTTATTTCAGTTTGTGCAAAGTTAAAATTCTATATTTATATTTGAGTTATAATTGAATTTCTACTATGGATATTGACTACACTTTATGTTACATGTTTCACCATGGAGCATGCCACACCAACACGTCTAGAAGACAAAAACTCTAAGTGAAGACAAATTGTATCTACATGATCATGTATCATTTTTCTTTAATCATGTGAATTTCCAATCATACTTAAAGGAGGGGAAAATTTGGCAATTTATCCTTTTGAAACAGATGGTTGTGACTATGATCCTTTCCTAAGACAAATACCAACATTCTATCCCTGCTCAGTACATGTTATTTTCTCTCTCCCAACTTTCTTATTCCCACACACTGGTGTGTTGTCACATAGTAAATATAATTTCATATAATAATTATTTAACCTCTTCTTTTCATGACACAACTTCCATATTTCACTCACTTTCATTGATTCGATATCATACGGGAGGGTTAGGATGTGATTTATGGTACTAGATGATATATACGGTCTTAAACCAACACATATTCGAATTAAAATTTTAATTACATTATCTTTACTCGGGTATTTTTCTCCTCCGATGTCATCCTTTACATAAAAATTATATTCATAACCTTATATAAGAAAGTTAATATCACATTATTTATTAACCTAAACAACCTCGACACTCTCATGAGATCTTATTACAAACACTAGCACATAAGGCACCCAAGGCTCCCTAGATCTTCCCAATGCTTATGGACATCTATTATGGAAACCGCTACTACAACTTTAAAACACTCAACTAGGTCAAAGAGTTCATATTCCCTCATTTCAAAGCACTCAAAGAAACAAACTCAATGTCTTAGCAAGAGCACAACCATCTCAAGCATGGTCAAAGTGATTCAAGTTTTCAACTATTTGCATTCATTTAAATATCACATGTTAGGTGGAGAACTATGTGTTGTTTGAGGCCTCTAAATAGTATTAATGTAGATGGTGCACAAATTACACTTCAACCTAAACAATAATCTTCTTCTAAGATATCCCACCCATGGTTAGGGTTTGATTTCCATTCAACTAATTTTAGATGGTTTCAAAATTTTGTGACACTTAGGGTTTAACAGGATACATATTTTCGAGGCTATCAAGGGCACAAGAAGTTCAGAACCTCATTCAAATCGGTAAAATATGTAATCATAAGTAAAATATGTAATATGTAATACTAAGCAAAAATTCATACTAGATTAAAGGGTAAGTGCACCAAGCTAGGGGGCAAAAGGGGGTCTTAAGTGGACAATGTTTTTGAAAAACAAAAATCTTCAACTTGTATGAGTTATTTGAAATAGTTACACTCAAAATTTAAAAATGTTATATGAACATGAATTGTAGTGTTTCGAGTCTAGTTTCTAAAATACTAAGTTTTTTGAAAATGGTTAAGTATAAGTAGGTTATATATCTAAAATGCCAATAGGTGCTTTTTTTTAAATAAACATAGTAGAAAATCGGTCATCGTGACCGCCCCCTAATTATTTGAGCACTATTTAAAATTTTTGAAAGATCTTTAGTAGAAAGATAGATAGGAGCATATAGTTTGGGATAGATTCTTTTAAAGATTTTTATAGAAAGTATTTTTTTATGATTTTTCAATTATAAAATTTTTAATTTAAAAATAACCGATAATGACCATGCCCCCTAGTTATCTCAAAAAATATCAAAAATTAGTTTTTTTAATATGTATAGAATTAGTCCTAGTTTGGGACTGTAAAATGTTTATTCAATTTCAATGAGTTAAAAAAAAGATACACGATAAAAGATAGATCTGTATAAACTCAAAATAATAGCTACAAAAAGACATAGTTAGAAAATAATTAGTATAGAAACCTTATATTAGTCAGGAAAACTTGAAAATTCATATTTTTAGAAAGAAAAAACTTATTTGACCTTGTTGTCATAATTTTATTAAATTTTTGATCATTTTAGTTGGATTTATTATGGTGGAAGACATATTTTACCATTTTTATATAAAAACACGTTGTTTACTATGTTTTTGTAGGTCCATGCCTCAGGCTTGGGGATCCGAACCGGATCCAAGCCTAGATACTTTACTTGGAATAAGGAAATAGAAAAATGCGTACGTCTTATGATTTTTATATACTTCATGCCCATCCAACGCCCTTTTCTTCTCTTTCACGGGATTTTTCCCCTTTTTATACATTCGCATATTCTTGTACATTCTTCTTCGAGCGAATTTTGAGTAGTTGATCTTGTCCCCTACCCCACTATCTATATTTTTATAATCACAAGTGATAAAAATGATGTAAGAACACGAAGAAGGTAAAAATCAAGACACCCGAGAAATTGGAAGAGATGATCTAATAAATAAAATGAAGTGGATGCAAAAAAATTGCGAAGAGGGAAAGGTACATCTACTATATCAAATGTACCTAATGTTTTAGAAAATGAGGATGAAATACATAATGAAAATGAGGAGAATAATGATTTTTCAATGAATAGAATGATAATGTTTGTATGGATAAATAAATTGATATGAATCCAAATGTTGAACCTTTACCTGACAATCCAAATGTTGAACCTTTACCTGAGAATCCAAATGTTAATCCCGAAATTTGCATGGAAACACTGAATGAAGAAAATAACCTTGCTAATGAATATTTACCTCTAATAACACCTCCTTCCATTTTTTATAGAAAACCCATTCACTTAATTGAAATTGATGAAAACATTATAAAACCAATTCCTAACAAAATATCTAAAAGAAATGTGAGAAGAAAAGCTATGGGAATTTAGGATAATTAATTTGAGAATTTAAATGATACAAAAAGATGTCAATTATTTATTATGTTGATGAAATTAATTAAGATGAGACCTACAATGAAGACCCTAGGGTTAAGAACATCTAATGTTGATGATCAAAATGTGTCAATTGTTGAAAATATACATAAAGTATACCAAACTATAGGTGTCAATAGACGCACCAAAGATAGTAATGCTACACGGTGTGCACTTAATAATTGTATAGTAAAAGATAAAACAACTAGTAAACACTTTATTAGAAAAACAAGTAGATATTTGAAGCTAAACAAAAAAACACTAATGAAAGTAATAGGGAGACACAAAAGTCTTGAGTCAGCCAATAACACTGGACTATTGGGCATTCTCTATGAGACTCCCATGAAAATACAAGGATACATCTCATATTATAAGAGAATTACTTGTAAATTTTTAGAATGAGAACACAAGGATGTTACCGAATAGAAGAGATACAATAAAAATAAGAATAGGTTTTCGTAATTGTGAATTGTGTTTAAAAAATTTCTTGGATATGACTCAAACACAATTATTCTCTAAGTTTAAAAATGGAAATACATAAATTAACATTATCCAAATATTTTTGAAATGAACAAACCTTTTTATGTGAAAATCAATCGCTCACGTACCACTTGTTGATGAAAGTGTTGAATTTTCAATGCATTATAATTATTATTTTCAAGTACATTGTATTTGGAATACTAACATCATGTTGTAGGAGTGTAGATTAAATCTCCCACCAAAATATACAAGGGAATTTATTCCTACAATATTTTGTGAAATAACAACTGGACAATTTTTTTATAACAAAGCATGTTTGGAGGGAAGGTGCAACCTATGTGGTGGCTTTCTAAGATTGAAAAGATGTATCCATGAGGAGAGCACACATTCAATAGGAAAATAATTAGTTAGTTTCAACAAATATAAATATGTGGCATATCAATTAAAATATGGAAAATAATCTAAGAGGTGTGAGCTTGTTACAAAACAATTACCTATATCAAAATATATGGTCAAATTCAGAGAGGAAATTTTATATGAGTATGAAAGGCACACTTACATGAATATCGATGGTTGGATGAACAATTAAAGTTAAGAAAATACACATTCTCACTTGGTATTATTGTTTCAGTAGTTTACTTCACCTATAATTACTCATTATAGCCCAAATGGAGGTTCAATCACAATATTATAACTCAAGGTAAGTTGCTCATTTTATGAATATAACATTCATGCACTCTCCATAAAGCACCGAGAAAGATCAAAAAATATTAATAGATTATCATTTCTACATCATTGATGATCGACACGTTCTACGAGAATATGTGCAAGGGTGTTTTTAGTTATTTTATGAAAACTTTAATGAGAGGAACGTTGTTTTCAATGAACATTACATTTAGTCGGACAACTACACATCACAATTCAAGAATGCACATATGTTATATTGTCTAAGAAGGATGCACATAGAAACAAGTGTCCAAATATATCTAGATTTTTACTAAGGTAGGACATGGTAAATGAGAGCATGATGGTGTAAGAGCATGTGTGAAAATATCTCTTGCAAGAGAAGAATAAACTCAAAGATGGTGCTAAATTTACAGGTAGAAAACATTATTAATCGGTGTGTCAAGAACATGGGCCATGAATCCCAAGAGATTTAAATATTTCATAGATATTTATGGTTGATAGAGGAAAAACATTTGGCAAGCTATGCATATTGTATGATAGTTACAAGATCAAGTGATATTCACTCAATCGTAGTTTAAATTCAAGTTCTTGCACTATTCATACTAGATGCATGACATATTTTCGTATATCATGCATTGATTTTGAGTGGAGTGAATGTGAGTCACAACGGTGGGTGGATGAATGGATTTTTATAACTCTAATTACACTGACACATATCAAGTTCCACAAGCATTATAACTTACAGTGTCTTTAGATCATATGACAACATCACTTGACTTTGACCAAGTCTATGATTTAGTGCAATAAGGTACATATGTATGTCATGTTATAAATTTATAAATTATTAAATGATCAACTCTTAATGTATTTTAAATTTGACTTGAGTTTTACTTTGTGATGTAGGGCATGTTTTTACAATTATTGTAATAGAATTTAACGAAGAGGGAACAAACTACTTCTTGTCTCATTGTGTAGAGGGGAAAAATTGACTTCCACATTCATTGATGGTGAAGACCTTGAGTATCCCATTGGGTCAGTGGTAGTCACTGGAACTTGGATTTGATGATATCATATCAAAAATTAAATACTTGGTTGTTTGAAGATTTGAAGTACATAGAAAGACATTTCACTATTCACATTTGGTTCTTGTAAAAATATTCAATTGATCAAATATTGAGGTAGGCCATCAAAAAATAATCTGTGGAAGATTCGTGAATTATATCATGAAGCCATTATTTCTACTGTCAAGAGTAAAGTTGATCCTTTTGGTTCATTGGATTGAATTTCCAAAGGTATGTTCACTTAATATTAGATATACATCTACATGAATTTAATTTGAATATTTACTTTAATGATTTTGTTTAAATTTTGTAGGTTTTAAAATTCTATTTAATTGCTTACTAACATGTTTACGTAGGTTAGTGGTTCCAAAAAGCTTCCACCTTCATGTGGTTGACTCGTTAGTAGAGAATTTATTATTCTTGAAGCTAAGAGAAGCTAAGGGAAATTAAATATTAGAAAGAAATAATAAGCATAAATTCTCATTTCACCACCTATATTGTATGAAAAATATCTTCTTACAATTCTCATTTCACCACCTATATTGTATGAACCATCTCTTCTTAACATGTTTCCTAGTACTTATTTCACATTGAAGGATTTTGGGCACCAAAACAAAGCCTTGCCCACCATTTATCAGGCCACCCCAACATGTGTGCATATTCAATTTGGTGCCACGAGCTTCCGTTTGAAAAATATAGCAATGGAAAGCCTTGTATTAACTTAAGTTGGACTATTCGACACTTTTGCAAACAACAATACAACAAGAGGACCAAATTGAGATGAAGAAAACAAATAAAGGATTTTTTAGAGGGTACCAATATGGAGGTGTAGGATCATACAAGATATTTCAAAGTGTCACGGTGACCAGAAATCACCCGATGAACTTATACCACTTTTTTCTCTCAAGGCTCTTAAGGGACTACACTAGGGACGAAGTAGTCCGGAAGAACTCGACACCATAGGGCACCAAAATGAATCCTCCCCAATAATTTATCAAGACACCCCAATATGTGTTTCCCAGTCAGTTCGGTGCCATGAGATTTTGTTTACAAAATATAGTAATGGGAAGCCTTACACTAATTCAAACTAGACTATTTGTAACTTTTGTAAACAATAAGACAACGAGAGGACCAAATTGATATGGAGAAAACAAAGATTTTTTTTTGTAGATGGTGCCAATGCTAAGGTGTAGGATCAAAAAAGACCTTTGAAGGTGCCACAGATACCGAGAAATCACCCGGTGAACTTATACCATTTTTTTCTCTTAAGGCTCTTAAGGGACTACGCTTGGATGAAGTATCCCAGAAGCACCAGGATCATTGTGCACCAAAATGAATCCTCCCCAAGAATTTACTAGGCCACCCCATTACATGTGCGTAGTCATTTTGGTGCCATGAGCTTCCGTTTGTAAAATATAGTAATGGACAACCTTACACTGACTCAAACTGGACTATTCAACACTTTTACAAACAATAGGATAGGAGAGGACCAAATTGATATGGATAAAAATAGGAAAATATTTATTAGAGGGTGATAATGCAAAATTTTAGGATCAGATGAGACCTTTCAAGGTGCCACGATGATCGATAAATCACCCAGAGAACATATACCATTTTTTTCTCTCAGAGCTCTTAAGGGACAACACCCAAACGAAGTAGCTCGGAAGCACTGGGATCATTGGGCACCAAAAAAAAGCCTCCTTAAGTGTTTACAAAGCCAAATTGACATATTTACATAGTCATCTCGATGCCACAAGATTTTCTTTGTAAAATATAGCAATGGAAATCCTTACACTGACTCAAACTGGACTATTGGGTTATTTTACAAGCAATAAGACATCGAGAGGACCAAATTAAGATGGAGAAAAACTAGATAGGATGTATAGAGGGTACCAACATAGAGGCATATGATTAAACAAGACCTTTCAGGTGGTGCCACAGTGACCAAGAAATCACCTTGCAAATTTATACCATTTTTTGCTCTCGGGGCTCTTAATGGACTACGCTCGGATGAAGTATCTCAAAGCACCGACACCATAGGGTACCAAAAAAAGCTTCCCAAACTATTTATTAGGCCACCTCAATGTGTGTATGCAGTTGGTTTGGTTCCAGGGGATTCTGTTTGTAAAATATTGCAATGGAAAACCTTACACTGACTCAAATTAGACTATTCGGTGTTTTTACAAACAGTAGGACAACAAGAAGACCAAATTGATATCGGAAAAATAGAGACATGAATTTGTAGAGGGTACCAACATAGAGATGTAGGATTAGAAGATACCTTTCAAGGTGCCATGGTGATCGAGAAATCACTCAGAAAAATTATACCACTTTTTTCTCTTAGGGCTCTTAAGGGACTACGCTAGGGACGAAGTATCCGGAAGCATCGGATCGTAGGAAAGAAAAAAATCCTCCCAAGTGTTTATCATGCCACCCCGATGTGTTTTCACACTCCGTTTGGTTCCACGAGATTCTATTTCCAAAATATATCAATGAACAATCATACTGACTCAAACTAGACTATTTGACGCTTTTACAAACAATATGACATTGAGAGGATGGAATTGAGATGAATTAAACTCGAGACATGATTTTTAGAGGTTACCAATGTGGAAGTGTAGGATTAGAAAAGACCTTTCAAGGTGCCACAGAGACCAAGAAATCACTCGACAAACTTATAGAATTTTTTTCTCTCAAGGATCTTAAGGGACTACACCTGGACGAAGTAGCCGGAAGCACTTGCATCGTAGGGAACTGAAAATAATCATGCCCAATCATTTAACATGACACCCTACCATGCGTGCACAATCCATTTGGTGCAATGAGCTTCTGTTTGTAAAATATTGCATTGGAAAACCTTACATTGACTCAAACTGGACTATTCAATGCAATTACAAACAATAGGACCACAAGAAGACCAAATTTATATGGGGAAAACCAATAATTTTTTTGTAGAGGGTACTACACGCACCCAAAATTACACGTGATACATTTTAGGAAAATGGTTATAAAATTCCCTAGTGATGATTCAAAATCCTTTCAAGAAGGTGTTCGAGCTCCAAAACCCATTCACAGTATATATTTGTAGCCTAGATAGCCTTACTTAACTTTTCCATGCATTTTTCCATCTCCCCATTTCTTTCTATGCTTGTTTTGGCCTTCAAAGTGCTAGGAATACTTGCTTTGCACAGGTGGCGGTTCAAAAATCACCACCCTTCCTAGGTGGTGGTCCTGAAACCGTTGTCCTATGTAGGCGCGTTCTTACCCGATTTTTCTAGAATCTTCACACATGTTTTAAACATGCGACGATTCACTTAAGTTTTCTTTTACATGCATCCATGAGCTGAATTGGCTAAAAATAGATTTGTTTTCTTGGTTCTCCTTGCTCCTTCTATTTTTAATAAGATTTAATTAGTTGGAACTGCCTCTTCTTGCCTTGTGCATGAAGTAACCTCCTATCCTATATATTCCATGCTTGTATTCAAGCAAAGGGCCTGAGAATTTTGTGTATCTTGCATTGTTGTGCTGCCATAATATTGCTAGGAATTACATAGCCAAGATCAAATCTCTTGTGTTATCTCTCTTCTACTTGCATTGCATCTAGATTGCTTCCAAGCTGCCATCACTCAAGCGCCATCCTCTTATTGTTGTTCTTTGCATTCCCAATCCTTTGGACTCACATGAACACTCAGAGAAAGAAAGGAAAGAATTGAGGGGACAGATATTGATACTACTATATTTTCCAAAGCTCTTTCTCTTCTAGGTTGGAATTGTGTATTTGTTTGCTTTGTTTTGTCAAATTGTCAATTGCATATCAAATAGAGTAGAGAAACAGTTCATTTCAATTAGCTAGATAATTGTAAGTAGATCAAATCAATAGGAAGTTTTCTCTTCAACATTGCTGGGAGGTGTGGGGTCAATAGATTTGTTAGAGTCATGATTTGTTCTTCACTTTTGAGGTAGGGTTGGAAATATTTTGATTGAATTATAATAGATCTTAGATTTAGTTTCACATATCTCGTACGATACTTAGCTACATTCGGCTAATTATTTGTTTTAAACTAATTTATTAGATTAGATGCATTGTTTGAAAAGTTAGAAAAGAACAAAAACATTTATTTCCATAGATTAGCTCTTTTTACTACTTTGTTCGATATATTGAGAAAACACCAAAAACATCAATTAGATTTCCATTAGATAGTTTATTTACCAAAAACATATCAATTCATCTTGCATGACCATCAACGATCGAAACAAGAAAAGACTTACAGTGTGATCCCCCTGGTCCCACAACCCAATGTGTTAGAGCTAATAAGCGGCATTGAACAAGTTTGCACTTAACAATCTTACGTACACTTGCCACATACGATGAGAAAATAAGATAGTTAGAGACATTGAACATAGCTACTAATCAAGCCTACGACTTTTGGACTGCTCCTGGAAATAGGATTTGATTGCATGCATGACCATACAAGGGCCTCAACCTTAATGAGTCTTTGGTTGTGACCCACAAGTCCCGCAACCCAACGAGCTTGCTAGTTAGTTAGATATTGACACTAGCTTATGCACATTGGTATTCATATCTTCACCACTTCCACCTGATATTATTACACAACTTTCATTGTTGAATATAATAGCCGATCAGGCTAAGACTTTCTAGACGAGACCAAAAAATCACCCTTAGTTCCTGCAGCTCCACTACACCTCTTGTCTCAATTTCCATGACCTTGTCTGGAAACCCATACGAGGTGCCTACAGGTTACTTTCCACGTATTTCGTAACCAATCAATAGAATCTTGGAAGAACTAGACATCGATTGGAGTCTCTGAGTAGATATCATATTGAACCATACCATCACACCCCTTCAGGTTAGGAGAGATTTTTTTCCTTATATTCTCAAATTCCAGTATTGCATGTCAAAGACATAAGGTTGCCCAATTAACTTGATCGTCACCATCACTTTCACTCCCATTTCAATTCCACACCTTTGTCTTGGCAAGACCTGAGAGGTCAAAGTGCGAAGCAAGTCATGTGTTTATTTATTATCGTATAGGTACTAACATGGAGGTCTAGGATTAGATGAAACTTTCAAGGTGCCATGGAGACCAAGAAATCATCCGATAAACTTATAGCATTTTTCTATCTCAGGGATCTTAAGGGAATACACCCAGATGAAGTAGCGTAGAAGCATCGGATAAAGTGTAGGGCACTAAAAATAATCCTCCCTAAGTGTTTACTAGGCTACCCCAATGTGTGTGGCCAGTACATTTCGTTCCACAAGCTTTTGTTTCCAAAATATTACATCATACAACCTTACATTGACTCACATTGGACTATTAAGTGAAGTTACAAAAAATATGACAATGGGAAGACCAAATTTATATGGGGAAAACTGAGACATAATTCTCGTATAGGGTAAAAATTCAGAGGTGTGGGATCAAATGAGACATTTCAAGGTGCTATGAAAATCAAGAAATCACCAGGGGAACTTATAATCATTTTGTTCTCAAGGCTCTTAAAGGGACTTCACACGACCGATGTATCCCATAAGAAAAAGAATCATTGATAACTGAAATGAAGCCTCCCCAAGTGTTTACTATGATACCCCAACATGTGTGGATATTTAGTTCAGTGCCATAATATTGTGTTTACAAAAATTGCATCGGCCAGCCTTATACTGACTCAAACTGGACTATTCAGCAGAGTTACAAACAATAGGACCAAATTGAGATGGAAAAAACTGAGAGGTGATTTCATATAGGGTACTAACATAGAGGTGTAGGATCATAGAAGAAATTTTAAGGTGCCACATAGACCAAGAAATCACCTAGGGAAATTATAGCCTTTTTTTCTCTCAGGGCTCTTAAGGGACTACACCCGACCAATGTAGCCCAAAAGCACTAGGATCATTGGGCACCATAATAGATCCTCCCTAAGAATTTACTAGGACACCTTTGTGATGTATGTGTGCAATGTTTTCAGTACCATGAGCTTGTGTTTGCAAAATATTGCATCACATAACCTTACACTGACTCACACTGCTGGACTCCTCGACACGATTACAAACAATAGTACCACGAGAAGATAAAATTGATATGGTGAAAACCGAGACATGATTTTTAGAGGGTACCAACATAGAGTGTAGGATTAAATGAGACCTTTCAAGGTGCCACAAATACTAATAAATCAGC
Source organism: Taxus wallichiana var. yunnanensis (assembly GCA_018340775.1). NCBI lineage: Eukaryota > Viridiplantae > Streptophyta > Pinopsida > Cupressales > Taxaceae > Taxus > Taxus wallichiana. Next base: position 996,181,857 of record CM031242.1, on the reverse strand, counting down.
CAAGTAACTTATAGCCTTTTTTTTTCTCTCGGGGATCTTAATAGACTACGCCTAACTAACGTAGCCTAGAAGCACACTGGATCATTAGGCACTAAAACTAAGCCTCCCGGTTATTTACCAAGCCACCCGACACATGTACATAGTTTTTTTATGCCAAAACCTTGCATTTTAAAAATATTGCATCGATCGACAACCTTACGCTAATTCAAACTGGACTATTGATGCGATTCTAAACAATAGGACCACAAGAGGAAAAATTGATATGGAGAAATCGAGACAATATTTTGTATAGGGTATCAACATTGAGCTCTAATATTAGACGAGGCCTTTCAAGGTATCATAGATACCAAGAAATGCCTAGGGAACTTAGAACCTTTTTTTCTCTCAGGGATCTTAAGGGAATACACTCGACCGATGTATCCCGAAGTAGTGTCAAAAAGTTTTACACTTGTGCAAAAATGGGCAACTCAAAAAAAAAAATTGATGGAAGGAATTGATGGATGAACCTAACTAAAAAATAAAGGAGAAATGAAATGTCACTATACTAGTTTCAGAATGCCCATATTTTTCTCAGCATGTCTTTCCACCAGCTTTTTTTCATGATCGTGCACTAGATCCCTTAAGAAATAGTATTGTATCTTGACACAAATAAAAAGGACACAAAAATAGAAGATGGAAAACTCAAAGCTTGAAGAGGGACATTCCACTTCGAGGACAAGGTTGGTTATAATTTATCTTTGTTCACTTTTTAGTTGTTATCAGTTATCTTAAGTTCATTAATTATGATTAAATGAAATGTTCGTAGTGTGTATGAGTTGTAAATTTTTTGTTTTACATCATGTAAGTGAAATAATAAATCAAAACACATAAAGTTACATCTCATCACATGAATAAATTCTCATTTATTTCATAATTACAAAGTACAGTGAACCCACACAAGCCATGGGGATAACTCAAAACAAGAGCATAAATTAAAGTAAATATATGCAAAGTTGTAATCAAATAAAGAATGAAATCCATCATTTCTTGGATTTCCATCGAGTTTGGGTTGAGTTTTTCCTTGCTACTCCTCTCCACCATCTTCACAATTTGCTGTTGTTATTGTACGAAAGAGGAAAAGTTATGTTAGAGCTTTGGATCTCAATCTTTATATATTCAAAGCTTTAAGCAGATGAACTTTCAAATAAATGAACTTGAAATCAGAATGCGAGAAAAGAGTTAAAGAATGGAGGACCAGTTTCAATAATCATGACAAATAAGGAAATAAAAATCACTATAGAATGAAATAGAGGTGCAAGGATTAATTTTTCTAACAATTTTCTTTAATATGATTATAGGTACATATGGATGATTTAATTTCCACAATTATCAAAGTACAAAGAACAATCATGAAGCCTTTATATATAATTCAAAGTCCTAGTAAATAAATCAAACATGCATTATTTGACGGTGACAAAATGATCACAAGAATCATCCTACAATCATACAATGACAAGCTCCATCTAGAATGAACCAAGATAATATTGATTATCGAGAGAATAGTACAAAAGTAATTCAGCAATAAAAACCTCAAACTTTACAATTCTTCAACAAAGTATCAACAAAGGAAGGTGCTTTTAATGCTCCTTCATAGAAGTATAATATCGACAAAAATTTTCAATCTTTAGTTGAATTAAGATAACACGTAGCTAAATGATGTGACAGATCAATGGAAGGAGAAAATAGCTAAGAAAATAATCAAATAATGAGATCATTCTTACTTCATGAAAGAACATGCATGAATGTTCAAACAAATACAAAGGCTGCAAATAGCTAGAAAAGTAAAAGATTTTCAATCAATTTCAGCAAGTGCTAAATGCAAATGTTTTAGACTTCATAAAGGATTAACACCCAAGAATTAACAACATTAAGAAAGGTCATGGTTTTTAGTTAGTTCATAAAGTATTAACTCATAATCAATTTCTTTTGTAATATGAAATAAAGTGTCACACAGTTTTAGTTCATTATGCCATTTCAACATCATTTGATCAAGTGCTCACAATAATAATTATGATAGTATAATCATTTCAAGTCAACAGGTTTGTGTTATTGTACATGGTACTTGAGTAAATGAAATATTTATTATGATATGCTAGGAGTGAGCAGAAATTCCAATAAATGAACCAATCTTTCGATAGGTTACAAGGACAAGGTGATGTCCTACTTCAAAATAATAACACTACGCTGCCACCAACTGATAATACAACCAATGAGTGGTGGAAAAATCATGAAAAATTCATAGCAGGATACCATACTCCTCAGCAACCTCTAAGGGTTCAACCAAAGGTATCTAAGAAAGGTCTACGCCTCGTCAACGGGTGATGTCATTTCAGCTTTGGTTGATAAAGTCAAGTAGTTAGAGCTTTCCCAGAATACACATAATTCATATGAAGGGCAAGAATGGGATCCTTTGTACCCATAGAACTATGGGAAACTACCGACTGCACAAAATCCTTGAGTCTACATGAATACTCCAAACCATGGGGATTTGTTAACTGGGACAGTACCTTGCGTATGCCTCCTAAAGCCACATATGGATACCTATAATAGGTGCTAGCCGAAAATGCATTCTCAAATGCTATACCCAGAAATGTGATGTTCCCTGGCTTCATGCCTTCAAATCCATATCAAGGTAATCAACCCCTCTATATACACATGTATTCTAAATCTCTATAAGGGGACATGTACACCTACCCAGGTCCATATGGACAACCACATGGGATGTCATACGCCCCACCAAATGTCTATGTTGTCCCATTTCAGCAACCAATGCAGCCCCCACCTCCCCAAAAAGGGTCTTCAATGGTGGAAACATATGCAATGGGGACTTATTCTGAATATCTCAAAGAACCCCTAGATTTATCCATTCGGGAAGTCATGCTCCCGAGACCCTTGCCTGATCTCCCAAAGTTCAAAGGGGAGGTGATCCTAATGCCCACATCAAGGCTTATGCAATGGCCATTCGAGAGTTGCTCTGATGGGATACAGTCGTTGCAAATATTTTCCCTAAGACACTAGAAGGTATTGCTCTCGACTGGTATTATAGGATGCCAGAGGCTTCAATACACTCGTTCAAACAACTTGTATCAGAGTTTATCAAATCTTTTGATATGAACAAGCTTTTGTGAACAAGAATAAGGGAATTCCTTCATATCAAACAAGAACATAACGAATATGCAGCTCACTTCATTCAGAGGTGGTGACATGTTCTCTACTCTTCCCCAAGTGCTCCAAACATGGATCAAACAAAACTTTGTGATTGCAAATATTTTCCCTAAGACACTAGAAGGTATTGCTCTCGACTGGTATTATAGGATACCGAGGCTTCAATACACTCGTTCAAAAAACTTGTATCAGAGTTTATCAAAGCTTTTGATATGAACAATATTTTGCGAACAAGAATAAGGGAATTCCTTCATATCAAACAAGAACATAATGAATATGTAGCCCACTTCATTCAGAGGTGGCGACATGTTCTCTACTCTTCCGCAAGTGCTCTAAACATGGATCAAACAGAACTTTGTGATTTGTTCCTTCACTCCTCAATAGAGAGATGAAGGAAGAGGTTCAAAAATTCCCACTAAGGAGCTATGAAGAGGTGCTAGAGGGTGCTCTTTGGATCAACCAAGTGGCCATTGACAGTGGTTGTAATACCTATGGAGAAAATGGGAAGTTAGTCACTCCTACTCAAAGCACTCCTGGTTACTCCAACAACACAAATAAAAATCAAGGACCAAAGATCCTTAATAAGAATCATGGAGTCACGACCGATGGTGTAACTGACCAGCCCAAAAATCCTAATGTTGTTAATCCCACCAGTACATGTGCTACAAATAACAACAACAATGGAAACAATAAGAGAAATAAAAATTTCTCACCCTCGGTAAACGCGTTGTGGATTTTAATCATCCCCAACAATAGCAACAACCTCAGCCACAAAGACAAATGCCGACCCCAAGCCCTAGTCAATACCCCAACCAATTCCAAAATCAGGGGCAAGGGTTCCAAAGTGTTAATTATAACAATCAACAACCAAACAATAACCATGGTTTCAAACCACAACAAGGAACAAACCAAAGGCCTGGGATTACGATCATGACTTGTATTGCAGTTTCCATAGGGTCTATGGGCATGACGCAAGAACTTGTCGTGATTGTAATAAGTTTTTTTGCAAGCGTTTGCTAGAAGACCAAAGATAATTATTTGTTGACATGTTTTTGGCCAACCCAACTACACCCAGTCAAAACACCTATATGGGACCGGTGTCTCCACAAAACACACCATTGGGAATCTTCAACGATCCTCTCCCCACGTGTCCAAAGGACGGTAGATTGGATCCTAATGGTTCAAATAAAGGTATTGTAATAGGGACTCATGATCATGAAGCCTCAACTTTGTCAAACCCATAGGTGGCACCTCCTTTGGATGGTCGTTAGCAAATGAAGATCGTAGGTTTGGTTGAGTTAGACGTTGAACCCCAAATTAACACTACAACAAGAGCCAGAGACTATTCTTCATAGCCAATCCTGATTTATCCGGTTGTGTCAAATAGTGCTCATGACACGCTAAGAAAGCCAGTAGGGGCTTATGATTTGATCAGTGATCTAACCAAGACCTTTTCACACATTTCCTTTTTGGATCTACTAAAGAATTCCCCTGCTCATCAAGCCACTCTTTTGGAAGTGCTAGGTCTCAACCATTTGATTAACGTTACCCTCCACCGAGAGGCACATATAAACCATATAGACTTTGATGTTTTCCCTCCGGGGCAACCCGAAAGGGATATTGGGTTTGTATTTGACATAAGCAAGATGCCTACGAATGCTGAAATAGCTCGTAGAGGCGATCGACCTTGTTTTTATAGGTTTGGATCTACAACAACTATGTGAAACACATAATGATCGATGATGGGGTAGTGGTTAATATAGTCCCCTTCTCTTTTCTTCAGAAGTTAGGATATGGGGAGACTAATTGCTCCTCGATGTGAAACACATTGAGGGGCTATGATAGTCTTAAGGCAACCTTGATCGGAACCATAGTATTACCGGTCACTCTTGGGCCCAAGACGGTGCTTACTGAGTTTTATATTATAGATCGGGAAACCAACTATAATATGATCCTTGGCCATCCTTGGATCCACCACATGAAAGCAATCCCCTCCACTCTATTCCAAGAAGTCAGATTCTTGCATTTAGGGAAAGTCTTTGTCACTCAAGGTGATCCAAAGCCCTTTGATATACATTTGGCCAACTTGAAGAAAAATCCAGGGGTCCACTCTAAATTCGAACTTCCTATGAACCAGTTAAACAAACCGGCAAGCATGGTACCAGAAGAAAATTTGGTTCCCACAACAAAATTAGAAGTTACGGGTTTGATCGAGGGTATTCCGGTAGTCAAGGATGAAAATGTTGTTGTAGAGATGGTATCGTTAGGAACTACAGAAAATATTGTTGAGCTATTAGAAAAGTATTTGCCTATCCTTCTCCCCTTTGATTCTATGGGTATGGGACATGCCTTAGGACTTGGTTCCCTTCCAGTCAGATGAGGTTTGCATGGTGGAGGTAATCGAGGTAAAAGGATAAATTACAAAGGATGACTCAACATCCATCTTTCTGAGTAGTTGTTGGACCCTCCATTTTGATGGAGCCAAGTGTCGCTTCAGCACCAGGGGCAGGCACGATCCTTACTTCACCCAAAGGAAGGGTTTTACCTTTTGATTTCAAATTGAATTTTGAATGCACAAACAATGGGGCTGAGTATGAGGCTCTCTTATTAGGTCTCATTATAGCTAAAAGAATGGGCATCCTCAATATTAGGGTGTTGGGAAACTCACAACTAGTCACAAATCAAATATCGAGGTATACGAGACTAGGGATGAACACTTACAACTCTACAAAATAGTCGTGTTGGGCCTAACTAAGGGGTTTGACTTTATATCAATCGAGGCAGTTCCACATGAACAAAACCTTCTGGAAGACTCTATAGTAACTTCCACCTCATGCTTCACCCCAAGTAGTGACTTAGAGGACACCAACTTCACGGTTTCACTCCGTGTTGAATCCTTGATTCGCAAAGTGCCAGTAGTGTCAATGTTGACATACGTGGAAGCTAAGGACCAGCTTGACTCTTCGGACCCTGTTGATGGGGATGAGTCAACTTTAAGTTATTTAAATGCTTTAGCAGAGTTACATCTTACCTGTCACTGGTAGACCTTTCCCTAATTCCACGTTCCTCTTCTTATTTTGGGAATCCAATGATTGAGTCCTCTCCGGGAAAATATCTTGAGATTTACGAAGTAGAAGAAGAAGGGGACTTGGAGTTTCCTCCAACCCCGCCTGAGTTTGAGGAGGGTAACACCTCCTTAATCAAGGGAATGATTGATATAAACATCGGAACGGAGGAGGAGCCAAAATCTTAAAACTAGGGTCCTCTTTAACTCCAGAGGAAGTAGAAATTCATACCCAAATCCTCAAGGAACATCAGAAAGCCTTTGCATTTAGTTACAAGGAAATGATAGGAATTGCACCACACATCATAGTTCACAATCTCGTCACCAAGCCGGATGCCAAACCAATTAAGCAAAATTCAAGACCTATGAAGCCAAAGGTGGCCCTTATGGTAAAATAAGAAGTAATGAAGCTTCTCCATGTAGGATTTATCAAGCCAGTTCGATTATTCACAATGGGTATCTAACATTGTCCCCATTCTAAAAAAGAATGGAAAGATTGTATTTGCATATACTTCTAGGACATTAATAAGGCTTGTCCCAAGGATGATTTCTGCTACCATCCATTGATGTTATCGTTGATGCAACAACTAGTATTTGAGTTGTTGTCTCTCATGGATGGGTTTTCAAGATATAATCAAATCAAAATCTCTACCGAGGATCAAGATAAAACTATGTTTATAACTCCTTGGGGAACTTATTGTTATGTCGTCATGCCATTTGGTCTTAATAATGTTGGCGCTACATACCAATGAGCAATGACCTACATATTCCATGATCTTATTCATAAGATTGTGGAATCCTACGTAGATGACCTACTGGCCAAGGCCAGGAAGCACTGCAATCACCCAGAGGTGCTTCGTATCATTCTCTCACGCTTGATTGAGTATGGTGTCACGTTGAATCTAGAGAAATGTGTATTCGGTGTAATAGGTGGTAAGATTTTGGGTTACATTATATCTTCACGAGGGATTGATGTTGACCTGGCCAAAATCTGGGCTGTGTTAGAAATGGTTCCACCATTGGATGAGTCTAGTATTAGATATTTTCTTGGGAAACTCGGTGTAATCTGAAGGTTTATCCCTGACTTGACCTTTGCCATTCATCCAATCAACAATTTGTTGAAAAAGGATTATAGCATTGATTGGACGGAAGAATGCAATGAGGCCTTCAAAGTAGTTAAATGGTTCTTGTTATCCCCTCCCATGCTAATGCCGCCTAGATCATATCACCCTTTGATCTTGTATTCATGGGCTATAGATGTTTTGCTAGCCTGCATGTTGGCTCAAGAGGATGATGATAAGCAAGAATAGGTAGTTTACTTTATCAGTTGGATGTTACTTGATTATGAGACACACTACACGAGGAAAAAAAGAATGCCTTGCCATAGTTTTTGCAACCAAGCGTTTAAGAAATTATATGCTCAATCAAGAAACAAGGGTCATTGTCAAGTTAGACCACTTACAAACATTCCTCATGTAGGGATCCTTGTCTAAAAAGGCTAGGCATTTCATTACATTAATGGGTGAGTTCGAGTTAACGTTTGTAAATCAAAAAATCCATTAAGGGTCAAATCATTACAAACTGGTTGGCTGATAATCCATTAGATGGGGGTGATTTGGTAGACCTAGACTTTCCGATGAGTGCGTATATTTTTTCAAAACCAGGCCCCTATCTCTATATGCCCTTAGTACACTGACATTATCAATTTCATCATGGACCACACATACCTAGAAGGGGCAACATCACAACAAAGAAGGTGGTTACACGTCATTTTGCTAAGTATGTTATCCTGGAATAGGTGCTTTATCACAGAGCCTTTGACAGAATGTTGTTGAGATGCATTGATGTTGAAGAATCCAAAAATATTCTTTATGAGTCACATAGCGGGGTATGTGGAGGTCATTTTGGTGGTCATGCCACTACCCGAAAGATACATCGAATGGGCTATTTTTGGCCCACCCTCGAGCATGACGTGGTAGATTTTGTGCGCAGATGTCACAAATGTCAAGAGTTTTCCCACGAGATCCACATACCGGCACAAGCTTTACAACCAATCGCAACTCCATGGCCCTTCTCCACGTGGGGCCTGGATCTGATAGGGAAATTATCTCCCTCATCAACATATGGCCATAATTTCATAATCACGGCCACAAAATACTTTACCAAGTGGGTAGAGGCCATGCCCCTTACTACTTTTCTGGATCTATAATCGCTAAGTTCATCCTAAACTAGATCATTTGTAGGTACGGGGTGCCATAGGTCATTATTTCTGATAATGGCACACGTCTTTCAAAAATGATGAGGTACATGAGTTGTGTACAAATTTCAAAATAAGTCATCACATAGATTCTCTCTACTACCCTTAGGATAATGGACAAGATGAGGCTACCAATAAGACTTTAAAGTCCATTCTCCTAAAAAATTGTTAAGGAGAATAAACAAGATTGGCACCTAAAGCTTTTTTCCGGCCTTGTGGGCCTACCGAACGTCGGTTAGAACACCAATGGGGGAAACCCCTTTTCCTTAGTATTCGGTGCTAAGGCAGTTCTGCCACTTGAAGTCAAAATACCTAGTCTCCACATTTCGCTACATGGGATCCTGGGAGAGGAGGGTTATCGAGAAGTGAAACTCTACCAATTATAAAGTTCGGACGAAGCTAGACTGAACACTGAACAATGGCATAATTTTTACGCTGATCGTATGGCTTGGCAATACAATAAAAAGGTGTATGAACATGAGATCTATGAAGGAGATTTGGTATTAAGACTCGATATCCAAATAGACAAGAAGACCAGTGAGGGAAGAAAGTTCAGACCTAGGTGGTTAGGTCCATATCGAGTAGTCGAAGACTATAAAAATGGCGCATTCTACTTGTGTACACTAAAAGGTGAGGATTTTAGCAAATCCATAAAATCTCTTCACCTAAAGAGGTACTACACATGATCCATCAACATTCTCATATGTACATTATTGCATCTGCATTGCATTTTCATCTGTTCATTCATTTTGTAAAAAGTGTGATCAAGGAGCTTATTCTTATAGCAATTCCTAAAAACTTATGAAAATATTGGAAAAACATTTAGATCATGTCTCTTCAAACCTTCATTGTATCATCAACTGTTTCTGAATCACTTATCAATCCAAACAAGATAAGGCAAAATTTTGACGGTAACCATACCAAGGCCTGCATACTTGGTTCTACTTTGGTCTCTTCTTAGGATAGGTGTCTTTTGTTCATGGTCTGTTCTAGAAGCTTCATGGTGTCACATCTATCCCACATACACCTCCTTGGAAATAAAGGCATTCTAAACATTTTTCCCAAATAAGTAAGTCAAATGCAAATTCACAGAAAATTTTATTTTTACACATTTCTCTGCCCTACCAACCTTCGGTGTTGAGCTTATGTCTCTTAATAGTGACTCAGGGTTGGGAAAGGAGGGAGACACCCTTACTCATCTGTGCCTTGGCCATGGTGATAATCCCACGCTTCCTACTGGTAGCATGGGGAAAGGCGTAGAGGGTCTCTTTGATAAACTTGAAAGTTACAAACTAGTCAAACATTGTGAAATCATTAATAAAAAAAAGTGAGTTAGATGTCCAAAATTCCAAGAGAGTTTAAAACCCAAAAACCAGATTTTGTCAACCAAGTGGCCATCTACAGATCCAAGTCTAGATAAAATACAAAGCAATTCACATTCTAAACTATGAAGTAGCTTGAGTAGGGTAAGGTTGTAGCATCCCAATTTGGTTCTGTCAAACCTCTGTCTTTCTCTCATCACTGCCATTCAACAAATTTCATAGCTTGTGCCCTTTCTAACTCTTGGTGTTGAGCCCTCACATCTTACTAGTTGTGTGGGGTTAGGAGTGGGGCAAGCACATCTATTTATCATATCATTATATCATCATGTTTTATCAAGACAATATGAAGTACCAAATATTGCAAAAGAAACTAAGTTTAAGATCACATTGTGTTTGCATCATCATATATCAGCATTATGAAATACAAAAAGAAATCATTTTGTTATCATTCCACATCCATTGCATACATTCTGAAAAGCATTGAAAAGAGGAATTTCTAAACATCTAGAGTACACATGAGAGATAAGCCAAAGAGAGTCAACTCAAATATACAATGGAATACCGAACCAAAAATAGAGTCTGTATATATCATAGTAGATCAAGTTTGTGTACAATGTCATCATGCGCTAGGCATGGTCAAAATGCTCACAATGAGCCCAAAATATAAAAAAAAATCGTATAGTGTCAAAAACGGTATCAAAGTAATAAAGTCTCAATGGCTTGTCAATCCCTGTGGGATCCCTCAGATGGCGCGCGACCGCATCTAGGGCTCCTGCTATGGTTGTGACGGCGGTGAGAATGGACTAAATGGTGTGAGTGCTCATGGTAGCACCCACTACTTGTAGCCTCACTGTGAGAATGGCTCCGCCTCATCAGGTGCTCAACAGTCTCATATCCAGCTACCGTGGTACGAAGGGAGATCGCTATCTCTGTAACCTTCCAGATGGGAGAAAACATAGTGGTATGTCAGTCGGTAGCTAAGGGTTGTCTGAATCGCAGTCAACTCAAACCGAGTCTTCCCAAGGGGATCAATAGGGTGTCCACACATACCCGATGAATGAGCTCTCACCACTCATGTGTGAATGCTACAAGAAGAAAAAGAAGAGATAGTGAGCTAGAAAATCACAAAATGCACAAATCAAAAGGATAATGCTAAGCTAAACATGTAAAAATCAATAGATAAAATTGAGAAAGGAGTATTAAACATACTCGGGTCTCTAGGAATCCATGTGGAATCGAGTGGTTCTTGCGGCGGAGTGCTGCTAGTGGGTAGAGCCTCACTAAATCCAGAGGCATGTCACTATCCAATCATGGACTCATCATCCCCTCCAAGTGCCTCCTCCAAGACCAGAGTCTCTCTCTCTCGTGCTTGCCTCCTCGTGTGCTACTTTGAGGATCTCCTAAGTATCATGCCACTTAGGGTTGCTCTCAGCTCCCTCCAAAGGTCTTCCCCTCATCCTCCTCTTTGACCAACTCCCCCTCCGTATCATCTCCCGCATCCTCCTCAAAGTCGGAGTCCAAATCGATCGGCTCATCCTCCTCCCCACTGTGAGCAGAGGATCCACCCCAATCTAAAGTAAGGGTACTTGAGGAGCACCAGCTGCCTGTCGAGCCTAGACTACATGCCTAACTACAATAGGAACACTAGGAGTAATAACTATCTAACCAGGATCCCCTTTAGGACCTCTTTCGTGCCTCCCGAATAGTCTGTAAATAAGTGCCACTGGAGGAAGCATGACAGGGTATGGAAGACCAAATTGGGGTACCTGGTCAAAGGGGTGAATCTCTAGTCTCCCACTCTGTCAACTAGCTGGATCATGGAAGAGCAAGCTACCATCATCGTATCCTCCTCACCCCATATCCCTACCATGTCCTGATAGGGTGTGGTAGTCATGTCTGTTGTAGTCAGGGAGGCCATTGAATGATGTGGTGTCTGGAGCACTGACATACCTTTCCATCTAGCTTCCTAGGATAACCTCTAGATCTGATACCTATACCCCCTGCCATAAGGGATGAAACGCTCATAGACCCAACTCATAACCAGAGTAGGGTGGCTCAAGGACTGTCCTGTAATTTGACAACTCTGTACAAATCATGGTATGTAGACCCTAGGATATCTACCCCCCAGGCATACTTACGACCATGAGCCTCAATCTGTGCAATGATGGGGGCCCAATAGTATAAAAGTGTGTCTCCTCCCTTGTCCCCGACTAATCTTGAGGACAAGATACCCATGATGGCTCTCTAAAGGATAGGAATGGGAGTAGTAGCAATAGACCAAACCTTCATTCCCTTCTTCGAGCTAGATGAGATAATGGTGTCTCCCATGTACGTGGCCCACTATGTCATCACGTCCCTGGACCCCGTTGTCTCCAATGTTAGTCTCCTACCAAGTACCGGGAGTCCAAGGATGTGGTATACATCCTCAGAGTAATAGTCCACTCCCCCGACACCTAGAAACTGGAAGGTGTTCGGTTTGCATCCCAGTAAGAGAATAAGTCACACAAAATGTGACTGGTAGGAGCAACATGGGGCACTCATGCTATTTGCCAGATGCCTTCATGTCGTAAAAGATCCATCTCAGCCTGGGTCAGCTGATCTAAAATCCCAGGAGCCAATCACACTCTCTCTCTCTGCTCCAATGTATGTACTCCACCTTTTTCTACATCCACCAAAACATGAGAAAAGAGCAAGTTAGTAAAGTACATCACATGATAAGCTCATCAAAAACATAGTAAACTATCAAAAATCCAAAAAAAGTCAAGTTTTGAGCATGTTTTGACATTCTGTCCAGAACCGCCGCCTGTGCAACAGGTGGTGGCATAGGTTCCGGGATGCCCACTGCAGCTTGGGCGGTGGTCCTGTGACCTCCGCCCTATTTTGGGTAGTGGTCCGAACCGATTTTCAAAATGTGCCCTTAACCCAAAAAATGACCAAAAATGATGAAATTGACCATTTTCGACAAAATAAAAGCACGCCCTATGGGCGCCCCCCTAAAGACCCATTCAAGACAAGAAATTTTGAAAATCTCCCCCTAGGTGAACTTTTCAATGTTTTAACTTTTAGGGTACAAAAAGACAAAGGAGGAAATAACTAACCTGAGAGCGCGTTGGTTGATCTCCCGCTCATGGAGGCATGATCACAATCTTGCATGAACGTATCGACTATACTCTCATCAAGAACGGTCACCGTAAATCCAGAGCTCCAAATCAATCAAAATAACCAAATCAACAATGCACAAATGAATTGAAAAATGAGTTTGTTTTGATATATATATGTTATTTCTAACTTCATTTTGAGTGTGTTTGTTTACAGGGCTGGAGCATTGGCACAGGTATATTTCTACATCCTCGTGCAAATGGTATGTCTTCTTGTCATTTTGATTTAGTGTTTATTTGTCGATATTTTATCTATCTGCACTTGAGTCTTTTCCCTCTTTTGCAGGTAACGGGAATTTGGACGGTGACTCTTCGACACACGGGCATGTCAGGTATAGCTTCTAACTCCCCATTTTGGGAATGCCATACTTGGACTCTACGTTTTATGCCTCTTTCATGGCTAAGATGCTTCTCCGAGGGGGAAATATGTACGCACCCAAAATTACATGTGCTACATTATCGGGAAAATGGTTATAAAATTCCCAATGATGATTCAAAATCCTTTCAAGAATGTGTTCGAGCTTCAAAAACCCATTCATAGTATATATTTGTAGCCTAGATAGCCTTACTTAACTTTTCCATGCATTTTCCATCTCTCTGTTTCTTTTGTGCTTGTTTTAGCCTTTTCAGTGCTGGGACTGTTTGCCTTGCCCAGGCGGCGGTCCTGAAATTATCTGCCCTACACAAGGCAACGGTCCTGCCCACTTTTTCTAGAATCTTCACGTGTGTTTTAAACATGTGACAATTCACTTAAGTTTTCTTTTTACATGCATCCATGAGCCAAATTGGCTAAAAATAGCTTTGTTTTCTTGGTTCTCCTTGTTCCTTCTATTTTTAATAAGATTTAATTAGTTGGAATTGCCTCTTCTTGCCTTGTGCATGAAGTAACCTCCTATCCTCCATTCCTATATATTCCATGCTTGTATTCAAGAAAAAGGTCCTGAGAATTTTGTGTATCTTGCATTGTTGTGCTGCCATAATCTTGCTAGGAATTGCATAGCCAATCTAGATATCTTGTGTTATCTCTCTTCTACTTGCATTACGTCCAGATTACTTCCAAGCTACCATCGCTCAAGCTCCATTCTCTTGGTTGTGTTCTTTGCATTCCCAATTCTTTGGACTCACTTGAAAACTTAGAGAAAGAAAGGAAAGAATCTGAGAGGGGACAGATATCGATACTACTAGATTTGCCAAAGCTCTTGCTCTTCCAGGTTGGAATTGTGTATTTGTTTGCTTTGTTTTGTCAAATTGTCAATTACATATCAAATAGAGTAGAGAAACAATTCATTTCAATTAGCTAGATAATTGCAAGTAGATCAAATCAATAGGAAGTTTTCTCTTCAACATTTCCAGGGAGGCTGTGGGGGAACAATAGCTCTGTTAGAGTCATGATTTGTTCTTCACTTCTGAGGTAGGGTTGGAAAGATTTTGATTGAATTAGAATAGATCTTAGATTTAGATTCACACATCTACACAGATAGTTAGCTACATCTGGCTAATTATTTGTTTTAAACTAGTTTATTAGATTAGATGCATTGTTTGAAAAGTTAGAAAAGAACAAAAACATTTATTTTCCATAGATTAGCTTGTTTTACTACTTTGTTATGATATATTGAGAAAACACCAAAAACATAGGTTAGATTTCCTTTGATAGATAGTTTATTTATTGAAAACAAATCAATTCATCTTGCATGACCATCAATAGTCCACAACAGAAAAGACTTACAGTTGTGATCCCTTGGTCCCACAACCCAACGAGTCTAGAGCTAATAACTCGACATTGAAATGAGTTTTCACTTAACAATCTTACATACACCTACCACATACACTGAGAAAATAAGATAGTTAGAGACATTGAACATAGCTGCTAATCAAGCCTATGACTTTTGGACTGCTCCTGGAAATAGGATTTGATTGCATGCATGACCATACAAGGGCCTCAACCTCAACGAGTCTTTGGTTGTGACCCACAGGTCCCACAACCCAATGAGCCTACTAGTCAGTTAGATATTGACACTAGCTTACGCACATTGGTATTCATATCTTCACCGCTTCCACCCAATATTATTACACAACTTTCATTGTTGAATATAGCAGCTGATCAAGCTAAGAATTTCTAGATGAGACCAGAAAATTGCCCTTAGTTCTGCAGCTCCACTACACCTCTTGTCTTAATTTCCATGACCTTGTCTAGAAACCCATACGAGGCACCTGCAAGTTACTTTCCACGTATTCCACAACCAATCAATAGAATCTCAATAGAACTAGACATTGATTGGAGTCTCCGAGTAGCTATCATATCAGACCATACCATCACACCCCTTTAGGTTAGGAGAGAATTCTTTGCCTTAGATTCACATATTCCAGTATTGCGTGTCGAAGACATAAGGTTTCCCAATTAGCTTGATCGTCACCATCACTTTCACTCCCATTTCAATTCCACACTAGTTGTCTTAGCATGACCTCGGGAGGTCAGGTGCGAAGAAGGTCATGTGTTGATTTTCTATCTAAAGGTACTAACATGGAGGTTTAGGATCGACGAAACTTTCAACATGCCATGGAGACCAAGAAATCATCCGGTAAACTTATAACATTTTTCTATCTCGGGGATCTTAAGGGACTACACCCGGATGAAGTAGTGCGGAAGCATCGACACCATAGGGCACCAAAAATAAGCATCCCTATGTGTTTACTAGGCTACCCTAATACGTGTGTGTGCAGTCCATTTGGTGCCACAAGCTTTCGTTTAAAAAATATTGCATCATAGGACCTTACATTGACTCACTGTTTGAACTATTCGGTGAAGTTACAAATAATATGACCATGAAAAGACCAAATTTATACGTAAAAACCGAGATATACTTTTGTAGAGGGTAAAAATTCAAAGGCATGGGATCAAATGAGACCTTTCAAGGTGCTATGAAGATCGAGAAATCACCCAGGAACTTATAACCATTTTTCTCTCAAGGCTCTTAAGGGACTACACCTGACCGACGTAGCTCGGAAGAAAAAAATAATTGAGAACTGAAATGAAGCCTCCCAAGTGTTTACCAAGATACCCCAACATGTGTGGATATTTAGTTCAGTTCCACAATCTTGTGTTTACAAAAATTACATCGGACTAGCTTACACTTTCGAGTCAAACTAGACTATTCATCATAATTACAAACAATAGGACCACGAAAGGACCAAATTGAGATGGAAAAAACCGAGATAGGATTTCATATAGGGTTCCAACATAGAGGTGTAGGATCATAGAATAAATTTCAAGGTGCCACATAGACCAAGAAATAACCTAGGGAAATTATAGCCTTTTTTTTCTCTTAGGGATCTTAAGGGACTATGCCCAACCAATGTAGCACTGGAAGCACTAGGATCATTGGGCACCATAATAGATCCTCCTAAGAATTTACCAGACACCTCGATGCATGTGTGTAATTTTTTCAAGTACCATGAGCTTGCATTTGTAAAATATTACATCGCATAACCTTACACCTGACTCACACCTGGACTCCTCGACATAGTTACAAACAATAGTACCATGAGAAGATAAAATTGATATGGTGAAAAACGTGACAACATTTTATGAGGGTACTAACATAGAGGTGTAGGATTAAATGAGACCTTTCAAGGTGCCACAAATATTGATAAATCACCTTTTTGCTCAAGGATCTTAAGAGACTACGCCCGACTAACGTAGCCCATAAGCACTGGATCGTTAGGCATTGAAACTAAGCCTCCCAAGTATGTACCAAGCCACCTTGACACATGTGCATAGTTTTTCATTTCCAAAACCTTTCATTTTCAAAATATTGCATCAAACAACCTTACGCTAATTCAAACTGGACTATTCGATGCAGTTACAAACAATAGGAGCACAAGAGGAAAAAATTGATATGGAGAAATCAGAGATAACATTTTGTATAGGGTACCAATATTGAGTGTAATATTAGACAAGGCCTTTCAAGGTACCACAGATACCGAGAAATGCCTAGGAACTTAGAACCTTTTTTCTCTCAGGGCTCTTAAGGGACTACACTGACCAATGTAGCCCTGAAGTAGTGTTGAATTTTTTTACACTTGTGTAAAAATGGGCAACTTGAAATCTGTTTTTGATGGAAGGAATTAATGGATGAACCTAACTAAAAATAAAGGAGAAATGAAATGTCACTATACAGTTTTAGAATGCCCATCTTTTGCTCAAAGATGTCTTTCCACCACGTTTTTTTTCATGATTGTGCACTAGATCCCTTAAGAAACAATACAATATCTTGACACAAATGAAAAGGACACAAAAAATAGAAGATAGAAAACCCAAAGCTTGAAGAGGGACATTCCACTTCAGGGACGAGGTTGGTTACAATTTATCTTTGTTCACTTTTCAGTTGTTATTAGTTATCTTAAGTTCATTAATTATGATTAAATGAAATGTTCCTAGTGTGTATGAGTTGTACATTTTTCATTTTACATCATGTAAGTGAAATAATAATGCAAAACAGATAAAGTTACAACTCATCACATGAAGAAATTCTCATTTATTTCATAATTATAAAGTACAGTGAACCCACACAAGTTGTGGGGATAACTCTGAAAACAAGAGAATAAATGAAAGTACATATATGTAAAGTTGTGAACAAAGAAAGAATGGAATCCATCATTTCCTGGATTTCCATCAGTTTGGGTTGAGTTGTTGTCCTCGCTGCTCCTCTCCACCATCTTCACCAGCTGTTGTTATTGTACTTGAAAGAGGAAAAGTTATGTTACAGCTTTGGATTTCAATCTTGTTGTATTCAAAACTTTAAGTAGATGAACTTTCAAATAAATGAACTTGAAATTAGAATGCAGAAAGGAGTTGAAGAATAGAGTACCAGTTTCAACAATCATGACAAACAAGGAAAGAAAAATCACTACATAATGAAAAATAGGTCGCAAGGCTTAATTTTTCTAACAATTTTCTTTAATATGATTATAGGTACAGATGGATGATTTAATTTCCACAATTATCAAAGTACAAAGAACAATCATGAAGCCTTTATATATAATTCAAAGTCCTAGTAAAGAAAGTGAGCATGCATTTTATGACAGCTGACAGAATGATCACAAGAATCATCCTGCAATCATACAGTGGCAAGCTCCATCCAGAATGAACCAAGATACTATTGATTATCGGATAATGGTACAAAATAATTCAGCAATAAAAACCATAGATTTACAAGTCTTACAAAGTATAAACAAAGGGAGGTGCTTTTAATGCTCCTTCATAGAAGTATAATATCCTAACAATATGTTTCAATCTTTAGTTTAATTAAGATAACACATATCTACAAGATTGATGAGATCAATGTAAGGAGAGAATAGCTAAGAAAAGAATCAAATAATGAGATCATTCTTGCTTTGTGAAGGAACATGCATGAATTTTCAAACAAATACAAAGGCTGCAAATAGCTGGAAAAGTAAAATATTTTCAATCAATTTCACCAAGTGCTAAATGCACATGTTTAAGACTTCATAAAGGATTAACAACCAAGAAATATAAGTAATCGAAAGTTCATGGTTTTTCAATTAGTTCATCAAGTATTAACTAAGAATAAATTTCATTTGTAATATGAAATAAAGTGCCAAACAATTTTAGTTCATTATGCCATTTCAACACCATTTGATCAAGTGCTCACAAGAAGACTTAGATAGTATAATCACTTCAAATCAACATGTTTGTGTTATTGTACATGGTACTTGAGTAAAGTAAATAATTTAATGGTATAGTATCTACAAAAGAAAAGGACCACTCAATATGAATCAGGACAAGCTACTTTTCAAACTTCTAATCATGAGGAGGTGAAACAAATTTTAGAAATGACAATACAACTCCCTACAGGAGTAGAAATCATCACAATATTGAAGTACATACATTGAGCTCCAGTGATCGAATACATGTACATGGAATAATTCAATCATCAAATAAATAGAATTCAAATGATTTATTCTCATATAAAGGCTACACCACGAGAGCTTAAGATCAAGTGTACTCTTAGTAAATGAAACAGAGTCTATGAATTGACCATAACAAAATCACAAGCACATAAGTATATAAAACCTTGTTTAACACATATTCATGGTGCAAATTAGGAATAATATACAGTTATTTCAAAGTATAGAAATATGTATCATGTAATCACACGAGCCAAAAAAATTATAGCAAAATGCCCTCAAGCAAAGTATATTAATTGCAACTCAAGAACCAAATTATGGAGGCACACTTTTAGAATGTAAATAAATTCACTTTGAAAAAGACATATTTGGTTTGAGGATACCCTTGTGTACACATAGGAAATAAATTTCAAATAAACTATAATATCAAAACAGAAAATCAAATTAGAATGAAATCTTCATGTTCGACAGAAAATACCAACACAAAGTAAACACCTAGAAAGGGAAAATAATCCAAGTGAAAAACCGAGAGATGTCTTCCTCATTTTTAATAACAAATGACCATAAAAAGAAGGATTCGAGCTCCAATGTGTAAATAAAGGGTCCAAATTTTTGTATGACTGCCAAGGAAATAGTAAATAGAGCTCTGAAACAACAATGGTGACTAAAATCAAAAAAAAAAAAATCCCATAACCAAGTCACAGAGCCTCACAAAGCCACATGCAGTAAAATATCAAACTAGTATGCGAAAAGGAGAAAAACAGTTAGAGCTATGAAATAGAAAATATGAGCTTAAGCACATATGAGCTTGAGTTCGTAAAGGAAAATAGATGTGAAACATTTCTTAGTACACAAAATCCATCACACCCACATAGATAAAATCAAGGTAAATATCGAGAAATCGTTTCAATGGTGATAGAACAAAAGATTACATAATAGTGGCCTAAGAAACCTCACTAAGGAAGAATAAGCAATAACTATCTAGGTTGGCAAGATTTAAGAGAAAAAACAAGGGATGATTCAAATAAAATGCTTACCCTTGAAACAATGATTCAAACCTTCATCGTGAGTTAGAAATTGATTTGATGAACATGAACGACTAGTGGGTTTTACGTTGAGCTCCCAAAACAACATAATCAACTCCTCGATCAAAGGTAAGAGCTGCTAAACCGAGTTCCAATTAAGTGAATGACAACATCTTGGGTTGGAAACCAGAGCTTCATGCTTTAAAATTATGGACATACTCGAGCCACTTAGATTCAAAGCAATAATAGCCATGGTAAAGCTTCAAACTAGGAAATAATGGTCACCACTGGAAAATGGAAGTTCGAGACCCTTCAGAGAAGAAACCATATACATAAAGTGAAAAACAAGATATAGGATCCTTTCCCAATCATGGTCACCAAATAAATTTGCATGGCTTCGCCAGCCCCTCAAGGGCTCAAGTGAAATGAAAAATTATTTAGTGTTTCTAATATTTTTCCATGAAAACTAAGCCAACGAGTTCATTAACTCAACCTAAGTTAACAAATGCAATCTATCAACTACAAAGCAAAACACTAACTCATCATGACAAGTATTCCCATAGACCAAGATCACAAAGGGTTCGAGCATCGTTAAGGGGGACCAAGTCCCAATTAATAATTATGTTTGTTTACAAAGGAGCTAAAACTATAATTTATGCCAAGATTAATCAAAAGCGAGACCACACCACATATTTCCAATGTATATGCCATGTAATCAAAAGGAAGGGGCTAACACATAAGGAGGGGTTGATGTGATTTTAGTCAATGATATATGCTTATTTCCATGATTAGAGAAGAGGGCAATAATTAGCTTAAGTTCCTCCAAAGATACCTTAATCTTACTAAAGATCTTGTGCCAAATGAGATGAAATTAAAAGGAAGACCTTATGCTTACATATTCACAGTGTTTTCATATAAATGTCATTATATCACAAAAGGACAAGGTTTGACCATTTTCATCATGTAGATAAAGACAAGTGGCACAGGATATCAAAATCACCTTTCCAACTAGAGGACATAATGTGATGTCACATCGTAGCTCATAATGTTTATTTTGAAGTCCAAACTACCTTATTTTTCAAAAAATAAAGGTATTATTTTCTTGCACATGTGCTCTCATGTGGACCTCACATGTGTGATTTATTTTGCTAAGTGTTGAAAAGGAAAAAACATTACTTTTTCATAGGAGTATTGTTTTATGCCTCAAGAAGAGGAAAAATCAGAGATAAAGATAAAATGCCATACAAGAGGATAGGAACATAGGTTTCACATCACGCCGAAGAAGACAAAGACCATGAACTTGCATTGAGAAGACTTGAACAAAAAGAAAGGGCTAATATTAGCCAAAAATATTCACCCAAGTATTTCAATTACAATAAAAATAGAACAGTAAACTACACTTTGACTAGAGTATATTTTTGTAACTAAGCCTATTAATGCCTCATTGTAATCAGCATGTCTATTTTTATTCCTTTATTTATTCATGATAAAGGTGTAAAATTAGCATGCATGAGTGAGAAATAGACTATAGTCTAGTTTTAGGAGAGGTTGGGTGAATTAATTTTGCTATATATTGTGTGTAATAACAAGGCACAAAGAGGAATTTTTGGACACAGGAGTGCTAATGCATATTTTACCAATTTTTCCCTTGAATAAGAATTAATTATTTCATTTTGAATTATTTGCAGTGGTGTGTATCTTTCTATTAATTCTTGTGAATGTTAATTCCCTAATTAATTATCTTACCTTGTTGCAAATTTGGTGTTTTCTATATAGTCTTAGTGTGCATGTTAGCTTTGTGTTGTTTTGATTTATCCCTCAACATACAAGTTTTTTCCTTAGGATCAAACTGAAACCCATTGGTTCGTGCTTCCATATTTTTTTCTCAATTTTATTGTGCATGTACTTAGTCAAAGCCCTCAATAAATTTGGTGTATCACCCCATTTTCAATTCAATTACAACAATATTTTTACCCTCAAAACCCCAAAAAAATTTAGTTTAGGATACATCAATAAGGAACCGACCTTGATACTAAAGACTCACCTCAATAATAGGTATACCCACAGACTTGAGGCATTTCCATTGTATCTACTGAAGTGAGAGATAAGGCAAGCTTAGAACCCGTGTAGTCATCTTTCAAAAAGGGTGCACTTCGAGAGTTAACAAGAACCAAGATCATTGGGCACCAAAATTAAGCCTCCTAAGCATTTACTAGGCCACCCTGATGTGTGTGCATAGTGTGTTTGGTGCCACAAGATTCCATTTGTAAAATGTTGCATTAGACAACCTTACATTGACTTACACTTGACTATTCGGTGTAGTTACAAACAATAGGACTAGGAGAAGACTCAATTGAGATGGAGAAAAAGCGAGACAGATTTTGTATATTCTACCAATGTGAAGGTTTAGGATCATATGATACCTTTCAAGGTGCCACAAAGACCGATAAATAACCCAGGTAACTTATAGCCTTTTTAACTCTCATGGCTCTTTAGGCACTATGCTTGACCGAGGTAGCCTGAAAGCACCAGGATTGTGTGTATCTTGAAACAAAGTCTCCCCAAGCATTTACTGTGCCACTCGACATGTATGTGTAGTTTGTTTAGTGCCATGAGATTTTGTTTGCAAAATATTGGATCAATAACCTTGCATTAGAGTTTGAGTAAAATCTAATGTTTACTTTTATTCTCATCACTTTCTCTCTCTCTCCCCATCTCCTTATATATATATATATATCCATCTCTCTTTCTCTTACTTTCTCTCTCATGCTTGGTGATAAATTTGTAATTTTCCTAAATGAATGATTTTCTCGAGGTGTTAAAACATGGGAGAAGACTAAGAAATCGATTTAAGGCGTAGGTGCATGATAAGACATGAACTAGTACAAAGAGACCAAGAGAAAGAAAAAGTACAACCACGGTAAATATAAGTAATTATTGTATGAAATAGAACTTGTTTAATTATTCCTTTGACATTGGAAGCACTGTATAGAGATAGATTAGAGTGCAAGGATACCATTGCAAGGTGATATTGTACCAGTTTAGTCAAGGTTTGGACAAATAGAATAGTTTTTAGCCATTTTGGCCTAGTGAATGATCCTCTCATGCAGAGATTGGTTGGGGTAGTTGTTGTTAAATCATCTTGAACTTGTGTAAATGACCATTTCTTTATTTTCTCTACATCAAAATCACATAAATAATGAATATGGATACTTAGTCATTATTATTATGAAACCACAAACAATTTTTAAATATTTAATAATATATCTTATTTATGAAACCACTCTAATGAAACCACAAACAAATTATAAAAAATTAAATAATATATCTTATTTAATTTGAATTGAAACTTTGAACCTAGGTCTAGAAAAGGTTCTCTAAACATATGCACATTAATAGATTGAATGAATAATTACTTAGATTAGATAACACTTTATACATTTTTTATAAATATTGATTTCCAAAGTTTCATGCATATTATACATCGAAAACACTAGCATACAACACTAATAAATGAAAAAATATTCGTAATGTCTAGTGCACATCATGTTGGTTTGGATATAATTATAATATGACAAATGTAAGGTCTCATAAAAATATCGAGTTCTAAATAGTATTAACATGCACAATAAATATAATAATGTGAATAGGTCATATAATATCAAGTCAATCCCATATAGTTGTGCATACAATGTCAAACGTGTATATAATGCCATGTACATAGGCACACAAACTAAATGTCATAACACACACACACACACACACACACACACACACACACACACACACACACACACACACACACACACACACACACACACACACACACACATATCCTATTCATCAAAATATATCCCTCTCTTTGCCTTGCTCGAAGAAGGACCTCCTTTGACATAGATGGATATCTCATGAGATGACTTGGTATACACTCAAAACTCAACTGTAGTTGAACTTGTAAATGCAAACAATTTTTTTGTCAAAACTTAATGTATAAGTTTTCAACATGTATAAGACCATGCTAATGAAACTATTTACATGTACACACACTTACCGCAATCTCTCGGTCATGTTGAATCTACATCTCACACTCAACAGAGTCAATGTGAGCTAGATCATAAACCGGGGTGTCAAAATGATGAGCTTGAGGATTTCATGCCCTTGAAGTAAAAATGGAAGGGGTTGAACCCTACATACACATAAGATTACAAAATCAAACATCAAAATTAGCTTATAAAACTATATTAACAATATTTTTTTGAATGTAGATCTAAACATTTACGCCAACTAAGTACATGTATGTGTAATGACAATATTTTAACTAATTTTATCAATATACAACTATTTTTTTACCGTATCACACCTATGAATCATATGAACAGGGTTGTTACTTGTTGTAGGTAACTCTTGCATATACACAATACAATCACGTTGATTATCTACATGATGCTACAATGAAGGAAATTATTAAAATAATTGAACATAATATGAATTACACGAGCTATTTAACAAAAATACATAGTTTGTATACCTCAGTGAGTTGTTGAGCAGATGAAATCATAGATTCAACACCTTTCTCTACTCCTCGTAGAGATGGTGGTGTGTCTAGTGAGGTCATCAACTTTATAAAAATATATCATGTCAAGTTAGTTGAGCATATATAATATATATACAAAAACATATATATATATATATATATATATATATATATATATATATAGACATATATTTGAGTTCAAAAGTTATATATATTTACATACGTGAAAATTTTACACAATTAACATTCTAAATTACCTCTATGAATGTATACATAGCCATGGTGCTCACAACTTGTGGTTGGGATGATGACGTCCCTCTTGCACACTGTTGTAATATTAATGCATACATGTACATATGTATGTGTAAGTTAATAAATTTGACCAAGTTCAAATACAATTATTTTAAAAATTTAACATATATAAGTAAATCAAGTACTCATATATTTTTGTAACATGTAATAAAAAATAAAAATACCTGTGAAGGTGTCGTTGATGTCTGAAATCCAAATGTATCACTCAAAAAAGTGTCAGACATAGCCACATTATCATGTGTACCACTAGCAAGCAACTCCACCAACACTAGTTGCATGAAAGTATCATCCTCATCAGTCCCAAGCATATGCTACCATAAGATGTGTAAAGATGTGGCCTCATGCTACATGGAGGAATACTATGTCTACCTCCACCAACATCGGTATCAGAAATCTCCCTCGTATGTCAGAAAAGGGTATCGAGAGCGCCCAAACACGTACAAAGTGTATCAATCTCTACAATATCCTTCACCGCTACAGGACAGTCTCAGGATGAGGGGATTTTGTGTGGGGAATCTACCATGTTGAATAGGTGCATGTTGTACACTGGTCTATCTTGTGCAGAGCCTTTTCCTCAGCCCTAAAACTCGCGGTAGTCAAAATAGTTCGGGATCTCATTGAGGATAAACTCGCAATAGAGTTTCCTCAAAAGTATAGTGGAACCTCATTGTTATTACAAGGTGGAATATCAAATACCATCCACCATCGGTCCCAAAAATTATTTTTTATCATATCATTATTGCACCAGTGGATTGGAAACCATTTACATGACAACGGAATAGGAAAATTGGTTATGGGGTCTATGAATAATGCACATATGAGGTCTTTTGTAATTTATTTTTTTACATCTGCATATGATAATTTATTAGTATAATATTCCTTACAATTCTCTTTATAAGATGTTCACCAATCAATTTGACTTATTTCGTGTCAACCTAAGCCAATAATGCCTCCAATGTGTTTGCAAGTGAGGAACAATGGGGTTTGTAGAATGGGGATCCCTCATTGTTTTAATTAATTCCTCAATTTAAATCTTATTTTCCACTCTATCTATTGTTAAATCCTCCTAACAACATGGGGATGTTCAACAATTGTAGGAGATCTAAGAGGGTTGACAGGATTTGTAGGGTTTTTGTGGTTGTGGTGGAACTGTAACAATAAAAAACATGTATTTAATTAAAATATACAATATAATTACCAAATTTCAATGCAATTCAAAAAAACAATTTTCCCTACCTCTTCTCTGTGGTGTCATTGTCAATTCCACCTCAATCCAACCTTCGTGGTGATTTGTAGATGATCTTGGGAGCTAAATGGTTGAACACAAAACACAATTGTAGGGTTTATTAGATAATTTGCATTTGGGGAAAATAAGAATGAGGAAGGGCTTTGATTTTTTTGTAGTTTATGGAAACGCATACACATTTTAGCTTTCAAAATTACCAAACCAAAGAAAATAAAATGCATACGCGCTATTGCAAAACACATATGCATTTCTCCTATTTTCGGATTTATGTCCGCTTTTTGGCCCCGAGATTAGTGCATTTACCCTAAATATAAATGTTAATCCAAAAGGTTCTAATATAAAAATTTCTATTCATGATAAACCAATAATAGAGCTATAAAAATAGAGTCATTTAGTCATAGAAATGAAATAAATCCTCATCATTGTAAAGGGAAATACGGATTTAAAAAATAACAATTTTAAAACTTTATAGTTTTAAAAAGTATATATTTTAAATGGAAAATAAAATGCAACTATTATTTTTAACACATACTATCCAAATTGGGATCCATATGCAATCTTTATTTTGGTGCCACATAAACTCCTTATTTTATGAGGAGAACACGTAATCTAAACTCAAGTATATTTTTAAATTTGACGAATCACGTTGAATTTTCCGCAAAAAGAAATGTAATCCAAAATGAATTGAACTCCAAGTGCTCCATAAATTGTGTTGACTTTTTAAAAAATCAAATTCCCTCTAAAGAATATATTTATTCCATCCAGAATTATTTTTGTATGTAATGACATAAATAGTTGGCCATTCTATTACCATATTGCTTTATTGTTTTCCAAATGAGTATGTTTGCTTGATTGCCTTTCCCCTTTTTTTTATGTGACATAATAATCCTAAAACAAATCTTAATCAACTAACTAACTATTTATACATGTTTTACCCCATATCAAATATGTGGTTTTAATAAATATTTGAATTGCTTCTATAACTCCAAATTCTAGAATATATTTATCATCTTAATTTATATTCATTTTGTTAGTTAGGGTTATAATAAATATGAAATTCCCCTTCCTTAATTGTAATGGCCAGATTTTACACACATAAAAACAACACTAAAAATACCAGAATAATATTTTGTTTACTTACATTGTTGGATACATGACAACACAAGGGATCACTTAGGAATAAACACAACATAATATATGTTTGCACAACATTAACCCACTTAGATAACATGAAAACATGTGATACACCTCAAGGCCACTTTTTGTCAAATGACAAGGCACGACATAACAATTTGACTACAATATAAACTTATAAATAGGTCTTCCCATGGTATGATATTTTAGGATTGCACATTTATTACAATCATGTTTCAATATTTAACTTAAGTTCTAGAAAGGCTCATAATATCTTAATCATACGTTTGTTTTCCTTTTTGCTAGATTTATTTTATACAATTTAACATTTAACTTATGATATATCTCATTAAGTAAGGATTATCTACATTATTTTAATTGCTTGTTTAATTCGTTCACTTGTTAATAGGATATTAATTTACACACTAGGCTATTTACATACCCACAAGGATACTAGGTGTTAGAAGCATTAGGGACTGAGGGGGTGAATCGGTCATTAATTAAATTTTATTTTCATTTAATAGCATATACATTCATCCACTTGATTATTTAAACAACATCCATAAACATGTGTGCTTATTAAGATATGTAAAACCAACCACAAGAACAAGAGAGCAAAATAATCAACACAAGAAACCATATGTAAGTGGGAAACCCTCATGGGGAAGAAAACCAACTAAAATTATGCTAATATTAATCAAATAAAATTAATTTAGTGTAGAACCAACTACACAAGGAGCACCAACACCTAGTTTACTAGAGCACCAAGCCTACACGGAGCACCCACTCCACAAGGAGGCTACAACCCCCTAAGGATGACCAAGAACAAACTAAACCACCTGAATATGTGTTATCTCTATAAATTATGCTACCACGGTGATGGAGATCACAATTTCATCTCACAAACCCTATCTCATACCCTAGGGCATCAAACTTACTCTTTCTTCACTTTTATTTTCTCTATCTTCTTGATCTCATGCTTCTATTAATTCATAAAAATTTCATGCTCTTTAGCTAACTTCAACACATTCCTTCATACCTGTAAAAAACATCTCTCTATGTCACACTACTTCCCCATGCATGACTAGCTCACAAAATGAATTAAAACTTGATGTTTATAGCCATTTCTTCCTCAAACAAAAATAGGTCAGTATTTCATGATAAATGTGACCCATACACATTAATTATATTCATAATTTAAAATTACAATATTTAAATATGACCCAGATTAGGTCGGCCTACCCAAAAACATCATTTCATGTGCCAAAAATGGCTCAAAACCCCCGGGCACAATCTTTTAAAATGCCCTAACATGAGTTCCATACTTTTTCGTGACCCATGAACAATTATACATGATTTAAAAATCATTAAACATTCATATATGGTCGCACATTTAATCAACAAATCAAAATATTTTGTTTATTGGGCCCATTAATATTTGTAATTCTCAAAATAGTTATTTCTATACCCTTGAACACCACGGAAACTTTGTGTTATCCCCAAATGATTTATAATGACTAAAATCATGCCATGTAACCACTAAAAATAAATTTCAAGACATTTAAATCACTTATAAACTTTTTTCAAGCCTTGAAACATCTTCTTATTCAAACCACAACAAGATTTTCTTTTACCAAAACAACCTACCAAAACATCTACTTTCAAAGGTCAGCTCATAAAAAAATTATACATATCCTCAAGAATTATAAATAGGATAATTTGATGAATATTTAATTCTTATTCATGTTCTAGGTGATAAAAGGCATAATCCAATCCATCACATGCCTCAAACAACATCAAACTTTCATAATTTTATAACCTCTCTGAATTGCCAAAACTATTCTTACTTAAAGATATCCTGGAAACCATGTCAAATCACCTCATCATGAGGAAATCCATACATACTTGTAAATTTATTTTAATATAGTTTCCATAAACAATTTAATCACCTAACAACTCCACTGTAGTTCAAGTTATTACGAAATATCGAGCATTATTTCTTAAGGACCCAAAACTGCCCTTTGACCAATCAACCTGTTTGACCCCCAAAACACCATGAACTTGTATGAAATTGATCTAGAACCTCCATTTTCATCAATAAAACTCACATTAATCACACAACATCAATTTGGAATATCACTCCTTTATACCAACGTTTCCTAAACTGAAACTCTTCACAAACTGTTGTTTTTAGGTGGGGCCCAAATATGGTCAAGTCCTCAAACATACCAGAAATATGAAAGATTCCTATAAAACATCCAATCATAATATTTTATCTTGTAATAAAAACAAATTCGTAATACTTCACCTTTTGCAAATAGCTC
Source organism: Taxus wallichiana var. yunnanensis (assembly GCA_018340775.1). NCBI lineage: Eukaryota > Viridiplantae > Streptophyta > Pinopsida > Cupressales > Taxaceae > Taxus > Taxus wallichiana. The sequence continues at coordinate 996,152,349 of CM031242.1, read as the reverse complement.
CTAGCTAGGGTTTAACTAGGGTTTTTGACCGTCTTACCTTCTTAACATTCGCTCATAAAAACCTGACAATAAATTGACCTAATTCTTCTCTAAAATATTATTAAACCACCTTAGAAACATTCTTGAAAGCAAAAATGTCCCATGTAAAGCACATGTTTCACAACGAGCATCTGAAATTGCAATTCGAGCTGGAAATGCACTAGATTTTGACCTGCTTCACCAAAATAGTCATAAATTACCAAATTCACATCATGGGAACTCTGAATTATTGTTGATAGAAACATATCTCATCCCTCTAACATATACAATCATCATAACATCAATACCATGGCCTAATATTTCTAATCACTAAGACTTACCTAAGTAAACGTGTTTGATCCTCTTTGTAACAACTAGGACCAATCTGAAAAGAGTACAATAATCGAACATGGAATCTCTAGAAATGCTCAAAAATATAGCATATGCCATGATATACCTATTTATATGATTCCATGAGTTCATCTAGGTCTAGAACACCCTTTCACACCTCCAAGCTAGTATTCTTGCTCTCAATGAGCGATTGTAAACAAGTGAACCAATTTTTCCTATACCATATCACTACTATGAGTGGTAAAGCACCCTAAAAACGTGATATGCTTTATATCAACATGCTTCTCCAACATCCAAGAATCTCTCTTAGCTAAGAAACACCTCCTAAGCACTTGTATGGGCTTGTTAAAGAAAGCATGCATCACTAAATCTCCATGTAACAAATCATAATCATCTAAACGTATATATTAGCATCTCATACATCATCATGAAATCATCCTACAACATCCACTTTTTCATTAATGTGGTTTTGCATCAATGACAACACCTATTAGGCCTACATGCCAACAATCTCCCCCTTTTTCATTGATGGAAAACACCCTGAACTTCTCCCCCTTTTTACATTAATGACAAAGGATATTGTAACTCTTACCTCATTTACTTGCATCAGCTTCATATCTCCATGATTTGGTTAGAAACATCAACCAAAGATCTCAAACAAGCTCAATTTCTTCATTTTCTCCAAAAATATGATTCTAGGCCTCATTTCAAGCATGCAAATGTCAATATCCCCTTGGGAAAAGCATATAAAACATCTAAACATCATCATTCATCATGAAAGAAGAAAAATTATACCTTTTTTGAAGCTCTACAATATATTATTTTACCTCCTAGTCATGTAAAACAAGAAATTTCTCTCCTTAACCCTGTTTTGCACCTTGTGGAAATATTGTATCATTCGACCGTGATTTGAACCATCTTCATCATCATGCCAAAATGTTATTAACCATCATCACAAAGCATTACATCATCATTCTTGATTAGTTTCCACCATCTCTAGGCCTAAAATAAGCAAAACTAGGCATATTCTTTCTCTTCATACCAAACAACTCACCAATAGCCCTAAACAGTCATTTTAATGCATTTTAGTCGGAGGATCAAAGAGCCGAACACATTTAAAAAATAATAATGTATTCTCTGTAATTTATTCCTCTAGGAATGAACCCAATAAATAGGAGAATAGTCTCCTAAATAGAGAGGAGAGTTAGGAATTTGTTTAGCAACAACTCCTATAATTTTTCATACTGAATACAATATGCGTAAGTTGTTACAACACTATCAACAACTTACTCTATAAAATATTTAATTAACATAATAACTATTTATCTCATAGATAATATAATGTGAGCACTATAGTATTTTCCTAACATTTCCCCTAGTTCGAATATGGGGAAAATACCATCATCAACTAAGCAAACATGTCGCTACGTAGCTCGCACATGGTCTCGATCCTCAACACCGATCAGTAGGTGAATACATGAATTGGAACCCATCAACCAATTCACATCAACCATCAAGTCAATCTGATCAAGAAAACTTCCTACAATAGTACCAATAGTACAAATCTCTACATCATTATCATCACGGGGAAACACAAACATTGAATTGCACACAAGAACAGGGATGCTCATCTGTTCTTATTCATCACACACAAAGAAAAATATGTCACTAATGTAGTATGCAACCTCCGAGGTAATTACTAACTTGAGGATGATGATTGTCCTCATGCCTCCGTTGCCTCTATCCTCCAATCGATGTCGCTAACTCATTGAATTTCACTTTTAAGGATCAATGGTTACTTAGGACGTTGAGTAACACCGAAATTGCGTCTTTAACGGAATTTTTTTCATATTTTTACAATGACACAAAAATTGACTCTTGACAATACAAAAATTCATCATCTCTTGACTCTTAAGAACAACATACAAAGGTAGTATTGACTTAACTAGATAATACAAAACTATGACTATTTAGATATGAAATGACACTGTTGATAGCTTGACATGTACTAAAAAAAGGATTCTCAACTAAACAATGGACCCAAATGAATAAATGATACAAACAAAATACTCAAACTATTACCTATACTAATTGACTCGACACATAAACTTATTTTGACAATCTATAAAGAAATATGTTAACATTATGAACCATGAACTATTTAAATTACTTTAGACTTCAAAACTTGACCAGGTAACTCTGACTTAAATGGATTGCAATAAAGAAGCATGCAAAAGTATAGACTACCTCGTAGGCATGGAATAGGTGGCAGAGACAATAATAATTCCAGGAAAATGTGAACAACTTAATATCCGATGACAACATGGCATGAAGTTATCTTGTATATCTGGCACGTTTTGGGGATGAGTTGAATGTAATCCATGTGTCTGTCATTTTTAGATCTTAACAATCGACCTTTGCATTGAAAGAGACTGTGGGCTTCTGGAGTGACCCAAGTAAGATAGACAGATGGAAAATGGATCCACTAAGACTGATCCAATGCATGGAGACCTATGTCTGTTACTTCATAGAAGAATTAAATAGATCTTGAAATTGGGCCTGCTCAGGGATGGAATGTGCCAAAAGAGCCACGTAATTTTGCTGACAGATCTACGCTGGTGTGAACCTTCTAAATGGTGAACAAAATGGATGAGTACTTTGTATGCCGATACGCAGGCTCAAATCAATGAATATGAGATAACTCATTATTATACAGCCTGCATATATGTGGAGATTTAATCCAAAGGTCAGATTCTTCTAACAAAAATTGATTGAAACTACCTACGTTGGAGTCTTCGTATTCAGGTTGAATCCAATGGCAAATTTTAATGAATCATGTTCAGGTTAGATGTTTGTATCATATTTTTACTTCTCATTCAACGGGGCTATAGAATAAAAGTGATGCCCATTGAGTGGTTTTACCACTCCATCAAAAACATAGGATTAATGTTGCTCTGATACCAAACCTGGAGGATTAGAGAGACGAACACATTCACAAAATAATAATTTATTCTTTGTATTTTATTCATCCGGGAATGAACCCAATAAATAGGATAATAGTCTGCTAAATAGAGAGGAGAGTTAGGAAGTTGTTTAACAACAACTCCTATAATCTCTCATACTAAATACAATATGCGTAAGTTGTTACAACACTATTAACAACTTACTCTATAAAATATTTAATCAACGTAATAACTATTTATCTCATAGTTAATATAATGTGAGCACTATAATATTTTTCCTAACATTTAGGCCAATTTCTTCATGCTCCTACAAGTCAACCATGAGTTGAATCAACCAAATATTTCTCCCCTTGAGTTAAATGCCTTAAATTCTAGTTTCTAGGCAAAAATATAGGCTACAGGAGTTGCTCACATACCTTGAAATCAATTATACAATTTTTGCAAGTCCCTAAACAACTTTTTCAGTGTTCAATAGTCCTATTTGGTGAGATAAGCCAAAACATACCTTTAACAACTTGAATAAGGAGAAAACAACATTATCTCACCTAGATTGATCTTGAGAACACCATTTTCATACCTTGGATGGCCTTTAGGATCATCATTTCAACATCTAGAAGTTTGACTAAGCACTCCCCTGTCATATATAGCAAAAACACTCCTTTTCACACCTTTTATAAACTTTCTCGGTCTTATATCTTGTGCACATACCACTATACAAGCCTCTCCAATATCGTAATAGATCATTTAGACTCAAATGTACACTCGGCTTCACTAAGCTGGATTCATACATGTCTCTAAGCATTAAAGGCATGCTTCCCTTGTTCTATTAGTCATTTATAGTTTTGTAGGAGGTCCGAGAGCTCATTAAAGACCTTAATTTTTCACAAACAACCACTTGTAACACGGAGAAGGACACACTATTCTTCCTTTCAAACCTTATATGACTTGGACGATGTACAATCTTAAACCATCTATACTATATGAAGTCAACTTTTCTTCCACTAATTATAGCTTACCATGAGTGCTTCAACTAGCTTACCAAATATTTCAAGGGTTCAGTCATACCTTATCTTGTACTTCAATTCTCTCGCATTACACGGTCATGGTTTCATTCAAGAATTTATCACTTCTTGATTCAATTTTGAGAAACTACCTTTTTGTTTTCTTAATGCATCATCACTAAACCCGTACTTCTAAGCACATGTCATAGTATACTTAAAGACCTTGATTCTTCAAGCCAAGTGAATTTTTTCTTATCAGCTACATGTACTCTACTTTAATCATTGTGCGATCACTTGACACCTTCACTTTCCTATAGGATCACACCTATCTTTTTGTGTCGATTTGTACCATTTACTTGTGAGGTTCAATCCTATAACATCATATCAATTTGATATTGTTCTCTTGAGTATAATTGTAAGTCTAAAAGTTTAGTTACTTCATTGACCTATAAGTACCTTATTCCTCCTATAGTTTAGCATAATTTATTATATAGGCATTTCTCAAACATCCTGTAGCACTAGTTTTGAATATCCATAAATCTCAACGAGTCTCTTGGTTTAGATTCCAACGAACAATTCTCTTGGTGCAATACCTCGGGACTTATGACACTCGGTCTTACTTATGCATTCATAGAGAAAAGACACACAAACTCTATCAAATATATGTGGATAGTCATTTCCTTTCAAACCCTCACAACATCCAAGACTTGTGTTTTAGTGTTATACTAACTAAGAAATGCTTCTTCGACCTTGTACTATGAGTAGAAACTCATCACATAAAACATCACAGACCTACTCACACATATTTCTTAGTTTTAATGCCCGCCCAAGCACTTAATGCCTTATACTTACCCAACTATGAACTCGACTACACTCAATCACAACTTACTAGGTTTTGTACTATCAATCCCTTGTCATGCTTTAGTTTATCTCCTTTTCTCATTCACTATCTTGAGATCAATGGGTTGCTCCCCTCACAGATCACAAGATGACAATCCTTTGATAGCACAAAACTCTTTTATAGCATATGCATTCTTATATACCTTTGCACTTGTGATCATTTCAAAGAGATTAGCTTGAATAATATATCACTCTCGAGACTTTTATATATTGTATCTAAATATGAAATAAGATTGGAGAGATGAGAACCACCTATTACGATTTCTTACAATGGAATTTTGCATCACACCTCCTGTGACCAAAACTCCTTGACTCATGTCTTTCATTCAAAGATGGAGAATGCAATTTGATCCTTCCTTGATGACCGAGGAGATCATATCTTCATAACAAGAACTTATAGTATTGTATGAACCCTTAAGACACAAGACTCCTGATGATGTATCCAAGTTCCTCAAATGCATAAAATACATTAACACAATTTAGAGTCAAGGTCTCCATACTTCCATGATAATATCTACTTGATGAATTCATAGACAGAGAAGAGCTTTGAAGAGATTTGACCATTCCCATAATCCTTTTTCACTATATCAAGAGGTCTCTAGTATCTTCATACTACTAGAGTTTCACAATCAAACCCTTGCAATGGCTTAACTCTTAGTACCATTACATGATTGCATTAGGAAAGATTTACGGCACCACACTCCACATCATTTGATGAAGGAAAAACTATGACTCAACATGACTAGTACACTTCACTAGACTTCCCTTGAAGAGACACCTCAAACTCTATTCTTAGGCCACAAATTTTGCACTCATACCTAAACACCAACCAATATTCTCAAACACATGCTATGGAGAGCGAAAATACATTTACTTGATGATTGTAGACATGTCTAAATCATGGAAATTTTTAGAGATATGTAAGAAGCTATATGGACAATTTATTTCTTCAAAACATCATGACTTGTTCAATTTAGTCCTCTGAAAATAGACTAGATAAGGATATACTTGAGGACAAAAACTTTTTGATATGATTTAACTAGCTCAGAGACATTCTCATAATTCATACTAGACCAACCGAGTTACATGGATTTCAAGAGACCTTATACACAATATATTGCATAAAAACATGACAGAGTAGGTGACTCGAACTACTTTTCTCATGACATATGACACTTAGCACAAATTGACATACCAAATAGACTTCATCTCATAGTAGACAACTATAAACAACTCGATTATCAATATTGAGAAATGACATCTTAACCTTCCTACTAACTTGAATCAGAAAACTTGATTGAGACACCATAAGAGTATGACACCTAAAACTTTTTGACAGATATATATAATTTAGAGCTTGAACATGACACAATTCATGACCTACAAATAATTTATTACAAAAAGTAATATCAAACACTCCTTGCTCGGACAATGATGATACATGGTTCAACATAGATTTAAGATCTTAAGAACTAGAAAACATAGAGACATTGTGACAAGTATTGACTTAGGACAACATGAACTCCTTTTTCATACATAAACACAACCCACAACATGGCGAAAATAAGATTCAAGAATCTCAAACACCATGACATGAACTTATGACTCATAATTTAGACACTTATACAAGCAAGAAATCAACAAATAAAAACAATAGAGGGGTCATTTTCCATACCTTACAACTTTGGAGGTATCCCAAACTCCTAGATTTCTTAGCTTATCATGAACTGAAGCATGAAGATTCCAATGATCTTCTTGAACTTAAGAAAAATGCTCCCATGAGCTGGATTAGGCATGTTGACCTTCTTTGCAACCTTCATAGAATTGGAATTCTCCTTGATAGTCTTTAAACTCTACAGGGTAGGCTGAGAATCACTTCTCTTGACCTCCTAATCTCTAGAAACCTCCTTCTTCTTGTCCTTTGAATTTGACTTTGGAATGAACTTCTTCATGTTTTGACAAAAATTACAATATGACCGATCTATGGCACTTTAAAAAACAAAAACATTCTTGTTCCTTCTTGTTTCAAACACCCTTAGATTCCATCCACAATCTTTAGCTCTATGTCCATATTCATAACATGAGTATCATTCACCCTTGAAGACCTCTTTTTGCAATATCTAGTTATATGACCAAAATCATGACAAATAAAGAAATATCCATGAAATGATGAACCATACCTCATAGAATAAGGTTGTCTAATGGTAGGCCTTCTTGTATCAACCTTCATAGTCACCTTCTCAGTTGGTTTAGTGCTTAGACCAACTTCATGATCATGCTTTCCTTGAAACCCTAGGCTTGATTTGTCATCAATGGCATTTTTTCCTTCCAAGCACTCATTAAGAGCCTTGGAGCCCTTCTCATATATTTCATACATCTTCAACTCACTAGTTATATCCTTCAAATCTGATTCAATGTCCTTCATCTTTTATTCATACTTGGAACATGCACCTTCCTTCACCATTAGGGATTTTGTCAAATCCTTGATTTCAGACTTCAATTTGATGTTCTCCATTATATGGAATACCAAATCCTCTTGTAGATTACATGCCACCTCTTTGAAGTCAAATTCTCCATGCACAAACACCTCACAGGGTTTGTTTCTTATTCTTTCACATTCTGAAATAGTTTTCTCTAGCTGACTTCGAGCTCTTTTATGGTTTCTTCATCCTTCTTGGCCATGACTTTCAATTCCTGATTCTATTTTTTGATTTTCTTCACCATACTATACATCTATGATCTCCTTCAAGTTGTTAACCTTTCGTAAGAAGGACCCACTCTAATACCAATTCTTAGAAGCACTAGGAACCGAGAGGGAGGGTGAATCAGTCCTTAATTAAATTTTATTTTCATTTACCAACACATACATTCATCCATTTGATTGTTTAAACAACATCCATAAACATGTGTGCTTATTAAGATATGAAAAATCAACCACAAGATCAAGAGACTAAACTAATCAACAAAAGAACACCATATGTAAGTGGGAAACCATCATGGGGAAGAAAACCCACTAAAACTTTGATTATATTATTCAAAGCAAAGTATATTAGTGTAGCACCAACTACACAAGGAGCACCAACCCCTAATTTAGTGAAGCACCCACTCCATAAGGAGGATACAACCCCTAATGATGACCAAGAACCAACTAAACCACACGAATATTTTTTATCTCTATAAATTCTACTTCCACAACTAATGGAGATCACAATTTTAGCTCACAAACCCTAGCTCATACCCTAGGGCATCAAACTTTCTCTTTCTTCACTTTAATTGTACTATCTTCTTGCTCTCATGCTGGAATAAATTCATCAAAATTTCATGGTATATTTATGACTTCAACACATGCCTTCATACCTGCAAACAACACCTCCCTATGTCACACTACTCCCCATGCATGACTAGCTCACAAAATGAACTCAAACTTGAATTTTATAGCCATTTCTTCCCTCCAAACCAAAATAGCTCGGTCCTTCATCATAAATTTGACCCATATGAATTCATTAAATTAATAATTACAATGGTTACATATGACCTAAGTAGGTCATCCTACCCAAAAACATCATTTCATGTGCTAAAAATGGCTCAAAATCCCATGAGCACAATCTTAAAAAATTATCTCACATGAGTCCCAAAGTTTTTAATGACCCATTAACCCTTATACATGAGTAAAACATAATTAAACATTCATATGTTGTCACATATTTAATAAACTAGTCAAAATATTTTGTTTACTGGCCCATTAATCTTTCGCAATTCTCAAAAGCCGTTGTTTCTGCACCCTTAGACACCCCGAAAATTTTGTACTATCACCAAATGACTTATAATGACTGAGATAATTCCATGTATCCACTCAAAATAATTTCAAGACCTTTATATCACTTCTAAACTTGTTTCAATCCTTGAAACATCTTCTTATTCAAACCACATCAAGATTTTCCTTTACCAAAATAACATGCCAAAAAAGCTACTTTAAAAGGTTAGCTCATAGAAAAATTTATACATATAATTAATCCTTCTAAATAGGCTCATTTTATGAAAAATTATTTCTTCTTCATGTTCAGGTGATAAAAGGCATCATCGAATCCATCACATGCCCCAAACAACATCAAACTTTCACAATTTCATAACCTATCCGAACTTCCAAAATTATTCTTACCTAAAACAATCCATGGAAACCCTATCAAATCACCTCATCATGATTCAATCCATACATAAATAGAAATTTCTATGAATATAGTCTTTGTCACAATTAGAATTGCCTCAAAAATCCATCTCGTAGCTCAAGTTATTGCGAGAAATATTGAGCACTTTGCTTCTTAAGGACCCAAAGCTGTCGTTTGACCCCAAAACACCATGAACCTGCATGAAATTTATTTTAAACCTCCATTGTAATCAATAACAACTTCTATTAATCACACAACAACAATTTGGAATATCACTCCTTTGGACCAACTTGACCTAAACAAAAACTCTTCACAAACTATTTTTTTAGGTGGGGCCCACATACGGTCAAGTACTCAAACATACCTTTATGGAAATATGGAATATTCCTATACATAATAAAATCATAATATTTTATCTTGTAATCCAAAAATACTCATAATACATCACCTTTTATAAACTGCTCCTAGGTATGGTTTAACTAGGGTTTTTGACCTTCTTACCTTCTTAACATTTGTTCATAAAAAATTGATGATCAAATAACCTCATTCTCCCTATGAAACATTATTAACTCACCTTATAAACATCCCTAAAATCCATAAGGTCCCATGAAAATCACATGTTTCACAACGAGCATCAAAAGTTGTGATTTGAGCTAGAAATGCACTACATTTTGACCCTGCTTCACCAAAATAGTCATAACTTACAAAATTCACATCATTGGCACCTAAATTTTTTATGGGAGTAACATAACTCATCCATATAACATATCCAGTCATTATAACATCAATACCATGGCTCAATATTTCCAGTTACTAAGACTTACCTTAGCAAACATGTTTGATCCTCACTGTAACAACTAGGACTAACTGAAAGAGTGCAATAACTAAACATGGAATCTTTAGAAATGACCCAATAATACCTCATATGCCATTATATACCTTTTTATATGCTACAATGAGTTCATCTAGGTCTAGAACACCCTTTCACACCTCCAAGATAGTATTCATGCTCTCAATGAGCACTTGTAAACAAGTGAACCACTTGTTCTTGTACCATACCACTACTATGAGTTCTCAAGAACCCTTAAAACCTTATATGATTCATATCAACATACTTCTCCAATATCCAATAAGTTTTCTTACCTAAGAAACACCTCTTAGGCACCTGTATGGGCTTGCTAAAGCAAGCATACATAACTAAATCTCCATTTAACAGCTCATAATCATCTCGAACATGTATGTTAGCACCTCATACATCATCATGACATCAACCTACAACATACACTTTTTCATTAATGTGGTTTTACAAAAATGACAACACATATTAGGCCTACATTCTAACACTAGGTATTATCCCTAGGATTCACTCCTAAGGGAATACATCTTGATCTTATATCATACCTCCATTACACAATGGAACAAGTGTAAGTCAAAGGATGTGAAGTTCACATTTTTTTAAGGATTTAGGGTCATGTTTCCTTCACTCATTTATAGATTGATTTAGTACACAAGAAGTATTATATACAAATAGGTTCTTTATCCACAACAAGAGGGTTTAATCACATTACAAAGAAGATCATGTTTCACTTTTCCTATGGAATAACATCTCACGATTACACTTTCCAAAGCCAAGCGTCAATTTTAATTTCACTATAGTTATGCTCCAATAGTTAATTTAAGGGATTTGAAGGCTCTAAACATGGCAACATACTTCCTTATTTTCTTGTTTCTAGATTAGGTTTCTTGAGTATCGTTTTACGTCTAACTTAAGAGGTTTTATTTCTCCCTAACTAGGTTCATATACCTTTTTTATGAATTGTGTAACCTATTTGTCAACAGGGCATTTGTATTCTTACAAGACTACTAGTTCCTTTCTTAAGGGATTTGTCTCTAAGAACATGATCACATAGTTTCACATCAGACATCCAATACCTAATAGAACTAGTAGGAGAGAAATATGGGGGAGTTAATCATCTTTAGGGGTTTAGGTTCACATTATATTTTACACAAGGTGGGTCTCGTTTATAGCCACAAGATGGCTGAAACATGATATGAGAACAACCTAAATTTCACCTTTCTCCAAGAACATCATCTTATGGTTATGTTTTCACAAACTAATCATACACTAAAATGTTGTTAAGTTTCACAATTAACTCTTAGTATTACACCATAAAACCCAAACAACAATTGAGATTGGGTATTGAGTTCATTTATGATCCCAAATCTTAAAGGTGACTTTCAAGGGTAGTTGGTGATCTTTGCCACCAACACATGTGTCGGTCCAAGAGGGTCTTACACTATGTTTGATGTTGATTTCCTATGGATCACTACCTTAGGATAACATGTTCTTCTTACTACACACATTATTACCAAACCTAAGAGGGAACCACATACTCAAGACAAGGTTGGACCATGTCTTTCCTAACCATTGGGTTGACGACAATGTCACTAAGCATACAAGCTATGATGATAAACACAACTAGGGATATTATTTACTTAATCTAGAAGGTTACATAGAGTGAAAATATTTATGTTCATCCTAAGGTTTTAGTTTTCTATGCTACAAATAATCACACAGGAAGGGTAGTTATACATGAAGTTTATACTAGGGTCGATTGTCTCATTTAGATCTCTTTATTACATTTTTGAGGTAAGAAACAAAACACTCCAATTATTTGATCATCAATTACACACTGTAATTGCACTATAAGCTATTAAATTCAATTTCACTTAACAAAATATCCAAATTTTATAATACAAAACTTGGGATCAAAATAACACCCATGTTTAGATGAACATTTCCCTTAAACACTATCATCTTAAAATATTACAGAACTTCACTAATAAACCCTTCGATACTTCGCAAAATGTTGAACAATCATCTACAATTTCACTAAACATACATATCCAATCCCATTTCTACCATATGTAAATTTGAATCAAAAGAACACCTATATTTAAATGGAAAATTCCCAAAGCACCCCTAAAACTAGCATCTCATACATATTACCAAATTTCAATAACAAGTCTTTATTGTAACATAGTAATGCATATATATATATATATATATATATACATATGTATATATATATATATATACATATGTGTATATATATACATATGTATATATATATATATATACATATGTATATATATATATACATATGTATATATATATATATATACATATGTATATATATATATATACATATGTATATATATATATATATGTGTATGTATATATATATATATGTATGTATATATATATATTATGTATGTATATATATATGTGTATATATATATGTGTATATATATATATATGTATATATATATATATATATACATATATATATATATATATATATATATACACAATGAGTTATAACCACGTCATTTCGCCATCCTACTTGCATCCTATAAAACCATGTGAGCATGAAATCAATGATAAATCGTTGGCATGGCATCCACCTAGATCTAGAATAATTAATGTTTTTAGTTTCCCATTTACATAATAATTATAATAATTTGCATTCAAAAGGAGAGGGTTAGAGACATATTTATTTCATTTCATTTCACTTCATTTCACAACTAAGGAGAGAGAGAAAGAGATAGGGAAGAGAGAGAAACACTATTTTTCCAAAAGTCAAATTTCATGTGTCAAACCACAAGGTAGAGTTTCAATAGTTATTTATAGGTGTCAATAAGTTTCCATGATGGTTTGCTAAATTGACTGGGGTCCTACAACTTTCCTTTTACATTTTCCTACTAGTTGCGAGAATGCCCCATTTGGCTCGGAGGCTAAGAAACCGCATTCAAAAGATGCCTTCTGTTAGGTGATGCACAATGGGTAAATTCCTATGTGTCCTCCTATATACCAAGTAATTCACAAGAACTGGTGGAATTTGAAACTAGAAAATGGTTTTCAATTGACTAATATGTTTTTAGAGCCACTACCAATTGGTCTAGTTACAACAACAACCAATTTTAGCTCAAGGGATAAGAAAACCTCAACCAAAACTACCCTTCGATAGATGAACGTGTAACGGAAAATTTCCTACATGCTCTCCTATATATGGAGAATTCACTAGAGTCGATAGAACTGAGAACTGGAAAATGGGTTGCAAACGACAACGAGTTTTCTAGTGTCATCGGTCGTGGTTGAGCCGTTTGACCTAGTCAAACAATGACCCGAGGCCTACAAAATTTCCATGCCAAACTATCTATATGAGTGTTTTTCCACAAAATGAAGGTTAAAATTAATTTTCTAGTAAAAATACTAGAGGTTTTCAAAGCCGAGATAGACATTTCGTTGCTCAAGGTTCAAATGGCGGCTCAAAACAAAAGGAAAATTTTCTATTTTGGCAGCTCCCTAAAAGTGCAAAATGGAGTAACATGGCTCCTAGAGGAACAAAGAAGAGAGAAAAAAAATTCAAATGATGTTAAGCTAATGCTTTATATGACTCTCTACATAACAAGGAACATATACGACTCTTGGCATCTCTTTTACGGGGCTTAGAGTGTTGTTTTGCAAGTCTCTGGAAATTGCATTTTTTTCTAACTTTACAAGGTAGATAGATATGGATGTTTTAGTTGACGAATCATCTAGATCTCACTAATACCAATGGAAATAATCACCAAGTTTTTATACCCTAGATAATAATGTATAAGGTTGTGGTATCAACATGGATGTAAGGAAAATTTGCAAGTCGGTGGTGTCAATTATAAGGAGGAGTTTTATTGTTTTGCGCTAATAATCCTAATTATAATATCCAATTTGTATCGTATCTAATGGTTTAATATTTTTATTTTGTTTGCAAATGAATAACCATATTATATGAAAAATTATGAAATATTAAGGTATGGAGACCATGCTTGGAAAATATTAGCGTCTACGGTGCAATAGGTTCTCTGAGGGTCCACCCGCATTCACAATGTTCCAACTCTCTTCGGGCATTCCATCAAATGGTTTGCGTGCACCGTAACACTCATATAATTTAATTTTCTCACATGTCTCTAAATATTCTTCACTAAATCCATTTGTGGACATCCTTCCTTAGTTCTAATTGTAACATTCATTTATGGCATTTGTCATCTTACAATTACACATGGTTCTTCAAGTCTAATTATGGAGTGAGGAAGCATATATCACCATCCCTTCTTTCCCGCAACAGTTAGTAAGCAAGATTGGCCAATTTCCCATCCCATAACCACTGTTCTCGATCTCATTGAAATGATGTTCATTATATCCTAAATTGTAAAGCCATAACTTTCAAAGGTAACTTTTTGACCATCCTCTCAAGATGTTCTAGCCAAGTTGATGTATAAATAATTTGGATGATATGGATCCTTATTTGGAAAATTTAAATCAAATGTGTTATGATGAGTTGGGAAAACCACATTTGAAAATCTCTACCCCATTTTCTGACCTAACACATACAAGCCCAAAACTCCCCACCAATCCTATCAAGAAATATCTCTCTTCCATGTCCTCCTCTTGACTTCCACCTTCCATCCACTTCTCCCACTTTTCATATAAAAATCCTTGTACTTAGACTTGAGATCCCCGTGAGAGCCCAATAACATATCTTATAAATTTTAGCCAGTTGTTTCATCCTTTCGGGAAATGAACCGTGGAATGAGAGGGCACGACTACTTTTAGCACTAGTTTTCCACATGTCATTAGTTTAGTCTGTCCACTTTGGATGACATAAGAATAGGGTTTGTGCAATGTTGTCGAGCATCTGAAAGAATTTGATTATAAAAAAACAAACACAAGGCCATAACAACTACAACATCTCGATAATATTCCTCCACCACCATAGTGATAAATTGTAAATGAAATTTGGATGTTTAAATCATGCCCATGTGATAACTATTTGAGTTATTAAGAACCTCCATGTATGTGTTGGATACCATATTGCAAGACAAAAGTTCTATATCTTTTATGCTTTGTTCGATGTCCATGATCTATTCTAGATATTTTATTTTGGTCACGGGCGGGGAATGCACAAGAAGATGTAAACCGATAAGGTTGGAGACTGTTTGTTGCATTGTTGTCTTGTGAGGAACCCATAACTCCGTATTCTTTCATCACCGAAACTATCCAAATACCTCTAAATTTACAATGTTAACTTGGTTTTAGTGTGTTAAATGCCTCTAATATCAAATAAGCACTTGTACTATTTGTAGAGAATGTGACAGTCTACGAAAGGATGGAAAGATTTCTTGAAAATATGAAACGATCGGATATGGGGGTCGAGACTATGGCTTAGTGAGAGCACCCATGCCATGTCAAATCTCTTCCACATGGCACTACCTAACATAGCCCACATGCCTTCACATGGTACCACTTACTCCATTCACCCACCTCGCTCCTTAAACACCTTCCAAAACTCATTTCTTAATTTATTAATTGTTTTATTTATTTATTTTTACTTATTTATTATGAGCACTACATTTCCCTCCCCTTATAAGAGCATCATCCTTGATGTGACACCATGAAAAGGTTATAAATGGTACTCATGAGAAAATAGGAAAAAATCAATGACTTGTGTCACTTGCGAAAAAGATACTTGTTGCTAAAGCATGACCACAAGGAAGAAGGCAAGTTTTGATCATTTCTTAATGTTCTGTGAAGATTGACAATTCTCTTTTACTTTATTACTTATTTAGTCTTTTCCTTTAAAGTATTTCTTAATCTCAAACTCTTAGTATTTCATTGTTTAATATTTCAGTTGTCTTATGTTCGTGGGTGCCCAACCGTAATTGACATCATGATACCACACAAAGACCAAACACAACACTAATGGTCCATAAGACATATTTATACATATTTCCATGATTGTATCACATAACAAGAACTCAAACAAACCATGGAAAGAACATACATAGCCCTCACAACACAGTACTTATCACACATGCTCCTGACACAAAGGTACTTGTAACATAAGTAGACTACAACAACATGGAATTCCCAACATGTACACATACAGGGGTTTCACGCAACTCAAAACCATAACTATAGCTATATAGGGTCAAGATGGAAACAACATCACAAAACATAAACCAGACTCACAAGAGTACACATAAATCATAACACCAACTCCATACACCTCCCAAAACATCACAAACAACTCCATATACCTCCCAAAGCATCACAAAATAATCCATATACCTCCCAAAGCATCATAAAACAACTCTGCATACCTCCCGAAGCATCACAAAACAACTCCATATACCTCTCAAAGCATCACAAAACAACTACATATACCTCCTGAAACATCACAAAATAACTACATATACCTCCCAAGCATCACAAAACAACTCCATATACCTCTCAAATAATAAAATAAAGATAATTTTTCCTTTTCACTCCTCAAAAGAGTTTAGTCACCCTATGGCCCTAGGCGCATAGAGTCCAAATACCTCTAACCCAAGTGACATAATAAATCATGGTTCAATAACCCGCTAGTTAATTGTACCTCCTTGGGGCATGCCACCATATAATGAAGCGGTTTCCATATATTCCACCACTCCATGGTGAATCCCATGACCCTATTCCAACACATTACGACATTAGAACCAGCATAACAATCCATTTCAAATTCCAAGTGGCAAAAATCCCAAGCCTTGGGATAGGCTATAAAACCTTTAAACATGAAAAGAAAATTTAAATCTAAGTAAATCAAATGGCCAAATAACCATAATTAGTGTAAAAATCTGCATGTTAGTGTAACAACCAAATAAAATTCCCAAAATATAAGAACACATTAATCAAGAAAACTTTTGGTTTTAGCAAAAAGAAAAAGAAAATGTTTAATTTACGAATAAAATATGTATAGAGAAATAACACATCAAAATAAAAATGTGGCCTTATACAACCACTAAATGGGTACTCAACAAGTATCTGGCACTCGACATCGAGCCTCCGCTCATAAAATAACATATCAAATAATACAACTATCATCATCTCTATCTGAATCATCCCTCCATTGCTTCCACAAGGCTCAACATAGTTATAACTACACTTAGGTTGAATCCATATGATATCCATATAGGGGAGAGAAAGGAGTTTAGGTCATCATCTACTGAGCCTAAGGTGTCCATGAAACACAATATGCATGACATCCATTGAGAAAGTGTCATACATACCAAATGAACAAAAGTGGGTTTTCATCCTATATAAGACTCCACTTCCTATCTCGTATTCGGCTCGAATGACTGGTCAATGGTACACATTTTCGACTCCAAAAATACACCTTTTACCAATTTCCCTTAGGTTCGGCTAGTGTAAGTTTCACAATATAACACATAAATGCATCACTAACATAATGGTGGTTCATGTACATTAACCATAACATCTACACATGGTATCTATAAATGGTAAATTTGTGACACATTTGTTTGTTATAGATGTGGTGAAGAGGGGCATCGGGCTTTTGAATTCCTGCATTCTTATACACATGAAAAGATGCAAGCAGATGCTCCAAGAGTAAATCTTGTTGAAGCTGAACAAGTAGAAGATGAACAGGACCTAGAAATTCCACCAGATGTTGGAGAAAATATGATGATCAAGAGGATAATGATTTCTCCAAGAATGGATAACAAGGGTGATGCATGACTGCGTACAAATATTTTCAAAACAAGATGCACTTCAAGAGGAAAGGTATGTACTGTTATTATTGATGGTGGTATTTGTGAAAACATGGTTCCAAATGAGATGGTCAAAAATTGGATCTCAGTATTGTGAGAAGAATCCTAACCCTTACCGTATTGCATGGTTTAAGAAGGTTAATGAAGTTCTTGTTGATAAGAGATGTTTAATAAGTTTTTCTTTTGGGAATAGTTACAAGGATGAGATTTGGTGTGATTTTATTCCTATGGATGCATGTCATATTCTATTTGGAAGATCATGGAAATTTTGTAGGAAAGTTATTCATGACAGGGGAAAGAATACTTATACTTTTTGGAAGGATGGCACAAAAATAGTTTTTCTACCTCTTAAGGAAGAGGGGAGGCTGAAAATATTCTTTCTACAAAGGAATTTGTGAAGGAGGCGAAGGAAACTAAATTTTTATGCACTATTTGCAAATAAGGATGAACTTGCAAGTGCGCAAATACCAGTAGAAACAATAGAATTAATAGAATAATTTTTTGATGTTATTTCTAATGAGCTACTAGATGGATTACCACCCAAAAGAGATATTCAACAAGATATTGATTTCATTCCAGGATCTTCACTCCCAAATCAAACATCTTATAGGATGAGCCCGACATTAAATGCAGAGTTGAATAGGCAAGTGGAAGAACTCGTGAGAAAGGGGGTCATAAGGGAGACCATAAGTCCCTATGCAAACCCAAATTTATTAACACCAAAGAAGGATGGAACATGGAGAATGTGCACAGATAGAAGAGCAATCAATAAAATTACAATCAAGTATAGGTTCCCAATACCTCGCCTTGATGATATAATGGATGTTATTGTTAGATCTAGGTATTTCGCCAAGATTGATCTTCGAAGTGGTTACCATCAAATTTGGATCAAAGAAGGAGATGAGTGGAAAACAACATTCAAGATGGGAAATGGATTATATGAGTGGTTGGTGATGTCATTCGGGTTATCCAATGCACCTAGTACTTTTATGAGACTGATGAACACTGTGTTGCAGGAGTATAATGGTAAGTTTGTTGTGGTTTATTTTGATGATATCTTGATCTTTAGTAAAACTAAAGAAGAAAATTTGAGGCATCTAAGGGTGATATTTGAAGTGTTAAGGAAAGAGAAACTCTATGCAAATATGAAGAAGTGCACGTTTATGCAAGAGAGTTTGGTATTCTTGGGCTTTATTATTTCAGCAGATGGGGTACATATGGACTCTAGAGAAGATAAAGGCAATTATTGAATGGCCTACTCCACAGAGTATAAAAGAGGTAATAAGCTTTCATGGTCTAACAATATTTTATAGAAAGTTTATCAAAAATTTCAGTAGTATTGTAGCACCTATAACTGATTGCGCAAAAGGAAGGGAGTTTTTTTTTACAAAGGCGGCTAATGATAGTTTTCAGTTCTTAAAGAATAAGGTGACAGAGGCACCCATTTTGGCACTACCAGATTTTGATAAAGTGTTTGAGGTTGATTGTGATGCCTCACATGTGGGTATTGGTGCTGTTCTAAGTCAAGGTGGAAATCCAAAGTAGCTTTATTTTGTGAGAAGTTTGAATGAGGGAAGAAAGAACTACTCTACTTATGATGTGGAATTTTATGTAATTGTATAAGCTTTAAGGCATTGGAGGTATTACTTAGTGCCTAAGGACTTTGTGTTATTTGAGACCACATTGCCCTAAAGTATGTGAATACACAAACGAAGTTGAATAGTATGCATGCAAAGTTGGTATCATTTTTACCGGGTTATACTTTTTCTCTAAAACATAAATCAGGAAAATAGAATCAAGTTTCAGATGCATTGAGTAGGCATGTGACTTTGTTTACCACTATGGAAAATGAGGTTGTGGGTTTTGAAGCAATAAAGGGTTTGTATTCTTCTGATTTTGATTTCAAGGATATTGTTGAAAGGTTAATTCGTCCATTGTCACACAATGCAGGAGATATCTAGGATGAGTACATTTTACAAGATGGCTACCTATTCAAGGGACACCAACTATGTATTCCAGTTGGGTCTATGAGAGAGAATATAGTGAAAGAGTTGCATAGCGGAGGATTGGCTGGGAATTTTGGTAAAGATAAGATGATATCCTTGGTAGCATAGAAATACTATTGGCCAAAGATGAAAAAATATGTGGTAAGATATGTGGAGAGGTGTCAAATTTTCCAAGTCTTGAAAGGCCATGCACAAAATATAGGGTTGTATATGTCGTTGCTTGTTCCTAAAGGGTCATGGACAGATCTGAGTATGGATTTTGTTTTGGGATTACCAAAAACAAAACGAGGTAATGAATCAATTTTTGTGGTTGTTGATAGGTTTTCTAGGATGGTTCATTTTATTTTCTACAAGAAAACAAGTGATGCGATAAGCGTAGCATATTTTTTTCAGAGAAGTTGTTCGTTTGCATCGTGTTCCAAAAACCAATACTTTAGATAGGGACACAAGGTTCTTAAGTCACTTCTGGAGGACTTTATGGAAGAATTTCAAAACTCGACTACATTTTATCGGTGCCTATCATCCTCGATGATGGAAAAATAGAGGTGGTAAATTGGAGTTTGGTAAACTCCGTTAAGGTGCATCGTTGGGGAAAAGCCAAAACAATGGGACTTAGCATTACCACAAACTAAGTTTGCATATAATAGTTCCATAAATAGATCCACAGGAAAGTATCCATTTTAAATTTTGTATGGGAGTAATCCAAATGGGGTGTTAGATTTGCTACAACTACCAATTTATGGTAGAGTCACCGATGATGTAGAAGCATTTTCTGAACATATACAATAATTGCAGGAAGAAGTGCGGAAGAAGCTACAAAATAGTAATGATAAGTATAATGAAATTGTAGATATGCACGGATGGAGAAAGGTATTTACAGTTGGTGAGTTGGTTATGGTATACCTACGAAAGGAAATTTTTCCAAAAGGAACCTATAATAAGCTTAAGTACAAGAAGATTGGTCCCTGCAAAATCATGAAAAAAACAAATGATAATGCTTATGAGGTAGAATTGCTAGGGAATTTTTATATTTCTCCAATGTTTAATGTTTCAGATTTGTATTCTTTTCATGGGTATGGTGAGAAGGGGATGTTAATAATGAAGTAGTCTATTGGAGGCAAAGAGGTTTCGGTGAATAATAAAGAAGAAGTGGATCATATTCTAGATAAGAAAATAATAGACACGCGACATGGGAAATACAAAAATATTTGGTACATTGGAAAAGACTGGAACAAGAGGAAAATACTTGGGTCACAGAGTGAGATATTAAGAAGTTGGATGCAGATAAATGGAATCAATTTGAAGAAGACAACTTGCAGGAGTTGCATTTTTTTCAAGCAGGGGAGAATGATACGCCAAAATTAGCAGGAACTTGACAAGGTCATAACTTGAGCTATGGGTGTCCGTTTGAGTCCATTTTTAAAACCACATGTTTCGATGAGATAAACACACTGTTCAATTGGCCCTACCAGTTGGAGCAAGTTTCATCACATTTTCGGGCCCAAAATCGCCATCTTGAGGTGAAAATTAGGATTTAAGTTGTAGTTTGGATTTTTCCTATTTTAGGGCACTAGTTAATTTTAGCTATTAGTTGCATTATGAGTTGGAAATTTAATATTCCTCTAATTTAGGAATGTGGAAGATACATGGAAATTTTTGTGCCCGTGCGAATAAGCATTCAAACTTACTAAGAATAGCAAGTTTAGTAAAAACTGCTAAAAATAGTAATCTCCGCCACCTAGAGTAGATTTAGTCAAAGTTAGTTAGATTTTGCTTGGCAACTCGAGTTGGGAGTTGTTTTCCTATTTATGAAACATTGTAATTCATGATTCAATAATGAAGAAGGAGATCTATTTTATTTTGGAGTTCATCTTATTTGCAATATATCGAGTTTGTTTAGAATTTGGCTACATTATATATGTCATTCATGGTATTGTTACCATTAGTTTATCAATTATAAAATTATATCTAAAGATGCATTTCTCATTTTAAAATGTGTAAAAGAAATTAATTTAATTATTTAAAAATATTTTTTAATAACTAAAAAATAGTTTGAAAGAGATAAATCTCTTCAAACTATGAAATACAAATATTTTTGTAAATAAATATTATTAAAGTTTGTATGTTTATTTCATAAATATCTTAAATTTGGATATTTCTTCTAATTTATAAATAATTAAATGGTAGGTTAAAATTTGTGTTTGAGAATGTTGTTTGAAAAGATTTCTATTAAGGTTATTGAATCCTTGGCTAGATAGAAGTGTTGACTATAGTGTCGATTTCTCCTAGCTAGATAGGAGTTTTGGTTATAGTGTTGCATTCGCCTTGGCTAGATAGGAGTGTTGGCTATAGTGTTACATTCTCTTCACTAAGTAGGAACATTGATTGTATTGTTGTGCATTATAAAGGATTTTGTTCTTCAATCTTCATTCCATCAAGTAAATAAGAGACTTCAATTTCTTCAAATTATTTCATCACTAATAAAGACATAAATTGATATATTCTTTAAAAAAACATACATACATAGATATATATATATATATATATATATATATATATATGAACAAGACTCTATAAATGAAAGAAGAAGCCAAAATTAGTTGAGAAAATATACTATACAACTTAATATATGAAAGATCATTTACCTTCGCACTATAAAGTTGTCCAATTAATTTTAAGAGATTGCAAGGATAAACTATCGAAAAATGATCAAAAATATTCTATTTATTCCAAATAATAACCATTCTGGATAGATCTAGATGTATACTACTTTGAATGTATCTCTAAATGACCTCAAGGTGGGTTGTTTGCAGCAACAATACGTGTCACAAATGCTATGTGCAAATGCAAATGGAGAATGGGAGGAGAAGGTGGATTATGAATGCCATCTGGTGGCCATGGAGACAAGTCATTGAGCTCTATGAATTATCCTTGTAGCTCTTAATGAAAAGGCAAGAAACTAGTGAGTTGAATTGTAGAGAAAACCTACATACATCATAGTCAGAGAAAACATGTAAGCTAGATTTCATTGTTCAGTAATTATAGTTTTTTTAGGAAAATATTAAAATTATTACTAAAGCAATAAATAACTTAAAAAATAAAAGCAGTGTACAAAACAAGAGGAAAAATGTAACTGGAGCCAAGTAGAGGCCATGCATACTAGCCAAACCAGTGTCTACACGCCACTTAGATTTAACACTAATTTCAACTACACTACACATTGATCTATCCATGCTAGAGCTTCAAGATCAAGGTCAAAATTGAAGTTGGGAATGTCATTTTCAGCATTTAAGCAAATCTACAACATCAAGAAAGGTGGCTAAATCATTTGCATTGCTACATCCACCCATATCAAACATCTGACCAAAATCCTCCATGAAATAATCATTTCCAAATGTGCATGAGTGGACATTCTCAAAACCCTGTTCTCCATTGGTGGGAGAATCAGACTGCACAAGAAGATCCATAAGAGAAAAAAGTGAATTCTCTTGCGTTCCTGAATTAAGTTGTTGCTGCACATTCTGACAATCCATCAATTCAACAGTGGGAGGAGGATTGATCGGTAAGATGTTGCTAACTTCTAATCTCATAAAGGTCAGTTATATCTTATTGCTTTGAAATTGGAAAATCATTACTCTCACACCTGCCACTGAAATTAGTCTCTTGGGTACCACAGACTTTACCAAATTTACGTAAAAGCGAGAGGAAGAAAAATGCTTTCAAATTCTGGACCATCCAATAAATTAGATGTTGACACTTCTAACACATATGATGGTGATGTAATCCAACAATTTTCTAAATCCCGAGATATGCAAGAAAGAAATTATCAAGATGAATGATGAACATCATTATCTTCTCTATGAACACTCTGCTTGAGTTTGAATTCTCCATGGTCAAGTACTCAATACTCCAATATTTCAGGATATTATTATGCAGTTCAAACCATAGGGCTCCTTTATTATATCAACCAATGGAACATATATAATAGAAAAAAATTTATCGTAGGAGAAGCCACTTCCTCTTCTCACACTTGGAAATGAAAATATAGTTGAAATACTTAGGCCTTAAGAAGAAAATATTCATTCAAGCAAAGATAATTTTTGCATTTCAATTAAATTACAAAGAAAAATGGGGTCACTGATATTAAAAGTAAGCATTCCCCCCTTGAATACTAAAAACTAACTGCCTAACATATTGTTGCTTTGCTTACCATTTCCTTATTGTTTTACCAGTTCTACATAAGCATGCTTATCAAATACCAGATTTGCTACATTTTGCATGTATTTTCTTATATTTAATTTACCCAAAGACATTAATCTTTATACCTTTGCATCCTCTTCATCCCTGCTGGTTGATACACAGTGATTTCAAATGTGGAAGCCAAGGCCATTATTCAAATGAGAGGTCTGATAATATATACTCAATCTAATGTGTGGCACACTAGGTGACCAATCTTAATAAGAAAACAATCTGTTGTATATCAAGAAAACTGGGGAAAATATGGTAGTATGAGGCTACACTTTAGCTCCCTTATATCTGTTTTTTAAATAGCATCAATGATAAAGGATGAGATTTGTATTTAGACATGCATATTTGATAACATATTTATTTCTATACTTTCTCAGTGCATATATTTGACCAAAGTGTTTTAACTTTTCTTCTACCTTTCGTATATTTTGTACCCACTGTGAAGGAAGAAGAGGGTGAATTTGGTAGGTTTTCTCTTCTTTTTGGAAAATTATGAAACTTATATCACATGGATAAAATTTGTACACAAGGAATAGGGCATCATAGAGCTATCTCCTTCCATAGAGGTAGAAACAATTGGCATATCTGATTGTGCCCTGGAGTCAAAATCAAACTACATATTTCCTAAGCAATAAATACTTAGCAGAGAATTTTTTACCTACATCATCTAGGAAAATATGAAAACCCATTTACAAATATCCCTTCTAGGATCATCATAAATCACCTTCAAGAAGAAAAGGAGATTTGAAAGATGAATTACATACATACTTTAATTAAAATATCTCCTCCACTGCCTTTTGTTTTAGACTGTCATTGACTATTATTGGTTTTCTGTTGTGACAACTTACTGATTGCAATGATAGTGAAGACCTGGATGAAAATATTAGACCTTCATTTATCAAATTCGATCCGGATAGTAAGACACTTTGAAGAGGAAGATGGAGAGATTTCCTAGTTTAATGTCGGTGTCAGCGTCGGCATGGGAATTGGCCTAGGAATGTGCCTTGCAATTGGAGAAGGAGTTGGATTGCTTGTGAGCACATACTAAAAGCCACAAAATCTTCTAGCGAGAAGGTGGCTCTAGTTGTTGTGAGGTTTACCTCATGGTTGGTAGCAATGAGACCTTTAACCAACTCGGTGCCCCCACAAAACAGGTAATATCTAAGGAATGTGCCTAATACCTTATGTAAAATTTGGCTTTGTTTTTTCTTTCCCTTCAATATTTCCTTCTTCACTTATCTTTTTTTTGACATTTTGGGTTTTCCTGTTGGCAGGCAATGGGGTAAAAGGTCAAGTTGTATAGACAAAGTCAGTTTAGTTCGACATAGCAAATGATTCTAGTACACAAGCTTTTTGCATAGTTATGTTTTTGTCCAAAATAATTGTATTCTCCTTAGGGTATACAACAAATATATCTTACCGATATGAGACAAAATGTTGGTTCAAGAATAAAAACTAATGTATAGTAAATCAGCTTTTGGTTTAAGAATAAAACCTTGGAGTTCTTTCTTCCATGTTACTTGTCCAAATTATAGCTTTTTTCAAACTCCTTTCCTTCTATGCACTTGGATCTTGTTTCCACTCCACATGACTCCCTGTTTGTTATCTTACAGATCATGTATTTCTTCATTGACCGTGTAGGTATTTCGGAAAATGGGTGCTCCACATCTGTAATTCCAAATCTTTTACAAGAAAAATTAGTAGCGGCTGATGGACCCTTAATCCTTCTAGTTGCTTTATCATAAGCTTTTGCAGCTTCTTTTGAAGTATCAAAAGTTCCAAGCCATAGCCTTATGACTTTTGGTGATCTCCAATCTCTCGCACCCCATTTACCCCATCATCTCTACCTTACTCCCCTGTACTTACAATATTTTTACTTAGAGTTATTAAAGGATAAGGACCTCAAAACATAGCTCTTAGACTTTGTAAACCTATCCTTCTTCTTGGCAGCTCTTTTAGAGGACAAGTGTCTACTTCTCTTCTTGGGATTGAATTTGTGTGCCAATTCATATGATGTGGATAAAAATTTTGCATTGTTAGGCTTGGTCTTGTAGGGACTTACCTCAGAATTCACAATAGTCTTTTCACTAGTGAAACCATCATCATTTCCATCTTCATCTTCATCATCTTTGTTAGGAGAGATAATACTGAAACCAAATACAACATCAATTTCATAAACTAATCTCTTGAGGATATATGTTTCTAGTTTTTCCTCTTCATCATTGGATACATCTGTAACATCTAGATTATTGTAAACAAT
This sequence comes from Taxus wallichiana var. yunnanensis, assembly GCA_018340775.1. NCBI lineage: Eukaryota > Viridiplantae > Streptophyta > Pinopsida > Cupressales > Taxaceae > Taxus > Taxus wallichiana. The sequence goes on along the minus strand of CM031242.1, from coordinate 996,125,784 downwards.
TATAACTTTCGAGAGACGATTCAAAGCCTCAAAATCCTTAGAAACACGGTGAGAATCATCATCCTTACGGTTCTTTTTTTTCCCTGAATTAACGATTAGTCCAAAGACCCCATTTTTTGCCCATGTTTTGTAAGAACTAAGAAAACCGTCCACACAACTACCACAGGTTTAACTAGTATGATTACGATAATTTTGGAGCTTCCATGCTTAGAACCAACAGGGAGAAAGAGAAGAAAATCACCTCCAGCCAACTGGATCTCATGCATATAGACAACTGTCCACATCAGAGAGGAACACCAGTGATGTGAAAATAATAAATCACAATAAAATATAAACCCAAAGAATGAGCATAAGTAACCACTAATTAAAACAAAGTATATGAAACATTTTCCAAATCTAAATTATAGTCTTCATGAAACATGTTTTTTACTTTATACAAACTCATCGCATTCGAATTAATCAACCACTAACAAGCCACCACCACACCACTTTACAATTAATTAGTAACAATGAAAACAAGAGTATCCTACCGTGGAAGGTACTAAAATGGCACATATTGTATTAATAAATAAAATAGAAGAGGATGCAATAGAATCATGTGGAATAGGAAGACTATGAGCCTCACATGCAAGATGGTAGATAAATTGGGAAAGCTACCCAATGCTTCTCCATTTGAGTACAAGATTGCATTATTGACCATGTTGAATAATTCATTGAGATAATTGGGATTAGAGCCACTATGTCCATAAGGTAATTTTATGAGGTGTGTTTCTCATACCAAATCAGTAATTCCTTCTTCCACATGACTTAGTATTGCACAAAAAAATCATCCCATTGTCAACTTTTGCTACAAATTAGTCACGACTAGTAATATTATTATGAAAAATTGAGGTGTAATTAAGTAAAAAGGAGATGTAATTTCTTAAGTATTATCCAAAGCCATTCATATATCCCCTAATGAGATTCATTTCCCAATCCAGTCAAATTCACCAATGCAAATCAATTTTCCATCGAGTTGATTTTTATAAATCAGAGCTAAAAGACTCCTTGCACAAGTTGCCTTTACTCCTATGTGAATCATAGTTTGTAAGGAAAACAAAAAGGATACATGGAAAATTTATTGAGATGGAAATTAATAATCAAACTTAAGATATGTATAAGGAGTAAAGGTAACTCTTGCAAGGGGTATTTTTAATTATGTAATACATTTATTTAATTAGAGAATTGGTTAATTAGGGTGTACAAATAGGTCCGATCAATACCAAACCCTCAAAATGTGATAATCAAATGTAAATTGGGGATTGATTGGTCTCAATTTCATATCACATTGAATTAATTAGGCAATTTGTTGCATGAGATACACAAATAGTGTCATTCAATTCCAAGCTAATACAAAATTGTAATATAATGTCAATTGAATTTTTATTGAGAAAAATTACATAAAATATTAACAAATCAGATAATTAATTCAATAAAATACGTAAATGGAACCAACCAAACATAGTAAAAAATGTTACATTTTATTTTTCTTTACAAACTAGTCAATTGGTTTTTATTTGAATTTTATGAATTTTGAGAAAAGTTTCCTAGCATGGGAAAAGGATAAAGAGGACCATACAAATTTGGTTATTACTTATCTTCTTAGATTTATTTTCCAATATGGGAGGAAAACATATTGACTCGATAGGAAACATTTAAATATGGGATTATCTAACAAACTCAGTAGGAAACATTTAAAATTTGGATGTATATATTAGTTTGATATGACATTTGTTTTCATTGCATTGTAGATGTAAGGTTCAATATTTGAAAATGTGACTCGAAACAAGTTAAAGAGATAATAGTATAAGATGGAGATAAATGATTGCTCATGGACTCTATAGAGTTCTTTTATGTTAGACTCTTTAACTAGACACCATCTTTTTACTTCAACCTAGTTTCTTTTGTTCACTCAGGTCAAAAATAGCCTAAGTATGAAGTTGAATGCGGAAGGTGTCCACGTGTCTTGTTGGTGCGGTTAGGGCATGGAGAAAAGATTCAAAGGCTCTCAAACTTGCATCACGTTGTCTACGTGTCCCGGACTCAATAAAGGTTTCCCAAAGTAGGTTGAAAAGTCTAAAGTGTAGCAAAGAGGCAATAGAGCCTCCACGTGTAGCCCGAGTGCACTTTCAAGTAAATAAAAAAAGGAAGGCCCCTAAACTACCACGTGGCCACCACGTGTATTTCAAGTGCAATCTATAGTATCAAGTTTCTAAAAATACTCTCAAATAAGCGTCCACTCTCCATGTGGCAGAAAAGGATCATCACCGACTCAAGGAGCACCAGTTGGGCAAATTAAAGGTAAATCACAAATATCTCAATAAGTAGTTGAGATATTGACCCAGAAGGGGAAGATCATGTAAGAAAATTGAATGTTGCCAATAGAAGCTCTGATTCCAGATGTTGAAGCAAGAGCCACAAACATCTATAAAAAGATGTCGATCCTAGAAAGAAAGGAGGAGTTTTTTTAGGAAAATAGACAAAATTTGTAAAAGAGATACAAGATTCATTTTTGTAATAGCTAGCCTCAACAAGACTCTATTATAGAAGGAAGTTGTAATCTATGCCATTTTGGCCTTATGTATCATTTTCTCCATAAATAGAGTTCTTGTTTTGTGCACTTTGGCTTTTAATATTCTGAGTCTTTCTTTTCTACTAAGTAGTTCTAGATAAATTAAGAAATCTATCGTGTTATACGCCCTTGGGTTTTCACTTATCTATTATCTACACATTATCATGTGTTATGTCTCCTTAGACTCTGATAAATCTAAGGTACTTCTAAAAATAGGTAGATCATGCTATAACACTCTTCAAACTATTCTAGATAGTCTCTCTAGGTATTTATCTCTCTTTAGAATCTATTTTGGTGCATCACTTATTTAGTTTTACATTTATTTCAAGCTTTCTCCTAACCCTATCTCACACCACAGAGAAGATCCAACTTCTTTAAAATCTGGAGGTTACCTTAGGGTGCACGTCCCACTAACCTAAGGTATCCAATGACTCTGACGGTTCATCTACAAGGATAATCATCAACAATTTTCTGGTATTGCCGATAAGAGAAAACATCTCGCACGTCTGGATATTTCATCATCAAAGATCTATTGATTCTAGCAGTATTTAGTTGGTCTTCTCTAATTTTTAAGATGAATGTGAATGAGGGAAAGAACAAGGGAGGAAGGTGTGTTTGACTATTTATAGCTATCTCCACCACGCAATAGAAGAGGTAGACAGATCCATAGATCTTCGTCTCCTCCAAACCAAACTCTCTCAACACCTCCACTAGGTAGGCCCTTCACATAGTCAACTAGAACCCTCATACCTATTTTTATGGCTCATCTTCAAGCTCATCCTCCAAGGAAATTTGTCTCATGGAATCAAGGGAGTCTGCTCATTTTTCCCACACCCCCGGTAGTGTGGAATCCTATTTTGGATAACGCGCTAAAATTCCTACCCAAATTTAGTGGAGAAGACTTCAAAACTCCTAAGGAACACCTCCAAGACGTAGCAGAAATATGTGTGGTACATTATATCAGAGAACAAGACATCGCCTTACGATTGTTAGCCTCTTCCTTTAAGGGAAAGGCCCTGGATTGGTACCAATCCTTCACTCTTAACATTATCGGCACTTGGGATCAATTAGGAGATGTGTTGGTAGCAAGATTCAGTGAAAAGGGAGATAGATCATCGCTCCTACAATAAATTATCAACATCAAGAAGGGCCCGCAAGAGCTAATGACATATTTTAACACTAGGTTCCATAAAACTTGGAAAAGGATTTTGGTCCTGGAAAGGCCACCCATAGGTATGGCTATTGTATTTTATTTAAAATCTCTAAATTCAGATATTTCCGTAATGATTCAATCATTGGGAGGGATTCCTTACCACAAGCCTATAACATTGTTTTCCAAGTTGAGAACAATTTAATAAATGTCAAGAAACTTCCTCCCAGAACCCCTTTGCTAATGTACCTTGAGATAGCCCCCTTCCACAAGCACAAGTACCAAGCCTTGCTCAAGCCCCTACGTCCTTATATAACTACCCATCTACTCATTTAGCTCTAACTCCCACTATCACGTCCTCATCTTCTTCTCCGAAATGGAGGAAATGAAAAATATTCTGAGAAACTTTTCTAACGAGATAGTAAATCTTAAAAGGAATCAAGTCACTTATCCAAGACAAAATTATCAAGGCGGTAGGACCATCTATTCCTCTCAATATCTTAATAACTAGAGGCCACCACCTACACAACTGTTTAACCAATTAGTTCATGTACCAACGCCACTCCAGAATATTCCAATTAATAGTATAAGAGATATGGTACCTAGGAAAAACCATTTGGTTGAAGACCCCAATGCATGGTGCTTCCCCTGTAATAATTCCCACATGCCAAGAGATTTCCCCAAGGAACTTGCAACAAAAGGTGGCCAAACAATGATCAAGAGAAGGCTATGATGTAGATACATCCAGAACTCATCAGTCCACAAGAGTCTAAAATGTTTCTTTCATCACACAGATTCAAGGGTGTTCTAGAACAGAAGCAAGAGATCGCACTGAGCATACTCTTTTCTCTTAGATAGAAGGAGAGGAATCTGTATTTACAAATGAAGCATTTATTTCAAATCCTATTCAGTTTAATTACAACACTCACTTTAAGAAAAGGATCATAGAGGCTGACACTCTGATCCCAAGCATGACTGGAAAGATGCAGAAAGAGCCTTCAACCATGACAACCACTTCACCACCTAATGCCTTAAAATAATCTCTAAGAACTATTCAGAATCAAGATGTCCCCCACCCCTCCGGTGAAGGGATAAAACACCAATCATCATCCAAAGCATCACCACTGGGACCAATTAACGTAGTCCAATAACTCAAGAAAGTGCTAGCTAATGCATCCTTGTGGGATCTTCTGAGCATCCCAGAGTAGAAGGAGTTTCTCCAAGAAGCACTCAAACCAAATGATGATCCAACCACCTTCAACAAGGAGAAGGAACAGGTAAAAGCCACTCGAGTCTCAATGGAGGCATTATTGTTGAATCAAAAGGGAGAGGTTAGTAAACCAATGCCCAACCCTTTTTCATGACTCTAATCATAGGTAGGAAATTACTACATAATTCTATGATAGACTCCGGCACTAGCACTACAGTCATGCCCAAAGCAATTGTAGATGCCTTGGGCATTAAATATGAACCCTTGAAGAGAGGATTCATGTAACTAGATGGGAAGTATATCCAAACCATTGGAGCTATCAAGGGACTCCCATTATAGCTCTATTCCTTCCTGAATATAACCGTCCTATAGGATATTATGGTAATCGATGTCTTGCCAATCTTTGGACTTTGCCTCTCTCGTGATTTTACTGACTAATATTGGAGGCTATATGTCTCTAGATTGGTCTCATCTGATTTTACTGAACCAAATATGGGTCTAAAATGAAGGTCTTGTTAGAACCCCTCACCAAGGAACATATAATGGACCAAGTGGCTTCAGGTTTTGAAGCTTCCCATGCTATGATCACTAGGGAAGAAGAATCATACATAGAGGACGGGGACCCTCAAAGCGACGATCATTTATCCAACCTTCCCCGGTGATCCTTTTGGGAAATTTGATTCCACTAGTTTGGGAACTTATATCATTTTTATGAGGACTCTATGATCCCTAAGGTGGAAAAAGGATATGATAAAAGAAAGGAATCCCCCAAATATTCCCAGATATGGACCCTACATTTTGATGGGGCCAAAAGTAAGAACGACTCAGGAGCTGGAGTGTGCTTGTTATCCCCGAGTGGAAGAAATATACTCCAGTCATTCCATTTCCAATTCTCTTGTACCAGTAATGAGGCAGAATACGAGGCCTTGGTGCATGGCTTGTCCATGGCCCGAAAAGAAGGCATCAAACAGTTGAGAGTCTTTGACGACTCAGAATTGGTAGTGACACAAGTAAGAAACACTGCCACCATAAAGAATCCTAGGATGAGGTCCTATCGGCACCGGGTGTGGGATCTCATAGATGATTTTGAATCCTTCAATATCAAGGTTATTCCCGAGATCAAAATATGGAAGCTGATAGGATGGCCTTGATAGGGTCGCAATTCGACCCAATTCAGGATTTGATAGAAAATGAAAAACACCATAAAACTGATCATCCGCCCTTCTATCCTAAAAACTCCAACCATTAGCAAGTCTTCGATAAGTGAGTGGAATATTATACATTTCCTTGATATTCCAATCAATTTTCGAACCAACTCCAGCCCAAGATCGAGGAAGCATATGGAGATCATATTATCTAGTTGAAAACAAATAAACTTCCAAAAGGGTTAATAACCCTAGAGAGTCTTTTTGACTCAAACGATGCTAGTTCTAACCGAAGGAAGTTTACAGAAATAAAAGAGGACTATGTCAAACTAGAAGTAACTAAGGAGAGATGACTAAAAGTTGGGAAATTAGTGACTCAAAAGGAAGAGAGATAGTCATGGCTTTATGTCATAAGTATGATAAGGTGATGGCTTGGATGTATGATGATCTGCATGGTTACAACAAAGACATTTTTAGCACACCATCGACCTTGAAGAAGGGACTAAGCATGTGCATCAAAAACAAAGGCCCATGAACCCAAAGATAGAATCCCTCATGGTTGAGGAGTTGAGAAAACTACTAGAGGCTCACATAATCTTTCCTATCAAGCACACAACGTGGGTCTCTAATCTAGTCCCGGTAAGAAAGAAAAATGGTGAAATCAGGCTCTACGTGGATTTTAGAGATCTAAATAGGGCCTCCTAAAGGATCACTACCCTTTTCCCTCTATGGAAAAAATATTATAGATGGTCACGAGGCTCAGAGATGTTTTCTCTACTAGATGGTTTTTAGGCTATAATCAAATATGGCTCGCAGAAAGGGATCAACATAAGACTACGTTCATGACCAAATGGGGAAATTTTTCTTACACAAAAATGCCTTTTGGACTCATGAATGCTGGGGATACCTTTCAAAGGGCCATGGATTCCATGTTTGGATCACTGATAAACAAAGTGATCCTTATATATCTTGACGATCTCATGGTGTTCACCAAAACAACGGAGGAGCACTTCGACGCCTTAGAGGTTGTATTCAAAAAATTCCAAGAATTTAGAATCTCTTTGAACCCAAAGAAATGTGTCTTTAGAGTGCCCCAAGGAAAAATCATAGGACATATTGTGTTGTTAGCATATGGATTTGCACGCATGCAAATGACATGCAACAGTGTGGGAACGAAGTCCCTCCTCAATGAAGGTGAGGCTGCCTTTATTGAAAACCAAAACTGTATTTACATCTGTACATTCAAAATTGTATATGGGGGGTGTTTTGGAACATCAATGGAAAGAAAAGTGAATGAGGGAAATGGAATAGAAAGAAGGAAAGGAGTGGAATGGAATGAACTGAAAGAACATGCAAGAGTTAGGTAAAAACAGAGCCTAATATTACATGAAGAGGAAAGATGAATAACCAACACAAATAAAACGAAGTTTGAGTTAGCCAAACAAGAACATGTAAAAGGGAACACACATGAGCAAGTAGATAGTTAGAGCTTGATCACTGTGAACTAGAACAACTGATTACTAATGTTGACAATAATATCAAAGATAATATTTGCATGCAAGATTCAAACACCTAACATCTAATGAACATAAGAACACCAAATGTTACAAGAGGCAATGAATGAGACACAAAGTTCTTATTCTATTAACTCCAAAGTGTTTTTCACAAAGAACACAAAGTTTCTTCTTGAAACAAAGCTTGCACAAAAGTATTATCTTCTCCTCTCTCAAATTCACCCTTACAAATGAGCCCCTCACATCCTTTTATAACCCAAAAGTTGGTTACGAAGTAGTTAGGGTTTTAAATGCACATTAAATAGGGCACTTAAGTGACTTTGACTTTTTCAACCAACTTTTAAAAAGTGACTAAAAATAGAAACCACTTAAGTTAAAAGGTTATTTAAGGAAAAATACATAAATAAAAGAAAATGGGTACATGTGGACCCCACTTAAATGACTTGTATGCCCGATCAAGCAATGTGCCACCGGATCAAGACACCACAGGATTAGTGCCTTATCCATTGGGCCAAGAGTCCACCTATCCCGATCGTACGGGAATGAACTCATTGACTGTGCTCTGCAATCCTCCAAATGACAAGAGCGTTGAGCTTGAAACTTGAGCAATTCATCCACATGCTCCGAGTACCTTTCCATGGTGAATTATTCATTTGTCGCGAGACCGTAGTCGTTACGCCACCTTGGTTTATCAGAATCCAACTTCTGGTCTTTCGCCATTGAGAAGATCTCCAAGAGCCAAAATTGCAATTCACCTCCAATGGTATTACAAAACATGGCTTTAACAAACACCCCATGAATAAATATAACCAGTTATTTGCACCATACATCTGATTTGATGAAGTCGAAAACATTGTCTAGTTTTGCAAACACTTTCTACAAATTGAATAACCTGACTCTTCCATCTCACTGCACAACCTATCTTTTATTGATTCACTTAACATCACCAATAATCACCAAAAATAACATTTTCCTTGTTTGAAATGATGGAAGTATGACTGCCACTGCCTTTGAATCTCCTACCAATCCAAAAGCTGATTCACTTTCACTTGATTTCAATGCCCCCATTTCAGCAACTAGTCTCTGGTCAGATGAAGCTTTGAATGTTTTCTCCCAAGCCATTGTACACGGTAGTGAATATTTGTTTCCTGCAGCTGCCATGGATCTGAGTTCAGAATAAGGATAAGCTTACAGCTGCATTATGTTTGCTACTTGTGACTTTCATTTGTTGCAGCTTTTAGCAATTAAACTGTAAGCTTCATCAGGGCCCCAGATCCATCCATATGCATTACGCATTCTTTCTGAAGGCCGATGAAAATGTAGAATATAACAAGTCACAAAAACAATTCATTTTTTCAAACATACTTGCCCATGGTTCGGTCGGGTCGCATTGACACCCGATTATCATCCCTCGTTGATCTTCTAGCGCCATCCTATCTCCTCTTCCCAAAGATTGTTGCCATGCATCCCTGGGTTTCTCAGATGCCTGCCAACTTAGTGACTCGTTGAAGATGCTCATATAATTGCAAAGAAAATTGTGCTTCATGAATATTCTGATATGAAACAGACCCACCTCTATGAGATTCTCTTCCACGAGTTACATCGTAAAACAAGTAAGGTCTCATTAGAGAATCTTTGTAATAAATTTCATCAGGTCTCCTAGTAACACTCTCACTGTCACTTAATCGATTAGGCACTCAATATTAAGTGGCGCCTCCGGATTGGCATTTAAAACCTTCTTCAGTTTCTCGCAGCGGTTCTCGGCCTCTGGCTGGCGCGAACATTAGAAGGCACGTCAATATTATACTGCTGCTTGAAAATTGCCGCAAAATGCCTAAAGAGGGCCTCGTCAAAATCTCTTCCTCCGAGAGATCTGTCAAAAGCATGAGCCAAAACCTTAAGCTCGCCCTTCTTGAAAGCGGTGACACAAACTTGCATGCGTTGCATCCAGAACTGCCCTACGCTCAAGATCCGTGAAATATACGGGTATCCCAATACAACAATCCACAATCTCCATTTTTAAATTATCCTTGGCAGTTTTGCTTCTACCTTGGCGTGGGCTCTCTCTCTCTTCACGCGTGGAATCTTCTTGTGCTTGGGCCTGCGTGGAGATCTGTCCTCCTTACGTGGTCTTTTAGACAAAATACAAGCTCTATTTGTCTTATCCAATCCCTGCAAATTCGTTGAAACTGACTTCTTCTTCCCTGTAGCTGCTGCATATAGCCAACTACTTCCTCACGGCACTTTCCTAGGAGAATTTCAGTTATACGCTCCACTGATACTGCCTGTGCAGCATGATTTTGAGAATCCACACCCACCCTCGCCACATCAAGGCGATAGACCTTCATTTCACCATCAATGAATCCATGATCCAGAACACACTGTATCAATTCATCTGTTGCAGCATTTGATGGAGCGCAAACAAGCATTCGTGGTTTAGGGCAAAGTTTAGGAAGCATACGGAACAGTGTGCGATCCATACTCTGAAGAACATCATCGATTGATCCTGTGCCAATACTGTCAATACTGTTTGCATTATTATAGGATTGCTGTAGCTTTCAGGAGCAAGTTTCTTAAGCAGTGCACCATAATAGTGCTGATATTGAACAAGATGAATAACATTCAACATTCCTCAGACTGTGTGTGTCCTGTCCCTGGTGGACCTTGCACCAAAGTGAAGGGCCAGGGTTCCTGCCATCTAGCAGACCCAACTCCATTTGTACCAGGTGTTGTATGCATAGCAGCCCACTGAATTGCGGCTAGCTGTGGATCATTGAAACTCCTATGAAGATGGTCGATAAAATTTGGTGTGAAACATTCGAGGCATTCTTTGAGAAATTTGCTCCTCATTATTTGGAAAGTGCTCTGGCCTGGGATTTAAAATTGCTTTCTGCATTCTCATCCTTTGCATGCATGGAAAGCTTCTGGTGTTCTTCTCCTTCAGATGCGTGGGATGTTGTCTTGTCTATCCTGGCGCCTTCTCTTCCTTTTTGAACTGTGTTTAATCTGTTCCCTGGTGCGTGGAAAGTTCTTTCCTCTAGTTGGTGCGTGGCCTGAGCTGCTCCTTTCTGCATGCATGGAGAATGAATCTTCTTGGCTGGGTGTAGGAGCTAGTTTTCACCTCCATCGTGGTCTTTTAGACAAAAATAGAAGCTTTTATTTGTCTTTTCCCTGGTTGTGCGTGGCTGTGTGGACAGGTGCGTGGAAGACTGTTCTCTTCCTCCCACGTGGTATCTTCAATGTTGGGCACATGGACAACTGTTCCTTTCCTTTTTTTATATTAAAACTGTTCTTTTAATGTGTGGAATTTCTCATGGGCTGGGCGGCTTGCCTTCTTGAAACTGTTCCTCTCTCCCTTCTCCATGCGTGGGAGATTGTTGTCCTTCCTTTCTTTGCTGTTATTTTCTTCTTCTTATGCAATGCGTGGAGCTGTTGGAAACAAAACCAAAAACTTTCTTGTATTTCTTCTTCACAATGGCGTTAGTTTCTCTTGCATAAGGTGACAAAATATTATGTCTTCTTGAAGAAAGAAGCAATTGAAAGCTTCACACGAATTTTTCAACGGGTTTGATGGAGGAAGTTACGGGAATTAATCTAACTTCCTCTCTTCCTGGGTAGTGGCTTAAGTGCGGGAAATGGGAAAAGTAACGGGCAATTGCCAACGGGAATGGAAAAATGGGTTGGCAATCCCCATCCAATTTCCCCATGTGGGAAATTGGGGAATTTTATGCCCGTTTTCCAATCCATGATTTGGCAATTGGCAGAGGAAAACCCACGTGCGAAGGCAATTTGCCAGTGGAAGTGGAAAACCGGGTTGGAAACGAAAGCTTACTTCCCCGGCACTAAAACTTGTCGAATGAACTTTAATTTATATTTATTTAATTAAATACTCCTTAAGTGATTTTTAAAAATTAATTTAATCAAACAAGGAGCAATTAATTAATTAAATATTAATTAATTATTTTAATGTATTTTAACGCGTTTTAAAGCCTAGCGGGAAGAGTTCTTGCCCGAAAATCACGAAACGAAGACCGAAATGATCACAAAAATAAGACGATCTAAAAGAGTCCAATTAACCACGCAAAGTAACACTTTTCAAAAAAATTATTTTTAATTATTTTTTAACAATTTTGCAAAGTCAAAATTGGCTGATAACATGTGTCAAATGAAGGAATCTCCATTGATCTCGAGAGAATCAAGTCCATTCTGGAGCTACCCTTGCTAGTCAATAAAAAATTAGTCCAATCTTTCCTAGGAAAGATCAAATTTGTCAACAAGTTCATTTTAGACTTTTTGAGACAATACGCCCTGATCACTCTTATGCTAAAAATGACCTTAGTTTCAAGTGGACCTTTGAAGGTCATCTGGGCCATGAGGTAATAAAAGAGGTTGTTACATCTGCCCTGGTGTTGTGCAATTTGTACTTCTCAAAATATTTCATTATGTATGTATACGGGGGTAAGCATAGCATAGCATCTGTACTGACATAGAAAGGAGAGTCACAAGGAGAGGAACATTTGATCACCTTCTTTTCAAAGACCCTCCATGACTATGAAATAAGGTACAATTTTGTAGAAAGACAGGCTTATGCCATAGTCAAAAGTCTGAAGAAATTCTGGCACCTTGTCACTCATAATAGAATCCAAGTCATGGTGGCTCACTCTAGCGTCAAGGAATATATAATGGAGGGAAAGATAACCGATAAAAGATCCAATTAGATCACTAAGATCCTTGAGTATGACATTGAGGTAAAGCCCAAAAATATTATAAGGGGTAGCGGCCTATGTCAATATACGCGTAGGAATCTACGCCCCGATTCATGATGAATTCGAGGAGATGTTGTATCTCTAGGAAATTGATTCAGATAGCTAGGCCTCAAACATGATCCACTTTATGCAGACCGAGAAGTATCCAAGCCATCTCCCCTTGAAAAAGAGGAGATATTATAGGCAACAAGGGCCAATTTTATTATAATTGACAACTTCCTTTTTAAGAGGAATTTTAATGGAATCCTACTAAGATGCCTAGACAATGAGGAAGCTAAAAGATTCTTACATGAATTACATCATGAGATCTCGGGAGGCCACTTTTCTGCCCAGACCACAGCCATAAAAATCCTGCAAGTAGGATACTTTTGGCCAAGTATGTTCACTATGATCAAACGGAAATAAACAGATGCAAGGTTTGCCAAGTTTACATAGGTTTTCAGAGGAACGTAGCATTGCCTCTCAACCCCATCTTGATTGAGGAGCCATTTGCACAATGGGGTTTGGACTTCATTAGAATGGTTAATCTAACTTTGAGTGCTAGCCACAAATGGATCCTCATAGCAACCAATTACTTCACCTAATGGGTGGAGGTAATCCCCCTTAAGGTGGCCATTGATAACATGATCCTAGGACTCTATAGGATATAACTACACACTCCCCCCCCCACCCTGTCATATCAGATAATGCTAAGGCCTTTGTGGGAGCCAAAGTATCTAACTTTGTGGTAAAGCACGAGATCTACCTAAAAATGTCCTCCAATTATTACCCACAGGGAAATGGTCTAGCAGAATCTACCAACAAAAACTTAATCAGACTCATAAAGTGAATGGGGCATGAGCATAAGATATTATGGCATGAACATATCAAAATAGCCTTATGGGCTGATCAGATCACTCAAAGAAGATCCTGAAAAATTCATCGTATGAGATAGTCTATGGGAAAAGTGTTGTAATATTGATTTCCCTGGAAATCCCCGCATTACAACTATTGAAACAGTTGAGATAGAAGAGAATGGAGCGATGCAAGTGAGACTCGTTGAGATAATAGAACTCCAAAAGAAACGTGAGTCTTCTCACGAGGCCATGATTAGCCACCAATAGGTAGTCAAGACTTGGTTTGATCAAAATACATCAAAACCAGAATTCTAGGTCGGGACTATGGTTTGAAATGGGACACAAGAGTTGTCAAGCCTGAGAATCATGGAAATTTTGACCCACTATGGATGGGACCCTTTAGGATCAATGCATGCAATCAACACAATGCATTTTATCTTGAAACTATGGAAGGTAATTCCAGTGAACATAATTCACTTGAAACCTTTCTTGTAAGTCCCTTCATAAAAGGTTGTATCATATGTACAATTTTTAATCTCTTTGTTCTTTGCTTCGTCTGTTTGCCCCTTAAATAAGTTTCTCGGGCATGTGTCCTTCATGGATCGCCCTTTCCTCTTTTAAATTTTGGAGGAAGTGTAAATTCTTGTTTCTCTCGAAATTAATGATCCAATAACTTCCTTGACACTTGAGAGAAAATATTTCGAATTGACACAAAATCCCTCGAAGAACGTAGAGTTTGGCACTTGAGGTCATTAATTTGAAATGGTTTTTGTGTGAAGTGACCATGTTTACACGCAAGCCATTAATCTTCGAGTGAGGGTGGTAATTTAAGATATTGGGAATGTCAACAAGGTTCATTCCAAATGCTAGTCTTCCAAATCAATTGTCAAGTATCATAGGTAAAGGGATTCTAGCCTTCTCCAAATTCAGAGAAACACCATGATAGCCTCCAATTCTACACAAATAGAAAAATATTACCAAGTACAACCCATTCCCCCTCTTCCTCTGCAACCAAATTTGAATTTCCAAGATGGAGGGTCTCGATTTAGTGACCCTACTATGATCTCTGACCCCACTGACAATGTCTTCAACCCGGTCCTCAACAAGAAGCCCAAATCTCTGAGAGAGGCAACCTACACCAGGTTTCTCAACCTGGGAAATTTTGAATCTTTCGGCTCTAGAATTTGGAGTACGATGCTCATCCAATACATGATGCCCCTTATGCACCCATTCTTGGAACTCATATGGATGTGCTTGCAGACTATTTCGATTTTGAAACCCATTCCATCCAAGACAAAAAATCAATGGTGGTGATTACACCACAAGCTATTAGGGACATGTTGTCTTTGACTCACGACCCAATAGATAGTTTTTATGATATGTCAACAGTCCAAAGTTTCTAGGCACAATGTCGAGAATAAAGCCTCATTCCTTAATAAGGAGTGAAGCAGAGATGGATATAGGCGGTTCGGGGACCATGGGATTTCCCATTCCGTTGAAATCACTTTTAGTAGATTCTCAAGATGCCTGTTCCATGTTGGCATTCATCTTCATGCAAGATTCAGACATAAGCATTGAGGATTAGCAGATGGTATCTTTTTTTTGAATGGGGTTTGTTAAGAAGGATCGGACATACTACTTTTATTTTGTTGAAGTCATTGTGAAATCTATTTGCAAACAACTTGACCAATTCTCGGTGACCTTAACTTTCAGGTATTCATCTATCTATTCCATCTCATTCTGTATCAGAATGCCCAATATTTCAGTCAATTTATGACTCTGACTCTATGGGACACGAGAGGTGGATCCTCAAAAAATCATTCCAGTGTCCGCATGGACCCATATAATGTCTTGTTCATCAAACGTGTATGAATTTTTAATATTTTTGTGAGCCCCTTCGCTCAAGATTGATCCTAAAGGGATCAAAAATAGGATGAATGACTCAATGTAATCCATCCTCGTAGACCCCTTACACCCCTACTGATTACTTCTTCACTAGAAATTATTACCCACATGGAAATGGTCTAGCAAAATCTATCAAAAAAAACTTAATCAGATTCATAAAGTGAATGGGGTGTGAGCATAAGATATTATGGCATGAAAATATAAAAATAGCCTTATGGGCTAATCAAATCACTCTAAAGAAGATCCTGAAAACTTCATCGTATGAGATAGTCTATGTGAAAAGTGTTGTAATACTCGATTTCCCTGGAAATCCCCGCATTATAACTATTGAAACAGGCTGAGATAGAAGAGAATGGAGCGATGCAAGTGAGACTCACTAAGCTAATAGAGCTCTAAGAGAAGCGTGAGTCTTCACATGAGGCCATGTTTAGCCACCATTAGGTAGTTAAGACTTGTTTTGATCAAAAGACATCAAAACCAGAATTTCGGGTCGAGACTATGGTTTTGAAATGGGACACAAGAGCTGTCAAGTCCAAGAATCATGTAAATTTTGACCCATTATGGATGGGACCATTTAGGATCAATGCATGCAAGAAACATGCATTTGAGCTTGAAACTATGGAAGGTAATTCCAGTGAACATAATTCACTTGAAACCTTTCTTGTAAGTCCCTTCATAAAAGATTGTATCATATGTACAATTTTTAATCTCTTTGTTCTTTGCTTCATCTATTTTGCCCCTTAAATAAGTGTCTCAGGCACATTTCCTTCGTGGATCCCCCTTTCCTCTTTTAAATTTTGGAGGAAGTGTAGAATTATTGTTTCTCTCTTGAAATTAGTGATCCAATAATTTCCTTGACACTTGAGTGAAAATATTTTGAATTGACACAAAATCCCTCGAAGAACACAGAGTTTGGTGCTTGAGGTCATTAATTAGAAAGGGGTTGTTGTGTGAAGTGACCATGTTTACACGTAATCCATTACTCTTCAAGTGAGGAAAGATATTTAAGATATTGGGAGTGTCTAACAAGGTTCATTCCAAATGCTAGAGTCTTCCAAATCAATTGTCAAGTATCATAGGTAAAGGAATTCTAGCCTTCTCCAAATTCAGAGAAACACCATGATAGCCTCCAATTCTACACCAATAGCAAAATCTTACCGAGTACAACCCATTCCCCCTCATCCTCTGCAACCAAATTTGAGGTTCCCTGATGGAGGGTCTCAATTTAGTGACCCTACTATGATTTCTGACCCCACTGACGACGTCTTCAACCCGGTCCTCAACAAGAAGCCCAAAGCTTTGAGAGAGCCAACCTTCACTAGGTTTCTCAACCTGGGAAATTTTGAATCTTTCAGCTCTAGAATTTGGAGTACGACGCTCACCCAATACATGATGCCCCTCATGCACCCATTCTTGGAACTCATATGGATGTGCATGGACTATTTCGATTTGAAACCCATTCCATCCAAGACAAAAAATCAATGGTGGTGATTACACCACAAGCTATTAGGGACATGTTGGCTTTGACTCACGACCCAATAGATAGTTTTATGATATGTCAAAACTCCAAAGAAGTTGGCTTCTTATGATTTTTCCTTAATTCAAGACTCATGGAGGTACGACCCAGATGAGACAATGGTTGTGACTCTAGTTCATAACAAGGTATTAGACTCGTATAACCATGAGCCAAGGGAATATTTTCAAGAAGGGTAGAGCCCCGGGTAGAGTCACCCAACACATTTTTGAGCTTATAGACATCCGACCCCGAGGTTGGGAGGCATTCGACAAGTCAAGTACAAATATGACCCCACTCTCACCATGACCAAAGGACTCCGAGTGGCCCTAAAGAATAAGGACTGGAGCGGAGAGAAGATTGAATCATATTGGAAATATAGGCAAGAGATTTTCTATACCACCAAGAATTTTGAGTTTGTCTCCAGTGATGAGCAGTGGGAAGAGTTTTGGGATTTAAATCATGTGTCCAATATGGAGAGCGAGGATATGGTCACAATCACTTTAGATCGGTCCACAAAATTGACCGTAGAATCCTCTGGTCCCCAATAACAGAAATTACCTATTCCTACTCCACCTTCTATTCCTTAGTAGAGTCTTCCAGTTTAGGTTTCCTTGTTGTAGCTCTACAATCATCCCCTCGGGTGAGAAACCTATGGAGGAATCAACCTCAAGCCCACCACATAAGAAGTTAAAATCAGTCACAGATCCTATTTCTCCTCCACCTCTCCCTCCTCCCAGGGCCTCCATTTCAATCTCCCCTCTACCTCCATTTTCCCCTTCTGGAATTATTCCCTTGTCTGTGACTCCATCACAAACTCTCCCTCCACCGGTGCCCCCTTTTTCCTCAACTTCCCTCCACCATCCCAACCTTCTCCCCTGGATGGTGACGAGATCATTTTGTTTCCCTAGTAACTTGATGCCCCAACCACAAGTTACAATCCCTTATGGCCTACCACTCAAATTCCCATTTGCGAGAGGAATGGTCCTTCTTGCTCGAAATTTTGAGTCAAGCCGTGTTTGCCAAGTCTTCTTGAGATAGCCGAAGGCAAAACAAAAAAAAAGTAAATGGTGGCAAGAGCAACAAAGCATATGCAATCATTATATGACCATTAGTAGAGCTCCTTAACAATTACCCAACTCATCCCTCAAACATCCAAACCCACCGAATGCAGATGCGGTAGATGATTATTCTATCAGTTTTGTTGTAGTTGACCTTTTGAGTTCCGACCTTAGGATAAGGTCAAATTAATGAATGAAATGGTGGTGGTAGTCACTACTAGACTACTTGAAGCTCGGTAATTCAGCTGAAAAATGAAAAATATAGCCTTCAAATGGCATAGGCCACTATGTCTAACCATCAACCGAGATAAAGGCCAAAGGTAGAGAAATTGACCAACTCCACAAGGAGTTGAAGGAAGCCCCATCACAAGAGGCCCTTGCAGCTTCTCAAGTGGAGGCTAAGACTCTAGCAGCAAAAATTACCACATCCGAGGCCTCGATCAGTTCACTCATGTAGGAAAAGGGATCTCTCCAACACTAGCCGATTCAAATAAGACAGAGGTGACGAAAATCCAAGCCAAGTTACGTGTCGTCGAGGTAGAAAAGGGTAGCCTCCAAACAAAGCTTAAATCATCTAAGGACGTAGTCAAAGACTTGACCCACAAATTGGGGCAATAATCCCAGAAGGGGGAATTGTAACATTAGTGCAATATTTGTATGCTTCTTGTTGTGATAGAATTGCCACCGTGGCAATGGATTTATCCCCTACACTTGGATTTATATCGATGCATAGGGATTGTGCTCTAATTTGGAAACCACAGACCTCCACCATCACTAGTGTAGTGTCCACCAAGGTCCCTGAATCAAAACTCTTGATTCAGAAACTTTATGATGCTTCAAAATCTGCCCTTCATAGGGAAGGGATTACTTGACAGGTGGCTGATCGCTGTGAAAATCAATGAGATTCTAAGCTGTAACAAGGCCTCCATCAAATGCTAGAATCTCTTGGCATAGCTCCACTAGGGAATCAAAGAGAGGAAGCAGAGCATCAATGAACTAGTTTAGTTAGGTTTCCCTTCCCCTTCCCCGATGATTCTACAATCCTCTCAAAGGACCAAATTCAACAACTCTGATTGTCAAATGCCAAGACAAGACTGTCTTTCAGTCTTTAAAGGAGAGCTCTAGTGTTTCCGAGGTGGAAGCCATTCTAAACCCCATCATGTAGTTGGAGTTCTGCTTACATGTAGTAGTGCAGAACCTCCAAAATTTCTCACATAAGGAGATAATCGAGCTGGATCAAGCTTTTCAGGCCTTGCAAAGAAGGACTTACCCAATAGAGGTGGAATGGCTTGGGTATCAAGCTACGTGCAAAAGCTCTGAGTGGCATTTTTGAAGCCACATTTTTATATTTTGAGGCCGATGAGATGGTCAGATTCTTCCATGACTGGCACAAATTCCCTTGGTGAGTCTTCATAACTGTAGAGTTCTTTTTTTATAATCTTTAAGCCGACCACCGTCTTTTCTTGCTCTAGCCTGGTTTCTTTTATTCACTCAAGTCAAAAATCAGCTAAGTATGTAGATGAATGTGGAAGGTGTCCACATATCTCATTAGTACAATCAGGTATGGAGAAAAGTGGTAAGGATCTCAAACATGCGTCGCGCTATCCACGTGTCCCAGGCCCGATAAAGGTTTCCCCAATGGGGATTGAAAAATCAAAATCATAGCAAAGATGCAACAGGGCCTCCACATGTCACCCAAGTGCACTTTCAAGTAAAGAAAAAGAGGAAGGCCCCCCAAACTAGTGTGTACCCACCACGTGTCTTTCAGGCACATTTTAGAGGATCAAGTTCTAGAAAAGGCTCTCAAACAAGTGTCCACTCTCCATGTGGTAGAAAAGGATCATCATCAACTCAAGGAGTGCTAGTTTGGTGAATTAAAGGTGAATCACAAATATCTCAACAAGTAGTTGAGATATTGACCTAGAAAAGGGAAGATCATGTAAGAAAATTGAATATTTCTAGTAGAAGCTCGATTCCAGACATTGAAGCAAGAGCCACAAACATCTATAAAAATATGTCCGATCCAGAAAGAAAGGAGGAGGAGTTTTTTTAGGAAAACAAACAAAAGTTGTAAAAGATATACATGATTCAATTTTGTAATAGCTAGCCTCAACAAGACTCCATTATAGAAACAAGTTATAATCTATAACATTTTGGCCTTATGTATCATTTTCTCCATAAATAGAGTTCTTGTTTTGTGCACTTTTTCTTTCGTTATTCTGAGTCTCTCTTTTCTAATAAGTAGTTCTAGATAAATTAAGTAATCGATGGTGTTATACTCCCTTGGGTTCCCACTTATTTATTATCTACGCATTATCATGTGTTATGTCTCCTCGGACTCTGATAAATCTAAGGTACTTCTAAAAATAGGTGGATCATGCTATAATGCTCTTCAAACTATTCTAGATAGTCTCCCTGGGTATCTCTCTGTCTCTTTAGGATCTATCCCGCGCATCACCTTAGTTAGTTTTACATTTATTTCAAACATTACGCTAACCCTATCTCACACCACAAAGAAGATCCAACTTCTTTAAAATCTGGAGGTTACCTTAGGGCGCATGTCCCACTAACCTAAGGTATCTAATGACTCTGACAATTCATCTACAAGGATAATCATGAGAATCCTCCATCATGCATTATTTTATTAAACTCTAAATAAAATAATAATGTGATTTTTCATTGACATGTTATTGATTGAATATGTTTTATAATATATATATTATTGTTTGAGATTATAGTTTTATCGACATATTTTTATTATGTTGGGTTTTATAGCAATTTTAATGTGTTAAGTTTTTCTCGTCATTTGATAATTTTTAAACTTTTAATTGACAAAAATACCTCAATTTAATATACAATGTACAAAAATTATACAAAACAATTTTTTATGTTCCATTGAAAAAAATAAGATGCTCTTGGCAAGTCCAACACATTGTTTAGTGTTTCTAGTGTGACCACTTCCATTATCTCTTACCACTAACAATTGAGAGTGACCAGTAATGGACATTGCAAATATTAATCATGATTAGGAACATATGGTCATCAATAGTTTCTACCCTTTTTACCCTTTGAAAGGTTTAATAATTTCTTATGTTTTATTGCAAACTTTTTATCATATGGCTTGACTTAATTAGTATTTTCAAGAGTAATTGAAAAAGAGCACTAGGTTAAAATTTAATAATTTTCATTAAAAGACAATTAAGGGAAATTGGAGTTTTGGTTCTTGAAGTTAAGGGAGGTTTTTCAATTATTGTGTAAGATGTTGAGGGAGAACTATATTCTTTCTAATAAAAATATTGAAGTTTGATTGGAATTTCATTACATTAAATATAAGGTGAATTGGGTATTGATGAATTGTAAAAGTGAAAGTGAAATCAGATGTGGTTGATTGTAAGTACAAATTCATTGTTAGTTATTTCGTTACATGTTTTGTAGTTATTTAACGAATTAAAAAATCATTTCATTTTAGGTTTTTTGTTCACACATTGTAATGATATTGCCTATTGATACTATTAGACCTTAATTGTTTCCTAATTTGACTAGGATTTTGAAATATAAATGACTATTTTATCTTAATGTGGTGCCTTATTTTCCCTAGATGTTTTAAATATATATGGTTACTATTATAGATAATAGTACACTCTATATGTGTTCCATATATTGATTAATTATAATATCCTTTGACCCCTGATTCAAGTTATTTATCATAGAGTTATTTCCCAATCTTATTAATATAATGTCTCTAAAAATAGGATTTCAATATATACTAGTTTATCTATTTTAAATTATATTTCATTTAACTATATGCTTATTTATCAAAAAAATATAAGTTTGAGGAAATGATGGTGATAAAATTCAATCACCACAGAGAATAAGAATAATGGGAAGGGGAATTAGTTTGGCAAGGATAATAAATAAATTTTTGAGGTTAATCCCAGTATGTTCCTTGCTTCAAAGTCTTCTTCATCAATGCACTCATTACTACCTAATCTAGTTCTTTTATTAAAATTAAATGAAAACATCACTAAGAAATTTTGATTATGAGACCTCGAATGAAGAAGGGGTGCAATGTACTAGACCAAAAAAGTCAGTTATCAATTGTTTTAAGGAAATTTATTATAGATAAATGATAGGTTATCTAAATACCTTTTGATCAAGAATTGTTTGGTAATCTTGAATTGCCATGTTAATTTAAAACAAATTGGATTGTTTGGTGCATGGCCCTTTGAACCAAACACTTTAATATAGTATGTGTGAACATTTTAGCTTTTAGAACAAACAATTTATGATGCAATCATGTGTTATATGTTTTACACATCCAATTATTATTATTTTTATCTTCATTAACATGGAATCAAATTATTTTCAATATTATGATAGGCCCGTTTAACCATTCTTAAATACGAAAGCAGCCCTTCACGTTAAGAAATAATTTTGTTGAGTATAAAACTATCATATAAGATTATGGGTTATGTTTGAATAGATAAAATGATCAGACATATGATTGATAACAAAAAGATAATGTAATTAATTCACTATCACACATACACATATGACCATTTTTATGCTTATATAATGAAGGTTTAATAAAAATTGATAAAGGATTCGTGGAAAAGAAACATAATTTTCAATGTATGGAGTGTGGGAATGAAATTGATAATGACACAGAAAAGAACTAATTGTCCCATAAAATAGTGTTTTAGGTAATTATAGATATTTAAGGAATGGGGAAAAATCATATTTATAATAACCCTACTCAGTAAACTAAATAGAAATTAAGAAGATAACCATATTCTATACTTTGGAGTTGTAGAAGCAATTCCAAGATGCATTAAAGAGACATATCTGACATGGGTAGTAAGGCATATATAAAGAGTCAATTGATTAGGATTTTTTTAGGATTATTAAGCCACATAAGAGGAAATGGGAAGGCCAATCAAACAAACATACTCATTTAGAAAATAATTAAGCATTATGTAAGAAAAGGGCCACCCATTTTATGTCATTACATATGTTAGTTGGAGGGCCACCTATTTTATGCCATTACATATGTTAGTTGGAAGGCCACTTTGGTCACCTCTACTAGCATAAGAATCACAGTATATTGAGAATTATATGTTTCCAAAAACCAATATTACCAACAAGTATGGGATTTATTTGTTGAATATTTTAGAATATTATATTTGTAGAAGACATTCTAAAATGTATTAAAGATAAATATTTGACTTAGGAGGAAACATTGGACCTTTCAAGGTGTTGACAAGATTTTGTCTAATATATATGTGATTGTTTATTTGTACCATAAGGTAAAATCTAGTGGTGAGAAGGTAGATCACTCTACATAAGTGGACTGAAAAAAATCGATAAGGAAAGAAAATAAATTCAAAAGGTGATTAACTCGAGTAATCAAGATAATGAAAATAAAGGAGTAAATATGAATATCTAATATGGTGGGGGAAAAAGAGGTGGAATATGTAAATTGATGAAAATATATGATGTCATAAAGCATGAAAGGTCTAATGAGGAGATCAAAAAAATTTATAAGTATTATTTCATGTTTCATTTCATTTACGCAAGATGTATGACATGGAAATATTTGGTTTCACATGCCATCTAACATTACCTTCAAAAGTAGGGATATTCAATAAGTGTTTGCAACATTCTATTAGTTCAAAGATCTTATTTAAAAAAACACGCAGCCTTACCTATAACTCTAAAGGCTCCTTAAGGCCATCCATCGGCTCAAGTGTCTTCAAAAAAATCAAAATTTTATAAACCTTTACATAATTTTCTTGATTCTTGTGTGAAATTCTCTTGCATGATAATAAAAGGTTTGTAGGTGAAGGACAAATGCAAAATGTTGAATAACATTATACATTGAGAAGTATGTATAAATATAGAGAGGGAAGTGATTAGATGGACAATTGCATGAAAAGTATGACATAATTGAATAACCAAATAAAGAATGTAATAAAACATTGCTAATATTCCCCATATTACATTGTTTTTACAAATGTACCCCTAAATAATCACCATCTTCTTCAGATTCACTATCTTGATGATTCGTGAGGTGTCCTTTCGAGATCCCTATGACAAGGACATTGTTTGTATTTACTTAAACCTTGAAGACACAAAATCACGCACATATTACTATTTTACTATGCCGTCAGTATGTTGTTATATGCATGAATATTAAGTAAGAAAAGTATTCACTAGTGACACTATCTCTTTTCCATCTACGTATTTGATTTTTTTCTACTATAACTCTCTTCCACATCTGTCATTTCTATATCCACTTTTGGTCAGATCGCAGGGATCCATGTCTATCTTTTCACATTTTTATTTATTTATCTCATGACATTAGCACCCATCTTGGATGCTAGTGTCCATGTGCTTGTGTCCATCCTGGGTGCTTTTGTCTTGTTTATTTTATGTATATTTTAACATTTGTGGTCAGCCTTTTAAATTTTCTTATCATTATCTGTGTTCATATTTGGCCTTTTGTGTCACTAGTGTCAAATTCAAACAAGATATTCATATATATACACAACATACACACTATTATTTTGGATGGAAATTCAAAGGGGCTATCACATCTACATACTATCACTACTATCAAAGGGACTGCATTTTGGGTTGCATACATTGCATAGGAAGGGGAAGTGTTGAATTCCATACCACACATTTGCATCAAAGCTAGTTATAGCCCGCTATGTTGGTGTTATTGGCGCAATGGAAACCTAAGGACTCTATTTCACATACAAGCACATATAACTGCATGGATTCTTACATGTAGTGTAGCTCTTGGTACTAAGTTCACTCATCGAGTGACCGCTAGGGTTAGTTTGACTTCACATATTATATATTTTATTTAGATCTAATATGTTTGTGAGCTTGTGTAGATAGCTAAGTTTTTTTAATAGGTTACAATTGTGATCGAAACCCTAAAAGTGAATTCGGAGCGATAAACCATATATTGGATTGACAACCCTCAAACCCAAAAAGATAAGATCCTAAAGACTTACATAGACACTAGCATCTAGGATCTCTTGTCCTCCTATGGGTGATCTTGTCCCACACATAATAGAGTTTTAGAACTCTAATCCAGTCACTATTGCATCATTCCCGGAAAATTTAGAAAATACACAGTCTCGACTACCTCCAGTTGCATAGGAACTAGCTAAGTCATCTATCCCTCTTGTTTGCTTAGAATTTACATTTCTTAAGTACTTAGCCTTTTTATATTTTTTTAATATTATCATTAGTTACTCTAAAATTAGATTTAATTCCATTTATATTAAATCATTTGGTGAACCCCACTCTTTTTCAAACTTCTTTCCCTAGGATCCCAAACCCTCATGGCTAAAAAAAGGTACCCATCTCTAAAGCACAATATGACCTATATGCACATGAAACTAGTATTTGCTAATGTTGCTACAAAAATATGAATTGTGTGACCATACCTATAATCCTCAATATGATATAAAGGTCCTCCAACAACTCCTTGACTTCCAAAATTATCTTCTGTTATTTTCCAAACCTATGATATTTACATAGTTTCCCCTGACCAAAACTTTACCACATGTTCTCCCTCATTTCCCATAGCCATGAATGATCCTCCATCTTCCTCTTCCTATACTATGGAAAATGATAGCATTAATATAGATTCTTTGCATGATGATGTTATTTCTTGTGATAACATGGATGTTAATGACTCTACTCTGATATTGCAAATGTAAATATGGATAATGATGTTACTTGTTATTAGTCAATTTGAATGTGAATATATTTTTCCTATTATTCTTACTTCTGAAAATGTTTCCAATGATTGTCATGATAGCTCTAATGTTAGCACTCCTACTTCTTTGTATGTTGATGATAATCTTGATGAAATCCTTTCTTGCAAAAATATGATTGATAGTGACTTAGATTCGATAATGATACTACACATGTTAATGATGATGTTTCTTCCCTTAAAATTTTTGAATGTGAATCTACACCTCCTCTTTCTTCTACTTCTAAAGTTATTTCTAATGATGGCCATGTTGACACCAATCCTACTCCTAATATACCTCTCACTATGTCTCATGATCCTACACCTAGTACATCCATAGAGATTCCACATCCATCTCCTCCTCTCACACCTCCATCCCCTCCTTCCACATCCACTCCCCCTTCTCAGGTTCCCATGATCACTCACAATGGTAGATTTAACCCCTCAATGTTCCTCTCACTTCCTTGGCCATCCCTTCACAAGATATCCTCTCTCTCATGCATATTTTTGGTACTTTTCAAACCCAAGTTCATACCCTTAGCCTCAAGATCAGAGCCTATTAAATTCTTCCTTGACAATAATTCCCTTCTTAGAAATCCCATTCCTAAGAAGATTCACAATTCCACTTTCCCCAAGGGTTTCATCATACCTACTTTCTCATGTTTTGATGGCATAGGAAATCCCTATTTTCATCTAAAAATTACCAATTATCCATGGATTCTTATTCCAATGATTGATCCTTTCGTAATATCCTTGTCGATCATTCTCTCCAGTGGTATACTCATTTACCTTACTTACTATGATATGGAGGATGTTTTTTTAGACGTTTTATTTATAGCAATGGTCTTAAGTTATGAATTTTTCCTTATTTGCATCAAGGAAATAAAAAGCAATCTTAGATTATACTTTACGCTTTAATTCTTACATACATTAGTTATTGTTTCAGCCTATTGATTTAGAAATGTAATTTATATTTTGTCATAGATTAATTCCTCCATTAAAATAAAAACTATTATATGACACATGTGATTCATTTACTCTTTTTGTGCTATAAGGTTATTGATTTAGAAAAGGAATTAATTTTGGATCATGTTATAACACCCCCTTCTACTTCTTCTATTCCTCCCTTGCCTACTAAGTCTTCTCCTCTTCCATCTATTGACCCTCCTCCACGTTCTCCCTCTCTTCCTCCATGCAAGCATCTCCCTTCCCCACCACCGCATCAGCATTCACCTAAATCTTCTCTACTCCCACCTGTGACCCATTACACTTTCCACATGTTGTTAAACCTCATGATGCCTTACGTACCTTACTTGGTAAGTGATTAATTTTATAACCTTCTAACCAGCATCATCCCCCTCATCAGTTTCACTACCATCATTACTTCCCTTTTTGTAATTTTCACCACATCAATGGTCACCGTGAAAATGATTGTTATGATCTCCATGATCGACTACAATAATTAGAATATAAAGGTGTCATTTATTTTCACTCTCTCTCTCATGAGCTCTCTCTCTCTCTCTCCTATTCCACATAAGCACACATTCGCCACCATTATCTTATCTCATTCACCTCCACCTAAGGTTATCATCCACCTATGTCCTCCATTTGGCCCTTCTATAGCGTCATTGTCTTACTCTCCACACTTTGCTACTACTTCTCATTTTCTTCTTAAGCATCTTGTTATGTATTTCTCACCTTCACACCTCCCATTATTGGCACCATTTCCTCTTATATATAATTGAAACCTATACATATGTTTTTGCTCCAAATTCTCCTACTACACATCTAAGGCCACTTCACCTCACGGTAGATGACATAAATTTCCATCTCATTACCTAATGACGCACTCATGACCTTAAGATTCATATATTATTTTTGATAGAATAGTTACTAAAACAAACCTCATTCTCACACTAGGGAAAATCATTCTTCTTTCCCACACCCCAACCCCCCAGTCATCCTAATCACACATAATTATAAACATTATTTTACATCTTCTCATTACATAATTATCACATCATTAATTTATTCCCTTAACTCATCTACATCACATTACCATTTCCATTTTATCTTTCAAATGCATACATTTTTATTTACCATATGTTATACTATTCATTATTATTCACATACAATTCCTATTTAGTCCATTACTTGGCTATTCTTTCCACATCGTAACAAATTTCAACAATTAACAATATATATTAAATCAACCATTCCAACAATGCACATAGAATCTAACAAAATAAAAAATCACTACCAAGTACAAATCATAACCATCACATCATATACAATGCACATCAACAACCAATATGACATCAACATGTATCTATATATCTCATTGAAATCATAAGTTACAAAATACAATCCTTGGAGTTTATATCTCTTTGAACAACAGAAGAAACGCAACCAAATCACACTATTATCATGCCATACATACTCCAAAATCAATCATAATAGCCGCACATTAATCAAATATATTCATCTCACATTACGGTGCTAAAATCCCCTTACGATCACTAGTGCCTAAGAGTTGGAAACTAGTGCCCAAAAAAGTTGGCCACTAGTGTGTGGAAATAGGCACTAGTGTTACAAAGGATAGAAACACCATGTGTTATTTCATCCAGTCAAAATGCCAAAAACTATAAAAATTCAAATTTTACTAAAAATCATCAAATCAAGCAATTTTGACAAAATTTTCCAAAAATAGTCACACATACTAGCTTTGCGGTTATCTATGAAGCCACGACCCACTTGTCACTCTCTCAAATCTTGTCAAAGTAGCTACTCTAACACGTGGGATCCTTGTAGATCGAGAGATCCAAATCTCAATTACTCTTAGTAAAAATGAAATTATTATTCACCTTTTTCAATTTACTATATATAGTAATTCACTTATTAATTTATACTATAGTTGATATTTATTACCCTTCTTGAGTGATGCGGGGAAATCTTCACATAACATCAAAATTTGAAAGTTCTTAGTCTAAACATGTTTATGAGGTAAAGACAAGTATGTTAGATTGTGATGAGGTCCTAGGAGAGAGAGATAGGTGGTTCGGTGGTATAAATTTCAAATTTGACATTTCCCTCCAAAATGTAATTCAAAATTTAAATCATGTAATGAGCAAATATGGCTTGTTA
Source organism: Taxus wallichiana var. yunnanensis (assembly GCA_018340775.1). Classification (NCBI taxonomy): domain Eukaryota; kingdom Viridiplantae; phylum Streptophyta; class Pinopsida; order Cupressales; family Taxaceae; genus Taxus; species Taxus wallichiana. The sequence goes on along the minus strand of CM031242.1, from coordinate 996,097,155 downwards.
AGGAGTGATAAAGGGATTTTTGATGATTTTCAAGTGTATTTAAACATCAAAGCATGTTATAGTTGGTCCTAGGGGTAAATTGAGTCCATGGAATGTTTAAGTGATGTAAAAAAAACCTCATTGTGTTGAAAAAAGGTATATAAAGAGTCTAGAAAGTTAGTTAGGGTTTAAAAAATGTGAGGGTGAATGAGATAAAAGAAAGAGGAATTTTAATGAGAGGTATTAATAATCCTAGATGAGGTAAGGAGAAGAGGAAAAATCATTCCTCAAGGTGATGAGGATGGAAGGAGGAATGGAGTATGAATTGTTGTAAGAAAAATACAAATAATATAAAGAACTATATTTTTGCCCATGGAGGACTATGTGAGTGTTTATGATTCTCAATTTTTGTAGTAAGGAATATTAATTTTCTATGTGTAACTCCTTCTTAGAGAACTAGGAGAATTTATTTCAATAACTTGATCTTAAAAACATTGTGCATGCTTGTAATACACGACCATTAAGGTAAACACTCTTTTTGTCTTTGCCTAGTTGAGTTTGGGACAATCATGATAAATTTTTATTTTCAACTCAAATTGATCTAAAATTTTGAATTCATAAGTATTATGACTATGTTCAAAATTTTTATTTTTATATATTATATGTTTATCATGTAGTTGTGATGAAATATCGGTCTTTTGGTAAGATGCATCTGTTTTCTAGACTAGTTGAGAGGAGAAAACAAGTGAAAATTGAGTTGGGCTTAGGATAAGGACTTGAAATTTTTAGAAACTATCTTGACACATTCCTAGAAAAATTCAATAATAATATTTGAAAATTTAGGGTTCAATCCAAAGTTCTTGATGACAAAAATTTAATAATGAGAATGCATGCAAATTGTTTGATATAATGTATTCCCAGGAAAATAGTCATAACTTTTAAATTCCACAAAAAAAAATGGATGAAATTTGGAACATATGTTCCTTATAGGTACTGCTAAAATATATCAATTTTTTAAAAAAATTGGACTTGTGCAGAAAAATATATGCATGATAGAAATTTGTTGCAGACTGTTTGGTCTTGAGAACACTAGGATGGCAATTTGAGCAAGATAAGTGAATAGTGATTTTTTTATCTTTGTGAATTAATTTGATGATTGTTATAACATTTATTTGAGGTGTAAAACATGTTACATGCATTGGAAGAGGTATTGAAAGCTAAAGAGCCCAAAAGTTGTTTTTTAATCCAAGAAGCTAGTAAGAATGAGGAAGGGCTGTTTGGAAAAAAGAGTAAGTGGATTGTTTCTTTGATTATGAGAAATTTATGGTGGTGTATTTAGAATTGAAAGAGGTTTTTAAATAGGGTATAGTGTTTTTTGAAGACTTATAAAGTGGAAAAAGGTGATTTGATCAATTTTTGCAAGTTTTGAGCCATTTTAGGCTTCTTAGAAGATCCTCTTTGCAAAGCTTGAAGAGGTTGTTGATTTTATTCCTCTTAACTTTATTGAATGCATGATGAAATTTAATTTTATCTACATCATTTGGCATCAAAGAATGAGTTTATTATTGATGATATTTGAATGATGTTGTTGTGGCTAACATTACATTGTGTGAGTGTGTGGATGAAAGTGATAGGTTGAAGTGAAAGTGGCTAAGAAGAAGAGAAGTGGGAGAGTGTGAAGAAACCAAAATACTAGGCCAGGAATCCTTGGTGAGGTGTAGAAAAAAAAATAGAAAGATATGGATAGATAAGAGTTGGTAATAGAGATGATGAAGTTTTTATTCACAAGAAGAGATAAGAAGAGAGATAGAGAGAGAGAATAAAGAAGCAACTAAGAAGAGAGAAGAGGAAATAAAACAATAAGAGAGGATGGAACAAGAGATAATAAAATTGAGAGAATATGTAGATAAGTTAAGAGAAATGATGTTGAAAGAGAAGCAGTATCATTAAGTTTGTGATGAAGAAGAGAGTGAAGTGTCCCTTAGAGCTACTTGTGAAAACAAATCAAAAGAAACACTTGAGAAAGAGGATAAGAAGTGAAGAAAGAGGATGAGGGAAAAGGAAAAGAAAGAGAAAGAAGGTGATTGAATAAAAGATCCATGAGAAGCTCTTCGATCTAGTCAAGAACCATGGTTTTATAATACCTAAATGAATGTAAAAATCAGTAGTAGAGAAGAGAATGATTGGCCCAAGAAGACAAATGAAAGAGAAAGTGAACAAGACAAGAAAATAGGGAGAGTTCAAAATTCTTGAAGAAACAAGCCATGCACAAATGACCAATAATAATTTTGCAAAGGAAAGAAACTAGTATGGTACGAAAAAAGAAGATGAAATGATGAACAAAGAGGCTAAACTCATAGAAGACAAACAGATTTCAAAAGTTAAGGAAGATAAACAAGCAAAAAGTGAAAGCAAGGTAAGTAAAATTGATGACTTGATGGTTGATATTGATGTTTGTGTGAGTGAATTCCTTGAAATTTTACAAGAATATGATTCTAACAAGGCATTTGAGAAACATGATGGTAAACAAGAATGTGATGAAGTTTTCATGAGTAAATTTGATGAACTATTGCAAGAATTATTAGATGAGATGGATGGAAAAGAGGGAAGTGCGGGTACACCTGAAGAAGTGATGGTTTCTTGGGCACATGTTGATCTAAATGAAGGAAAATAACAAGCATGTACGAACATGGAGCAGCTTGGTATGGTGAAGAAAATGAGAGAACAAGAAATAAGACAAGAAAATGAAGCACATGGATAGGAGTCCATTTGAGTAAGAAAAAACATCAGAACATGATGAGAGAAAGATACATAGAGATGAAGAGCAACATAGAAGATGAAGAAGAGTGTATTTTTTCTATTGTATTATTTGTGTATGTAGGTATAAAGCATGAAATCATGAAGACGATGAAATTGAAGATGAATATCAAGAAGAAAAGGAGAAAAGTAAAGGAAAATTCGAGAATAAATACTACTATATGGGACCCAACAGGACATGAAGCAAACAATCATAGTGAGAGTGAGGAAGAAGACTAAGGATAAGGAAAAATGATGAAGACTCGGCTATAAAAACAAAGGATATGGTCATTTTTCTCCCCCTTGTGAGTATGATGCAAGGCCATCTTCAAATAACATCAAAATTTTTAATTTATCATTCTAAACATGTTTATGAGGTCAAGAAAAGTATGTTAGAGTGTGATGAGGTCCTAGGAGAGAGAGTTAGGTGGTTAAGTGGTATAAATTTCAAATTTTACATTTCCCTCCAAAATGTAAATTCAAATTTTAAAGCATGTAATGAGCCAATATGGCTTGTGAAGGAGTGAGAAAGGGATGTTTGATGGTTTCCAAGTGTATGTAAACATCAAAACATGTTATAGTGAGTCCTAGGGGTAAAGTGAGTCCATGGAATGTTTAAGTGATGTAAAAATGCCTCATTGTGTTAAAGGCATATGAAGAGTCTATAAAGTTAGTTAGGGTTAAAAAATGTGAGGGTGAATGAGATAAAAGAAAGAGTAATTTGAATGAGAGGGATTCATAATTATAGAGGAGAGGAAAAGGAATTCCTCGAGGTGATGAGGATGGAAGGAGGAATGGAGTATGAAATTTTGTAAGAAAAATACAAATAATATGAAGAACTTTGTTTTTTCCCATGGAAGACTGTGTGAGTGTTTATGATTCTCAAGTTTTGCATTAAGGAAGATTCATTTTCTATGTGGAACTCCTTCTTAGAGCACTAGGAGAAGGTATTTCAATAAATTGATCTTAGAAACATTGTGCACGCTTGTAATACATAGACCATTAAGGTAAATGCTCCTTTTTAGTGTTTGCCTAGTTGAGTTTGGGACAATTGAGATAAATTTTTATTTTCAACTCCAAATGATCTGAAATTTGAACTAAAAAGGATGATGACTATGTGAAAATATTTTTTAACAATTTTTATATATTATATGTTTATCGGGAGTTGTGATGAAATCTCAATCTCTTGGTAAGACTGTATAGTTTTGTAGACTAGTTGAGAGGAGAAAACAAGTGAAAAGTGAATTGGGATTGGGATAAGGACTTGAATTTTTTAGAAACTATCTTGACACATTCCTAGACCAAATTCAAGAAGAATATTTGAAAATTTAGGGTTCAATCCAAAAATTTTGTCACCAAAATTCTTGATGACAAAAATTTTAATAACGAGAATGCATGCAAATTGTTTGATATAATGTCTGACTAGGAAAACAATCATAAATTTTAAATTCCACAATGAAAAATGGATTAAATGTAGGTACTATTAAAGGATATCAAATTTTTGGAAAAAATGGACTTGTGCAAAAAAATATGTGCATGATATAAATTTGTTGCAAATTGTTTCGTCTTGAGAACACTAGGATGGCAGCTTGATCAAGATAAGTAAATAGTGATGTTTTTGATATTTGTGAAAAAATTGGATGATTTTTCTAACATTGATTTGATGTGTAAAACATGTTACATGCATTGGAAGAAGTCTTGAAATCTAAAGATCCGAAAAGTTGCTTGTTTAAGTCAAGAATCTAGTAAGAATGAGGAAGGGAAGTTTGGACAAAAGAGTAAGTGGATTTTTTCTTTTATTATGAGACATTTATGGTGATGTATTTAGCATTGAAGGAGGTTGTTAAAAAATTTATAGTGTTTTTGAAGAATTATAAAGTGTAAGAAGGTTATTTGATCAAGTTTAGCAAGTTTTGAGCCATTTTTAGGCTTTTTAGAAGATCCTCTTTACGAGCTTGGTAGAGGTTGTTGATTTGAATCCTCTTAAATTTATTGAATGCATGATGAAATATAATTTACTCGCATAATTGAGCCTCGATACTTAGTTTTTCTTCCATTTTTCACCATACAAATCATGATCTCCTCTAGCACAGTAGTATGCAATTTTCACCATCTCATATTCAAATCTCGCATATGTACTAATCAATATACACACACAATTTGTCCACATTACTACTTCTCCTACATTGTCTCTCATTTACTATTAAAAAAATTATAGCCTTGTTTTCATCTTAGTGCTCACTTCTCCACCCTTGACCCTTTTTCCGAAGGGGGCCATACAATCAGGATCATCTTACAATCCCTCTCAGGATACAACACAATCAATTGACATTCCCAATACATTACTATCACAATTTTCTCTAATCTCATTCAAACATGGTTACATTATTCTATATGATAGTTAATACTTGCTACTATTCCAAACCTATCTCCCCAAATGACCCAATCTGGGGGTAAAGAAAAACCTCTCTATGATTAATATTCTAAATACATATTATTCAATCAACTACTATCACTCAAATCAATCAATCAATATAATGATCACAATCACTATTTCTCCAAATGACCTAATTTGGGAACTGAAATACATTACCATCACTTCTAGATGACCTAACTTGGAATCCATATAGCAATATTCAAATCGTAACACCCGTTATTATAGGATTTGTGTAATGAGATTTCTTTTCCTTTTATATACCACTCCTATGTGGGTTCTTCAATCAAGAACAAGTAGGATATACTCGAGACTAATAAGAACTAATCAAAACTAAAAACAAACAAATTTTGTCTCTATCTGTCTACTGAGTAATAGAATCTTTTAGGGAAGCATCATGGAAGGAGAGAAAACATACATCTCTCCCCAATACTCTTCCTCGGTGGCGGGATGCCCAAATGCTCCCATTATCAAACAAATCAGTGCTGGGAATTGATCACTCCCTACCCCCTCTATCTCCTTTGACAAACAATCCAACATCTCTAATGACATCATGACTATTTCTCCAAGTTGCTCCTTACATTGACTGCTCGTTATCTCCTCCTACACCACTTGCGTCAAAATTTTGATCCATGGTTCTCCACACTACATGATCTTATACTCTATACACACTTTGCAATATGGATTCTCAAGACTCTATATAGGTATGTAGCTTAATCCTTTACACTACTTGAATTTAATTCAAATAGCATAAATGGGGGTAAATGTAGACAAAACATCACACACGTATTATTATTTTACTATGTCGTCAGTATGTTGTTATATGCATGAATCTTAAGTAAGAAAAGTATTCACTAGTGACACCATATCTTTTCCATTTACATAGTTTATTGTTTTCTACTATAACTCTATTCCACATCTATCATTTGTGTATCCACTTCTAGTCAAGTCATAGGGATCCTTGTATGTATGTCTTTTCACATTTGTCATTATTTATCTTAGGAAACTAGTGCCCATTTTAGACACTAGCACCCGGTGCATGTGTCCATCCTAGAATAACTTCTATCATGTTTATTCCTTTTGTATATATTGACATTTATGGTCATTATTTTCAATTTTATTATGTGTATCCCGTTTTAAAAGTCATCCTATTGTGTCACTAGTATTTAAATTCAAACAAGAGATTCATATATATGCACAACATACACAATATTATAATGATAGAAAATCCAAAAGGGTTATCACACCTACATATTATCACTACTATCAAAGGGACTACATTTTGGGCTGCATACACTGCATAATAAAGGGAAGTGTTGAATTCCATACCACACATTTGCATCAAAGGTAGTTATATCCCACTATCTTGGCATCATTGGCATGAGGGTAAATGAATATATTTGGATTTGATTGGTTCGAAGATGGAATTTATCTTTGATGGAACTGATTTATATAATCTCGAGTAGCAACTTGTGAAAGCTTCACCACTCCCACCGAGTTTCTTAGAGTATCTTGTTATCTCCGTTTTGAGTTCATGACAAAATGATTAGATAACCCCTACGAATTTTTGAAGTTGATTTTGCATTATGGCCTCTTTTAGAGAAATTCGGGTTTTCGGGTTTGTCGACAGTTCGACATGAGTTTAAACATGCTTTGTGTCGCCTGTTTTCCGAAACCCGAAACCCGCTTCATATTGAGAAAATCAGGTTTTCGGACCTCCGGCGCATCGGAACATGCCTAATTCAAAACATGTTTTGTGTCACTGTTCCTCGATACCCGAAGTCCATTTTGGTCTTTCGTATCGGGTTTTCGGAGCTGTGAAGCATCTAAACATCTCATGCTTTATGTTTTGTGTTTCCCGAAACCCGAAACCCGAATTGCACTAAGCCCCCTTGTGTCGGGTTTTCGGACCTCTCAAACATGCTGACATGGCATTCATGCCGAGTTGTCGGTGAGTTGGCACGTGCCGAGCTGAAGTGTATTAATTACAATTTTCTTATAAATACGTAGATTTCCACGTCATTTTTACCTTGGACCTATTTTTAACTCATGGATTTTTCATACATGCTCTTCGACCTCGAAACTCGAAAGCTCACGTGCGCCTGATTGAATCGCCTATTTTTGATCTTCCCTTTCTGGATAAAGGGTTTTGAAGGCTATTATGCAGTGTCGCAGACCCAAAGTATATTGAAGGTTTGTGTGCGGACTTTCCGAGTTCCCGACATCAACACAAGTGTCTATCTTTTCTGAAATCATCGGCAAAGCTTTCCCAAAGAGCAATTATCAAACGTGTCGGGTTTTTCAGAAGTTCGACAGTTTCAGTGCATCGGGTTTTCAAGATTTCCCGACATCCTCCTCGCTTCAGTGTCGGGTTCTTCCGTTCTTCCGGCATATCCAGCAGGTCAGGATTCTCACAGTGAGCAGTGTCTTCTGAGCTTCGAAACTTTCTTCCTTCGATATCCTTCATGTCGGACCCTGGTCCATCTCAGGAAAAGACCGAGAAGACAGGAAGAATGAAATATAAGTTTAAAAAGGTGGAGTCTCCATCGTATATTGATTGCAACTACGACATCCGAGACACCGAACTCGGAAATATAGACATTGAAGATTTCTGGAGTAGGGTGAGGAGTTCCTCCCAAACTCCATGGATGAAAGCTATAGCCGATAGTGGCTTGCCTCTCGCAGCGGGTCTTCCCATGTCCGCTCAGTGTCCAGAATTCATCTTGGCTTGTGCGTCCAGTTATGACTCGGTGTCTCGTTCTGTGAGAAGTCAGACAGGTGAAGTAGCGATCAAATTGGATGGAGGTTATTTTGATGACCTCCTCAAATTGCCTAATTTTGACGAGTATGGAGAGTTGGACATCAAGTCAGCTCAGAAAGCCTGGGACAACGATCAGGAAGACTGCATCAAGCATGTGAACAAGAAGTTCTTGATCAAGGCCAAACCAGTTGTGTCAGATTTCCAAGGATTATCCCCAGGAGTGATTTCATCCAAAGAAATCAATGACATCATCACCTATTTGAGTCGGGTTTTGGTTTTTTCTGAATCGAATGTATTTCAAGGATGGATGTATCAATTTATGATCACCATCAAGAAGAATCGGCGAGGGGATCATCGGGGTACTCTCATCAGCAATGAGATTGATTCCCAAATGACAACGGTCTTGTTTGGGAAATTTTATATGTCTTCATATGTCACATACGCAGCAGCCGGGATGAGGAACTATCCCAAGTTGGATACCAAGGGAAGCAGAACGGTGAACCAGGTTTATCAATACTTCCCTCAATTGACAAAGAAGGGGTCCAAAGACCATTTCAGGAGGGTGAATGATGCCTTCTTCTATGAAAATATCTACAGGATAAACCCTGAGCTGAGGAAGACAAGAGTCTCAGATGAGGCTTGGGCTGAAGTTTCTAAATGGGGATGTATCTTCTTACAATTCAAGAAGTTTACATATCTTCGGGTGGTCATGTACTCGGGAGATCCTTTTCACCTGCCCCGATATCCAGGGGATAGACTGATATTGATGGAGTTGGTTAGGTAGCTGTTGGATTTCCATAAATTCCAACAAAGCAAACATAAGGCTGTTGTATCCTTCCCGATTTCTATTGGGAGATACACTTGCTCAATAGTAGTGAAGGCCAAAAATGTTGTCCATGAACTTCAGGACAAATTAAAGAAGCATATGAAGCCTCGAGATGGTTTTGACATCCGAGGAGTGCTCAGAGCATATGGAACCCAGCATCTGCACAGGCCAAACATAGAGGATATTTGGGTGGATCTGCGTAATGAGGTTGTTGTTATTCAGAAAGGATAATAGCAGATTGACTATTGCTGAGATTCAAACACTGGAGCTTGCTGATTTACCAGAAGGTACGAGTGACAATGAAAGTGTTTTGGATCTTTCCTATGATGGACTAAATGAGGATCAATATGTTTTCCCACCTATTGATTGGTCAGCCAGCGAAAAAGCCTCTATTACAGATAGGTCGGCTCTAATCCTTGCTCGCACCAAAGCATGGCTCTCCTCTTGGGGAATGAATTTTAAAGATGATGAGTTTTCAAAGTTGGCTGCTTCAGAGGCGGGGCCCTCCAAAAAGGAAAAGGACAAGAGATCTTCTAGGGCACCTATAAAAGTCAAGATTGTCAAGAAGAGGAAAGAAAGACAAATCTCTTCAATTATTTCTCCAGCTGAAACGGTGGATGTGCCAGAATCACCAACACCACCAGAAATAGGAGAAATTAATTTGGAAGAAGGAGGAAGCCAGCTTCTGGCTTCATCATTTGTTGATTATCAAACTGAAGAGACCTTGTCTCTTGCATCCCAGGCTTTGGAGTCTGAATCTGTGCCTCCCCCCTCACAACCACTCCTACCTCCTCATTCTCCATCCACTTCTTCAAGCATGGCCGGTATTTTCTCTGGACTCTCACCCCTCTCTGCTGGAACCCAAGTGATCACCAACACGCCCCCTCCTGTGCCTCTCTTTATTGAATCTACTACCACATTGGCAACTATTCCCCCTCCAATAGTAGAATCTTCTCCTCTTGAGAGTAGAATACCGTTTCATAACATTTGCAACTTCCTCGATACGCCGCAATGGCTACTCGAGCAAACTCTAAGGAAGAGGAAGGTAATTGTACCCCTACAGACCTTTGATTTCAGCTCACTCAAGGCTCCTACTGCAAAGTCGGCCAAGAAGCCCAAAACAGTTTCAAGGGTTTTGGTGGATGCTTCAGGAGATAAGTTCGCAGAGATTGCCACTCCCTCGACTGACAAAACTAGGGAGGATATAACAGCCTCTGATTATCAGATAACCAGGGTGGCTCTAGGGAAAGTGACAACAGAAGGGGTGCAACAAGATGCACGGGATGCCACAAATGTGCTGTGCCAAAAGTTGAAAGAAACAAAAGACAGCAGAGATGAGCTTAAAAGGAAAGTAGAGCAGTTGACAGAGGTTTTGCTTAAATTCTCAAAACCCCTTGAATCCATACCACCTTCTTCTATTCCTGTCGGATTCGATTTCTCATCGGTACCTACAATTGAGAAGATTGCTAAACAAGGAAGGGTGGTCGATGAATGGGTCCAAAGGTTGCTCCAACAGGGGAAGGAAGTGATACAAGGCGTTGTGAAAGTTCATCAATCTGTGGGGGACATTCAGAAGGATGGAGAAAAGATGGATGAGGAGATTTCTCAAGAAATTGGACATCTTGATTTGACTTATGAAGCTCTCCAAGTGTTAAAGCAAATACCAGCACATCTCTTGGTAGAAGAAGGTATTCTCCCTCATACGGATAAGCATTTCCAGCTGACCAAGGCCATCAGGTTCAGGGTGAAGATTCTCAACGAAGCCTGTGCTAAGTTGAGAGAATCAAGGGATAAATTGATTGATGGGAAAAGTGATTTGGAAGAAGAGTTGCTGAAGATTTGTTCAAAGGTGTCAGTTGGGAACTCAGGTATACTATCAGCAGATGATCTCTTCAAACAATTCCAAGAGTCATTCGACATGAATCAATGCTCGGATTTGATCTTGAGATCATTGATCGGTTTGTAAGGATTGAGCATTCTTTGGAGGCCTTAAGAAAGCTCAGCAAAGGATTGAAAAAGCTTCCCGGCACTACCAGTGATGTTCATGAAACCTGTGAAATTTGGAATGATCATTCCACTGCGCCTGATGAGAACGAAATGCAAGGCATAATTCGGAAGTTCCAGGAATTTTAGAGCAAACAGTCTCAGCTGGAGGAAGAAAAAGAGGAAGGAGCAAAGGATGATGATTCAGATTAAGTCCCAACGTTTCATGTCATTTCAATCTTGAAATCGACATGTCTTTTTCATTTCTGTTTCGTCACATTTTTGAATCATATTTTGACTTGATCTCCTGCGTGAGAATCAAGCAAAACAGAACTCTTGTTAAAATGCTATTTTTTAGGATCTGCCCTATTTTATCTCTACTTCTTTTGTTATAAATAAGGGATGCTTATGCATTCCAAAGGGTCGAGATTTTTTGGAATATTTAGGGGCTATTGGAAAGAAGAAAAACTTTGTGTTTTCATTCAATCATTTTGAAGAATAGGAATCGATATTGTTTTACAGACTTTGTGTTGTGGAATATATCTTACTTAAGACAGTGTTCTTATGTTCATGATCTTAAGCTATTCTTTGCATAGCATCTTAGTGTTTCTGATTATTTCGGACATTATATTTGTGATCTAAAACTCATATGATTATTTCGTGCTCTGTGTTTACTCGAAAGAAAATACGTTTCTCCCATTTCCTTTCTATTGTGCTTCTTTCATTGTAACAGTTTCTAACCCAGTTCATTTACGAAAGAAATACCCTTGAATCGTGTGAATGTGGATTTCAGGATTTCATCCCAACCCCCAATGGTTAGATTAGTGTGAATACTGTATATATTGTTTACCGTGTTTTAGATTAGCAATAAGCAGGCAGCCTCACCTGTCTTTGAGGAGGGATTTAATCCCATATACTGTGGTTGAACCTCATATTTTGGTTTGACAAAATATCCAACCAACAGTTTTTGGCGACTCACTGGGGAATACGGATCTATAGTATAAAGCTTATCCTCTTGGTGTCTGGCGACTCCGTATTTGCCTTATTTTCAACAAGATCTCCTTTCAGTTCAAGCTGGCCAGGAAGATCTTCACTCGGTCCCGCCGAGCTCAAGGTGAAATTGATCCACTCTTTGAGTTACTGCAACAGCACAATTTCAGTCTTTCTCCCGACAGCATTGTCTCTAACCGAACCAGAAGTTCTTCGCCTGTTCGGAGAAACCGGATCCCTGTGGAACGGGAAGCATCTGCAACTTGTCGTGCACTACTCTTGTCTGATACTCGGATCCCTGTACGCACTCTTTTCAGAAGGATGGCGGTTCAACCTGTGCCTTGGGGCGCAGTTATTGGTCCTCTTTCTTTGACTCCTCCATTGCACGAGTTACCACGTGGATCGCGTAAAAACATTCCCAAGTTCAATGGGGATGGGAAGCAGCATCCTGACGAGCACATTGCATCTTTCTTTGTTGCATGCGGTGTCTCGGAGTAGCCCATGAAGATGTCTCCATCCGACTCTTCGTTGAAACGTTGCAGGGTGCAGCAGCTGAATGGTTTTATCACCTCCCGAATGCATGCATTCCAAACTGGGCTACCATGCGGACTAAGTTCGAAGCACGTTTCAAACCAGCCGAAGATTCCCATGCTTTGTTAGCTCAGCTCACGCATATGAAGAAGGAATCACATGAACCTATGCGGGAATTCGTGGCAAAGTTCAACAAGCTGATCCGGAAGATTCCAGAAATAGCTGTACCTACTCCGGAAAATCAAAAATGCTTCTTCATCAATGCTCAACCTCCTGATATAAGCTTTTTATTAAGAAGGTCGGTTATCCCAGATTTGGCTACTGCTCAGTCAACAGCTACTGAAATAGAGGATGATCTCATCTTGGCGGAAGGATCAAGAAAGACATACCCAAACTCAAAAATCAAGGTTCTTCTCAAGGTAACACAGATCCTATGTTTCAAAAAATGGCTAATGATTTGATTGCTTTAAAAAAGCAAATGTCCCAATAGGTGAGCAATGTTCCGTATCGGGATATCCCTAGACGGAATTTCAATAACAACAATGGTGCACCTGCCAGAGATAGGCCATGGTTAACTCCTGCTCAACCGAGACTAGCAATTGAAGCTCCTCCCATCAATGCAGCAGTAGAAATAATTGAAGAAGAAGATGAACCAGAAGAACAAGATTCCTGTGAGGCTTTCGAAGCTTCAGGATATGCTGATGAGTCTTATGACGAGTCAGCTGGTGACTCCAGCATTGGGTATTTGGAATATGATGAAGATGAATGTGTGCCAGATGGTCAGTCATTTGCTGTCTTCACTCGGTCCCAATCTCAGAATCCCAGAAAACCTCTTGAAAACACTAAGGAGAAGAATAAGGAACCTCCCATATCCATAGTTAAGAGGGGTACCCCTATTTCGGCGCAAACTGAAAGAGAGGTTACCAAAAAGGCAGCTGCTCCTTATTCTCCTTCTCCTAAGATCAGTGCCTCGGCACAAGCTCATGTAATTAGAACTGAGCCTACCATCATTCCTTCTTATACTGCTTTTGACATTGTTGATCATGCAAAGAGAACCAAAATTCAAATGTCAGAGGCAGAATACCTTCAGTCGAATCCTGAACAGTTTGAAAAGCTGGCCAAGTTCATCAGAAGTAAAGCGGCTGTTCCATCACCTTCAAAAGGTCTCCTTCCAAATCCTACTCAACTCCCACCACAGAACAATCTGACCTCTGCTTCTTCCTCAGGAAAGATTGAACCATTTTATTTGTCTCTACTTATAAATGGGTTTAAACTCAGCAATTGCATCATCGACTCAGGGGCCTCTGATAATGTTATGCCCGCAAAAGTGGCCCATGCCCTTGGACTTACTTTGACTAAGTCATATGGACGGTGCTATTCCATGGAAACTAAACAAGTCCCTTTGATTGGTCAAATCAAAGATGCACAGTTTGCATTTGTTGCCTTCCCGAGAAGAGAGTGAAAATGACTATTCTAGTTGCCGACATTCCTGCAGCTTACGGTATCCTCTTGGGTAGAGGTTTTTGTAAAGACGTCGGAGGAGAGATTAATATGGATTGGACCAAAGCTAAGATCCCGGTCAATGGGGTTCATCAGGTTCTTCATCCTGAACCACAGGCGAAGTATTTGGTGACCAAATCAGATGATCCAAAAGCTCAGATTCTTTTCGAAGATGCTAGCTTTGGGAATTATTTCATGACTTCAGAGATACCCATTGTAGATGTTGAAGAAGAAGATCCCAATGCTATTTGGACGCTCGAATTTGATGGTAGCTGCTCAACCTCTGGATCAGGCACTGGTGTTGTCCTTATATCTCCGAGCTCCGAGATTTTCCCATCAGCTTACAAGTTGCAATTTGATAATACTAACAACATGGCCGAATATGAAGCCCTATTATTAGGATTAGAATTGGCCAGACAGAAGGGAATCCGAAATCTCAAGGTTCAAGGAGATGCGGAGCTGATTGTCAATCAGGTCAGGGGTATATATCAGGTGAAAAATGATCGGTTGAAACATTACCGGAATAAAGTTTGGGATAGTATAGAATGCTTTGATGCATTTTCTATTAAGGCAGTTTTGAGAGATTATAATGACAAGGCTGATTCTTTGGCCGTATCTGCATCCCTTCTTCTTCCTCATCCTCAGTTCAAGCAAGATACATACTCTATCGAGATTGTGTATCGTCCCAGTATCCCAGATAATGCAACTCATTGGCAAGTGTTCAATGATGATCAACAGGTGTTGGCTTTTCTAGAAAAGGCTGACAATTTCAGTGAGTTATATTTTGAAGGTTCAGAATCAGCCTTCCGTGAAACTATTTCAGATCCATATCAGGAGGTTGATGGTGAATTTATCCAGCTGAAAGGTAACAAGATACCCAAAGGTTTGGTTTCTTTGGAGGGCTTGTTTGATAAGCATGATCGTTTTATCCAAAACAAAAGGCAAGTCGAAGGAGTTTCTTCCTCTGAAGTAGATCAAATCAATCTCGGTTCATCTGATCAACCTCAAATGGTGAATATTGGGAAATGTTGTTCTCCTGAAGAGAAGACAAGATTCACTTCACTTTTGAAGAAATACATCGATGTGTTGGCCTGGTCTTATGCAGATTTAAAATCCTTCAAGCCTAAAGATGTACAAAGACAGTATCCCTTTGAAGTCTGATGTGAAGCCGTACAAAAAAAAGCAAAGACATTACAATCCCAAGATCTCAGGAACTATCCTGGCAGAAATTCAGAAGATGTTAGATGCCAGGATTATTTTTCCAATCCATCACTCCACTTGGATTGCAAACATTGTTCCTGTCAGGAAGAAGAATGGCGAGATCCGGATTTGTGTTGACTTCCGGAACTTGAATCAGTCCTCACTGAAGGATAACTATCCCTTGCCTATCATGGACCAGGTATTACAAACTGTTACTGGATCAGAAATGCTATCCATGCTCGACGGATTCTCAGGGTATAATCAAGTCGAGGTAACCACAGAGGATCAACACAAGATGGCCTTCACGACCCCATGGGGTACCTTTGCTTACAGAAGGATGCCTTTCGGCTTGATCAACGCCGGAGCCACTTTTCAGAGAGCTATGGACTTGGCATTCAGAGATCTGATGGGCAAGGTCATAGTTGTGTATTTGGATGACTTGACCATTTTCTCTAAAAAATGGAGTGATCATTATGATCATTTAGAACAAGTACTTTTGAGATGCAGACGTCACGGGATTTCATTGAATCCCAAGAAGTCCATGTTCGGGGTGACCGAAGGAAAGCTGTTGGGTCATATTGTGACTAAAGAAGGAACCAAAATTGACCCAGAAAGGGTAAAAGCCATTCAGAGTCTTACCTTACCCACAAGTAAAACCGGAGTTCATTCTTTCTTCGGAAAGGTTAATTTCCTGAGAAGGTTTGTACCTGATTTCGCTGACAAAACCAAGGATATCCTTGGAATGATGAAAGGCAAAGTTCCATTTCGATGGAGTACAGAAGGGAAGCTTGCATTCAAAGAAATCAAAAGGGCAGTTGCTTGCGCTCCTATCTTAGTATGTCCAGACTTCAAGAAAGATTTCATCATGTACAGCTACGCCTCTGCCCACACAGTGTCAGCCATCCTGATGTAGGAAAATGGGGAAGGCATCGAAGCTCCCATCGCGTTCATGAGCTGTCCGTTGAAAGAACATGAATTGAAGATGTCACAGATTGAAAAACATGCTTATGCGGTGGTACGAGCGGTGAAGCATTTCAGGTACTATGTGCTGAATTCCCATACTCGCGTTCTCATTCCTGATACTGCCGTTAAATCCATTCTGACTCAACAAGAGCTGGGAAGTCAACGAGGTACTTGGATAGCTAAGGTTCAGGAGTACGATTTAGACATCAGGCCTACCAAGTTGGTACGAGGAAGGGGCCTGTGCCAATTAATTGCAGAAAATCATGCCGAAGCAGAGTATGAAAAGACTCAAGACACTTCTTCAGAGCTGCCCATGGTGCTTTTCGTGAGCACGACCGATGAATGGTACACGGACATTGCTTTCTTCCTAACTTATGGTGAATGCCCCCGCATTTAAATCAAAAGGAGAAGAGGACCGTCAAGTTGAGATCTGCGAAATACCTTTTGTGGAATAATGCAATATACAAGAGAGGTATCGATGGTGTTTTCCTGCGTTGTGTTGATAAATCACAACAGGAAAAGTTATTGGAGTCCTTTCATAGCCTAGCTTGCGGAGGACATTTTTCATCCTCTGTGACAGCTTATAAGATCCTACGGGCTAGGTACTATTGGCCTACTCTCTTCCGGGATTCAGTAGAATGGGTGTCCAAGTGTGAAGCTTGTCAACATTTCGTTGGTCGCCCCAAGCTAGCAGCTCTTCCTCTGAAGCCTGTAGTGATTGAAGAACCTTTTCGCCAATGGGGGATTGATTTCATCGGAACATTGAATCCTACCTCCAGTGCTGGACATAATTATGTGCTGACTGCTACAGACTATTTTACCAAGTGGGTAGAAGCCGCACCAATCAAGCAAGCAACTTCTGAAGCTGTTTGCAAGTTCCTTAAGGAAAATATAATTGTCAGATTCGGTGTACCTCATAAGATTGTAGCGGATAATGCTTCTAATTTCTCATCACATGAGTTAACTGAGTTTTGCTATGGATTCGGCATCACTCTGGCTCACTCATCTGATTATTATCCTCAAGGCAATGGGCAAGCTGAATCCAGCAACAAGAACCTGGTTACCATAATTAGGAAACTAGTGGATGAAAATCAGAGGACATGGCACAAAGCATTGTATGATGCATTGTGGGCTGATCGGATCACTCCAAAGTGAGCCATAGGGATGTCTCCTTTCCAATTGCTATACGGGATTGATGCTGAAATTCCTATCTCAGTAGAATTGCCGGCCTTGCAGTTGGCAAAAGCGGTTGAAGATGCGGCTTTTCAGAATTCTATCGAGAAGAGGGTTATGTACCTAGCCAGGCTAGAAGAGGAACGAATCAAGGTGGTTGATCGCATCGCAGATCATCAGAGCAGAGTGAAGAAAATTTTCGACAAAAAATCAAAGCAGCGTAACTTCCAGATTGGAGATTTGGTGTTGCTTTGGGATAAGAGAAGAGAACAAAAAGGAATGCACGGGAAGTTTGATTCTTTGTGGAAAGGACCTTTCAAAATCCATGAGCTGAATGGTGAAAATAGTTTCCTGCTATCATATCTGGATGGAGGACTACTCCCGTTGCCTTTCAGTGGACAACATCTAAAGTTGTTCCACCATTAATGCAAGATGCTCTCTTGCATTGTACATATTTTACTTTGTTTTGTTGTGTGTTTGCTTTTGGTTTTCTTTCTTTCTTCGTTTTGTTTTGTTTTGGTTTTCTTCTTTTCTCCGTAGCCCAATGGATAAGGCTCTGGTCCGCGAGACCAGAGATTCTGAGTTCTCTTCCTTTGGTATTACAAAGAAAGTCCCCAGCTGGAGCCAGCTGTTATCTCCGTTTTGAGTTCACGACAAAACGATTAGATAACCCCTACGAAATTTTTGAAGTTGATTTTGCATTATGGCCTCTTTTAGAGAAATTCGGGTTTTCGGGTTTGTCCGACAGTTCGACATGAGTTCTAAACATGCTTTGTGTCACTGCTTTCCGAAACCCGAAACCCGCTTCATATTGAGAAAATCGGGTTTTCGGACCTCCGGCGCATCGGAACATGCCTAATTCAAAACATGTTTTGTGTCACCTGTTCCCCGATACCCGAAGTCCGATTTAGTCCTTTGTATCGGGTTTTCGGAGCTATGAAGCATCTAAACATCTCATGCTTTATGTCTTGTGTTTCCCGAAACCCGAAACCCGAATTGCACTAAGCCCCCTTGTGTCGGGTTTTCGGACCTCTCAAACATGCTGACATGGCATTCATGCCGAGTTATCGGTGAGTTGGCACGTGCCGAGCTGAAGTGTATTAATTACAATTTTCTTATAAATATGCAGATTTCCACGTCATTTTTACCGGACCTATTTTTAACTCGTGGATTTTTCGTACATGCTCTTCCAACCTCGAAACCCGAAAGCTCGCTTGTGATTGAATCACCTGTTTTGATCTTCCTTTCTCTAGATAAAGGGTTTTGAAGGCTATTATGCGGTGTCTCTCCCCAAAGTATATTGAAGGTTTGGCGTGGATTTGAGTTCCCGACATCAACACAAGTGTCGGGCTATCTTCTGTTCCTGAAATCATCGGCAGTGTCGGGCTTTCCCAAAGTTCCGGAGTTATTTTCAAAAACGTGTTAGGTTTTTGAAGTTAGTATCAAACATGTCGGGTTTTAGAAGTTTTTATCTCTTCCAACTCTTTTAAATGCATCCAGTTTTCAAGATTTCCGGACATCCTCCTCGCCAGTGTCGGGTTCTTCCGTTCTTGGCATATAAGAAGTGATTCTCAAAAGTGAGAGTGTCTTCTCGAGCTTCAAAACTTTCTTCCTTCGATATCCTTCATGTCTTTCCTGGTCCATCTCGGGAAAAGACCCGAGAAGATAGGAAGAATGAAATATAAGTTTAAAAGGTGGAGTCTCCATCGTATATTGACATCAACACTACGACATCCGAGACACCGAACTCGGAAATATAGACATTGAAGATTTCTGGAGTAGGGTGAGGAGTTCCTCCCAAACTCCATGGATGAAAGCTATAGCCGATAGTGGCTTGCCTCTCGCAGTGGGTCTTCCCATGTCCGCTCAGTGTCGAGAATTCATCTTGGCTTGTGCGTTCGGTTATGACTCGGCGTCTCATTGCATGAGAAGTCGTCGACGGTGAAGTAGCGATCAAATTGGATGGAGAGGTTATTTTGATGACCTCCTCAAATTGCCTAATTTTGATGAGTATGGAGAGTTGGACATCAAGTCAGCTCAGAAATCCTGGGACAACGATCGGAAAGATGCATCAAGCATGTGAACAAGAAGTTCCTGATCAAGGCAAAACCAGTGTGTCCCGATTTCCAAGGATTATCCCCGGGAGTGATTTCATCCAAAGAAATCAATGACATCATCACCCCGACTGAGTCGGGTTTTGGAAAAGACCGAATCGAATGTATTTCAAGGATGGATGTATCAATTTATGATCACCATCAAGAAGAAAGCGAGAGGATCGATCGGGGTACTCTCATTGAATGAGATTGATTCCCAAATGACAATGGTCTTGTCAATCGGGAAATTTTATATGTCTTCATATGTCACATACGCAGCCGGTGGGATGAGGAACTATCCGGGCTGGATACCATGGGAAGCAGAGCAATGAACCAGGTTTATCAATACTTACCTCAATTGACAAAGAAGGGGTCCAAAGACCATTTCGGGAGGGTGAATGATGCCTTCTTCTATGAAAATATCGCAGGATGTGAAGTGAGGAAGACAAGAGTCTCGATGATGAGGCTTATTTTGATGAAGTTTCTAAATGGGGATGTATCTTCTTACAATTCAAGAAGTTTACATATCTTCGGGTGGTCATGTACTGGAGATCCTTTTCGCCTGCCCCGATATCCGGGCATACGATATTGATGGAGTTGCAGTCAGGCATGTTGGATTTCCATAAATTCCAACAAAGTAAACATAAGGCTGTTGTATCCTTCCCAATTTCTATTGGGAGATACACTTGCTCAACAGTAGTGAAGGCCAAAAATGTTGTCCACGAACTTCAGGACAAATTGAAGAAGCATATGAAGCCTCGAGATGGTTTTGACATCCGAGGAGTGCTCAGAGCATATGGAACCCAGCATCTGCATAGGCCAAACATAGAGGATATTTGGGTGGATCTGCGTAATGAGGTTGCTGTTCGCAGAAAGGATAATAGTAGATTGACTATTGCTGAGATTCAAACACTGGAGCTTGCTGATTTACCAGAAGGTACGGGTGACAATGAAAGTGTTTTGGATCTTTCCTATGATGGACTAAATGAGGATCAATATGTTTTCCCACCTATTGATTGGTCAGCCAGCGAAAAAGCCTCTATTACAGATAGGTCGGCTCTAATCCTTGCTCGCACCAAAGCATGGCTCTCCTCTTGGGGAATGAATTTTAAAGATGATGAGTTTTCAAAGTTGGCTGCTTCAGAGGTGGGGCCCTCCAAAAAGGAAAAGGACAGAAAATCTTCTAGGGCGCCTATAAAAGTCAAGATTGTCAAGAAGAGGAAAGAAAGACAAATCTCTTCAATTATTTCTCCAGCTGAAACGGTGGATGTGCCAGAATCACCAACACCACCAGAAATAGGAGAAATTAATTTGGAAGAAGGAGGAAGCCAGCTTCTGGCTTCATCATTTGTTGATTATCAAACTGAAGAGACCTTGTCTCTTGCATCCCAGGCTTTGGAGTCTGAATCTGCACCTCCTCCCTCACAACCACTCCTACCTCCTCATTCTCCATCCACTTCTTCAGTCATGGCCAGTATTTTCTCTGGACTCTCACCCCTCTCTGCTGGAACCCAAGTGATCACCAACACGCCCCCTCCTGTGCCTCTTTTTATTGGATCTACTACCACATTGGTAACTATTCCTCCTCCAATAGTAGAATCTTCTCCTCTTGAGAGTAGAATACCAGTTTCTACAACATGGGCAACTTCCTCTGATACGCCGCAATGGCTACTCGAGCAAACTCCGAGGAAGAGGAAGGTAATTGTACCCCTACCAGCCTTTGATTTCAGCTCACTCAAGGCTCCTACTGCAAAGTCGGCCAAGAAGCCCAAAACAGTTTCAAGGGTTTTGGTGGATGCTTCAGGAGATAAGTTCGCAGAGATTGCCACTCCCTTGACTGACAAAACTAGAGAGGATATAACTGCCTCTGATTATCAGATAACCTGGGTGGCTCTAGGGAAAGTGACAATAGAAGGGGCGCAACAAGATGCATGGGATGCCACAAATGTGTTGTGCCAAAAGTTGAAAGAAACAAAAGACAGCAGAGATGAGCTTAAAAGGAAAGTAGAGCAGTTGACAGAGGTTTTGCTTAAATTCTCAAAACCCCTTGAATCCATACCACCTTCTTCTGTTCCTGTCGGATTCGATTTCTCATCGGTACCTACAATTGAGAAGATTGTTAAACAAGGAAGAGTGGTCGATGAATGGGTCCAAAGGTTGCTCCAACAGGGGAAGGAAGTGATACAAGGTGTTGTGAAAGTTCATCAATCTGTGGGGGACATTCAGAAGGATGGAGAAAAGATGGATGAGGAGATTTCTCAAGAAATTGGACATCTTGATTTGACTTATGAAGCTCTCCAAGTGTTAAAGCAAATACCAGCACATCTCTTGGTAGAAGAAGGTATTCTCCCTCATACGGATAAGCATTTCCAGCTGACCAAGGCCATCAGGTTCAGGGTGAAGATTCTCAACGAAGCCTGCGCTAAGTTGAGAGAATCAAGGGATAAATTGATTGATGGGAAAAGTGATTTGGAAGAAGAGTTGCTGAAGATTTGTCCAAAGGTGTCAGTGGGAAACTCAGGTATACTATCAGCAGATGATCTCTTCAAACAATTCCAAGAGTCTGTTCAAGCATGAATCAATGCTCGGATTTGATCTTGAGATCATTGATCGGTTTGTAAGGATTGAGCATTCTTTGGAGGCCTTAAGAAAGCTCAGCAAAGGATTGAAAAAGCTTCCCGGCACTGCCAGCGATGTTCATGAAACCTGTGAAATTTGGAATGATCATTCCACTGCGCCTGATGAGAACGAAATGCAAGGCATAATTCGGAAGTTCCAGGAATTTCAGAGCAAACAGTCTCAGCTGGAGGAAGAAAAAGAGGAAGGAGCAAAGGATGATGATTCAGATTAAGTCCCAACGTTTCATGTCATTTCAATCTTGAAATCGACATGTCTTTTTCATTTCTGTTTCATCACATTTTTGAATCATATTTTGACTTGATCTCCTGCGTGAGAATCAAGCAAAACAGAACTCTTGTTAAAATGCTATTTTTTAGGATCTGCCCTATTTTATCTCTACTTCTTTTGTTATAAATAAGGGATGCTTATGCATTCCAAAGGGGTCGAGATTTTTTGGAATATTTAGGGGCTATTGGAAAGAAGAAAAACTTTGTGTTTTCATTCAATCATTTTGAAGAATAGGAATCGATATTGTTTTACAGACTTTGTGTTGTGGAATATATCTTACTTAAGACAGTGTTCTTATGTTCATGATCTTAAGCTATTCTTTGCATAGCATCTTAGTGTTTCTGATTATTTCGGACATTATATTTGTGATCTAAAACTCGTATGATTATTTCGTGCTCTGTGTTTACTCGAAAGAAAATACGTTTCTCCCATTTCCTTTCTATTGTGCTTCTTTCATTGTAACAGTTTCTAACCCAGTTCATTTACGAAAGAAATACCCTTGAATCGTGTGAATGTGGATTTCGGGATTTCATCCCAACCCCCAATGGTTAGATTAGTGTGAATACTGTATATATTGTTTACCGTGTTTTAGATTAGCAATAAGCAGGCAGCCTCACCTGTCTTTGAGGAGGGATTTAATCCCATATACTGTGGTTGAACCTCATATTTTGGTTTGACAAAATATCCAACCAACATATCCGAGAATTGAGGTATATCTACAAACAAACTAAGGAAATGATTCGAGATATCGAAAGAGTGGTTCAAAAGGAAAATATCTTCATTCATCACATTAGGAGATCTCCGAGAATCTTAATAAATAGACATCTCCCATCTCCCTTTGAAGGAAATTGATAAATATTCAAATTCTACCCATTACGAATGGCTTATAAAAATAAAATCAATAGAATGCGAGGCCAACTCACTACAAGAGGACACATAAGAAGGTAAGAGTAGCTCAAGATCCTGTAGAAGGTATGGAACAAGGTAAAATTAATCAACCTTAGCCACCAACCCTTCAAATAACTCGAGCATTTCGTCTTCCGCAACTACTCCTATTCAACTAACCGGGATGCACCTTCTCAACCAGAGCAAGAAAATGCCATCATGCCCAACATTGAACCTAAATCAAATGGAAAATTCTCATGGGTACATGATATTATTGGAGGAGAGATACATACAGTCATATAAGTGGAATATCTATAATGGTTAAAGAAAATAAAGGGAAGAAATCTCAAATTTCCTACCACTTTTTTAGTGACACTTCAGGAAACTAGTTTGTGGAGGTATCTCATCCTAAATTCATGAAACATGTTAATGAGATGGCCCCATATGATTATGATATCAGCACCATTCCCTTGGTCTAGAAACACACGAGGAGATGTTCATTTGTTCAAGGATTCTTTCACTTTCCTTCTTACAAGAACCCTGGGAGTATAAGGAGATAATTGATCAATTGGAAGACCATATAAGGACCATCACCTCGTATGTGCAAACATTCATGGATACGGATGTTTCTCCATCTCTCCTAGCCAAGGAAGTTACTCCCATTAGTATCTTTGACCCAGAATCTATCAGAAAGGCACAAGGTTTCACCATGCAGGGTAGAGCAAATGATAAATGGGTGAACAAGATTCTAGAAAAGGGTAAAATGTTGCTTCCTGAGATCCTTTCATTGTTCAAGTACATGAGTGCAATGGCTACGAAATTAAGAATGACTAGAGAGGATATTGAAAAATAAAAGGAGCATTGGGACCAGGTGTTTCCACTGGTCATTGAGATGGGAAAATTCAACTCTTCCCTATTGGTGAGCAAGGGAGTATTCAATTTAG
Source organism: Taxus wallichiana var. yunnanensis (assembly GCA_018340775.1). Classification (NCBI taxonomy): domain Eukaryota; kingdom Viridiplantae; phylum Streptophyta; class Pinopsida; order Cupressales; family Taxaceae; genus Taxus; species Taxus wallichiana. The sequence continues at coordinate 996,073,190 of CM031242.1, read as the reverse complement.
CATCTAAAGACTTGTCTCAATTCCAGGATAGAACTCTAGTTTATCGTTATGAAATGCTAAACCATTCTTTTGGTGAATTGGATTCGTATGAGGAACATATTTCAAAGATGCAATAAGATGTCAATATTGAGATACATAAACTTGGAGTGTCATAAATGGGTGAGAATAATTCAGTGGATGATCTACTAAATCCATTTGAATATCTTTTCAAGAAGGAGGCTGGAGATTCATTTTCCTTTAATAAACACGCATTGGAGTCTCTTTTGAGATAAGGGCATCATATCAAACATTGTGAAGGATCATCAGTCATGGTTCATTAAATGTAAGAAAATCAATGCTCTCTCTGAAATTTGGGTCAATTCCTTGAGCTTTGTCCACATTCCACAAGTTGATAAGGTTGTGCCCATAAGTGGCTCCGTATAGTAAGGAATTCAAAGGAGTCAAGATCTCTCGTGAAAAAAATTCCAAGATTCCATCATTAGATGAATATCCATCATAAAATGTAGCATCTTATTTATGAGAGTTGTTGTCTTCACTCCTTTCTCTCTTCCCTCCCCCTTCCTTTCTTCTTTCATGTTCTATTTCTTCATTAGGGGGTTGCACTTTTCATTTTCATCTTATTCACTTTTTTCTTATTCATTAAGATGTGACTATAGTTTAAAATTGTAATAATTTTCCTCAATTAATAAAAAGGGGACTTAATTTATTTCCTAGGAATGCAAAGAGTCACAAGTTGTAAAAGACAAGTGAAAAGACATGTGGGGGTAGGTGAAGAGTCTCTTTTGAAAACTATATATTGTAGTGACTTCCTCACTTCAAGGGGTTGTCAATTTTGTGAATTCATGAGTAGATAGATAATACAAAGAATAAGAAAAGATAGCATTTCTTCTATTTTCCTTCCTATATGTTTCCTCTCTCTCATGTTGCAAATTTGTAAACATGTCAATCAAGAAAGGTGTTTCAACTTTTTACGGATGAATGAATGAATGAGATTTTATGCTCATAGTTTATTTTGTCTTGATATAATTAGTAGAGTTATTATTTCTAATTGTGTGTTGATATATCTCTAGTTAATCCTTGTAAGAATCTGATTTAGCCTAATTATAGTATTAATCCTCTCTCTAAATTCCCACTCCCAACCTTTCACCTTCCTTGCAAATTCCTCCCTTACACAAAATTACAATAATTTGTTGCAAAGTACGAGTGGAGTGTGCATGTTGGATCCCCAACACATTGGCCAACAACGAGAGATTTTTATTCACATGAAATAACGGAGCCTCCCCTTTCAAGGAGGGACATTGTCTCTAAGAGTGGTAAAAATAAACTAATTTATCCTAGAAAAAAATATTTTTCCAACATATGCATTAGGGGTATACATGATCACTCCAAAAATTAAATTAGTACGTGACTTTCAGGTTTCTCTATGGAATCAATATCAAGATTCTTGTCATAGTCAAATTTCCTACTCTCAAATTGGTGAGTAGTTGAAGATGGCCAATTCCATGATTCTCTGGATAAGAAGAATTTTGTATCTTGAGAAACTCAGTGAAGATAGGTTAAAGGTGGTTGATCGAATCAAGGAACATCAGTTGAAAGTGAAGAATATTTTTGACAAAAAGGCTAAGGAAAGAGATTTCCAAATTGGTGATCTTGTCTTATTATGGGATAAAAGGAGAGAGCCAAAAGGAAGTCATGAAAATTTTGGTGTGTGTCCATTTTCTCATTCATTTTTTTATTGTAATAAGACTTTGTATAGCCTAATGGATAAGACATTGGTTGTATTGTATCCAAATATTTTTGGGTTCTTTTTTATCCTCTCCTCACTCCATTCGATATGGAATAAGTCCCTAAATGAGATCCGGTTGTTGTCATGTGTTTTTTCAAGGGAAAAATTCAAACTTGAAACATGAAAACTTAACCCTAGTGTCAAAAAATTGCTTGAAAACCCTCTTGAACATCTCTCCTGGATTAGTCCGCCCTATGTGCCATTCCTATCCTAACCTTTGAGTTCCTCATATATGTTGTAAAAACTTTCCTCTCATGTTTTAATCATGGTGATAAGGTCATTCAGTTCTTTCAGTAAAGTGCTTTCAATGGTGAAAGCTCTGGTAAGCCTAGAAAGGTTATTTTTAGCCTATTTTGGACATGTTTACATCCTTCTAGATCGATCAAAAAGCAAAAAATCATCCATGAATGTTTTTGAATATTTTGGTGAAGGAGATTGTAGTCTAAACTGGTACTTGAGATTAAACAAATGATTTTGTGAGCTCCATAAGGATTTAAGATTCAAACAAGTAGTTATTGGAAATATGGTTTAACCTGTCTACATTATGTACTTTTAATATTTCACAAGAGTCAAGTCTCTCTCAAATAAACTAAGTTTCAACAAACACACTTTATTTTCCAGAGGAAAAAGGAGAAATTTAGTGGAATTTCAGGAATAATTGGAAGTTTTTACCCATCCCATTGTCTTTGGAATGATATTTGGAGTCAAAATCGTATAAGTTTTCATCAAAAAAATCTTCTTATAGCTCTTACAACTTCGTCGACAATTTTCGCTCTCCTGAGGTATGTTTCTTATACTTAGCCAATTTTTCAATGAGGACACTTGTCACCTCCAAGTTGAGGTACATTTTTGTGTCCCATATCCTTTTCCAAATGGTATAGATGGGGAAAATAAAATTTTCCCCACCCCAAATTTTCCTCCAAGTTCCTTGCATGACCTTGTTAAGCACTTTGCAGGCCCTTTTCACCTATTTCTAGCCCCTCCCATCGTGCAATGGAATTGTGCCACTTTTCATCACTAGGCTAGAGTGTATTTTTAGCCCTCATGTCCCTATCCCAAGGGTACATAGTGGATAATAAAATATTCCCACTCTATCCCTGGATTTGGTTTCTCATGTGATCAAGTTTAAGTTTCTTCAAGCTAAAGTAAACATTTCCTCACTTCCCCGTACCAAATCGACCTTGCCATTTTTCATCACCACATGAGGGTGAATTTTTTTATCCCTCCTATCTCTATCCCATGGGGACAAAGAGGATAATAAAAGTATCCCCACTCATTCCCTTTTATGATTCTCCATGTGACCCGGTCTCGGTGCTCAGGTGCTAAAAAGTTGATTTTCCTCCTTCCCTCATCAAGCAATCATGTAGTGCCACTTGTCAAGCCCATGTAAGGGTGCATTTTTTTCCTCCTATCCCTATCCCAAGGGTATAGAGAGGACAGTAAAATTTTCCCAAGCCAAGTGGATAAAAACTTAAAATTTGACTAAGTATTTCTACCTGCTTCTACTTGTTATTACCTCACCCGTAAACCAAAAACACTATCGCGAGTTTTAAAAACTTCAAATAACCTCTCCTCGCTCATTATTTTCACCAAAATCCATTATTTTATTTCATAACTCCAAAAACATGAAAATTTACCAAAAACCTATGTCAAAATTCATTTGGGCCAGCCAATACACCAAAACCATAAAAAAACTCATATTTTGTAAACCAATAAACATATTCAGATGAACTTTTCTTGGTTGTTCCTCATCCCAGAACCTACAAAAAGGTTGTAACATCAAATCAGATGATTCCATGATTTTTTAATGCTATTAAATCCTATTTCCATGCCCTAGAAGCTACTTTTTCATTTTCCAAGCAATCCAAAGGATGGATCGAGTGAAATTTGGAGCACGGAGTCCTAGAAGCAAGCTAAGTCCAATGAATGAATTTTTGTTGCAATCAGAGATGGATAAGTTCTATTTCAAAAAATATTAATTAAATGGTACCCTCACTTACTAAAAATAGAAAAATTCTAAAATATCAAGTCCTCTCATATTAGTGCACTCAGAGAATAATGAAGATGACAAACTAGGCAATTTTTTCCAAAAAGAAAAAAGAAAAATAAAAAGAAAATTTCCAACAAAAAATGTCAAAATCATCAAGAAATAGCATTGAATATATTATTATCATGTTAAGGGTTTCAAAAAAGTGAATTCAAGCAAAAAAACACTTTTTCCAAAAATAACAACCCCGAACCCTAACTACTAAAAATAGAAAGTCTCCGATTCAGTTAGAAAGTTGTTGTCATCTTCATTTTGCCCATATTCTTGATTTTACAAGCATGAAGATAAAATTTAGTGTTTTAGATCCCGTTTCAGCCATGGTATCGGAATATCTAGGTGTGGGTGACATTGATGTTACTCATATGGACTTGGGATATCTCAAGAATCGAATCCACAATGGTCTCAGAGAACCAGTGGAGGACAAGGTGTTCACAAGTGGATTATATGATGCGGGTGGTCATCATGTATCACTTTAGAATATGGATTTTGTACTAGTATTTTCCCATCACTATGAGATAGATATAAGAATCGTAAAGATGGCCGATAACTCAATTTGGTAGTGCTTACTCCTAAAGGAATTTCTCAATGTATGCAAATCTCGACATGGAACAACATGGTGATCATCACGAAGGAATTTGCATCAGGTGAATGGTCTAAAATATAATCATATCTTCAAGGCCTTGCATTGGGGTCATGGTTGAAATAGGGAAGAAATCCATCTCGCATGTCGAAAGCTCTATCTAGAAGTGAGTTCCACGAAGGATTTTCAGATGCAATCATCCTACTGAGTAGGGTGATGGGAGAAGAGGCTACGAGGTATTTTTAGGATTAGATGGCATAGTTCATCCTTTTTTTCATTAAGGGTAAGTAGATGATTGAATAGGGGAAGATAATCAACGACAACATCCATCAACAATTTCTCCAGTTTCCAACTACAAAGAATTTTTTAATGAAATCCTACTTGGTCTACACTCTTGTAAGCACAAGACCATTTAGAGGACTGACCCTCACTTAGAATATTTCTAAGAAGGCTCTCACATATGATAATTATCCATAATTTACCCTAAAAGAGAGAAACCACCATTTTACAAAAGTGAATGATACATTCACTATGTTTTTCGTACGGTTGTTGGAGGAAATCTTGAATTAAGGTTGTCTTCACAAGATATTACTTTGATCAAGAGGTATGGGTTTTTATTCACGCATTTCTCAAATTTTTCATACATCAGAGTGGTTTTGTTTCATCTCTCTCTATGTTTGAAATAGGGATATATTGACCTAGCTCATCCATCAATCCCTCATCAGTCTCAAAGTATTTCCTCCTCTACAGTTGTACCAACTCAACTAGTGCAAGATGTGTCATCTAACTCAAATCTGGAAACAGTAATCATGTCCAATGTCAAGCTTGAAATAACTGAGATATTCCCATAGGTGTAAGAGATGATCATAGGAGAGACCCACACGATTCAATAAGTGGTGGTTCTGGCTTTTCAAGACATATCCACAATGGTGAAAATGAAGAAAGGGAAGTTAGCCTAAGTTTCTTCCCTCTTCTTTGGTGGATTTTCAAGAAATTAGTATGTGGAGGTATTATATCTGAATGTAATCAAGCATGTTGGCGAGATGACTTCATCCAACTAAGAAATGAGCACCATTCCTCTAGGACCATAAACACACAAGGGAGATGCCCACCTGTTCAAAGAATCATCTACTCGCCTTCTTGCAAGAAATGAGGAGTATAAGGATAAAATTGAAAAACCGGAAGGCCATGTAAGAACCCTTACCCCGTCTATCCAAACCTTTATGGATCCAAATGTAGTTTTGTATCTTTGAGTTGAGGAAGTTGTGCCCATTAGTATCTTCAATCCGAAATCCATCAAAAAGACTCAAGGCTTCACAATGTAGAGCGGGACATATGATAAGTGGGTGAGAAATATTCTTAAAAAGGGTAAGATGTTGCTTCTTGATATTATCTCATTGTTTGAGTAAATGATTGCAACTGCCACAAATGTAAGGATGACTAGAGATAAAATTTAAAAAGAGGAGTATTGGGACCAAGTTTTTACACTCATAACCAAAATGGGCAAAGTCAACTCTTCCATACTAGTGAGAAATAATGTATTAAACTCCGCATCTGAAAACTTGTCTCAAGTTTAGGCTATAATTCTTATCACTCAATAAGAGATGTTAAACCATGATCTTGATGAATTGGAATCATACTTAAAATGTAGAAAGATACCACTTTGTGGATGTACAAAACTTGGAGAACTCGTGGTAAATGAAAACACTTCAGTAGATGATCTACTAAAACCATTTTAAAATATTGTGAAGAAATATGTCAAAGATCCATTTTATTTCACCGAAGACACACTGGAATTGTTTTTTGAGATAAGAGTTGTTATACCTAACACCATGAAGAAGCATCATGAACAGTTCATTAATTGCAAAAATATCAATGTTACCTCTCGAGAATTGGCTCAAAGCTTTGATTTTTGTACACATTCCTCAGTTAAGAAGGTTATTCTTGCGTTGTCTTGATATAGTAAGGATTTCAAATGGATCGAAATATTTCAGAAGAAATCTCCAAGAGCATGTCAAAAGTGAGTCTCCATCGGCAAGTGCATCATCTTCATCCAAGTAGTTGTCCCCTCTCTCTTTTCTCTCCCCACCCCGTCCTCGCTTCTTTAATGTTCTAATTCTTCATTGGGGGTTTACTTTTCTCTTTTGTCTTATTCATTAAAATGTGAGATATATTTGTAATTTTTAATGAGTTTCCTCCAATTAATAAAAATGGACTCAATTTCTTTCCTAGGAATGAAATTTTTGCATGTTGTAATGGTTAGTGAAAATTCATGTGGGGGTAAGTGAAGAGTCATTTTGAAAAAGTATATATTGTAATGACTTACTCATTTCAAGGGGTTGTTAATTTTGTGATTTCATGAGTAGATAGCTATAAAGAACAAGAAAAGATAACTTTTATTCCATTTCCCTTCCATATGTTTCCTCTTTCCCTCATTTACAAAGCTTTCTAGAACATGTCAGTCTTCTTGCAAAACTAGGAAAAATGTAAAAGGTTTTGATGAATGAATGAATGAGATTTTATGTTCATGGTTCATTTTATCTTGTCGTAACTAGAAAAAACACTTTCTTTCCAATTATGGGTTGATAAACTCTAGTTAATACTTGTAAGAATATTCTTGAGCCTACTTGCAATATTAACCCCTCTCTTTAAATTCTCACTCCCAATACCTCACCTTCCTTGCAAATTCTTCCCTTGCACGAGGTGCAAGAATTTTCCACAAGTGCAGTGGAGTGTTCTTGTTGGATCCTTGGCCTTTTAGCCAACCACAGAGTTATTTTTATTTGCATATAATAAAGGGATCCTCCCCTTTTCCAAGTAGGAGGACTTAGTCCCAGAGCATTGGTGAAAATCAACTAATTTTTCCTAGCGAAAAATTATTTCACCAACAATCATATAGATAGGAACAAAAATATCATCAAATTTAGGAGTTTTTATGTCAATTACGATGCATACATAAATGATTACATTCTATTTAGGAAGGAATGTAAGAATAATTTCAATTATCTCAAATGTGAGGGACCACAATTTCAATAAAGAGTAAAAGGGATCACCATTCAAAATAAGGCACATTGAGACATTTTCCAATAATTCTTATTCTCAAACATATGTTCTATTGTAAGTCACTTACATATTTAATGTCATGGCATCACATGTATAGAAGAAGTGATGGAGTTTTTCATGTTCCTTTTGATTCAAATGTAATGAGGCACATTGAGCGGTCACGGCCTAAAGAATTTAGAAAGAGGTCACATAATGTACAATTTTGTTTGGAAATGGATGGTATTAACCCATTTTATGGTATTTCAACTAGATATTGTGTCTATCCATTATTATTGATAAATAATAATATTCCTCCATGGTTGATGATTCATACAAGTAAAAAATGTGGATCTATACCATGAACCTTTAAATGATGAGTTTGATGAATCTCTCTCTCTCTCTCTCTCTCTCTCTCTCTCTCTCTCTCTCTCTCTCTCTCTCTCTCTCTGCACTCTCTCGTGCATGTGCACTCTGCATGTGTGCATGTGCATGTGCACTATGCATGTGTGCATGTGCATGTGCGTGTGCGTGTGTGTGTGCGTGTGCGTGTGCGTGTGCGTGTGCGTGTGTGTGTGCATGTGTGTTTGCGTGTGTGTTTTGTGTGTGTGTGTTGTGTTTGATATACACTAATTTTTCCGATTATTGTTACATGTAGGTCTTTTTAAAATGTCGTGTATGATTTTCTAATGTGTAGTGATCAACTATGTGGAAGTTCATCCAAATATCTCCAAAAGGTTATGTATGAACTTCACCCACCTCCACTAAACACACCCCTCTTCTTTTAATTTCTTTATTATTATTTTATTTTATTATTATATTTATTTATTATATCATTTTATTATTTTAAATTATAATCCTATGTACATATATTTTTAATTTATTTATCATTTTAATTTTATTTCGATATATCCTTGTGAATTACTTTAAATCGTTAAAATTAATACATGTTCAAATTCAAAGTATTCACATGCGCGAGTCATGGAGGTGGATGGGATCAAGAATTTGGTCCGAACTCGTAAAAGAATGAGGTTTGAAATCAAGATCGTGTTTTTCATAGCACAAAAGAAACTACGAGTAGCTCGGTATAACAATGTGCGGCACTATGGTAATAATAATTTTGGGAACCTTTAGTTCATTTTAGAGTTGGTGGCATACTATAGAAAGGATTCAAATGCAAATGGTACATGACAGTTCACTATCGATCAAAATTGATTTGTAGAAGACAAATCTGCACTAACTTTGAATGAGAAAACAAAGGACTTAAACTAATCCAATCAATTCTAAACATGGTACTAATAACTTCATGTACCTATTTCCATTTGAGACCTTCGATGTGTCATGGTTCATAGGATCGGATCAAGTAGATCATCCCATTTTGGTTCCATGACAAGAACTCAAACATATATGATAAACTTTGGTGCTTCTATGATAACCTATGGAGATCAAAAGAGGACCACATTGATGATTTATTGAGTCGATTTAATTTTTCAAAGGTCTAAATATTAAAGAAGGGTGCCTCCAAAGTCATGATGACTCACTTTTGGCAAGGTTGATATTTACACACTATAAGAGTCAAATATGCATCTAAAGTGATCGAAAGGACTCCATAAAAGGTAAACCATCATGAATAGGTGTCTTGAAAGGTAAAAATATATTTTTATAGTATAACCATGGGTTTCAATCCAATCATTACATTAGTAATACTACATGGGACCAAAGAGATCTCACAGGTAAAAACAAACTAGTTTTGGGATTATCATAAAAATATTGCTCTTTCTATAATATTTAAGGATAGTAAAAAAATTAGTTTTTAAGACCCCAAATATGATATATTCCAAGTTTCATGTCATAACTCAATCATCTTGGGCATTTTTAAGCAAGGAAATTAGAAAAATTGTCATCTCCACCTATAGGTGAAGATAGAGCATCAAGGAAGACTATCATGAAAATCATGCCCTTCCAATCACTTCCAAGGGCCCTCAATACTTATACATGATCTTAAGATACCAAATAATTTTTCTACAAATTTTAGGAGCCAAACAAGGTTTTCTTGGGTGTTAAAATCATGACATACTTCAAGAATAGTTAGATCTCAGCTTATGGGAAGTTTTCATATTATCATGAATATATCAAACTTCTCAACCTTTCCAATGATCCTCCTAGTTTCTAGAGGCTCTTAGGACTCTCATGATGATATATTCCAAGTTTTATATCCATAATCATCCACATTCAACCTCAAATTCTTGTCAAAAGTCAAAATTGTCAAGAAAAAGCGCAAGAAGAAATTTCCATAATGATTTTGGTTAAGTAAAATGTGTTAACTCCCCATTATTATGAAAGATAAGTAATGGAGGGGATAATTTTAGTGGTGAATATTTTTAATATGGCAAAATTTCATTTTACGAAAATTTGAAAAGGTAATTTTTTTCAAGCGGTCAAGTATCTATTCACCTAAAATTTACAAGTATATATTTTTTTGGTCGACTTCGCCTACATTTGAAAACATATCCTATAAAAACCTAGCTCATTCACCAAGTAGTATACTACCACCAGTACCTTACAAATACCGTGAAGTTTTGAACTTACATACTCTAAGCACCAGAGCACAGTATAGATTTATCTTTTGATTACTTAGTAGTTTGCAGTCGGGCGACAGATGCAATTTGTTGACATGCGACTATAAATATTTGCTGATGTGTAACAAATATTTTATGGGATGTGCAACAAGGAAATCTTGTTGATGCATGAAAAATGGTTTGTTGTTGACGTGCAAGGAATATTTGTTTACGCATGACTCATTGCATTTCTTTGATGCGATGACAGGGGGTTTATTTGTTGATGCACGACTTAGTTTTTTTTGATGAGCGAGTTAATGTGTTTTTCGACGCATGACTCAATTCTATATAACACATGAGTCAGTGTATTTTTTGATGCATGAATTAGTGCATTTTCCGACATGTTACTCGGATTCTCTATGACGCGTGACTCGATGTATTTCTGAGGTGCAACTCGGTGTATTTGCTGACATGTGACTCAATTTTCTATGACGTGCGACTTAGTGCTTTTGTTGACGCATGAATCAATTCAGAATAATGGAAGGTGCTAGTTATCAAAATGGGAAGACCCAAAAAGTAACTAAGAAATCTCAAAATTCCATGTTCAAGTATTTTGGAAATTTTGCTACTATATATACCGACCACTAGCACCCATATAGCTATCACCGAAAAGAATCAAAGTATTGACTATGTGGAAGGTAATATTGAGGTGGACATGCATTCTACACAGTATCAACCAAATGACACCTATGATGATACCATGCCAGATCTTGAAGATATGCCTGTTGAGACACCTAAGATGATATCCCTAAATAATACCATGAGTGCGGATAAAGAGAATTGAATGATGGAAAAAGAGTATCAAAGTCTAGAAAAAGAGTGTCTGAGTCTACTGCCAAGTTTGAAAGTCTATTTGAGGAGCACAAAATTCTAAAAAGTGTCAAAGTCTGGAAAAAGATCCTGGAGTCGTAAAACAATTACTATATCCTTCATACAAAGTGTCAAAGTGCATTTAATGAGTGTTAGATTCTATTTGAGGAGTGTTAGAGTGTATTCGAGGATCATTGGACTACATTTTGGATCTTAAGCGATATAATGGATCATGCTCGATTCTAATCTTTAAACTCTAGATACAAATGGGATGTTTTGACACTAGATTTTTGCTATCGAGTTAGATGATTGGTCAAATTTTCTTGTAGATAAAATTTATATGATTTTACACTCAAGAAAAGAGTTTGTAAACTTTATTTTACCTTGGCAAGTCCTCTAATAATACATGCTTAACGTTTATACTTGACTTAGGATGCAATCAATACTTTTGACCTCAACAAAACATGATTGAACCACCTAAAACACCATTTTGGCACTTGAATTTTTCTTCGGATAAGTTCCAATAGATTTATAATTGAGTTATTCATATCTAGAGACTTCATATAGAGCACCGTATTCTAATTGTGGAGTATCGGAATCTAGTGCAGAGATCCAAATTCTAGAAAAAGAGTGTTGGAGTCTAGAAAAAGAGCACCATAGTCTAACAAAATAGTGTTGGAGTCTTCTTAAAATTTCGGAAGTGCATTTGAGGAGTTTCAAAGTCCATTTTAGGAACTTTTAAGTGCATAAGAGAATCATCGAAGTGCATTTTAACTCTTAACGATATTACGGATCATGCTCTAAATCGGAAATTTAAACTCTAGATCTAAATAGGAGACCTTTAACACAAAAAAAAATTATATCAATCAGACTCATTGCTTCACATTTTCTTGGAGATCATATTGATATGATTTTCCACTCAATAAAATATCTTGTAAACTTTATTTTACCTTTGTATTCCTCCCATAAAATATACTCAACTCAAAATGAAAATCAACATTGTTAATCTCCACAAAACATGATTAAACCACCTCAAACACCATTTTCGAACTTCAATTTTTCTCTACATAAGCTCCAACAACTTTGGAATTGATTTATTAATTTATGGATACTTCCTATAGGGCATCACAGTCTAGCTATATAACATTAAAGTCTGGAAAAGATTGTTGGAGTCAAAAGAAATGTCGGTGTCTAAAAAGGGAGCTAGATCCTTTGTACAGAGTGTTGGAGTTCATTTGAGGAGTTTCAGAGTACATTAGATGAATATTGGAGTGTGTTTTGGCTCTTAATTGATATAATGGATCATGCTTTGAATCTAATCTTTAAACTCTAGATCCAAATGGGAGGCTTTTAACACTGGATTTCGATATCAATCGGACCGATTAGTTAATATTTTCTTGGATATCAGACTAATATGATTTTACACTCAAGAAAATATATTATAAAAATATTTAAATGTTGGCAGTCTTCTCGTAATACATGTTCAACATTTACACTCAACTCAAGCTATAATCACCACTATTAACCTCCAAACAACATGACTAAACCACCTCAAAACCATTTTGGCATTTAAATTTTTTTAAAATAAGCTCCAGTAGCTTTGGAATTGACTTAATAATCTCTAGATACTTCCTATAGAGTGTCGAAGTCTAGTTATAAAGCATTGGAATCTAGTTGTAGAGAGCGGAGTTCGGAAAAAAACACTAGAGTTTGGAAAAACAACACTAGATCTAGAAAACGATAACTAAAGTCTACCTATATAGGGATAGAATACATTTGAGGAGTTTCAAAGTCCATGTGATGAGATTTGAAGTTTATTAAAGAAGTTTCAAATTTTAATTTCACTCTTAATTGATATGAAAAATCATGCTCTGAATTTGATCTTTAAACTTTAGATCTAAATGAAAGGCCTTTGACACTAGATTTTTGATATCAATTAGACTCATTAGTTCACATTTTATTGGAGATAAAAATGATATAATTTTATATGTTGGCGACAATGATTTGAATGATACAGAGGACAAATCAGGAATTCTAAAGGTCCCTTAATCTCCATAAACCATGATAGTACACTAGAGCATTTCGAGATATTTCCAAACGATATAAAGAATGTCAAAAATAGAGATCGTATGCTCAAGATACCATTGGTCAAAGTTTGGCCAAAGTTGGGAGGAGACAAAGTTAACTGCAATCAATTCATGACACGTGGAAAAAAGTGAAGTTCTAGAAAAATGGTAAAAATTTGGTTTTATAATTTTGGTCTTTGATACTTGTGTTCAGATAGGTGGGCCTCATTATGTGCTAGTGAGGACCCTCATCCAGGATCGAAACATTTTTATAATGGAGGAGTGTTTTGGTCATGTTACTTCACATTAGTTTTGTGAGAAATTTTCATTATATATGCCTCATAGAGTATATGAAGGATGCATGTGGGATATTGCATGGAAGTTCGATGCTTTGCATTGGACAAAGCCAACTCGGTAAGTCATGGACCAACTCGGCGAGCTACCATAATGCCACAATAAAATTTCCACATGGTTATGGCCTACCTCACGTAACATCTTGAACATTATCCATAGTTCGGCCCGATAATATTGATGTTCAAACTAATCCCCATGTCAACTAACATGTCCACTCAACTCGGTAGTCGTTCAACACAAGTGCACCAACCATTCATTGGATCTAAAAAAACTGCCCCAACATGGACCAAATTTAGCCATAATGTGGCAACACATTTTTAGGAAAAATATATATAGAGGGAAAACATGGGTATGTGTGGCCGCATCCACGACCAATATGGGTGGCTATTCGATATATAAATCACCACCAATCCCATATCCTTATCGCATGTTAGATTTATATCCCAACATAGCCAAAATACAAGTAGATAGGTTGGGGAGGATCGAACCCCCAACCACCCACATAAAAAAATATGTGTCCGCCACCTTGTCACTCATGTTGGCTAAGTATATATAAGGGCTCGTAGGTATTTGAATAACACAAGTCGGTAGACTATGTTATAACTATAAAGATCAATTTTTAGAAAATTCGGTCTTTGAGTCATTTAGAGGCATTTTTGGATTCGGTGTAAAGCTGGAAAGTTGTCTAGAATTTAGAGACACTCCTCGTGGGAATATTATTTTCCTGTTTCGGAGACTTTATGATGTTTTTTTATGCATCGAAACTCACCGAAATGTTAGGAACAATGGGGATACACTACTAAAATTTCTTCGAGAAGGTGTAAGACCAAGATTGGGCTCTTTCGGGGTCTTTCAAAGGTCTGAAAGTGCAAGATTGTAGGTTATTGATCTATTTTTATGAATTGTGAGTTTGATTGTACTTACTATTCTAGAAAAATTTAATAGATCGGTTCATATGAACCCAGAGATATAGACTATTTTCAAACTCCATAATCAATTTGGGTATCATCTTCTTATCTGTTATATTTTTATTTGAATTCTGATTTTATCTCCACATTTTTATTCGGTTAAATTAAAATTTAAGAAATAATAAATATAAATTTTTTTATTATTGGCAAATAGTTTTTTGAAAGGGACTATACCCTTGAGAACAAAAGAGGGCCTAAAAGCCAGAATAGCAATGAGAACCAGAACAAAAAGGATCAAAATCCAAATATGACAATGAAGTCCAACGTAGCCAGAGAGCAGCTACCCCAACAAAACAAAACCAGTACAAACACAACAGAAAAGCAGCTAAAGGACAGCAAAAAAATAGCAATATTTACAAAGAAAAGAACAGCGAAGCACCCACAATTACTTCTTGGCAGCTTTGTCAATGCTGGATTTGATATTCTGCCAAGATTTGAACATCCCCAAAGTCATCATGTGGGCAGAGTCAGTTATATCCAGCTGCTCAATGGTCCTTTTTCTTTCCTTATCAGTGCCCCAAAGCGATGTCGGAACCCCGCTGAGATTGGAAACACTGCGGACATGTTGTTCAATGAACTCTGCAATTGCACTAAAAATGGCCATACTATAGTCATGGCGAGTTTTGGCCTTCCCTAAACGGGAGTCTAAAGAGTTCAGTTTCTTGTATATATCTTCCATCTGGCTATTATCCATAGCCCCCTCCTCCTCCTTCTTCCTCTTGCCTTTCTGTTTTGCCAAGTTTTTAACCTCCTCCTTCAACAGCTTCATGTCAGCTTCTAAGGCTTCCAGCCTTTTTGCAGAGCTCTCCATATGTGCATCCTGAGAACTAGCACTGCTGATATGCAAGAGGTTGTGGGAAATTTCAAGCTCTTGAGGACCCTTCTCCCACGAGGGGTATCGAGGTTCGGTCTCTAGTAGAAGACACAGTGCAAGTCCGAAGTGGAAGCAAAGGGGGTGGGAGCAGTGGTGGTGGGAATGGAAGATGGAGCAGAGAAGACCGGCGAGAGGGTAATGAACAGAAGTGGCGGGGGACAAGATGTGGAGAAATGGGGCTAGCGGCCGCTGAACGGGGAAGAGGGGAAAAGAGCCAGGGGAGGAAGGAAGACCAGGAGACCGGACGAGACAAAGCTTATACTGATAAGAAAATAAGCCCCCAGTGCAAAGGAACCACACGGGCATGTTTGAGAAACTCTAGAAGTTGGTTCAATTTGCATGCACAAAAAAACTAATCACATAACACCGGAAATAATACAAGACTCTAATTTTATTCATATGAGAGATTACATTATATAGAGATTGACCTTCCTATTATGGTGGAGTCAAATCTCATCTTGAATCCACTTACCTCTCCACAAATCTCTCAGCTTATCCCTAGGATAACTCACTCAATTCTATCTGTGAGTTGTTTATTATAACTTCACACTATATTATTATTAAATGAGTTTCACATCTCATTTAAATAATAATACACAACATAATTTATTAATAATGTTACACAATATATTCGTAACATTCACTCCCCTATTGTTTACATTATTAATCCCTATTACACACTCCCCTAATGTGAACAAGGTAGAGAAAAACATTCACACGTCTTCTACAGCATGCCTGCCTCTGCATGCTCATGATCTTGGTATGTTGAACCTCTGTTCACCAAATACGAACCCCTGTTCGACAAAAACAGACCTCTGTCCTAGGTACGAGCCCCTGCTCATGAACCTCTATTCATCCTCTTCAAGAAAAACATGATGCTACTTTTTCTTGTGCTTTTATCTTTCTACTACAACATATTTACATCAGCAGGTTATAAAAGGAAATACAACTCTGAACAGGAATGTGACATTTGTTCTTATTACAAACAATGAAACACACAACTGAAATACTTGGCCACCAAATCAATACCGCGGCCTCATCGATGGTGCCTGACGAGAGGTCGCTGATTTCCCTCCTACCTCCGTTGCCTCCAGCCTCCATCTACTGCTGCTTATTTAGAATAGAAAATCGTCAGAATTATAACCATCACCCAAAGGTTCTTCTTTATCACTGTCTTCTTCTTCATTAGCAACCATGGCACTTTCTTCTATTTTTCCATCAAGTAAATCTCGTGCTCTTTTCTTGCAATTTATAGATAGATGTCCATCTTGTTTACAATAGTAACAAGTGATATGTTTCTTTGTATCTCTGGAAGTTGATCTTTGTTTAAAAGAAGATTTAAATCTCCCTTTATCATATGACTTGTTTTTACCATACATTGCAGTTTCTTCTGGTGTAACATTCTTATTTTCTTCATCTATCAGTGAAGAAATTAGATCTTCTAGGCTGGGATTGATCTTGCTCAAAGTAAAAACAATGTTTGAATAGCGAGATGGCATACTATTCAACAAAACAACTTTTGCATCATCATCCTCTACTTTAATTTTTATCCCTGACAATTGATTCAAAATAGACCAAAACTTACTTATATGTTGTACCATGTTTTCTCTTTTATCCATCTTGAGTCCAAACAGCTTCGCTTGAGGTCATCGTCTGCTGGCTTCGGTTTGGGATCCAAACAACTTGTTCAATGTTGTCCAAATGAAATTTGAACTTTTTGAAAGGTCTATATGATGCAAATATGCATCAGACAACCCAAGTCCAATGATTGTTGTTGCTTTACAATATCTACTCTCCCATTTGGCTGCTTCATCAGCATCAGTTGGTTTCTTGAATGTTCCATCCGCAATGTCCCACAAATCTTTGTTAATGAGTGTCAACTGAGTTCGTACTTGCCAAGTGTGAAAATCCTTTCCATCAAATTTTTCAACATAACCCAATTTATCCATTATGACTCTCCACAATTTGACACAAATAGGTGTCGGTTTCAACTGAAAATACACCCTTACAATAATAATCAGCTTTATATTTATTCAAAATAATAAAGCATATCAGATTTTAATTGCTAGAAATCAGTCACTATTTTTTTACAAAATAAATAAAACTATCAGAATTTTTTCCATGATTTCTCATAAAATATGAAATGGGTTTCTTTAATTTTTTTATAAAAGTTTTACAAAATAAAGATTAACAAACCCAAAAAAATTCAGTAAATTTTGAATCTGGGTTTTTGAGAAAAACGTGAATTACGTCATTTTTTTCGATCAGAATTTCAAAAAGGCAATGAAAGCTTCAAAACTCTCATATCGCATCTTAGAGGCTGCGATTTTCCCTAATGAATCTCATAAATTTCCTAACTGCTCGATGCAAATCTAGAAGTTGGTTCAGTTTGCATGCACAAAAAACTAATCACATAACACCGGAAATAATACAAGACTCCAATTTTATTCATCCGGGATGTTTTATTCATATGAGAGATTACATTATATAGAGATTGACCTTCCTATTATGGTGGAGTCAAATCTCATCTTGAATCCACTTACCTCTCCACAAATCTCTCAGCTTATCCCTAGGATAACTCACTCAATTCTATCTGTGAGTTGTTTATTATAACTTCACACTATATTATTATTAAATGAGTTTCACATCTCATTTAAATAATAATACACAACATAATTTATTAATAATGTTACACAATATATTTGTAATAGAAACTCTAAAATGGAGCGCTCCAGAGAGTTAAGCAAATAATGGGGAAACATACCGCGCGATTCCTGTGAAAATGGTTGAGGAAGACAAGATGCTTAGCAGGCACTATTACGAACCTTCCTTCCAAAGAAATGAAGCGCACCATCATCCGGGTTACCTCATCATAAGGTGAAGGGATCGAGTTTACCAGCAGGCCCGCCGTGACAAAGATCAACTTCTCTGATCCCTCCACGAATCTCCTCTCCTCAGCTTCTCTGTCGACCCTTTTATTAAAAAAACGGTATCCCTCCATGCCCAGGCCAGTCACCTCAGCAATTAACTCCTCGTTGACCAAAATCTTCTGCCCCCCATAATCCACTGTTCGATCCTTCCAATCCTTTGCAAAATGCACAAAAATGCTTTGATCGTGGCCTTGAACCTTCTCCATAAAGTTGGTAATGCCTCCCTGGCTGAGTATACTCCAAAGCTCTACATTATCCTTCCAATCTGGATCCGCGCTGGGCTCAATCTGGCAGGGGGGCCCCCATTGTCACTGTGCTTAACTACTTGTAACAAATATTAGAATCCTTGATAGCTCTAATGCCAGTCCGCCTACCACTATTACAATCCGCGCAGTGAAAATACTGAGTAGAATAGTCGTTGCATTTCCCACGAATAGCCGCGTGACTGCTGATCTAGACCTGTGGAAGCTCACTTGTGGGAACTACGGCCCTTTTGCTAACCCACTCCCTATCATCATTGACATCATTATTGTTTTTGGGATCCGTGGAGTCATATAACCAGATTGTATAGAGCATAATGTTGCCCGCATGCGTGCCTTTCTTTTCTATATTACTCCACTTGAACTTATCCATATACTTCATACTATCTTGATTGTTCGACAAGATTTGCAAAAGCTTAGTTTTAAAGACAGACATGTGTGGGTGTTTTATTAACCCACTCCCAATAATCATATCCCAACTCAAGAATTTGCATGTGTATAGATATCCACTTGAATGCTGCTTTGAAGTTGTTTAGGAATGCTATTATTATCCCAAACAATATGGTTAACATTAATGCCATAATTAGCCAATGCATCTGCCAATTTATTACCCTCCCGATAAGTATGCATGATCCTAATGTTATTGAAGGTTTGGCATATACTAATGGATTCTAAGATAAAATCTTTGATGTTCCAACTTGGAGGTGAGCACTTTTTAAGATGGTTAATGATATTCAAGGAGTCCCCTTCAAGAATGAGGTTTCGGATATTATGAGTCTGGGCAATTCTCAGGCCCCATAAAGCAGATAATGCTTCGGCAAAATGATTTGTTTGAACACCCATTTTCCCAGCATACGCAGCAATCAGACTACCTTTATGATCCCGGATCACTCCCCCCCGCCGCAATCCCAGGGTTACCCTTAGAAGCCCCATCAATAATAAATATAAGTTATGACACTTTGTATAAATCAATTAAAAGTAATCTTAATGGTTGATTGAACGGCTGATTTTTTTGAATCAGTTAAATAGTTCTAGGTTAGTTATATTTCATATTTATATTAGATTCTGATTAATTTTGGATCAATTAATATCGTGAAAATTGATGAATTTTTAAGGTCTTGGTAAACAATTGAAAAAAATAAAATATTGGTGGTGTTTACACATCAAGTTTTAGTATCGAGCAAGGTGATTCAACCTGTTTGATTTCTTGATATTGTGCAATTGGTTTAGTTGTGATTGGGAAAGTACAAGTTTACTATGGGAAAATTATCAAAGCAGATATAAAGATCGATGAGCTTGAGGCATATAACCACCATATCCAGGAAGAGAAATCTCTCTTAAGATCAATGTATTACTCCTTGGAAGAGGAGAATGCTCATTTGAAATCAAAATTGCAAACCAAGGATGAGCTTTTGGTAAGATTGCAGTGTGGTGATCAGAAAAAGGAAATACCTTTAACTTCAAATGCAAAAACCATGACCGATGAGTGCACTGTAAGTTATTCACCACATGATTCTTATTCTTCTTCCCATTCAGATTTAGATTCAGGTAATGATGCTTTTGGTTCATTTTAAAACATACTAAAGGCATTAGATCTTGATTAATGTTTAAAATGGGATTTGATGGAAGAGGCCTTAGTAAAAATGGATAAGGTATATCTAACCCAATACAGGTCAAGGATTATCCTCATTTTGTACGTTTGGGTTTCCTAGTGCAATAATGGATATTGAATATTTCTCCAAGCATACTGATGGGAGACAAGCTTCTGAAAGAAAATTGAATACCCCACTCATCTACGGGAATATTCGAGTAGGAAAATGGCCCTTTGTCATCAATTGATGGATTTGGTAAGAGAACACATTGAAGAGGTAATGAAATTCCACATCCACGCTCTTACCATAATCATAAGGATAATAAAAATTGTAAAAATTTTGATCCACTCTTTCAGTTTAAGAAGTATGGCTTTGATTTTCATAAAATGTGGAATGCTTTTCCCTACACTTTTTTTGGATTACATAACCATTATGTTTCGCTTTACGGAAGAGAATGACATTATTGAATAAGTTGGTGTCATTTGTCAAGAACAAGGAAAATTAGAAATACCAATCTCGTCATTCAAGGGAAAGAAATGAAAATCATATTTCCTCATCCTAGAAGAAGGAGAATAAGAGGAATTTTTGTGCTCATTGTCATGTGAATGGGCATCAAGTGGACACTTGTTGGAAACTTCATCCATCACACCATCAGAGTAATGGTAAAGTGAAGATGGAATATAGACTTGTTGCAAAGGTAAAGGAAGTTCCTAATCCACCATCAATTGACAAGTCAACCCTAGATCAAGTAATACCTGAAAATGAAAGTCCTTTAAAATGGGTTAGTCAACAATTTTTCAATTATATATTGCATAGATTTGATTTTTGAATAGTATGTAATATTTTGGAGTTCAAATTTGTGAGAAAACTGAGGGACAAGTTTACCATACTCAGTGAACTTTCTTACATTGAAAAATTGGAAATACTCCATTTATATCTCCTTATTTATCTTTTGAGTTCCTAGTATAGTTTGGGTATAGAATAAAACTCATATTTCAACTTTGGATATTTGACAGCAGTTTGTACAGGTTGATGGGATTTGACAGTGTTCAGTTTCATACTTGTTTACAGAATGACTATTGTTTAGGAATGCATCTATTTTTAGCATATATATGTTAGGTGCATTTTAAGACCCATAATTTGGGCATGTTTGTAGTGGTATATGGTAATTAACACACCTAAGATGCATCTTTTGAGCGGATGTTTTTCTATCCTAGTTGCAGTGTGCAAAATGTTGGGATTAACAAATCTGGTCCAGATTATTACAAATAATCTAACACAATAATAAAACACCGAATATTATTATATTGATTTTAGAAATCATTTGGGATGATTTACAATGGGAGAGTATACAATTATATAGGTTGAGCAGCTCCTTAAAACAAGGAGTCAACCTTAATCTTGAATCCCATAGAATCCTCAACTTCTCCCAGAATCTCTCAACACCCCATCCCACAATATCCTCACAAACTTATCTACGTGAGTTGGTTTACCAACCAAATAACTCACTTACATTATTTAAACTCACACATTATATTATTAATATGAGTTATATTAACTCATTATTAATAATATACACAATATTAATATACTAACCCATACTAATGTGAGCACTAACATATATTATTCCTAACGAGGATAGATATTTTATTGGTAGATTCACATGATTTAGTTTTGACACTTGGCTATTTTAACATGTATGTATTCTAAATATTCGGATCATGATATTTGTAGTAATTGACAATTTCATAGGGATAATGGACACTAGCTATTTTTGGCATGTAGTTTTCATTATACACTGATCTATTTTTAGTGGAATTGATTTTACGGTGATCGGCATCATCACAAAGTATCGGTTATAAATTTCCTCTTTTGGAAAATAGGTGTTTATTTTTAAAATGGTC
This sequence comes from Taxus wallichiana var. yunnanensis, assembly GCA_018340775.1. Taxonomy (NCBI): domain Eukaryota; kingdom Viridiplantae; phylum Streptophyta; class Pinopsida; order Cupressales; family Taxaceae; genus Taxus; species Taxus wallichiana. The sequence continues at coordinate 996,051,362 of CM031242.1, read as the reverse complement.
AATTGTTTTTTATGGTAGATACAGCTATTGGGATTTGAGTTCATAGTTGTTGTAGAGATTGGAAGAATCAAAGAGTATCAGGGGACAATTGCCTATCCTAGTGAACAATTGTCTAATTTTTACTAATCAATTTTTTGTGATTATCTAATAAAAAAATTGTAGTGATTTAACCCATGATGTTATTTCTGGATCTTGTATGTATACGTACAATGCATGAATATGATTAACAACATTTACGGGTGAAAATAGCTTTTGCGGACAAAAAGTGTTCCCAGTGGGTAGAAGTGATCTGAAGGACAATTCAAGACTTCATAAGTTCCGTTGATCTTCATAAACTATAACAGTATGGTAAAGTGTTCTAAGATCTTTCAAACGATATAAGGAACGTAAAAAAATGAGATTGTATGCTCAAGATACCGCCAGTCAAAGTTTTGTTAAAGTTGGGAAGAGACAGAGTCAACTGGCCAATCAGGTCATCACATGTAGAAAAAGTGAAGTTCAAGAAAAATTGTAAAAATTTGGTTTTACAAATCCAATCTTCGACACTTGTGCTTGTATAGGTAGGCCCCACTAGCTATTGGCTAGGGACCCTCAGCCACGATCGACACACTTTTTTGATGGAGGTGTGTCTTGGCCACCATCACTTCACATTGTTATTACGAAAATTTTCATTATATATGGCTCATAGAGTATATGCATCGTGCATGTAGAATATTACAGGGAAGAGTTATCCATTGCATTTGACATAGCCAACTCGATAATTCATGGGCCACTCGGTGAGCTACCATAATGCTACTGATAAACATTCCACATGGTTCGGTACTAACTCACCCAACATCTTAGACATTATCCATATTTTAGCCAACAATATCGGTGTTAAAACTAATCCCCACACCGACCAACATGGCCACCCAACTCAATGGTCATTCCAACACAAGTGCATCATTCATTCGGTTGCTCCAAAAAAAGCGCCCCAATATGGACCAATTAGCCACAACATGGAAACACATCACCGAGAACAATATATGTGGAAGGAAAAAAGTGGGTATGCGTGGCTGCAACCACAACCAATATGGGAGGCCATTCCATATATAAATCACCACCAATCCCCTATTTCTATGCATGTGGGATTTATATCCCAACATAGTTAAAATGTGAGTGGATATGTTGGGGAGGATTGAACCCCAACATCCCACACAAAAAAATATGTGCCCACTACCACACCACTCGGGTTGGCTAGTATATATAAAGGCTCATAGGTATTTGAATAGAATAAGTCTATAGACTCGCGCTAAAACTATAAGGATCAGTTTTAGAAAACTCATTTTTGAGTGAATTAGAGGCATTTTTGGATTCGGTGTAAACTAGAAGGTTATCCGAATTCCGAGATGCTCCTCGTGCTCATATTATTTTCCTATTATGGATACTTTGTGACATGTTTTATGCACTAGAACTCACTTAGAAGGGTGGGAAAAATAGGGATACACTACTACAAGTACTTTGGGAAGATGTAATACCAACACCGAGCTCTATCGGGGTCTTTCGAAGGTTTGAAAGTGTAACATTGTAGGTTATTTGTCTATTTTTGTGAATTGTGATTTTTATTGTACTTTCTTGTTCTAGAAAAATTTAATAGATTAGTTCGTATGAACTCAGAGATAGGCTATTTCCAAAATTCGTAATCAATTTCGGTGTCATATTCCTACATGGTATATTTGTATTTAAATTATGATTTTATTTCCAAATTTTTAACTTGTTAAAATAAAATTCAAGCAAGAATAAATATTAGTTAAGACACTTTAGATAAATCGGTTAAAAGTTATCTCGAATGGTTGATCGAATGGTTGATTTTGGTGAATCGGTTAAATAGTTTTAGATTCGATTTATTTCATATTTATATCAAATTTTGATCAATTTTGGATCAATTAATATCCTAAAAAATTGATGAATTTTTAAGGTCGTGGTAAACAATTAAAAAAATTAAAATATTGATTGGTGTTTATGAATAAGCGAGAGGAGGGTGAATCGAGCCTTTTAAACCTTTACTTAGTTATCTTGAGTTACATACAACATTCAAAGCATCAAAACATCATACATTAATAAATGAGAGCATATTAAGCATGAACAACCATACACATGAATAAGAGAGTACACAAGAACACCAGATATAAAGCGGGAAACTCTCAACGGGAAGAACCCATTGAACTTATGAATATATTACTCAATTCAAAAGACTTGTGTGAGAAACTAAATCTTGTTTTGTTTGGAAAAATGCTCTGCAACTCGTGGTGGCGGAGTCATTTTTTTAAGGTTTTACATTAGGTACCGCCATAGCGTAGCCTTTTTGGGCACTATGGGAATTTATTGGTATAGTTTCTCCCAAGGTTTATTTCCTTTGGGTGTCCCTATATAATGACCTTGCCATCTTCAAACCCGTTATTACAACCGTAGTGGAGATAGTGGAGATTTGAGAAACGGCACCACTGGTGAAGCGACCTAGGAAATTCATTCTGAAAGTGTTCCACAAGGTAATATTTCTCCTCCTGATGTGGTTTTTCCCATTCTTGAATTTAATATTTTTTGTCAATGGTTAGAGAATTTTGGCCTCATTGCATATTTTTTGGGTTCGCATCCCTAAGAAAGTATGCTCAAATCCTAGGTTAATACATTACGGACTCCTCATGGAATCAGATTGGAAAATGTTCAAAACATGACCAAGGGTTTTTATTTTTCACTTTTCTAATCTTGTCAATGCTCCAAATAATTTGGATAATCAAGCCACTTGGTATGTTCACAAATCTCTTCTTGTGTTAACCCCACGGCATGAGGATTTTTGGTATATGAATATACCGCCCTTAAAGTGCCTATCCGGATTGAATTCTTTTGCCTACCTTTTCCATGTGTGCTTTTTCTGTCACATATTTCCACTTCTCTTGGTCGGGTAGTCTACCTCGAAGAAGATAGATTTTACCATGCTCACTCGCAGAAGTTTTTGCATTGAGGTTGATCTCTCTCAAGATATAAAATAATTTATGGATATGCATATGGGAGATAAACGTTATTCGAGGGGGTCATGTATATCAATTTTCCTAACACTTTCTTCTATTGCTAGGCCTCTAATCATAAGATCAAATACTATCCTCTTTATGTCCCCCACAACCTCCCTACAACCAAAGAATCTCCCAAACCATTCAAACCCCAATAGGAGGAAGGTTGGAAATTTGTCAAGGGTCGGCGAAACAAGAACAAATCCTAACAATCCAAGGCCTATGGTTCCAATGGCCATCAGGATCCACCTATTAAGGAACAACCCCATAGCTTACATTTCGAGGAGCCAATTTTGTTGCTAAAAACCCAACTACCTCTGCCAACTCATCTATCCATTCTTAAAGTATTTCATCACACCCCTCGTAGCTTTAGTTCTAATGGACCAGAAAAACTATATTTACAATGTTACCATCCTGTAATCCTTATCACTATTCTTTCCAAGCAGTTCACAAGGGCCCTCCAGAAGGCCCCAAATCCCTTCTCGCATCTCTCGGGACCATATCTTGGCTCGCAACATGAACTCAACCGAAGTGGAGTACAATATTGAGTATTTCGAATGGAAAAAAATTAATTTACTGAGTTTTATGCAACATAATACTACTCAATTCCTCCAAAATCAATATGATGCCCTTGATGGCTTGGAGAATGGGGACATGGCTCTTGACCACCATTTCCCATGAATTATTTATCTTGGAATGTTTTGGGTCTTACTGACTCTATCGTAAGTACATTTTGTGTGAAACTCATAAACAATGCAAAAATTGGATGTTTTATTTTTACAAGAAGTGAAAATAATAGGTTTTCAGTTGTAGATGGTTTGTAAATCCATCTGGCCTAACAACTTGTCTTTTTGTAGCAATCATGAAGTAGGGCATGGGGGTTTAACTTCACTTTTTTTCTCCCAAATGGAAGCCTTTATTAATTAACCATGGCATCAACCCCACCAACCATGCCATATTTGTCCTATTTAATGTTGATGGCCTCCCTTTTGGCATCATTAATATTTACGCCTCTAACGATGCAACCGAAAGGGCCAATCATTAGCGGTGGATCACCAGCTCCATTCCTAATGCTTATTGGGTCATAAGTGGATATTTTAATATGGTTGATTCACCCACTGATAAATGTAGCCACTTGCCGATGATATGGACACCTAGAAAAAGGGAAGCATGATATTTTATGCATAATAATTTTGGGTTTTATGACCCTAATGCATCTTGCTTTCCCACATTGGAAGCATGGTTTACTTGGTCCAATCTCTAAGGAGGGACAGATCACGTACTTAAATGGATCGACAGAGCCATCCTATCACTCAATATTATTTTTATTTTGATAGCATTTATTCCCTACCAGTGGAGGTCATGCCTGACTTTTTCCTTTTGGATCATTCTCCAATACGATTTCGTATCACTTGGCATGATACACACCCTTTTTGTCATAAAGACCAATTCTTTCTTAATACTTCCTTAATGCAACATGGGCCCATTATCAATCATATCAAGCGTGTTTGGAATTAATTCCCTAACCTAGTCATTTCCAATTATATCACCACCTATTCAACCCAACTAGCATTCAATGGTGGGACGACTTGTTGACTTGGAAAACTAGATTCCTCATAATCTATGGTAGATAGCTGGCCAAAATTTTGCATCACTCATACTCCGCTAACACCTCGGCTCTTAGCTGAGTGGTGGTGGTGCTTAATGGTGATCCTTCTCTTAAAATCTGAAACTTCATGTTACAAAGCTTCACCAAGAAATTAAAATTAGTGATAATTATAATGTCGGGGAATACGAGATCTGAGCCCATATGCACCGGTTCAAAATTGGAGATCAAGTCTCGAAAAGAATTTTTTTTCCCTCACAACCAAAAAAACTTCTCGAGAAAATTTGAGCCACCATGGAAGGCGAAGATCATGTTACATACCCTCAAATTATGCTACAAGATGTTTTGTACCACTACAAGCTTGTGTTCTATTATCAACAACCTGGCTCGTCAGCTCAAGCTACTCTTGACCAATGTCTAGGTGTTGTACCATGTAAATTTTTAGATGGTCGAAGGTGATATGAGACAAAATTCTCACAATTGAGGACCTCCATAAAGCCACCATGCAGATGGTCAATGATAAATCACTAAGATGTGATGGATTTCCTATGAATTCTATAAATCCCTCTATGACTCGATCAGTCAAGACCTTTTCCAAGTTTACCTTGAGGGGTTTTAGAATCAATATTTAGGGCCATTAATCAACAAGGGGAAAAATAAATTCATCCCTAAACAAGGATACCTAGAGTAAATCACTTGTTGGTGGTCAATCACCATGTTGAATGTCTCCTAGAAAATCATTGTTAAATCATTGGCTATACGGCTTCGCAATATCCTCCTAGATGTTATTCAACCAGAACAAATAGGATTTATTCAGGGAAGATACATCCTAGATAACATTATTGTTGTTTGGGAGGGCATGGAATGGGCTCATGCAGATCTAATCAGTCTGCCATGTTCATAAAAATTGATTTTGAGAAAGCTTATGATTAGATTGAATGGCCATTTATTCTTTCCATGCTTCAAGCCCTTGGATTTGGCCCCATTTTTATTCAATATGTCAATAGGATTTTTGTAGATGCCTATGCTTAGATCACTATCAATGGAATCATCTTGGAACCCTTTTTTCCCAACACTTTATCTCGCTAGGTGTCGAAGGGTTTGGATATTTATTGGCCCATGCCAAATCTCAGGGGCTTGTTAGGGGAATCTCACTACCTTCTATGCCCAATTCTCAACTTCTTAATGGTCAATTTGTAAATTATTCCTTTTTTACACTCATTTAAGATGAAGAAAACATTCACAATTCTATGTAATGTTTGGATACTTTTTTCTTAGCTTCTGGCTCCTCAATTCAATGGTAAAAAACCTAGTGCTATCGGCAATCCTTCCTTCTTGTACCTGATTGTCTTACCACTTTTGAATGGAAGGTAGTGGCACATGGAAAAAAATTAAGTTCCTAGGTATTCCTTTTTCTTTTCAAGCATCCCTGACTGAGGTCTAGAAATATGTTATTCAAAAGGCGGCAAAAAAGCTAGAGTATTGGATTACTAGACCTTTATCTTTGGCTGAGAAATTCCAAATTTCTTGCGGCCACACACATGTATTACTCTTCGTGTTGCATTCCCTTCAAATCCTTTATAAAGAAACTAGAAAAGTTTCTCAAAGCCTTTTTATGGGCTAATGTAGCTATAGGAAAAGGATTTCATCTTGTGGCTTGGGAGATATGTTGCCTTCCTCACAATTATGGGGGACTCAACCTTATTGGCATTCAACGTCAAGGGTAAAAAATTTGCACAAAATGGATTTTCATAAGCATCACTACCTAAGAAGCTTAGAAAGTTCTTATACAACACATTATCAAAGAAGGCTTGACTTATCACCTCCCTACGTGGAAAAATTGGGATTTATCAATCTGCTCATCACCTAAGTGCCTGTCAAAATTATTGGCACTTTTGTGCTTAAGAGCATTTGGAAAACATGGGAATGCATAAAACCCGACTCCTATGGAAAGGTGATGATTTCGTGATGGGATTTCTGTTGATCACTAATCGATTTGGTGGTCACTGATTTTTCAAGCGTAGGATAAGTGTTTGGAAGAAGCCCGCAAATCTCCACACTCAAATTATTCAAACACATAATTCACACCATAGAAGATTTATTATGCAAACATGCACAATATTGGTTCTCTCAACTAGAAATTAAAACTTGTTTTCAACTTTCTAGCCATGACCAGATATTTATAATGTAGTAATCATCTCTGCCACCACCACTTGCTACAAAAATGTTTTGTGCAATCCTCTCACCCTTGGTGGACAAAGTGGAAATGGTATGCGGATACCCCACTTTGTAATTATATGCTCAATAAATGTTATTGTTGGATTTCACCTCATTTTCTCATGGTGGATAAACTCAACATGCGATGGGGAATTCAATCCACTTCATCTACCTAAAGTATGCGATTTGCAACAATTTGGACTATTTCTATGGACCCCAAGATTGTCCACTTCATTTAGTGTATTTTTCACCAAGGACTTCCTATCGAGGATCATCTTGTTCAAATTGGGATCTAGCTCCCAAATGCCCATTTTGTGGTCATTTGGAAACTATTCTACATCTTTTCTAGTTTTTTCCCAAAGCTCATATTTCTGGAACTAGATTCACTCATTTTTCTCGCTAAGACTACATTGCTTTCTTGGGCAGCATATCCTTATGTGAAACAATCCCAAGCTTCTGCCTATGTTCACCCAGATTTAGCATGTTTTTAGAGGGGAAATTCTTTTTTGGATATGGAAAGAAATAAATGCTTTTTTCTTTGTTAATTTTGTAGTTGATCAGTATTTTCTATTTATAACAAATATATGGTGATCTCCAATGTACTATTGCAGATACAAGTCTAGGAAAATAAAGTTGCGTTGGAGGTGGACCACCTTCAAACCCTATTACGACACCGAGGGGGATCCCGTGTAATGTTACCTTTGTGCCACCATCTCTACCAAATGCTCCGCACCTTCAGGTCATGGTGGTTGATGTAGCCGTTCACAATGATGTGTTTTTAGTTGGGCTTGACACTCCCGTGCCCTCTAAATCAAAGAAGTTACTCACAACTCATTTTCATGGTCAAGGGTCATCACCACCTCACCGGTGTAGGATTCCTTCACCAACTTGCCGAGGAAGGGTATGGGGTCATCACCTCGCCATCATGTATGGGTCTATCTTCTTGCCACCATGCCACACACTACGATTGTTAGAACCCATCCCCGCTACAACCATCTTCTAATAAATTCCTTCATCTCAACCTTGTCATTCCCACTCGTGGAGAGGAAGACTGGAACAATAAATTTCGATATATCTGGGAGCTCCCAAAAGCTAGAAAAGATTTACCTAGCTTGGGTTGGTCGAATGATCATCATCCACCTACTTTGGGAATTTTTTTATAGCTGCATGACTTGGTTTTTGTATACTTCTAAGTGATGCTTAGATTTTTTATTCTCCTAAGCTTGACCTAGTTTTTCTTTTGCTCTTCTAGGCTCATCCTATCTTTGTTTGTGGTTTTGGGGCATGCTCACATACCATCCACATTTTGTTGAAAGTTATCTTGTATCATATTGAATTAATATAATATAAAATATTTTTCAACAAAAAATACTTGTGTGAATATTACACATCACACAAGATTTCTTTAGTGAGACACCAATCCCACAAGGAGCACCAACCCCTATTTAGTAAGGCACCAACCCTACAAGGAGGATACAACCCCCTAAGATGACTAAGAACCAACTCATCCACCTAAAGATGAATATCACCTATGGATTTTTGCTCAAACAATTGATTGTGATCACAAGATTAGCTCATACACCTCAAAACCCTCTCAAACAACTCTCTCTCCTCTTCACTCAATCTTACACCTTCATATGCTGATTATGTCTAATGACCTTGAATACCTTCTACTCTTCCATCCTTTCCTTTTAATACTTATTCTTATATTTGCCTTAGATCCCTCTAACACTCTCTTTCACCTCCTCTATCTTGCTCACAACTCTTTCCTCTACACTAGTCATAATGATCAAACATAACATGCCTTATATAAATGACTCATGCTTACACAACCATATAGGTTGGAAAATAAAAATGAGTTCATTCATAGGAAACACAAAAACACTCCACATATTCATATAAATCACACAACTAGATCTTATATGTCAGAATTCAAAAGGCCCATCAATACAAATTAGCACACAAGGCCTAAAACATAGTCTTCATCTCCACTAAATGTTTATTGGTCACTAGGGCACAAGGAATATCCATCATGACTCCAAAATATCCACACATGTCAGATACATCCTCTCAACACCTTCTATAAGATTAGTAACATCTACACCATGTCACCATCAAATAGGACTATGTCCTACTCATTCTAAGCACCTCCAACAAACTAGTCTTCAAAGATGAAGACCAAGCTTCAACATGTCTCTTGAGCCATGGTATGTCACCACTCAACTGAAAGCCACTAACTCAAGGAACATCACAAACCATGTTAGACTTCATGACTCATCCCATAGATTCATCAAATCATCTCTGTCCTCCAGGATACATATAATGTTTAGACACAGGACTTGGAAACATGATTTTCTCACACACTGAACCTGAAAATTTCAAGACCTCTCAATTCCTAGAAGAGGATCTTATTTATTCCTCATCACTCACCAATATTTATATATTATGAATCAAGACAAGATATTGGTCTTTCAAACTAATTGCACTAAAAATATCCATTGTCTTAAACCATTTCAAGTAGGTCTATTGGAAACTTGGACACTAAGAAGGGGGTGAATCAGTGTCTTATCAAAGTTTTAAGATATTTCTACTTCACATAACTTGTTAATAAAAGCACATGAAACCATACACAAGCAAATGGAAAAGCGATAGTGCATAGTATTTTAAAGTGGGAAACCCAAAATGGAAGAAAACCCACCAAAATCATAGAACTAGAGTTGGATAATTTTTCCTATATATTACGCTAATTTCAAATTGAGATACAAGTCAACTTTTGAGGCTAAAATCCCAAGCGTAAAATCAAGCTACAACTTGATGATGGAAGCAAAAAAATCCAAATTAATTCAGTCACCAATTATTGACCTTTTGCAAGCTACAACTTACAAGGAAGATAAACCTCCCTGATTATACTGAGCTACAACTCAGTGTGTATACACTATTTGATCACTCTTCATTTTGGATGCAATACATCTGATTGCGACCCTAAATTTTCTATCTAGCCTTCTTACTTCATATGTAATTTCATCAAAACTACAACTTTCTTTTTGATCTCCTAAGACTTCACAATCTTTCTTTACTCAACTCAACACTACCTTGCATGTATATCATTGTATATTACTACAATTTCAGGTACTTGAGAATATTCTATCTTTGTTTTTTCTCAATAATAAACTCCTTCCAATTTGAAACACTCTCCCTATTTTGTACTTTATCACACTCTTACAAGAAACCTTGAACACTCTATCTCCATAATTTTTTTATCAAATTAAGTAACACCTCACACACCTTCTTCATTGTGACTTTTCTTAGTTACCTTTCATTCACCTTTTATCCACTAATGCTACCGCAACACCGACACACATCATTGTTTTGCATTTCATAGTTATCTCACTCACTATTTTCTTCTTGTTGTTATACTTTTATGTTTTGTATGTCTCACAATTATGCATTCCTCTTCTTGGTCTTTAAAAAACTAATGCATCTTAGTTCTATACTTCCTTTATTCACTACATCATCATTTTAACTTATACAAAATCTTATTCGATCTCACAACAATATCTACTCAAATTACCTCTTGCACATTCACATATCTCATTATGTTCTCTATGCGAAATTACTTCACGATATCTCTATTACATTCTTCATCAACACCTCACAATATGAACACACACTACTCATTCAAGCTTCATCTCACATCTATATGTGCAAAAAAATATTTTGTAGCCTCATTCATTTCATCTATATCACGGAAAAAAGCACCATTTTTCAGTTTCATGGTTTAATTTTTGTATTCAAGAGTCAAAGCCACTATTTTCTTACTTTACACCTTTTGTTCCTACACTTCACATTTTATTTTGAATATGCAATGTACCTTCCTCTAGACTTTCAAATTTTATTGACCCTAACAAAGTATTTTCAGATTCACTAAACTTTAAAAGACGCCTTCATTGTTTTTTATCAAAATAAGGACATTTCACATTCTTCTTCAAGCTTAAAGAGGGGAATATGAGTTTTGTAACTGCCTCATGGCCTTTGAAAGTCTCCTAAGATTCATTTATCTCGAATTGAGATGACTTAGATCTATTCAACATTATAAGAGAACCAAAAACATCAACTTGCAAAGCAAAGCATTACCAAGACTTTGTGCAACAAATTTGATAGGGTATAAGCTCATACTCATTTGAGGCATTTAGACATCTTCTCAAGGTTCCCTTCAGAGACATATGATCATTTGAAACCCTTTCAAGATCAACTTTGAAAGTTTGCAACTTTCATTGTGAAAAGAAATAGCAAACAATCTCAATTCTCAAATGTTACAAGGCATAGACATTCATACACACCTTCCCAAACTTATAAGATACTTTTCAACCTTCTTCCAACTTCATTAAGGTAAATAAATGAATAAGGGACTTTCCAATGACTAAAAATGATTTTAATTTAATTTAAAACTCAGTTTCCGACCTAACACAACTATGCACGAGTTCTGCCATGAAGTTCTCCCTGATTTTACTATGAAATTATATAATTCCTTTTGTAACGCCTTTGTTCTATCCAAAAAAATATGTCTACAAAAATTTGTGAATTTTCATTGGTTATTTTTTTGCTTCGAGTATTTTTTATTTCCAAACCCTGGAATCAAGCTTCTTGGACTGTTACCACCCAAGCTCAATAAAACATTGATTTCTTATTCAAATATTGATGAAATTTGACACTTTCACTTCTTGTGCACTTATGTAATTTACCTTCACATTTTTAGTGAAATCAAATAGATTAAAACAATGCAATTTATCCACGACTAGAGAAAAGAATAATGCTCAATGTGTAATGGATGATGATAACGTGTTATTTGATAGAAAAAGTTACGTTCATTTTGATAGGGAATCCATGCCTAACTAAATGAAGTTGATTAAAGGATTGTATCTAAACCAGTGTTAGATGAATCATCCCAAGAACTCATTTACACTTGTCAACTTTGCACGATCAAGATGTGAATTATTGTTTCACCTTGTTTATAAGTTGGATTTACAAACTTCATTTCATTCTTCTACACATCCTCAACACTTTGAATCTATTAAAAGTGATATATGGGTCATTTCAATGCTATTATTATCATGATCAATTGAGGTTAGACTATAAGTTTGAGATCAAAAAAAAAAAAAAACTTAGCAAATTGACTATTTTACAAGATTGCACAATACAGGTCTTAAACATTTCTCTAAGATACCTTTGTCCTTATGAAGCTTGCAATGTCAAGAGAAAACCAAAACACTTCTCTAAGATACCTCTATCCTTATGAAGCTTGCAATGTCAAGAGCACTCATTATTTGAGCAGAGTTTATTGTGGAACATAGTCCATTCTAAGGACTTTCAACACTAAAATTTGAGGAAAGAAGAAAATTGAGGGATTTTCATACCATCAAACCCATACACACTCTTTAAGGATGGATGGAGAACTTTAAGGATAGACCTATACACATTATTCAAAAACTTGAAAACAAATTTTGTTAGGAGATCCTTCAAACACAACACTAGTTCATAGCCTTCTAGTCAAGATACCACAAGGTAGATTTGAGGCAATGTGATTTAGATCTCAGAGACTCATTTCAAAATTATATAAGGAGCTCTAATAACTCACATTCTACCTGTATAAATTGATTGTAACTATTTTCTATTTCAAATGCACATGGATGTCCTTTAAACACCTTGAAACTAATCAAAACTAGTAAAAACAGGTATAGTTCGCATAATACCTTACACATGACTAGCACAATCAACATCAAAATAGCTCAAAGACAATATTATATAGTTTTGAGATGTCGTAATATCTTACACAAGTCAATTGAATTCAAAACAACCCAAATTGTGCTTACCTGTTTAAGGATAAGACCTGGAGAGAGAGAAATATTGTTAGAAAAACATTCATAACTTATTTCTTTTCAAATAAATTCCATAAAAAAATTAAAAAACTTAAGTATTTAAGTCCTCTTCAAAAATTAAGTCTATGATTTATCCGAAGAAGGATCAAATTTTTTTCTTGAGTGCTAAGAATTTAGGGTGCTCAATTTTCATTCTTTAAGGGGACAATTTTGGAAAAACTTAAATAACTTTAAATCCCCATTTTAAATTTGATGAAATTTGGCATGAAGCACTAAAATACACCCCTCTACACATTACATGTGTTTTTTAGCTATATATTTTTCGTATACAACTTAGACCTATCTCATTTACCTCAGTAAACACAACCAGTTCTCAAAGGCAACTTTGGTCAACTTTTGATTTTTGCCTCCAAGAGCTAAACTAAGCCTTGATGTTGCTCAAACATTCCCTAAAAACCATTCCTAGGATTATCCCACACTTTCATTCTCTTTCCATGACCTATACCAACCTCTCACACCTCATTATGCTCTAGAAACATACCGAATAATCCAGTTACAAATGTGACTCCCACCGGTGACCTAGAACTCATTGTAAGATATATTTCCCATGAAAATATCATCATATATGGCCTTTAGAACATCTAAACTAGCCATACCAACCATTTTCATGCTTCCAATGGACTCCTTCCTCATAAACTAAGCCTACAAGACATTGTAACCAACCTGAAGCCAACCACGAATGCTCAATATAGAGCCTCATCAATACAAATCCTCACTTCACCAATAATTACTTTGCAATAAATTCCACTTGGAAAAAATGACAACACAAATTACCATAGTCCAAAAATATCACCCTTTTTCATTGATGGAAACATATTCATAAACCTTTAATGGCAAACACACACATGCACGGCTCATATCTCCCTTCCTAGTTTCTAACAAAGACTCTCTCCCCTGTGACATCTATGACAAAGGATCATGCATTCATCAAGGTCATATTATGACCTCATCCTTTCTAATCATACTAACATGTAGGGATCAACCAAATCATATAACATGTCACATTGGATGTCTAAAACACCCTCATAGGCATTAGACATCTCTTCTTAGGCCACACATGCCCAATAACTACCTTTCATCATGACTATCAAAACTACCAATTAGGACTAAAAACCAATATTCAATTTTGGACCTATGCATACCTAAAAATGGATCTACCATGGTCTGAAATCATCTCAAACATATATCCTAGTTTCCTTCTACTTAGAACACCAATTTAGAAAACGGGTCTAATGGCAAACCGAGAGCAAACCAAAATTTCTTGAAAATGCAATTCTAAGTGGGTTCCACAAAATGTCAAGACACCAAATCACCATAATCATTATGGAATATTCCCTTCCATCCTCAAATCATCACATTTGATGATCTAATTCATTTTGATCTCATACCAACAAGTTTTCCTCCATCGCTCATGAACTAGGGTTTTGGTAGGGTTTTTACCATCTTAGCTTCTTAGTGATTGTTCATAAAGCACAAGACATCATTTTACCTCATTATTTTTGTAAAAATTTCTTCACTTCATGCCTCATCATCCCTAAAATTATCAGGTCCCCATGTAAACTTTGCACATGCCAACCAACATAAAATATCTCATATTGAGCTAGAAAACACACCTTAAGCTCGGTAGAGCTAAAAACATCATATCATGCAAAATTTTCAACATACTACCCTAAAAATTTTCCCACATATTTAAGAAAACCTCTTTCAAATTCCCCAATTCTCATCTTATCATTCTTGGCTCTACACCATCTCAACCAATCTCACTTTCCTAGTTAGGTCATGGAATTAGGTCTAGTTTAGACCTAGATAGAGTAGTTATCACTATACATGCTTCAAATCCATTCAAAATTCCCTAACATGTTTTATAAAACATGTCTCACTCCTATGCATTCCCTCATGGGCCAAAATACCTCTACAATTGACATGCATGCTCCATTAGGCCACCAAGCACCTAGACTAGGTCTAGATGTAGACCTAAAAACCATGCTCAAACCCTACAATCACCTTCTAAGACATGTATGAGTGTCTCATCACTCTATCAACATGTTCTCCATGCCTTTAAAATTCTTCAAAAAACTTCGCACATATATTTCCTTCACGTTCCAATACCCATTATGCCCAAGCCTCCTACTTAGGCTTGCTTAACCAAGCAACTCTCACCATTTCCACTCTTGCAATCATGTCACCACGTGTCTGCCCATGTCATCATCAACACAAACTTCCTTTTGCATTTATTTTCATCAACATTTGTCATGAATTCCCTTTCACCTTTTACATCAATGAAAATACCAATACATACATACCAACATTCTACACAAGAAAAGATGTTGTAAAGTTTTTTTACCTAAGTAGTCCTCTCATCATACATGTTCAACATTTATACTTGACTCGGGATGTAATCAACACTTTTAACCCCATACAACATGAAGCAACCACCTAAAAACCATTTTGGAAATTGAATTTTTATCTATATAAGTTTCATAAGATTTATAATTTATTCAATCATCTCTAGAGACTTCTATAGAGCATCAAAGTCTAGACCTCCGAGTGTCGAGAGTCTAGAAAAAGAGCACCATAATCTGAAAAAATTGTGAGTGCGGAAAAGAGCACTGATTTTTTCTACATAGTGTTAGATCTCATTTTAATAGTTCAATAATGTAGATACAAAATCAAACACTTAATATTATTATTATATCATCAAGCATGTAGTTTTATATATGGATCTTACGTAATAAAAGTACTCACCGATGAACCATACCATAATCCATCCATTTGTCTTGTTGGTCTTTATTATTTATTTTATTTCACACTTGTCACTCATACACACAGTTTTGGTCAGGTCTTAGGGATCCCCATCTCGTCAATTATCACTCATGTTTCGTCACTTGTCTTTGGACACTAGCACCAGTGGCTAGATAGTAGAGCCATGTACTCATGTCCATCTTGGATGAACTACCCTCTTTATGTTTGATCTTATTATTGACATTTTAGGTCAGTCATTTCGATTTTCCCTCTCATCTCCCTAGGTACTAGTCATCATATCGGGTCATTAGTGTTGAAATTGAACAAGATATCCGTATATAGACACAACATGCATAGCTATCTACTATTATTATGGGTGGATTATTCTTATCATCGTATAACTATCTACATAGATACATAGAGCAAGGGACTACATTTGGGCCATTACTCTGCATACACATTGCATAGGAAGGGGAGTTCATTCTATTCCATCCACACATTTGCATTTTTATCTAGCTATTTCCCATTATCTTGGCATCATTGGTGTGAGGGAGACCTAGGAGCACTATTACACACACAAGCACATAGAACTACATTGGGTATGAGATGTAGTGTAGTGCTAAGTTGTAATTTCACCATTGTGGTGGCTGAGGACAGTTCGAACCCTCATTTTCATCTTTATATTTTAGGATTTGATGTCTATTTTAGGGTTTTATAAGTGCTTTCTTCATTATAGGTTTTAGGTACCTCGGTGATCCAAGTGTGACATACATGCAACAAAAGGTGAAAAAGTGTGAAACCATAACGGCCATATCAAAATCAGGTTCCAAATTTTTCTACAAAGGAGGGCACCCAAAAATAATACCAAGGAACCTAGGGGTACCCCATCCCTCTCCAGGAACCTCAGTACCCAATCAATTCCACCTCTGTTGCATTTTTGTGTACATGTTTCCGATAGTCGTGTGTTCTGTTTCATCATACTACTCAGTCCCAAGCCACTGCAAGGTAAGCAATATCAAGGTTAGTACCTTATCCTTCTCATTTCCTTTTATTGATAAAATCAAATAAATTGTTTAGCATTCATATTTTACTGCATAGTGTTTATTTCGTAGTTGCACATTTAGATTTAAATAAAATATTCATATTTTATTGAATCATTTTGGTGAACCCATAGATTAGAACTATTTTCCCTAGGATCCACTACAAAACCCTAATGGCTAAGGATAACTCTTCACCTTCTCAGCTATTCATGCCTCATGTGAGTGTCAATCCTATCTATGATGAGGAAATCATAGCTAAGATGTTTTTCCTATATTGTGATGTTACACTTTCATATGATACTCAACAACTCTTAGCTAATAAATTTCATGTACCTACTAGCTTTGATAATTCTACTATTGGCATTGTTTTTGATTTGATGAGCTTTACTCATTGCACACCTTGTTATATAGTTAGTTGCACCCCTCCTTCTAGAATTTATAATGAAAATTTGGATGATGATATTATTAATTTCATGCTTGGTCTTGATGATAATAAATATGTGTTTGATGATTATCATACTAGTCATGATGATACTCTAGCTACATCTCATGTCTCTCCTATTTGTAAAAGTACTAGTGCTCCCAATAATTCATTCTATGTCGATGTTATGCTTAATGATATCCTTTTATCTAAATCTTTTTTTATTTTCATGACACACCTAATAGTCATGATTCCACTTCTTTACATATTGTTGAGTGTGAATCCCCCTCTCCATTATAATCTTCTTCTGATGTTGTATCTAATAACATGCATGGGTCATCTCCTTCTCTTAGTTCATCTCCTCCTATAACTTCATCTCCTTATATTAGTTCATCTCCTTCTATCACTTCATCTCCTTCTATTGGTTTGTCTCCTCCTATCACTTCATCTCCTTCTATTAGTCCATCTTCACCTACCGTCTCACCTCCATATCCTATGGATGTTTCGATGTTAGTCCTACTACTTATATGGATGCTCCATTTCCTTCACCATCTATTACTTCTTTGGAACCAATATCTAGTGTGCCCTTAGCATCAGAATCTCCTATGTCTCCTCTTGATATTCCTATGATTACTCATAATGGAAAATTACAACCACTTAACACATTATTGTCATCCTCTACTATTCCTTCATAGGATATCTTGTCCCTTATGCATGTTGTTGGTCACTTACAATCTCAAGTCCAATCTCTCACATTAGAAATCAAGGCCTATTATGCTTCCATTGATAATAATTCATTGCATGGAAATCCTATTCCCAAAAAGATTCACAACTTATCATTTCCTAAGGATTTTGTTATGCCTACATTTTCATGTTTTGATGGTACTGGAAACCCATACTTGCATCTCAAGAATTACCATATGGATATGGCTTCATATTCCAATGATCTATTATTACTTAAAGCCTTTTGCCATAGTCTCACAAATGACACTCTCTAATGGTACACACATCTACCCTTTGGATCTATTAGTACCTATTGTGAGATGGAAGAAGTTTTTCTTCATCGATTCATAGTCAAAAATGGACCTCGATTCACGTATGATCATCTACCTAGCTTACATCAGGGAAAAACCAAACCTATCATTGATTACATTTTATGATTCAATGCTTGCATGCACCAACTAGTCTTCTAACCTATTGACTTAGAGAAGCAGTTTATCTTCTATCATGGTTTGATTCCTCCCTTAAAACAACGATTGCAATATGACACATGTGAATCATTCACGCTTTTATGATATAGGGTCATTGATTTAGAACAAGATATCATTGCTACACATTTGCTAGATCCTCAACCTACTTATACTACTGCTACATCATCTAGTTATTCTCGCTCTCCCATCTATTGAGCGTCCCACACATGACCTCTCCACCTCACAAGCAAGTTTAGACTACTCCATTACCCACACGTCCTCCATCTCCTTTGCGTCAAGCTACAACTCAAACTTCTACACCTATTTCATGAGGACCATTACATTTTTCGCATCACGTTAGACCCCATGATGTGTCATGTTCCTTTCTTGACAAGAATTTAATCTACTTACCTTCTAATCAGCACCATCCACCACATCACTTGTAATGCCGGAATGATAGACCTTCTACCGCAATTATCGGCGTATCACTAGCCATATGGATAATGATTGTTATTCCCTTCATGATCGCTTGTAACAAGTAGAAGATAAGGGAATAATTTCCTTTGCCTTCTATATCTCCACTCCCTCGTAGGTGTGTTGTTACTCAGTTGAGTTATCTCATTCATCTAGTTCTAAGGTCATTTTTCATACACTACCATAGTTCATTATTAATGTGCGCTCTCCATCTCATATATCCATCATCATTACACCATCTCATTTGTCACGTCATCCTACCACTGCACATTGGCTTCTATATCCATCGACATTTTCTCTTCCCACCGTTGCTTCTCCCATCATTTGCGCCGCTCCATATGACATTAAATTCAGTTCATACACTCATGTTACTTTCATTCCACATGCTTCCACCGCTTCACATCAACTTGGTCTTTGGTATATGATCGCTATCATCCTACCCCCATGACACATTTGTGTTCTTATGGATCTTACATGACTTTTGAGGGATCTGTTATAATAAGAACCTCTCTTCATGTGCTTTCTCGATTCATCTAGCACACATTATCAACTCATTTCTCGATGATGCACTCTTGCTTTATGGTTCATTCTTGACTACTTTGAGGGGTCTTATATAAATGAACCTCATCATCCATACAATGGGGGCATCGTTATTCTTACCTCTCTTATTCACATCATACTAACACATGTTATTACGATCATCTTATTCACATACTCTTTCACATTATGAATGTTTAGTTTATTAAAGACAATGTTATCCACACATACAATGCACTCTTTTATCTATCACACATCTCAATTATATTACATACATTATCTATCATCTTATATGCTACATCATCACTATACAATCATTCACAACTATACGTTATAAAATTTTATCACCACAACAATATTCATAACAAAACATCCACTATAACGACAATCATCAACACATCATATATCAACATATGATTCCCAATCATCATCAATAAACATCAAATATAAAAACATATGCCAATGGTCCATATATATACCAATAAAAATCATAGTTACAAAAACCCTATTGTTGGGGAAACTCCCCTACATCAATACATCAAAATATATCAAATCTCATCATCATTATCACTATCTGCCAATGCAAGAGCTCTAGAACTAGAAGCCTCTCCGCTAATTAATTGTGGCCCTATATATCTCTCTACCTATCTTTGCAATAGGGTATTCTCTGTCGACTTCTCTCGAAGAAACTCTATAACTCAACAAAATGAGAAAATACATCCTATGTTAAAGGACCTCCACATGTCGCCTCTCTATTTTGTCGTAGCCGTATCTCCTCTCATGACTCATCCCTCTCGCTCAACAACATGGTACACATCATTGCTGCTATCACCATTGGATTAAACAAATGTTCATGCTCATCCATAATATCATCTACATGCTCTAACATGCCTCCACCCACAAGTATGTTGGTGGGCACATTCTACATCAATGTGTGGATGGATGTGTCCACAATCAATGACCAATATGCATCCCCTACAACCATAAGAACAACACATTAGACAACAATGACCATTACACAACCAAATAAAAAATTATACAACATAACTATACAAATACTCATGCTCTACTATCACCACCACTACACCACTGGTGGTAGGTGCTTGGACCTCTACTCCTCCTGGTGGTAACCCCGCCACATCTGCCAAAACTAGAAACAAAAATACCCATTGATGTGAGGCCCACCATACATGGTATGCCTCTGTACACCCCACATCATCTACATCTATCGGCTCTATTGCCACATCTACCTCGTTTGGCCCTAGAGGTACTAGCTTCCCTACTTGTGGGCTCTGGTCTCACTCCAACCCTCCTCGGTGCCCTAATATCTCTAACCCATACATATATCTCTCTGGGGGCATGTTCAGGCAATGTTGAACTATCGAGAAACATGTTCAACTTGAAATAACTTGTTCACCCCTGAAATTGATCCTATAACCACATAGTATGATGTACACATCGTAGTTCCACTACATCCTCTAGTCATCCTTCGTAGTATCAGTATGGCCTCCATATAACATTATTTTTCCCATGCGATCTAGCATAGCCCTATAGGTATTTGTGTCCATCCTCCTACCTCTTATACCAACCCACGAATGTGTAAATATATCTGGTCTAACCCACTCTCCTTGTGGCCCACTGGTGGCCTCAATACTGCAATATGCTCATAAAACCATACATACTGACAATGTTGTAGCTCTAATGCCACCCCCATGCTCCTCCAAAGTATATTTATATAGATCCCTATATAGGTGGTCAACCACACATCATGTCCAAGAATACCTAGTGCTCTTCTCTTCTATCTAGTGGCAAAAATAATGCATCTTATATAAGATGCCTACACCACCACCTTCTACGGTAATCAACGACACTATCACCACAAAGAATAAACATATGTAATCACAAAACCCTTGATCTTATAATAACATTTAGGCTAACATGGGCCTCGTTAGGAACTCCAGTCCCCAAAAATATCACTAAGCATCCTTCATTTGTCTTTGCATATCATCCACTTCCATAACGTGTACCCTCTTTCCCACAATATGTAATCACATTATGCAACACACGTCCTTTAGTGTGATTTTCATCTCCCATGTAGATAGCCAAAATGTGCAAGTATCTAAAAACCACCTCTCGCATAGAGCTATAAGCATAGGCATATTATGGGGCACATCCCCATCCTCCTTATGTGTCGCAAGCTGGCATGGTCTAGAACATCCCACTCATCGTCCGACAACCCCAATCCAAACACATTACTCAAATGATGTCCACCACGAAACTCTCTCGAATGGATATCCCTCTCATGTACACTAAAAACAACAACAAACACAATGTTAGAACATCATACATATAAAAAATACTCATATACAACATCTACACATATAAAATTTCACATTTACATCACCCTAGCTTCAACTCATGCTCTCTCGGACACAAGCACCTAGAAGTAGGAATGGGGCACCCAAGAGCTCGACACCCAGCACCCATGTTTGGGCGCTCTTGTCCCAAAGTTCATTAGTGCCTTCACTACTCTTGTCTAAGTCCAAAATGCTGAGAAATTCAAAAATAAAATTTTGCAAAATATCAATCAAAATGACTAATATCACCATATTTTTGAAAAAAACACTCTTACTAACTTCATCGTCATATGCGAAACCCAACCATTCCACCATTTTGAATTGAATCGGTCGTGGTGCTCTAACTTGCAGCATCCTCACACACACAAAGCTCACTATCACACTCGCACAAAAGAAAAATGAGTTGCTTATTCACTTTTTACACTACTATTTATAGTAACTTTCCATTATTCACTTTACTATGGTCATTCACCACATTCATTCTCTCAACTAATTCACATCGCATAGTTTCGATCATATCTTGAGCATACCTACTCTAATTTTTATCTCATTTGTGGAATTATATTCATAATTCCACCTACTACCGTAATGTACACATTATATTCCTATTCACTATCATTTACACTCAATATTTGCATACTCATCCTTATATCATTATACTATTACTTTCGCCTCAACGTTCATTATCATCATCACTCCCCCTTTCGCGAAGGAGCATACAATTGGGGTCATCCTATAATTCCCCTTACTCCATTATGTAAAAATATATATTTCTAACACACCATTATCAAACATTTTCTCATACACCGTACAACATGTCACATCACTTTTTAGTGATTCCCCTAGTGACCCGACCTATAGGAAACAAACGTAAAATATCTCCATGACTAATCAATCAATCAAAACAATCACACACATTTAAATCATGACAATACAAATTTCACCAACACATTCATCAAATCAACACAACACAATGTATGTATCCTCCCAGATGACCTAACTTGGGAGTTATATCACCATGTTCCCAGATGACCTAACATGGGAAATTACTTTACATTTTGTGATTGCTTCTAGATGACCTAACATGGAAGAAATACATTTCAACAATAAAAATTTAAATCATATCAACCAATTGACACAAACATAGCACATTTATTCTCCCAAAAGACCTAACCTAGGAGTTACATCACCTTTTTTCCCAGATGACCTAACATGGGAAGTTATTATATATTCCGTGATTGCTTTCGGGTGACCTAACATAGAAGCCACCACACACACATTATAGTGACACCCATGGATTGTGGAAAATGTGACGTCATTTCCTTTCTATACTACGCCTATATGGTTTATCATATTTAAGTGAAAATTGGATCCAAAATTAACAAAATTTTATTTGTGTTCATTTACAATGGCTAGATTTTTGAGGATGTGGTTTTAGTTGGAGAGACACTGAACTTCTCTCTCTACCACCTTCCTCTGCAGGAAGGATTCCCAAATCCTCATTTTTTCACATATACACACACACAATCAGGTTGGGAATTTATCACTCCCTTCCCCCATCACATCTCCATCAATAAAAGTCAAAATCTCTAATAATTCACTATCGACATCATTTGTTTCACTTAGTACTTCTCATAATGGTCTCATGTCCCTCATCACACCACATGGATAAACACATTGATTCATGGTTTATTGTGTTATATGGTCTACCTCAACACGTACTTCTAATACACTCTTCACGTACTTTGGTGACATGGGCTTCTCCAGACTTCTCAGGTTTGCATCTCTATCTACTTTATGTTACTAAGCTTTTTCTCACCAACATAAAGTGGGGAAAATGTAGACACAAAATCATGCACTTACTACTATTATTATATCGTCAAGTATGTTGTTTTATATATGGATCTTGCATAAGAAAAGTACTTACTGATGACCCATTCCATGTTAGGAATTAACTATGTTGTAAACATTATTAATTTATTATATTATTATATGAGTTTGGTAACTCATTAATGATAATATAATATAGATAAATATTGTTATTCGAGTTATTAAAACAACTTGTATTATTATGTATGTGGTTAGTTTGTTAGCCCTATAAAACCATTAAATAGGTTGTTTTCTATTTGGTCTTCCTATTTATTAGGAAGTTTTTTAGCTATCTCCATGGCTATATAATAACCTTTGTAATAGTGTTGAAATATATGAATTGAAGATTTGTCTTAATATTTTTCTAGTGTATAATTTCTACTCCAAGTTTTAATAAATGAACTAGATCTCACATGTGGTATCATAGAAGGTTGTTCAATTATCCTCTCTCATGAGTTCTAATTTAGAAATATAATTTATCATTTTGGTTGTGTTAGGAGGTGTTTTAAAATTCTGTGAATGACAGGATTTAATAGGCCAAAATGGGATGGCCTTCAAATGTATTATCTCCTATGTTGATTGTACTTCTTCCTCTTCTCACTTGAGTGAGGAGGATAGATGGTGGTTTATGGAAGCTATGCAAGAAAAAATAGTATATGTGGTTAAGAGGATGAAAGATATTACCATCATCATGTACGGATGCCTCGAGAAATTTTGGAGGAACAAAGTCTCACCTTCTTTGTAGATTTGGAAGAATTTTTGGGAGGAGCTTTAGGAGCATGTTGAATTTTATGACATGGATAATTATATACACACACAATTGGAAGGTTGATTCCTCTACTTGGGTACCTAAAGCATCTGCATGCATCGATTTGAGCAAAATATGTAGAGGTTATAACTATTATCATGTAGAATAATCCAAAAATTCAACAACTTATGATGGATATGAATGGGATGGAATTGTTACTATCCAACTTCAAGTATCGATTTCGACATAACCATCTAGACTAAATCACTAGGTGTAATTTCTTATTTAATTCGGCACAATAAGCTAGCCATAATTGATTTTTTCCTGGCCAATGAATATGTTACACTACGGGATGCTTCGACTACAAAATATTTTAGATTCCAAAGGAAATCATTACATACTCCACAATATATTCTATAAGAAAATGTAGTTGATTGTAATGTGGCTATAGAGCTTGGGTTTCATCAGTTATTTATTCATTTAGGTTCCAGTGAAGATGCGGATGTATGCCCGAAACACTTCAAAACGTTTTTCAACTTACTCGTAGAGGAAAGGAATAATTTTATGGTTTCATTGACAAGGAAGGAAATTTAAAACATGTTCTTAAGGCCCGCATCAATGTTATCCAACAAATGTCATCTGATGATTTAGGTGCAGCTAAGAAAGAAAGGAATTTGGTTGATTCTCTTTGGAAAATGTGTTATAACGATCCTTCATCTCTTCAAGAAAATGGTTTACTTGTTCTTCTAGGGGAAGATGCACCTCCCCCGAATGTTGCGAGTAAACATTTCGAGCATGGGAAATTTCTCGAAATGATGCTACAAGTTCTAGAAAAACTCATCAAGAAGAGAATCATGTTTTCCTCCTTACTACAAGTGTAGCTACTCCAAATGGGAATTCTGAAAGTAATATTAAATACTCTACAGGTAATAGTAGTGGCCATGAAGTGCTTAGAGATATAAATTTCAGCAGAAGCTAGAGCATTCTAAATGTGGGAAACTAGAGGTTGGAGGAGGCAAACGGAAGTTGGAGGTCAATCGGTGACCTCTCGTCACCACCAACGATGGGGCCGCGCACTGCTGATTTTGTGATATGTGTGTAGTGTGGTTTCTATTTTTAGTGCATTTCATTGTTCTTATTTGTAGTGTGATGGTTTGTTGAATAAACTACTTTCCAGAATTTTGGGGAAGATTCATGTTTTCAGAAAACTCACTTTTAGGGAGCAGGAGAAGATTTCGAGGTAGACTCAAGGGATGGTTATCCAACTCATGTGAAGCTTTTTGGATCTTGGAGATCAAAATTCGGGCACCCATGGAGGAAGGAAAGTCCTACATGAACCTAAAGAGGAAGGGAGCATTCTTGTATAATTCAGCTCAACTCTACGTCTTTACGAGGGTAAAGAGATAATCTATGGAGTTTGTACATGGTTTAAGCGGTGTTTTCATGAGGTGGTTCAACTTCTTCGAAATATGGTTCTTCATCATGTTCACATTAAGGGGATGAATATTGGGAATTAATAATGTTCACACCAAGGGGGTGAATGTTAGGAATTAATTGTTGTAAACATTATTAATTTATTATATTATTATATGAGTTTGGTAACTCATTAATAATAAATAAATATTGTTATATGAGTTGTTAAAACAACTCGTATTATTAAGTCTGTGATTAGTTTGTTAGCCCCATAAAACCATTAAACATGTTATTTTCTATTTGTTCTTCCTATTTATTAGGAAGTTGTTTAGCTATCTCCATGGCTATATAATAGCCTTTGTAATAGTGTTGAATTATATGAATTGAAGATCTATGTCTTAATATTTTTTGGGTGTATAATTTCTGCTACAATTTTTAATGAGTTGAACTAGATCTCACATTCCATAGTCCATTTTTGTCTTGTTGTTCTTTATTACTGATTTTCTTACACACTTTTCACTCATACACACAGTTTTGGTCAAGTCTCAGGGATCCTCATCTATCAGTTATCACTCATTTGTCATCACTTGTCTCTAGACACTAGCGCCCAGGGCTAGACAGTAGTGTTAGGTGCTCCTATCCATCCTAGGCACCCCTTTCCTCTTTATGTTTGATCTTATTTTTGACATTTGAGGTTGGTATTTTTGGTTTTCCTCTCATCTCCCAAGGTACTAGTCGGCATGTCGGGTCATTAGTGTTGAAATTTAAACAAGAGATCCCTATATAAACACAACATACATACCATTATATGGGAGGACTATTCTTATCAAGGGATAGCTATCTACATAGAGCAAGGGATTGCATTTGGGTCATTACTCTACATACACACTACATAGGAAGGGGAGTTCATTCTATTCCATCCACACATTTGCATTTTTATCTAGTTATTTCCCGCTATCTTGGTGTCATTGGCGTGAGGGCGACCTAGGAGCACTATTGCACACACAAGCACACAAAAATACATTGGGTTTGAGATGTAGTGCAACGCTCAGTTGTAATTCCACCATTGTGGTGGTGAGGATAGTTTGACCCCTCATTTTACATCTTTTTTTTTAGGATTTGATGTCTATTTGAGGGTTTTGCAGGTTCTTTCTTCATTATAGGTTTTCAGGTACCTCGATGATCCAAGTGCAACATACACATGAAAAATGTGAACAAGTGTGAAACCGTAACATCCATATTAAAATCAGGTTCGACCATTTCTACAAACTAGGAGCCCAAAAACAAGACCAAGACACTCACATGTGCCCCCATCCCTCTCCAAGCACCTCGATCAAGTCGGTTACACCTCTACTACATTTTTGTATTTTTGTGATAATATGTGTTCCTATTTCATCATACTACTCAATTCCAGTCCTACAAGGTAAGAAAGATCAAGGTTAGTACCTTATCCTTCTCATTTCCTTATTGATAAAATCAAATAAATTTCTCGGCATTCATATTTTTCTTTGCATAGTGTTTATTTCATAGCTATACCTTTAGATTTAAATAAAATATTCATATTTTATTGAATCAGATATTCTATTTAAAGAGTTCTAAAGTTCATTGGAGGAGCATACAAATGTAAATCATGTATGACAATTCACTATTGACCAAAACTAGTTACTAGGAGATTGTTATTTACTTGAATTTGAATAAGAAAACGGAGAATATACCCTAATATAATCACTTCCAAATTTGGGTGCATTTATTCACTATAGAGTTGATGACATCCTCTAGAAATGATTCAAATGCAAATGGTGCATGACAATTCAATATATACCAAAATTGGTTTCTAGGAGACAATTTTACACTAAATTTGAACAATAAAATGGAAGAATTACCTAATCCAATCACTTCAAAACTTGGTAATAATAATATTTAGTAGCTTTATATTAATATAGAGATGGTGGAGTCCTCTATAAAGGCTTAAAATTCAAATGGTGCATGGCAGTTCACTATTTACGAAATCGGTTTCTTTGAGACAATTTTGCTTGACTTTGAATAGGAAAATGAAGGACTTAAGTTAATGATCCAATCACTTCCAAACTTATTACTAATAATTTTGGGTACCTTTAGATCATTCTATATTTGGTGGTATCCTTTGGAAAGGATTCAAATGCAAATGGTGCATGACAGTTTAGTATATACCAAAATTGGTTTCTAGGAGATAGTTTACAGGACTTTGAATAGGAAAATGGTGGATTTTACGCAATCTAATAACTTTCAAACTTGGTACTAAAAATTTAGGTAACTTTAGATCATTATATAGTTTTTCCATCCTCTATAAATGCTTCAAATGCAAATGATGCATGACAATTCACTATTAACAAGACTAGTTCTGAGAGACAATTTTGCATTGACTTTGAACAAGAAATTGGAGGAATTTAAAACTTGGAAATAATAATCTTGGATACCTTTATATAATAATATATTTTTGGAATCCTCTAAAAAGGTTTCAAATGAAAATGGTGCATGACAGTTCACTTATTGACAAAAATTGGATCTAAGAGATAGTTTTACGGTGACTTTGAACAATAAAATGGAGGCTCATTATTTTGAGCCCTTATCATATGCCATGGCTCAGACAACCTAAATAGGATAAAATCATTTGATCATCTCATTTTTTCTGTGATAATAACTCTTATGCTTCTATAATAAACTCTAGCACTTTTATTATAAACTATGGTGCTCTTTTGATAAATACGAGCTCAAAAAGGAGATATTTGATCTTTTCTTAATTAAAATTAAAATTTTCAAAGTTTTGAAGATCAAATAAGAGTGCCTCCCAAGTCATGAGGACTCACTTTTGACAAGACTGATATTTATAAGTTGTAAGGAGTCAAAGGTACATCTAAAGTGATCAAAAGGACTCCCGAGAAAAAAATATACCATCATGAAGAGGTGTATTTCAAGGTAAATATACCATTTTTCAATAGATTCATGTGATTCCAAGTCATTCATTGCATTATTAAGACCACATGGGACCAAGGATATTTCATAGGATAAAAACACCGAGTTTTAGGACTGTCATAATCAAACTATTTCTCTTCCTAGCCTCTCTAATGATCCTCTAATTTTCTATAGGTTTTAAGACCCCAAGAATATAACTCCCAAGTTTCAGGTCCTAACTCAATTATCGTGGGTATTTTAAAGCAAATAAATTGAAAAAATTATCATCTCTAGCTACATGTGAAAATGGGGAAGAGAGGAGGACTATATGTTATGAAAATAATGCCCTTCCAATCACTTTTATGGTACCTCATATGTATACACCTAGTTTTTTGTGCTTTATTCTTCCATACATGTTACTAACAATTTCTCTTCTAGGTTAAAGTTCACTAATGCATCTATTTATGGGAGCGGGTGCCTTAAGGGGCTCATTACGAGATAGGGGTATGGTTATTCACATAACCGATGGGTTATTCCTTCTTTTGCTCTTGTCCCCTTATTTTGCTTTACAATATTCTCGATACCTTACATGACCATGACCATTTTATTTTTTTCATTACCTTTGTTCTTCATGACATATTACACACATCCCTTATCATTTCCCTCCCTAGTGATGCCACCACCCACGAGAGATTATGTCGGTGCAATTTCAAATTCTTATGCGAAACCTTAACATGTGGACTATGGCATCGGTATAAATACCAAAAACACATTTTCACACATAAGGACATAGCACAAATACACATAGAAACTCACCATTTTCTCTTATCTTTTACGTTAACTTTCATTTGCTTGCTCATCTCTTGGATTTATGGGATCTTGGCTCTTGGATTGGATTTTGTTCTTATTGGATTGGTTTTCTTGTACTCTTAGGTCACCTATATTGAGTTACGATAGGATTTTCCCCCTTCTCCACCCAAAATCTATTCTCTCTTGGTGTATGATCCTTTAGGAGATAGATGCATCAGTGACCACCCCCAATAGGTAAGTTCTCTAACTCAACTTTTCATTTTGTATAGAGTAGTCTCCTATCTTTTCTTATTACCTTATGTTAGCTTAGTATTTTATACACATGTTATGTTAGGATATTGTACTCAATATTTTTATCTTTATGTTACATTATTTAATTTGGTTAGCATAGATCTTGAATGTTTATTTTGTTTTAATCACCCCCCACGGTGTCAATACGCTAATAGGGTTTTTTTCCTCTTTCTCAACCTAGGGCCTTGGAAACCTTACGTTGTCCTAGTGTAAGGGTTACTTCCATTTGGGTATGCGATCTCAGTGTTCTTTATACCGCCCTTGAATTTTATCCGTTATGTGTCGGTCTTGGTGTGTCTCTTACTTGTTGCCTCGATACCATAGTTGAACATATGATAAGAGTGCACATGTTGTCTAGACACATTTTTTCCCTCCATACACCTTCTTTCTTCCATATGATATTAAGATACCAAAAAGGTTTCTACCAATTTTTAGAGCCAACTAAGGTCGTCTTAGGCATCAAAATGATGAAAAAATTTAGGATTGGTCAACATCTAAGTTTTGAGCAATTTTTGGACTATCATAAATATATCAAGCTTCCAAGCCTCTCGAGGATACTCTAATTTGTAAGTTTTTAAAACACCTAAGATGATATCTTCCAAGTTTTAGATCCTAACACATTCATCTTCAACCTCAAATGCTTACCAGAAGTCAAAACTACCATGAAAATTTTTGCCAAGAAGAAACTTCTATAGTAATTTTGACTAAGTAAAATGTGTTAACTCTCCATTATGCTAAGCAAAAGTGTATGATATCTAAGGAATAATGAGTTGGAGGATCCTAAATATATATATATATATATAGTATGTAATTTAAGACCATAATGAAGGAATAGAGGTGGATTCCCCTTATTTTAGAAACATGTGAGTTGTTTTGGTCAAGGAAGACACTTTCAAACATTGAAGAGACTTGATGACTCACCCCATTTCCTCTCATTATTTATCTCTTTATTGTTATATGCATTGAAGAGACATAAATATATTTTTCTCTTTGATCTACTAATGTTCACTTATATATATGACTGTAAAAAGGACAAAAGTAGCTGTCTACTTTGGTGTAACAAAAAAATTTCTCTTTTGAATATTTTAACACATGCTTTTAGCCTTGAAATAAAAAAGAATTGATCTCTTCTCTCTTTTGTTGTCATATTGTGTATGCTTCTGATTTTTATTTGTCTTGTGGATTATCGATATATTTTATCTTGTTTCAAAGTGAACTATATACATTTCATCCAAATATTACATAAAAACCAATAGATTAATTTTACGGGAGCTATAATGAAATTGAGAGCAAAAGGAGTATACTTGGACAAAAATCATTTTCTCATTCTACTAGGTTTAGTTTTATTTTGGTAAATTTATTATGACATAGCCTAACAAGATTAAGATTTAGTCCTAAAATCTTGCATACTATAGAAATATTTATTGGCTTTTGTTTTAGATAATTTTTGTTTCTTACCAATTTATAAGTAAAATGACATTGATTAGTGTATTTATATTATGATTGAGTAGTGATATTTATATTTGGATATTGTAGGATGAAGATGAAGGTAATGGAGAGGAGTTGAATATCTAATTATATCTAAAAGAGATTTAAAGAAGCAATTGTAAATCCAAATTAGGTTAGAAGGTGATAATGGGGACATATATGTATGCTTTTTCTCTCTTCCTATAAGTATGGTCTGATCATTATTCCAAATATTTAAACCTTAACATTGTGCCTTTTACTTTTTTCTTACTTTCTCAAATGTTGGTGATTTAGAGGTGTAGAGGTATTTTTTCGAATGACATAATTTAGTTATAAACAAATAACCTTTAGTTGATTATACTCTATCTCCAAAACATGGTAGCAAGGGTTTGAACCCTTCTTAGTGTTTCACAAAATTCAATAAGAAAATTGTGTGACTCAATGAGTTAGATAAATATTTAAAAGATAATATTTCTAATGAAAATGAGTATCTAAACCATACTCAAGCTAGTAAATTCTTTTTTGCTAGAAAATGCCTCAAAGGTGACAATTTTGAGGGTTTAAGACCTTACTTATGCCTTTACAAGGTTTCAATGCACGTTTTAAGGCTTAAATGAGATCAAAAACTTTGAACCATAATCCTACCAACATTTATAACCTTTCAATTCTCCTCAAGTGATAATAAATTAAGTTGTAAATCCTAAAATTATGTTAATTAGATCATACAAATAATGAGTATGGTTTTAGTTCCTTTTATATTGTTCTTAGCTTATATAATCACTCTTCAAGAAGGGTTTGAAGTTTCAAAACATCTCATTTAGTCTTCTGACCTTTTGATTATGAATCCACTTACAGGTGATAGGTTTTAGGTGCTTTGTAGAAATATTTCAAAATTGGGTGTTTGTTGTCATCACGGGTCTCTTTTTAGTGTGATTGATATTTTCAATAGTATAAGAGTTTCTTTCTTGATAAATTAGAGGAGGGATAAATTTTCAACAAATGATAAATTTTAATTATCATTGATAATATGATGTACATGTTTAGAAGTACTTATTGGAATTCTTTTTCCTAGTGTAAATTCAAAATAGCAGCATGATGGTGTTGGCGTATTACACTCTCTAACAAAGAGGTCGCTACTCAATATCAATAGATGTTTCCATTTTGCCTCCAACTCCTTACGTTTTCTTAAATAAGGACATTTTCTAGTTGTCATGTTCAACTTATAGATTGTAAATTGAACAAAATTTTAGATGTTTAAAATTTCAAAAGATGTCTTTGATTTTAAAATGGTTTTGGGTAGTATTGTTTTAAAATACACCTATGAAATATTATGTTCCATTTGGGTAGTATTTTTACATATCATAAAATAAAATAATCTTCTAATTTTTATGTACATGTAGTTGCATGAGGATTCACATTCATTGGCCATGATTTTTGAGTTTAATAGAATATGTTGGTTGTCAATCACCTAAATGCTTCAGATGCTTATAGTAATTATTATAATGCAATTAGTTAGTAGTTGGCCTTTTATGGAGTATAGTCATTAAATCATGTGTTTTGGCCATCTATTATACCATTCTATGTTAAGGGTTAATGGAATTTAGGCACCCTTTTAATTTATTTTCTCATTTTGATATTAATAAAATGCTTGTGAACTCTCTTCTAGGCACATGATTAAGATTAAAAAAATTGTGATTTTTATAATACAAACCATAAGCTCACTTTGGTTCCATTGATGATAGATTAAAATAATGAGGCTATGAAGCTATATTATCTCTAGCACTACAATCAAACACCAAAATCAATCGTTATAAGTAAATAACAACAAATGTGTACAAAACTAAAAAAATACTAAAATTTAGGCATAAAAATCAATTTTTGATTCAACAACATTGGTGTTAGTTGTGTGGTAGTTGTTTTATAACACTAAAATTGGTTATGTCATATAACACCAAATTTGGTGTTAAATGTAACACTAAATTTTAGTGTTGTGATGCAAGAGCATAATTTAGAATGCTTCTTATAGTCAAATTTTGTTTTAGAGCATCTTAGATGGGTCAAATTAAGCTAGTTCACGTGACGTGAGGTCATTGGAGGGATTCAAAATTCTATATGAGTTTTCCCTCCAAAACATAACTCGAATTTCTTAAGAAGAAATGACCACTTTTGTCAAAATTTTGGCTTGTGGGTGTCTAGGTAGGTATCTAGAGTGTTTTGAGAATGTGTATACAATGTGTATGTTCCTTTGAGTAACATTTTTTTTATTCTCTATGGTTTTGTTATGAAAACTCTATTTTTAGTACTTGATCAATCTTGTAACTCATGTTGATAAGTGTAGTTGGGCTTAGTTGATAGGTAAGTTATATGGAAAGGTAGTTAGGATAGATTAATTTGAGAGGAAGGAAGAATTGGAAGGAGAATACACGTGAGAATGGTCTCACTAGGAAAAAATATAGAAGGATAACTTTGTTTCCATTGAAAATGGATTGTATGTGTATGAAAACAGTCAAGATGAACAGATTTTGAATATGAATCTAAAAGGTGTTACTCGATATCATTGTATATATCACAGAATTGATCTTTTTAGTGTTCTTGGAGTGTGTTTTGTTTGTTTCAAAGTTTAATGACTTGCAAATATGTACAAATTGTCCAAGGTGAAAATATAGGCCTATAAGGGTAAGAAAATATTGTTTTGTAAAAGCAAACTTTTCATTTCATGAAACTTTTAGTCTTATTTTTGTATACTATTGCTTAAGAATGTGGAGAATACCTTCATAGAGGCACAAAAAGTTTGAGAGTTTAAAATTTTGTGGAAATTGATTAAATGCATTTGTATTCCTACTAGGGCTTATAAAAACCCTAAGCTGGGGTTTAGAAGAAAATCTTGTTTAAAGGACTTATATTGTGACTTAAGACCTAATATCTGCAAGAAACCATATAAACCCTCCCTTATTAAATATTTTAAAGGTTTAAGAGGTTTTTAATCCCCACAAGATGGGAATTCATGACATTTTCTCACTATCTTGTAGGTGCCTATACATAACTAATTACAAAAGTTGAGGTAGAAATTTTCGGGGGTTAACGATGAGTTAGGTTATAAAAAAATTATAGAGCACAAGTTCCCAAAAGGGAACTCATTTTTTTAATATTCCTTGTAGATTGCTTGAGGCCATAGGATTTAAGAGTGAGAAGGGCTAGAAGGTAGGTAGGGAAGGTTTTTAGGGGATCGTAGAAATTTTATTTTCCTCAATTTATCACTACATTCAAAGGAGTCAATGCATTTATGAAATAGAGGAATCGAATATATTAGAAGGGTAAATCCTCTTAGAATTTTTAGAATCAAATCTTATCGTCAAGTGTCAATTCTAGCTTGAGAAGACCATCCTCCATTCATAAAATAGTAGTTCAAGTAATTTGGATTCTATTTATTTAAATAGAGTTTAAAATTATTTTGATTCATTGTTTTAAAGGTGGAATATGGTTACGTAATGTAATAAGGGAGATGGAGACTAAATCACCATTTTTGAGGATATTGGACAAACATTTGTAAATCATTTTTCATTCATCTAGGAAGGATCTTCAAGTATTGTGATAACTAGAGTGGTTAAGGTTTTGTTTGATCCCACTTCTACATAAATTGATATCACAGTGAGGTTATTTATCTTGGAAAAGAAAAGAAAATATTGCTAAGAATTTTTGGAAGATAGGAAGATTGAGTAAAGAAGCAAGCTATGAAACATAAGTTTGCAAGAAGAAGAGAAGACAATCAGAATGCCACCAAGAAGAATACCTAGATTAGGTGGAAGAGAAGGTGTCTAGATAGGGGATGAAATCCTTAAAGAACTCATAAATATGAGGATACGTTTTGATGTTAGACTCATAGGAATAGAGGTTAATTAAAGAAGAGGAATAATTACAAGTGATTTAAGTGATAAAGAAGATGAACCACAACCACAATATGGTTGAAGAACATGAAGAAGGACAAATAGATAGGTTGATTAAAGTGATAATGGGACAAGGATCCAAACCAAAGTTGGATATTCCTACATATGTAGGTAGAATTGATGGGGAAGAGATTATTGATTGGATAACTGCTTTGGATAAGTATTTTTAATATAAAATTGTTCCAAAAGATCATAAAGTTAAATTAGTTTGTACACGATTGAAAAGGCATAAAAAAACTTTGGTGGGAATTTATATAAGATGGAATATTAAAGAAATGGAAAAATAATATTAAATTATGGGACAGAATGGTAGCAAAACTTAAGGCCAAGTTTCTACCTAGTGATTACCAAACTGATTTGTACAGGAAGTTACAAAAATCTAAAGCAAATGGATAATAATATTAAAGAATACACTGAAGAATTTTATAGATTGAAAATCAGGTCTGGTCATGTGGAAGATGTGGAAAATATAGCTAGATATCTCAATGGTCTAAGATACAACATTCAGGATGAACTCGGCCTAGTAAGTCCTAGAACCATATAATAATGTTATCAGTTAGATTTAAAGGTGGATGAAAAATTGAATAGAATAAAAAATGCAACATACTAGAGTTCAAAGGAAGAGAATTCAGAGGTAGAGGACATCGAATAAGTAGAAAACATCAGAATAATGACAAGAGGAAGAAGTAAGTAGTTCACAATGAAAAATCTCTTCAAGAAGTAGTTATTACTCTAGAGGAAGAGGAGAGTTTCAAAGTAAGTTTTTTAAATTTAATAATTTTATTTTCATAGATCATATGAATGTCTAAATAGTCCTCAAGAAAGTGGTACCGGGGTAAATGAAGATAGAAATTAGATTGTGCATGTTGATGAAGAAGAAAGTGTGGGATCACCATCACACATAGAAGAACCTAAAACATGAGAGGAATTGATGATGAGAAGAGTGTTGATGAAACCAAGCCAAAAAGATGAAGAACCAGCTCAAAGAAGAACATTATTCAAGACAATGTGCAAGTCCAAAGGTAAGTGTTGTAAGCTTATTGTTGATAATGGTAGCACAAACAATTTGGTGTCTTCTGAAATGGTAGAAAAGTTAAAATTGAAAAATTTAGTGCATCCTAAACCATACAAAGTATATTGGGTTTAGAAATCATCAAGTGTTGGTAAATGAGTAGTGTCTTGTTAGTTTTCATATTGGTAGTTATAAGGATGAGGTTCTTTGTGATGTGATGCCCATGGATGCTTGTCATGTCTTACTTGGAAGACCTTGGCAGTTTGATAGGAGAGATATTCATGATGGTTGGGAAAATACATATACTCTCATGAAGAATGGTGTTAAGCACACACTAATCCTCTCAAGGATAGTAATTATTGGAATGAAGGCTATTCAAGATTCAAGTTGATGAGTGTAAAAGAGTATATACAGTAGGAAGAAAGAGTTGGTCTTGAATAAAAACAAGTATAGTTGAAAGGAAGTGTGGTAAGATGGAAAACAAGGCTAGTACAATTAAGAAACTTTGGAAATGGATAAGTGGAGAAGAGGAATACCAAGACAATATTCAAAGGAGAAAAAGCAAAGAAAATGAGACTAATGGATCTACATATCTCATGAGAGAAAGAGACAAATAAGAAATCTTATGAGCACAAAAGCTAAACAAGAAGAAGTAAAATTTAGAACATGAATATACTATGGAGAAATTAGTCTTTGAGAAATAGGATAATAGTAATGAAAGGTCAATCAAAATAGTTCAAGAGCACAAGAAACCACAAGTTCAAAAAGAAGAAAAAGATAGAATGGAAGATATGGTCAAGAGGGTTGTTAGAGATCTAAGTTTTCAATCTGATATTTCTTATAGTGATGTTTGTGCATGTGTACCAGTTGAGATGGTGGTGATGAAACAAGTGAAGAAAAGAGTATTAAGAAAGCAAGAGTTTTCATTCTCCGTTCTTGAGATCATTATACATCAAGGACAAAATCAAAGTAAATAGTATGATTTCATAGCCATGATCAGTCAAGAAATACTTCATAGATAGATAGAGTAGGGGTGGTATCCAGGAAAAGTAAGGATGAAGTTAACCTTCTATTCAAACATAGCCATTTCACATGAACACAAACTCATTCACATAACAAACAAGATAGTACAAACCATTGAGTTCATCATGAAGACTTTGTGTTCATGGTATGGAATCATGGATAAGTATGTGGAGGAAATTTTCAATTGGAATACCAAAAAGAAGAATAAAATCTTCGGCAATACAAAAACTCAAGAGTAAATCACTTTTGCTCTAGGGGATAATGATGCAAGAGCATCATCTTAGAATGCTTCTTATAGTCAAATTTTTTTATATCATGTTATATGGGTCAAAGTAGGATGGTTGATGTGACTTGAGGTCATTTAAGGGCTTCAAAATTTAAATTTTGGTTTATATGAGTTTTCCTCCAAACTCAATTTAAATTTCTTAAGAAGGAAGCGCCACTTTTTATCTAACTTTTGGATTTTGGGCTTCTAGGTAGGTGTCTAGGGTGTTTTGAGAATGCATATACAATGCATAATTTCCTTTTGAGGTCCAATTTTTTTTAATTCTCTAAGGATTTTTTATACAAACTCTATTTTTAATATTTGATCAATCATGTAACTCATGTTGGTGAGTGTAGTCGGGCTTAGT
This sequence comes from Taxus wallichiana var. yunnanensis, assembly GCA_018340775.1. Taxonomy (NCBI): domain Eukaryota; kingdom Viridiplantae; phylum Streptophyta; class Pinopsida; order Cupressales; family Taxaceae; genus Taxus; species Taxus wallichiana. The sequence goes on along the minus strand of CM031242.1, from coordinate 996,013,655 downwards.
AGATAGGTAAGTTATAGGGAAAGGTAGATAGGGTAGAGTAATTTGAGAGGGAAGATTTAGAAGGAGAATACACATGAGAATGATTTCACTAGGAAATAATATAGAAGGATAACTTTGTTTCCATTGAAAAGGGACTATATGTGTGTGAAAACAATAAAGAAGAACAAATTTTGAAAATGAATCTAAAAGGTATTACTCGATATCATTGTATCTCTTACAAGAATTAGTATTTTTAGTGTTCTTGGAGTGTGTTTTTGTTTGATTCATAATTTAATGACTTGAAAATATGTATAGTTTTTCCAAGGAGCAACTATAGGCCCTGAGTGTGAAAACATTAATTTTGAAGAAGCAAACTTGTCATTTCATGAAATTTTTAGTCCTATTTTTGTTGATTATTGCTTGGGAACATGGAGTAGATCTGCATGTGAAGTACGAAAAAATGTTTGAGATTTTTAAATTTTAGTGGAAATTGATTAAGTGCATTTTTATTCCTACCAAAGCTTAGCAAAAACTCTAACTCGGGTTTAAAATAAACTCTTGTTTGAAGGACTTTTATTGTGACTTAAGACCTAATATTTGCAAGAAACCATATAAATCCTTCCTTCTTAAATATTTAAATGTTCCAGAGGTTTTTAAGCCCTCAAAAGATGGGAATTCATGACAATTTTCTCACTAGCCTATAGGTTCCTATACATACATAATTGTAAAATTTAAGGTAACGAGTTTCAAGGATTAACGATAGAGTTAGGTGATAAAATTTAGTACAGAGCAAAACTTCCCAAAAGGGTACTTAAAAGTTTTTTTTTCAAGATTCCTTATGGATTGTTGTAAGACATAGGCTTTTACTATGAAAGGGATAGAAGGTGGACAAGGAAGTTTTTTCATGAGATATTAGAAACTTTCTTATCCTTAATTTGATCACTACATTAAAAGGAGTCAATACATGTATAAAAATGAGGGAAATAAGAAAAGAGAAGGGTCAATCCTCTCAGAATTTTGGAATCAAATCTTATGGTCAAGTGTCAATCTTATCCTGAGAAGATCATCCTCCATTCATGTAAGATCAATTCAAGTAAGTTGGCTTCTCTCTATTCAAATAGAATTTAAAAATTTGTCGATTCGCTATTTCAGAGGTAGAATATGGTTCCATACTATAAGAAGGGATATGGAGACTAAATGACCATTTTTAGGGATATTGGACATGTATTTGTAAATCATTTTTCATTCATCTAGGAAGTATCTTCAAGTATTGAGCTAACTATAGTGGTTGAGGTTGTGTTTGAGCCCACTTTTACATCATGTTGTTAGATTTTGGTGTTATCCAAAAACTACCACACAACTAACACCAATGGTGTTGAATCATAAATTGGTGTTATATGTCTAAATTTTATTGTTCTTTTAGTGTTATATTACTTAAAATTCTTATAGTGAAAAGGATCTCCCACGTATATATTCCCTTAATGTGCGATTTCTTTGTTAAATTAAACAAAAGGATAATGTGTGAATCCTTTAATGTAGGGCCTTAAAACACTATAAAAAGCTACTCATCATATGTGTTTAAAACAACTGGGCCAATTTCAATCCTTGACCTAGAGAGTGAAGCTTTTGATGAGAGAAGCTTGGTGGATAAGAATCCCCATAACAAGAGAATGGATCCTCATTTGGAAAGAGATTTTTTTCCCATGTAAAGAGAATTTGTTTTCCCTTTGAAGGAGAGGGCCTTTATTACAAAGAAAATAAGCCTTAGTAATGAAGAGAGATAAAATTTTCATTTCCTTTGTAAGGAGAGAGAGCCCATATTATGGAGAAAATAATCCATTTTGGTAAAGAAGAGATATTGTATGGTATCTCATTATTATAGAGTAAAATATCTTGTTTGTAATGGAGAGATAGTCTCTTTCGAAAGAGAGATTGATCATTGTTGGAATTTCATTGGAGACGGAATCAAAACTTTCTTGGAGAGAAGAGAACATGTATTTTCTACAGACTGAGAAATGTGTTATTGATATAAATATTGTACAAAATCATATTTACATCATTGATAGAGTGGTTCGAGTATTTTCCAAACCCAGAGACATAGCCCAATAGGGGTGAACTCTATCATCAACTTGATTTGCATTGTTGATATGTTCTTATCTCTTGTTCATCATTTTAAATTTATTTTTTAATGTTGATTTTAATTATTGTGCCAATTTTTACACAAAATACATAAAATTGAGAATTGATAGTTATTCAAAAATGGAGAAGCTAATTCAGTTTGTTTGATCCCATTTTCAAATCAAGTTTGGTATCGATTTGGTTTTCCAATTGTTCCTAACACATTTTCCATGTTAGATTATTTTATTTGTGCAATTTATAGTTTGGAAGTGCGGGTTTTGTATATTAGTGGAAATGGAGAAGTTACAGAATGTTCCAAAATAGCGGAAGTAAGAAAATATTCTAGAGGAAGATACCCAAGCCACTAACTCTACAAAACCATCTCATGAAAGGAGAATATTGTATTGAAGACTCTTTTGAGAGAAAAATTTGTTTTCCCTTGCAAAAGAGAGAGCCCCTAATTTGGATAGTTTAAGAAATTTTATGGTCTTTAATCGTAGGAAAGAGTAAACTTAAATCCAAGCTCCTATTATAGATAATTCCCAGAGGCCATAGAAAGAATTACGTACGGATCAAGAAGGAGACAACCTTCCACTCATGGGATAAGCATCTCGAAAATAATGTAGAACATCCAAAGGAAGAGATAATACATTCTCCCCTCATCATACTTTCACAATGGACATTCCTACGAGGTATGACAAACATAATTACTCAATATTTTCTTTGATTATGAGAAGAATGGACTTGAAACATAAAAAATTTGTTATGCATATGCATGCACATTTTGTGGAATGAATAACCATTGTGTGGTCATGTATTGGAAGATAAATTTCATACAAAGTAATTACATTCCCTTCATGAAGAAGGAAATGCATTATAAAGAACACTCTCCAAGTCAGAATGAGGAGAATGGAAAAAAGGGATTATTGTCCAATAAATAGACAAGAATCATTGCACATAATTTGTTGGCTGAAAAGTTTACAGACCTATGTGCATTTCAAAATTTTAGGGGAAAATATTCCTTCCTCTTTTATGGGGAGGTTCCCTTATTCAAACCAAAATTGACTGTAGAATATTTACAAATATGCATTCTATTAAATCTTTTTAAGGATGCTAGTTTCATTAAGTAATCTCATAATTATGAATACATAGGGGAAAAGGTTAAGAAAAGAACAATCTTAGATGAAAGAAGGGGAGTAGGAATATATCTTTCAAATAAAAGGAAATAGATCTTATTTTACTTCGCATGTCGAGTTAAAACCCAAGAAAAAACGTATCTACATATAAAGGAAAACCATTGTTGCAAACCAGAGACAAATTGAATCAAAGTTTAATTACTCTTGGCAAACAAGGATGAACTCAAAGTTTCATTATCAAAAACATGTATATGGTGAATAGAACATATAGAGAAATGTGGGAAAGATAAAAAGAACCAGAGGAAAAGATAAGTTCTCTTATTTATTCAAAATTAATATCCTTTACATCAAAGTCACCAACATAAACCCCCTTTACAATTCAAACTGAGGACTTTTATAGACAAGAGGGGAAGAATAACTACCCAAACTAACTAATTATTAATTAAGTGACTAATCACTTAATTAGTTAAGTCACTATTGATAGTACTTTGCATTAACATTCATTTTACAAAAATAACTTCAACGTCAAAATATAACAATTATCTAGAAGAAGGAAGAGAGGAAATAGAAAAAGTTGTAACTTTCAATTTCGATGCATGCACTGCAGAATTTTGTGACTATGGATGATATCTCCCTTTATTTCATCACAATTGTGCTAGCAAGATTAATAATCGACTTCCAAGATAATTTTCCATTTATAAACCATTTCCTTTGTATTGAGCTAAGCCCTTTTCAATTTCCACTATTACATTATTCAGCTCATATAATTCTTCCATCTTATCCTTATTCACATTTTTTTCTTGTACAAGTCCTCTTTAATAAACTTCTTCAATTGTTCTTTGATTTGATCTACTAAGTTCCATTGGGATGAGTTATCTGGAAAGAGATCACAACAGAGGGCTCTAAGATTAGAAAATATCGTAGACTTAAATGATTCTCCTTTCTGGATAACATTTTGTAATTCGAGTGTAAGTTTCTTCGACAACTTTCATTTGTCATTCTACACTAAGAAAACAAGTACAAGACACAATTTTTTTAGAATAATAAAAAATATTCTCTGAAAGTAAAATTTTCTCATCACTAAGGGTCATGATACGAAAATTTTTGATCACCTCTTCCCAACTTTTTACCTCTTTTTCAATGTTCTCAATTCCCAAACTCGATTACTTCGTGCTGAAATAACATTTTCATATGTTTTCAAAGCCGCATCATTCAATTCCAACCCCGTGATGATAATCCTCTCCACCCATGCTTATATTTCCTTCCCTTGAGTTGCATGCTTTTGTATCTAAGAAATTACTTTCAAATCAATATTAGTTGTTGTTACGCAGATCATCCCGGGAGAGAGGGCAAGGGAGTTGGATCCAACAAAGTGTTATCATATGAGAGGAAGGATTCGATGAAGGTGGAGATAATCTTAACCTGCTCTTCTAATTGTTCTTGAGTTCACTTCCCCTTCTCAACCCTCTCGATTATTTTACAAACGGTATCCTTAATATTGTGCACATATCCTTTGGGGGTTGATCCTCCCAAGAATATTCTTGATAGCTCAAAATATCTTTGCGAAACCTCTTATTCACTCTTGTCTCCTTTTAGTTTATCAATTTCAAGGAATTATTTTCCTAAAACATTTCGGGATAGATGAGAAGAGGTTTTGGATTTCTTATGAGGGAGATAAGTACCAAGGAGTGTGGCCACAACATCAAAATTAGGAACTTCAATTCTCGATTGATCTTTCCTTTTCTTACAAGTAATCATGGATGTAACCAAGAGAAATAGTCTCATGGATATGCACTTGAAGGATTCAATGTAAGTTCAAGTTGTGGAAGAAGAGGTTGAGAGGTAGAAACGGCCAAAGTATTTTCTACAAGGGAGGAATAAGCCCTTCTTACATCTAGCTTGGGTTTGGATGCACTCATCTTCCCTAGGTCCATAGATTTTACTTCAACATCTTCTTCCTCGTCATCTTCTTCACTTTCCTCATCATGCCCTTCATCTTCTTCTTCTTCTTTTTCACTTCATCCCAACTCCCTTCTTGTTTAGTTTCTTGTTTCTCTTCTCATACTTGATCAATTGCAACTCTCTCTTTTATTCCTTGTGTTTCATCCTTCTTCTCACCTTCCTTTATTGATGTTTCATCTTTATTTTCACTTTATTTTTCTGATCCAACTTTCCTTACATATACCTTAGTACTAAGGTCTTGTTGAGAAGAAGAAGGATAATCCTGGTGAGGACTTACCTATTGAGAATAAATTTTCAGTTAGGAAGTATGAATTCTAACAATCTTTTATCGAACCATTATTTGGTTCTCAATAGATTGTTTGGGAGAGGATATAATTAAATGAAATTAATGAATTCTAAAGCAAAAAATACATAATCAACCTTGACCATGCCCTTTGGTACTTTTTATAATTTGAATTCCTGGATTTTTGAAGAGACATCCCACCATACACTCTCTTCCTTACCTCAAAATTATTACCACAGTCTTCCCAATAATCCTCAATTGTAGGTATGTGCAGGTAGGAGATACAAATATTATTTATAATGAATTTTTTATCATTAAAGGATCCCCTTTTATGGAAAGGATGCATGTGAAAAGGAGATATAGTTCTCTCAATGTTTTTGGCATCAAGATCAGACTTGTAATTATAATTTTATAAAGATATGGGAAACTAAATTCCATATACTTTATTTTCTCTACATGTTCTATGGATAAGGTTCAATTGTCTAAAGTTCAATGATGATAATATTGTTGCTGCAATAAATGGGAATCATGTATGGAACTCCTTCATACCTTGTTTTCGTTATGTATGAGAATTTATGGCATTGAATAAAAAATCCATAAATAACTATAAGTTATTTGGTCTCTTGAGAAACTCTACTAGTGACATTTCCTTCCAGTGATCTAACTAGGAACATTGTGAAGGCATCATTGACTCTTTTGTAGTGACTCTTGTTATTATCATAGGTTAATTGGGTGTAAAACTCAAAAATGGGAAGACTCTACTTATTACCCTGACTTGATAAGCCAATCAAGATTCTATATCCAACAATGATATAGATTAAATAAGAATTCATGTGAAAGGATATGGTTTGATGGACACGGGTGAGTTGATGAGTCAAGTTTTCACAAATAATCTCCCCCAATTGAGAGTTTGATTACCTTCAAAGATTAAGTTGATAAAGATGCACATCAAGTCTTGAAATTTTTTGGTCAAGGGCAGGCCCATTACTCTTACAAGGATTGTTATGATATCAAAAATTTATTTGATGAAGTCACTTCTGTAGAGAGTCTTTGGTAGCTTAGAAGGTCCTCTCTTCTTTACTTTTAACCAAGACTTGGAAATCATTAATTGATATTTGTTTGGGGTTAGGTCAAACTCCTTTTGTGCATCAGCCTTACTTAAGACTTTGGAGTTATGTTAATTGGGAATGCCAATGACCAAGTTAATGTTATGTGCATCTATTTAAACAATCAATTATCCTTATGGGTATTTCAATTCCTTCGTTTGAGGATCAAATTATGAAGCACATATTAAGACAGATATCGAGACACTACACAGAATTAGGAAAGCCTCCAAAGCATGATCCATACCACTACTTAAGATTCTTTGAGCTAATAGGGTGGGTTTTGTCATCTCTCATTCTTACCAAAAATCATTTAAATCAATATTCTTAATTTCATTGTCCCTATTTTAGGTATAGAAGTATCAAGGAAGGAAATCAAATCATACCTAGCATACTTGAACTTCATATTTCTCAAATTGGAAACTTACCCAAGGAAGAATAGGCTTATACAGAAAATCTTGATAAACTAGGGAGGATTGGAAAAAAATTAAGAGAATGCTTTTAAAGTAGGGAAAATGTGATGAAATGGCTTACTAGTTGGATGAGGATGAAGATGTCCTTTCAATGATCAAAATGAACTTTGAAGTTTTGAAAATGGCCAGAAATGGCAAAAAAATTGCTTTGGGTAGTGTGAAAAATCAACATGGAAAAGAAAGCTTGTATCCGTGAATGGGATACAAATAGGAAATGGTAGGTTTTAAACTCATTAGAAATTCCCTAGCATTAAACTTTTCCCCCAAATACATTAAATCATAGAATAAACTCAAGAATATCTTGAGGGAATATCTCCACGTGGGAGAGAAACACCTAATTTTTCTAATCAAAGGTTAAGGCAAGTAAAATTGGGTGTTCAAGGAACAAACTACATTGTGGAACTAGGCCCAAAGTGTTGCGAAGAGACAACATTGTCAATGGGATGATGAATCAAAGATGTCAACACTGCATGGAAGGGGAGGAACGTGGATCGTGTACCAGTGTAGACACAAAATCACACACTTGGGTACATTTCTAAATCATAATCACATACCACTATTCATATGATTCCTAAGCAAGAAAACTAGAAATTTACACTATCTTAGGCCTTTTGTCCGTGTTTCTTATTTTTAATTTGGCCTTCTTCACCTAACATCATAGTTTCTTCATTTCTTTATTTTTCTTGACTCTGGACACTAGCGCCCAACCAGGATGTCAATTCCTAGCAACTTCGTCCTCTTTGGGCACCCCGACCTCTGTGTATCTTACTCGCCTCTTTTGCACCTATTTTATCATTTGGGCATCTTATTTTCTTATATGTCGGCCTTCCAGGTTGTCAATTACAAAATTCAACCAAGCGAGTAATAGAATACGAAGCTATGTGACCATATAAGGGACCAAGCTCTAAGCATCTACTATCATCACCTAAGGTTTCATCTAAAGGCATATAAAGAACATCAAAGGCATCCATCGAGCACTCACTTAAGGGACAAGGGACTACATTTTCTGCATACATACATAGGAGGAAAAGTTCATTTTTCCATCCACACATCTATCTACATTCTGCATTTCGCTATTTCCCACTTTGTCATGTGCACTTACACAAGGCATTCCTAGGGCACGATTTCTACACACATGCAAAAGAATTACATGGAGTCTAAGATGAAGTGTAGTGCTTGGCTATAAGTTCACTCTGTCGAGTGACCATCAGGGTCAATCCGACTCCCCATTTGCATCTTTCTTTTTTAGGATTTGATGTAGTTTAGATTTTGGCAAGATATCATTTGTTTTACAGGTTACAAGTGAATTTGGTGATCATCCAAGCGACATATAGGATACCAACGGTGAATGCTAGCGACCACCTTACGACACCAAAAAAATAAAATTATGAGCTTTTACATGGTCACAAGAACCTACAGAGGTCTCTAGCGCTTAGGCACCTGTGTCTAGCCTATTCTAGGAGTATCAAAAATTTTAAGTGTGGTTGTGATAGTCTCCTCCTGTTCATCAGTTTCCCAATCTAGAACACTTTGGGATTTATTACAAAATCATATTAATCTTTTATTCCCTCTCTTGCACTTAGGGTTTTAATTTTAATTAGCTTATTGTTTGTGTTAGATATGTAATTTAGCGTCTATTTATCATACATGACTCTGTAATTAGGATTTCACAAATTAACCCTACATTCTTAGTATGTATCGAAATCTCTCCTCTTCTTCTCAATTCATGGATCAATCCTCTTATCCTTATTTCACCCCAACTAATATTTCTGACATGGTTACTTCTATTCGCTAATTTTATACAAGTTTGTACTTAGCATCCTCCTCACTTCATTACTCCTATGGTTGATCCCTCTATCAATGTAGTCACCACTCATGGCACTCATCCTCTTACAACCCATTTCCATTCCATGACCTATCACTTCTTCCACTCCTACCACCACTTCAAGGGTTATGACATCATTGAACAACTTAAGAATACACCAAAAAAATATCTCTTTATGATTTCTTCGCGTAGTGCACCTAATTGTCGTTAAACATTAGAGGCCTCCTTTTTCTCTATTCACATTGAAATCAATAATTATCTCGATGGCCTTCACACATCTCATTTAGTATCTCAAAAATCTACCACATGTTATATCATTTAGTGATGAGGACATATTGTCATCTGTTGTTGACAATCCATGTGCACCTTTTCTTATCACTGCTACCATTGGCACCATTTGTATCAAACATGTACTCATTGACAATGGATCTGCCATAAATATATGTTCCCATTCCCTTCTCAAGAAAATTGACATTACTGATAATCTCATTACTAATAATTCCACTCTCATTCGTGGCTATGATTCCACTACTCGCACATGCCTAGGCACTATCACGTTACCTATACAAGTTGGGCCTAAGATTTTTCCTATGGTATTTTTTTGTTATCGATGCCTCATTTCAGTTTAATCTCTTATTGGGTAGACCCTAGATTCATGCAATGCATGTTGTTCCATCTACATTCATCAATGTGTTAAATTCTTACATGATGGTTATGAACATACCATTGTTGTTGACCCTAATCCATTTAAGTTTTTCCACATAGACCCCATTACTATGCATATTCCTCCATCACAACCTATTCCATATAGAAATATTGGACATATGATATTGGTTAATCTAGTGCTTCACATCCTTCTTCCACCTCTACAATCATACTATCCATTTTCACTCATATTACTGATATCATTTCACCCACCATGTCTACTCCAATAAACACCACCACTCTGCTCATTGAGACTCCTCTCACTCATACATCTAGCTCACCTCCTACTAATATCCTTGATATTGTTATCCAACATGATAATTCCATCACTGATGATTCGATGACGAGGTTGATATCATTGAGCTTACTAATGAAAAATTGTGCAATCTTAATTTTACTCCTATCGAGATAGATGAGTCATACTTCAATGATACTTTCATTGCTATTGGCCTTGGTGAATATCAATTCAAGAAACCCCCTCCTTCTACTAATTCTATGGTAATTTTTTGGGGGTTTGTCCATACATTAGACATCATACAATCTTCCCATGAGCATTCTATCATCGGTCGTCCTCCTTTCACATGTACTCTTTTCATCAATAATGCTTATTGGCCACATATTCCATTCGATCCTACTATTTACACACATGATGACTTAGCTTAGTTGGGATTCACACTTGATGATCTCCTCCCTCCACCTCATTCTCCTCACCTCTATCATGTATATGTTCACGTCATTGTTTCTTATAGCCTCTGCATCCTCCATTTATCATTTTTTGTTGCTTTCACTTCTCCACTTACTCTTGGGTAGTATTGGCTTGACTACATTGGTGGCACTTTGGATCCTAATCATATTGACATCACATTTCCCATGCCTTTTGGCCATGTTTCTATTTGTAATGATTCATTTCTTGGATATACACAAAATCTTACTCGTTGGTATGCACATGGTTGTCCAATACCACCTTTCACCAATGAATAATACACAATGGGCATATACAATTTATGTTGCAATGGCTTATTATATGATCATCCCCACACTATTGCTTACCAATTCTTTGATGCTTCTTCGTTTGGCTTGACCATGACAATGATGATCTCTTAGATGGTGTTACTTGATTCTTTTATATATCATATGCTTGGGGGTATCATGTTTATTCCCCCTCCTACCATTATCGGTGTCTTTTATTTCTACTCTCATCCTCCTTGCTTCACATTTATTCTATCTCATTCATTGTGCAAACGAACATTGATACACACAACTTGTATCATCATTACCCTATGATGCAATCGTATGTTGAGTTTCACACTTGACTGTTGAGGGAATACTACATCCATGAAGCTCACACACTACACATTTCATGTTGCGCACTTCAGGATACATATTTCTAGGATTTTATTTTCACACATAATATTATCCTCTTCTACACTCTACGCTCTATTCTTCATTGATCTATCTATCTAGCACACATGTTCAAACCATTTCCCAATGATGCACTCTTGTTATATGATTCATTCTTGACTGCCGAGGGGTATTTTATAAATGAACCTCATCTCATACACATCCACTCGACTCGGGGGGCATGTTGCTCCTATCACACTCACATTACATATCATTCCATCTCACTCATTCGCAACATATTGCATATCTTGGTTGCACTTAGTCTTGCTTGCTTATACTTACATATACACTTTGTTTCCTATGTTAGCCAAATAATTTGTATGTCATTATCTTTATCATATACACATGTACATTCACTTGTTCCCCAATTTTTAATGCATACTTTATACATATATTTACACGCAAACATGGATACTTGGCATAGTACCTCTTACCAATCTCACCGAGGTTGTTGGGGGAATCTACTTTCTTACACACCACATGTGTTATTGTTTCATGTTATACTACTTTATATTCTTACTAGCATGCTACTCTATCGATACATACACATTTGGACATAATTTTACTCTTTCTAACATGTTAATGCGTGCTTCATATGTGCAAGCATTTTCCTTGTAGGAACTATTTTTCACCATGGTTGTTTGTTACTCGTTGCTTTCCATTATTTGTTATTATATGTCATTTTTTGGGTTATGACCTATGTCTTGCTTGATCATTACTTGTATGCTTTTGGCCACTTCAACCCGATTGTCTTGCGACATTGTGAGAAATGTCCCATGTTTGAAACCCACTTTTTGTGGTCTATTTTTTCATCACTATTGCTTGGTTATATTATCTTCTATAGTATTCTTTTCACTTTTATATTAACACATGCATTTAGTCATTTTGATTGTATGTGCCTTGGTTTCTATTATGCATATTCCCTCCCCCTTTAGGGTATTGGTTTTAGATCTACATCAAGTCCTATTTTTGGGCTGCTTTCTCCTAGCGACATCGCATGCACCTAAAATGAGGGGGAATATATTGGGTGAATCAATCACCCCATACAACAACTCAAAGCTTCGGTACATGCATTCACATTTTAGAAAAAAAATAGTGTTCAATTACATATTTGTACCATAATCTAACTTAGGTCCTCGGTTTAGAAGGCCGACACTAGTGCCCATATATAAACATTAGCACCTAGGCACTCCTAACCTTTCATGGGCATCTATGACCAGGGGGTAATTACAGTTACTTTCTCAAATAAGCGTAGTCAATAACAGTTCATAGAGCAGTTTGCACAGTACATGAATAGTCCTCTGGTAATCAAAATGCATTATATCTCCTTTTTCTACTTGGATTTAGCTAGAACAACAAGTAACAAAGCAGGATCACACCATCTGCAGTGGTGTATAAATTCAGAAGAAGACATGGATGAAGAATAACACTAGACCTTTCTCCCCAAACACTCTTATATCGTGTTGTGAGATTGCCCAAAAACTCAGACTTGGCATGAGATCGCCCAAAAAAATCATTCTTTGCGTGAGATCACCCAAAAAAACTCATCCTTGGCATGAGATCACCCATAAAAATCACTCTTTATACAAGTAGTTCATGACACTCTCTATCCTTTTCACTCATCACAAATCAGGTGTACACGTTCCTTTTACTACTTTTTCACATTTTTACATACTTTTTCATAACATGTGACTTTGAATACTCTTTCTCTCTTCTTTTTTAGGTCCATCCTTAATATGCAACAAGAAGCAACCCTTCATTAAGCTACAAAAATAGTAGGTATAACACGGTACAATCATATGCTTCACCCCTAGGTCACTTCCTCTTTCTTATCTTCCACACTTCATTTTTATCACTCCACGCTTTCACTTGTCTCTTTGGCATGCTTTCACCATCACACTCTACATGGTTATCAGGTATGTATTTCTTATCTACTTTATGTTATCAAGTATTCACTCAACAACATAAAGTTGGGGAAAATGTAGACACAAAATCATGCATTTGGGTAAATTTCTAGGTCTTAATCACATACCACTATACATATGATTCCTAAGTGAGAAAACTAGAAATTGACAACTATCTTTGGCCTTTTGTATGTGTTTCTTATTTTTTATTTAGCCTTCTACACCATACAACTCAATCTGATCTTCAATGCTTTATCTTTCTTGACTCTAGACACCAACACCCAGCTAAGATGTCAACACCCAGGTGCCCTCATCTCCTCTAGGTGCCCCCGACCTCTTTGTATCTTACTCACCTATTTTGGGCCTCTTTTATCTTTTGGGCATCTTATTTTCTTATGGGTCATTCTTCTAGTTGTTAATTTCAAAATTCAACAAAATGACTCATATAAATACAAAGTTATGTGACCATAATAAGGGACCAATCTCTAAGCATCTACTATCATCACCTAAGGTTGCATCCAAAGGCATCTAAACAACATTAAAGGCATCCATCTAGCACTCACTCAAGGGACAAGGGACTACATTTTATGCATACACACATAGGAGGGGAAGTTCATTTTTCCATCCACATATCTATCTACATTGCTACATCTAGCTATTTCTCGCTATCACATGCGCTTACATGTATGGGCTTGTTAGGGCATGATTTCTACACAAAGGCACAAGAACTACATGGAGTTTGAGATGTAGTGCAGTGCTTGGTTGTAAGTTCACTTTGTAGGGTGATTTTGAGGTCAGTATGACTCCCCATTTACATCTTTCTTTTTAGGATTTGATGTAGTTTAGGGTTTTTCAGGATATCATTTTTTTGCAAGTTACATGAAAATTTTAGAATCATCCGGTGACATTCGTGCAACCATCAACGAAGGATATCAACCACCTTGCAAAACTAGAAAAATCAGATTTTGATATCTTGCATAGTCACAGGCATCTACTAGAGGTCTCTATAATCTAGGTTCCCTAGTCCCATTATAGGCACCCTAGTCCAACTTATTCCAGAAGTTACTGAGAATTTTCGAGTGCGGTTACGACAATATCCTCCTCTTGTTCATAAGTTTTCCAATCCAAAGCACTTCAAAATTCATTACAAAATCAACTAAGTCTTTTATTCCCTCTCTTACTCTTAAGTTTTAAATTTTTATTAGCTTATTACTTGTGTCATATCTATACTTTAGCATCTATTTATCATATGTCTCTACAATTAGTATTTCATAAATTCTATATTTGTGAAATCAACCAAGAGTTCCAATTAGGCCCAATAAAACTTATGCAAGTGGGAAATGAACAATTTGGTCGTGCGATGAACACAAAGAACCCTAGAAATGTGCTCAAGGTTCTAACAAGCTCTAATTTGCTTGATTAGAACCAATTGTGTGGAGATGACGGGAGATCGGGGAACAGAGAAATGAAGGAATTGTTCTACATGTTCCTCAATGATATGATTTTTTTGACTAAGGACCAAATAAACATAGAAAATAGATAAGTATTTTCTCTCTCCTTTATTAAAACTGATTTAACACAAGGAAATGATGACCAAAATTCAAAGGACCTACCCAATAGCTTACAAGTTTTAATTTTTTCCACATTTTAACTAGTTTATGATAACACAATTTAATATGAGTGGCCATTGGGTTGATAAATGTTGGAATATTCATCCACAACTTTGTCCAAATACCGACAACAAGAAAGTTGTGCAAGCACCAACAATCAAAGAGGCAGCCCGTGAGAAAGCCCACCTATCCAAATAAATAGAAACATCCATTAGTTTGGGTTAGTAAGAAAGTATTTGCTTTCATGGATAATATTTTTGCATAGCTAAGTTTTGTTTAGCATGCTTATTGCACATCCAAATCACTTTTCGGTTTTCATTATTGAACAAGCATGAGAGAAACTAACCACATTTATTTGACAAAGTGTGGAGGTAGATCACTCCTTGAGGGTGAAATATGGAGTAACCATCCAGTTTTTCTTACCACTTCGTAGCAATTGGAAAGAAGGGTAAAGAAACACTTCGTTGAGAGATAGAACTCTAAGAGAAGGTTCTCCAAGTTACGAAAGCATTAGAGATATGTTGATTGGCATTGTATAACATGCATGTGAGACTTAATTTTTATTCCAAGAGGAGAGGAAATGGTCAAATATGAACATGGGAAGTGTTTATTTCATGATGAGTAGCACTCAAAAAAATCACTCTTTTTTATAGATGTATATTTCCATCTAATTTTTAATTGAAATATGTTTTTCAATGTATTATGTAATTGCTTGTATGCACATTTTTGTAAGACCCAAGTTTGGGAAATGTTTTTAAATGGAATTATATTTACAATCCATGAATATTACATTTAATTGTAAGACCCCAAGAAGGGAAAATTGTACAAGTGGTGACATATTATAACACCACTTAGCATGTGATGTATTTTTCTTTCCTTGTTGATAAAATTGTACAAGTAGAATACGAAAACATCTCTTATGTGAGATTTTTATTCTAGCCTAAAAGTAGTGCATTGTAAAGGCTAAGATAATCTTCCAAAAAAATACCGAGACACTAAGAGTGCAAGAAGTTTAGTTGGTAGAGATAGGAGAGATTTATGAACTCTCTTTGTCACTTGTATTTGTAGGATCCGTTTTTGCAGTCACCCTCCAAGAGAGGGAAATGAAGTATTTTCATACATGTCGGTGCATTATAAGATATAACCCCTATTTTGGGAGAATGGAATTGGTATACCCCTTATTTGGAGAAGAAAGAAAAGAAAAATTATTTTCTATTATTATAGGAGTAGTAAGTTAAAGACCAAGATTTTGTTGCGAGACCTCCTAGAAACAATACAAATAAATTTCAACCCTTTACAAAGGGAGAAGAGCAAGTGAATGCAAGATGTGGGTTTCATGTGAAGATTATAAACCCGATAACTTGTATATACATGGATCATTTACATATGATAGCCCCATAATGGGAGATACATCCCCATAATGAGAGAGATAGCCCCAAAATAGGAGAGACAACCTTGTGTTGGGATAAATATCTTTATCCGGGAAAGATAGCCTCATATTAGGAGAGACATCTTTGTATTGGAAGATATAGTATCATATTGGGAGACACAACCTCTTATTGGGAGAAACAGCTCCGTGTTGGGAGAAACAACCTCGTTTTGGGAGAAACAAACCCAAGTTAGGGGAAACAACCCTATGTTGGGAGAAATAGCCCCATATTGGGAGAAACAACCCTAGGTTGGGAGAGATAGCCCGCGTTGGAAGACATATTCATCATTGATCATGAATCGTGAATCGTGAGTCGTGAGTCGTGAGTCGTGAGTCGTGAATCGTGAGTCGTGAGTCGTGAGTCGTGAGTCGTGAGTCGTGAGTCGTGAGTCGTGAGTCGTGGTGAGTCGTGAGTCGTGATTCGTGAGTCGTGATTCGTGAGTCGTGAGTCGTGAGTCGTGAGTCGTGAGTCGTGAGTCGTGAGTCGTGAGTCGTGAGTCGTGAGTCGTGAGTCGTGAGTCGTGAGTTGTGAGTCGTGAGTCGTGAGTTATGAGTCGTGAGTCGTGATTCGTGAGTCGTGCATCGTGCGTCGTGCATTGTGCATCATGCATCATGTGTCGTGTGTCATGTGTCGTGTGCCATGTGTCGTGTGTCAGTGTGTCGTGTGCATGCGCTACGTATCGCGTGTGTCGTGCGTGCGTCGTGCGTCATGCATCGTGTGTCATGCATCATGTGTCGTGTGTGTCGTGCATCGCGTGCGCGTTATGCGTTGTGCGCGTGCGTCGTGATTCGTGAGTCGTGATTCGTGAGTCGTGAATTGTGAACCACGAATCATGAATCAATTTTTTTAATTGAAATATGTTTTTCAATGTACTTTGTAATTGCTTGTATGGACATTTTTGTAAGACCCAAGTTTGGGAAATGTTTGTAAATGGAATTATATGTACAATCCATGTATATTACATTTAATTGTAAGACCCCAAGAAGGGAAAATTGTACAAGTGGTGACCTATTATAACACCACTTAGCATGTAATGTATGTTTATTTCCTTGTTGATAAAATTATGCATGCAAGTAGAATACGACAACATCTCTTATGTGAGAATTTTATTCTAGCCTACAAGTAGTGCATTGCAAAGGCTAAGATAATCTTCCAAAAAATATCGAGACACTAAGAGTGCAAGAAGGTTAGTTGGTAGAAATAGAGAGATTCATGAACTCTCTTTGTCACTTGGATTTGTAGGATCAATTTTCGCAATCACCTCCAAGAGAGGGAAATGAAGTATTGTCGGTGCATTCTAAGATATAGGCCCTATTTTGGGAGAATGAACATTGGTATAGCCCTTATTTGGAGAAGAAAGAAAAGAAAATTTATTTTCTATTATTATAGGAGTAGTAAGTTAAAGACCAAGAGTCTATTACGGAGACCTCCTAGAAACAATACAAATAAATTTCAACCCTTTACAAAGGAGAAGAGCAAGTGAATGCAATATTTGGGTGTCGGTGAATATTATAAATCGATAACTTGTATATACATGGATCATTTACAGATGATAGCCCCATAATGGGAGAGGCATCCCCATAATGAGAGATATACCCCGAAATGGGAAAGACAACCTCGTGTTGGAAGAAATATCCTTGATCTTGGGAAAGATAGCCTCATATTGGGAAAGACATCTTTGTATTGGAAGATATAGTATCATATTGGGAGAGACAACCTCTTATTGGGAGAAACTTGACTCCGTGTTGGGAGAAACTGACCTCATTTTGGGAGAAACAAATCCATGTTAGGGAAACAACCATGTATTGTGAGAAATAGCCCCATATTGGGAGAAACAACCGTGTGTTGGGAGAGATAGCCCCACATTGGAAGACATATTCATCGTGAATCGTGGATCGTGCATCGTGGATCGTGGATTGTGAATCGTGGATCGTGAATCGAATGGATCGTGAATCGTGATTCGTGAATTGTGAATTGTGAATGAATCATGATTCGTGAATCGTGAATCGTGAATCATGAATCATGAATCACTTAGTGAGTTCAATAATAGTTTTTCTTGATAAAAGAGTATAGAGGAAACTAAAAATGGAGTTGCACCTTCGGTTATTATCTCGAGAATAAATACTTTTGGTGGTCCAAAAGCTTTTCAATAGAGAGGAGTGATCTCAAGGATACCCATAGGTTAGATAGTATACATACTACTTGAAACTACTTGTATATGAAAGGGCTTGTTGAGAGATTTCCAAAACACATTGAACAAATTAAAACAGACTTCATATGTAGAAGTTATGACCTGCAGAATATTTGCATCGACAGGCAAAAATGGAGTAAGGTGCATAGTGTTAACTAGGCTTGCCATATGGACCAACGAGGTATCGACATGTGGGAAAGATAATTTCGGCAAAAAAATGGGTTTTGTTTGTCATCTTTGGTCTTTAATAGTCAAATGTGTGGCCCACATTATTTGTCATCTAGGGGCCCATCAATCGGTGGGGTCTAGTTTTTATCAAAAAGGTGACTCGATCGTCTTGTCATCATTACCAAATCAACGAGCTCACATTACCGAGTTCAACATAGGCAATTTCAATGTTTCCATACGTGCCAAGTCACTTTACCAAGTTAAGCACCCAAGCACATTATTTCCAAGTCAAGCGCATATGCCAATATAACCGTCCAAGGTCGAGCTACAAAGAGAAGGCATTAGCTATGTGTCATATTTCAACAACTTAGCCAAGCGCATGTGCAAGACCAAGTCTCATGCCCAACAATTCTACAAATTCATTACCAACCCACCAAACAAAGTGCATACATATTCTTAAGTGGTCCTTTGACTGATTAAAGTGGTAGGCGTTTAAATTAAAACCCCCTTACATATCCTCCTCCCATGCATGTGGTATTTAACCCACCATAAGCGCTTGAAGGCTTAGTAAAGGCTCATCAACATGTGTGGAGAGGTTGGTCAAAATCATATTAATAGGCTATGGAAAAGGAGTTTAACCCCTTTAAAATGCTAAGGCCTTAATAAAAGATTCTCCCACACATATATCCCTTTAATGTGGGATTTCTTTAATAAATTAAACAAAAGAATAATATGTAAATCCTTTAATGTAGGGCCTTACACTATAAAAGGAAGCTCACCATGTGCATTTGACACAACTTTTCCCAAGTTCAAGATAGAATCTTTTGGCGAGTGAAGCTTTGTGGAAAGGAAGCCACGTACTAGGAGAATGAGGCCTCATTTAGAGAGATTATTTTTACCCCCTTATAAGGAGAATTTGTTTGCCCTTTTGAGGAGAGATCTTGTATTACGGAGAAAATAATCTCTTTTGTAAAAAGAGAGATATTGTATGGTATTACAGAGTGAAATATCCCATTTGTAACGGAGAGATAGCCTTTTATAGAAAGAGAGAGTGATCTTTGCGGGAAGACCATTGGAGATAGAACCAAAAAATTTCTGGAGGGCAAATCAAAGGTATTTTTCTGCAAACCATGAATGTGTTGTTGATGTAAATATTGTAAAAAAGCATATTTGTGTCATTAATACAACGATTTGAGTATTTTCCAGACCCGAAGACAGCTGAACAGGGGTGAACTCCGTTATCAACTTGGTTTGCATTGTTGATATGTTCTTATCTCTTGCTCATCGTTTTAAACTTAGATTTTAATTTTGATTTTAATTATTGTGTCAATTTTTATCTAAAATATAAAATGCCATATGGAATAATCCATGTTTAAAAAAATTACAGGAGAAAATTGAGAGTTTTGATAGGTATTCAGAAATGGAGAAACTGAGTAAGTTTATTTGATCCCATTTTTGGATAAAATCGTGATCATAAATGATGGGTGAATACACAAATGATCATGTTGTTTATTTTAGAATTTTATATTTTAACTTTTTAATATTTATCATTATGTTTAAAAAAAAAAATTGTTGTATATTTTTTTAAAATTTAATATGATGTGCAATTTTAAACATCTTAAACTCTTCGTATAATATTATCGTTATTTTATCATTTATGAAAAACAACTATTTTTATAACATCATAATTTTGTGTATGCTCTCACCTCACACATTTTAATGATCTTTGTGATTAAAAAAAAAGGATGGCATCATTCTTGGTTTAAAAATTAAAAATTAATAAATATTATTGTTTTATCATTTATGTAAAGGTAAAATGTTTTTTTTAAGTATCCCAACTTTTTACATGATCTCATCTCACGTCTTTATATCGATCTTGGTAATCAAAAACATATTAAGATGGCACCAAATTATGCTTTAAGTGGAGTGTGAAAAGGCCCACAAGCTTATAAAAACACATCGGTTCCTATGACATGTGATATTGGTTCTACTATTTTGAGACATGTGAAAGTGGTAGGAAACCTTTGTGGTGGGGGTCATATTTTGATATGGCATGGCTGTCATACTCAATACAAATCCTCATATAGTCGAATGAAAATTCATTTGACTGGGCTTGGAGGAGTGGGGATAAATAAGTGCCCCAATCTATCAAAAGAGAACATGGCGGAGTACCTAAGAGAGAGACAAAGTTGATAAACAAGCTAAAAGAAATAGGCCTACAACAATTTTTTTGCAAATAAATCCTTCAATGAAGACCACCCACACCTACATCTTCTACTCATCCTTTCATCCAAAGTCAAATTCAAACTCATGATAACCCACTTCGTACCCCTTTAGATGAAGATACCTCACAAAAAAATCCAAAAGGAGCATTAGAAAAAGCATTCAATAATGACAAGATAGACATTTTTGATGAGTTGGTTGCTCGATGCATTCATGCATATCGGTTTCCCTTCAATGTATTCAGGTTTTCATTTTGGCAATATATGATGAAGGTTGTCAACAAAGCTCCACAATGGTACAAAGTCCCAAGTTTGAGCCACACTCTTGGCAACGGAAGTGGAGCACATTCAAAGTTTTGTGAAGCTAATTAGATATTTATGGAAGGATTTTGGGGTTCTCATCATTTCAAATGGATGGAAAGATACTCACAATAGATCCCTGATAAATGTTGTTGCAGTATTCCTTAAAGGGAAATGTTCCTAAAATCCATTGATTGTGAAGGGGAAGTCAAAGATGCATGGTTAATTGTCGACATTTTTTGATAGACGCTATTCAATAACAAGGCCCCCCTCGAGAATGTTCAAACCATCACAAACAATGTTAAAACTATAAAGCGATATCAAGATTAATTATAGAGAATGGATACATGCACATATTTTGGACTATTGTGTCATCCACTCCCTCAATTTCATGTTGTAAAAGATTGGGAAAATATCATGGATCAATCTGAAATATCAATGCACAAATTTACAGTATCAAATGACATTCAATTTTTAATCAAAACCCATCATGTGTCATAGGCCATATTTAGGGGATTATCAAGGTTGGAATTTCTAAAGGTTACACAAATAAAATTTTCCTCTCACGTGCTCGTTTTAAGACGACTTATGTAGGTAAAAGAGGCCTTAAATAGTATGGTGATCAACAATGTTTGGATTATGTAGAGGCAAGTAAGTACCGATACTATTATAAAGATACAATCATTGGTCTTGATGATGAATGATTAGCCAAGGTTGTGGACTTGTTCAACTTTATAGATCCCATTTTATCTATGTTGGATACACGAGATAAGAATACATCGTGCATGGGAGATATTTATGATAGAACACACTTTATCCTCAAATGTAAGAGAGAGGTCATATAAACATTAAATAAATATACAAAAGAATCCTTCTACAATTAAGTCAAAAGTGTGGTCATAAAGAGGTGGAATAAAATGACCACCCGATTACATCTCATCTCCTTGCTTATGCACTTAACCAAAAGTATGATAACTCTGAAATACTTGGGCTACTTAACAAGCAACCACCATTCTCTAACTTCGAAGTTGCAAATGGAACTAGAGAAATATTCGAAAAACTTTTTGAGATCTATGTACAACCAAACAAGGTGTGGTCTCCGCAATGAAATGGGCATTTTGTCTCTCTGTGGGGCAACATGGGAGACATGAGGCTCTCTTTGACTAATACACCATGAGCTCAATCAAATGGTCATATGTATATGGACATGATTTCAAGTACCTATGACCTATCACCATCATAATTCTCTCACAATACTAATATTTATTGAATATTTTACTAAGTCACTAAAAACTAACATATATTTTATACTTTGTTGGTACATTATTAATTTGAAATTTCAATAAATGTTTTTTTGTAAAGGCGGCTAGTAATTCTTCTACCAAGAATAATTGGAGTACATATGTCTTTATCCGCTCAATTAAACAAAACAATTCAACATCCAAAAATACTAAGGATTTGGTATATGTGCATATCAATTTGTGCCTCTTATCACAAAAAAGTCCTGGGACTATATTATATGTCATTATAACATTTGGGATATTCTTCTAGAGACTATAGACTTGGATGCATTTGCAACCACTCTTGCCCAACTTTAAATATTTGATGGTGAAAATGACATTAAAGAGAGTTCAAAAGGAGTGGAGAGTGGAGCTAACAAGAGTGGCATGCAGGAATTTGATTTTGAGGAAAATCTAGATGATATATTCTAAATTATTTGTATTCTTATTGACATGATATTCATATATCATATGTATGGAAGCCACATGGTCAATGAAAATGTAAATTTTTAGCATATTGAATGTTTTGAACCTTGGTCCTACTATATTTTTCAAGTTTATTATTTCGTATGCCTATACTAGAGAGAGAAAGAGTGTGTGTGTGTGTGTGTGTGTGTGCGTGCGTGGGCGTGCGCACGCAACGGACTCAAGGGGTTTTAATTGACATATCCATGTACCAAACCCATACTCATACATGTATCCCGACAAACCTCGAAATCATCTCTAGCCAAATTGGATGAGCCCCCAGGTAAAAATTGCCTTTATAAAAACCTATGGAGTGTTACTTTAAATTATTAACCAACATAAAATTTGAGCATTGGAATATTTAAAAGAGACTAGTTCACCATTTAGCCTCCATTTCCTTCCTCAAACTCTTAAATACATGATGTTGTGAACTACTCATTGAAATTTACAATTAGAATTGGAATTGCCTTTGTAGTATTGTTGAAACACTTATGTTATCTTCTCTCGAACCCAATATAAAAATTTGTTCCAGACCCAATCTATACATTTGATCAAAGTGATACGATAAATTCAAGGGCCATAATGGTTATATAAAGCTCTTATATATTTTATAATAAGAAGAATCAAATATAACTTGTTATAAAGTTGATTTCAGCCCATGCCACTATTGAACTAATTTCTCATTGCTTAAGGTCAATGACATATTGTCAATACCTAATAGGATAATTATCGTATGGACCACATTATCTAGGCTATCCTCATCCCACAAGCCTTCACAATTCAAACTACATACTACATATAAGATCACATATAAGGAAATTCACAACGCATCAAGATGTTATATTTTTACCACTTCTTATCTTCATGTGGTTAAATTCTTGGAGACTAGGTGATATGTACACAACCATATACACTCCTCGTTTACACACCTGCATAACCTACAATTTTATTGTTTTGGATTTTTATTCTTACATGACACACCTCTGCAGCAAGGACAAACACATCTCGTGATTTCCTTTTACATGCTCACATGCAACACTTGTATTTCACTTAGAGCATTCTGAAAATTTTGGAAACTCTTCAATATCTTGCACCCCACACATATCTTGTCTCACTCAACACCCATGCATCACCTTTGAGGCACACTACTACACAGGACCCGCACTGTATGAATCGGCTTATCACAATGTCCATGCAACAACTCAGATTTTGTGGCTTTCCAAGAGGCACTTTTCAGTTTTACGGCATGTCAAATAATCTCTCAATGTAACCATCCAAATGGGAAGATCAATTTGAATTCATTTCGAAGATGTTCAATTGTTACACAGTTGAAAAATGAAAAAATTGTAACCATTTATCTTTGTAATCATCTCCAGTTGTAACTGCCTTCTTGTATTTGTAGTTCGAATATGTAGTATATTGATATACATATGGGGTCGACATCTTTAAGATCCAAACCAAAAAGTAGTGATTATTGGGATGCTTTGAGTATCCATTTTTCTAATATGCATTTGTATATGCATGTTTAGCTTAAGAGAATCAGATTAAGTGTTTCCCATTTTGATCATGGTATCTTACTTTAATAGATTTTCTGTAATACTGTACACCTTTGTAATTATTCCCTATTCTCCATTAATGAATTAAAGTTGCATTTTTGTAAATAGACTTATGTTTAATCATTTTGTGTTTGATTTATTGTTGTAAGTTACTGCACTCTTTATAACCTTCACAACAATCTCTAGTGGAAGGTTATCACACACACATGGTCTTAGGCTTCGTAATTTTGATAACTAGGTTAAGAAGAGAGATTAACTTCAATATCTTTACATCTAGATGATATTATCATATACAACTCCTTTGATACAACAATATTTCTGTAAACTTGCACTCGTAAGAATATAGTTTTGATAGAAAAATCCTTTCCATGGTTGAGGTTTTACTGATTATACTTGTTCTGATGTGTTTTAAGTTTCAAAGTATGCATTCTATAACTAATAGTACATTCAAATAAATTATTCTCAGCCATGGAAATCATGAGAGTAAGAAGTTACACTAATCGTATGAGATGCATAATCATAGTTCAAGAATTATTTCGAACAATGAAACATCAATCTACACAACCCAACTCAATTTTAGAAGACCATTCTTGTTCATTTCACAACAAAGACTAAAGCATTCTCTTCGGCACATTTCACCACAAGGACTAACTTCCAATTTTGTTGTAAGTGTGAACACATGAACTGGTTTAATATATTTCCTAATTAGTTTTTTTGGTACATTCACACCAATAAGCTCCATTTGGGAGTTGTAAGCTTAGTTGTCCTTTCCACCTATTTTTGTGTGAGTTGTTTGCACTCATGGATACATTTGGGAAGGAGTTGTTGAGGATTTTTTTTCTCCTTGATTTTTGGAGATATCCTTATCTCCCAACATAGGTTGTCCCACTTATTTCTAAGGTGAGGATAATTTTGTGTTCGACTTTAGTTATTTGATTGTTACCATATGTGGGATTGTGTGAGTTTTTACGAATAATAAACTTAATTTATTATTAAGAAAAACTCTTATGGTTTTTGTTAATTCATTTATGATTTTATTTGTGTAATATTTCTTTTTCTCGTTGCACGATCTTGCAGGTTGCTCACATATGGTATCATTTTTCAAAACCTAGATCTCTCACATGATCATCTTTATGTTTGATTTTGATACACGATCGAGTTGTAATGGAAATAGAATTTTCATTTTTCTCAAAATTATTTTCAAGGTTACAAGTTTCAGGATACATCTCAGCTTTATGCATTGATTAACATTAACAAGATATATTTTTGTAAGGCATTGGGTTCACCTTGTGATTATCTTAGCTCGAGACCTGTTTGGCTAATCTTGATCCCAACTCATTCCTAACTTGGCCTCTACTTGGCCCATCTCGGCATCATATTGACTCCACCTCAAGCCCTACTCATTTCTAACTAGAACTTTACATTGGCTTCGTGTGTGGGTGGCTTAGCCTCCACCCAACCTGTTTGGCAAGCTCTAAATTTTCTCGGCTCGAAAGGTTCTCGAGCACTTGTCTCTGCCTCAACAAAATAGCTCAGGCTCTTCCTTGGCTCAATCGATTCACCTCATGACCATTCTCATGTTGTGATCGATTCTCACTCCTTAGGTTTTCACTTGCTCGCCTACAACTTGTTTTACCACCCATAATCAACCCCGGCTCAGTACCTACTTCATTGTGATTCTTCTCTTTTCCCTACGATTTAGACAAGATTGAACTCTGTTCAGTTTCTATGTTGGGCTCGGCACTCTCATGGTTAACTTGATCACACATCGGCTACCACACTTTATACAACCAGGTGCTTCTATCCGCTTGACCTTTGCATCTTGCTCATCCTTAACAACATCTCCTTGTTAGATCCCATGATAAGATCACCTTTTTCTCTATCTCAACTGATTTTTAGGGTTTTAACCCTAATTCCAAGAAAGATTCCTTTGGGATAGGCCTTTGTTTTTTTGTTTTTCTTAAAATCTTAAAAAATATAAAACTAAACTACTCCAATTCAAGTTAAAATCTTGTTGTTTGGCACATTTCAAACGCTATCACTTGGTGAAAATGAGGTCAGTGGTTAAAATATTAGCAACACTCACCCAACTCGCCGCACCAACTCGCCACTAATCTCATCCTCTCATCTAGATGAGCCCATCCCTCAAATTTTATGGTGCCTCACCACCTCCAGCTCACCCTAACTCTTAGCTCATCCAACAATTTTAGTCACTCACCAAGTCGTTCGTGCAAGAAACCTATTTCTAAGAGGTATACTGACATTTTTGGAGGTGATAATTTTTGTGAAGAATATAATTTTTGTAAAGTCATTTTTTGGATGATTTTTTTAAGAGAGAATCATCATTATTGGAGGTATAAGGTGAATTTTTTTGCAAATTCATTTTTTGGGGACCATATCTATATCCATTATTATTTTTGAGGGGGATATGTATTTTTTTATCAACATGTCAAGGAGTGCAGCCTCATCTTCTATTCCCTCAAGCATAATGTACATTCGTTTATTCGAACCACTAAATTGGACAAACTATCATGCTTGGAAGAAGAAAAAATGGAATGGTTCCTCAAATCTTGAGGTCTCTAGCATTTTTCTAAGATTTATTATTGACCTTCACCAATTAAAATGATAAGTACAGTTATGTGTGCAATAAAGACGAGGCTTTAGGGCTCATTTCACTCGAATTTTGAAGATAGTCTTTCATTCCAAATTTCTACTGCCAAGTATTTGAAAGAGATATGGGAGAAATTTGAAAGTTTATTTGGCAAGATAAATGAATTTAAACTCTATTAACGGAAATGGAATTTATATCATTTTCACCTTCAAATTTCCCTTCCATTGAATAATTTTTGACAAAGTTTAAGACACTCAAGATTTAATTGAAATATGGTGGTAGAGATAAAAAAGATGATGAATGTATTTTTCTTGATTAACATCAAAATTAAATTGTCATTTTACATTATTTATGTCTAATTTGTTTTCCACAATGAATTCCCTAGGATATCAATTTAAGATTTCATCATTTGAGTTAATTTTTGATAGACTATCTCATGAACAAACAAAATTAATGTTACTTAATGCCTTACCAAACTCTAATCAAACATTGATTGCAAATTCTTCTAGATGCGATGACAAATCTGGGTAAGTGGAAATCTAA
The DNA here is from genome assembly GCA_018340775.1 of Taxus wallichiana var. yunnanensis. NCBI lineage: Eukaryota > Viridiplantae > Streptophyta > Pinopsida > Cupressales > Taxaceae > Taxus > Taxus wallichiana. The sequence continues at coordinate 995,986,390 of CM031242.1, read as the reverse complement.
GCAGAAACCATCATCTAAACTTGCATAATCTCCCAAATATTCTCACCGCCACGAGTTAATATCCTAAAAATGTTTATCCTCCTAAACTTTCCATACCTAGTAAAGGGAAAAGGTCCTTAAAATAGCACAAGCTTTTAGTTCCACCTCCGTCATCATCTTCCAACATTAGTAAAGGGAAATCTCTATCTCTTTAGGCCTTCTCTGTTGAAATATAAGTGGGTTTTTTATTTTTGTGTCACGCATCATCTAGCTCATTCCAAAAGTTTTTGAGTTAATTTTCATACATGCAACACTTACATATTATGATGGGTAACTCTACCTCGATTAATGTTTTGGGTAACTCTACCTCATGTGATGGGGCCAAACAAAAAATAATAAATAAATAAATATTAGGCAAAATTTATTCAACAAACTCCAATACCTTATTCTCTTATATTTCTAATTACATTAGATGTCTTGTTATTTGAATTGCAAAAACTCCTAATTAAACTCGACTTCTTAACCAAACGACTAGACTTGTTATCTTTAATAAAACTTATTATTTTTACACAATAGCTATTTTAGTAAGTTCTAACTTTAGCTTTCTAGATCCTAAAAATTTACGCACGTTAACCACGTGACTAAACTAAATTATTCCTTGAGTTTGACTCAAGTTGACTCATAGTTACAAAGATATGATATTTTGAAAAAAATTGAAAACAAACTTTGAATCCAATTTTCGAGCCCGGATGGATGATTTCAAACCTCACAAAAAGTTGTCAAGATGAAGACCTTAACAAGCTAGAGTGGGTTACCAACACAGGAATTTTTGAGATATTTCTGTCAAAAAACAAACAAATTCATTTCGACTCTCGAATCAAACGTTATGGCCTCCGTAATATAGGCCATTAAATCTGCATCATTCTCCCTGGCTAAAAGAACTCAGCTCTTACGAGTTTCTATGATTAAATTGTTGTAGCTTATATGTGTCAAATTTCTTTACCTCTCATTAGAGATCCATGTGTTGTCTTATTTTTACAAACCCTCCCATTATACCAAATACTTGTTGAAACTACCTTGCCTTGTGTTGATTATTTTCTTGTCAAGAACTTGTGCCACCTTCTCTTTCTTCTTCCTTGGGATTTATTCCTTCCAGTACACTCCATTGTCTTCCATGATATCTTTCCCTTCATGAAATGCATACAAATCTGAAACATTAAATATTGGAGAAATAACAAAATTAGGTGGAAGATTTACCTCATATGCATTGTCATTTATCTTTTTCACAATTTTATAAGGACCAATCTTCTTGTACTTAAGCTTGTTGTATGTTCCTTTAGGAAATATCTCCTTCCTCAAATATACCATCACCATATCTCCTTCTTTGAATATCTTCTATCTTCTAGTGATATTTTTTGCCATCTTATATTTTTCATTACTATCTTATTACTTCTTTATTATTATTTCTGATTTTGAAATATGCTCTATAAAGGATTTCGCATCATCACTCACCCTTTCTGAAATATGCAGTTGTACCAAATCCAAAACACCATTATGTAGTCTTTCATAAATAAATGGAATGGTGACTTAGTTTTTGACCTATTCATTGAATTCTTGTAGGCATATTTTGCTTATGGAAATGTCAAGTCTCATTGTTTAGGTTTCCCTCCAACAATACATCTCAACAAATTTCCTAAGCTCATGTTCACAAATTTTGTTTGACCATTTGTTTGAGGATGATATGCATTGTTATAAATAGCTTAGTTCTTAACTTCTTCCGTATTATTCTCTAGAAGTGGCTTAAAAAACAATTGTATCTATCTCGAAGTGAAATCAAATGAAGTCTTAGAAAATCTATCCACAACAACAAATATTGAAGCATTACTTCTTTGTGTGTTGGGAAGTCCCAATACAAAATCCATGTTCAAGTCTATCCAGTCCTTGGTACTAGTAATGGCATGTACAATCTGGTTTTTATGCATGGCCCTTAGATAACTTGACATATCACGCATTTTGAAACATACCGTACCACATCTCTCTTTAGCTTTAGATAGAAATGTTTTTCCTCCACTAATTTCATTGTCTTATTCTTTCCAAAATGACCACCCAAACCACAACTATGTAATTCTCTTAAATTTTTATCCCACATAGATCCAAATGGGATGCATATTTTTTTACCTTAAAAAAATAATCATCTTGCATTAAGAGATCCTCGAAATATTACTTGTCTCTCCTAGTTTTTGACCTCCTTATTATTTAACAATCCTCCTGAATTTAGGATCATATTCATACAAGTCCTTAATACCTTCAAACTTGTCCACTTTGTTTACCTTAACAGTTAGTAAGGCCACACGCCTACTCAAAGCATTAACTACATGGTTTTGTTTTCTTGATGTGTGCTTTAGGAAAATTGTGTACCATGCGAGAATGAAACCCACTTGGCATGCCTACCATTCAACTTTTTATGTATATTCACAAATCCTTAAAGCTTTTATTAAGGGCAAATAGTAGTAATGGACTATACCCCGTATACAAAAGGGCTCAAAAGCCGATAGTAAAGATGAGAGAAGCATTCCCCATGTAGAAGGCAAAAAACGAGTAAGGCTAACCAAGGAAGGCTCAATAGCCAAATATTACAATATAGGTGAAAAAAGGATCTAAACGTACAAAGATCCAAAAAAAAGAAGGCAAGATCAAAAAGAAACCAAAAGAGAAACAACATAAAGAGCTCCGCCAAAAACAGCTCCAGAACCGCCACCCGATGATAGCCACATCGCAGCCAAAAAACAGCATCACAACAGCCCGTTACTTGATGGCTCTGTCAATTTTGGTCTTGATAGCCTGCAGTGACATGAAGAAGGCAATGGCAGTGGCCTGAGAGGAGTCTTGCAAATCTGCTTGGGCAATTGCAATGTCCCTTTTCTCTTTAGGGCCCCATATGTCCTCATTAATCCCACTTAAACTGCAAACACTGTGGACATGTTGTTCAATGAAATTATAAATGCTTTTGAGGGCAGACAATATGCAGTCATTTCGGCTTTTAGCATTCCCCAATCTGCCATCTAAGGACTGAAGTTTCTTGAAGACTTCACCAATAACCCCCTCTTCCTCCTCACTTTGAAGGATCCTTTTACCCTTAGCTCTTTCCATGTTTTTTATAGCCCCTTTGAGCTCTTGTATCTCCTTTTCTAATCTGTCCACCCTATCCAGCAATTCCTCCTCTTTGGGCTCCTCCACCGCTTGCTAATATGCAGGAGGTTTTCAGCTAGTTCCAAGTCCTTGTGGCTCCTTAGGACTCATTGGGAAGCAAGGATTTTAGCTTTGAGGCTCTTGCTTTTCTTGCTGGAGACAACATCTTCATTCTTTCTTTTTAGCAGGGGGAGTGGGAGCAGTGTGGGCAGGTGGAGGTATGGAGGAGGGAGGTGGGATAGGATTCACGGGAGGGCAGCTGGAGAAATGGCGGTGAATCAAGAGGATAAGGCCCTAGTGCAAAGGGACAGCCCTAGAGTGGCTTTGAACTTCCCTTATAGATTTCTCCAGAGAGTTAATCAGATAGTGAGGAAAGCTGATAATGTTATTTCTATGAAAATGATTCAGAAAAATCAGATGCTTTTGAGGTATAGTCACATATCTTCCTTCAAGGGTAACATACCTTACCACCATTTTGGCTAGTTCATCAAAAGGTTCAGGGATCGACGCCACCTTGAGGCCAGCAGTCACGAACTCAAGATTCTCCCCTCTTCCAGAAATTTCTTGGTTTCCACCTCCCTGTCTACCTTCTTATTGAAGAATTTTGTGCCTTCCAGGCTGAGGCCCGTGATCTGAGCTATGAGCTCTTCCGTGATTTCCATTTTCATGTTACTATATTTGACTATTCTATTCTTCCAACCCTGGTGAATTTGATAGAGATGTCTTGGTCGAAGCCTTGGATCCTTTCAATGAAATTAGACAGCCCCCGATTTTGTGTAATCCCAAAGCTCCGTGTTCTCTTTCCACTCAGGATTGTGGGTCGGTTCGGTTTTGCATGGCGGCCCCCCATGTTTCCTCTGCTCCTTTTCCTGTTCTCAACGGTAAAATAGCTACCAATGTGCGGGATAGGCCGAACTTTGATTTTGGTATTTGAATCTTTCCTTCCCGTGAAAGCCGGTTTAATTATTATGCTACACTTGTTATTATTGCCCCGCTCCTCGGCTTTCCTCCTATGCCAAGAAATGATGACAAAGTCCAGCCCGCACAGATCGCAACAATCATCCAAATATTTTGTGATGTCATCATCATGTACTTGGGGATCCGCACATTAGCATCTAAAATACAAGCCATTAGTTATGATTTTCACTGCCATGTAGATCAATGATAATGGCTTTATTGACATGAGTGGGCAGAACGTCCCCCCCAATCCAAGTTTGAAAGGAATTATTAACACCAAAGTTAGCCAAACTGTCAGCGACCCTATTTCCTTCCCGTAGGTGTGGGTGATTTGGACATTTTCAAAGCTTTTGCATATATCAATAGCTTCCTCAATATAATCCCTGATAGACCAGCTGGGGTGTTGCTTTTTATTCAGAAGATTGATAATATTTAGAGAATCACCTTCAATTATGATATTTGGAATATTACAATCTCTGGCAAGTCTAATACCCCAAAGAGCCGCCATGGCTTTGAATAATGATTAGTCTGTCTGCCCATTCTCCTAGAAAAAGTAGCAACATAACAGCCTCTTTGATCCCTGATGATTCCCCCTCCTCCAGAGTCACCCGGATTGCCCTTAGAGGCCCCATCAAAATTTAACTTGTGCCAATCAGTGGGGGGTTTAATCCATCGGACTGTGTTTCACAAGATTCATTGTTATTTCTATTGACAGTGGCAATATTCCATTCAGTCAGAATGCATTCTTCATTCTCCGGGTAGAGTCTATTTTTAGGGGGTTTAAATCTAGCAATATTATCTTGCACAACAATGATAATTTCCTTATATACTTTGTTACAAGCCTGTCTATTGTTTCTGAAAATACTATCATTACGAGCCTTCCAGATTCTCCACATAGTGTGGGGCAAAACAAGTTGCCATAGCCTTTTCACCATGCAATGTTTAAACGGAGAGCTCCATTGCTCCCAAGCCTGAAGGCAGGTAAGGGGAAAAATCCATCTCAGATTAAATTTTGCAAAAACAAGCTGCCAAATTTTGGAAGCAATCTCACAATGGAGGAATAAATGCTTTATATCTTCAGCCTCTTGCTGACACATGCAACATCTATTCGGCATGATGAATCCCTTCTTGATGAGGTTGTCATTAGTTAGGATCTTGCCATTAATAATTAGCCACCAAAAGAAGTTCACTCTAGGGGTTAGCTCCGGCATCCACAACTTGTGCCACTTAATTTCGCTTTCCATGGATGCAAAGAAAGAATTATATCCTGATTTAACAGTGTAATCCCCATCAAAAGAATCTTTCCAGATGAGCTCATCTTTAAGATTTTGATTACTTATATGGATTAGGGAAAGTTGATTCTGGAGAGATATAATATCAGCCTGAATATTATCATTCTCCACTTTTAGCTGCTTCCATTTTCTTTTGTTTCCATTCCTCTCAATGTACCCCTGGATTTTGTGTCCATACTTTGCAATTAAGTTGTCTTTAATATGATCATAATCAGAAATCTAGTTAGAATCCATCCACTTATCAGTCCAGAAGTTTATGTTTTTCCCATCTCCAAGCTTCCAGCTGCACCCCTGAGAGAGAATGTGTCTGTCATGCGAGAAGGTTGTTCCAGAAAATAGAACCACTCGGAAGGGACTGATCATATATGAAGGAAATCTTGTTTTGATTTGAAAGATATTTGATCTTAATCAGCTCTGTCCAAGGTCTGTGCTCTTTTATAAGCCTCCATCCTAATTTTGCAGTAAGGGCAGTACTCATATGTTTGATATCTTTGATGTCTAACCCCCCTAGTCTCTTAGGTTTACAAACCTGTTCCCAAGCCACAAGATGATATCTGAATCTGTCCTCAGTACCGTGCCACAGAAAGTGTTTTTGAATCTTCTCAATACTGTTCATCACAGCTATAGGCATGTTGAACATTGATAAAGATGTAAATAGGAAAATTTTGAAGCGTGCTTTTAACCAAAAGACACTTACCTGCACTTGAAAGAACGGCTCCTTTCCAGCCAGCCAACTTTCTTTGAAATCTCTTAATAAGATCATTCCATACCTCCACTGAAATCTTTCCAGTACTTAAAGGTAACCCTAAGTAAGTAGCTGGTAGAGAATTAATTGTGCATCCTAGAATATTAGCAATCTTTCTTTGCCTCTCCTCAGGAGTATTGAAGAAATAAATAGAGCTTTTGTCAAAATTAACTTTTTGTCCCGAGGCTTCCTCATAAAATCTAAGGATAGTTTTAATGGCCTTTGCCTCAATAATAGAAGCCATTAGTAGCAGCAAAGTGTCATCAGCAAACTGCTGATGAGAGGAGATCTGATTACCAGTAGTTGGAGGGAAGCCTTTTATCATGCCAATGTCAATAGCTTTGGAAATAGATCTGCTTAAACTGTCAGCCATAATAATGAATAAAAGAGGGGAGATTGGGTCGCCTTGCCATATACCTCTATTACTGGCAAAAAACCCACAGTTCCCATTAACAACCACAGAGAATCTAGAGGTAGAGATGCAAGAGTGAATGATTTTTCTGAATTTGCTTTGAAAACCAAATTTGGATAGGACCTCATCCATGAATCTCCAGGAGACTCTGTCGAAAGCTTTATGCATGTCAAGTTTGATGGCCATCCCTCCTTTTTACTTTTATCCATAGAATGTATAGTTTCATGAACCATGATAATTCCATCTTGGATAATTCTTCCCTGGATGAATCCACTCTGCTGTTGAGAAATGATCTCCATGAGAATAGGTTGCATTCTAGTGGTGAGAATCTTTGTGAAGATCCTATAAATGACATTAACCAAACTGATAGGCCTGAAATCTTTGAAGTCTTTTGCATCCAACTTTTTGGGGCAAGCACAATGTGTGTATTATTTAGTTCTTTAATAAGATTTCCCGTTCTGTAAAATTCATTAACAGCTTTCAAGAGATCTTCAGAGCATATTTCCCAACATCTTTGGTAAAAGTTAGCCGAGAAGCCATCTGGACCTGGAGCCTTATCCCCTTCTAAAGCAAAGACAACCTTTTTTAATTCCTCAATGGTGACAGTTTTTGAAAGACTTTTAAATCTCTCAGCAGGTATTAGATTATTAGGAATGGAGTCTAAGAGGAAAGAGGCCGCTTGTTCATTGTAGGAGGTATCTTCAGTGAGGAGGTTCTTGTAAAAATTAAGCACCTCTGTTTTGATATCCTCAGGATCCTTAGTAATGTTTCCATTTCCTTTAGCAACCTCAGAAATTTTGTTACAAGCTCTATGTTTGATGGCTGTCAAATGAAAAAAATTTTGTATTTCTGTCTCCATCCTTAAGCCAAAGGGCTCTAGATTTCATTCTCCAAAAGGTTTCTTCATGGCTGTTTATATTATGCAGATCTGATAGGAGTTTTTTTCCCACTGATGATCCTCTAGGGTCATACCTTTCATGGAGACATTTAGCTCAAGCTCTTCTAGCTGTTGCTTAAGTTCTTTCTTCTTTTCAAAAATGTTTCCAAAAACCTCTTTATTCCATATTCTAACTTTCTGTTTAACATTCTTTAACTTCTGAAGAAGCCTGAATTGGGCCGTCCCTGTGCCTTCCCAAACCCACCACTCTTTAATTCTGTCCAGAATGTCTTCATGTTCGAACCACATTTTCTCAAATTTGAAATTACCATGAAAAGGTTTTGTCCAATTGAAGAAATTGAGGACTATTGGATTATGATCAGATCCCGTTCTGGGGAGAGTAGAAAGATGGAAATTCTGGTCCAGGATCCAATTTGTAGAAATAAGAGCTCTGTCAAGTTTAACCTGAATTAAGCTCTCTCCTAATCTTCTGTTGGACCATGTAAATTGATTGCCATGAAGCTCTATGTCCATAAGATTAAGAGTCGAGATGAAGTCAGCAAATTCTTCCATACCAAGGGAGAATTCAGAACTTCCTCCAAACTTTTCTCCTGGATTCAAAGGAGTATTGAAGTCTCCCATAACCAACCAGTTCATGTTTTCAACCTTGCTTCGGAACAAGGTTAACTCTTTCCATAGACTTCTTTTACCAGTAGCAGTATTGGGCGCATAAATATTAGACAGATCCAACTATGATTATTTTCAAGGCTTTTAAAGATAATAGCTAAATGATTCTGGGTTGAGGAGAGTACCTTACCATCAACCATCTTTGTATCCCAAAAGATCGCTAAGCCTCCAGAAGCCCCTTGAGAGTCAACAACAGCAAAGGCAACGTTCTGCCAAAAATGTCTTTTGAAGTCTTCAATTGCTTTACTTTTCATTTTAGTTTCCTGAATGAGAAGAATGTTGGGTTTGTTTGCTCTTTTAATTTCCTTAAGCATTCTTTGCTTAGGCCCTCCATTGAGGCCTCTGACATTCCAAGAAATAACCTTCATTAAAAAAAATTTGGAGATGCATTTCCGGATGGCTCAGAATTCTCTGTGTACCATCTGTAATTTCTTTTTCAGTCTCTTTTTCTCTTGCTTCTCTCTTAGATGGCCTGCCTTTTCTAAAGGTTACTCCAAAATTTGTAGTTCTTCTAGCAGTGGCCCTTGTGATTCTTGAGGTGGAAGCTTCCCAGCTTCCAAGCTGCTTTTCTTCCAGGCTTTTTGAACCTCTTTTCTTTCTTTTCACTAAGATGAATCCATCATTATCACAATCATTTTCCTTACTGATTGGGGTAATTTCCCCATCCTCCTTTCCTGTGGTAATATCAGCCTGCTTATCCATTTTAGGAGTCAGCTCCTCCACATCTGTGTCCTCTTTCTCTTGGTTTAGATCTCGTGCAATGGATTCTAGATCCTCTTTACCTTTTTCTGTCTCATTTTTAGATTCTCCAAAGAGCTGCTCCTTAGCAGCTCTTGATGGGCACTGATTTTGTCTTCCTCTTCTTCCATGTATGAGAGAGAAATGTTAACTTTTTCATTTTCTTCATCAACCTCCATGTTCAGCTTTACTGATTTGGAGTCAAAGAGTTCAAAACTATTGAATCCACTGACATCTCCCTTTTGTTTTCTTCCTCATTCGGACCCAGATCTAATTCTTGTTGAGACTCAATCAGCTTCTTAGGTTTCCAAAGTTTTCTGTAAACCGGTGGTCTCTTTGCCTTAAATCCTTTTTTCCTTCTCTTTTAGTTTGGAATGCCTCTCCAAACGCCTATTTCCAGTAGCTGGTTCAGAAATCTGCTCTTTATCCACCTTATCTCTCTGATTTTGTCCTTGATCTTCAGGAATATCTGAGAAATCTTCCAGCTTTTGAACTGTTTGTTCAGGACATTTGCTGGCAAAATGCCCTAATCTGTGGCATTTGCTACATCGTAACTGGAAAGCTTCATATTCAATTTGTTGATTCCATTCTCCAAATTTGGATTGCAGAACAATGTTATCGGGGAGCTCCTGATCCATTTCTATGGAGACACAGAACCGAGCAAATGCCAGCCTAGACCTATTTCTCGTGGGCCCATCCAGGCCAATAGGTGAACCAATCGATTTGGCAATGTGAAGGAGGATTTCATCATCCCAAAGATGTAGAGGAAGCCCTGGGAGTCTACACCAGATGGGTATGGCATGAATATTTTCAACAAATGGATTAAATCCGGGGTACCATTTTTTTAAAAATAGTCCCATATTACCCAGACACCAGGGACCACCCAACAAGACCGAGTCAACATCAGATTGGAGATTAAATCTGGCCAGAAAAAAACCTTTTGCCATAGTGGTGATTATCAAATCCCCTTTTGGTTTCCATCTACGAATGGCCCATTTCCTAATGGTGTCCACATTGGGTCGTGATCCCAAAAATTTACTTTTAAAACAAGTGCTAGATTGCATTTTTCTAAAGAGGAGCTTCTCTTGCATTGCATCCATCGTGCACTGTAAGTGGGTCACCCCTTTAGCATCTTTTGTACTTTTAAAATCACATGGTCCATTGAGAATTGCATCTACCTAATTTCGCACAGTTCCTTTACTCTAAAATTTCTAATTTGTCCATTTTTTACCCCTTAGGATGGTCCAAAAATGAAAAACATGGTATCCTGAGGATAAAATTTTCAAAGTTGGTATATAAACTTTAGGAGGATCTTCTATACTTTCATGGTGCCTTTCCATGGATCTTCAAAGCACATAAGAATAAGGAACCTCAAACATAGCTCAGTTGAGCCTAAATCAACACATAAGTGCATTAATGCAAATTAAAATAATTTTTATTAAGCTTATGTTTGAATTAATCTCTCGAGCTCGATGTTGGAACATGGTGTTTGACTAGGGGTGGGGAGTTAGCTCGAGCCCTCATGAATAGCTCGGTCGAGATAGGGCTCAGCTCAGCAGATTCTTAGACATGTTGTTGAAATAACCACAAACGAGCTCGAATGAAGAGGTTCTTTGGTTCTAGAAGCTTATAAGGAGATTCAACTACACCGAGGCAATATAGAATGCAAACTGATTAGTAAATCGCAAGGATCGGGAAGTATCTAGTTTCGAGCTTGGATGCGTTGCAAGTGAGTTCGGATCTCGTCCATATCAGAGATCAAAGAAGGTCATTGGGGTGAGTTGACTAAGCCTTCGGATGAGCTCACTGGAAAGATTGCAGTGAATTAGTCACTCGGTAGTCACGGTCTGAGTTGAAATTAAGAACTCATCGTGAAGGGCTCGGTTGAAGTTTGATGTGGTTACTAGAGGAGCTCGATCCTTGACGTATGAGCTCGGTCACATGATGGAGGAGATCAATGCAAGTAAGCTTGGTTTCGGTTAAATAAGAGCTCGTGAGTCATGTTACGGTTTGGCTCATCATTGTGGACATGGCTCAGGTCGTGGAGTAATCACTCATAGATGATAGAGCGACATGATGGATAAAGTTTGCGCACAGTCGAGAGCGTGTGAACATTTGGCGAGTCGAGGAAATTCAAAGTAGGCTCATAGGAATGCAGTGTGATGCATCGAGCTTAGATCTTGCCTTGAAAGGACGGGTTAGTTAGGAGCAGGTGCAAGAAGCCGAGTTGGTAAGGAATGAGGTTTAAATCTCATGATTAACTCACAAGGTGTATAGGGGAGATTAAATCATGACTCGATGAGATGGGAGGAGCCCAATATGAAATGCCAAGCCACTCGTGGAGGCTAAGAACATAGGATTGGCATGACCGAGGCCTGATAACCTCGTCACAGTAGCAAATGGGCTTAGGTTGATAGCGGTTGAAGTTCGGCATAGGCTCAAAGCTCGCTCGGCCGAGCTAAGCCGAGTTATGGATAAAGAGGAGTCTCAAATACAGTATAGGCCCGATGACAGTGAGCCATGAACATGGGCATGGAAATGAATTAGACTGTGGTGTAGAGGCATATCCACTTGAAATGAAAAAGGCCCAATGTTGTATTTAGCTCATCGTAGGAATAGTTCAATATTGTCACATAGAGAAGGAAGGAAGCTCTTCTGAGCTTGACCGTATGTAAACTCGGCCATGACCAACTCATCAAATGCAGAAAGAGGGATAACTTGAACATGGAAGCATGCATTGGGAGAATCGAGTGCTCGAGGAAGGGGAAAGAGCTCAGGCAGTGAGCAATGAAGGTTGTGGAGTCATCGCGGGACTAGGAGCTCGAACAAGGAAGGTCGAGGTCAAGCTTTCGAAGTTTTATTTCAAAAATATTTTGGACAATTCCATTTCATAATTTCAGAGATTTTGGAGTCAGAAACGTTAAATGGGTTGAAAATTTCGAAGCCCGAAACTTTGAAACTCCAAAATTCAGAGTTTTGGGGTTTTGGGTCGAAAGTGTGTGTTTGGAGGATAAGGTATTCACAGTGAGCTAAAGTGGGAAGTTGTGAGTTGAAATCACTTTGTTGATAGAGGAAATTCTTGAAACCAGGCAACATGGAAGAAATCATAAGATGGCTCAAGCTACACAAGGATCGAGCTTAGGAATATGGATAACACAAAAGCCGAGGCGAAGGAGGATTTCAGGCTTTCATATATTTTGGGATCAAAAACATTGGGCGAGTTCGATACTTTGAAGCCCGAAACTTTGAAACTCCAAAATTTGGAGTTTTGGGTTTTGGGATTCAAGAGGTTTCAGACGTTGGGAGCCCTGTGTGATCGGGAAGTTCTTAGGTTCTGAAACTTGAAGATATGGGCTCGAGCGGACTCCGAAGTCTGAGGAATAGGTTGTATGAGTTGAATGCCAAATCATTATCCGACTCGAAGGCAAGTATTTAACGTATGAATCAGTCAGTTGGTGGTGCTGAGATTAATGTGAGCATGTTTTACTGGTCAAACCATATGCAAAGAGTGAGCTGAGTTATCAGCCAAGTCACCAGGTCAACTCTGAGTTAGAGGAGAATTCAATACAACATGTTTGATAACGTGTCCAAGTATCCAATAACTTTGGAAGTTAAAATGAGTTTTAAAAGGGGTCCACCATTGTTTAAACGTGAAATTTTCCATGTAGATCGATCAATATTGAATAGCTCGCCGAAGTTTGAAGTAAGGTGGTTAATCAGAATAAATATGACACCACCACTACAATGTAAAATTAGTGACTATTTAAAGTGGAGTTCTCCGAAGAATTTGGTGAGCCATTAACCAAGACACTTAACAAACACTAAACCCCTCTAATGCAACCTTCAACCAAGTGGACCCCATAGAACTTCATGATGCTTTTCAAAATTTAAAATAATTTAAATATTTAAATTTATGAAATCATTATGAGGAATTATCAAGAGTAATGGAGGACAATGCCCAGGGTATCCAAAAAGTAACTTTTGCTCAAAAGACCACAACTTCCTCCCTGATTGTTGGTTTTTCATAAAAATACAGTCGTTGGAATCGGGAGACCAAGAGCTACGTAATGGAATTGCCAGAAGATGAATTTTTGGAAGTTTTTATTTTGAAAATCACAGGTTTTCTTCATTCCTTAACTGGTGCCTCAAAAGGTGGAGTTGCAATTAATGGGAAAACATGACCAACAACAATGATTAATTGTTTCCTACATTCTAGCCTATATTATAGGGTTTCTCCTTCTTTCTCTCAATAACTCGGCAATTTTCTATAAATGTAAGTTGGAAGCTCATTCAAAGGAGTTCCAACAAGTAAGTTCTGACAGGTCATACAAGTTGGACAAGTTAGACACTTTCTAAGCTTCCCCTCTCTTCACAAGCTGAGATGTTGTGATTTGTAGGCTTTCAAGCCTTTCTTCTAAAATTGTAATGGCAGCCTGTGCCTTTTCACTGATGTAATGGTGCACTGTGCAAAGTGCTTGAAGTAATGAGAATTATGCTTTGTGATCATTTGTATGTCCTTTCATGATTTTTTTTGCTTCTACTTGCTCTCTATCATGTTTTCAGGTGAACTATGCAACCAGGGTTTCTCTTGCAAGTTTTGGAGGTCATTGTGCTTATCAAAGAGTGAAGTATTGTATGTAAAAGTGGGTTTGTAATGCATGTCATTCTTCCTCACGATCATCTCTCTTCATCGGAAAGCCGAAAAGTTGTCTAGCAACACCCTTTCTTGGTGCATCACCACTTCTAGTATAGGTTTTATTTCCTTGCAAATCTCTCCCTAATCCTTTGAAATGTTAGCATATGACTAGTTAGCCATTTTCCTGCATTAGAATTAGTGTTGTGTTTAGTTTAGGAAGAGGAAGTCGGCCTTCTCTGGAGGTTCACCTCGAGCCCAAGTCCCACAGCTTGAGAGGTGATCCCATGTGTCCCAATCACACCGAATGTCGTGATTCATTCTCAGGCCATTCGGGGGTGTAGTGATTTGGTGAAAACACATCCATCGTCTCACCATCTTCTAAAACTATAAACCCCAGAAATACCAAGCTAAATCGTCTCGCATAAACTTCCATTTATTCAAATTTGCATATAAGTTTTCTTTCCTTAATACTTGCAATACCATCCTCAAATGCAATAAGCAGATCCTCTTTACTTCTACTGAATATTAATATATCATCAAAATAGACTACCACAAACTTACCAATGTAGTCTCAAGCATGCAAAACTTGATTCATCATCCTCATAAATGTACTAGGTGCATTAGATAATCCAAATGGCATTACCAACCACTCATATAGACCATATCTAGTTTTGAACATTGTCTTCCATTCATCCCCTTCCTAGATCCATATTTGATAGTATCCACTCTTTAAATCAACTTTTGAAAAAAAAATAGCTCATGCAAGCACATCCATCATGTCATCAACGGGGTATAGGAAACCTATATTTGATGGTAATTTTATTGATAGCTTTGTTATTTATACACATCCTCCACATCCCATCTTTCTTGGGAGTCAATAGTGTTGGGGTTGCACATGGGCTCATACTTTCTCGTATAGCCCCTTTCTTCACCAATTCTGATACTTGTCTATTTAATTTTACATGTAATGTTGGGCTCATTTTGTATGCAACTTGATTTGGTAGGGATGATCCTGGAATCAAATCAATGTGATGTTGAATATCCCTCTTGGGTGGCAACCCATCAAGTAACTCTTATGGTATTACATCTGAAAATTCTTCTAGTACCTTTGTTGCTTAACTGGTATGGGTACCTTCTCTGTATCTTCTCTCTTTACCATTAATGCATAGAAAAACCCTATCATCTTCATCTTTATGATAAAATCCATTGTGGACAACATGCTCTCTATTTTATTTTTATTTAAGTGGCATCAAAACCACCTTAACTCCATCTTTTCAAAATTTATGGGTATTCTTTCCCCCATCTTGAATTACATTTCTATAAAATTTCCACGGTCTCCCCAATAAAACATGGCATGCATCCATTAGAATGACATCACACCAAATCTCATCCTTATAAATATTTCCTATAAATAACTTAATCGGGAATCTCTTATCTATTGTAACTTCATTCCCTTAATTAAACTTTAAGACACGATAGGGAAAAGGATGTTTTTCACATTGCAACCCTAACTTATATATTATTTCTTTAGAAACCATATTTTCAAAACTTTCACCAACAATGATAACGTTACATACCTTTCCTCCAAATGTACACCTTGTTTAGAAAATATTGTCTGTAGCCATGTCTCACCACCTTGAGGTTCTTTTTTCTTGGAGACGATCAACGTTCTTCTCATCATGAGATTCTCTCCCACATCTAGTGTAACTTTTGTGTCTTGTTATTCAATTGTATTCTCTATCAAATTTACCTTCGGACGAACCTATAGTCTCCTCTCTTGTGCATGATATTATGGGCATTTAAATTACCTATTCCCTTATTCACTACACGATAGAAAACATAAGGTATGTGTGGGCCATCCCATCCTCTTCCACTGCCATAATTTTTATTTCCATAGTTTCTACCTCTCTTAATCCCTCTTCCTCTTTACTAGTTATAGAATCCTTCCATGTTATCCTCTTTCCAGTCACAAGATGTTTCTCTTCTTGTGTTATTATACCCACATCTCATCCTCTTATTGGAGATGATTTTCCTCTCTTTGGTCCTTGAATCTTATGAAACTAGGTCTAGTCTCACGTTTCTTCTTCCTTTAAAGCTATTTTGATAAGCTTCCTCCATGTTACTCTTCATGTGCATGCTTAGTTCATCTTGAATAGAAAATTTCAAACCATTTACATACCTTGCAACCATCTTCTCTTTTATCTCATCATGCTCTACTCGAATGGAAAACTTGTAAAATTCATCAATATAATCTTGGACACTATAATCCTTCGCCTCAAATTTTGAAACCTTTTGTATAAGGTTTGAGCATAGTCCATAGGTAAAAACTTTTCTTGACTTCTTCTCCTTTGTGCTCTAATTCTTGATCTTATATTCTTCTTTTTTGCCTCTCCTTCTACAAGTGATCCCACCATATCATTGCATGGTCCTTGACTTGGTGCATACAAATTTGACCTTCTTCTCTTTTGTCATAAGTTTCCATTCAAAGAGTTTATTCGGACTATGTAGTTCTAGTATATCAATTCCTATGATGTTAAACTCCCACCATAGTCAGAAACATCTACCTTAATACCATCATTCCTCCCTTCAAGTGCTTTAATCAACCTTTCTTCAATGGATTGTGGTTTCTCTTCTCCTTCATCATTATGTGTTTCTTCTTCTAGATCGAATCTTCTTCTAATCATCTCTAACATGCTTTCTCCTGGTCGCATAATAACTTCTAAAAATTCCTCTACTTGCCTCTGCATTTGTTGTAGAGTTAATGCATATTTGTATAACATCATCAACCTCTTACCATCGTATCTTGAACCTACGCTCTAATACCGAATGATGGGGCCAAACAAACAACAATAAAAAAATAGGCAAAAAAACTTCAACAAACTCCAATAAGCATCCTTATTCTCGATCTTCAAATTACATTAGATGCCCTCTTATTCGAATTCCAAAAGACTCCTAATTAAACTTGACTTCTAAACCAAACTTGACTAGACTTGTTATCTTTAGTAAAACTTACTCTTTTTCTTGATTCTAAATTTAGCTTTCTAGATCCTACAAATTTGTGTACATTAACCATGCACCTAAACTAACATATTCCTTGAGTTTTAACTTAAGTTGTGCGCATGGTTACAAAGATATGATATTTTGAATTAAAAAAAAAAAAATTGAACCCAATTTTTGGGCCCTAGATGGATGATTTCGGCCACCAAAATTGTGAAGACGGACCATAAGTGGCTAGCATGACTTACCACAACATAGAACTTTTCAAGAGTTTTCCGTCAAAAGGAGTCGTTTTGACTCCTAGATCAAAATTATGGCCTCTGCAAGATAGGTCATTAAATCCACATCAATATTCAAATGGTCTTACACAAAAATTTATTTATGTTCCCAAAATCTCATCAAATTTGTTGTCTATTTATCAAATTTGTCATTTTGATGATGGGAAAATTGTTTAATTCTCACCAAGTGGTGTTGTAATTAAGGAATTGAATGATCCTAATGATATTATAGCTATAGGAGTGGTGGATCCTTCTTCTAGATTGTATCTCTTTGACAAATTTGAGACTTTTGCAGGATCTTCATTGATTGCTCACTCTAATTCTGTGAGTAAACTATGGCATGAGAGGTTTGGTCACCTCAACTACATATATCTCTGTGACAACTTTCATCTCGAGAATATGGTTCTTTGGACTTCTAGAAATTTCTTATAATGATGGTTTTTGTCCAAGTTGTATGTTTGGTAAGAAACATTAAGATTTGTTTCGAAAGGGGCATGCCACTAAAGCAAAAGCTCGTCTTGAGTTAGTACATAGTGATATTATGAATTTTCCTTCATGGTCATTTTCTAGTGCTAAGTATGTGCTAACATTTATTGATGATTTCACTAGAAGAACTTGGGTGTATTTCTTGAAATATAAAAGTGATGTATTTGATAATTTAAAGGATTTTAAAGCCTTTGTTGAAAAGCATTCAAGAATGTCACTTAACAAGTTTTGCCATTGATAATGGGGTGGAGTACATTAGTAATGCATTTAGATATTTTTGTATTGATCATGGAATTTTGCATCGGTATATAATGTCTTACACCACTCGGAGAATGGTATTGCATATTGAAAAATAAAACACTCAAGCAGATGGCTAACTACATGATCCAGTCTAAGAACTATTCACCAAAGTTTTGGGCTAAAGTAGTGAATTGTGCTAACTACATTCAAAATAGAATTCCTCACAAATTAGTTCAAGGGATCACTTCAGAAGAAGAATGGTTAGGCAAGAAACCTAATGTATCATATTTTCAATTTTTTGGAGGAAAAGCATGAGCCTTTGTTCCTGACGACAAGCAGAAATCCATAGAGAAAAATATCATTGAACTTATATTCATTAGACATTGTGAACATGTGAAGGCATATCATCTTCTTGATCTATTACAAATGAAGTATTCTATCAAAATATGTTCATGTTGATAAAACTAACACTCCTTAGGATGAAAATGTTCCTTCTTCTCCTCTTCCTTTTCTTGTACTTGACTTGGAGGATACATCTATTGATTATGATAATGATGTGGACCCAATTCTACTAACTCCACTTCCACCTCCTCCTACCCAAAAAATGCACCAATGGCTTCGATCCACTGTACAGTCTACTAGTGACTTGGTGATCCGAATATTTTGTATCGTACCAAAGCTCAAACTTCTAGTAATGTAGATTTTCATCATACTCACTCTAGGACTTATGGAATGGCTCTAATATGTCAACTTATTTCATATGATCCAATTAATTTTTGTGAGGATAGTGGTAAATATGAATAGGATGAATTCATGTAGGATGAATATTCCTCTTTGTTGAAAAATAATACTTGGGAATTAATGTCTCTTCCTAAGGAAAGAAAACTTTAAAATGTAGCGGGTCTATAAGACTAAATATGCGAGTTACGATTTTGTTGACAAGTCAAGGCTTGCCTTGTTGCTGATTAGTTTTCTCAAGTTGAAGGAGTATATACTCTCAAAAAACTTTATCTTGTGGTGAAATGGACTCTATATTCCTTTTTCTTTCACTCGTTTCATCTCGCATATGGTCATCGTATCAAATGGACATGAAGAGTGTATTCTACACTTGTGATCTACATGAGGATATTTATATGGACCAACCTCCGAGGATTTTGTAAGGATATGATTTATTTTTCAAGCTTCATCGATTTCTTTCTGGTCTCAAACAAGCTCCACAAGCTTGGTATGAGAAAATGGATTTTTGTGAAGTGTTGGATTTCATTGTTGTGATACTGGCCATAATATGCATGTTCTAAAAAGTGATGAAGATTTGTTGATTTGGTTTTATATTTTAATGATCTAATCCTCACGGAAATTCAAAATCACTTAGGAAAACTTGATATGATAGACTTGGGTATGTTGCATTACTTCTTTGGTCTCCAAGTTCATCAATCTTCAAAGGGTATTTCCATTGGGAAATAAAAGCATGCTATAGATATCCTTTAAAGGTTTCACATGGCCACTTATAAGCCTTCACCTACTCCTTATCAGTCAAGTATTCAATTGATTGTTGATTGTAAAACTAAGTTGGTTGATCCTACTTTGTTTAGACAGTTGGTAAGTAATTTGTTGTATCGACACATACTCATCCTAATATAACTTTTGTTGTTAACCTTGTCTCTTGGTTTCACATGAACCTCATGAGAGTCATTGGAAAGCAACTAAGCATATTTTGCGCTATATTTGTGGGACTTTGAGTTATGGCATTCACTATACTCCGTAGGGTTTTCTTCTATTGAGAGGGTTCGTATACTCCATATAAAAATCTAATTCCATCTTCTTTTTTCACCTTGGTTTAGGACCCGAAGCTTGGGTTTATAACAAACAATTTTTGCTTTATCTTCTACTAAGGTGGAATGTAAGTGTAATAAAAGTTGGTAAAGAAGCTCTTTAGCCTCGATAGATACTTGATAAATTTGGCCTTTCACAAGACTCTCCCACTCTAATCTAGTGTGATCATCATAGTGTCATAGAAATTGTTAAAAATCTTATTGAGCATCAGAGGATCAAACACATTGAGATTCACATGCATTTTATTCACAAGCTAATTCAGAATGGTGTTGTTCATCTAGATTTTGTTCCCCTTTGTTACTCAAATTGCTAATATTTTTACCAAATCTCTACCCTCTCCTCATTTTCTACACTTGCGAGACTTGTTGGGGGTTAAAGATGTTGTACTTTGGGGATCTATAATAAGTCCTTTTTGTATTGGGTACTTTATTTGATCTAGTATTCGAGACCCTTGCTTATTTTTTTCCACTCCCATGCATTCGCTAAAGGGAGGTTATTGTTGTAAATATGAACACATGAATTGGTTTTGGATATTTCCTAACTAGTTTTTTTGTGCATTCACACCAATAAGATCCATTTGGGAGTTGTATGACTAGTTTTCATCTCCACCTATTTTTTGTGAGTTGTTTGCACTCATAAATATATTTGTGAAGGAGTTATTGAGGATTTTTTTGCTCCTCGAATTGTTGAAATATCCTTCATCTCCCAAGCATAGGTTTTCCCACCTATTTTTTAAGGTGAGGATAATCTTGTGTCTAGCGTATTTATTCATATGTTCTTAGATGTGGGATTGTGTGAGTTTTCTACATAATAAACTTTGGTTGTGTGTGTGAAATTTCTGGTTTGTTAATCTATTTATGAGTTTATTTATGTGCAATATTTTTCTTTTCTCGATGCATTGTCCTATATTTTTCTTTCATATCCAACATGTTTATAGGCTCAATTACGAGTCTAAATTCGGACTCTAAAAATAATTTCCCAAGATTTTAACAAGTTCATTCTAGTAAATTTTGGTCATGGCATTTTCTTGCTCAAGAATGCATTTACAAGTATAAGACTAAGATGGTTAGATATTTCACACACCCGAGTAGTTATCAAATTAGCTAGCTACACCCTTATATAGGTTGTTTATTGGCTATAAGGAGCTTGAATGAGGCAAGTAGCTTACCATTATTTTATTAGCATATGTACTAATAATTTATCTATATTGGTTACCTAGTTGTTGGTGAAATAATTTTTTGTGTGGAAAAATTTGTGTTTCCACCAACACTCGAGGGGGCTACACCTCTCCTTATTTTGTATGGGGAGGCTCCCATTATTGAATGTTAACTATCTAATCATATCTTAATGTTGTGGAGGGTGACCAAGAGTGGGGCGAGAGATCACATAGGAAAACATCATTGAACTTTTGGAAAAGTGTTTATATGGGGTATAAGGGAGGAATTTGCAGCGATGAGGGGTGAAGGAAAGAAATTAGGAAATGAATGGTTATCATTGTGAGTAGAAAAAAATAGAGTTCACACACAATAACTGGATTATTTCAACATTCAATTAGAGAAAGGCAACAATGTAATCCATTAGTGAGAGTAACAAATTAAACACACAATTCCTTAGATTCATCTATCAAGGATGCAAAGTTCCTTCTTGATCACTATCCTTGCAAAGTGGGGAGAGACAAAATAGGAAAAGAGGAGAAAGGGAAATGGAAGAATGTAGCTTTATTTCTTATGTTGGTGATACAAAGCTCAACACCCAAATGGCAATCCATAATTTCTACCGAGAACTAAAATTTCAGGATCTTTTGGAATGGAGAAGCCATCCCAATTTATAGCATTGTGAATTGACCTTTCACCTACCCCCACATGACTCTTCATGATCTCATTCAACTTGTGACTTTACATCTTCCTAGGAAGTGAAAATAAGTTCCCTTTTATAAATTAAAGGGACTTTTATAATTCAACTTTAGAAAGTCACTTAAGTGAATGAGACAAATTACCATGATTGCATATAATGAAGAATTAGAAAAGGGGAGAGAAGAAAGAGGGAAAAAAAGGAGGAGGAACTCACATATCTCGATGAAAAACTCCTTCCGATGAAGAAACTTTGTTGATTCATGATCCCTATGTAAGAGTTCCTGGAATAGAGCGCATGTTCCTTGAATTCTTTGTTGAATTGAGTTACCACATATTTCAACTTATCCATCTTTGGGATGCAAATGTTGAGGTTAAACCATATAACAGTGTTGCACATATCTAAAATAAGATAAATCATACAAGCAATGAATGCGGAAATAAACTAGAAGATAAAATAAACAAGAGAAAGATAACACTAGATTTAACGTGTTTCACCCAGTGTGGGCTACGTCCACCAAGAAACAACCAATATATTAATTTAGTGCTTTACAAAGGAAATATAATGAAGATATGTTGTCTTCCAACACCTCACAGTATGTTGATGTTTTTCCCTCACTCATCTACTCTTTCTTGCTCTCCAAGAAAACTAACATGCAAAAATTACTATTTTCTTCTCATTACCCCCATCTGATGCATACATACATATATAACTATTTTAGGCAATTAACTATACTTTTACAATCAATAAATCATCTTTAAAGCAAGAGATTTATTCTAATTCTCATTTAAAGAAAACAAATCACCGTCGCGAGGTGATTGATGTCGGTTCCTACCTGACCGATGTTGGTCACTTCTTAACCGATGTCGGTTACATTCTAACCGATGTTGGTTTCCCCTTCACCGATGTCGGTCCTTTATCAAAACCAGCAACATGTAAAATAAAGTTTCTTATGAAGCAATTAAGCTCCATACTCAACAATCTCCCACTTGGAGATCAATTTTGCACTGTATTGTATGCATCACCATCCTTGGATCCTTTTCCTTGGCTCCGTTTCTTCCTCTTCAAGTCTCAAACTTGAAGACCAACCAAAGTGGAGTGAAGCTCGACTTCTCCCTTACCAATGGCTAAGCCGTTAGCATATCTGCATGGTTATCATCGTAAGGATTTTCTTTAACTTCATTGTCCATCCTCCAACACCTTCCGTATGAAGTGATACCTCAACTAAATATGTTTTGTTCTTGAATGAAATGTTGAGTTCTTTTATAGATGCATCGTGCTCTAACTACCATTGTATAATTTGCAATCCTCTTGCTCCTTTCCCAACTCTTCCATGAACCTACTCATCCATATCATCTCCTTGTTAGCTTTTATAGCTGACAACATACTCTACTTTTGTAGTAGAAAAAGCCTGACCTTACTGATCTTGAAATCCAACTAATTGTCATTCCACCTACTGTGAAAACATATCTAGTGGTGCTCCTCCTACCATCCAAATCTCCAGCCATATCTGAATCAACATATCTACATGTAAAGAAGTATATGACCCTCCATAGCATAACTCCATGTTGGATGTCCCTCTCAAATACTTGAGAATCCATTGGACTACTTTCAATGTTCTTTACTGGATTAGCCATAAACCTGCTCACAACTCCCACTGCATGTGTAATGTTTGGTCTAGTACAAACCATGACATACATAAGACTTCCTACTGTTGAAGCATAGGGAACACGTGTCATGTACTCAACCTCCTCGTGTGATGAAGGACACTAATATTTTCTCAATTTGAAGTGTCTAGCCATAGGTGTACTAATAGGTTTTGAATCTTGCATGTTAAACATTTCTAACACCTTATTGATATAAGCCTCCTGAGACAAATACAACTTCTTTTTTTCCTGTCTCGGTGAATTTGCATGCCAAGGATTTTCTTTGCAGCTCCCAAATCCTTCATTGCAAATGTGTGAGCTAACCTTTCTTTAAGTTTACCAATGTCCTGCATACTAGATCCTACAATCAGCATATCATCCACATTACATAAAAAAATAACATAGCTCTCATTTTCAAACTTCTTAAAATAAACACAATAATGGATTCACATCTCATATAACCATGATCATCATGCATAAAGCTCATCAAATCTCAAATACCATTTCCTTGGAGCTTACTTGAGCCCATATAGGCTCTTTTTCAATCTGCACACAAGTTTCTCCTTACCCTTGACTTCATAACCAAGTGGCTACTGTATATAAATCTCTTCCTCCAAATCACCATGAAGAAAAATCATCTTAACATCAAGTTTTTCTAAATGCAAATCTTTTATTACAAGAACTTAGAACAGTACGAATAGAAGTCATCTTAACTACAGGAGAAAAAATCTCATCAAATTCAATACCTATTTTCTGTGCAAATCCCTTTACCAAAAGCCTCCCTTATACCTTTTCAGATCCACCCTCTTCTTCCTTGATTCTATAAACCCATTTGTTCTGTAGTGTTTTCTTACCTACTAGCAACTTGACCAAATCTCATGTCTAATTTTGTTCCAAGGAGTCCATCTCCTCATCCATGTCATATTCCCATTGCTACGTGGGTATCTACTGCATTGCTTCTTCAAATCTTTCTGGTTCACCACTATCAGTCAATAATAAATAAGAAAAGGAAGGTGAAAATATCTCTGGAGGTCTACTTACCCTTTGTGACCTTCTCACTGAGATTTGGGGTGTTTAGGGATCATTATGTGCTATGTTGCACATTCATGTCAATCTCTCATTGGTGACCCAGTCGGTCACTTGTAACCGATCGTGGTTTCTTTGTCATTTGGTTCCTACAATTTTCTTACTAACATCGGTTCTAAGAGTACCGACACCGGTTAGATAAGGATCGACGTCGGTTCTTATAGTTGTTTATTACAACCCGATCATGTCTGTCGATGTCGGTTAGCCTGACCGACATTGGTTTCTATAGAACCGACATCGTGTCTGTGGATGTCTTTTAGGTCTAAAAGTTGATTTTTCTTCAAAATATTTTCAACTTGTTCATGTTTAGGCACAAAACCTGATCCCTATACATTCTTTTTTCATTCCAATCAACATCACGACTCCTAACAATCTTAGAATATTCTAAATCCCAAAATCGATATCTGAAATCACCAGAGCCATAACCAATGAAAGTACATCTCTTAGATTTAGCATCCAACTTCTTCCTATTTTCCCTATCAACATGCACAAAAGCTTTTGAGCCAAAAACTCTAAGAAAAGAAAAATCTACCTCTTTTCCAGACCAAGCTTCTTTTGGTATTCCACCAATAGTGTTGTTGAAGGCCCACGGTTGATCAAGTACATTGTTGTATCCACTACTTTCTGCCCAAAACTTCAAAGGAAAACCAAATGTATCCTCATGCTTCTAGCATGTTCCATGATTTTTCTATTCATTCTTTCTACAACTCCATTCTCTGTGGAGTTCTAGGAACCATTCTTTCTCTTCGTATTCCATTCTTTGAACAATAATCATTGAAAGTCTTGTTGCAGTACTCACCACCATTATCAGATCTAAGGCACTTTAATTTTAAGTTTGTTTCATTTTCTACAAGGGCTTTCCACCTTTTAAAAGTCTCAAAACCCTCATTTACGCTTAATACAATAGATTTATACCTTCCTTGTGGCATCATCAATGAAAGTCACATAATATTGGGATCCTCAATAGAAGCTACATGAGCTAGTCCCCACACATCTGAGTGTACAAGCTCCAATTTCTGCTCCTTCTTTGTTGACCCAACCTTGAGAAATCTCACTCTCTTCTGCTTTCCAAATATGTAATGCTCACAAAATTCAAGATCTAATTGTTTCAAATCTGATAACTTACCCTTAGCCTTTAAGATTTTTATTCTTTTTCACTCATATGACCTAGCCGATTATACCACATGTTTGCATCTGAATCTATAGTAGATAGCATGACAAAAAGGAAGTAGTAAAAATGGTAGACAGATATAAAGTTCCTACCTTCTTACCTCTTTGCCACAACAAGAGATCCCTTGGTAACCTTCCAAGAATTGGCTATGAATGTAACCACGCATCTAGATTCACCTAGTTCCCTATAGATATTATATTTCTCTTGAGGCTTAAGCACATGCCTCACATCTTTCAATACCCATGGATTTCCATTCTACAACTTTAGATAGACATCACCTTTACCAAGTAATATTGCATGGCTCATCATCTCTAAATAAACTTGTCAAAATCACCATGAACATAATTTCTTGAAATAACCCTTATTAGGGTAGCATTGGAAAGAATCTCAGAATCTAAAACCCAAGATTCTAATTTATTATCCAAGGAGAGAATAAGGGCATCTTGTTTTACCTCACTTGCAACATTTTCCTCTTTACCTTTTTTTCTAATGTATTCTCTTTGTTTTCCTTGGACCAACACTCCTTTACATGTCCTCTCTTTCCACAATTCAGCAAAGTAAATCTTTGTACCGGATCTAGATTTGCCATGTCTTGACTTTGATATTCCATTCTTCTTGCTCTTTGATGATCTCTCCTTAGATCTTCCCCTATTTCTACATTTAAATCGTTTCTAGATGATGTTTCTCCTGAGATTTTCCTATGTATTTCCTCATTAAGGATTACACTAACCACATCATCAAATTTCAAACCTTTAGAAGCAGTTGGTGTATTACTAACAGTCATTACCAAGTTATCCCAACTATCTGGCAAAGAGCATAAGAATAAAAGTGCTTTCACTTCATCATCAAACAGAATTTCTACCAATTTTAATTGATTTGATAGACACGAAATCATTGAATGATTAGATATAGATCCACCTTCTTGCATCTTAGAATTAAACAATTTTTTCATCAAATAAACCTTATTCGAAGCACTAGGAGTTTCATACAAATTTTCTATAGATTTCATCAACTCTACCAGTGGTTTTTCATCTGTAAAATTCAAAGCCACCGACGCTTCCGAGATCAATCTTATAGATCCCGAGATCCTTTACGTCAAGAACCTTCCATTCTTCATCAGTCATCGTGTTTGGTTTTCCATGTTCATCCAATGGTAAGTATAGATCTTTCTGATATAAATAATCCTCCACCTGCATCTTCCATAGTTGATCATTATGACCGTCAAATTTATCTACTCGGTATTTACTATCTTCTGCCATTGCTCTACTCCCACTCAATCAGAAAACCCTCTGTGAGTAAATCTTATCAACACACAAAACCTATAAACAAAGCTTTGGTACCAGTTGTTGGGGTTAAACCATATAATAGTGTTGCACATATCTAATATTAGATAAAGCATACAATCAATGAATGCAGAAATAAACCGAAAGATAAAATAAACAAGAGAAAGATAACACTAGATTTAATGTTGTTCACTCAGTGTGGGCTAGGTCCACCAAGAAACGACCAATATTATTATTCAGTGCTTTACATAGGAAATACAATGAAGATCTGTTGTCTTCCAACACCTCACAGGATGTTCAATGTTTTTCACTCACACGGCTACTCTTTCTTGCTCTCCAAGAAAACTAACATGCAAGCAATTATTATTTTCTTCTCCCTTACCCTCATACAATGCATACATGCATATATAACTATTCGGGAAACTAACTATGCTTTTACAATCAATAAATCATCTTTAAAGTAAGAGATTTATTCTAATTCTCATTTAAAGAACAAAGCACCATCACACAGGTGGCAGGATGTCGATTCCTACCGACCGATGTGGTCACTTCTTAACTTGATGTCGGTTACATTATAAGCGATGTCGATTCTTATCAAAACCAACAACATGTAAAAGCAAGCTTCTTGTGAAGCAATTAAGCTCCATACTCAACAACAAACGCAGCCCAACACCTTGATCCATGCCCGGGAACCTCACTGATCTTCTTGCATTAACTGAGCCAACTTTCATGATATTTTGCAATTTCCAAAATGGAGTTTCTAATTTTGGCAGGGACTCTAACATATCTTCATTGAAGGAGAGAGAGTCACTTGTATCTTTCTTGACCAACTCCTAGAAGGAAAAAATGAGTTCTTTTGATGATGAATTCTCAATGAGCAGAGGTAACTCAAGTTTTTAAACACAATTGTAAACCTTATTCAAAAACTCAAAGGCATGTTGTTCACTAGATTCAAGCTCAGATATGGAACCTACTATATATTATATCTTTCATCAATGATGCAAACCCAAACTAGAGACAAGTTCTTACCAATTGATGCAAACACATTCTTTTTACAAGGGTGTAAGGGTGAAGGATTTCATCTCGAGAAGCAGTGGGAACACCTCATCCCAGTGAATCTTCTCTTTTACAATCTCCTCCTTTTCTTTCTTCACTTTTGACAAGATGGAAAGAATGAACTTGATTAGAGAGATGACCTCTGAGCAACATTATCTTACCTCTCTCAATGATCTTCTCAATCCACTTTTCATTAGCCTTCCCCTGTATCATGTAACCTTGTGCTTTCTTGATCACCTCAAGATCAACACTGTTGATCGGAGGAATGTCTTCTACTAGGAAGAGAAGATGTTGAATCGGGCTCCAAGAAGGGTTGAATGTGAGCACTTTGAGAGTTTTTACTTATTCCTCCAATTGTTCAATTGTTCACTTGTACTCTTCATTCTGAGAAAGGAGGCAGGAAGAGGATTCCTTGAACAGTGAGAATCACCCTCATGCAAAGCTTGACCCAATGAGATGCAAATCAACTCATAGTCTAATGGAGTCATCTCCTCCATAGGCTTTTCATTCTTAGGCCTAGCAAATTCCACTTCATGATTACCTTAGATGTCGTTGAAGAAGCGGGAAGTTATCAGGACCTCATCTCTTAGATTTGAGGTTATTGAGATTTCTTCAAGGATGGGGTGTGACTTGCTACATTGTTTTTGGCTCACTTTCAAGAATTTCTTGAATCCATGGGAATGGCTCTTCAGGAATTGACATGATGTTGGTCACCATAGCACTTTTACAGGAACTTGACACATGATTAATTATTTTTCATCGTGGGAAATCTCCACCATTGGTAAAGACATACCTAGATGTTTCTAAAAGAGAGGTATATTAGATGGATCACTCTTGCTTGACTCAAGAAGTTATGTGGGATCTACAATGAGCTTTTCTTGCTTACGAGCTCTCCTAGAATATGGAATCATTGTGTTCTCTTTGTTCATTATCCTCCCTTTTGAAAACCCATGTTTGATAGATCTTACTTGCAATGTTTTACCTCAACCAACTCACCTTGAACAACTCACTAAGCTCATCTCAACTCACTTAGCTCAACCAACTTAACTAGCTCTCTATCTCACCGAGTTCAACTCAACCCTTGACTCAGAAGAGGTGATGGTGGATCAAAATTGACTAACAACTTAAGATGAGATCCTCATATTTAATTTTAACCGAGCTCTTGATTCTTTTATAATCTTTTCCATCTTAACAATGTTTCTGGTTTTCACTTGCTACACCTTGATATGTTGTCTTTCTAGGACACAATTGTGATCAAAATTATGCTTCAAGACCTCGATGAATGATGAATTTCCTTGTTTAAGCTATGAAACCACCTTACAACCTTGTGAAGATGTCGAAAAGAAACAAAAAGAGTGAAATCGAGCCAACTACAACTTTCTACATCTAAAATAGAGACTTTTATTTTTAGCAAGTGGACCATGACCTGTTATTTTGGTAGATTTTGTTTGTTTTACTCAAATCTAGTCTTCTCGATCCTTTGACACGATCAATTCACCTATATTCAAGGTTTTTTTACCCTTTTGTAAATTTTCTATTTTTAGCTATAATTTTTTTTTTTTTGTTTTTTTAAAAGAAATTGCCAATTTTGACTCTTTCTTTATTTTGCACTATTTCCAGATGAGTTGAGTGATCAAAGATTGAAATTTGAGGGACTTGTTATTTTTAGCATGTGGATGGGAATTTCATCTATTGTTTTTTATTAAGTGGATATTCTAACCTCTTTTTGCATAAAAGGAAGAGGAAACATTATTTTTGAATTTGGCTCCTCATTGCGATCCTCTGCTCCAATTTTCTCTTTGTTACGCCTTTATAATTGTTGGAAATCAAAAAAGTGAATTTAATAGCTTATGGTTTCAGGTATAAAGCTATTATGGTAGAAATTTATGGAGTCTCTAAGCTTCAGTTATCACATGGATTCTTTAGAGAAGAAAACTACAAATCAAAAGCTTAGTAGAATCAGTTTTTTGACTTGTTGTACTTAATGAGAATAGCTTTGTTCTTGCAATCATGGATGCCCCAGAAGGATTTTAACATCATGGTTGTTGCATTTTTAGGTAGTTAGATGTTTCTGACTTCAAATATGGAGTTCTAGGTTTAAGCTGGTGAAGAAATGGAGGTAAAAAGTAATTTCGTTTGTTCTCTGGTTTGTCATCGGCTATCTATTTTGAGTAGTAGATGTAGTATAAAGCGGCGGTGAGTTAAAAAGTTGGGGTTTTAAGGCTAGGGTGAGGATTGAAATTTTTGTCCCCTTGGGAATCGGGACAATAGGGATACAAATTTTCAGCCCCTCACCTGGTGAGGACAAGTTTTAATTAGAGGTTGAGTGTGAGGGAGATGGAGAAATTGCCCCCATAGTAAAATTTCTCATGATAGTAAAAGCGACTACCAGGTCAAAATTTAGGGTTTTGAAGGCTTTCTCATGAGAGAAACTTTTTGTCCCCTTGGGAATGGGGAAAAAGAGGGACAAAAACATTTCCCTCAATCAAGTGATGACAAGTGGCACAACATGGATGCAAGATGGGGAAGGAGTGAGATGAGCCAGATAAGCCTCAGAGTGCTTTAAGTTAGTCACATGAAAGACCAAGGGAAATCATGATGAGGGAAAAAAATTGTGTCCCATATGTCCCCTTGGGAATTGGGAAAAGAGGGACATAGCAAATTAAAAATTCACCTCAACCTGGAGGTGACAAGTGTCCACTTGCAAAATTGGTTAACTACGAGAAGCATACCTTTGAGAGAGAGAGAACTTGTCAATGCGATTACACGATGCCCCAGGAGGTTTTTTATGAAGTATTACATGATTTTTACTCCCAAGAGAATTATAAGAACAAATTAATTGTTCACATCCTTTAATTATTCCTACAAATCCCTTAAATATCTCCATTTTTTTCTTTAGGATAAGAGGGTGTGTCTAGTACAAATTGAGATGCCCCGAGAGATGATTGAGTATTTTGAAATGTTTGAAAATTCCATAATTTAGAGGGTTATTCAATATTTCCAATGAGTATTTTATTGCCTCCTAACTCCTTGCGAGAGATCCCAGAATCATCCACGGAAGATCAAGTACCATTTTACGGCAAGCTCCTTACCCTTGAGAAACCCGATGTTGCTCATTTCTATCCCTAAACCTTCAAAATTCCCTAAATTTTCATAAATAATTTCCAATATATTATAGAATCTCAACACCACTTCTAGATGAGGTTGAGCCTTTAGATCCTTCCCGAGAGAGTGCACACCTACCCTGGAATGGCCATAATTAGCCTTTCTAGGCCTACTAAGAAACTAGCCTTCAGAAGCACTCCATCATATGAGATGAATGACATTATTACCCCATTTCAAACATTAGTGCAAGCTTGTTAAACACATGGGAAGAAATTACAATGACATTATGAGCATGATATAGTAGGCAAACCAAGCGAGGAGCAGGAATCAAGAAGACTCAAGAAAAAATTTCACACTCAAGTGTAAGTTGTGATGCTTGAAAGTTTGAATTTTTATGCAACATATTTTCATGACAACACTAGTGAGGAGCTTACATAGTAAATTAATTCTTATTTTGTATGGAAGTTTTCTTATAGAGGGTTTCTAGAGTCGTGTTTGACTAAAAGGGATTCTTGAAATATTTAAAGTCAATGAACACCAATATACAAAAACATTTCGAGTGTTGCTTTTGACTTGACTCTTGCTGCGTCCTTATAAAAAAGGGGCTCTGCATTTCTATCACTAATGTTCGATGTGTAGTAGATCACTTTTAGCATTGCACACATTTATTAAATACATACTACAACCCATATTCATAACATCTAACGTTTTTCTAAGTTCTTGAAATATCATCCCAAGGCACCCGAGTATGGGTAGGAACGTGACCTACCGTAAAAATGCAGTGCACCCGAATACATGCTTAGATATGGTTTAGGTATGGCGAAAGCGAGGTCTAGGTATAGTTGGGTACATATATAGATGTACCCAATCCTACCTAGTCATACCCTAGCCATTTCAAGGCGTTTCCAGGCCAAAACCTTTTTTTTCTTCTTTTTTCCTTCTTTAATTTTAATATATTATTAAAGCATAACTTACGATTTTGCGACAACATTATTATATGGAAGGTACCAAATAAAGGTCATCAAAAACAAGGGCAAAATAGCATGTAAGAGATAAATGTAATAAACACCTTGACTAGATGTTGTAGGGATGATGTTTGTGCCCAAGTTCAATGAAATTATGAGTACTTTATTGAGTTTACTTAGCTTGTTTTTCTTCATATGCATAACATGTGGTTAATTCCTATTTATTAGGCTTGAATTTATATATTTTTAATATTTATATATTGTTTGTATGATCGTATCCAACGTCGTATCCGGATGAGCAAAAAAATTGTTGTATCTATAACCGTATCCAAAACATATATGCAACTTAGGTTTTTTATGAACAAGGGAATCGACAACATCTACATCATTAACTAACACCGGGTTTGGGGTTCGGTTCGAAAGCTACCTGTAATGTCCCTTTTTGGAGAAAAATAGGAGCAATCTGGATTTCTAGCAAAACCTTATGGAGAAATGAGAAAGAATCTGATTTTTATGTAAACCCTCAAATTAAAAATTACCCAGATCTGGAAATGATTAGTAAATCATAAGAAAATATAGAATTTTACATAATAAATGACAGCCATGAATATAACATCAAAATCTGAATTTTTGCACCAAAAATCTGAATTTTTATTAATTTATTTTCACTCAAAAAAATTAGATAAATACAGCTGACCATATACATCAATTTTGCTCCCAAAGAACACCTCAGTTGGAAAGAAGAGGGCAAACAATGGTGTTGACTATTCTTCCGCTTGGTCCGATCTAGAACCCTAGAAAGTTGCCCAATGTTGATGCCCTAAATGTTGGTTTAAAACCCCAAAGGGTGACATCATCCTTGATGGATACTGGAAGTGTGATGCTGACCCACCACAAATGTCTTATAATTTTCCCTAGTTGGTATCTCTAAGCTGGACTACAAATTTGAAACTGGAAATGTTGCCCTAGATGATTTTGGCAATCGGATCTCCCTAGTAGATCTGAATTTTTGATATTGAAACTCAATGGTAACCCCTAAATGGAGGTACTGAATGAAAGTGATTGGAGGATTTCCATCTTTGAATTTGGTTGCAATGGAGGGTTTTCATCCTCAATTGCTAGATTCACAAGAGGATTTTCGTCCTCGAATACAAAATTTGAAGCAATGACTCAAACTCCTCATGAAAATTACGTGGATAGTAGCAAGAATATATCCCAAATGGCCCAAAGCGATCGTATTTATGTTTTTTCATGGATCAAAACTCAATGCAAAGTCCCCAAATGGGACGTCCCACTTTAGCATTTTATTTATTTTAATAAAGTAATGCTTTTATTATTTTAACTTTATCTTTATAAAGTCACTTTTTAAATTACTAATAAAATATAAGTGCTTATAATTAAAATTACTTTGCACTTAAATTAAATTATTAATTTATTTTCCCTTTATCCACCCCATTAGCCCATGGGAAAATACTAGATAGGATAAGGGTCTTCTGGATGATCAGCTTTTAGATGGGGGCATGATGGTCTTCCCTTCCCAAAATTGTTTTCCCTCGAGTAATTTCAAACTCAGATGCCCAAGTGTCATTGTGCCAATGTGATGAATCAAATTGTAATGCTCATGTAATCCAGATCCTATACCTGTTAAGTGAAGCAACATGGGCCAATAAGTACAACATTCTCCAACTCCATTACCCTCAAAATTGTATGCAATCTTTGCAACTTAGGACACAATCCAGTAATCAAGAGTGTATTTGATATGATTCCTCCAAGAGTCTCCCTCCAATCCCAAAAGTTTTAAGAAAAAGAATGAAATTCAATCTCAAGATGCTCTTTTTCTAGTTGACAATGCATGAAAATATCCACAAGTTCCCACAAGACCAACAACTGCCATATGTACTCACCACTGTGTTTTGGTTGCACCTCTTGGTTCTTCTCATGTGATGGAGGATCTAGAACACTTATTTGAGCTTCATGATCCAACTTGTAAGTTCCCATGACTTCCTTAAAGAGATTACAATGTATTCCTTCCAAAATAGAGTTCAAAACACATTGTGTAAAGTGGAAATGAATTAGAACAGTCACAATTCACCTGAAACATTACCCAACTGGGTACCCTGGTGGCTGGAAATGATGCAATGTAATAGCTAGGAACGTGAAATATTCCTTGTGGGATATCACTTGAAATTCACAAAATATATAAAAATAACAATGGCAGACTAAAATTTTGATTTTTCTAATTTTGTGACACCATATATGCGAAACGAGAAAAAATTGTATTTTCCGAATAATAATTTCTAACACTATGCGAAGCTTCAAATAACTTGGAAAAATATGTAGATATGGCATACATTACATAAGAGAGAAATAATTTTTATCTCTCGGATTTGATTTTATTTATTTATTTTAACTCTTGAAAGCGCTAAAATTTCCAAAATCCACAAAGAGCTAAAATGATCTTTATAAATTTTGAAATTCGGACAACAAAATATTTAAATCATAACGAATCATATAGAACTTGGAAAAGCGAAAAATCCAACCGAAACCCTAGAAAACACTTACTGCCAAAACCCTAAGTAGATCTATAAATAAATAAATCCCAAATTAAATGAAACTCCTCCCAGGAATTCACCAAGTTTGCCTCAAATGTTGGGAATAATCTAATCATGTAGATGGTGAAGTATGGACCAAATAATCCCTCTCGAGAACAAAGAAAACCCTTGAAATTCTCTGAAAACCCGATATGGAGATCGATTTGAATGAAGCTCCAAATTAGCAAAATAGGAATGGATCTTTACCACCAAAGAGTGCTGGTAGGCTAGGAGTGGATCTCTCGCCAGGGTGAAGCTAGGGTTCTATGGGATCTTACTCCTGACAAAAAGTGTGCAACCATCAATGGCTCGATATAGACGAAAATGTGTGAGTATGAATGTAATATCCACATCCCAATCGAAGACCTTTGGCCCATTTTTTCAACCCGATGGCCAAAGGAAAAATATAAGGGTGACTTAAGTCACAATAAATTATTATAAGTGCCTAAAGAAAATAAAATAACTATTAAAACTTATAATTATTTATTTGGCTTAATAAAAAGATGCACTTATAAATTAAGTTGTAATATCTAGAAAAGTGCAAGGGGGTCTAATATTAATTTTGTATCCTTCCTAGGGAGTTTGGCGACTTGCCTAGAGAAGGAATATTAGCCACTTGGGTAGTATAAGGCCCATGATAAATTTGTATCCTCCCTAGGAGGAAAATGCGACTTGGAGAGATGAGAGTTTTGGGACTTATGTTTAGAAATAATCACCAATTGTGATTGGTGATTATGGAGGTCCTTTTGGGTCAATTTTCCCTTTAAAAGGAAAGGTCGACTTAGAGGAGAGACATCTCATAATCATTTTATCAATTCTGAATTTTATCTTAAGCCTGGTGCTTTTGTATAAAAATATTCTAAGGACGAAAACCCTTAGTTTATACCTCTTGTGGACGAAAACCCCAAGAGTTCTCTTGTCGACAAAAACCCCAAAGGATAGAGAGGAATTTCCACCCAAGTAATTCCATCGAGCTTCGCAAGGAATTTCTTGGAAAGTATTTTCTAGTTTATTTTGTGGAGATTTTTGCATGAAGGGTTTGAGGATTTGATTGGACAGTGAAATATTTAAATCATAGCATCATATCGAACTTGGAAGCGTTGTACCTTCTCTGTACTATTTGGAGTGACCCATGTTGTGGGTGATTCTTGTGGAATAAACAACATTCCCTGGTCCGATCTATGTACCAGCTATTTATGCTGAAATTAGTGACTCAAAGTAGATGATTTTCATAATTTTTAAGGGAATTAAAGTGTTAATTTCAGACCTCTAAGAAAACCCTTGATTTCTTGATAATTATGTCGAGTCTTGTTTAACCACTAAAAATGTAGATTTCACCATATTTTAGATAGATAAAAATATAGGGATCAAATTAGCTCTTGAGAATCTTATTTGTTGTGCTTCTTTTGTATGAGTTTCATCCTCATGTTCTAGTCGTCATTTCAGAAGCTACTATTTCTTTGCATATTGATTAAGGATATGATTTCATATGGATGCATACCCTTGTAAGGACTGATTTGGTTGTATAAAATATGTATTTTTCTTTGGTTTGGAAAATTTTCAATTCAATTATTGTTCTATGAGGGTCTTATGATCGGCGTTAATCGCAGTTTTCAATGTCCAAATGGATCTGTGAGTTAGTTTATTCATTCTATCTACCATAATTTGTTTGGTAAGGTGTTGGATTAGCCCAAAAATTACATTGTGGTCAGCATTGTCCGAGTTGGAGACATTACAATGAATGAATTTACTTTTCTCCCCCAAGTGTGCTTCTTTTTATAACTTTTCTTTGCAACAAAGGGCCCAAAAGAACCCTAATCAACCTCCTTTGGGAAAATCCACATAATTACACCGAAGACATTCTTTATAAAGTGAGAATAGCCTTGCAAATTAGGACACAAAATCGACAAAGTCATAAATCGATGGTTCCACTGAAAGGCGTGCGTCGATGTTGAAATCCAATTACTGCTTTTGTTATGTTTGTCGATAGATTTAGGTTCATGTGCAAGTTTGAGGGTGCATATTTTAGGACAGCTATTAGTAGTGATGTCTCGTGACGGCCTTGAAGGCCTTCATTGATTCACATAAAACCTTATAAGACATGACGTAAATTGACCCTCTTGGGTTCGAACGACAATAAGGAGGATGTATGGAATTTGAATATGTGAATGTGATGCGGTAGGACTAGAATGTGTTACATCCCAGACCATGCTGCCGGGACGGAATTAGAGGCATTGGAGTTGGAAGCCATTAAGAGACACGAGACTCCCTTCTCAAATGGAAGGCAAGCATGGTCAAGTGGTGTAGGTACCAGTTTCTGGATTTGGAGGAAAGGCCGATTTTGAGTATAAAAGTCCCTCTTTCTTGGATCTAAATATGCTCCCTTCCGAGAATAACATTCCCCTATGCAACTTAACTTGTAGTGCCCGGTTTTAATATTTTTATTTTCTTAACCCTAATTTTTGTTAAGCTATTTCGAAATGAAATGAAAGATTTTAATGATGTCCACATGAGTGAAGAGTCAAAGGGACCAAAAAAAGAATATACATTAAGTTGAAACCAAGTTCTTTTCCAAATCCTCTCGCCTCATATTTTGTGAATTTTGAGCACTGATACAAAGAATCTTTTGAAGCTTTGCTTCCTCAAATAACTCATCTAGGTTGTCCACTTGTAAGTCATTTTCATATTGGAAGCGGATGTCATCATACGCTGAGCATTCCATGATGAAGTGCCATTCTGTTTCAACATGACCCCCATCTGATTGCGAGAAAAAGACAAGTTCTTCTTTCCCACTCTTCTTTGGGAATAGTCCATCTCGCCGTTTCACGAAGATGATGTGACCCGGTCCTCAACTGAGCCAAAATAATCCTAGCCTTACCTTTGATATCCGCCCTTAAGTAAGCTTTGTTATCGTGAGCCCAAGTGGGGTTAAAATATTTGATATAGTGCGCTTTCTTACGACCAATATTTTTGTCCACATGATGTTCCTAAACTTCTCTCGCCATAATTTTTTATTTCCCTATTCTTGTTAGGGCACTCCCGGAAGTGGATGCCCGCTTCTCCATCCATTTGGTGTATTTCTACCCGCTTCATCCAAGTTTTCTTTTTTGCGCTCTAGGTTATCCTCTATAACCATTTTGGGCCAACGATGATTGTCCATGCTTTCTACTTTTTTTTTTCAAATAGCTTATTAACCGAGTGATTTGTCGAAGCTTCCATTAGTAAGATACCGCTTGAAATTAAGAAAATCTCATAAGGAACCGTTGATTTAACTTTGAGAGTGCTTGTGATTAAATGTTTTGGATTCTTTCTACATGTCTCCATCCATGCTTTGACATATTACTTCCCATGGACTTCACAAAATGACCATAAAGGGCCATCGGGGTGACCAACAAACCAAAGAGGGTTTTCTTAGTATTCCAGTCCCAAAGCTCAGCTTTCCTACATCTATTTTGGAGCAGGAATGATGCTTTCCAACCTCCTTGTATTCTTTTTGCTCTGCATGTTTCCCAGCTCATTTTGTGGTGAAAATCAATCCCCAGATATTTATATTCTGTAACAATTTCCAATGGCCTCCCTTCAAAAATAAAGTTAGTGTGCGTCCCTTTCCTTTTTAGAGAAAAAATCATGATTTTTGTTTTGTCGATGTTCACTTGCATCCCGACTTCTGATATGTAAATTGGGGCATTAGTTACTTTAGTCCAAGTGCAAAAGAGTTCTAAAGCTTTTAGATGCTCTCTCAAACCTTGAGTTGTTGTTGATATTAAGATAAGGTCATCAGCATATAAGAGCAACTTCACCACATAGTCCACAAACTAAACACCCCCTCCCTTGGCATTATGTAACCATTCTTCAAGCATCGATGTTTAAACAAAACAATGTTGTTAATATTTTTAGCTTTTCCAATTTTTAACGACAATGTTTCCATCCGTAACATACATGCAAAATTTCAAAATAATCGCTTGCTTAGATTTACATATTGATTTTAATAAATATATTAAAATCTTTTAAGATCATGACGATTTTTTTAGAATATAAATATTAAAATCTATTAATATCATGAGAATTTTATGAAAAAAAAAAATAGTAGTTTAACTTTTTAAATAATCCTAGGTGTGAAATTGATTAGATGTACATATTTAGAATAATTATATAGAATTCTATTAATATCATGCGGATTTTATTAAATATTTTTTATTCACAATTAGTAGGGTAATTTTGAAAATTATTGTCATTTCGGTTTTAATACATTGTGCTTACGTGTGAGGAAAAGCATGTGACATCTTGTTGTATTAGATTGTTTATGTTAAACTTTGTATTAATACCTTTTTGGGGCATTCGCTTTTTTTCGGTCAAGTTGCACCAACGATGGAGAACGTGCTTCATTTCATCCTCGGCGTCTTCGGTTTGGTTCCCCTCCGCTCTTTTTGTTTTAGCTCTTTGAATATTTTTCTTCGTTTCTTAGATTCTAAGGGCATGGTCCTTGGAAGGGCTTGGGCTCTATTTTAGAGTGCGGTAGAAGGTCCCATGCTTATTTTTAAAGTCAGCTACAGGAAATAATAGAATCTAGGCCTAAAAAATAGGAGCTCCACTTTTTAGCCCCTAAACTTAAGAGGTGGTTGGAGAGGGGGGGTTGGGAGTTTCCCCCTACAGTTTAGGGCTGATATAATCTAATGTGCATTCCCGCCATTATTTTTGGTGATTTTAGAGAGAAATATGATTTTATTTTCCTATAAATAACCATAAATATCCAATGGGATCCTATAATATCTCAGTGGGTATTGTTGAGAAAACTAATAAAAAATCATGGGACCTTAAAAGTGCTAAAATGCTCCTAAATTTTCTCAGCAGCACCCAGACTTGAGAGATATTTAAG
The DNA here is from genome assembly GCA_018340775.1 of Taxus wallichiana var. yunnanensis. Lineage (NCBI taxonomy): Eukaryota > Viridiplantae > Streptophyta > Pinopsida > Cupressales > Taxaceae > Taxus > Taxus wallichiana. Next base: position 995,947,414 of record CM031242.1, on the reverse strand, counting down.
AGTCCCCCTTCCATGGGACCATGCCCTAAGCATATTATTAGATTTTGACCCTATAGAGAACATTTTTAGAACATCACTATTCTTGGCACCTTGCATTGAAGTATTTCAATCAAATTCCCCCAAATGGGTATTGCCAAAATATCAATTCGAAGAGCTAATATAATGTCATGTATGTTTTTTTTTTGGCTTCAAAAATGACAGAGTTACTTTCCATCAAGTGATAAAGAGGGGTTCCATAGAGGAATTTTTGGGCTTCCATATGTGACTTCCCTTTTCAACTTCCTTCTCTACACCTAGTAGGGGCCTCCCTTTGTCACATCTCATAATATTGTGGTCATTAAAAAAATTACATAGTCTTACCCGAGTCTCGAATGGAACAGAGCGGTATTGGGTGGCCTACATTTGTCTCTACCTAAGCATATTCTCCTCCAAAATGCAAGATGAGTTTGAAGAAATCCATATTAAAGTAGACATTGGGGTGGGGTTATATGGATAGCAGGTTGTTATATAGATATTTCTTGAATGATTCCAAATGCACTCGCGATTTTGGTCGTATTTTTATATACTCATTACATCGAAAGACGTGTTTGCGCAAAGGGATAGTCGCGAGGGCTCTAAAAAATATTTGGATCCTTGTTGTCGCGTGGTCTACATTAAAAAAATAATCACACATTTTGTTGGAATTGTTTGCAATAACATATAAACCTCAATAAATCATGATCCTTATGACAATAAGGGTAGCACCACAATGGAAATGACCCTTTTACTAACACAATGGTTGATTGGCTCCAGGATGAGAGTGTTTCCCTTATCAACCCTCCCTCTCCTCTACAACCATTAGAAAAAATCTTATGAATCCTAAAGATCCTATTTATCAAATATGAGAAAAGGCATGTATCGCTCTCATGTTCTTGCAGTAAAATATATATCTGCAAAATCTATTATTTTGAGAGTTCAAATGAATTAGTATTTTGAGCTTGTATATCAGGAAATTATCAAAGTATTTATCTAATCTTCTTTTGTAATTTTCCTACATGCATTGATGGTCTACGTAATTTCATAAAAGTCTTGTTTCACCAACTATATTTATCTCATCTCTTGGCTTGGTTTTGCATTGATTCCCGTAACTCTTTACAAAGCAAGAATACTTCATGAGATATTATTTCATTCTTTGTTGCCTCAAATCAATATGCTTGAACTCAATTTCTTGTGATCTATCTTTCATATGTTAACAAAATGTTTTCCTCTTTGCCAGGTTTGGTTTCTGAAACCCTCATAATATTATTGCCATGTTCGAACTTTGTTATGGATTTTACTAAAGGCATTATTCTTTGTATCAAAATGACCCGCTTTCCCGACTTTCATCACACTTGACAATAATAACTTGCAGAGTTGTTTGATATTCCGAAGGTTTGAAAGAGGTTCCATTTATGCAAAACATTGCCTTGTATTACTGGAATACCAACAAACACCTATAGTACAATCTTCGTTATATACTACCATTTTCATTTAAATCTTGTAAATGGAAATTTTCAGTTTATAAAATCATAGAAGTGTGAGAAGATAATTGTATTGTATAATATTTGCACATTACAAGAATCTATCAATACATCTTATGTTAGATTTGACATCTAGGCATGGACGTTGGAACTCATTATTACATATTTATCATGATCAATTATTCATGCTACTTTTTGCACTATTTCCATTGTTGTATCCTAAAAGCTCACCCTGTGGCAACGTTCAAATTATTCATTTTATAATCAAAATCCACATCTATTATAAGCATATATAGTTATTTTCCCTAATATTGTATTGCTCTTGCAACTTGCTCAAATATCTTATTAGTATTTCATAAAAACAAATTAAAACCTCCAAACAATATGTCAAGGATCAAGTCCCTCACACACCTTGCTTTTCAAGAAATCTCCAAACCATATTGCCTACATGCCCTGCACACTGTACCCCCTTTCCCTTTCGAACAATTACCAACAAGTACATTTGGCTACATATGTGCCTTGTCGTAAGACACATGGATTCCACAAAATGGTTCCACCCAATATTTTCCTCTTTGCTTCTCCTCCCTCCAATGCACCCTTTTTCCTCCTCCTATGTTTTGCTCCCTCTTAATCAACCTCATCTTACGCTACCCCTTTGGCGTTAACATCACAAACAACATATACGATACTTATGAAGCTATATGATTCATATAATATCTTTTCCAAAGGGGCCCTCACACCATTATTTACATGTCAAAAATAAATATAAAAGACAATTTTTATTTTATTTTATTAATTTTTAATATATATTTACATCTATCAACTTAACAATATAAATCAATATTATAATTTGTAATCATATTTTTAAATATAAAAAATTTGTAATTTGTAATCATATATAAATCAATATTATAATATAAATCAATATTATAATTTGTAATCATATATAAATCCTAAATTTCCTACATTAAACTTGTCTTATTATGAAAATATTGATAATGCGTACATGATGAGGATAAATCTATAATATCTATACCCTGCAAACCCTAAATTTTCATTGTTGTACTTATCATATAGAAGAAAGATTTTTCCCTCTTGGTGATTAGGGTTCTAAGCCGCAAATAAACAAGCACCTCGTCATCTGTGTGTCTCCTTGCAAATGTATGGCACGCCATGTTGTAATGGGCCTCCCCTCTTTTCGGAAGAAAACATTGGTGGGAAGTTGCTAAGTTGGTCGCCAATATCACATGTGGGTTTGGGCGGGGGTGGTCTAATAGGTGACTCAGTGGCCCACTGTTCAAAGTGCATCGACATCCTCCACGAAACAACCTACGGTCGTCAACTTGCATGTGTTGTATCCTAGGTTTTTGAAATCGGCAAAGCACTTTCGATCCTTTCATAAGCATAGAATACTACAACTTATTGGATTTAATGATTTTCATTTACTCTACTTTAAATGTTGATGTCCTTCGTGGGCCCATGTTGAGGTCAAGAAATTAAAATTTTTGTGGCAAGATCAAAAAGATGTTGAGAGAAGTTACTTCTCGTAATCTCGAATGTTAAAAGGTCATCAATTTTATAGATGTGTCCAGATTTCCAAATCCCTCTCCACTTCCACATGATGTTTCTATTTTCCCTTTGACAAAAAAATTGAGGGGTTTTTAAGTGCGTAGACAAAACGAAGACGGAGTTTTTGTGGTTGCATGAAACGGAAGAGCTAATGCAACAAAAACATTTGAGTAGATGTTGGTGTCTTATTACGCCAAAGACATTTTCACTAAGGAAAGACCTTCTAGCTTGACTAACATGTGCTAGAAATTAAAGGGCGGAGATAGCTTATATTGTTATTATGCTGTGCACAGACGTCGAACAACATAATCTTGGCCTTCCATTTCGCAACCCCCAACTCCACTCATGTGGCCTTCGTGAAACAATTTTTGTATTCACCATGTATGAACCCCGCAAGTGTCCAAGTAGTTCTCTTCCACGTCATTTCTTTTTTTTGCCAACATTGTTTCTGATTGCGAGCACTTTCGAGAAAGGATGAACATTAATTGGAGGAGCAGGAGCCAGTGAAAGATTTTTCATCGACTAACAGGGATGCCTGCAACAATATTCCTTGGAGGATATGCTTGGTTGCATTGCAGGTGGTCGGCAATTTGAATCCCCATAGGCGTAGGTGCTAGGTACTCTAAATCGGGGATTATTATTTTTGTTTAAAGAACAAAGCAGGGGAAAAAATAGGATTTTAAAAACATTAAAATTAAGCGGACAAGACTCTCCTTGTCACTACTAAAATGGCCATCTTTTGCCATTGTATTTAGTGTCTCACTATTGCACTGAACATTTTCACACAAATCCGGTGGGAAGAAATGGCTTATCGAAACCCTTGCAAGGATAGAAATTCCACAAACATGAAATGGGACCGTGTTACCATCATCATTGAAATTTAGTATATGTACCTGAAAATGTCCACAGAGGTTTTAAAAAATGCATTCGAACAAAACACGGAACAAGGACCTCAGAAACGTTACTTAAATTTTGTTGTCGTATAAAATATGTCCCGGTAATGGTTTGCTTTGTGATAGCAATAATTGATTTCTATTTTTATATCATGTGTTTCTCACTACTTTCATCGTGTCCCACAACCATTCCTCAGCTCAATACGAAAGTTTATGAGTGTGAATATTGATCACATTCTTGAAATCTAAATAGAACCCATTACTATACATTAACATGAAAACGACAACATAATGGATTCTGATAGAAATTTACAATTTTTTTAACAATTGTTGACTTTTTTATGTTCAAGGCCCTCGAAATCAACTTCATTGCAAACTTCCCCTTGACGTTCACATCACACACTTGGCGTGCGATTGCTAGTGATTAAATAACTTGAGTTACTTTATCACCACTATGTCATAAGGACACTTAAGTTACCCCCAACGAAGAAATAGAAAATAAAGTACCATATATTCACCCTTCACTTAAGTCATCTACAAAATATAACATAAAGTGCCTTAAGGGAGCATCACACAACCTTATTTCACTTAAGTCACCTCAAAGTACGTGTCGATGTCAAAACATAATATATAAGTGAAATGAAGGTGCAAACCATACCCAATAACCATCAACGTCACTAGCCCCTTGGGCATGACCAAGGCTAAGACGGATGAAAGGCCTCCTAGGCCACCTACTCGGAAATGGGGACATTACAATCCTCCCCTCCCGAGAAATGCTTGACCCCAAGCATTATCTTGTCATGTTGCAGAAGTTGAATACCACAAAGTAAGTTTCTCCACCTCACCCTGTAGTCAACCAAAGATCGGTGTGATCCGAAGTAACCAAGACACCTCATGTAGTCATCATGCTCTCCATGTCATGTAGAGAACAATGTTGCCCCTGAAGTAGTATGATGTCCACACCAGCTCTCCACTAGTACCCACACTGAAACTACCAATCTATCCAGTTCCTGTCAATGTGAAGTTGTCTCATGTGATCACTCACTGCCTCTCCAGTCAACCCATGGGTACAAAAGTCCACTTTGAATCTTATAGTGTCCTGTGGATAAACCTGTATAAGCACTAAGCGTGTCAACTCTCCCACATGACCCACACTCGTGTGAGAGTAAGGCTCTTCATAATGTGTCTCAATGTGTCCTGTGGGGGAAAAGTCCCAAGACTCTAGTAAACGGTCAACCGACAATATCAACTCTACATAATTCACCTCCTATGATGAAAGTGAATCTCTATGAATAACCTAAGATAACTAAGTCAACTCCATCCCTTTGCTAACTAGCACATGGGTGAAGTGCTCACCTAGCATAGAATCGAGTCAAATACATAAGAGTGATCTCATGTCGACTCGAGGAAATGATGAACTTATATACTCGGTTTGTCATGACGACAAACTACACATCCCTGTATAAAGTTGAGGATATCCTCCCTCAACCCATGCCATCTGAACCTCTCCCATATGAACCTATAGGTCTCATTAAAGCTCAAGTGTCCAATCATGGAAGAACAATGCACATGTCACAATATCTCCATCTTAACCATGAATCGGCATAAGGTATAATATGTCTTGATAGAAGATCATCTCGTCCTCCAATCTGTAGTTGTCATCCTATGTGTGACCATCCGAATCTCACAAGTGTGTTGGTTCTTGGAGTACTCAACAAGCAAATGAGATCTCCAATCTATGAAACCTTAGCTAACCAATATAATGATAAACTCGGATGATATGTAAATGTAAACCTAATCTCTATAAATGTATCATGTGTAACACTCTTGGTCACACCCACATCCATAACTCCACTCACCCCATGTGGAGTCAAATTATCCATCATACCTAACTCACTCCCCGAATCAACATCATCGACTCACTCTCCACATAATTCATCATGGTGTGCTTTGTGTCTGCAACAAATAATCCGTCGAAATAGTTGTCGTCAAATATCCCACTTGTCTCATACCTTATGATGTCTCCATGATCAACAAGGAGCTCACCCTTTGGAAATTCAAAGGATGGTGCATGTTTCTCCATGGTTTGCTTCCTTTGATTCTTGCAACTTTAATTTTTCTTCTTTCTCATGCTCCACTACCACAATTTCTTCCTTGACCTTTGGAGGTTTTGTTGTATCGACTCTTTTTTTGGTTCATTTGTCAACACTTCTCCTTATCCTTTGTCTAAACAATTGTGCTTTGGCTCCCAAGGTTCTTTGTTGTCCTCTTTTTAAGAGTTCTTGTTCAATTCAGCTATCAATTCTATTAAGTATGGTTTAACTTTTCTTCACATGATCAACCACATGTTTAGCTTGATTGCACTCGTTGCCGGTGAAATGAACAATTCCTCCTTTCTACATTGGCCAATAAAATTTTTAGAAGTGGCTAAAAAATATCATCGCTCTCATTCATAGTCAATGACATAATTGTTTGAATTGATGCAATAATATTTTTGCATGATTCTTAAAACATAACAAATAAATATTCAAACATTTGGAAAATAAGATCACCATATTCAAGATCTAACATTAAAACAAAATATCTGATTTTTTCCATAGTTTCTAGAATTGTGACCTTGTAAACTTTCAACAATTAACTGAAATACCTCCCTCATGGTGATGGTGTTGTATGGTTTTTCAGACGTTATTTTTGTAATTTCACTAATACAAGTGATGGCTACAAGTCTCACATCTAGATCTCGATGTCTCAAAGCTTGGGCTTAGCCAAATGAATCTCTGGTGGATTTATTGCCCAGATCATAGACTCAGACTCTTATTGCCTTACCATGGAAAAATAGTTTGCTTACCATGGACAAATAGTTTGACACTTAATATATTGAGTAGAACATTTTTCGAATGAGATGGCTGCTCAAGTTTCTTCCCTGCTTTGCAAAGCTTTGTTCCCAAATCATATTTACTCATTAACTACATGACTTTTGTCAGATCCACAAATTACAAAAACAATTGCGTTCTCTTACCCTACAAGATGGAAAGATATGTGCTTTGATACCACTGTGTAATGTCCTTTTTGGACAAAAATAACAGCGATCTAGATTTCTAGCAAACCCTTATGGAGAAATGACAATAATCTAATTTTTACATAAGCCCTCAAATTAATGATTACCAGATCTGGAAATGATTGGTAAATCATAAGAAAATACATAAGTTTACATGATAAATGACAGGTTGTGAATACATCAACATCTAAATTGTTTCACCAAAAAACTGAAATTTTACTAATTTATTTTACTCATAAAATCAAATAAATATAGCTGACCATATACATCAATTTTGCTTTCAAAAGAACGCTCGATTGGAAGACGAGGGCCAATGATGATGTTGCAACTTGGAACCGTATAAATTTTCCCAATGTCGATGCCCTAAATGTTGGTTTGAAACCCCAAAGGATGACATCAACCTTCAATGGTTGCCTAGAAGTGTGATGTAGCCCTCCATTGATGTCTAAAAATGTGCCCTAGCTGGTATCCCTAATTGGACTGTAGATCTGAAACTGGAAATGTTGCCCTAGCTAATTTTGGCAATCGGATCTCCCTTGTAGATCTGAATTTTTGATATTGAAGCTCAATGGTAACCCTTAAATGGAGATACCCTAGCAGATTGGAGGGTTTTCATCCTCAAATCTGGTTGCAATGGAGGGTTTTCGTCCTCAATTGTTGGATGCACAAGAGGGTTTTCGTCCTCAAATACACAAGTCGAATAATGTGACTCAAACTCTTCATGAAAATTATGTTGATAGCAAAAAGATATCCCAAATGACCCAAGCGACCCTATTTATGCTTTTCATGGCTCACAACTCGATGCAAAGTCCCCAAATGGGACATCCCACTTTAGCATTTAATTAATTTTAATAAAGTAATACTTTACTTTATTTCATTAAACTAATGTTTTTATTATTTTAACATTTTTATAACGTCGCTTTTTAAATTATTAACAAAATATAAGCACTTATGATTAAAATTACTTTGCACTTAAATTAAATTATTAATTTATTTTCCCTTTTTCAACCCCATTAGCACATGGGAAAATACTGGATATGTCTAAGGGTCTTTTGGATGAGCGATTTCAACATGACACAACCACTATAACCCCACCTCTCTTTGGTAAATTTAGACTAAGGTAAAGGAGACTCGCAGGGGAGCAGATTTTGAACCACCAACAACAACACTCCATTTATGCCACAAACCTTTGATGAGTAGTAGATGACTTTTACCATTACATACGGTTATGAAACACATACAACTACAACCCATATTTATAATATCTAATTTTATTTTATTTTATGTACGGGGAATCAAAGCAACGTCTCCATCATTAACTAACATCGGGTTTGGGGTTCGAGTTCGAACATCTACCATTATAACCGCCTAAGGGCCAAAATTTAGACTCAGCCTTGGTCATACCCAAGGGGCTAAAGACTTTGGAGGCTATTGGGTATTTCATCTTGCTTATTTGTTATATTTTTGTGTTGGCATGGGTGTTAAGTGGTTTGGTGGGGGCAAACGTTATGTTTTGTCGCTAAGGGGGTGACTAATAACACTTTAATGTCATAATTCTTCGTTGGGACTTATCAAGTACTTTATTATTCTATTTCTTTGTTGGGGTCACTTAAGTCACTTTTAGTCCCACATGGAGCTCCTAATTTGGAAAAAAGGTAATGAAAAGTTATAAAAGGAGGTTTGGGAAGAAAGGGAGTTCATTCTTGCATACACACTTATGATTTTCATTGAACAACTATTGATTGTTTTTTCTAGCTTGTGGAATAAGATCCATAGGAACCCTGGTTTCGTGGTGAGAGATCCATTCCTAGCTAGCGAGGCATTCTTCGGTGGTGGAAGATCCACCCTAGCTTATCAATTTGGAACTAATTCAAGGTTAATTTTCATAGATCAATTTCGAGTTTTTTTCAGATAAGGGTTTTGGAGGAATTTTGGGCTTTTTGTAGAGAAAAACCAAGGGTTTCTAGATCTGTTTTATTGCAGCGATTAGAGCAGGTTTTGGTGCCATTTCTAGAAGAATTTTGGAGGGTTTTTGGTCTCTTTCCGGATGGAGTGACCCATTTTAGGATTTTACACTAGTGGTTTTTGGAGGGTTTTTGAGTGCTTTTTCCAGGTTTGTGATTAAGATTTCATTCATATTATTAATAGATGTTATTTCTAAAATTTCATAATTTTATCATAAGTATTTGAGATGTGAATTTTTTAGGTTTTCTAGCTGTCTAGGGTTTTCTGTAATTTTCTAGTGGAGTCATATATGATTCGAAAAATTCCAAAAATATTGTTCTAGTGTTCTTTATTATCATAACAAGCTTCCTGCAAATTTTCATGTGTGTTGGGCAAGTATTGTGAGAAATATCAATAAAAATCAGTTTCGCTGCCCCTATTTGGTATTTACTGCGTAAAAAAAAGTAGATTTTCTATTTGCTGCAATTTATCTATATTTTGTGTACTTTTGTGTGGTATCCCACAAGGGATATTTCAAGTGGTATCAAAGCAATTGTTCCTCTAGCCTGTTGGGTTGAAAGATGGGGAGAGACAACGGTGATGACATGGGTGTGGACTTGATGAAACAACTATTCACTAATATGGTGAAGCAACAGGAAACTACTAATCTCTATTTGAGCCAACTCACAGAGAGATTAGCACAGGGAGACTTGAGACTCATACAGAGAGAGGGAAAACAATAATAGGGGACACACGGCTCAAAGAGGTGAAAATGAAAATTCAGGGCAACGGTCTCCCCACTCTTCTACCAAGCCTTTGGGACTCCACGAACCTTCTTTCTTGAAGGATCCAAAAGTTTCACAAGTAAGGCAACCAACAGATGATTTGGATGAGGAGTCTTGTTGGGAAAGGTACCAATCATTGAGCGAGGGCTTCAGGGATAATATGTCTTTCACAGAGTACTGCAGAATGAAGATTGGTAGAAAACCCAAGAGAGATCATCAACTATAGGTACCTGAGTTATAGAGGAGATTGGGACAAATCTCCATTCCACACTTCGATGGTTCTAAGAAGTGTACCGCGCAGTCCTGGATTCAAAAGTTGAAGACCTACTTTGACTTGAATCCCATGCGCGAGGGGATGCAATTAAGTTTGCCATCCTACATCTTGAGGGAGATGCACATGATTGGTGGCATCATGGACTGATTACACAGGGGCACATACATATTGATACTTATGCAGAGTTCACACAGAGGTTGATGAGCAGATTTGACAGGAGGGACCTGACTAATAGGTATTTTAGGAGTTGACTCACTTGAGACAGACATGTTCCTTAGATCAGTACATTGCAGATTTTCAAAGATTATCAATCATGGTACCCGATGTTTCAAAGATGAGGTTGACCTCACTTTTCACAAGTGAGTTTGATGGATGCTCTAGCTGGATTTGTGAAGGCATTTGAGCCTTCTTCTTTGCATGAGGCTATTAGGAGAGCACGTGATTTGGAGTTATCCACTCCAAAGTCGAGGTTCCCACCTCGAGTACAGCCTAAGGTACCTCCATCTAGACCCGATGGCTCATAGCCAAAGGTGCCTCCACCTAGGCAAGATGCGTGAAAAGAAACCATTCATATCTAGAGAGGACAAAGATGAGTTGAGGCGAAAGAAACTATGTTTCGATTTGCACACCTTGGGTTCCAGGACATGATTGCAAGGGTAGAGGGAAGGCCCAATTCATAGAGGTTTTCGAGGAGAGTGATGGTGATGAGGAGGATACTTAGGGATTGGAGGATGGAGATGGAGAGGCATTGGACAAAGTGCAGGGGTGGAGCAAGAGGATGAGACTTTCCCCATGAGACTATTGCCACTTTGTCTAGTACCCCAAGGTACAAGGCATTCAGAGTTAGGGGAGTTTTACAGGGTCAGTGAGTAGTGGTACTCATTGATAGTGGGGCAACCCACAACTTTATTGATGCATCATTGGTGGAGAGGCGAGGATTACAGGAGAGGATTTTGAGGGCTTCAACATGGTTGTAGCCAATGGAGAGTCTATGAGATGCACACAATGAGTTCCACAGTTGAGCATCATGATGGGTAATTATATACGATTACCGATGATTTCTATATTGTTGGTATTGGAGAGACCAACCTTGTGCTTGGAGTGCAGTGGCTCCATTCCCTTGGGGAATTCGGACTAACTTTCAGACGATGGAGCTGAAGTTTAAGTCCGAAGGGAGGAATGTGACTTTGAGAGGTTTGTCTACAAATGCACCTAGGGTTGTTACAACTAAGAGGATTGAGAGGATTCACAGGCATAATGGGTTGATTGGGTAGTACAGTGCTTGGTTTTGACCAAGAAGTCAGAGGATGGGCAGCTAGAGTATCATGTGGATATCCAGGGTCTATTGGATAGGCATAGTGTAGTTTTTGGCGACATACCTCCTAGGTGTACCTCGGATAGGGGATTTGAACATGTGATCGAGCTTGAGGACATTAGACCTGTGGTTACTACTCCTTACCGTCACCCCAAACGGTTTAAGGATGAGATTGAGAGGACTATCCATGAGCTCATTGAGATGGGGCATATCAGACCTAGTTCCAGTCCTTTTGCTTCTTCAGTGGTGTTGGTGAAGAAGGATGGAACCATGCGGATGTGCATAGATTACCGTGCCTTGAACAAGAAGACAATAAAAAATAAGTATCCAGTGCCACGCATTGATGAGTTGTTAGATGAGCTACAAGGGGCAATCTATTTTTCTAAAATAGATTTGTGATCTAGATATCACCAGATCAAGGTTAGAGAGCAAGATGTGCATAAGACAACTTTCAGTGCCATTATGGTCACTTTGAGTTTCTAGTGATGCCATTCGGATTGTCTAATGCACCAAGACTTTCCAGTCTTGTATGAACCATGTGTTCAACCGCCACTTGCGGAAGTTTGTATTGGTTTTCTTTGATGACATATTGGTCTACAAGTAGGACTTGGGAGGATCACATGAGGCACCTTGATGAGATCTTGGGGATATTAGAAGCTAATTCGCTATATGTGAAAGCTTCTAAGTGTGAGTTTGGCATGACAGAGCTATTATATTTGGGATATGTGATTGGTGGAGGGGTAGTGAAGGTTGATAGGGAGAAGATACATGCAATTTTGGATTGGCCACCACCCAGACATTGACACAGTTGAGAGGGTTCTTGGGACTATGCACATACTACAGGAGATTTGTGAAGAACTTCTCTCGGTTGACTGCTCCATTGACAGATTTGACCAAGAAGGGGCTTTTTCTTGGTCCGAAGCAGCACAACAGTTTTTATCACCTCAAGGAGGTAATGAGCTCATGTCTCGTTCTTGCATTGCCAGATTTCTCTCGCCCATTTGTACTTGAGTGTGATGCATCAGGAGAGGGTATTGGATCAGTGCTTATGCAGGATAGGCACCCCATTGCTTATGAGAGTCGGAAATTGAGCCCTGTGGAGAAAGGGTACTCAATTTACGACAAGGAGATGTTGGCCATCATGCATGCTTTGGCCAAATTCAGACAGTACCTTGTGGGCAGCAAATTTGTGGTTCGTATGGATCACAACAGTTTGAGGTTCTTCTAGGGCAGAAGGATCTCAATGATCGCCAACAGAGATGGGTGAACAAGGTACAAACCTACGACTTTGACATAGAGTACACCAAAGGTAAGAATAATGTTGTTGTTGATGCTTTATCTAGGAGACCTTACCTTACCTCTATGCTTAGTTCTATGTCTGAGATTTCAGCAGATTGGAAGGCTCACATACTTGTTGAGTATTCCAAAAATCAGTTTGCATGTGAGGTCATGGATGGTATTATACAGGATGACAGGTACAGAGTCTTGGATGATCTCATATACTACAAGGATAGAATTTTCCTTGTACCAGGGTCCAAGATGAAGGAGAAGATCCTTCGGGCGAAGTGCACGATACACCATTAGTAGGACATCCTGGATACTTCAAGACATACATGTATATCGAGAGAGATTTGCATGGAAGGGGATGAAGGATGATGTCATTAATCATATCAAAGAGTGTGTGGTTTTCCAGCAAACCAAGGCCGAGCATTCTTTTCCAACAGGATTACTTCAAGCCTCTTCCTATTCCGAGTAGAAGTGGGAAAGCATATCCATGGATTTTATCACAAGGACTCCCTCGGTACATGGGCATGATTGCATATATGTTGTAGTTGATCGGTTGACTAAGTATGCTCATTTCTTTTCTCTACCCAAGGGGCATGATGCACCATATGTGGCTCAGGTATTCTATACAGGTGTTTTTAGGCTTCATGGGTTGCCTAAAAATATTGTTAGTGATAGGGATAAGGTCTTCATGAGCACTTTTTGGCAGGAGATCTTTAGGCTTACAAGTACTGAGTTGACCCCTGACACGAGCTACCATCCACAAACTGATGGACAGATGAGAGATAGTTAACAAGTGGATAGAGGGCTATTTGCGTAGCTATGTGACAAGTCATCAGCGTGCTTGGATTAGGTGGTTGCACATGGGTGAGTATTGTTACAATACCACCTATCAGATGAGCATTGGCATGACTCCTTTCCGAGCTTTATACGGGTATGATGCTATGTCATTTGCAGATTTAGTATTGTTAGACAACCGAGCTCCCAAAGCTCGTGATTGGTTACAGGAGAACCAGGATATTCTGAAAGCTCTCAAAGAGAACCTTTAGAAGGCACAAAATCAGCAGAAGATATATGTAGATAGGCACAGGGTAGAGAGGTCTTTTGAGGTGGGAGATTTAGTCTTCCTACGCTTGTAGCCATACAGACAATCCTCACTAAAGCAGAAGGGTGCAGAGAAGTTGAAACACAATTCTATGGTCCATACGACATGGTAACACGACGAGTTGGGGCAGTTGCATATGAGTTGGAGCTTCCAGAGCACAATAAGATACATAATGTCTTTCATGTTTCATGCCTTAAAAGGGCACTTGGACACATATCATACCCTCTACGGAGTTGCCACCATTGGATGATGAGGGGAAGCTGGTCTTGGAACCAGAATCTATTATTGAGGTGAGACAGAGGAGGCTCAGAAGCAGGGTGATCACAAAGTATTTGGTGCGGTGGAGAGGATTGCCACTTGAGGATGCTACTTGGGAGGGAGAACAAATTTTACAACATCCTAGTTTGCATTTGCTTGGGGACAAGCAAATTTTGGGAAGGGAGGATTGTAATGTCCCCTTTCCTTCACAGAGGGCCTAAGGGCCAAAATTTAGTCTTAGCCTTGGTCATACCCAAGGGGCTAAAGACTTTAGAGGCTATTGGGTATTCCACCTTGCTTATTTGTTATATTTTTGCATTGGCATGGGTGTTAAGTGGCTTGGTGGGGGCAAACATTATGTTTTGTCGTTAAGGGGGTGACTAATAACACTTTAATGTTATAATTCTTCGTTGGGGTGACTTAAGTACTTTATTATTCTATTTCTTCGTTGGGGTCACTTAAGTCACTTTTAGTCCCACATGGAGCTCCCAACTTGGAAAAAGGTAATGAAAAGTTATAAAATGAGGTTTGGGAAGAAAGGAGCTCATTCTTGCATACACACTTATGATTTCCATTGAGCAACTGTTGATTGTTTTTTCTAGCTTGTGGAGTAAGATCCCACAGGAACCCTAGCTTTGGTGGTGAGAGATCCATTCCTAGCTAGCAGGCATTCTTCGGTGGTGGAAGATCCACCCTAGCTTGTCAATTTGGAACTAATTCAGGGTTGATTTTCAGAGATCAATTTTAGAGTTTTTAGAAGGGTTTTGGAGGAATTTTGGGCTTTTGTGGAGAAAAATCGAGGGTTTCGGATCTGTTTTATTGCAGCGATTAGAGCAGGTTTTGGTGCCATTTCTAGAGGAATTTTGGAGGGTTTTTGGTCTCTTTCCAGGTGGAGCGACCCATTTTGGGATTTTACAGTGGTTTTTGGAGGGTTTTCAAAGTGCTTTTTCCAGGTCTGGCGATTGGGATTTCATTCATATTATTAATAGATGTTATTTCCAAAATTTCATAATTTTATCATAAGTATTTGAGAAGATATGAATTTTTGAGGTTTTCTAGTTTCTAGGGTTTTCTGTAATTTTCTGGCAGTCATATATGATTCAAAAAATTCCAAAAATATTGTTCTAGTGTTCTTTATTATCATAGCAAGTTTCTGCAAATTTTCATGTGTGTTGGGCAAGTATTGTGAGAAATATCAATAAAAATCAGTTCGCTGCCCTAGCTGGGTATTTACTGCAGAAAATCAGATTTTCTATTTGCTGCAATTTATCTATATTTCAACCCGCTGACCTCTAACTAGCAAGCACTCGGTAGAAGTTGGTCAATCTACCAGCCAAACCCTACAAATAGATTTGCTAACACCTATATCAGAGGCATCCTCATCAAAATGTTTTTAAATAACCTCTTGTATGTATATCAAACAAAATAGATATTTATTCTGGTCTTAGGCTCAGGTTGCCCAAGGAATCATATATGCTAATATAAGTCTTCATGTAATCTCTTATTTCACCAAGTTCATTTTACCAAGGAAATCTGAATTCCAACTAGAACCATAAGTCAACCCAGTTCTTTCATTCCTAGTGTATTGTTTGTGTCCGAAACATAGCCTTCTAAACTATTTGAAACTTGAAGTAATCATGGAATCAAGTTTCAAAACATTATGTAGCACACACTACATGGTTCTAGTACCCTGCCAACAATGAGTGGCTATGAACAAATCTAGAACAGGGATAAATGCATGTTATTTAGATCATTTTTCATGTGCTAACTCAGTCGTGACCATAAATTGTGCAAATACTCTTGAAAGGTTGGTTGCAGACCAGGGTATGGTGATTCTGTAACCCAATCCAGTATCTAAGATCTCTTGAGGGATATATTTTATTAAAAACCACAAATTCAGTTTCAATATGAGAAGCATTTAGAACACCCCGTCACACTTCTGTATGCAGCTAATATTAGCTTACCAGATTCACTCTAGAAAGTTATTCCAACTGATGTCATTAGATTCGATCCAGGAATGAAGACTGGAAAACAGAGATTTAGGTAATATAACATAGTAGCTTGAACCTTTACACTACTTTTCTATAAATTGTATGGGTAAAAGAAGGCAAGCATTCCCACATCACTGGAGAAATTATAACAACTCATACACCTCAAACATCTTACCGTGATTCAAGATCATTCATCAAAGTTTTAAAACATAGTGTAAGGATGGATCATTCCTATATTTAGGACCATTCATCCGAAGTTCTAAAAGATAGTTTAAGGATGGATGATTCCTTGCTGGAAATACCATGATCGACTGTTTAATGTTGTAATTGAAAAAGATGCAAACATAAATTTCAGTCCCAATGACTGGCCTCAACAATAACCTCATAATTAAGATCATCCTGATGTGTGTGTTAAAACTCATAAATGGGAATGTCCAGCTATCTCTATAGCTATCTAGCACCTTGCAACTGACAAGACTCTTAGTTTTGTTACAGAGCTCCTAACTATTACCTTTCACAAGGTCACATCTAGAGTAGTTAGTATGTAGTTCTTTTGTGCCATTTACATAATCGGCCATAAAACTGTTCGTTATTAAAGGTTCTTCTGGTCTTTTACTCCTTAACATGACGGAATATATGAGAATAACATGACAGTCAATGATTTAATCCCAATGATATTTCTGCT
Source organism: Taxus wallichiana var. yunnanensis (assembly GCA_018340775.1). NCBI lineage: Eukaryota > Viridiplantae > Streptophyta > Pinopsida > Cupressales > Taxaceae > Taxus > Taxus wallichiana. The sequence continues at coordinate 995,930,754 of CM031242.1, read as the reverse complement.
ACTGAAATGTAATTCTACATTCCACAATATAGGATTGTCCCACCTACAGAGAGGATACCAATAACCATAATGTTTGATCCTCAGATTTGTTGTCTAAACATCATCAATGGAAATCTAAATCAACAGAGTGCTAGTTATGATCCCAGTGATTTTAACCAGCTCAAACTGATTAGACATTATCATTATGATCCACTCCTACCCCCCTCCACTCCCCCCTCCCTCGCCCTGCCCCCAGCCCCCTATCGCGCCTCCCTAGACATTATCATTATGACTCACTCCTTATACTGTCAATGCTAGCAGTTCCATAATGGCATATAATGATAAAATTTTATAGGACTGAGAATTTTCAAATTTAGTTAGAAAGGCTAGCAATCTTAGGGAATAATGAATTGGATATGGCAGAATCCTAGCTAACCTTTCTGAAACTCCTTTTACATAAGGAACAGTTACGCATACCTTAGGTCCTCCATCTTCTTTGTTCCTCTTCTTCCTCTCTCAGCTCTTTGAAATGCTCTCTCAATGTCTCCTCTTATATTCATTCTTCATCAGTACCTTTTACAAGCTGATTTTTCTCTTGATGAATTGAACACAATAAAAATTTGAGTTAATCTTTCTGAAACTCTTTTTACATAGGGAACAGTTATCTTGGGTTCTTCTTCTCCATCTTTTACGTTCCCTATTCTTCCTCTCTAAGCTCTCTGGAATGCTCTCTCATTGTTTCTTCTTTTATATCCATTCGTCAACAACAAATTACAAGGTAAGTTTTCTCTTAGTGGAAATTCTCACGGTCGGAAATCCTAATAGCATGTGTTGCCAAGGTGTTATGTACAGCTGCTTTTTGGCAGGGGTGGTGGTGAGAATCTGCCTATAGATATAGATTTTTATGAGTCTTCTTCATGTATACTTCACGGGCTCAGGTTCCATCTAGTCTTTTTGAGATAGAACATCTAGGAAAGGTGCTCTTGTTCCTTCTCCATGCTAAATTGAATCTGTTCCATTCTTCCATTGAGATAAGTAAGATATTTTAAGAGTTCCTCTCCCATTGGGATCACTTGGCATTGGTGTCATTGACAAACCTGTCCCACCACTCAAATTTCAAGGATAAGAGTCTAAGGCTTTCTTCTCGAGCCCTTCCATAAATAGGTTTGCTGCAATGGGTGACAGAAGTGAAACCAGTCACCCATTGCCACTTTTTTTCATAGACCTCTCCATTAAACATGAAGAATGTGGACCATAAGCATTATTTGAATAAATCAATTGTGTGGGGATTCATGATGCCATTGACTACAGTCATACATTCGTCTGGTGGAACCTTTGCATATAGTGAGACTACATCAAAGCTCGTTGATATATCTTACTCACTCAGCTTGCATTCTCTGACCTTACAAAATGTTCGGAGTTCTTAATATAAGATAATGTGTCCCACCAAAATATTTCAGTTCCATGGGTAGGTATATAACATACACAAATTTTTTGTGTTGATAATGGTCCTTCAGGGAAAATTGACCTTATGGATATTTTGCAGTCCACATATCCTCGAGATGACAAGTGCAATTGGAATCAACCTATATTTAATATTATCATCAATCAATAAACACTTGATCACCTTGGTGACCTTATTGACTACATTATTCATGCAATCCCTCGTGACCCTTTTGGAACTTCCAGTTAGATGCTCATCATTTTGGTGTCATAGTCCCTCCTATTCGAAAGTAACATAGTGACTCCATTGTCCAACTTTAGGACAACAAGATTTTTATCGTCCCTCAGTTTCTTATGAGAGTCGTGTTCCTACTTTGTAATATTTATCTTTAGTGGGTGTTCTTTCTTTCGTGCCAGTGACTATTCCGCTTCAACTCTGCAACTTCTAGATTTCGTACGCCAATTTCTATACGGGTAATTATATCTTCATAAGGGATCTTTGAAGGAACAACTGCAAAACCTAGGCCTCTCCTTAAGAGTCTACTAGTAGGAGTATCTACGTAGATTCAAAAGATTTAACACATCTTTTTAATGATATCTATAATGTTATTCTTGGTGAGATGATCAATACCTGGTTGTGCTATGCTTCCATTTCTATTTTCACTTCCACCTTTTTCTCAGTCTTAGATTATAACCATGATTAATTTTAATTGCCTTCGTACTCAGGCACATAGAAGTATTTTTAGTACTTGCGGCTATGGTATTAAGATAGCTGAAAACCATGTTATTATTATTGTTGTTAAGGGAGACAATATCTGATATATATGCAAGCCCTAGTATGACTAACATCCACGTCTACTGTTACCTATGTCAATCTCTTTACACGCAATATCGCATTGCTTTCAGATGCATCAAGGATGTTTATTGTTGACATAGAACCAGATTCAAAAGGCACTTTGATTGCTTCTACATCACCAGACTGTCCTTGAGACTGACAACAGCAATTTCAGATCAATCGAGTTTCTTATGTTGAATATTTATATTGCAAGCATCAGTTATGCAGTTGGGAACTGCCTCTAACTAAATGTAAACTAAAACCCAATTTGTAACCACCTACTCTTATATAATAAATGTTTTCACACTTGTTGATGTGTGCATTCAGCCTTCTCTGAATTCTTTCTTCTATTTGCATATGCTAACTTTGGTATCAGAGCAAAGGTTCGCAGCCCAAGGAAGCCCTTGAAGGGTACAGGAGAGTGCAACATTTTGAGGAAGCCCAGTCGCAGATTGATGAGGCACAAAATGAAAAGTCTGAAGTCATTTTCAAGTCTGAAGTCGTCTGAAGTCAATTTCGTTTCACTTGATGTAGAAAGATTACAGTTGTGGGTTTTTTGTGAAGACAAAGATTACAGTTGTGGGGTTTCGTGAAGACAGGTTATAATTGCGGGCTTTATTTTTAGAAATCGTACTTCTAAATAACAGTGGTAGTTGCAAACAAACCCCAGTCGCGATTTTAAAGTCGTGAATACAGTCATAGTTGCAAAGGAACCCCAATTGCGATTTTAAAGTTGTGAATACAGTCGTAGTCATGATTATACAAGTGATAGCCTGCCGGCAATCTAGGGCACGAATTTTGAGTCGTGGGTTACTCCAATTGCGGCAGAAAGGCAACATTTATCACAGTCGAGGTCAGGATAAGACTCTTCGTATTGTTTATTATTTCCATTTTTTTCTATTTTTGGAATAATAAATGGCGAATATTTCAAACTTGATTTTGTCGGATTCACAAAAGTTAACGAGAACAAATTTCAATGTATGGAGCCATAAAATTTTGATGCTTGCAGAATTTTGAGATTGTGATAAAATAATCACATGCAGCAAAGGCAGACTTGCTGCAACCTTCACTGATTATGACAGACGTCATAAGGAGGCTTTATTACTTCTCAAGTTGTCGGATTTAGATGATATGATACCAAAAGTGCGGAATGCCACTGTGGCAAGCACGTTGTGAACTAGTCTGAGGGATAAATATCAGACATCAGAAAAGAGTCGGGTTTTATACCTGAAGAATATGCTCCTTTACATAAAGTTACAAGAAGGTGGATCGTTGTCTAAGCACCTACTTCGGATGAAAGACCTCCAAGACTAGTTGTCTTTCATCAACAAAAAGGTGCACGGCGATGATATGGTGGTTCTGGTTCTAAATAGCTTACCTTCTTCATATGAGTCATTTGTGAAGGCACTCCATTTAATGGTTGAAAGTCAAACTCTCATGTTTGATAAGGTGAGTTCTTACCTATTGCAAAAGGAGCGGAGACAAATTCAGCAAAATCTAATTGTGACCAATCACAGAGTGCTCTTGTCACACAATCAAGTCAAAAGAAAGTGGAGACATCATTTTGGTGAGTCCTCCACTCGATATCAGGTCACATGCTATAACTATCACAAGGTTGGGCACCTTAAGAAGGATTGTCAAAAGCGGAAGTATGATCTTTTCGCAACAGAACAAAAATTCGTGTGATGAGGAAAATGTGGCAGTAGTTGCTGAAAAACAAAATTCGGATGATGGGCATGCTCTTTATTGTCTTACGACATCATGCTCGCATGACAGTGGTACTAGTTGTTGGATTATTGACTTTGGTGCATCAACACACTTTTCATGTCAAAGGACTGGTATGTTTCATTTACTGCAAATATATGTTTTGAATCAATAGTACTAGTTGATGGAGAATCACTTGCAATAGAAGGGATAGGAGATATATGCATTGTATTGAATAATGCTCATAAATTGTTGGTACGAAATGTTAGATATGTACCTTCTTTACAAAAGAATCTTCTATCTATTCGTCAATTAACTGAAAATCCCAATATTTATGTGGATTTCGTGGGAAGAAATGTGTTGTTTCTGATATGAAACAGAGACGGATGATTGCCCTTGGTATTGGGCAAGGTGGCCAATATCAGCTTGTTGATCTTGCTACGATCAACATGAATGCACGTGTGGAGGACAACTCCACCATACAGGGATGTGTAAGAGGTCACGCTGATGCCTTGGGAGGAAGCCATTCCTCTTAGATCTATTATGACTTGATATAGTCAACCTACATACACTTATTGTGGAGGGAACATCCACTATACCGGATATACTCTAGAAGCGAGACATGCCTTACGGGGATGGATTTCCTCATTTTGAAGAACAGTTTGTTTTGGATGGAGACTCCACTATTCCAGATGCACTAAAGGTGCATGGTGAGATGGCATGCTAAGCCACTCACTCAAAGGTACTTGCTCGAAGGACAATAGAGCATGAACAGTTTGCTCATTGTGTTGTGAAAGACCTTTCCCAACAAAGGGGATAAATGAGCAAATAGATGAGACGAAGGAGGAGTTGGTTCTCACTCCTACTACTACGGAGATGGTTATTTCTCCCACTGCTGAGACAAGAATGTTTGTTTCTCCTACTATTGCAGAGTTAGTTCTAACTCAATTTCTCTTCAACTCAACTTGATTGGAAGGCACTTCATTGTGCTTTCCTAAAAAGGTTGGATGAGAACTACATGGTGTTCCAAGGGCATGATCGAGGTGACTTAGATCGCAAGCTAACAAAGTCTCTATATAGACTCCAAGTAGCTACACAAGCTCGGAACAAATTTCTCAATCCGCTTCTCCGAGTTTCGATTCCAACACTCTAGAGATGGTGATGACACTCTTCAAGAATTGATGATTCATCGTTGGTCAATGAATCACATAACGAAGAATCGAGTGGACCACTTGCCATATCCTCTGTTCACACGACCAAATTCTTGTTTTGCGGTCCTTGTTCGACAATCGCAACACAACAATGGACTGCTGATTTGAAGCACCACCTATGGCAATCTATAGATCTAATGACTAAACATAGGGGCTTTAAGACATTTGTAAAATTTCGGGACAAATTTGGTATTTTTCCGGTTTAGTCATTAAAAGGGGTGTTGAATATTTATATTGCAAGCATCGGTTATGCAGTTGGGAATTGCTCTAATGAATGTAAGGTTAAAACCAATTTGTAACCACCTACTCTTATATAATAAACGTTGTCACACTTGTTGGTGTGTGCAATCCACCTTCTCTAAATTCCTTCTTCTATTTGCATATGCTAACATCTTATAGAGGACTCGAGGGTTCATGTAAAGCATAGTTATTATTTTCCCTTCTTTTTCTTCTTTCACTTGCTTCTTTTTGTAATCTATCGAACTTCCTTGTTTGTCTCTTTGTGGTTCTAGCCTAGACTGGAGGAAACGCCTAAACTCCCCCATACCAAGCCTAGTACGTCACGGGCATGCTTGTGGGTGCCACAGCCCCTGGGTAACCCCATGTATGGAAATTTATACAGGGATGTAGCACTAGGGCTGTGGCTACGTACCACACGGTTTTTTTTTAAGTGCAAAAAAGTAAATAAAACATGAGGGCTTTCACTGGAATTGATCTTTGGAAAGTTGTGTGAGATTCAATATTGTCAATAGGCTCGAAGGGTCAAGAGAGATGAAAAGGACTTCATTTGGTTGACTTACTATTTAGGGGATTTCTTGTTGCTCCTCATGGGTCCTTTATTCTTCAGTCAATTTGGAAGGCATGGGAACAAGTGAAGCACTTGGTGGTTGGGCAACCTATCTTCTCTTCCTTTGACATTAGGTGCCAAGCCTACAAATCGATTTCGTCGAATCTGAAATATAATGACAAGATCCTTGCCTTGACAAGAGGCTGCTCTGCCCTCCTTTGGTTTGAGAAAGGAATTAAAATATTTCATGACTTGTACAGATTTGGGAAGTGGATGGAATGGACAGACCTTAAAGCTTTCTATAAGCTTCCTCAATCTCAGTTCAGAATGTATAAAATGCTCAGAAATTCTTTCACAGCTCCCTCTACTGGAGTAATTAGCTCAAAGGGCCCGCTCTCCAAGAGGCTACCTCCAAACAACTCTATGAAAAGATTGCCTTCTCCCCAAACCTTTCCTTGGGCCTTAACAATAAGTGGAATGTTTGTGAGCCCATTAGTAGATGGACTCATAGATTTAATGTTTTGTGGTCTTCTTGTATTCAGTCAAAGAAATCTTGCTTTAGATGGCTTCTATTCATGATAAGCTTGTTGTTGACTTCTAATATTTTATAGGTTGCTGAGAATATAATACTTGTTGTTTTTTTCTTTATATATTTATATATATATATATATATATATTTACTTTTTACTTTTTAAATATATGTACAAACGTACCCACAGTGTACCGTACCTGAGGTTTTTAAAAATTTGCCGTTTCAGCATACCATACCCGTACCCATATCCGTATCCATACCCGCACCCATACCCATACCAAAACAGTCTAGGTTCTAACAGTACAAATAGTGTAAATTTCCCCATCAAATTGTAGACTACAGACTACTATTTATCAAATGCCCACTCCTGATCTTAATTGTATTTAGCAAAGAATAAATGCCCGAGAGATTAGACGTTCTTGTAAAACAGCAAGTTAGTATAATAAATAGCAAAGCCCAAGTTGGCAAACTGAACTATCAGCCACAGGAGAAACCTGAAAATTTTTACTTGAAATTCAGGGCCAGAAGAAATAAATCTAACTTGCAAAAACAGATTTTCTCTTGAAATCCCAGGTCTGTGATATTGGGTTTTGACACAAGCCCAAGGGTAGAATTTTTTTTTCCAAATCCTAGATTAAGTAGAGAGACAATAGAAAAGAACAATGCAACTGCAACTCATTTTATAAAACCCCAAAGATATCCAAGCTTTTGAACTCTAAATAAATGAGGAAGATCAAGTGCCATCAGTTACTCCCTGCAACATTTTACTGTCAATGGCACTGCACAAAGATTTCCATACTGGAACCAACATGTCCAATGGCGGTTGTAGTTCCTGATAATCGAACATTTGTTTAGTGCAAAAGACAAGATCAAACAAAGCCTGCTACTTAATCAAGAGAATAGCTTCAGTGTGTGCTTACCTGGAAAACCAAAGCAAGTTTTGTTTCCTCTCTTACAACCAAAGCTAAGTACCAATAACAAGTGAATGGTGTGACAGCTTCATTTATCACTGCTGCTAGAATATTACCCATAGGCACAAAATGTCGGAAAATTTTCCCGCTGCAGAAGAAAAGAAATCAGAGGTCTTTAGACAAATGCCATTAAACAGAATTTTAAATCCTAGAGCATGTTAGCAAAACAAAAAGTAAACATTGTGTAGGACGAATGATATATACCGATGCCAGTATAAGAAAAGTCCTATCAAGTAATGTTTTTAATGATTTTAAGCTGAATGTATTCTGCTTATTCTGTGAAATTTCGCTTTAAATATGCAGTCACCTAGTACATCCATTTCAAATGCAGAGGCATTATCATTTAGGAATTGATGAAAGAAATTTGTATTAAAGATAAAAATTTCTGTGCAAAAAGATACAGAAAGTTTGGCTGACGACATTATCAAATTCCAGCACTACCAAAACATTTTTCTTATAAAACAAAATTATTAATAGAAAACCTGTGGGTGCATTGCAGTGACTTGTAAAATAAGTATAACTACTATTTTAATTGGTTTTCTTTTTGCAGTCCCTGTAAACTAATTTATAGGTGCAAAAGAAATTTGTGTTTCCTTATTTTTGTTTGATGTCTAGATTCATACAAAGGTAATACATTATCCTTTACTTTTCTGAGAATCACAACTTTCAAATTGCCACTCAGAAAAACATGCTGCTTATGAGTCCATGCTCCATAACTATATTTAAGCAAAATGTTGTAAAACCAAATTATCCAAAATATCATTTTGTAAAAATTACATGAATAGTTTCACGCTATGAGGTTTCAACTATTCCCTAACAGAACCCCGCCAAGGACATGAATTAACTAAGGAGAGTTGAAGTTGAGTTGCATGAACCCTCTGGGAAAAAAAGCCCATAAAGCTAAGCAAAAGAAGATGAAATCCAACGAACCATGGTCTTGTGGTAAATTTGAGTAATTGCCATGCCGATGATCCAAGTTCAAGCCTGCTGAGCATACTCCATTTGTTAAGCTGACCACAATAATGCAGGTCCACCCCTACAAGGCTGGTTGCAAAATCCCAGGTAACCTTTTACAGAATAGATAACCCTTGAATGTTGCTTCCAAGGAAAAAGGTATCGTAAGAAAAGATGCCAATTGTGAGTGTTAACCAATTTATCAAACAAGAAATGTTGGAAGACATGCACAAGGAAGAAATAAAGAGAAGGTGGATTGCACACATTTGAGATTGTGTGTCCGTCTATTTATTATGAATGATGTAGTTACAAAACGGTTGATATAGTTACAACCGGTTACAAAAATAACTAATGACATCCTTATAAGTCTTACATTCTAATACCCCCTCTTAAGGCTTATTCTACATAAAGCAAACACGAACATTTTAACAAAGCTAGAACCAAAAACTACGTAATCTTCAAAGGCTTTCACTTTGAAAGCAATGCTTTGACTAGGTAGGGCTCCATCAAGTTGCTTCATGACCTTCGTAAAGGTGTAGCTCCCGAGCTGAATTCCCGAGTTCCCGGATTCCCCTCCCAAACTCCCGAATCACAAATATCTCGAATTATTGGACAACCATCCATATTAAACCATCCACAAGCTCCATCAAGATGTCTCATGACCCTCGTGAGGGTATAGTTCCCAAGATCCATAGTCTCCGAACTATCTCGAGCAACCATCCATACGAGAGCTTCATCTACCCTATATCCTTTCTTGCCTCCAAAGTTTAGAGCATCTTTATATTGCGTATTCATCAGTCCTCACTACTTCTTCGCATTTGGTGGGTCTTCAACCATGGCTATATTGGTTGTATTTGATATGACTTTACCCTTGAGCACATCATTGGCTCGAACACGACAATCCCATGTTGTGTGACCTCTTTTCTTACAATAATGACATTCAATCTCCCAGTTATCTTTATTTGATCTTCTACAAGAGTTTCTAGTTCTAGAATAGAATGCACTTTCTTGCTGAGAATGACCTTCTACATCTTTTGTAGTTCATTTTTCTTCAGCTAGAAGAGTTGCAATCATATCATCTAGAGATTGAGATTGAATTTGACTGAGGGTAAAAACTACATTGTTGTATTTTGAAGACAAACTATTTAATAGGATAGCTTTGGCATCCTCAACTAACTTTGACTTATGCAAGTTGAAGCACCTCAGATTATTGATGTGGCTTGACATAGAGACTCCTTCATCCATTTTGAACCTATATAACTGAAGTTTTAGGGAAAATTTGGCATTAACTATTTTTGCTCCAAAAATATATTTAGAGCATCCCAAATTTCCTTAGATGATTTATCTAGGCCTACATGAAGTTCAAAGTCGGAGAGAGCAAGGCCAATAATAGCTTTCGCTCTATCATCTTTGCTTTGCCAATCTAACAATTTCGATGCATCAATAGGTGTTGTCTCTTTCCCATTTACAATGCCCCACAAATTTTTATTCATAAGTTGCATTTGTATTTTCACTCTCCATGTATAAAAATTTAGACCAGAATATTTTTCTACGGGAATTTCCATTTTAATAACATAAAATAAATACAATTGCGTATTTTCTGAAATGAGTAAATAGAGAATAAAATACCAATTCTTTATTCAACTGTGATGTGCACAGTTTCGTGCCCTAACACAAACAATTCGAAACTTTGTTCTCCGAAATTTTTTTGTTTATTTCGTGGTTATTTTCGACTTTGGCTTGTGGTGTATATTCACGACTACAACTAGAATTGTTTTTGGTTGTTCTTCGATGGTATTTTCCCTTCAAAAACACAACTTTATATTCAACCCTCGTTTCTTATGACTATGCCCTAAAAACGTGATTGTATGCTCCCTGGGTTCATGTCCACAATTTTGGCTGTCTTAATGGCTGAAAATGGCTCACAAAGTTGCAAACCCTTTCACAACTTAGTTTTTGCTCCTGATTCACAACTCCTTGCAAGACTATGTTTGCAACATGACTTTATTTTGTGCCCTAACTAGTACTCGTGACTACATGTTTTATGCCCTCACAAAAACGAACATGCCCTTGATTTCATTCACTTTGATTCAGCCTGTGTGCCCTAATGGGACTGATCTTCTTCCCTTCTCTCTTTCCTCGCTTGGTCTCGCTCTGATACCAATGTTGGAATACGTGAACAAGGAAGAAATAAAGAGAAGGCAGATTGCACACATTTGAGATTGTGTGTCCGTCTATTTATTATGAATGATGTAGTTACAAAACGGTTGATATAGTTACAACCAGGTTACAAAAATAACTAATGACATCCTTATAAATAAGTCTTACGTTCTAATAGAGGGAATGTTTAGAGGAATTATTTCTGCATCGAGAAAAGAGATTAAGAAGTTAATTGTCAAATGCCACTAATGGCTTGGCAAAAACCCTAACATATCATTGAATGTCGGGAGAAAAGACAAATAAATTCAATTTTAATGGGGCACGGGTAGCACTTTGTGTGATTGTTTGATAATACTTTATAAGGGAGAAATAGTGCAGCCTACTTTAAGGGTTTGGCTACAAGAACTAATACATTTGTTGCCTGGCCATAATTTAGCTCTAAATGTGGTTGTTGTAGGGACTTCCAAAATGATAAGTGGTTTTCTTTCTAACGGGGCTACCGAGGAAAGCCTTGACTAGAAACTAGCTTATCTATATGAGACAAATTCTAAATAAGGAACTTGATCAAACAAGTTATTGCCTTGTGGCTTATCGCCTTGCTAATTATGGGATCAATTTTGAAACTGGTCAGATTACAAGTGGCCTAGCTTTAACTATATCTCCAAATTAGTAGATATTTTTTTAGTTTATTGCAGTGGGTGGAATAAGGAGAGCACTTTTAGTCACAATAATGAAGGGACAAACAGTGCTTTTCCCACTCGAAACAAATGGAAAGAATCATGTAAAAAGAGGTAAATTGTGGGATGTCAATCGCATGATATCCTCAAAAAAATCATCAATGAAAGTCAACACATTCGAACTACTCAACACCCAAAGACTTGGGGAGTACACCATCGAACATGAAACTTTGATCTAACTAAAAGCCATATATGAAGGGCATCGCTTTTGTGAATATTTAACAAGAGTTGTAACTGGCCTTATCCATGGTTGACCAGCTTTATCATGGCAGTAGTTTTAACCAAACATAGGAAACATGCCCAGCAGGGTTTCAAACAATGCCATCATTATCATCATGGCAATAGCCCCACCTTACCACTAGAACACAGCCTGCTGGACTGAATGATTCCTCACTTATGTGCTCTCAAGACACTAACTGTATGTGTGTCTTTCCTTCAGGAGTAGGCAGCATTAGCACATGTTTTTGTTGTTTTCTTTAGCTGAATTAGCTTCTAATTTACAAGATATGGGATTTAATCTATAAATCTTGGGACAAGGAGGATATAATGGCAAGGGGTAGAATTTTGGGGACTTGATTAAAAGAAGTTGAAGAAGAACCAAGAGCCAAAAGGAGTTGTAGTAATGGTATTGCAGGGAGACTTAAAGCTAATATGCATAACAATGAAAACAGTGTTATCTGTAGAAAATGATAGCTTCTGAAAAGCTTGAAAAAGAAGGAAGATAGCAGACTAGAAGAAGAGGGAACCTATAGGCTACTTAATGAGACAGTCAAATTTGGATGAAAACAGGCAAAGACCAATTTCCACAAGGGAACACATAAACATCTTTACTCTGATTGCATAAATTGGTGCAGAGAGTGAGCACCTTGAGCATTGTGGTTGAACACTTAAAAATTGACGTTACAATTTCAAAGGAAGCGATTATGGTGCATACTATCATGGCCTAAACTAGGCCTTCACTTTAGAAAGAAAGAAACATAGTATGTGAATGTCCAAAAATGACCAAAAGTAGGTCAATGGGACTTGAGAATACATCCAAGTACAATATAAAGTGCTAGAGTAAACGAACCCTAGGATCAGCGACTAATTAAATAAAAGAAGAGTAAAAGCACTAAAAATAAAAAAGGGTAAACCAATTCAATAAAACCCCCAATCCACATGCTTAGGGTACCAATACAAAAATTCAATGTATGGGGAGCAAGAACCCCAAAAGCCACGAATTAGAGGAGTCATCTATGCCATCGTCTATCACTATGAAAGGGCGATGCATGCTTGATAATGCTCGCTGAGGAGTGTCTAGGGCTGAAGGGGGCAAGATGGGTGATCTAGGAGGAAACAAAGCAGTCCCCTAAAATGTCTCCTAGCATCCAAGGTCAAAGAAACTCCCGTAGCAGCGTAACAACTGACCATTGCTTGTCCCCCAACAATGAAGAAGTAGTCGTGATGAAGCATATCCATGACGCCATGCGCGAGGACAAATCCTTGTCATTGAGAACTACGTGTTAAGGCCGCTTGGTAGTAGTGTTGTGTAGAGATCACTTATGCCTCACTCACCTACCCTCTCAATGTGTGAAGAAACAATATCCAAAGGGCACTTAATGCAGCCAGCCTCCATAATGGGCTGAAGGAAAGAGGTAATCAGCCTAGGGACTCTAGGGGCTCTCTGCGAGGGCCTATGTCGAAGAGCCTCCCGAAGAAAAAGGGTCAAGCACATTGGTTTGAGTAGTCAAAAACATGGATAATGTTGCTCGAGTCTTTGCAAAGATAGTAATACCTCCCCCAAATCTCATAATAAATGGGGCATCTAAAAATGAAGTGTTCCTCGATCTCGACTCTCCACCTCTTGGAGAGCAAAGATAACAAATCCAATCCCCTGCGTAGAATGTGATGATCAACATCAACCCACTGATATATGTGAGCCCACTATCGACTAGTCGAGGGGAAACCTCATACCATGAGACTAATAATGTCGGGTATATTAAGGGTGGTAAATGACACCATCCACCACCCCAAGAAATGCTCAACTTAAAAGGAAATCTTGGAGCTCAAGTCTTTGAGGAAGTGAGGTCCAAGTGATCTAGATGTACTACCTTTAGATATCCTCTCTGTCGATCTGCTAATGACACGACATCCTTTATGGAAGATGTCAATGAGGGGCATCCAAAGAGTACTTGAAAGGAGATAACCTATCAAAAGAGATGTTGATAGACTAAAGGAGCAAAATAGTCTCAAAACATCAACAATCTCAACGTTTATTAGGTCCCGATGGTGTAATCCTCTCTTAAAAACATAGGGCTAAGGATGGATACCTCCACGACCTAGAGTTGAATCCCCACAATTTTGAGTTCGTGAATGTAAAAATCAAGCCTAGAGATAATCTCAAGGCATAGAGGCTTGGTGGAAAACTCACCTTAGACGATACACTAAGGAATAGTCAATTCCCAACATATCGTCACGCTAAATCATGAGAGTTTGGACCCTTGATACAAAAGCCAACCAAAGGACCACAAACTAGGTCCACAAAACCTCAAACCCGTACAAAACTATATGCTTGATGACTATATCGATGAGGCACGTCTTTGAAGGGATATCCGGAAGTGGATACGAAAACATCGGCGCCCAAACAAAAGGAAGACATATCCCTTACAAAGAAGTGATCGAGAGGCACGCTTCATACCAAAAGATTGTCTCGACAATCTCTACGAGTGAAGGGTATAAAGGGGCTTAAGAGCTAGGGCAAAACAAAGTCTCGAGATGATGGGATTTACACTCACCATCATACCAACGATTGATAGATCAAGGCCCATGATGAAAAAATGAGCTAGAGTAGTGCACGGAGCGGGGACAAAAGTCAAGGGTTGTGTCCCAAAGGGCATGATGTAAGAACTTACACATGAACTTACACATAAATTGGGAGAGTTGGACAACATAGTCAATGTTGTACTCATCATCAAAGTGGATCTTGATGTGGCAAGTGTTGGGAGGCATGGTGGGAGAAAGGAGTGAGAAGAAACGTGGAGGGTGGAAGTAAAGGCAACGTGGTCCTCAAGTGGGAGTTGATAGGATATAAGGAAAACTCGGAGTGGGGGATGGGGATCTAAAAGCGAGAATATAATCCACTATGCTCACTTCCCCCATGGGGGAAACAAGGTGAATCTAATATAATCAAGGAAACAAGGAAGTCTAGTTGAGAATGTGGAGATTGTGACTCCCTGTCCAGAGAAGGTGCCTCCCATAGGTTGTGGCCAATGTCTTTCCATCCATTGATTCTCTCTAAAAACCAAACTCTTCAAGATTTGCCTCCTCGAGGCATAACTCATCTTGTGCGACATCATGAATGGGTGTCTAGTGGGTCCTTATATAGGCATTGTAGTCTCCCTAAAGAATAACATAGCCCACTAAGGAATATTGGGATATCTCCATATAAAGATCAATACACAAGTCCCCATCAACATGCACAATGAAGGGCGATGAGGCAAGAACAAAGCAAAAGATTGCAATGATGACATTATGGATAAGAGGTGGGGCCCTTTGAACATGTAACCACATGTATCTAGAATGGACATAAGAAGCTACCAACAATACTTTAGACCTAAGATTGTCACGAATGAGGAAGCCACTCCATCTTAACCATGAACACCACCAGATCTATAGGTCTCACACCGACAAGTCTAGACCCAAGCATAAAATGTGAGTGTAGTGAGAGCCCGCTAAGAGCTCTCATGGGTCTCACTAAGAAAGATGATATCTTGTGAAGTAACAACATCCTGGAATGTACTTGTAGAAGACTAAAGATACCAATGTAATTCCAACGAGCGATGGAGATGCCACCATTATCTACTGAAACCCAAGGTTGCCATCATGCTAACAATCAAGAGCATGAGCACTAAAGGAGGGAATCACAAATGATATGCCTACAATCTTAGATAACAACCCACTTGTTTACGTTCATGATAGATACTGACCTAAATACAAGCTTTCAAGAGTCCCACAGAGTTGTGTGAGATCTCGTATCTAAATAAATTCTTTGAGGGACGAGAGAAGAATTTTGTTTGGCCTTAAAAGCTTGTTAATGTTATTCTACAATTCAAATTTGGATACAAGGGTGTCATCGACAATGTCCAAGCTTTATTACGGGAGATATTGATAGAGTGAAAAATTCACGCAAAAATGTATGACCTACTTAAAAGGGATCATCTAGCATAGACAAGCCACAAAAGCGAAGGTTTAGTGCCTTGGTTTCTCATGTTTTTCTTCTTCAAACTCCACTTTGGCATCCATCTCAACAACTAGATGTGTCTTCTTCCTTTAACCACTTGCAGCCACAAATTTTGTTCCTCGACTTGTTTTCGAATAGATAGTTCTTGAGTTGTCATTTCCTTTTTAAGGTTCTTGTGTTGAATGATTATCTCTCATTGCTTGTTCTTGATTCCTGAAACCAATTCATTAAGTTGTTGAAAGCATGGAGAATACTCAAGTTTAGCAATCATTACTTAAATTGGCAATAATACTATCTTTCTCCTATAATTGTTTCTGGACTAACGTTAAAAGGTTTGGAAGCTTAGATACTTGTTGGAAAAATATTTTGTCAAGGACAAAATGTGGATTTGTCAATGCTCGTGGGACTAAGTCCCTCTGCTTCAAGATGGGGTGGCTCCCATTTATTGAAAGCTGGAAAAAATGTACACTAAACTATCTCTTGGGGTGGTCAAAGACCGAGGAATGTGCAGAAACATCCTTGTTGTGACTGCAGCAATATTTAAGAGAGAGGAAATATAGGTAAGTGAGGAAATAAAAATGAGGGGGAGAATTGTATTAATGAGCTGAACTCAGATTTCATTAACTACAATTTAGAGAGCTTTCCAGTTCAATCACAAGACACAAGCAAACACATGCAATGTATATAAAGAATATGAAACAAAAACAGAGATTGACACCAAGTTCAAATGTTGATTTTCATTCCATTGCAATGAGCACAAAGTCCTTTTGTCTTTATAAAATTGTTATACATTCGGCTGAGTGAAAAGAAGGATAATGGAGGAAAATTTCTAAGTAGGAATAGAAGAATTATGGCACGCCATAGAGAGCAAAAACTGATTTTCTGGAATGGAGAGGCCATCCCAATTTATAGTCTCCTTACATGACCTTTCATCTCCCTACATGACTTTTCATATTCCGTATTTAAGTTACTTTTCCTTATTTTAAGAAAAGTTTTACAATGAAGGATGTAATATCCCCAAATGGATATTTTGACTCCCAGTTGGATTTTAGGCAAATCCAAATACCCAAATCCAATTTAATCAAATGCAACAATTTATTTATATGCAGATCTGAAATATACTTGAGAAAATGTGACTAGGGTTAAGTTAAAAACCCAACTAAATCAGCATTTATATCATCATGTTCTCATACAAATCTGATTCTACATATTTATAAAGCCAAACTATGCAAATAAACCCAGATTTCAGATGCACAAATGGCTGGAAATAAATTCTAAAATCTGCAGACTTGCTGCCCCAGAAATTAAATAAAATTGATACCTTTTTGCACACCAAAAATTCTGAAAATGGAGAATCTGATATATAAAAATAAGGAGCAATTACAACCACTAAAAACAGCTCCAAAGTTGCCTTAGAACATGAAGCATCATCTCCATAGGTGGTTGCTCAAGCTGGACAAAGGCATATAAAATTTGATAACAATTTCTCTTCAAACCCTTTGGCAAAAATCTGCAAAAATTCCTTTTATTCTAATAAACCTTTGCAAGCACAATGGATAACCACTAAAAACAGTTGAGTAAGAAATCCTCACAAACTAGAGGAAGGGTTTTTGTCCTTCGACTAGGGCTAGAGGAAGGGTTTTGTCCTTCAACTAGGGCTCTTAGAGGGTTTTCGTCCTCAAGAGTGAATCTCTAAGGGTTTTCATCCTTAGAAGATTAATTTAGACAAAGCCTGCAAGCTTCAGACTAAAAATCAGCAATGAGAGAAAATAATCAAGAATGCCTTCTTCAAGCAAATCTCATTGCTTAAATAGAAGAATTGGGCCTAATGGCCACCTCCACTCAACCAATCAGATTTTCCTCTTTATTAAATGTCTATCCCACCTCCAATATTAAATTAAAGTGGTCACTACAACTATTAAATTAAAGTGACCACTAGTCCAAGTGGTGGGTGCACTTTATTAAATTAAAGTGTCCACCTCTATCATGGCACACTAATGTCTTATTCTATCATCCCCCTTTTTCCCACTTACTTTGTTCCCTAGTGGGAGTAACTTTTGGCCCATATGTTTTTGCCTTTTTTTTTAAATATTAAGTCTTATTATTTTATTAGGTGTGCATTACATTGAATATTTTAATTTCTTTTTTTGCACAACATAATAAAATAAGTAAAACTTAAGTCACCTTGATTTCACCCTTTGGTCTTCGGGTAGACAAAATAGGCCAAAGGTCTTCGATTGGGAAAAGGGGACATTACAAAGGAATAGAAAGTCAATTAAGGGAGATAAGACAAAAGGAGAAAAAGTTCAACCTCAACGGAGAAATAGAAATAACTTAAGTGAAGCAAGTCACTTTTACAAAAGAAGTGATTTCTTCATGAAGAGAGAGAGAGAAGAAGAGCAAGATGTGATCAAAAGAAGATGATCTAGGATGAGGTTCTGCCCTTCCCTCATTGTGGAGAAACGTTGCAATTGAATAGGATCTTCCTCGGATGCTTCTCTAATCGAGCATGTTTATTCTTGGACTTAGAAGTGATGCTCCACATCGTATCTCAACTGATCATCTTTTGTCATGCCTTGAAATCTTTCTCTTATACTTTTCTTATGTCTTTCACTTCTACAACTAAGGCTTTCACCGAAGACTCTTTATTCCTCTACTTTTGGACAATTACATTTTTGTACTTATATCCATGGACATGTGACCATTAAGAGAATGTGCAAAATGGTTATCCATCACAAATGTACCATCAAAGACATTATTTGACGATGGAAATTTAATGTCCCTAGAGGAGAATCCCCAGGATATCCACTAGATGTTTACGAAGCTGCAAAATCGTCTTCTATAAGCAAATCATGTAGTAGAGCCTCTTCCTTTGGTGCTCGTATTTGCACAGTCTCTCCAAATACTCATGTTTATCCTCACCACCCACAGAAATACTTGGATGCCATGACAAATATAGGGCTGAGTATAGAAAAACTAGCTTGGGAGATCCTTTCCAGCTTTTAGAAGAATGTAGAAACTTGGTTGGGATCGGTGTGCATATTCACCAATATTGAATTTGGGAAGACTCGAATCTATTTTTTAAATGCCCAAGGAACTAAAACTAGTTAGTCAAGGATATCAAACCTTGATAAAACTATTGGAATAGTTCCAAAGGAGCCGAGTATGCACGACATAGCTGATGGGAACACTTCGCCCAAAATCATGACGATCGGCATTTTGGGCCCGAGTTGGAACTATGCAAAGTTCCACAGATTCCATTGGAAACCAACTCCGCCAGTCATAGTGCCCAACTTCCAATTCCCGTTGGCTAGGGCGGCTAGTCGGGGAAGTGATAGAAAATAGGCACATTTCCTATTGTCCCACTTAGAAGCGGACGATCGACCAAACATAAGAGTCGTCATTTCGAGCCCGAGGTGGAACCAAGGCGAGTTCCATGGGTTCCATTGGGATTTTAAAATTTGCCTTAGTGAATCGGTGAGGCCCGAAGAAAAACATAAGAATAGTTCCAATAGATTGCTCAATGTCGTCGACTTCACCAATATAACTCTCACTCCCAACTCACATCAGCTAAGTCAACCGGTCGGGAAGTAACAAAACACGGGAACATTTCCTACTGTTCCACTTGGAGGCGACAAAGCCAATTCAATCAAACACTTTTCCCAAAAACATAAGATTCGACATTTTCGTGCCCAAGGTGGACCCAATGCAAAGTTCCACGAGTTCCATTGGGAGTCGACATTCACCAATCAAAATGCCCAACTCTCAATTTACTACTTGTCAACTAATTCGCTCAATGGGAGGGCAAATGAAAATGTGTAACTATTCCTTATGTCTTAGATCAGCTTAAAGGTGTTTTCATGGAGGACATGCATGGAAAACTTCAAAGAATTTTGCCCATAGAAGCTTAAGATATGAGCAAAAGGAATTTTGCAAAACTAGGTCATCAAACTGATTTTTCTTGGCTTTCATGGAGCAAAGGAGAATGCACTTTTTGTTATAAAATGGAGTTGAGATGCTTTAAGTGATTTGCCTTTGATTTTGGGAGGAAAGCAGATTTTTGAAAGTTGTAAGGAACCGTGAGCACTTTTTTGTTGAGAGAGGGAATTTGAGGTTCAAAAGCACATTTGGAGGTCTGAACAGGAACTGAATAGTGAAACCTTCACTCCTGGAGCAAGAGGACTTCTGAGGCCATATAATATATGAACTTGACTGGAAACCATCCAAGAAATCCATTCCAACCATTTGAGATGTTTGCAGTTGACTCTTCAAGATCTGTTGTTCACATTGACTTACACAGGGATGGTGGCAGAAATCATAACTTGAGCAGCCTCAAAAGCTATGGCAGCAATATCGGATGATGTATCTAATGGAATGAGAATAAAAAGGAACTCATCGCAGAAATTATGATTAGAGGTGATGGCATGAATTGGCTAACAGCCTCAAAAGGGAAGGCAGCAATATTGAATGATGTGTCTAATGAAATGAGAACAATAAGTTGTGTTAAGATTTGTTGCAATATTATAGTAAGGTTAGGTGATGGAGATGGAGTGTGTGTTAGTCTCATGTTAGTGATACATTACAACAATGAATGTCAAGGAACATCCCTTTGCCGGACAGTTTACTGATGGTCTCCATTTGTGTTTTTCTTACTAATTTGTGGGAAATGTGTGTGCTCGTGTGGCCTTGTATTTTGTTGTTGAGTGCAAGCATTGATGGGGCTGTCCTTATCACGCATCTGAATCAAACTTCCAGATTCAATGCTTATAAGAATGAGACAGATACTGCTGATATTAATAAAGAGCAGAGGTGCTCGTCTTCCTGATGACAATTCTTCTAAAAAGATGTATGACATTATTAAAGCCAGAATTGTCAAATATTGAACTCGGTCAATGTATGTTATAGTTTTTGAGAATTTGATTGGGATTGTTACTATTCACAGAGATTTTTCTTAGTTTTTACTTCAGTATATGTTGTGTTCGGCTTGTTGCAAGATGATTTAATATAGTCTTCTTTTCTACCCAAATAAAAATGATCCCACTAATGGAGACCAAGCACCCTGGAAGATACACGTATTCTGTATTCATAAAGAACATAGGAGCTCCTCTTCCCTAATGTTTAAGCAAATATACAAGTCATTAATTAATGTCAAAGCATCAACCATTCCTTCCTTTCTTTGTTGGATATTTATAAAGAAATGTGAAAGAGAAAAAGAAAGATACCTTTTATAGCATGTTTCAAGTTGCACACCGAGTGTAGGCATAACCACAACTGACTCTGCACATAATATCTCATTTAATGAAAATCTTTCCAATATATCTGTCAGGGTAGCATATACTTCTTGGCATGGTATCACTACACAATGGTATAGAGTCAAAGAAAAAAAAACTTATGTTATCCCAGGTGAAGTTCCTTCTCACCTTGTTGAATACCATTTCTATGAATAACTGCAGCAATCGAGATGCATAGAATACATGTACCAATAAAACTAGTTCCTTGAGCCACCTTTCTTTGCAGCCAAAGCCAAAATACACACTACGATCAGTGACGTGAAAACAAAGCTATTTTTTCATTCAAAAATAGAATCATTGGAGCAGTGCTAATGGGATTATTCAAAATATAACAGCAAACTGTATGTGCAGAGAAATATACTCCATGGATGCCTTTTAGACACAGAGACACTAGGAATTCAATCAGATAAACAAATGCAAAAAAAAAAAAAAAAAGTGTGCAGCCATGGCAAAGATGCCGACTTTACAATATCACCAAACTTGTAAAGGAAGGCAGATGCTGGGAATGAAAACTTTCAAGTTAAGATAAGTCATCTAAATGAGAAATTATACAAGGAAAGCTTACAGTGGACGAAATCAATGTGCAAGTGCATGCCATCAACCCAAAAACTGCACATCGTAACAAAAATTCTAGCATCCAGTTCCTTCTAACAATTACATGATGTCTAGTGAAAATTTGAAATCCTTGTCGATCTTCTTCACAAGAATATGAGTACTTGTAGCTAGAGAGCTGAGGCCTGGGAAGCTGAGGATGGACATCCATCACTTGAGTTGTTCATCCACAAGACCTCAACACCTGAGTGCCACCTGCATTTTATCTCAACAATTAGTACAATTGGTATTCATCTTCATCCTCAGCAAAGTATAAATTTGATGTTCAACCTTGCACATCAGAAAAAAATTCAGTTGCATCCTTAATTAGAAATTCTTTTAATTTTATTTTTAACTTGAATTTTCCTGTCAAATATTTAAACGCACTCTCAAATCTTGAATACACTCAATTTTTTTAATTTAATTTTTGATATCTAAGCCTCTGGTGTGTCAATGCATCAATAAAATATTAGATAAACCACACATGTAATGTATTTTCCTCAAATTAGATTACAACACCATTACAAATGAATATTCAAAAAGTGTGTACATAGCCAAACATTAGACACAGTCCTCCTGACTGCTTGAATACACAAGGACTGTTCCATGGGCAAATATTTGATAGCTACGAGGAACCATCTTTCAATGCACTAAAATTCAAACATGGCCTAAATTTCAAACATCTAAAAGCAAGTTAAGGTATATTTTGTTACTGTGTAGGTCTGTTGACATGGACAGAACACAAAACTGGGGAAGAGTTTCGCTATGAATTTACACCATGGCAGATTGCTCTAATGTAATGAATCGGATGATCTTAAAAGCCATAGAAAAACAGGAAAATAAAATTCAAGAAAGAGAAAAATAAGAATAACTTTGTGACATGCTCCCTTTTCAGAAAGAGAAAAAAAAACATGGGGGCACTGAAGGTTTGAATCTTGAATCTGCAATGGTCATACCATGCGTCAAGGCTATCTTGGAACAGCCAGAAAGCATGGATGCAAGAAACATCAACCATTGTGCATTTGAACAGCCCACAAGGCATTCGCAACACGTTGCAGGCCATTGTATGTCCTACAGTTGGTGTTGTCGCAAAGGCACACGCCATTCCAAGGCTGTTGCATAAGGATTTTACTGTAACTATGTTACTTTTTTATAAGAGTGGTTCAAGCTCCACAAGCATTATAATTATTAGCCATGTTTAACCACAATCAAAGAAATTGAACTCTCAAAAATTCAAGTTTTAAAAATTGTAACACCAAATAATAATAAAGCTACCTCATTCTTTGGAATATTCCACTGTTTGGGTGAGAGCAGAGAAATTTTACCTTAAACAACTGTAATACCAAGTAAAGTCTGCTCTATCGTTAAGCTACCTTATTCTTTTGAATATTGCACTATGTGGATGTAAAATGGTTCAGTTTTTGATAGATTTTGCCTAGAAAATGCTTATAAGTGAATTTGACATCAGGGAAGCTGAAAATGCTCTATCAAAATGGAACCCTTTTGGTCCTTTGAATGACTTCGTCGATTGCTACTTGAAACCCTAAAATGACCTAAAACAGCTGAAACCAAGGTGAACAGGTGTCAAAATTTAATTAACTAGCAGTTACATCAATTGTTGCAAAGGAACCCGACAAAGAGTAAATCCATCTCCCCATCAAAAATAATATCACCAATAGGTCTTTGGAAACCTTCAACACTGGTTGAATCCCAACCATTATATTTGAGACTCTATGAGAGTATCATAATAGATGAGACAGAATAACAAGAAACAGCTTCAGTGGATTATCCTCTCCACAAATGCCCACTTTCCTTCATGGGCATCCCTAATACGACAGAGATTTTCTGGTTGAAAAACACAAATACAAAAATTAAAGCCCTAAATATTTATCAAGAATGCCACGACATTCTAAATAAAACCACAGAAAAACCTTAAAAACAATGCATCTACATATCATATAAACATCACATTAATGATTAATCCCACTGAATTCCCTAGATGTTTTTAAATCAGAACCCTAAAAGTTTCAAGAAATCCCTAAATATTCTGTCAAAACCCTGCTTAGAAAGTGACTCTTTGTTCTAATATTGGCCAGCAAAGAATCTGAATTTCCTTTGAGGAATTTTGTCAAACAGTTTGCAGCCTTCTTAACACAGATTTCCTAGAGGTAATGGCTCTCATGAATGTTTGTGCTGGCACCATCAAGCTTAGAAGAAAACTTTATTCTTAGTCAATTCAGAGACATACTTCTAAACAAAAACTTTTTTCCTACCAAACACAGTGTTTATTTTTTTCATTTTCTGCCATATACATTTGACAAGGATCCAGGGAAAAGTACTAAAAAGTCCAAAATCCTCCGTAACAATAAACTTCAATAGATAAGAACATTACCTACTATATCTACCATATCTGTAGGATATCAATGAGCATGATCAGGAACATTTTGTTTATGAGAAATGATCAAGAATATAGCTACAATATTGTCCAAACCCGTACCAAACATAACTGCTTATACCCAAGATCTCCGAGACATTTTATTGAACAATTTATATCCCATTTCTTTGAGACATTTTTCCAAACAATTCTCATGTTTCCATAGTTTTGCTTTGAATGTATGATTGTATGGAGCATACTGAGTCCATCTCTGAAAATCAATGAGGTTAGCTCATGATCAATATCCCACTATTCAGACTATGCTGGCCTGACAAGAGAATATGTTTTGGTTGCTAGTTTAATAGTTTTCTAAACTTTACTGTGTCCGTCTAAGATTTTAAAAGTTACGATCAAAGGGCCTCTAACTATAACTTACTACTACTTTGTATAACTCATACATAAGAGTACTGGCCTGATAAGGGTAGAATGTGGCCTCGTCACGGCTATATTTGTTTTCAAAAGAATAAACAACTGTTATTTAGTACTTTAGAACAGAAACGTAAGTCTTCATGCAGACATTGATAGATTAGTATTGGAAAGAAAAACATGTGCATTACTTATTTACATTAAC
The DNA here is from genome assembly GCA_018340775.1 of Taxus wallichiana var. yunnanensis. Lineage (NCBI taxonomy): Eukaryota > Viridiplantae > Streptophyta > Pinopsida > Cupressales > Taxaceae > Taxus > Taxus wallichiana. The sequence goes on along the minus strand of CM031242.1, from coordinate 995,906,335 downwards.
GAATCATATATCAAATAATAGTATACTGATTGGATTTAGAGGATAGAAGAAATGCTAAAGCCATCGATCCTAGAGTTTGCAAAAGAGGAATGTGCATTACTTCTTTACATTAATGAATCATATATCAAATAATAGTGTACTAATTGAGTTTGCATGAAAGGAGTTCTTCTGTAGGCACATTTCTAAGATTTAATCCCTTGCTTTTTCGATCATGAACTTGCATGACTGTTCTTGTATCAAAGAGGCTTGAATTAAAATATGTTCTTCATAGTATATAACCAATCAAATCTATGCATTGTACAACCTTTTGAGACGATTCCTATCAAGAAAGACTTAATTATAGGTGCAGTTTACTTCAAGTGAATATTACAACCACAACATGGGTTATTCTAACACAAATTTTTCCATTAAATGGGTGCTTACAAATAAGGAGCACAATTTAACGTTGCAGAGTTTTAATACATCTAGAATCTTGTCCAAGTCTATACCAAACATAACAGTTTATAGCCAAGATCTCTGAGGCATTTTGTTAAACAGTTCATGCCCCATCTCTTTGAAAGGTTTTGTCCAATAATTTGCATGTTCTCATGGTTGTTCTTTTGATATGCAATTACATACAACATGCTGAGTTGGCCTCTGATATTCTCTGAGGTTAGATCATCTAAAGGCATCCTATATCTAAGAGATACAACCTCAGATTTAATTAGTAAATGTCTCCGAGGTTCGGCTGGAGATAGAATTGGTATTAGTAAAAATTTCCAGCATTCCATACTGCGAGCAACCACTGTTGGCAAAATGTGAGCACTAAAACAAAAGAAGAAGACAAAATTTGATTTCACGCCCTCACGCATCAATGAACCATGAAGTTTCAATATTTTACCATGCTAACAACACATGGAAGGACTATATTTCTGGTTTTTATTTCCTAACAATCATGCAACATTTTGTCAAGCAATTCACATGCTTCCTCCAAATGGACTGCATAAGCTAAAGGCTGCAAGAAAAAGTGCGAGAACAAATATCTCCTAGGTAACAGAAAATGAGATCATGCTAGTAGGAATACAAATACCTCATTCTTGAATCCCATCACAGGTGCGGGGCAAGTAAACTGCACCAAATCCTAAGCCAACTATATTACTAGATATGGTTCTGTTTGTGTGCATATATCAATATCCTTATGAAGTTTTGATCTACTCTAACCTATTCACAGAATTCAAAGGAAAAGAAATTTCTTCTTCTTCATTGCTAAACAAAAAGGCAAGGAAGAATATATTACCCAGAGGACACTATATAAAACGCGTTATTTCCGAATGGGCACTGCTGGAGTTATTTAAACATTAGGAATTCAATAGTTGTGTGCTGTCATGGCTTCAGACCCAGAAATAGAAATCTGTCTCCCTAAAGAATTAAACAAACAAATGCCACAGAATAGCTTGGTACCTGCGGGATGAAGAAGCTAGAGTAATTGAACTGTTTGGAATGTTATAAGCATTTATGCAATTGCCATAAACACATTTTAAGCAGGTACAAAATTATTGAGTATGTGTTTATATCAGATACAAATTGTAATAGCACATAAAAGTAATGGGAAACAATTTCCTAAGAAAGGAGCAAATATAAAAGGAAAGGGGACTGGTAATTTTGATAATAATCTTGAGGTTTGTCTCCAGTTTTGATCTGTATACATATATCGGGCTGTTATGTACTCTTCCTATTAAAGGAGAGGAAGAATATCTGCATCTGCAATGCATAAGCATCATAACTATTTTTATAGCTATTTTTTATGAATGCAGTATAGATATAAAAACAGTTTGTATATTACTTTTGCCATTAGTAAGTAATTTGTGGACATATTTTTGTTTAGAGATAGTGAATTTATTTACATTTTTTTGTTTTAGATGATGCCCAATGAAATCCATTGACAAAAATCAACCCCTGATCATGCAAAATTTTAATACCACCTCATTGAATGGAGCAAAACTATCTATTCAAATTGCTCTGGAATAGCTTATAACAAGGTCGCGATATGAAAAATATTGCCGAAGGTAGTGTTTTGTGGCATTGGGGGAGGAAGAAATAGGAAAATGTAGAAGCTGAGGGATATTTATCATTTTAAACACTCCACAGTGGAATTTAAACAGAGTTTTCATTGGGAAAGAAAAACTCATTTTGTTTTGCAGATGTGTATTGTTGAAATCAAAACATAGGATGATTGGCAAAAAATTGTTTTGCTATGAAAAGTTGGTTTGCTGAAATTTGCAAAAAAGTACCAAAGAATATGTAAATGGAATTTGAAGCGAACTATATGAAACAGTAGATGTAGACATGAGCAACTTTAATTTTAATGTCACTTCAGTGCATTGAATCGTGGGGTATATAAGGACGCATCTCACGGCTGAGTAGAGAGCATTATCAGTAGACGAATATGGAAAGAACAAAGAATATTAGATATAGCAACAAGGATATGTGTTATACTATTCATTTTTGTATGCAGTCTGAAAGAGAAAGTAACAGACAGTGCACGAAGAAATAAAGATGTAAAGAATTTTATAGTTATACATGCTTAATATATACATAAAGTATACGAAAAGAATGAAACAATTAAGTTTTGTGTTTTGTTGCGAAGTCAAAATCCAATGTAAAGAACAGATTTTTTTCCATAAATGATTGAAGGAACCGGTCATCTAAATTGAAGAGAAAATGTATTTAGAGTCAACACAAAAATGTAAAATCCAATTTTTATAAATTTGGGTGGATGAAAAATTTAAAAGTTGTAAAAAATCTGGTCAATGGAAATATTGAAAAAGTCTTTATCAATAAGCATTTAACAAGGGCATTAAAATAGAATTAAATAAAAATGTCATTAGAGTGGAACATTTACGAGGCTGATGTTTTAGTTTAAATTATGTTGAATCAATAAGAAAGCATGGCATTCGAAAAATCAGATTGGAGCTGGAAGCTTTTTATATACATTAAACAATGCAAAGCAGAATTTTAAACTGAGTAACTTTGAGTTGAACTATACAGCATAGAGGAAAGTTCAAAATATTCGATGTAAACAACATAGATAGTGAAATACATAGTGCATTGCAGGAAATAACAGAAAAACATGGAAACGGATCTATCCATGCAGCGAGGTAGTTATTGAAGTTGTTGGCTTTTGATGGATGGCGTGCAAAACTTAGCAAGGATCCTGAAAAAAGAAATGAAGTTTGGTGGAATTCACTTTTTTTTAATAAAACTCGGTTTACCCTGTGACATAAAACAGGTGCACCACATCTCATATAGTGTGACAACTCAAAGTGTTTGGCCCACAAATATGATGCAGAGACTGATTTCGGTCAAGAGTAATGCAGAAGATACCAGTTTTTATTTTAAGCCAGGATACGAGGATTGAAAACAAGATGGAGTTGAAAAAAAATGCGTCAATGAATGCGGTTGCATAAAATGCAATCATTTGTAGATATGAACAGAATATGATATTCTCAAACAAATGCTTTTGGAAGGTAAAAACATAAATTCAGCTGGTTTTTTCAAGAATCTCTTAGGATGTGCCAAAATAGGAAGTTCGGAACAGTATTTGGATATCCATCAAACATAACTGAAGTATTTTTTTGTCAGATGTAGTTATGACTATCATCATACATCAGATGCTCCCAGAGTTAGAGCATGAGGATTGGTTAATGAGAGGGATGGTGGTGTGATTGTCCATGCCGATGGATGTTGTTGTCAATGTGGAAAATGATAATCAAGTCAAGAGTGTTCATGAGAAGGAAGCCTGAAGTAACTTCTTTAGCTAGGATGGACAGCAGCTGATCAGAATGAGGCTGGGAATAATGCAATGGTATGCTCAAGCTATTCTTCTTAGTCTGTAAAATTTCATTTAAAGTTGTAGTCTTGTATTGAGATACAATGACCGAATGCGTTAACAGCCCAAATTTGGGGCATATAATTTTGTAAATATAGAATTTTTTGTGGCTGTTATGAGAAATTGGTGCTTAGATCTCTTCAAAGATTTTCATTTCAAGTGTTTTTTTCTCTGAACTGATATTCTTATCCCAATATGGGATTAAAAGATAAATCTGCAGAAGGTGAAATTCAGAGAATAAGTAGGAAGGATGGCCTCTCAACGAGTGCATTATCAATAGCTTCTTTGAGACATATTGTTTGTAGTCAGTCTTGGAATTCTTATCTTCATTCGTGATTATACCAGATTGCAGAATGGGGTTCTGTATGTTCCTGGCCTAGAGAGACTTCTATTCTTTTATTTTAGAGGGTGCAGCCATTGTCATATTCTATTGACTGTTGCAAGCTGAGAGAATTGCAAGCATTTTTGGATGTATAATGGTATAACTATTAGAAAGGTTGGTAAATCTTTTTCAGTTCAAAACATAAAATAAAAGTTAAAATGGGGAGAGTTTTTTCCCCTTGTGTCTTTGTGTCTTCTTCATTTTTAATGTCTAAATGTCTCTTCTGCAGAATCTGGATGCATGTCTGGTCATTCTTAATCTCAGCCTTACTTAGGAGAAATGGATGACGCCATATTGTATAGCTTGCATGATGCTTTATTCTATGGAAAACTATGTCCTTCCTCCCAAGTCGATCTCAAATCTCTCCAGCAATTGTATTGTGCAGAGCAACACAAAGCTCAAATCAACGAAAATAAGTAATGCAATGAAAATAAGAAATAAACAATTGAATAAATAATTTGAGAAGGTTCAGTATAAACATTGATATTGTAATAGTTTGAATCAATGTATGGAAATGCAAATGGAATCCTCAGCAGCACAAGGATAAACACAAGGAATAATTTTATTTGTTATATTATATCTGAAAATGACAAAATAAAAAAATAAGCATCTCTAGCAGAGGTATCAACTGTTTGACAAATTGTCTTGAGGAAAATAGAAAAGGCTAATGGCTTGCCTAAAAACCCAACGCCAATTCTTGCAGCTGGAGCATGGACATGACTGCAATACTGCTAAACAAAACATGCATTCGTTGAGCATGTTGTAGAAGTTTTTAAGAAAATGCAAGTGTCAAGTGCAAAGCCTGACACCACAACCTTTTTCAGTATCCCTTGGCCTATGCCAAAATGGGATGTTTAGAGCAGGGTGTGCATATCCATCAAAGCATAATTAAATGTGGGTTTTTGTCAGATGTTGTGGTTGTGAATGCCGTCATAGACATGTATGAGGAATGTGGACACACACACAAGGCACGTGAACTGTTTGATAGAATGACACATAAAGATGGTGTATCATGGAATGCAATGATTGCAGGATATGCACAAAATGGGTTGGTTGAAAAGACTGTGGAAGCATTTAAGAAAATGTAACTGTCAGGTGTAAAGCCAGACTTTGCAACATTTGCTAGCATCCTCCCAACCTGTGCTGAAATGGGAGCTTTAGAACAGGGTATGGACATCAATCAAGGCATAATTGAAAGGAAATTGTTATCCTATGTTGTAGTTGCAATTTCTGTGGTAGATATGTATGCAAAATGTGGAAGCATACACAAAGCACGTGAACTGTTTGACAAAATGCCTAGGGAAAATGTGTTCTCACAGACAACAATGATTGCAGGATATGCACAAAATGGGTTAGTTGAATAGGCTGTGGAAACGTTTAAGAAAATGCAACTGTCAGGTGTAAAGCCAGACTTTGCAACTTTTGATAACATCTTCCCAGCCTGTGCTGAAATGGAGCTTTAGAACAGTGTATGAACATCCATCAAAGCATCATTGGAAGTCAATTGTTATCAGACGTTGTAGTTGCAGCTGCTCTGGTGGATATGTATGCAAAATGTGGAAGCATACACAAGGCACATGAACTGTTTGACAAAATACCTTAGAAAATATGTTCTCATGGACAACAATAATTGCAGGATATGCACAAAATGGCTTTTGCAAGGATGCTCTCAATCTCTTTGAAGTAATGAAGCAGTCTGGAATTTACCCTGGCCATGTAAGCTTTGCTACTATTTTATTAGCATGCAGCCATGCAGGTTTAGTGGATGAGAGCTGCAAATACTTGAATGGCATGAGTAGCTCTTATTGCATTATGCTCACAATTGATCATTATGTGTGCATGGTTGACCTTCTTGGCCATGTTGGCTATCTTTAGGAAACTTTTAACTTCGTCATCAAAATGACAATTAAACCTGTGGCGGTTGTGTGGACATGTTTTTCTGGTGCTTGTAGAGCACATAAGAGTATAGGACTAGGAGTATTTACATCAACTCTTCTTTTTGAGCTGGATCGTCAAAATGATGCAGCTTATGTTCTTATGTCAAACATCTATGCAGAAGGGAGCAGGTGGGGCAAGGTTCACATGATAAGGGAATCAATGAAAGATGCGGGAATTAAAAGGTTCAGTCAAAGTAGAGCAGAATTATAGTGTTTGATTTGAAGGTTGCAGGGTTGAGGCAGGTTGTTGTGAGCCTACATGATGGATAAGCACTGGGGCCGTTTCCACACTCAGCAGTTTTATAATGGATGATTTTTATTCATTCAAGGAACCCGCCCATTTTAATCTCACTCTTTTGCCCTTCGAAACTGAAACAGAGTGCAGTCCCTTCAGTTGTGAGAGGGTTTTTCACCAACATTCACCTGTGAAATGAATAAGAGAGACCAAGAATTGTTCCCTTGTAACTCGGATACCTCTTAAAGATAAGATGTCACAAGACTTTCATTGGTATACAAAGAGTTCCCCTTATTTTTGAAAAATTGGCATGTTCTCTCCAGTAAAATGACAGACCCTTGACCTACTTTGTGTGTACTTCATCGTCTCTATTTTCCAATCTTGATAAACACAAACCATTGAAGCCTAGATATTTCTTAACAAATAAGTTTATGTTTTAATTCCACAAAGACAGTGAATCTCAACTTTCGGCAAATAAAAAAAACCTAGATAAATTCACTGACACAAAAGATTCAAAATAACACTCAATTTCACTCCATTCATATGATTCCACAGTATCATACATTCCAAATTGTACATTTCAAAATGTTGAAAGTTAGTGTTGCATACTTTAGAAGAACTAAATGCTACATTTGCTAATGGTAAAATAAAAGGTTGTACTTAAATTACTAACATGTCAAAGATTCTCAATGGAGAAAGCCAACTATACAAGAACAACTATTGTAACAATAAAAGTGTGTCTGAAAGACATTGCCAGATTATCAATTGGCGAAATGATTATGTGAACAAGAACCAGAAGAATTGCAGTGAAAATTCACAACAATGTACACCAACATACAGTTTGAGATTGACTCTGTCAGCGAGGAATGCCAGCTTTCAAACCTACAACCAATCAAGTAGGGAAACCCTCATTACAAGTATGCAGACATGAGACTCGCAGTCTCCAATACCATGTTGAGTTGCATAAACTAGTTCTTTGTTCAAAGAGAGATAGAGATTGATCGAGAAGAAAACACCATCAATGTCTAACCCAAAATCCTATAAAAACTAAGAAGGAATCAAACATATATTAGCTTACATGTCTAAATTTTGATGATAGACACAAAAACAATGGAAGTGGTGCCTATCAGCAATTTTCAGACCTAGCTGGGCATATATGGGTTTGAGCTAGTTTTGATAGGTGGTGACAATTTTCCACTAAAGATGCTCAAAAGCAAGCCTATTTAGCACCTTTGACAAATAGAAGTCGGGATCTGAACAAATTTCCACAGCTGTACTTTGTTTCGGACACAATTAGAGACATAGATAGATGCAAAAACATTAGGAGATGTGCCCATCGGCAAAATTTGGACCTATCTAGGTGTACATGGGTTTAAGCTAGTTTTAACAAAAAGCAATAATTTCCTAGTAAGATTGCTCAAAAGTAAGTTCATCTGGCACCTTTGACAGATAGAAGTCAAAGATCTGTACAAATTTCTCTTGTGAGACGCTCTGACATAAATAATTACAGGCATAGCGTGATGATAAATGAACCTTGCTCAGTGATGTTAGATCGAATGAAATTGTGTCAAACAGGATAAGTTCAAGTGGTAAATCACAGGGGCTTTAATAGCGGAAACCTGTATTCAAATCCCCAAGAGACGCATTGCATGCTAAAATATAAAAATGTTAAAGGAATTGAAATTGAGTAAATTTAAACTACCACATCTAATTCTGGATGTGGCGTAACCCAACGGACAAAGCTAGGTGAAAGATTTCACAGAAGAGAGAACTCTCAGTAGTGGCATCTAAGATGAAGGACACCTCATAAAGGGAATTTACCATGTCAAGAAAAAATGTTGCATAAAATTGCAAAATAATTACAATATTGAAGGCAAACACAACAAATAGAACATTTCAGAAAAACTAAAATTAAGAGCTTTGAGCCAGAAAAGCTCCTTAAGCAAAACAAGCCACCTGAAAGTAATAAGGAACTAAATAACCATATACCTCTCTAAAAACAAAACATTGAAGATATGTGCTAGCAGTTTACACGGTACAATATTTTTATAATATCATTTTTTTGGGGAAAAGATTCGGAATTTAACAAACTAAAAATTCATTGCCTTCAGAGAAAACGAGGCAGATGATACATTTTATAGACAAAATGATTAAAATATAGAAACTAAAATTCAACTTTTGAAAAAAATGCGTGACTAACCTAAAACTAAGGAAAAAAGATCCATTCAACAAAATAAGGCATCTGAGAATTGTTGGCAACTAAGGATTTCGAGGCGCGCTGTATATGTACAGATAACCAAAATTAGATCGTTTTAAAGGTTTCCGCATGTAATCGTTTTATAGGATTCAACAGTTCTGTCAAGAGATTTACGTAGTACTGCGCTCGATATTTTATTCAAATGTCGAATGTATCCAATTCATGTTGCATTTCAGCTAATTTTAACAGAATAAAAATTCAATGTCTGTTAAGAAACCAAAGTACATGAATGCATTGAAAAAGACAAATTAAGGAAAAACAAAACAAACAGAGCCGACTTACCATTGCAGGAGGCTGTGTTGATCAAATGCCCTAACCAGATATCTGACGCTATCTAACAGTGGAGAAGCTAGTGGAGGGAGGCATGTTTTGACAGCTGATGGTAGTAAAAATGAGTCAATACAGAGGTGGGGATGCAATAACAGTTGTCATTGTTGCTTAGTCACAGACATTTTGTCAAACATATCATGCATAAGCGTGATAGTTGCTCAAATGTGGAAAGAAACAAAATCCATTAAAAACTATTGAATCACGGCAAATACATTTCTGGGTAAACTAAAAGTCGCTCAAGATAATAAGAATAAATTGAACGATTGCGACTTCCATCCTCTTTCCTTTAGATGTACATGCGTGGTCCAAGAAATAACACGATCTCATACAGTTGGCTGAGATATGGACCTCTAACGCTCACCGATTATTTCTAGGTAAACTAAAAGTCGCTCCAAATAATATATTTTTGGGTAAAGTAAAAAATTATAATATATCTGAACAAAATGTTTTATGCAAAAGTTACAGAGATTCGCACCTGTTTGCCTGTAGAATCCAAACTCCGAGCGTAAGTTCAAAATTGAGCCGTCACAGCCCTTACCAAGGCCTCAAACCTCAAAGGGTCGGTAAAAAATTGCATGTCTAAGGCAGGGGGTCCCATGGAGGGGGCTGCTGCTCTATATTTTGCTGAGCAGGTGACCCCATGAAAAATAAAATTTAAGTAAACAGGAAACTTTAGAATCTTTTCCTTAAAATAAGGAGCAGAATTTTTTTAGGAGGAGAGTTTAAGCGGATGATAAAAAGGAGGGGCTGGAAGTTTCCCACACCTGCTTCTATATTTTAGCAAGATATATTGCCAAATGTCAACTACTCAATGACCAAATTTGTTTCTTTTTTTTAATTTAAATTAAAATATAACAGTTTTACATATATCTCCTTAAAAATTGCAGCACATTCTCAAAACTGTTTTATACCATGGGACCAAGTTTAAAATACTCCTAAAACTCTCAATAGGAACCCTCCTCTCATGGGACCACTTCTAAGAAAAATTAAAATGTAAAAATCTTTTGACAATAGAGAAGTGCATGTTACTTTTAAAAGTGTCAAAAAGAAGGGCTATGGTTGAAGTCTTAAAATTTTGATGACTTCTACAAACAACAATCATCTTCATTTTTCTAAGTTTTATGCGTGATTGGCATGTACATTAAATAAGATGCATTAAGTAATTATCAAAAGTTTTAATATAATAAATAGATTACTACTATAATAGTTTTAAGCTCAAATCCCAAGTTTCTAGCATGTCGGTGATGCCGGCACCAATGAATACTTCAACACAAATACCTAAAAACTAATATTTAATATTAATATTTAGGGTTCTAAACATTACTTGGGATTCATCAAGATGTTTTATCTATCACCTTATATTTTTTTATGTTTTTAGTTGCACGAACAAAGCTAGGATTGACTTGCACATAAATATTTGCCCACTTGGGAGCCTGCATAACTTGATTTGGAATAGATCGAATGTGCAGAGTGGCCACGAGCTTTGTATAAGATGAGATGGATATCCGAGGGCGGGCGAGCTTGGAGAAAAGTGTTGAATTGATCTCAAAGGGTGACTTCAATTTGTGACTCGCATTGTAGTATGTCAATTAGGCTTGATGGGAGCCATGTTGGTGCCAAAAGGCAAGATGGGCTTGTAATGGTCTTGATCTAGATCACTAAGATCAATTCAAACTCAGTGTGTAGACAAGACAGGGGCCAAGATGATTAGATTAAATCGGTTTGTATATAATGGAGAAGGTGCTCGAGAAAAAGGTAGTCAAGGCTTGCTTTCAGGAAAAACAAAGGTCAAGTAACTTGAGGAGCTCACCCATTATGACCCTTGCAAAGAAGAACCAAGCTAAGTGTCGAGTTACTCCCTAATGCAAAGGTCGATTGGGCCTATATCGAGATGATAGAATGCAGGCGAGAGGAGAAAATCTCTTTTCAAAGTGGGCAAATAGGCCAAGATAGGTCTCTTTATCCATTGAAAGCACCCCTCCAAGTCATCATTGGTATCTTCTCTCTAACCTTTGTTCAATAAAAATGATGTGGAGGCCAATAAGAATTTTATATTTACAGTTGTGCTCAAGACAATGCGGCTCAACTATATGCCTAAGGAGTTGAGGAAGAGGGTTGTGGACAAATTCAAGGAGGATTATGAAGGGTGAGTGTGTTTAATGAAGTAGTCTAATTTGGTAATACATCATTTGTGTGTAGTAGATCTAAATGCATATTATGCATGAGGTAAAGCTCTTACATCCGAAATATAACCAAGAATATCTTGTTGCATCATTGGTGACATAGTTAGTATGGCTTTTTGATGTATAGATGCACATTTTCTTTAATTTAGTTGGAAAAAATCTAATTTAATCCATTTTACTAGTTAAAATTTACATGGGTTTTAATTTTAGTGGTTAAAATCCGAATGAATTTTTTTATTGAAGTGATAAGAATCCAAATGGGTTTTAATTTTAGCACTAAAATCCAAGTAGAAGTTAAAGTTATTTACTTTATTATTTATAATTTTTTCATAATGATTTTGATAAGAGATCCCAGTGTCCCACACGTAGTTTGATGGTTTTTATGTGTTTACTGATTCGCATGTCTTCTTATATAATTCTAATTGTTTGTTTATGTATTTATTTATTTTATTTATTTAATGCTTATTTTAGTTATGATGATTTTTAGAAAAATAGAATATTAAAAATTTGGGCTATCATAACATCGTAATTTGATTATTTTACCATTTTAAATGCATCTTAATTTTTATACCTTTCTAATTTAGGGGTCATTTTGTTTGGATTACTGGATTTTTCCTTTTGTTTAAGGTGCGAATTAACTTGTACTTGATTTTTTTAAAATAATTTCTATTTTAAAAATATTCTTAATTTTTTTTAGGTGGATACTTGATTTATTCTTTTAGATATGAAGTGTAAACTATTTATACTACTTTTCATCATCTAATGGTTGGTCCAGTATTTTCCCTTCACAGTAAAATTCATACCAACCCTTCAAATTTGATCCCTGGTTAGATGTCCACAAAAAGATAAACTTTGAGCATATGCCTCAACAACAATACATAAGTATAAATTGTCAATGTTGCATTTGTTTGAGAAGTACCAATAAGGGTTTCAACTCTCACAAACAAAAAATACATTGAAACTTGGTAGATGGTAGCATTAAGGACAGTTGGATGTAAACCTTGAGCCCCACAACAACAACCAAACCTTTGCATCACACACAATTACTTTGTTTAAAGCAAGGAAGGACACATTTTTTCCTATCCATAATGAGAAATAAAGGGGCAAACCAAGTCTTGAGCCAAAATTCAAAATTGTAACATGAAACTTTAGCATAATACCATATAAATACACATGGAACCATTTAATTGGAAGTAGTCAAAATTAGTATTTGTTTGAGTGGAGATTATATACCTGTTGATTTAATAAAAATAGAATTAAATCTAACAAATGATGTATAAATGATGTAACTACTAATGATGTATAAATGCTAACATACATTATGACACAAGTAAATAAGCATGTAAAATATGAAACCCTAAGCAAAGGAGAGAGATAAGAGGAATTAGTTGATGTTCGTGTAATCTAGAACTAATATGGGTAGGTTAAAGTGGTGAACAATTTGTAAAATTCATCTTGTTGCTCACTTTGTAAATTCCGGGATGCAAAAATGAGGTCGAGATAGAGGCGTTAATGGCACGGCAAGGGCGTTTGGGTGTTGGAGACTATTTCGGGCACCAAAGGTGACGGTCTGCAAATGCTCGAACTTGATTTACGAGGTGTCATAAGGTCTTCTCTATTGTTCCCTATTGATCACATAATAATTGTTCCTTGATCGCCGAAGGTACATGTAACCTGTAAAGAGAAGTTCACCTACACAAGCCCACAAACCACATCAAACCTAAAAATGAAAATTTAGAATGGGAAGTTAGACTAGCCCGGTAGTTACCCCAAGAGTGAACTTACTGATCGAGCATTGCACTACATCTCAGACTCCAGTGTAATTCTTGTGTGTGTGTAGAAATGATGCCATATGAAGCCCTTGTGCAAGTTACACTAGATAGTGGGCTAGCTTTGCTCAATAATGAAAATGTGTGGATGTAATAAAATAAAATTTCCCTTCCTATTTTGTGTATGCAGAGTATGCGATCCCTTTTCCCTTTAATGGATAGAAAGATAGATGCTTTGGAGATAATAGTTGAGTGATGTGCCTTTTAAACACATAACTATGTATTTATATGATTCCCTTGTTTGAATTTCATAATTGACAATTGGAAGGCCAACCCATAAGTGAAAAAGATGCCCAAAAGATAAAAGAGACCCAAAAGGAGCGAGTAAGATAAAAAAGGGTCAAGGGTGCTAGAGGGGACAAGAGCACATGAGTGTTGCTCTCCGGATGGGCACTAGTGTCTGAAGCCATGAAAGATAAATAAAAAATTTCGAATGGGTTGTAGGGTGTGTAAGATCAAATAGAAAATAAAAGATAAAGAAAAGAGGCCAAAGATAGTTATCAATCACTAGTTTTCTTGCTTAGGAATCATGTAAATGCTAGTATGTTTTTAGGACCTAGAAATGTACCCAAGTGCGTGATTTTACATCTAAATTTTCCCCACTTTATGTTGTTGAGTGAATCTTTGGATTTAACATAAAGTAGTTATAAGATGCGTACCTTATAATCTTATAGAGAAGAAAGTGGCAAATAGTGTGCAGTGGACAAGTGAAGTGTGAAATGATTACAAAGTGAAGCGTGGAGATTAGGAAAGAGGGAAGTGGACCCTAGGGGTGGATCGTATGCATAGATTGTACATGTTTTTGTGCTTATATTTGGTGTTGTTGGTAGCTTCTTGTTACGTATTTAGGACAAACTTGCAAAAGAAGAGCAAAAGGGTAGTCAAAGTCTTGTATATGAAAATATGAGTAACATATGCATAAGTATGCAAAAGTGTGTAAAAGTAGTAGTAAAAGAAAGTGTGTAGTTGATGTAAAAGAGTGTAAAAGGATAGAATGATGTCCTAAAATACTATAAAGAGTGATTTTTTTGGGCGATCTCATGCCAAGAGTGAGTTTTTGGGTGATCTCACACCAAGTACGAGTTTTTTGGGCGATCTCACGCCAAGAGAAAGTGTTAGGGAGAGAAGTGTAGTTTTACTCTCCTTCCATAACTCGCCCTCATAAGTAACACTCGTAGATGGAACATCTCGATTTAGTATCGATTGTCCCAATTTGATTCAAATTTGTTCGATTATACTTGATTTTTATGATTGAAGGAGATAAAATGCATTCTCGTAATTGGAGGCTTGTGCATTTTACTATAAAAATAATCTAAAGACTTTCTGTAGACTGCGTTGATACGAGAAGATAACTATTGGTGCCCCGGGACTAGCACCCAAGTGAGGACACAAGCACCTAGGTGTTATTATCGATGTTGGCGCTAGTGTTTTCTCTTTGTTATGGACCCAAGTAATGTTCTTAGCCATTTTTTGATTGTATTTTATGATGTTTTGTCTTTGTGAAGATCTATAATTTAGCTCTAAGTCTGTTAAAGGGTGATTTGTTCACCCAATGTATTCCCCACCTCATTTGGGGTGCATGTGACGAGTGTAGGAGAATGTGGTCCAAAGGAGAGTACCTAAAAAGTGATATAAACTGGATTCCTTGTAATGGAATTACTTGGATAAATCATAACATCAACAACAATATAAAACCAAATGACAACAAAATTTAGATAAATGATCTCAATATGCAAGTATAATAGATTAGCCACTTCGAGGGTACAACCTCCAAACCATACAATAAGACTTAAGTGTTCAATATATGCTTAACTACACACTACTATCTCTTATATATACCCTTCCTATGTTATGACCACCACTGAGGTTGACCTACTAATGATATGAATGAAATATAAAATAATAAGAACATATGAATAACTAAGGGAATGTGTGTCACACGTAGGCATCTCCATCCGCTACACTATATATGATTAAGGGCGTAGCATGCCCTTCCCCTTCAAAGCAACACCATCCCCAATGTTGAGAAGCTTTGGGTTCTACTGCAAGAATGTTATATCCTCCCATGTTGCATCTTCATTGTCCATATTCTTCCACTTGATTAGGTACTCAATAATAACCCTTGTCCTCAATATTTTAGTGTGTGTTTGAAGGATGCATTTAGGTTCCAAGATGACTCTCCCCTCCTCATCGAGCTCATGTAACACTATTTGGGCTTATAGCCTCTATCTAATTACTTTCTTAGGAAAGAAACATGAAAAGTTGGATGTATTTCGGTTGTCTGCGAAGTTCTAATTTGTATGCTACAATACCAATCTTTTGCAATACTTGATAGGGGCCATAATACTTAGGTGAAATTTTGTTATCCTTTTGTTGTTGTTTCAAAGACATTTGCTTATATGGTTGTAAACACACAAAAACCCAGTCACCGACTTCAAAATGCCTTTCAGTGCGATGTTGATCACCTGTTGCTTCATGTGGTTTTGTGTCATGGCCAAGTTCTCCCTGAGACTAGAGAGGACCTCTTGTTGATGTTGAATGTGTTCTTCCACTAATCTAACCCTTGGTTTTCCTCTCAATGATGATGTGATGGATGGTGGATGGTACCCATAGAGTGCTAAAAAAGGAGACATTTTGGGTGAAGTATGGAAGGAAGTGTTATACCACCATTCTCGCAAGTGGCAACCATTAGACTCATCTCACTTGTTTATCGAGGGAAGCAACAAATGTATCCCTCTAAACACTTATTTATAACTTTTATTTACCCATTAGATTAGGGATGATAAGAAGAGATATGAACCGACTCGAGTACCCAAACATGAGAATAAATCAATCCAAAAATTACTAGTAAATATAGGGTCCCGATCACTTACTATAATATTGGGTGTCCCATGTAGCTTATGAATTGTGTCTCGTGAAGGTTGTTTCTACTATGCTCGCAGCAATTGGGTGTGACAAGGCACAAAAATGAGCATATTTGCTGAGTCTATCCACCACAACCATGATGACATTTTTTCCTTCAGATTTAGGCAATCCTGTGATGAAGTCCATGGAAACCTCTTCCCACCACTGGTTAGGAATAAATAGAGGTTGTATAAGGCTAGGGGATCGAACTGTTTCACCCTTATTTTGTTGACAAACCATGCATTTGGCCACAAATTTTGGACATCCCTTTTATCCCTTCCTAGAAGAAATCTTGTTTGATTCGATGATAAGTCTTCAAGAATCCAGAGTGCCCCCTACTAGAGAAGCGTGAAGCTCGGATAGAACCTTATTTTTAAGGGTGGAGTTCTTACATAGGTATAATCTATCTTTATACCATAAAGCATCCCCTTTCCATACAAATTTTTTAGACATGCTTGGATAATTCTAGAGATTATGAATGAGGTTTTGTGTAGTTGGGTCATTTATCCATTTAGACCTTGCCTCCTCTACCTAGTCTTCTTGTAAGATGGATATGTCATATAACAATACTATAGTTGATTCATCTTTCCTAGATAGAGCATCCAAGACTACATTCTCCTTCCCTTTCTTATAGATAATCTCAAAATCATATGCCAACATCTTTGAGACCCATTTTTTTGTTCTTCAAATGATAAACGTTGCTCCAAGAAGCATTTTAGACTATCATGATTTGTTTTAACTCTAAAGTGTCTTCTTATGAGATATGGTCTCCATTGCTTTACTGCATGAAGTATGGCTAGCATTTCCTTCTCATAAAATGTATTTGACAAATTCTCACCTTTGAATTGACGGCTCAAAAAGGAAATAGGATGAACTTCTTGCATGAGAACCGCCCCCATACTAGACCCTGATGCATCATATTCAACAATGAATTTTTTAGAGAAATCAGGAGTAACCAAGACTGGAGTGTTGCACATGGCCTCCTTTAACTTCTCAAATGCTTTGGTAGCATCCTCATTCCAATGGAAAGAGTCCTCCTTTAATAAAGTTGTGAGTGGTGTTGTTATAATTCCATAATGCCTTATGAATCTATGATAATAACATGCAAGCTCAAAAAATCCTCAAGATTCTTTAGGGTTTTTGGAACCTTCCACTCCCTCATGGCCTTGATCTTATTAAGATCCACTTTAACACCTTTATGAGAGACAATGTGACCCAAATATTCAACCTCCTTGACTCCAAAAGAACACTTAGAGGTATTTGCATAAATTTGATGTTGCTCAAGGGTTTCCAAAACCTTATTTACATGATGCAAGTATTCCTCCCATGTTTTTTTATAGATTAATATATCATCAAAGAACACTAAAACAAACTTCCACAGGAATGGCTTAAAAACATAATTCATCAAACTTTGAAATGTAGAAGGTGCATTTGTGAGTCCAAAAGGCATTACCAAGAATTCATAATGACCTCATGTGTGAAAGGAAATTTTATGAGCATGCTCATCCTTGATTCGATTTGATGGTATCAAAACAAAGATCGAGCTTTGTAAAGTAAAAAACACCATGCAACTCATAGAAAATCATCAATTACAGGAATAGGAAACTTATCTTTGACTATGTACTTAGTAAGTTCCCTATAATCGAGACACATGTGCCACATGTCATATTTCTTACGACATCACGTTACTATTGGAGAAGAATAAGCACTTTAACTATGAAAGATGATTCTTGCTTCCAAAATCTCTTGTAAAATATTCTCGATCTCACTCTTTTGCACATATGGGTACATATAAGGTTTGATGTTGGGTGGTTGGCTCCCTGGTACTAACTGAATATCATGATCATGATCTCTCTTTGGAGGTAAACCCTTTTGCATATTTTTAAACACAAAAAGTGTGCATCCAACACTGTTTGCATATTTGATCGTATAATGTCCTTAAATTGATGTGCCTCCAATGAAAATAGTTGTGCCACAAATCCCTTCTACACCCCTTTTTAATCATTTTTTGCATCTGATGAGAGCTCACTAGCTGTGGAGAATTTTCTCTTAAGCCTCTTAGCTCAAAATTCCTTCCTTCAAATGAAATCATATGAATAATTCTTTGAAGTTCATCTTAATGGTTCCCAAGGTGATAAGCCATTGAACTCCTAACACAATTTCTGCTCCTCCCATAGAAATGACATACATGGGGCTATTTAGTATGTAATATCCCATGGTGAGATTAATGTTATGGAATTTTCCGGAACAAGTAATAGTACCTCCATTAGCAATCATTACTTGACATTCAGGAGCTGGATAAATAAAACAGTTCAGGCACACTGGTAACTTGTGATTGATGAAGTTGTGAGTACTTCTGAGTCAATCAACACTATGACCCTCTCCTTTTTAAGAATCCAACCACCCTGAGGGTTTGGGGGGTGTTAATGCCTGAAATTACATGGAATGAGATCGTTGGTTGGGGATCTCCGACTCCTCCTCTGGCTCGACCATGACCTCTGACTCTTCATCTTCTTCCTTCTCTTCATCTTCACTAGGCCCATCAATGTAGAACAAATTCTTTTTAGCACATTTATGTCCTGGTCCATATTTATTGTCATAGTTAAAACATAACCCTTTTGTTCTCTTTTCTTCAATTTGTTGAGGTGTCAATCTAATTGGCCGAGGGAGTGCTGGAGGCAAGGTGTTGCGATCTCTGATATTAGTGAAATTTTGTCACCTACTTGAAACCAATTTTTCCTCTGCTCATCATTCCATAATCATATAATCAGAAACCTTATGAGGATTAAACATATGCACCTCATGCTCAATCGATCCTTAAGACCCCCAAGAAATAGGTCATTCGATTCTCTTAGTAATATTTTCCACCCGAAAGGAAAGGTTTTGGAATTGATGATAGATCATGTTTGTCTTAACTTTACTAATTGGCTAAAGTAATTCTTTGACACACTAGAACTATATTGTAATTTCAGCTCTTCGGCGAAGATTATCCAGGTAACATTGAGAACACTCTTTTGCCTTTGAGCACATAACCATCGATACCAGATGAATTGGTCAGGTTTGAGACATAAAGATGTCATAGTCACCTTTTTTCCTAATGGAATTTGATGTAGATCAAAGAAATTATCCATTTGGTTAATCCAATTGAGTGGATCCTTTCCATCAAACTTACACATCTCCACTTTTGGAAACATGTTATGGGCTTGCAAAGTGTTTGTATTTTGATTGGGCATGCTCAAAGATCTACCCTGGATCGATCGTCTATTAATTTGACCTAAAGATCCACCTTGGTTGATAAAATTATGATTACCCATTATATGTGTACTAAATTATTACATGAAATCCTACAATTATTGTCTAATCCTTTCTACATATTCTTTGTTGGGCACCCTAGACTCGAGGTCTCGCAAGTCAAACTCAATTTGGCTTACCTTGTGGTCTATCGAAGTAAACCCTAGCTTTGATGAATCTGTAGTTACCCCTTCTGAATCCAAATCCTCAACTATTATCTCATCTTTTCTCGGCAGTTTTACCCGGGTGACGGGATTTTTTTGCCTCTTGTGGAAGGCCCCACCATGATGCCCCAATTTAGTAGGATTTAGGGATCAAGGCTAAATTTTAGGGTTTGGGAGTTTGATAGGAATTTGGCCAAATATAAAAAAACTTAAAGAAAAAAATCCAACTAATTTTTATCCTCTTTCCAAAATGTAAAGAACTTGAAAAATTCCACAATTTGTAGCATAGGGAGAAAATTTATGGAAAATCCTAAATTTGCAATAACTTTTGCAAAATAAAGTTTAAAAGTTTGAAATTTTCAGGGAACCTTACTTGGAATGATTCAAAACTTTGGTAAATATATCTATAACAAATTATCTCTAAATCATAAGATATAGTGGAAACAACAAATTAGGGTTTTTGCCTAATTTTGGCCCATATCACAACTCTGATACCACTTGTAATGGAATTACTTGGATAAATCAGAACATCAACAACAATATAAAACCAAAGGAAAACAAAATTTAGATAAATGATCTCAATATGCAAGTATAATATCTTAGCCACTTTGAGGGGCAACCTCCAAACCATACAATAAGACTTAAATGTTCAATATATGCTTAACTACACACTATTATCTCATATATATACCCTTATTATGCTATGACAACCATTGAGAGATTGGCCTAATAATGATATGAATGAAATATAAAATGATAAGAACATATGAATAACCAAGGGAATGTGTGCCACATGTCGACATCTCCATCCACTACACTATATTTGATTAAGGGCTTAATATTCCTACAAGGGGATGGGATGTGCATGGTAGAAACCGAGGCACATGCAAACAAAATAGGATAGTAACTATTATCAAATTTTTCATGCTTGGAAAAATCAAACAACAAGGTCATGTTGTGCTCTAGTCCCAATGGGTCCATTTCCGGTCATCGTGGGGATAAATTAATTAAAATCGATAAATTATGTTAAGGAGGTATTACTATATCTCTATGATCCCCATCTTTTGAGAAAAATCTAGGAGGTTCAAATGTTTCAAGGTCAAGGGTGAGAATGCTCCAAAAAATGGTCTTTGAGCTCAAATAGCTCACCGAGCTACTCGGCGGGTTGATATTGTGTAGAAGGTGGGAGCTGAATTTTATTAGCTTGGTCGAGCTATCTTGATCACATGGGGTTATACATAAGGTTGAGTTAGAGCTAGGTTGTATTAGCTCGATCAAGCTAATTAACATGGGCTTGTATTAAGTTTTTGATGTGACCAAATCATGTCATGGAAATAGACATTAAGCCTAAGTGTTAGAAGCTCATGATGGAGTCAAGACATAGCTCGGTTTAGAGCTCGGCCCCACCGAATCATGAGCTAAAGAGCCATATCACTCAGTGGAATATAGGCAAGCTCGAAGGGAGTGGCTTGAACCAGGGATCAACTTGGTGTCATGATGAGTTGCAATGAGCTAAAAAATAAACTCGTATGGCTCGAGGTTTTGTTGAGTGGAGATCTTATGAAATTCGTAAGGACGGTGATGAATGGATTGGCTCACCGAGTCATGGATCGAGTAGAGAGAGTGGATCAAGCATAAGGAACTCAAAATCATATGAAGTAGTGAGCCTATGGAAAAAGCTAATTTTATCGACAAGCTAAATACAACATCAGCGAGTTAGATCAAATGAAGATGGGTCGGTTGGTTTTTACAACCAGAATTGTGTGAAGGAGTGGTGATTTTCTTGTCTGAGTCATTCTTAGAGCTCTTTCAAGCTAGAAGGCAACAAATGCAAGAGAGAAGATCATGTGCCTATTTCATTTTCAAGGTTGTTAAGCTATTACTTGGTTTGTTGTAGCTTGGTAGATAAATGGTGGAAAAATCGGCATTGGTGAGTTAGGATCAAAGTTCGGATCGAGTAGATGTGTAAATGTCTTAGGGAAAACTCAGTGAATTATCTTGCTCAACCGAGCTAAGATGAGTTGGGGAATTTTGAGATTGCTTGGCATGTGGAGATTAAGGGTGGTCAAGCCAAGCCATCATAACTGAGAGAGCTCGGGTCCTTTGAGGGACCATGCCAATAAGCATAGTGCAAAGTGGAAAAGCGTCAACCCGAGTTAGGGAGTTCGATGGGCCTGCGACCATGGTGGAGATAATATCATGACATACCATCGTAAGAATATCCACTCTCGGGAATTTGAATTCGTAGCCGAGGGTGCAATGATTTGGTGATAACAATTTTTGGCACACTTGGTGGAACCAAAGTCATATCTTTCACGTGTGTATTGTGTTCACTTCGTTTCATTAAGTTATTGTGCTCTTAGTGAAACTTCAGCCTTAGGAGGTATACCCAAACACACCTGACGACTCCATTAGTCTAAGTAACCCATTCTCTAAGTGCAGAGTTTCCTTTTTCACCCATTTCATCCTTGTTTCTTCCACATATTTCTATTTTTATCCCATTCATGAAGTGGTGCAATCATGACTTCATTTCCACAGTGGGATTACCACTTACAACAACAACAATTATTCCCATCTTCAGGCTATTATAATCCACCTCCAAACTAGTTTCATGATGAATATTAGTTTGAGCATGCATGTCCACATGAGTAAGATGTAGATCAATTTGGTCATCAACCAACTAGGGGGCTGAAGAACAATGGCATGCAAATTTTGGAATCTATCCTAGACTTGAAGAAAGAAGAAGGTTCGAGAATATGGAGTATAACATGGTACGAATAAGGATCAATGCAATGAAAAAGGCATCTCATATTGGCTTCAACATTCCATACCCATGGACTGGCCCTATACCATGTGAGCTTAATCCTCGACAAAAGCTTCAATTTATAATCAAGACAATGACTCAAGTTGTATAATGGATCAAGAAGAGGGATGGTCACAAATGTAATGTTGGTTAATCCTGTCAATTGGAGGTCCCTGCATTACCATCTATAAACCCTCTTCCCATGCTTCCATCCATGCAATTTCAACTTGAGCCCCATGGTCATAATCTTCCAGGTTCTACCCCTACGATGGAATTCACTACTTCATCTTCTATTCCTCCATTCCATCATGAATCTTCCATGCCTCATTCTTCTAAAGTTCCTTCTTTTCTACAAGGGCCATCAAGACAAGAAGTTAAATCTCTTCCACTTCCTCAAATAGTGAGGGAATCAGTTGAATCCCAACCTGCCCCTCCTCTTGTAGTCCCAAACCCATTTTGGGAGGAGCATCATCAAGAAATGAGCAAAAGGGAGGAGTATATGGTTGAGGAGACTAGTAAGGAAGAGCTTGCAAAAAAATTGAAGGAGTGGGCTGTAAAACTTAACATCAAGCAAACTCCACTTCTGACCAAACTTCGAAGTTGAGGCTCAAGAATAAGTGAAACAAACTAGTTTTGTACTAGAAACAAATCCATAGATGAAGGATGAAGACCAACAGTCTACCTGTTTAGAATGCAGTATCCATATTGGTTCCATATCCCCGAGGAGTTCGAATCACCACAAGTAGCAAAACAAGTCGAAGAGGAGCAAGAGTTAGTCCCAAATCTACCAGGGGAAAGAAGAAGGAATACTCTCAAGTGTACAAGGTAATTCTAATGAGTGCAGTGATCCCAACTGTCATGCATGTCAAGAGCTTGCAATTTTTTTTGGAATGTTGCATTATTCCTCTAAAGTCATTACCACATACTACAACTAGTCATGAAGAGCTTCAGGTTGTGAACAAAGACCATGCAGGTTCAGGGGTCTCTTATGCAATTTTAGAGGTTTCAAATCCTCTCCCTCTTCATCTTTGCAAAAATCTGATTTCTTAGATGGATTTGATCTTTCTAATTTCATGTTTGAGAATGAGGACTATCATGGTGAACAAAATCCCAATCTGGAGATCACCATGGTAAAGGAAGTTGAAACCTTGCCACAACTAGGGAATGAAGGAGCAAGCTATTTTTCAGATGTGGAGGAATTGAATCTCCCATACGGCTCATTAAATAAAGAGGAAAAGGAGCACATGGGAAAGACTGAGTCATATTTAGAAATCTTGTGCAGAGATGACATCATTGAAAGTTTCTTGCTCTCAATTAGGGAATCTAACTTAGTTGATGAACCAATGATGATGGAAGGTTTTATTTTGAATAAGGAGATTAATAGTGCATGTCAATCAAAGGAGGAATATTTCTTAGATGAGAAACACATTTTAAACATTTGCAGCGGTTCAACATTGGAAACTACAAACAATCCAAAGGAGTTGCATGTTGTGGAAGAACTCCTTGTTGCCAAGAAGGAAAACATGGATGAAGAAGACATCAATTTCATACCATTTATTCACAAGGATGATTAGTTATTTGTGAATGGGAAACAAGAGGGAAATCATGTCATGAACAACCACAATTTTGAAGGATGTCTTCAGCTAGACCTTCTTGTTAAAGTTGAAGTTCAGAGCAACATGAATATTCAATGGGTTAGACCATGTCCCATAAGGTATTTGGCTTCATTAAAGCCAGAGGAGAAGCTAAAACCAGTCACATTCATTTCAGAATGTGAGGATGAGTTTCACAATTTTGAGGATCAGTTGTAATGCCTCTACATGATAAATGCAAAGCAACTAAAAGAGACATTCTTTCTCTTTCTAGTAGGTGCCTTGGAAAATCAGGTGGAGAATTGGGCTCATCTCAATTTTTCACTTTCAGTCTCAGCCATGTCTATTATCAAATCATCTACATTACTACACATTGTGAGGAAGGGGAGCTATCTTACAAACTAGTTGTAGGTCTTATTTAGTTCACTTGTGCCTCCGGTTAGTATAGAGTAGGACTAGGTTTTCTTTCAATAGAATAAGTGCATTACACACTCTGCATGTTTCAATTGGGGCATGTATAGTTTTCATTGTTTCAGTGTGTGTTGTGTTTTATTGTTGCTCGTGCACAATGTGTCAAAGGTGGACGTTTTATTAGAGAAGGAAAGGTTCAGGTTTTAATAAAAGTTCATGATATCCCTAATTCAACATATGCTTCAGTCAAAATTATGTAGTATGCCATAAATGCCAAGTATTCATCAGATTCAATATACTTCATGATTAGCATTCTAGGGAGGTCCAAGATCGACAATGCTCAAGAAGATTTCAGGATGTATCATAGAATATAAAATCACTTTCAGGATTCCAACATTGACTCCATGCCCAATGGATGGCTTAAGGCTACTGGCATCATGCCTAGCAGGAAATCATCCCCGAGAGATTGCCAAATTTTTTATCCAATTTTGCACACTTGGAAAAATCTAACAACGAGGTCCTATTGTGCTCTATTCTTGACAGGCCCATTTTTGTTCATTATGGGGATAAATTAATTAAAATCAATAAATTATGTTGAGGAGGTCTTATTATATCTCTATGATCCCTAGCTTTTGAGGAAAATCTAGGAGGTTCAAATGTTTCAAGGTCAAGGGTGAGAATGCTCAAAAAAGGGTCTTTGAGCTCAAATAGCTTGCCGAGCATCTCGAGTGAGTTGCTCGGTGAGTTGATATCATGTAGAAGGTGGGAGCTAAGTTTTATTAGCTCGGTCGAGCTATCTTGATCACATGGGGTCATATATAAGGTCAAGTCGAGCTAGGTTGTATTAGCTCGGTCGAGCTAATTAACATGGGCTTGTATTAATTTTTGATGTGACCAAATCATGTCATGGAAATAGACATTAAGCCTAAGTACTAGAAGCTCATGATGGAGTCGAGACATAGCTCAATTTAGAGCTCGGCCCCATTGAATCACTAGCTAAAGAGCTATATCACTCAGTGGCATATAGGAAAGCTCGAAGGGAGTGGCTCGAACTAGGGATCAACTCGGTGTCGGGATGAGTTGCAATGAGCTCACAAACAAGCTCATATGGCTCGAGGTTTTGTTGCGTGGAGATATTGTGAAATTTGTAGGGGATGGTGATGAATGGCTCGGCTCACCGAGTCATGGATTGAGTAGAGCAAGTTGCTCAGGCATAAGGAGCTCGAAATCATATGAAGTGGTGAGCCTATGGAAAAAGCTAATTTGCTCGACAAGCTAAATATGAGGTCAGTGAGGTAGATTAAATGAAGATGGGTCAGTTGGCTCTTCACAACCAGAATATGTGTGAAGGAGTGGTGATTTTCTTGTCCGAGTCATTCTTAGAGCTCTTTCGAGCTGGAAGGCAACAATGAGTGGCGGGGAAGATCATGTGTCTATTTCATTTTCAAGGTTGTTGAGCTATTACCTGGTTTGTTGTATCTTGGTGGATAGCTTGTGGAAAACTTGGCATTGATGAGTCAGGGTCAAAGCTCGGGATCGAGTAGACGTGTAAATGTCTCAGGGAAAACTCAGTGAATTAGCTCACTCAACTGAGATAAGATGAGTTGGGGAATTTTGGGACTGCTTGACATGTGGAGATTAAGGGCGGTTGAGCCAAGGCATCATACCCGAGAGAGCTTGGGTCCTTAAGGGACCATGCCAATAAGCATAGTGCAAAGTGGAAAAACATCAACCCAAGTTGGGGATTTTAAGGAACCCGTGGCCATGGTGGAGATAATACCATGACAAACCATCATAAGAATCTCTACGCTCGGGAATTTTAAGTCCGCATCCAGGGTGCAATGATTTGGCGATAACAGTAACAAGTGTTAGTACAAAATATTAGCATGCAAGTGGAAGATAATGTAACAATCAAGTGTGTAAATAATATAGACCACAAAAAGTAGGTTTCAGATATGGGACATCACTCACAATGTCACAAGACAATCAGGGACAAAGCGGTAGAAACATACAATAACCACACAAGACATAGGGCATAACCCACAAACAATAGTATATAATATCAAACAAGCTCGAGCCAAATTATCGAGATAACCATGGTGGCATACGGTCTTGCAGTAAGGTAATATGTTACACATGAAGCACTGTTAGCATGTTAGAAAGTTAAAGAGTATGTCAAGATATGGATGTGGCAATATAAAGTAATGTGCTAGAAGTAGTAAATAATGAAACAATAACATCGTAAAGTGTGAGAGTGGTAAAGGTAGATGCCCTCAAGATCCTCAGTGGGACTAGTAAAAGGTACAATATGAAACATCATTGCAGCATGTAAGAACTTGTAAGAGATTTGCATTCACCTCAAAAGACCAAGTGAACACACATATGTATATATAAAGATGATGACATACTTGAGTATTTGACTAACATAGTTGTTAGGAAATAAGGGATAAAATATGTGGAATAATCCCTCACAGAATCACAATAGTAGAAACTAATATGCAGAAAATATTACAGATCTTAAATAAAAGTGCAGAATAAAATAACACAACACAAAGAGACAATATTTAACGTGGTTCACCCAATTTGGGCTATGTCCACCAAGAATCACTTGCTTAGATTTTATTACAAGCCACCTTTCTCTCAATACAATACCAGATCTGTTTGGAGCTATGCTTAACAAACTCTACAGAATTCACACCGAATTCAAAACACATTTGCAATGTTACATAATGCTACCATATACATAAAACCATATAAGTAGACAATTGCTTAAGCAGTTTTACAAAACCGTGGGTATTAAAACCATGGGCCAAAACCATCCCATAAACCTATGGGTCAAAAATCCCACCCATATGAGAAAAACACGTTTCCCGATATATCGGGCATGTTTTAAGGCCAAAAAAAAGTTTAGGGCACTCGGGACCCGGCCCTGACCCGATCCCCGTGAGACAACTATGGAAAGTGTATAGTACTCTTAGTGTATAGTCTTTAACACTTTCTCACATGAAAATAGGCTCCATAACCTAACAATCTCCCACTTGGAGACTAGTTTTCCTCTAAGCAAGCTTCTCAACCCTTCACTAGTTTCCATGAAGACCAACCAAAGCTGAACACAACTTTAGTTTTTCCCTTATGACCACCTTGGTCATCATGTCTACATGATTCGACTAGTAGTATGAATCTTCTCCGGTTTAGCTTCTCTTCCTCCAAAGTTGTCTGATGAAATGGTATCTTAAGCGTATATGCTTTGTCCTAGAGTGGAAAGCGAGTTCTTCACTAAGTGTATAGCACTCGACTATCACTCTGCAACTTTCCTTCCTCTTACTTATGCCCCAACTCCTCAAGTGATTTCTATGACCAAATAATTTCTTTGCTTGCCTCTGTGGCAACAACATACTCAACCTCTGTGGTTGACAAAGCCACCAACTTCTATAGTCGTGAAATCCAACTTCTTGTTGTTCCACTGTAAACATAACCTATCGTGCTCCTCCTGCTGTCTACATCTCCACCTATCGAATCTACATAAAGCATAACCTGTCGTGCTCCCCTCCCTCTCAAATACCAAAGGATCCACTTTACATCTCAATGACTCATATCCGGATCACTCTAAATCTAACCACACAAAGTGGTATCGGTGCACACCATGATACCAAAGCGCAGCTAGCACTTGGAAATGGTTTCTATCCCTATCATGGTCCCTCCTCAAATACCAAAGGATCCCACTTTACATCCTGCATATTAAACCTCTCCAAGACTTTCTAATGTACTCTTCACGAGATCACTCATCTAATATCCTCTACCAAGGATTTGTTTGGCTACTGCCAAATCCTTCATAGGTAATATCAGCTTGCTTCTTGAGTATTTTTATTTCTGCATGTTTTTGCACACATGTCATGACATAAAGACAAAGGATAACCTTGTCATCCTCAAATTTCTTTGCTGATGAGTAAGGTACATGGACATATGGTTTCTCTCATGATCTATCAAATTTCTTGGGACACCGCTGGAGCCTTTCAAGCCATACAACTTGAAATGCACACCATCTCCTCTTTACCTTTGAGTCCCATATCCCCTGGTTTGAAGCATATATAGTTCCTCCTCCAAATCACCATGGAGAAATGTAGTCTTTACATCAAGTTGTTCTAAGTGCAAGTCTTTAGCTACAATTATTCCTAGAATAGTTCTAATAGAATTCATTTTTACTACAGGAGAAAAAATCTCATCAAAATCTATACCTTTTTCTGTGCAAACCCCTTGACCACCAACCGGGCCTTGTATCTTTTCTTTCCTCCTTCCTCTTTGACTCTGAACACCCACTTGTTTTGTAATGCTCTTTTGCCTTCGGGTAGCTTTACCAAATCCCATGTCTGGTTCTCCATGAGAGCCTGATGCTCCTCATCCATGTCTTGCTCCCACTTCTTCCTGGCATCTACCTGCATTGCTTCATCAAAGCTCTCTGGCTCTCCACTATCAGTGAGTAATAAATAATAAAGAGAAGGAGAAAAACGTTCATGTTCTCTTCTTACCCTAGAAGACCTCTCAATATAGGAGGTTGGGGTTTTGTTGAGGGGGTTCTGAACTCGATTCATGTGTCACTTTCCCATCCAAAAGATCCTCTACCACTACTTATTCTTTCTTGGATTCTTCTGTTTTTTCTCAGAATCGCTTTGCTTATACATGACTTTCTCATTAAAGACCACATCCCTAGATCGAATGATTTTCTTGTCCTTAATACTCCAACATTTATATCCAAAGTCATCACCACCATAACCAATGAAAGTACATTTTTTATGATTTAGCCTCTAGCTTGGTCCTATCATCCTTGTCTATATGGACAAACACCTCACATCTAAAGACTCTAAGAAATGAATAATCAAATTTCTTACCATACCAAGCCTCCTCAGGTATGCCTCCATCCAAGGCACTTGAGGGTCCTCTATTTATCAAGTACATAATTGTGCTCACCGCTTCTGCCCAAAAAGAAAGAGGTAGTCTGCATGTAACCTCATGCTCCTAGCACATTCCATTATTGTTTTGTTCATCCTTTTTGACACCCCATTCTGCTACGTGGATTTCCTGGAACCATCTTTTGCCTACGGATTCCATTCTTAGAACAAGTAATCATCAAATTCATTACTACAATACTCCTTCTCCATTATATGACCTGAGACATTTTAGCTTAAGACATGTTTCATTATCTACCAAGGTTTTCCATTTAACAAAAGTGTCAAATACATCATATTTGTTTCTAATACAATAAACCCAAACTTTCCTTGTTGCATCATCAATAAAAGTAACATAATAACTTGAACCCCCAAGAGATGATACGATTCGGCCCCCATAGATCGAATGCACCCGGCTCTAACTTACTCTCTTTCTTTGTAGGTCCAACCTTGAGAAACCTTACTCACTTTTGTTTCCATATATATATAAGTCCTCACAAAACTCCAACCATTTATGTATATCCATGCAAATCCTTCTTTATGATCTCCATGCCCTTATGGCTCATATGACCGATCCTATAGTGCCACAATTTTGTATCTACTTTTGAAGCCACAAGATTACAAACATTAGTGCTATAAGTGGTTAAATACAAGGTTACAATCATCTAACCTCTTGCCACCACAAGAGCACCCTTAGTAACCTTCAAGAGTCCACTATAAATATCACAAGACAACCATCACTTCCCAACTACCCACAGCGATATCAAATTTCTTCTTAATGTAGGCACATGTTTGACATCCTTCAATAGCCAAGTATTCCCATTATGCATCTTAACCTAAACATAACCTTTTTCAACTATGCTGCAAGGCTCATCATCACCAATAAAAACATGCCAAAAATCTCCTTGAACATAATCAACAAAATAATGCCTATGTGGAGTAGCATGGAAAGAAGCCCCGAATCTAAAACCCAAGATTTAGTAATATTGTGCAAAGAAAGAATCAAAGCATCCTGACATACATTACTTGTTGCCA
This sequence comes from Taxus wallichiana var. yunnanensis, assembly GCA_018340775.1. Lineage (NCBI taxonomy): Eukaryota > Viridiplantae > Streptophyta > Pinopsida > Cupressales > Taxaceae > Taxus > Taxus wallichiana. Next base: position 995,876,171 of record CM031242.1, on the reverse strand, counting down.
CATTTGCCTCCTTGTTTTCTTCCTGTTGTTTCTTCTTGTCCCAAAGTTCCCAACAGTCCTTCTTTGCATGCCCAGACTTTCCACAGTGCCAACATACTATCTTACTTTTGGATTTTGACCTTGCTCGATCCTTTGATTTTCCACGGCTTCCTCTATTCTTCTGTCTCCCTCTAGTTTCCATTGTCAAAGCATTCCCTAAAGTAGAAGATTCACTAGAGCTTTTTCTTCACATTTCCTCGCTTAGAATCACCCCTACAACATCCTCAAACTTCAACTTTGAGTTAGTTGGAACCAAGTTGCTTACCACCATTACCAGGCTATTCCAACTCTTAGGTAAAGAGCATAGAACTAATAAAGCCCTAACTTCATCAAATTCTATTGTAATCGAAGCTAGCATATTTACAACCGTATTAAAATCATTTAGATGATCTCATTTACTGAACCATTCTCAGGCATCTTCATATTAAACAACTTTTTCATTAAAAATATCTTATTAGAGGCATAGGTTTTTTCATACAACTTCCCTAATGCATCCATCAGTTCTTTTGTAGTCTTTTCCTTTGAAACATTAAATAATACCGAAGATGCAAGACACAACCGGATTGTCCCAAGTGCCTTCCTATCCAGCAAATCCCATTCCACATCTATCATGCTCAAGGGTTTGTTCACCTTCTAGACAATGGAATATAAAGATCCTTCTGATAAAGGTAATCTTCCATCTGCATCTTCTAAAGAATGAAATTCTACCCATTGAATTTATCAACCCTAGATCTTCCATCATCTGTCATAACTCCCACTCAAGATAAAACTTTCCCTGTAATTCAACACTTTAGCAAACCAAACCAGGCTCTGATACCAATTGTTAGGAAATAAGGGATAAAATATGTGGAATAATCCCTCACAAAATCGCAACAGTAGAAACTAATATGTAGAAAATATTACAGATCTTAAATAAAAGTGTAGAATAAAATAACACAACACAAAGAGACAATATTTAACGTGGTTCACCCAATTTGGGATACGTCCACCAAGAATCACTTGCTTAGATTTTATTACAAGCCACCGCTCTCTCAATACAATACCCAGATCTATTTGGAGCTATGCTCAACAAACTCTATAGAATTCACACCCGAATTCAAAAACACATCTGCAATGTTACATAATCCTACCATATGCATAAAACCATATAAGTAGACAACTACTTAAGTAGTTTTACAAAACCGTGGGTATCAAAACCATGGGCCAAAACCGTCTCATAAACCTATGGGTCAAAAATCCTGCCCATATGAGAAAAGCACATTTCCCAATATATTGGGCACGTTTTAAGGCCCAAAAAAAAATTCAAGGGCTGTGCCCCAGAACCCCCACTCGGGCGACCCGATCTTGAACCCTAGTGAGACAACTATGGAAAGTGTACAATACTCTTAGTGTACAGTCTTCAACACTTTCTCACATGAAAACATGCTCCATAACCTAACAATAGTAGGCAAGGTGCAATATGTAAGTAGTATAAGCAAGCAAGCATAAATGCAACCAAGATATGCAAGTTATGTATGAGTGTGATGGTACAAGGTGTTAAGATGGTAGGATTAATGTTCCCCCCCAACATATGTGTATGAGATGAGGTTCATTCATAAAATCCCCTCATCGGTCAAGAATAAACCATAGAACAAGAGTGTGTCATTAGAAAATGGTATGAGAATGTATACTAGAAGGATAGATCATGAAGCATAAAGCATGACTAGTGGATGATGTGAGGTTCATTTCAGATTTAGATCATCGGCATTCGAGTATGAAGCTGTGGAACTAGAGTGCATCATAGGATAATGACGATATGATGTGTGTGTCCAAGTGTGTAAACATATTAGATGTGAAGCTTTGAGTGTTAAGTATAGTAGTATATATTAGAGACCATTGATAGGAATGAATGGGGAAGAAATCATGATTCTCCCAAGTGTGCCAATGATGGAGATCTATGTACATGATGGAAGAGATATATTACAATGGCAACGAAGTTTGAAATGTATCATAAGAAAGTATATTGTTGTCATAATGGTAGTTAAGAGAAAGGGTAGGACCGGGGTTGGAGTTTGGGTTGATAGAAGAAAGCCTAAAGATATTATCTAGAGTTTGATTTGGAATTGGTAGTGTTGTAAAGGACTTGATATGAGGAGAGGATGGGGACAAATTTTGAGAGGATGTTGTTTAGTTGGAATGGGCGATGTTGTAGGAGACTTAATAAGAAGAGACAGAGGATGGATTTTGAGAGGAGGTTTCTTAGTTAGAATGGGTTTAATAAGTGGCTCTTGACTTACCAAAGAAGGAACATTAGAAGTTATTGCATGATTTTCATTAGACATAGAAGGAACAGATTTAGGATCCTATTGGGATTTAGCAATTGGAGATGAGCATGTGGTATAATGTTATGTAGAAAATGAGATAAAACCTTAATGTTAAGGTGTTTAATTATTCATTTTAAAGCATAAAAATCATTTTCATGATGTTTATTAAGTCTGTGATGATTGAAAAATGGGATACCTATGTATTTGGAAAGCCAATATTAAGTCTATGATAATTACAAAATGGGAGACCTATGTATTTGACAAGCCGATAAGGAGGGTAGAAATGAGTAGTTAGCAAGTTGATCAATTGTGTTTGAGGAGCTCATGAATAATATCATGTTGCTTAGTATTTATATCAAACTTTAGAGGTGAGAGGAGTGGTAATACTTGGGTTTCACTTATATGAGCACATGTAGTAGACATGGGATTAGAATGAAGTGGAGAAGAAGAACTAGCATGGGCTTGAGAAGCAACCTTGAGATGTTGGATTTTAGCTGTGAGAGATGTAATCATGGTTTCCATAGCTTGAATTTTATCTTGAAATAAACAATGTAAAGCTTGAATTGACTTACAAATGGATTGATTAGTTGTAGTATTAGGACAAATAGAGTCATCGTAGAGACCATCAAAGATGACACTTACTTGTGCAAGTGGCATATTACTAGGGAGGTACATAGTGTCTAGCTATTTTTCGATAACATCTTTGCAAGGTGGTTGCATTTGAAGCAATTGATACAAGGAGACTTGAGGAATTTTAGGATCCATGTAAGAAAATATGATAGAATAGGGATCCAAAAGATTGATCACAAGTGGGGTTCACTAAATGATTTAATAAAAATAGAATTAAATCTAATTACAGAGTAAATATTGTAACAAATGATGCATACATGCTAACATATAGTTTGACACAAGAAAATAAACATGTAAAATATGAAACCCTAAGTAAAGGAGAGATATAAGAGGAATTAGCTAATATACATGCAATCTAGAACTGATCTGGGTAGGGTAAAGTGATGAACAAGTTGTAAAATGTGTTTGCTCACTTTGTAAATTTTGGGATGAAAAAAATGAGGCCGAGACGGGGGTGTTTATGGTAGGGGAAGGGTGCAGGGCTGAAGAGGCTGCTTATGGGTGCGGTGAATGTGTAAATGCTCAAAACATGATTTTTGAGATGTTACAAGGTCTTCACTATTGTTCCCTATTGATCCCCCGATAATCATTCCTTGATTGTCGAAGGTACTGTAACTGCGCAAAAGAGAAGTTCACCTACACAAGCCCATAAACCACATCAAACCTAAAAATTAAAATGTAGAATGGGGAGTCAGATTGACCCCAATGATCACCCCGAGAGTGAACTTACAACTGAGCATTGCATTACATCTTAGACTCCATGCAAAGTACTTGTGTGTGTAGAAGTGATGCCCTATAAAGCCCTTGTGCAAGTTGCACTAGATAGTAGGCTAGATTTTCTCAATAATGAAAATGTGTAGATGGATTAAAATAATATTTCCCTTCCTATTTTATGTATGTAAGTATATAGTCCCTTGTCCCTTTAATGGATGTTATATGGATACTTTAGAGTGCATTTGGGGCCTTTGGATGCAAGCTTAGGTGATAATAGTAATGATGTGGGGCTTGGTCCTCCATTTAGAAAACATAACTATGTATTTATATGATTCCCTTATTTTAATTTTGTAATTGAAAATTAGAAGGCCTACCTATAAGTGAAAAAGGTGCCCAAAATATCAAAGAGACCCAAAATGAGCGAGTAAGATAAAAGAGGGTCAAGGGCGCCTAGAGGGGACAAGAGCTCATGTGCGCTACTATCCTGGTTGGGCCTTAGTGTATGAAGCCATGAAAGATAAATCGGAAAAGTTTTAACTGGGTTTTAGGGTGTTTAAGACTAAATGGAAAACAAAAGATAAAGAAAAGAGGCCAAAGATGGTTGTCGAGTCACTAGTTTTCTTGATTATGAATCATGTAAATGCTAGTATGATTTTAGGACCTATAAATGTACCCAAGTGTATGATTTTGTGTCTACACATGCCTTCGATGGGATAATAAATCACAGCCACCCAAAGAACTCTAGGGGCCTCATACTAATATCTTCTAGTAATTATACGTATATATGATATGGCCATATCAATATTTATTTATTCACATATCATGATTTGAATTGATTCATTTTCCACTTCCCCTTCCCCTTCCCCTTCCCCTTGGCCCCTTTTGAGGTTTAATATAATTCAATTTGAAGAACAATATTGTTATTTTCTTGGAACTAATTGATTTTACACCATAAAGATTTATCAAAAATGTCTAGGGTTGGATGTTACATTCAACCTTACCACTTATTGAGAGACTAGTTACATCGAAGCTTCTCTAGTCAACTTAATGAATGTTCTTCTGCTACGGACATAAGACTGCAATTGTTTCTTTCCTTATAGGTACCCCTCATTGTGCATCTTAACCAAAAATTTCCCAAAAAGAGAAGAATTTACGAAATAAAAATTATATCCATTCATTTATATTCCAATTTTAGGGTTCTTGTGTATTTAGCATTTTCTTTATTCAAATAAAATACTGGACCTAACCTGAAACATTTTGAGTTTTCGACATATGGAAATACCCAAATTGAAAATATGAATCATAAATACCATTAAAGTGACCCAAAAAAACTTAAAAACCTAATTATTGCTTTAAAAAAATTATAATTTGGTGGGAGTGTAATAATACAAAGTAAATTGATGAAGGTTGTGGATGGCCATAATCATTCATTTACAAAGAAATATATATGACCACAATGTCATAAGCATGAAACCCCAAATCTAGAGATGGTGGTGTTGTTTACCACATGAATAACAATAGACAAAATTAGTAGAAATATGGCGTTAGAATCCTCTCTATTTATTGTCTTTTTTTGTTTGATTTAAATCCTCAAATAAAAGAGCTCTAATTGACAATAACGTCAACCTAAAAAACCCTATGGTGAAATATATCTTTGATGAATATCTATATTGAATTATTTCATAAAAACAACCGCCTAAATTTTCTTTGTTTAAATTTTTGTAGGTTCTTTACCAAAATGTTTGGGATTATTGAATGGGTTGTATTCCAGTGGTGCCAATGATGGTGTAAAAGGTGTTGCTTATTCCTATGATGGTACAATTTTGGAAGGAATATTAATACATAAGAGATGAGGCTAGGATCATACCTCGGGAAATTTGGTGGAATTGGATACCCCTTAGTCCTTGATGGCTAAGCCTAATAATTTTGTGCACCTAACCAATATAAGCTTTAGATTCAATAAAAAATGTTTCTCATAAGTCAAAGCATAATAAATGTGTAAAATTTGAGTGGTTACATAGGGTTGGAAGTGTGTTGGTGAAATAATTTGTTGAGTAGAAAATTATTGGTTTCCATAAACAATTTTTAGTGAATTATCTGGGAATATTTTCCCTTTATGCACTGTTAAAGATCTCGAAAATCCCTGCAAAAAATCACATATTCCAAAAAACCATAAAAATAAAAATAAATTCTAAAATACTCTATAAATGCTCAAGAGCCTTTTTGAAATCCTATTGAAAAATCTACATTTTCCACTTCATTCCTTTCTAGTGTTTTGGTACAAACTAAAAAAAAATAGGATACGCTTGAGTTGATCATGCATGTGGCATTGTTGACCCCTTGATCAAGGAGTGACAAAGCTCGATGATTTCGGACTTCCCATTATACATTTATGAAGGCAAGTTTCTACAAATCCTCTTGAAGTTCATATTGAAAAACTAGTTGTAGAACTACTATTCCTCATTCCACCAGAGGAAGAAGAAGAAGGGGAAGATATGGTTGCACATGTTCTATGGGGATAAAACACTAGTGCGTTGGATTTGACTCCTCCACCGCAAGAAATTCCAAAAGGGTCAAGAAAGAAATTTCCAAAATTCTATGGAGATGGAAAGAAATGACTAGATGATCATATCATAGCTTTCATCACATCCTCGTGGCATTATTGGGGTGCAAACACGAAATGTTGTAGTGTGGTTATTCATGGAAACATTACAAGATGTTGTTGTGGACTAGTTTTACTACTTGTCATCATGCTCCATTACTAATTGATAGGGTATGAAAAGCAAGTTTGAAGAAAGATTCAAGACTATAAAATATTCACATGCACTCCTTTCTCAACTAACTTAGATGAAGAAAGAACCACAAGAGTCCATGAGATATTTTGTGGAAAAATTCAATAAGTTGATAAACAAGATTCCCATTATTGCTTGCCCTACTTGCGAGATAATATAAAAAGGTTCTTTGTGAATTCCTAGCTTCCTGAAGTTAGTTTCATACTATGAAGAGTTCAACCAAACAATTTGGACAATGCCCAAGAACTTTCCATCGGTGTGGAAATATGACACGATCATGTCGAGGAAGATTAAAAATCATTTAATGAAGGATAAGGCTCATGGTTCTAAAGATGAAAGAGCTAATCCATTGTTGCAAAGGTTGGAAATTGTTGATTGAATATATGTTGTTGATATTTACCACTACTACATTAGGAAATTTTTCTATCGCTTTGCTTATGTTCCTATAATCTCTCTGTACTTTCCAATTTTGTAAGCATTGTGATCTTGTACAACCAAGAAGGAACTTTGTGTCCTTGATTTATAGATTTGCAAAACTTTGTGTCTCTTTTTTATTGGTATTGCTAGTATCTTGCATTATTATGTTCTTCTAATTGAATATGGACCTATTTTGGTTATTGTATGTGAATTTTGTAAGCCTACTCATAATAGTAACCCTATCTCCTTAGTTATCCTACTCCCCTTTACCTTCCATATTCATACAATTTCCTCCCTTGTATTTCATACAAGCACTTTGCCACAAGTTTAGTGGAGTGTTCTTGTGTGATCCCTAGTCTACTGGCCACCCACATATTTAGGTAATTTACATTCAATAATGGGAGCCTCCCTATACCTAAGAACAAGGGGCTTATCCCCATGACCGTTGGTGGAAACCAATAATTTGTCATACGAAAAATTATTTCACCAACAAGGTGTATCTTGAATATCATGAGATGTGGGAATGGTTGTTAAAATTAAATTAAGGAAATGTACATTCAGAAGTTACTAAGAAATTGTCCATAAATTCGAAGACAATTAGAAAAAAAATGTTAAAAGTGAGAAAATCCCTCTTGATGTGTAGAAAGTGATGTACACATGTCTATCAAACCAAGAAGAACTAAAAATTAATTTTAAAATTGTGTTTACTTAGTCTAGATGTTTGATTCTTTTGCTTCAATCTTCATATGATGGCTCATGTAATCTATAAAATAGACTTTTTTCCTCTTGCCCTAGAATAGCAACATCATCTAAAACTTAAGAAAAACAATAAATATTTAGGAACTTGTGTTGCAGGTTTTCTAAGATTTTAAGTCCGTCTTTGATCAAGCCCCTAAACAATTACAAGTTGTCAAAAACAATAATCTTGCATAACTTAAATCAATTTGGTTATGTACCAAACCCTAGAGTTTTAGAGTGTATGTCCTTCAATTATTAATCTACCATAAACTTGTGTGAGACAACAAAACGATGAGTACTCTAATAATTCCTTGATCTCTTTATAATGCACGTTAATGCTAAGAATAATTGGTGTGTGATCTCTTTATAATTCCCTACATCTTGTTTATTTGTACATTTGCATGTTTACTTATAAACAAATTGAATTCAAATTAGGACCTTATTGGTATCAAATCAACATACAATGGTTGAAAAGTAAAAATGAGAAGATAAAGGGGATAGGTGCACCATGAGTTTGAAAGACCCAAAAATGATCCGAGAGTACAAATGATGCTTTGAAGAATTTCCATGGATAACAAGGACTAAAAGAAGACAAGGACACGATGAAAACTAAAAATCATGTCAATAATGCGAAATTTGGACTTATTTCCAACTAGACAATCATATTAAAATCATGTAATTTAACAACTAATAAAATGCCATGGGTCCATTTTAGGTGTTTCCATTTTCTCCACTTTGACATGTGTGCATGCATATATATCAAATTAGAAAAGAAGACATGATATGGATATAAAACCTTGTATGCTCGGATATTTGAGACTTCTAAGTTGGTGCACACGAGAATCAGAAACTATTTTTCTTTTCTTTTACACATGCATGGGTCAATATAAAATAATATTAACTACTAAAATCTAAAGGACTTGAGCTTCATTACCTCGTTTTACTAAGAAAGGTGTGAATACAAGGCAAAGTTGAGGATTTCTTAATCTATGTAAACTACTAAATAACATTAAGAGTACAAAATTTTAGAAATAAAATAAAACTAAATAAAAATGTTGATTATCTTCCATACAAATACCTAAAATAATTTGAACACGACCTCTATAGGAATAACTATTAAACACATAAAAATCACATCAAACAATACAACCATATCATATACACAAAAGAAATATCAATCATGTTAAAAGCATGTTATGCTCATGGATAACATTACATGTCAAGTATATGGAACCATGACATAAACATATGGGAAATTAGGGACATAAGAAAATTAAGGAAAAGGAACATCAAACATAAAACACTAGATATGGTAGGCACATCAAGAGAGTTAGGTACACAAGCATAATAACATGATAATAAATAGAGAAAAATACCAGATTTGATGTGAATCAAAACAATATAGGAATATAAGGCATACATATTAAAAATATAACCACTAAAATCATAGGACTAGAGTGTATCAACTAGTACATATATCTAAAATTAAAAAAATCCTTATAGATATCAATATAAATCTAGAGTTGATCACAATGATTTTCTTGTTATAGTTGTAACATAAGAGAAGTTACAAAGGAGGGGATTGAGTTGTGATGGATGAGGAGGAGTTTGTTAATTATTCGAAGACCCCTCTAATGGTTTTTATATTTTTACTTATGAAGAGCCCTATCTTCACGTAAACAAGTACTCGTTCTCATACTTTTGAGTCCTCGGTTAGAATCCAAGGTTTTTTTAATTCTCATAATAATTTGTCTTGTGAGGCACTTGTGGATTTTGCAGCACACTAAAGTGAGCGTTAAAGCCTAGCTATGATGCATATTCTACCAGTAAAAGTATAGGGTGCAACATGGGTCTTTACGTGGAAGAAAAATTGTGCTTGGAGCTTCAAGGTGAGGGAATTACTACTTCACATTTTGACAAGAAATCCCCAATTACTTCTTTGACCACTAGTAAGTTCCCACCCATATTGTTTCTAAAAGAGATTGATTTAATTGGTAAGTCAATCATGGAGGGTTCAACAAATGATAAGGGAATGGTAAGTTTGGATTGTGAGGTAGGGTTTATCGAGAATAATTTGGACTAGGAATGTTTAGCAAGTGCATATAAATAATCTCTTGTTGCACTAGTTGTGGGAGGGTGAATACACATAAGATGATGTTTAACCCTTAATTAAATTTTGGGTTAATTTAATTAGGTTTTACTTGCAGTAATATAATAGAGATTAAAGCTGTTAAAACACTTAGATTTACACCTTAGATCATAACAACCAAACATACAATTAAGCACATGCAATTTTAAGAACAAACAAGATGGAAAGAGGAACTTAATTGGTTCATAACATAGTCAAGATGCATTGATGACTAATTTGGGCAAGGGAAAGATCTGAAATCTAGAACAATCACTTTTTGGGGTTTTAGAACTCTGCATCAATACCGTATAAAGAGGTCAAGACCAAATGGTATGGTTTTGACTAGACCACAAGTTTTTGGACCTTCAAGTAGCTGGGATCTGTAACTTTTTGTTTCATCATGTGTCATTATTTTCCACTCTTTGATATCTTAAAATCTACATGAAAACCTATATAGCACCTAAAACCTAAAAATCAAACCCTAGCTATCCTTCCCACGCTCAAGCAATCATTAGTTATAAAAATTAAAATATAAATGATTGAGTAGACTAACCTCAGCGCCACCCCGCTTGTGAATCACTTTGAGCATTGCACTAAATTTCAGACTCAATATAATTCTCATAATACTTTGTGTAAAGGCGTATGTAACTATACCTTGACCTAGGTTGTCCCTTATGCCTCAACACCGATAACATGCTATGTTAATTCATCCCAATAGAAATCCTTGTGTGTAAATGAAAATTTCATAATTATGCCCTCCTATGTTGTGTATGTAGTATGCATATGTAGTCCTTACTTTTTAGTTCAATAAGTGGTAGATAGATAGGTGATTGCCCCATAATAAATGTTTAGGTTAGACTTGTATATATATGAGTTCTTACTTTGAAATTAGGACCTTGGTGGTGAGAAAGGCCAACCCAAAAGATATAATCTAAAAGATAAAAGAGTGATAAATGGGCCCATGAAGAGAAAACAAGTGAAAAATAAAATGGACCAAGACCGTACATAATGGTCAAGATTGTATGTAAGGTCGTAACCTTGTTATACGATCTTGGACTAAGCTCAAATAAAAGCAAACAATGAAATCAAGCTGTTAGAGATCTCTATAAGTATACTCAAAATCCAATCAAAGAGGCAAAATAACAAGATGTTAAGTCCAATTAAGTAACAAAGAGCAAAACAACAAAGGATTGATGCCACTAAGATCTTTCTTCATTGTTTAAAACTTATGTACATAAAAAACTAATAAAAGCATGATGTAATAATGTGTTTGTGCAAAATTTGGTGTCTACATTTTCCCCCATTTATGCTAGTGAATGAAATTTATTATTCTAAAGGAAAAGATATTTCTAAATGTGAGAACATTCAAGCAAGAAACACACAAGTGTGCTGAGAAAAAATAACCAATGTGGTGACCAATGTGAGTCATTGGCTGACCCACTCAGAGATAAGATAGAAGCATGTTGTAGGTGTTAAAAGGGGATATCATAATACATGGAATTTTAAAGTTGGTGGAATTGTAGAGTTGAGGGTGATCAAATCCCCAACAAAGTGCTTGATTTTGCAATGATGTGGGACTTGGGTGTTCGACACTAAGGGAATGTTGAGAATTCAAGCACTGAGAGGGGGAGGCAGTGAATCAGTGCCTCTTAAAACTTGTAAATTTTCTTTTAGAAATCAAGAATACAACCAAAAAATTCATAAAACATTTAGGATGTTCTAAGAAAATAAAAGAACATAAACACATGAAAACACCAATTTTAGGTGGGAAACCCGGTGAAGGGAAAAACCCCACATGAATCAAGTAATATTGTGAACAACTATTCTTACAATAATTACAAGATCATGGAGCACCCACTCGATTTGAAGCACACACTTCAACTATCCAATCATCTATTGGATTAAATTACAAGCACCCACTTTCAATTTCACTCAGCTATAACTCAAACTTTTCACTAATTCATGTTGATCACCTTCCTCACCTCGCATATAACAATATATGTGATCTTTGTTCTAGCATTTGCTCATTATTAATTTTGTAGTTCAATATACATACATCCTTTTGCTATGTAACACAAAGTATATCCATTCACATCACTTTATCAACAACATGTTTAGATTCAAAAGCCTTCTTTTATATTTGATATGCCTTCACATTTGACTCTTCACATTCACCTTTCACGTACAAACAAGAGAGTGGTTTATCTCTTAGAAAATCTCTTCAGATTTTGACTTTTCACATTCCATGGAAAATAGAATGAGATAACCTTTCTAAAAAGTATACAAACTTCAAAATTGGACTCTTGGAGTGAAAGATATTGTAATGCGGGCTTGGAGGATACATTTTGCACTAGATTCCAAATCAACATTCACAGTCCGTAATAGCCTTCATATATTCACTTTTTAATCATTTTTTAAATCCTTTAATAATTAGTTAAGTCAAACTTTTGGGGAATTGGTGGTACACTTTGGAACTTGGTCCATTTCCTCTTGGTTCTTCTCGCACCCTCACTTATCGAAAATTTACCTTTTCTTCATTTTGTGGGTCATAATGGCTTGCTGGAGAATCTGTGTCTCATGTGGTACAATACCACCTAGGCCTTTTGGGCTCACACCATATCCTTGTTTGTAATGAAATATGTATTTTTATTGTAGCTCACGAAGGCATGGGGAACTCATGTCTCCCGAGCATTGTTCCTTCTAATTCTTCATTCTCCACACCCTTGTTCCATCCGCACTCCCAACTTCCACACTTCACTTGAATCTTTCACTTACCCAACTCCTTTGTTGCAGAAGCTTGAAGTGGCTTGAGGGGAACTTTTTCCTACATGTCCCTACTCCTCCTAGTTCCTTTGTGCTTGTATTTCCTTCCCAACTAGTAATGCTCTAACTTCTTCACTTTACCCACTACTTTATTTTTCAGTCAAGGGGCTTATGGGAACTCCGTCCCACCCAGGCAGTGCCTCTTGGATTCTCTATGCCCGATATACCCACTTTATCTCGCAAACCATTGATTCCTTTGTCTTGCGGCTTCAACATCATGCAGGAACTTCGGTTCCTCGAGAACATGTTCCATCCATACACCACGAGTCCACACTACACTAAAAATCTTGTTTTTCAATTTTCTCCAAAATTTTCTATGTTCTTGAATTTTTAGCTTACCCTAAGCACAAACCTTCATGTGGTGGACTTAATGAACTCTTTAGAATAATCTTCCTTTTTCTATGAAACTCCATGCTTCCTTGAAAACTGGTCTTCTCCATGATTCATCTTACAAGCAAATAAAACTTTCCATGCCTTACAAGCCTTGTCATAGACTTGTCCTTTTATCACCATGCCTCATGAAAAATCCGTTCACATGTGAATTTTGAAACCTGATTTCTTATTCTTGAGTCTTAAGTACCTTGAACATTACTTCTCCCTTTTGTACAATCTTGAAGCAACCACATTATACTGCAAAGACATTATACACTATGGCCAACCTGGACACAGACCTTTTATTTGGACCTATTTAGGTTTATCTACACTTTGACTATAGAAGGATGACTTGAAGAATGACTTGTATGTATCCTTTTGACACTCATATCAAACATTAAAAATTTTTTAAGACACATGTAATCAATCAATTTTCACACCTTGAGACACACTTGAACTTACATGTATTTAGATTGATATAGACACTCAACATTTCAATGTGGACACTTGACACCATACACTATGATGATTTTTATGCTGACCATACACCTTGACCTTAATGAGTCAATACAATGCAAATATACACATGACTACAAGATAGGACAAAACTCATACTTGCTCAAGCTCAAGCTATCTTGTTTGACATCAATGAATTTTTTTTCAATAAACTCCCCCTTTGTCATTGATGGAAACCACCTCCTTCACCTTGTCATTCTCCCCCTTTTACCATGAATGAAAAAGGTATCTACTCAAATACCATGCTTCCCGTGTCATGCATATGTTTCTCATTTCTTGGAGCTGAAACAAGACGGCTAGTTTTTCCTTGTTGGATTGTCTTCAATGGCTTTTAGGAGCAAGCACAACTCCCAAATTTTATCTCAGATGTTCAAATGTTGCTCTTGGTAATGGTTTTGTTAGAAGATCAGCTAGTTGTTCTTTTATAGGCACATATTCAAGATTGACTTTGCACTCATTAATCTGTTCTCTCAAAAATGATACTTGATTGGGATATGTTTAGTCTTGGAATGCATTATAGGATTTTTGGATACACATATTTCACTTTCAGAATAGATAGGAGTAGGCCCTTCATACTCCACTTTATAGTATTTCAATGTTTGTCTCATCCATACCACTTATGTACAACATGTAACATCTGCAATGTATGCTTCTTCATAGGTGGATATAGTTATTGATGTTTGCTTCTTGCTCATCTAAGATACAAGACATTCACCTAGAAATAAGACCCCACCACTAGTGTTATTTCTGTCATCCACATAGCCTTCCCAATCAACATTTGTGTATGTTTTTAGATTGAAATCTCTATTCCTTAGGTACCATAGACCATGAGTGAGAGTTCCCTTGATATATCTAAAGATTCTCTTCACAACATTCATATGAATTTCTCTTGGATCAACCTGATATCTTCCTACTAGTCCAACTGCCTACATAATGTCAAGCCTAGATGCTTTTTTGTAGTATAGAGCAAGCTGCCTATCATAGACCTATACAACATTTGATCCAATTTTGGATCATCATCTTCTTTTTTAATTTACATCCCGTGATCATGGGAGTTATCACTTCTTTGCAATCCTCCATATGAAACTTTTTCAACATGTCCCGATGTAATTTTCTTGTGTTATGAAAATCCCATCTGTTGATTGGCTCACTTGTAGCCCAAGGAAGTATGTCAATTCTCCCAACATTGACATCTCAAACTCTTGTTTCATAACTTCTGTAAAGTCCTTTTCCATGCTCTCTTTGCTTCTACCAAAGATGATATCATCTACATAGACAATCACTATCAATTGTTTCCCATTCTCATTCTTGACATATAAATTGCTATCAACATCTCCTTTCTTGAATCCTTGTTCTATGAGGTATTTATCTAGCCTTGCATACCATGCTTTAGGTGCTTACTTCAAGCCATATAGTGATTTATTTAGTTTACACACATAATCATGTTCATCTGTTAGTATGAAGCCATCTGGTTGTTCTATGTAGACCTCCTCTTCTAAGGTGCCATTTAGAAATGTTAATTTCACATCCATCTGATAAACCTTGAATACTTGAAACTATCATAAGACAAGAACATTATAATTGCCTCCATTCTTGCCACAAGATAAAATGTTTCTTCAAAATATACTCCTTCCACTTGAGTGTAACCTTTACAAACTAGCCTTTCCTTGTTTCTAGTGATGACTCCATCTTCATTCATTTTGTTCCTAAAAACCCATTTGGTGCTTATAACATTTTTGTCTTTGGGTCTAGGTACTAGTTCCCAAGTTTCACACTTTTCAATTTGATCAAGTTCCTCATTCATTGCCTTGACCCAATGCTGATCCTTACAAGCTTCTTCAACACTTTTGGGTTCTATCATGGATAGGAGGGTTGTGTTTTCATTAGTTTTCAGATTTTTCAACTTTCTTCTAGTGAGTATGCCTACATCTTTTCTTCCAATAATATGATTTGCAGGATGATCCTTCTTTACTTTCCTTGAAGGTGTTTTTGTATCAAGTCTCTCTTTTTCTTCATCACCTTCTTCATGAGAGCTTTCTTCCTCTTTATCATCTTCTTGAGTTTTTGTGCTAGGAAGTTTGTCTTCTATATCTTCTTCATCTCTCTTGGGCTGAGATTTGATCTTTAGAGGGTAGGATTCATCAAATTTAACATTAGTTATTTCAAATATCTTTTGGAGCCTCTTATTGTAACATCTATATGCTGCACTCACTGCTGAATATCCTAGAAATATTCCTTCATCACATCTAGAATCAAATTTTCCTAGATCATCCTCATCTCTCTTAATGTAACATTTGCTTCCAAATACCCTGAGATGTTTTACATTTGCTGACCTTTCCTTCCAAAGTTCATATGGTGTTTTATTGTTATTTACTCTTAATTGTGCCCTGTTTAAGATATATACAGTTGTACATAATGCTTCTCTCCAATAACCATTTGAAAGTTTAGACTCATTTAACATTGTCCTGGCCATCTCTTGCATTGTTCTATTCTTCCTTTCAACCACCCCATTTTTTTGAGGTGTCATAGCTGATGAAAATTTTCTCCTTATTCCATTTTCTTCATAGAAGGCATAAAATTCATTAGACCAAAACTCAACTCCTTTTATCGATCTCAAGCATTTTATCCTTATATTCTTTTCATTTTCTACTAAGGCTTTGAAGTTCTTAAATATGTCCAAATCTTCTGTTTTTTCTTTTAAACATGCAACCCATGTCATTCTACTGTAGTCATCAATCAACAACATAAAGTACTTGTCTCCTTGTATACTCTCAACTCTAGTGGGTCCAACAAGATCAGTGTGTATCAGTTCTAAAGGCTTTGATGTTGAATGTTCCTTTGATTTAAAACTTATAGTTCTTTTTCCATATAGGCAGGCCTTACAAAGTGTATCAGTTGGTTTAATTATCTTTGGCATGTTTCTAACACAACCTTTTGAGTTGATTTTCACAAGATTATCAAAATTCAAGTGCCCAAGTCTTCTATGCCAAAGCCAACTATAGTCTTCTTGAGTAGTGAAGCACTTTTATTTGAAGACTTCTTTCAGCACATACATATTATTATTTGTTCTCTTAGCTTTTCCAATATTTTTACCTATCTTGATTTCTCTAATGTCACATCCTTTGTCATGAAAAATAAATGCGTATTATTTCTTACACACTGATTGACACTTAGAATATTATGTTTGAGACCTTCCACATATAATACATTTTTCAGTGACTGATTTTCCATTGTCCAAGCTCAATGATCCCTTACCAACAATATTGGTTGAATTGTTATCTCCAAATATAACAGCTCTTGAAGCATTCATGGTTAGAGAGATGATTTTCCTTTATCTCTTATCATGTGACTAGAGCAACCACTATCAAGATACCATATTCTTCCTTCATCTTGAACATGAAATGTTGTTTGGGCTATCATGGTTAACTCCTTATTTGTAGAATCAGACTTTATTACATAAATATTTCCATCTTTTCTCATAGGATTATGACTACATGTCTTTGCAATATGTCCAATCTTTTGACAAATGTAACAAACTACACCCTTTTTCTTATCATATTTTTTGAATCATAATGCCTACCATATCCTTTAGCATTTTTCTTACATTTGATAGCCTTATGACCAAACATGTTGCATGAAAAACAATATCCATAAAAAGAGTGAGAGTACCTAATTGCATAAGAGTGTCTGAAGGAGTTTTGTTTGAAGGATTTGTTCCATTTCTTATGATCATTTATGATTCCTTTGTTGATAATGTGAGGTTGTTTAGAGGTATTCTTTCCATTTTTATGATCAGCTACTCCAACTCCCTTGTTGTCCTCTATGTATCCCAATCCTGATTTGTCTCTTGCATCTCTTTGGCTACTTTGAGAAGATCAGCTAAATTGTGTGTACTTTTGTCAAACTTCTCAAGTAACTTCACTTTACTTGACATTTGATCTAACTCAGTCTATAGATGCTCCATTTCTTATTTAAGACTTTGGTATTCTTTTTCTTTAGTATTAAAGGATAGTGACATCAATTATAGCCTAGATTTTAGTTCCTTGAGCTCATCTTCCTCTTCTCTCTCCTTCATGTTAGATTCCTTTCATACATGGTGATATGCTCCTCATAATCCTTCAATTTGAACTTTAGTTTATGATATTTCTTTCTAGATAGCTACAATTCTTCAAGAGCACTCACCAATTCAGCTTCAAGATCTACCACAACACCTTCTTCATCTGAATCTTCAACTTCAACATGATTTTTACCTTTAGAGCTGCATTCATGTGGTATTTCAAGGGCCATGAACAAGGTTTCATTATAGGATTCATCATTCTCACTTTCAGAGCTGTTGTTATCACTTGATTCATCTGAGCTTGAGTTTTCTTTTGAATAGAAGTTTCTTTTACCTTTGAAAATATTTTTCTTTCCTTCTTTCTTGGAACTCTTTTTATGCTTGAAATGTTTCTTCTCTTCATGTTCATCCTTCTCCTCTTTATTCTTGAGGAAATTTTGATGCAAAATGGCCTACTTGACCACACTTAAAACATTTAAAGGGAAAATTTCCTTTGTACTTACCTGAACCTTTTCTGAGCTTCCTTACAAACAAAGATTTTATCTTTTCATCATCAATCTCCATATCAGATTCTTCTTTGTCTTTTTTCTTCCTTGAACTTGATTCTTTTCCAGCTTTGAAGGAAACTTATTTCTTACTTTGATTTTACTCTCTCGAGTTCTCAACTCATATGCACTGAAGATACCATGAATTTCATCAAGACTCATCTTGGCTATGTATTTTTCTTCCTCCATAGATGAGACATTTGCCTCATATTTAAATGTTAGAGATCTTGGCACTTTCTGGAAAATTATAGATTCCTCTTGTTTTTCACCTAACCCTCTTATCATATTTGTCACTTCATTTACTCTCTATAGATATGAAGCAATGCTCTCATCCTCTTTTATCTTTAGACCTTCAAACTATTTTCTATATGTCTACAATTTTACAAGCTTCACCTTCTCATCTCCCTCATATATAGTTTGTAACTTGTCCCACATTTCCTTGGCTATTTTACAATGCATGACTTTCACAAATTTTGTCTCAGCTAGACCACAAAGAATAACATTCATATCTCTTGATTTGTTCTCATGAGCTTCCTTTTCAGTTGTTAAAGTGATGGGTGTGTTGGGAATTGTGTAGCCCTTTTCAATCTAGTTGCCCATATATCATGACCAAGAGATTGTAGGTACACAATCATCCTAGTCCTCCAAAAGGTGTAATTTATTCCATTAAATAGAGGTGACCTGGTCATAAAGAGGCCTTGAATGTTGTCCATGATTTGTAAGTAGGATCTCCTTAAATTGGTTAAACTTTCTCCTAAGGTACCCGCTTTGATACCAATTGTTAAGAATTCGGGCAATGAGAGGGGGGGGGTGAATCAATGCCTCTTAAAACTTAAAAATTTTCTTTTATCAATCAAGAATACAACCAACAAATTCATTAACCATTTAGGATGTGCTAAGAAAAGAAAATAACATCAACACATGAAGACACCAATTTTAGGTCGGAAACCCAATAAGGGGAAAAACCCACAAGAATCAAGCAATATTGTGAACAATTGTTCTTACAAAATTACAAGATCATGGAGCACCCACTCTAATTTAAAGCACCCACTTCAAGTATCTAATCACCTAATGGAGTAAATTACAAGCACCTACTTGTATTGAAAGCACCCACTTTCAATTTCATTGAGCTATAACTCAAACTTTTCACTAATTCATGTTGATCACCTTCCTCATCTTATATACAACAATATATGTGATCTTTATTTTAGCATTTGCTCATTATTGATTTTCTAGTTCAGTACACATACATCCTTTGGCTCTACAACATAGTACATCCATTCAAATCACTCTATCAACAACCTATTTAGATTCAAAAGCCTTCTTTTATATTTGTTATACCTTCACAGTTGACTCTTCTCATTCACCTTTCACGTACAATCAAGAAAGTGGGTTATCTTCTGGGATACCTCTTCATATTTTGAATTTTCACATTCTATGGCAGAGAGAATGAGACAACCTTTCCAAAAAGTCCAAAATCTTACAAATTGGACACATGGGGTGAAAGATATTGTAATGCGAGTCCGGAGGATGTGTTTTGCACTAGGTTCCAAATCGACATTCATAGTCCCCACTAACCTTCATATATTAATTTTTTAATCCTTTGTAAATCCTTTAATAATTGGTTAACTCAAATTTTGGGGAAGCTGACTATACAATAGAAATCGGGTCATCTCCTCTTGGTTCTTCCACACCCTCACTTATCTACAATTTACCTTTTCATCGTTTTGTGGGTCATAATGGCTTAAGAGAACTCTGTCTCACGTGGTACAATACTTGCTTGGGCTCTTTGGGCCCACAAACATATCCTCATTCAAAATGAGCCATGTATTTGTGTTGCGGCTTGCGATGGCTTGTGGGGAACTTGTGTCTCGAGCACTATTCCATCTACTTCTTTGTTCTCTCGCACCCTCGTTCTATTGCACTCCCAACTTCGCACTTCATTGACTCTTTCACTTACCAAAATCCTTTATTGTGGCTTGAAGTGGCTTGCGGGGAACTCTATCCAATGCTTCCTTATTCCTCCTGGGACCTTTATGCCCGCATTTCCTTTCTGACCGGCAATGCTTTAATTTCTTCACTTCACCCACTACTTTGTTTTTCACTTGGAGTTGCTTGCGAGGAACTTGTCCTACTCGAAACCATGTCACTTGGCTCCTCTGTGCCTAATATAACCAATTTATTTGAAAACCATTGATTCCTTTATCTTTTGGCTTCAACCATCATGCAGGGAACTTTAGTTCCCTAAGAACCTATTCCATCTCGCACACCACAGTCCACACTACACTAAAAATCCCATTTTTCAATTTTCTCCAAACTTTTCTAATTTCTTGAATTTTTAGCTTACCCCGAGCACATACCTTCATGTAGTAGATTTAATGAACTCTCTAGAATACTCTTCCTTTGTCCATGAAACTCCATGATTCCTTGACACTTGGTCTTTTCATGATTCATCTACAAGAAAATGCAACTTGTTCTACCCTACAAGCTTTAAAGATTTGTCCTTTTAATACCATGCCTCATCACAAATCCTTACACATGTAAATTTTGAAACCTAATTTCTAACTTTTAAGCCTTCAAGTACCTTGAACATTACTTCTTCCTTCTATAGAAGCTTGAAGCAATGACATTATACCTATAATGACATTGTACACTATGGTCAACTAGACATAGACCTTTTCATTATACCTAGTTAGGCTTATCCGCAATTTGAATATAGAAGGATGACTTGAAGAATGAATTGTATATATCCTTTTGATACTCATATCAAGTATTACACACTTTATTTAAGACATGCCTAATCAATCCATTTTCACACCTTGAGATACACCTAAACTTACATGTGTTTATATTGATATAGACACTCAAAATTTTAGTGTGGACACTTGACACCATAAACTATGATGATTTTTATGCTAACCATACACATTGACCTTAATGAGACAATATGGTGCAAACATACACAAGACTACATGACAGGACAAAACTCATACGTGCTCAAGCTCAAGCTCAAGTTGTCTTGTTTAACATCAATGATAACTTTTTCAACAAGGAAGATTGTCACAAGGCTACTTAGATCTTCCCCCAATAATAGGAATACACCACTTTAGAGATCTAAGTCTCAAAATTTTCTATAAACCCCTATAAGGTGAAAGGGAATGACATCTCATTACCCCCACCATGTATTATATGGGTGCATATTGCGATATGGGTACTTGTACCATGCTTTGATATTTGTATATTTCCCATTGCATTCATAATAAATATAGTGTCACTTGGTTTTTAGTGTATCTAAGCAATCACATGTGACCACTTTGGTATTAAAATTACATTGCATTGGGCAAGAAAAATTAGACTTGTATAACCAAATCATTAAATTTGAATGGAGTTTGTGCGGGAGAGGATAACCTTGTATAGCTAACCCATTGTACTTTAGTGATTTTTGGTTGAACAAGACAAAGGGGGTTACGTTGCATATTCAACTCGTATATTTTCCCCTTTCGAGAAAGGGAGAGTGAAAAACATGATTGCTTGAGGAGAAAGCAAAGAAAACAAGTAATATTGAGAGATATTATAGTATAGGAGATAAGAATTATAAGTGTATAATGAGAATGGTTGATCTCGTGGGAAAGATCCAATGATAGGAAATGCATTGTACATGTGAAAAGAGAGTTAATAACATAGGTGATAAGATCAATACATGTGTAGAGTTGGATAATAAGTGCAAAGCAAGGTAGTGGTCTATTGGCATGGAAATGATATGAAACATGATCAAAACACTAAAGATGGTGTGTAAAATAGGTAAGCAGATCCTAAGATATGAACCACATAGCTATAGACCCCTAATTGATTGAATTGAGTAGATAGTAAAATAGGGTGTGTAAATGCCACTAGTAAAAGGTGTTATAAGTAGTAAATTGAAAAAGTAAAGGGTAATTTTCATTTTGTGATTGTGATTGAGTGTGATAAGAGATTTGAGTTTTCAAGTATGTTAAGATCTAGGGAGGATGTGTGATCATGATTTGATCACATGGGTAGGATATTGAAACATGCAACACATAGAGGGGGTTCGATGACGGCCAACCCCAAGATATTTATTATCACCACCAACCGATAAGGTGGATCTAGTAGTCGTGTTCGGTGACCATGATGATGTAGGGTGTATCGAGAACATATGTATAGTGGTGGGTTGAGACACAATGGTTACTACTATTCCCAATTGTGGTGAGATATCCAGGGGATGTTTTGGTCCCTGAGAGATGTAGGTGGTGCGAGCATGCCTCCACTTATATGTGGAGAGGTGGAAAGAGAGGGAGGTGCCCATGGTGGAGATGAAGTATTGGTTGTTGTGGCACAATGTAAGTGTTTTATGATGTTTTGATTTGTAATGAGTGGTAAATATTGATAATATTAAATGTATGGTTATTGATACATATATTGTGTTATTTACAGTGATGTTTATGGGATGATGATCATGCATATATGCGGATATTTCTTTATAATGTGCCGGGGATGTGGTGATAAGTGACATGCTAGAACATGTTGATGATATAGTAGGAAAGCATGCCTACTTATTTGATCTAGTAACAATGTTTATAGCCACCTATACCATTTTGCAAAACAAACAAGATGAGATCAAGCTTAGCTAACTTAATATAGAGCCGTGTCTAGGGAAAAATTTAACATAGGACTTAATAACAAGATTGGTGGAGTTATAGACATAATGTGCACATGTATTGGTAGATAATACCACACTACGGGAGTGATTATCACATGAATGAGCTAGATCACAATGGAGAGAGTGCAAGGACATATGAGGTGCCTCGAGCTCTTGAGGACTAACACCTATTAAGAATAGTGAGGAGGATGAGTGACTATACAAAGTGTTATACCTTAGTATATTATATATGGAATTTTTGTAAAACTTTATATATATATATATATATATATATATATATATATATATATATATAAGCATGGATTTCATGATTTATGTAAAAGTTGTAGTTGATGTGATGAGTATAAAAGGTGTCATGTTTATGTGTTGATTACTTGATATGTGATTGTGATTGCATTGATTTAGGATGTAGTATGATTGGAATTCGGATGATAGATATTGATTATTACATGAGGAATGCACGTGATTGAATTTCATTAATTTAGGGCATGAATTTACTTAGAAATTTGTGAAGTAGGTAATGATAATGTGGTGAATGATACATGGTTAAACACTATGAGTATGGTGTGTGTGTGGCTTCTACGTAAGTTCCAATAGTCATATAAGGCGAGGAAACCTATCCTCATGAAAAAGGGGAGGGATATCCTCATTTATACCATGTGGTACTTAGTAAGAATAACACATGATTATAAGAGTGATAAACATGATTGAAAGGAGATATCAGGTTGGACTATGGTGTTGTAGAGACATCATGAGCTATCGAGAGAGCACTAGTGTAGAATATATATAATGAGGTAGTTTAAACATAGAAGTTGCAAATGGTGAAAAAGAAGATGTGAAAGTCACATGTGTAACTTTAGTACCCAATGTTTCTCCATATTGAGCCATATTTGAGTGGGTTACGGAGGACCTTACGGATGAGTTGCTTCATTGTGAGAAACACCATTTATTGCCTCAATAGAATGAGGGTTGAGAATTATGCTTGTTGCGGGATGATGACACGAGAGGAGGTAAAACAAATATATTAGAATGTCTTGTCTCAAAAGTGACGATGCCTTTGTATTTTAAGAACTTGAGTTTTTGATCTAGTGTATTATCACGATAACCATTAATCGATGAAATTTGTAAAAATTCTAACCTCTGTCTCGTGTGTAAGCCGGTGAGGAGGGTGATGATTGTTAGGTGGTAAATGAATCAACCTCTTATCCATGAGGGAAATTATAATATCATGTGGTTGATCAACAATCTTATCAAAGTAAACTAGTCTATGTTGAGAGTGAGGAGGATCTTGTATAACAACTTTAGGTTTAGGAGGAGGTTGATAAGAAGTGTTACCATGATGCAAAACCTTAACTTGATTATTAGTAAATGATGGTGCTAATGGTGGATCATGATCATTTTAAATAGAATAAATTGTATTATCCTCATCCATATGCTTGTGATGATTTGGGAAGGGAAAATATTTCTTGAGGTACATAATTCAAAGGCATATCTCGGTGAATTAATCAAAATTATCATATAATAAGAACTCCCCGAGGGGCCGAATGAGGCCTATGTAGAATATATATTACATCTCTAAATCGATGGGATGGTATAACAAGAAGTACATATTAGCTTTGAATCATAAGATATAATGAGATACATATTCATTTTCACCTTGATAGAGAGAAGGTAAATTCTATTATGTAGCTCTAGGGCCTTTATTGAAGCTAAAGTGAGCTAGGAAAACATCTTCAAGTTCCATGAAAGGTAAATGTGTAAACCAATATGAATGATATGATCCTCATGTGAATATTTTAGTAATGCCTCAAGGTTTTGATGTAATGGTTCATTACATTTAGTATCAGATCCTCCACCCATGTTCAAATCCCACTAACTTGGTTATGCCATGTAGCCTGGGTTCAAGGGGAATGTAAACATCGGGTGGTGTTTGCACATATGGGAGTGTGGGAGCAAACCATACATGAGGTTGAACTCTATGGAACCATGGGGGAATGATATGATCCTCATGTGTGGATTTCACTAACACCTCGAGGTTTTTGTGTTGATTTAACAAATATGGAATTTGTAAAACCCTAGATATACTACAGAGTCACATATGATAAATAAATGCTAAAGTACATATTTGACACAAGAAATAAGCTAATGAAATATGAAACCCTAAGTGCAAGAGAGAGAGAGAAGAAGAATTAGTTTATTTATGCTTGATGACGCCAGGTGTGTAGACTGGAAGAGTGATGAACAAGAAGGGAAGACTATCACAACTACCTCTATAACATTTTAGAGTCATCGAGATAACACCAAACTAGGGCTCTGGAATAGGGACCGGGGTGCACTAGGCACCATGAGACCTCTACTAGGTGCTTATGGACATGCAAGAGATCGAGAATATGGTTTTTACGGTGTTGCAAGGTGGTTTCTTTGATAGTTACTTATTGGTTTCTATATGTCATTGGATGATCACCAAATTCACCTATAACCTATAAAGAGAAGATGACCTACAAAACAATCACACTACATCAAATACAAAAAAAGATGCAATATGGGGCAATGAGTGAACTTATGGTGAGTGTTGCACTACATCTCAAACTCCAAGTAATTCTTGTGAGTGTGTGATAATGATGCCTTAGGAAGCCCTTATGCAAGATGCACTAGATAACAAGCTAGATTTTCTACAAGATGTAAATGATGGAATAAAATAAACTTCCCCTTCCTATGCATGTATGAAGTCCCTTGTTTTTGTAAAGGATGTTAGATGGATGCTCTTGAATGCCTTATATGCCTTTAGATGTAAGCTTAGGTGATAGATAAATATGCTTAGATATTGGTTCTTTATTTTGGTCACATAACATTGTATTTATATGATTCCCTTAGTTGAATTTCATAATTGACAACTGAAAGACCAACCCCATAAGAAAATAAGATGACCAAAAGATTAAAGAGGCCCAAAAGAGGCGAGTAAGATACAAAGAGGTCAGGGGTGCCTAGAGGGGACAAGGGTTTCTTGGTGTTGGTGTCTCGGTTGGGTGGTGGTTTCCAATGTCATAAAAGATAACTTAATAAAGATCATACTGGGCTATACGGTGTGCAAGACCACAAAAAAAAAATAAATACATACAAGAGGCCAAAGATACTTGTCAATTACTAGTTTTCTCACTTAGGAATCATGTAAATGCAAGTATGTTGTTAGGACCTAGAAATGTACCCAAGTGCGTGATTTTGTGTATACATTTTCCCCCACTTTATGTTGTTGAGTGAATACTCAATAACATAAAGTAGTTAGAAGATGTGTACCTTTTGTTCCTCGTTGATTAACGGAGAAAGTTGTTAGGAAATATAATTTATTAGTGCTCCATTATTATTGATATTGTAAAGAGAATAATTACGTGAGTAATTATTCACATATTTGGCTGTATTATTTGATAGTTGTGATATTGTTGTGAGTTAAAACAATATCACGTATATAGGTGTTGAGAGAGAGATTTGAGGGAGTGTTGTTGAACAACCTCCTTGTTTTTAGGAATACATATTCCTATATATGTGTAACCTGCTCTGCATGAAATTGAATCAGAGAATTATTATTGTGTTGAATATATGATCTGAATAGAAAATATTTCTGGTGTTTTCTCTGTGTAAATTGTTCGCACCTTTCATATTGGTATTGTGAGATCAAAATGTAGATCAAAATGGATTGGATCAGATTCAACCTATGTATGCTTGTTTTAGCACAAATTATTTGTGAGAAGTGTGTTGGAACTCGGGTGTGCATCCTTTGCATTTGATATCCTCCATATTTGTTAATGTCGAACTTGTTCCAGCCATGAAATATCCTCAAGAAATATGCGAGTTAGCTTTGATATCGACCTGCAAGCATCTGTGAGAAATCTTATTTTTTGTTATTGTCTGGCGTATATGTTTCAAATCCGTCACCATTCGCAAACAGATCAATGTGTGACGCCCAACAGTCAATTAATTCTGTAGCATGCAAGTTTGTTTAATCAAAGATTTGACCAATCTTCCAGACTAGCATTTTGATAGATCATGATCATCCACGTATGGCAGCATGTGACATTAAGCTGGCCCACTCGACTTAGTTGTAATCTTGATATGCATGATTTGATTCTCAAAGACTTTTCAAATGCATTAAGCGGGAGAATCAACTATGACATGTTAAAGATCTCTCGGTGATATTGTTGTGAGACATTTTCTTTGAAGCAGATGGAAAAATCTCGACACTTTTCTTGCCATACACGGTCAGATAGCATCGGTATTCCATTTTTGATTTCATATTGATTGTAGTCTTTGAATTTGATTGTTCGTTTAATGTGTTGTGGTCGGTTTAGATTTAAAGTTTCTATATGTTTGAGATCCGATTAGAGTTTCATATTTGTTTTTAAGTCAAACATTGTCAATTACGTATCCCTTAGACGTAGGAAAATTGGGTATTAATGTTATTTAAAAAGTAATAAAGTCGATTACTTTTTAAATTAAAATAGGTCTTCCATTTTTTAAATTAGTTGATCAATATAATCATGTCCTCCCACCTATGTATTAAGATTTTAGTGTGTCATGTGCTATAGTCCATTAATATTGTTATTCATATTTTAAGAGTAAAGCTTGTATTATAATTAACAGTTATAGTCAAATTTGTAGTGTTGTCAAGTGTCACAAGTCATTTAAAGAGTCAAAGTCAAATGTTGTCCTCTCAAATTCGAGTCAGAAGTCAAAAATTGAGTGATTAGTCTTTGTCAAAATAGTCAGAGTCAAGGTGTCAAAAATATATTTGTGTCATTTTGTTATCGTCATTTAGGTGATTATTAGGAAAATTGTCAAAATAAAAAAAATTTCCCTGCATTTCAACTCTCGGCGCACTATCGGTGGAATCCGACGTCCTCTTGATATGCATTTGAGCTTCATATCCAAATCCCAAATTGAGCTAGCAACATGAAACCGGAGGAAGAGGCATCGAGGTTGGAGGTCATTGGCGACCTCTCGTCGGTTGCACAGACGGCTGCATATGCTTTGGTGACATGTGTGTGTGAAGTTTGATTTTAGTGCTTCGGTGTGGTGTGCCTCGGTTGCGGTGATCCTGTTTTCAATAAGTGGAAATTTCACATTGTGGGGGGGAACATGATCCAATGTTCCATTTCCAGTATGTCAGCTTTCGCTATGTATGTATGAGCAACATGATTTGATAGGATTTCCTATGTTACCCTCGGTGATGAGATAGTGATGAGAGTTAATGATACTACTGCAACATCATGATATTGTGGTTGTTAGTTATCGAAAAACTATCCAGAGGTTGTTGGTATTGTCCTAAAAACCATCCGTTGTGTGGTTGTTGGTTAACCACTTGGAAAACCATCCAGAGGTTGTTGGTATTGTCCTTGAAACCATCCAGATCATGAGCATGCTACGTAGCGGCACGTTGCAGTACAAAGGCAGGTTTTCCCATGTTCACACTAAGGGGGGGAATGTTAGGAAATATAATTATATTAGTGCTCCATTATTATTGATATTGTAAAGAGAATAATTACGTGAGTAATTATTCACATATTTGGTTGTATTATTTGATAGTTGTGATATTGTTGTGAGTTAAAACAATATCACGTATATAGGTGTTGAGAGAGAGATTTGAGGGAGTGTTGTGAATTGAGAATATATGTGTGAATCGAGAGAATTATTATTGTGTTGAATATATCGAATAGAAAATATTTAAGTGTTTTCTGTGTAAATTGTTCGCACCTTTCAAAAGTGTCTCGCGTGAAGTGATAAAGATGAAGTGTGAAAGCTAAGAAGAGGAAGTGACCCTAGGGGTGAAGCATATGTGTTGTACCTATTGTTGTGATTGTTGAAGGGATGCTTCTTGTTGTATATTAAGGATGAACCTATAAAATAAGAGAAAATAAGTAGTCAAATATGTGTATATGAAAATATTTACATAAGTATGTGAAAATGTGTAAAAAGGAAAGTGTGCACATGATCCATGAAGAGTGAAAATGATAGAAAATGTCATGAAATGTTGCGGAAGAGTGATTTTTTCGGGTAATATCACGCCAAGTATGAGTTTTTGAGAAATCTCATACAAAGAATGATTTTACGTGATCTCATGCTAAGAAAAGTTTTGGGTGATCTCATGCCACGACAAAAGAGTGTTGGGAGAGAGATCTATTGTTATTCTTCTTCCATAACTTGCTTCCCAAATAAGCACCACCATAAATGGTACATCTCGTGTTATTCCATGTTTAGTTCCGTATTTTACTCGATTGAATAATTTTTCTAATTGGATATGAATGCATGTACTTGCAAAGGAGTGTGCATGTATTGTGAAATCTACTCTTGAAACTACATGAACCATACTAATTTGATAAAGTAAGCGTAACTACCCTTGGTCATAGGCACCCAGGAAAGGTCAAGAGCACCTGGCACTATTTTACGTATTTGGGTATTGGTGTCTATGTTGAACTTAAGGCCTAAGTCGAATCTGGGCCACTTTGTGATTGTGTCTCTAGTATGTTCTTGTATTGTGGATGTTTGTATTGAATCTCCATATTATTGTATGGGGTTACCGATTCACCCAATGTATGCCCCCTCGTTTGGGGCACATGTGACGTCTGAGGAGAATTTGGTCCCAAGAGAGGACCTAAAACTAATCTGATTTGATCTTTGAAATGTATACCTTATAAGGGGAAGGGGATGTGCATGGTAAAACCCAAGGCATGTGAAAGTGAAGTGTCTAGTAAGATTTTGTAGTGCAATCAAGACAAGTAAGCATATGGAAGACAAAGTGCAATCAAGCAAGAAGAAAAGATATACCTCAAAAGAAGGTTTCAAACATGGGACATTGCTCACAATTTCACATGAAAATCGGGTCAAAGAGGCCAAAAGCATACAATGTGTATACGAGATAAAGGGCATAGCCTACAAATAATAACATACAATAGCAAACAATGTCAATCAAGATGTAACAAACAACCATGGTGGCATATAGTCCCGCAAAGAAAATGTTACACATGAAGCACCTGTTAGCATGTTAGGAATATACAAATTATGTCAAAGCATGTATAGATACATGAAAAGTAATGTGCTAGAAAGAAAATGTAGTAAATAATGAAACAATAACCCTGTAGCATGTAAGGGTAGTAAATGTAGATCCCCAGGAGCCTCGGTGGGATTGGTAAGAGGTACAGTGCCAAAAATCATTGTTACATGTAAAGATCTGTAAGAAGTCTGCATTCATAATGAAATACCAAGTGAATGTACATGTGTAAATATACAAAGGTAATGACATGCTATGTATCCATCTAGCATGGAAAATAAATTGTATACATGTACGTATAAGCAAAAAAGTAGTAAGATACAACCAAGATATGAAAAATTATGTATGAATGTGATGAGATGGTTTTGCAAGATGTGAATGTGATAGGAATATTGTGCCCCCAAAAATGTGTGTATGAGACGTAATTCATTTATAAAAGACCCTCGACAATCAAGAATCAACCATAGAACAAGAGTATGTCATTGGGAAATGGTTTTGAAAGAAGTGCTAGAAATATGAATCATGAAGCATAGATTATAAAGTGTAAAATAGTGTGAGGTTCATTTCATAGTGAGACCCTCAGTAGTCGAGTATGAACCATGAGACAAGAGTGTGTCATAGGGTAATGTCGATACAAGTTATGTAAGATTGATGCTTAGAAATAGGAAGTATGGAGCACATACCGTTATAATAGAAATGAGAGACACACGATGCTACTAGAGGGGGAAGAATAAACATGATGCCCCAAGTGTATGATGCATAGAAGAATCTAGTAACATCATTTAAGATGTCATCCTTTTCATGGTCAAAGCCAAATGGAGAAGCATCGGAGACTTAACAAGTAATGATATGAGGTTTATCACGTAAAAATCCACCGAGGCATAGATTATACATGCCCATTTATCGGAGAAGCACCAAAAATCTATTGGTTCGAAGAATGCACAGGTGAATGATGTGAGATGTGAATTGTTCCAAGACAAAACAATGTAAGCATACAATACTAAAAATTACAAAATACAAGAGAGATAATTGTAATAACACAGAAATAAATCCAACTCAATATGATCTATGTTCCATAGGATAGGTGATGTAAGTCAAGTACATATATGTGGTGAATGTGCAACCTCCCCTAGATCGGTGGGAATAACTCTCACTAACTAAGATTAGAAGTAAAGTTTAATTCACACAACTAATAAGCTAACTCAACACAAATGGTGAGCTAACTCAACACAACTAGTACACCTAAGCAAAGCATATCCCATGAGTTTAGGAAAGCTCCAAGTAAAAATGTAGACACCTAAATTCTGATTTTGCAATCTCATTACAAAAACGCATGTAAATCACTCTTATTCTTCCCAATTCTATTATAATTAGTGATCTTGACTAATTAACTAACGTTTCTTGCCACTTTGGTTGGTTAACAAGCACTTCATTGATCACCAAATCCCATTTGCATTCAGGATGCCATTTTATGGTGAATCGTCAAAACCCTCTTCAAAATAGACAATTAGCATTTATAAGCTAATTAAGCCTATTTTTCCCTTGATTTGGTCAATATGCCCTAGTATTGACTCAAAACCCTCTTCCAACCACTCAAAATCACCCCATTCACCTCCACAACATCTTAAGCTTCAAAATCCTATCCTAGCCTCCTAGTTGACCCTAAGCGGTCGATTAAGGCTCCATACCTCTTAATCACTTGGTAATTCACTAATTGTGATTAGCAAGGCCTAATCATGATTAGCAATTATAATCTAATTTGGGGATTTTAGTCCCACATGCACCAAAATACAAGTTTCTCCCAAAAGGAAAACTATAAAAAGGGTGCACCTCATTCCTTTATATTTTACACACCATGCTTTGATTTGCATCTCATATAATACATATGATTTCTAAGCCAAGTCCAATCCTTGCTTAAAACCTTCAACAAGGTTAGTAGATGAATAATCTAAAGTGACTTAACAAGTCATTTGGAGAGGTCATTTCACCATTGTTTGAGTAGCAACCATAACCATTTGATTTCCCCTTAGGTCTATTTAGGCCCATGTTAGGTAATTGATCATATTAGTAGGCATGTTTAGTTAGTTTTTGCATTGTTTCCATACTAATTAGGCATTCTTTTAAGCTTCTATCTTAATGTTACATTCCTAGACTTAGAGCCCTAGCTAATTAGGTGGCAATGGTGTTATCCTTCCTTGTTTAGCTTTGTAGTTTGCTTTGTAAAGTTTGGGGTGCATTCAAAATTAAAAATACAAGGAAAATAAATATCCTACACTAACACCCCCATTATAAGCATAAAATTTAGGTATTTACATCTTATTTCCATTGTGAAATTAGACTTAAATCTCTATATTGTAGAGTTATGTTGTTCACACGCTTAGCAAATTCTTGTTATACTTAGACATAGTTTTTACATCCTAGCTTTGTCTTGAGTTTTGTGAGTGTTGAGGATACATTCTAGCATCTTGATAACATCATTTTGACACTAAAAATCTTGCTTTCTCGAAAATCTTGGTTCATGTGTCCAAATAGTGTCGTTACATTGCTCACATTGTTATCATCCATTTTACAAGACTTAGACTTTGTTAGTGTTTAGAAACTGGTTTTTAGTATATCTTGTTAGAAGATCGCATCAACATTTCCTTATCATTTAGGCCTTGTTTGTTGCAAACTTGACCTAACTGGTAATATTGTGTTGTCACTATTTGGTTGCAAACCTATCTAGACAAATATTGAGGAATAAACTATTTGGTGTGACTAAATTTTGAGTGTTGTACAACATTGTATTATTCTACAAAAACTAGTGTCATACATTACCTAGCTAGGATAGCTTATTCTTTAGTTCTTAGGTTCACATTGACCTATTGAATTTGTGGCTATTTTATAGTCACCATTATTTTTGATGACTTAGGGTCGTTACACTGTGCAAATTTGACTAGGGTCCCTTGTTAATAAACCTTAGTGGAAATATTTTGCGTTGTACCTTCTATTTTAAGTAATGCCTACTTCGAGAATAAGATCCAAAAAGTTAAAAGCCAATATATTTGGAGGTGAAAACCCTCTTTTAGAGGATAATATCATGATTCACCATAATGGTGGAGAGGAGGATTCTCCTTGTGTGGATGCAGAGCTTCATTTTGGCCATTTTGACGATTACATTTTTCACAACAAACATGAAGTTCTTATGCATGTTGTGGAACTAGGGGCCAAGTTACCTTCCATAATAGACTCTTCTCTTATCACTAACATGGTTTGGGAGAAGAAGAAATAGAATGCCCTCGTCACACTCTTAACAAGATATTAAACCCAAGTCATGCTTCTACTTCTGGATGATAGAATAATGAGGAGGTTCCTTTTGAAAACAATGGGGACTATCACATACCTACAGTTAGGGTTCATTGTGAAGATCGTGAAGACCATGTTCATCATGCACAACCTTCTCCTAACAAAGATCATCACAAAATACCTATTAAAGAGGTGATGTTAGAACAACAAGTCCAAGCCCTCACTCACCAATTGGAAAGTTTGGCATCACATATACATAAGGAACAACCAAAAGTTTTGAAACAAGCAAAACCAAAATCAAAACCAAAATATTTTTATGAGTTCCCAATAAACACTCCTTGATGGGAGGCACAAAAATATCCTTATGAAGAGATTCTCACAACAAATATTGGTGGGAATACACCTAGATTTCATCCTACATGTAGGCCTATGCCACCCATGCAAGATCCACTTTTCAATCAAGAGTGGTCAACAATGAAAAACACCCTTCAAGCATTACAAGAGGGCCAAACCAGTAACAATAACAAGAAATACCATTTTGATGAGTTATGTCCTTACCCATTTGACAAAGCCATGCTACAAGTACCTTTCCCAAGACACTTTGATTTTCCAAAATTTGACAAGTATAAGGGAAAAGGTGACCCTCGTGACCATATTAAAGATTTTTATATGGCATATCAAGAGGTTGTATTCAGCGATAATTATCTTATGTGCTTTTTTCCATGAAGTTTGGGAGAAACAATGATAGAATGGTTTGTACACATCCCTAAGGGATCCATATAAACATGGCCAAAACTAGCAAAGAGTTTCATATGACACTTCTCTTTCAATATAGAAAATGACATTACCATGTTAGATATTTTCAATGCCAATCAATGAAACAATGAAAATTTCGTTGCGTTTTTACAACGATGGAGAGGATTAGCCTACCAATTTCCTTGTTCCATACCCGAAAAACAACTAATAGGCATATTTTTCCCAACCTTCATCTAGACATCACATTCATTTGCAAATGCATTATGGCAACACATTGAAGAGGTTATCGAAAAGGGAGCCAAATTGAAAAAGCATTGTTAGCTATGGGGACTCTAAAACCTTTCTCCGCGTAAACAAAATGATTCCAAGACCAATGAAAAGCCAATTTTTTTAGAATAAGAATAAGCACATCATTAGTGATGGGATAGTAGAATCTTAAGCAAGTACAAGCCCTTCAAAAAAAACTCCTTTGAAGCTTGCAAAGGGAGATCTGCCTATGGAGTATAAACATCGTACTTTCACTCCTCTATCTAAATCAATGTCATCAATACTAAAAAAACTAGAGGGGGTTAATATCATGAAACTACGCCTTATGAGGATGACACGCCTAAAGCATCATAGTTTAAAGATAATGAATATTACTAATTCCACCACATTACAGGTCACAAAACAAATAAGTGTTTGAAGTTGCAGCACTACATCTAGGACTTAATCAAAAGTGGCGATGTGGAGATGGATTCATCCACTCCTAACAAATCCCCCAATACGAAGAATTTTCCTAAACATAATCAGGATAAGAATGTAAATTATGTTTCTAATGAGGAGAATCATTTTGATGCTCTCATTGGTTGTATAGATACACCTGTTGAACATGTCAACACAATAACCCATGTGATATCCCCTAGACTATCTATGTCTAGGCATGTGCCAACAAAGATTGATTATCATATAGTTTCACATACTTATGATAGTAAGGAACCTAGGTTTTAGCATTTCCATCAAAGGATGTCTATCACAAGTAGACCTTGTTTGGTTCTTTGTGCTAGAGAGACCATTCGGGTACCCTGTTCCCCATCTTAATCTCATATTTGGTGGTATGCTTTGGACTCTTCGATCCAAATTATTATTCGAGTTTCCTCCCACTCTTCTTCTAACTCCAATCCAAAATATTCTTAGGATTCACCTCAATATTTTGAAGATTCTCATCAAATCTATTCACTTCATTCAAATCTTAAGTCATAGTCCTCCATTTCTTCGTAGGAATCCTCTATCAATCACCTAAATGACATCTTCCTTTTGAAGATCTATGTGGCCCCAAGTCTCTCTAATCAAACATCTAATTTGGTTCTTGAGCCATGGTCCTCCCTCTCTTCATAGGACCCCATTTCTCACCACCTCAACAACCCCTTCCTCCATCAAAGAGCTTTTGATTCAAAGTCCTAATCAATCATCCAAGTCAACTCCCATGTCGCATTCATCCAATCAACCTCCTATGGTCAAAGAACAAATACCCCTACCGATTGATTCATCTCAAGATGAGGAGATGATCATGAAATTCTTGGGGTCACATGATGGCATTCCCCTATAGGATTACAATCAAGGATTTAATATTGAATTTGATACGCTTGCATATTGAGAAGAAGAAATTGATTCCTTTTGTTGGAATACTAAGGAAGATCCTAAGACCATTGAGGAAGAGCCTATCTTCTCATTACCTAATCATTCTTTATCTATAAGGATTCCTCCATCGCAATCTCACCTTGGGTCACCACCTAGTAGCCCATCATCTACTTCTATATGTGGGGCACCTCCAAGTTTCCCTTCATCATCTATTTGTGGCTCACCTTCTGGTATCCCATTTTCTTCTCACCTTGGGTCACCACCTGGTAGCCCATCATCTTCTTCTATATGTGGGCCACCTCCAAGTAGCCCCACATCATCTATATGTGGCTCACCTCCTGGTATCCCATCTTCATCTATACTAGGGGCACGTCCTAAAACCCCCTCATCTTCAATCTTAGGGATGCCACCAGGTAGTCCTTCATCTTCAATCTTAGGGCCACATCCTTGTAGTCCTTTATCTTCAGTCTATGACACACCTCCCAGTAGCCCATCCTCTTCAATTCTTAGACCATATCCTTTACATCCATCATATTTTTCTTCTATTAATGATTTTGGAAAACCCACCATAATTTATCACATCAATTCTATTCATCCACTTTCTTCTCCCACTTCTCGAGATCAGATAAGTCACGTAGTGGCTTATAGGAAACTAAAACAGTTCCTTCATCAGGCTCAGATCAAAAATTCTAAGAGCTCCAAAGCTCACAATAATTTAAAAAATCTTAAAGTTAGAATCAAATGCGCTTCAAAAATGCACATCAACGTACCCATCAAGTATGAAATAAAGTGCGAAACCTCTAGATAGGGACCTCAATCTCCACACACAGAATCCATGTTTTATGATAAAACACAGTCATCTATTGAGTATGAGCTCACTACGATCATTGAGATCGGGGATAATATGACTCTTGATAAAAAAACATGCATAGTCTTCCTTATCAAAGGAAATTACTAACATTGTTGTTGCATCTTATCACGCCAAGTGACCTTGTCGATCCCACCTTTCAAAATAAATTCAAAAATGCAAAAAGATGAGAAAAATTTCAAAAATCCAAAGGTAAACAAACACACATTACAATCAGGTATTGCATACACATGGATGTTCTTTCTTCCCTTTCTTGCTCTTCTTTTGCAAGTCTTCCTACTATTTTCATCCCTTTGGTGATATTTTGGTCAACCTATTCACATGCATTTTGTGAAAATTATCTCTATGGTATTTGTTTAGCCTTGGTCTTTTATCACCTTGGTAAATTAATGAACGAATGACCTCATAAAGATCCTATCACAATCAACATCTAAAAAACTTGTTGAAATGAAATTTTGGATATATTTATTGACACTAGCCAATGTCATCATCACAATCACTTCCTCCTCCTTCCATCAAGCCATCAGTGGTTCTTAACCCCTTGTCAAAAAAGAGAGCTGAAATAAGTTTTTAGAAAGCAAAAGAATCAATCAAATCAAAAAGCACAAAGTTGAAAGTAAAAGCTAAAAGTAGAAGAAAATTGATATATAACTCTCTCTTGGGGTATTTCCAATCATCTCTACCTGGGATATGGATGCCTAACTGGCAGTAGAGTAATGTTGCGATTAGAAGAAAATACATCTCCATCGTGGCTATAGACACATGGCTGGCGGCGGAGATGTATGACTCTCTCTTCCGTAATCCATTCACAAAAATCAACTTTGAAAATCAATCATTCCTACGCATTGGCTAGGGTGTCTTCACTTGTTGTCTATCAAATCTTCCCTACAAGAGGTAATAAATTTCCATGTGCAAACATGAGATCTCAATGAGAAAACATGATTAGTATACTACCAAATGTTTTTTTGGACCTTGTTTAGACTCTTACTCTAGTTTATATCTTGTCTCATGATTCGTGCTTTTAGCTAATGCTTTTTTTTCATCATGAGGCTTCTAAGATACATTTAAAAATTCCCGTTGTTCTTATACTTTGTTCAGAACATCCATGTGTATAATATTTCCTTTTTGTCATGTTTACGGTCACCTTTGTCCCCTTCACAAAAATAATCTTCCACTTCTTTCTATCATGTGCTTCTTGGCCAACTTACGCTAGGGACATCCTTGCTCCTTCCTAACACGTCATTGGGTTACGTTCATCATCATGTTGAACTTACTCATATTAGCCCTAATTTAACTTCTATGCATGAAGATTTTGCCTTTGAATATTCCCATCTAACATTGGGGGAAATTTCACATCTTCACTTTCTTGCGCATATGCGTGGCATTCTACCCTTGTACATCCCATCTGTCATTGGGGGCATCCACATTTCTTCGTTTCTTGTACATAGCTTTAGAAAACTTCTAGCAAAAAAAAAAATATTCAAATATGTTTAAAAACTCCAAAACATTCAAATATGTTAGTTGGAAAAGTCAAAACATCCAAATAAACAAATTAGTGAGACAAATTCAAAATCCAAAAAAATTAGTAAAAAAAATTCAAAACCCCAAATTTATGTTGGAATTGTGTATTTCACTTCGATACCTTTCCAATACAAAAAATGGAGTCGTTTTGAGGTCAAGAGAAAAATTTACGGCCTCTGGAAGATAGGTAGTGCATCTCGTGTTGCACAGGCACCCAAACACCCATGTTGCAGTCAAAAACTTCAAAAATGAGCTAAACACTACCAACACAGGCACCCAAGCGCCCTTGCATCATGCACATGACACATAGGCACCCTTGCATCATGCGCGCAAGTGCCCATGCACCTTCACGTTTCTCCTTTTCTCCCGTGTAAGTGCCTTTTCTTCCATGTGAGCTCCTTATGATTGGTCCCAATTTCATAGAATATAAATACAAAAATCCAAATTTATCTACCTTTCGAATGCAAAAAAACCGGAGTTGTTTCAAGGTCGGGAACAAAAGTTATGGCCTTTAGGTGCCCATGATGGCATGCAAAATGCCAAAAATAAAAACTTGCTCAACACAAGCGTTCAAGTACCCATGCTTAGTAGACAAATCTCAAAAAGTAAAAACTTTCTCAAAGACAGGTGCCCACCTGTGTGCCCATCTTTGGGAAGTAAATGCCAAAATCTCAAAAATTACTCAAAGATAGGCACCTAGTACTCATCTTTGGCGCAAATGGGTCAAGACACAGAGGCACCCAAGAGCCCATGTTGGCTAGCAAAATCCAAAAAGGAGGCCAACATAGGCGCTCCCGAGTGCATAGGCTCACCCAACATTTCGTAGGCTATAAACTTTGCTCGACCTCAAAACGACTCCAATTCTTTTGCGTTGAAAAGGTATTGAAGCTAAGCTACACAATGGTAACATTAATTTTAACTTTGGATATACCAAAAATTTGTGGTTTTTCATTTTTTGAATGGCTTACATACAATCAATCCCGCATCACTGCATTATCCTCAAAATTGAAATTGGTCCAACAAAACCATCTATTCGACGTTATTGCATGTTGCGTTAGAGTAGGTATTTACCTTAGCTCATGTTCACCTAGGTAATTTATTTACCTTTATTGTATTTATTCTCACCCACTTATGTGTGTGGATATTTCTTTTATCTTATTTAGATATTAGGAGAGATATAGTTCTTTCCTTGATCTATGGTATTGATTAGATCCTTGATGTCTAGTTCTCTCCTAAATCTATGGTCTTGACTAGTTCTTTGATGACTAGTTATTTCCTTGATTTATGGCTTGATCTACGACCTTGAATGGTTCTTAGATTGTTATTCCTTGCCTATTTAAGCAAGGCTCATTCTCAATGTATTGCATTGAGTTCCATAATAATATATGATATTGTTTCTCATTTATTTGCAAAGGTTTTATGTAAAGCTATTTGGGTGAATTGCTTTCATCTTATTGATCGTGGTGTTTTATTAGCATCTATGTTCTTGGTTTGGTACGATCTCGGTTATCATTCCTTTCATGGTATCGAGCAGAGAGATTCACCTGTCTCTAAAAATATTGATTTTTACCTTAAGAGGTAGTGGATGTGACTTTTTTGCGACACCCTAGAATAAGTGCAGTCAGGCAAACACCCATTAAAATCCTTAGCCCTTGGTCATATGGTATGGTCATATGAGGGATTAAAGCTTATGATTCCTACTAGTAGGTGCTTAACTTCAGCCCCCTTTAATTTTAATTGTGTGGTGAAGGCAACAACAATTTATTTTGTTTTAGTGGCAACTAAAATAAATAATAGAGCAAAATATTGAAAAGCTTGTATCTTTTGATCGGTAACTCGGTTTTTAGTGCCATTTTTTACAAAAGTGCTTGTTTTTTTGTGCTCTTTCCATTGGAGTTATTTATGGATGTAATTTTGGCTGAACCCGATGTCCTAAACTTTAGGGAGTTACAGTTTGTACCTATCATGGATTCTAAGAATGATATGATTTTATTTGAAGTATGTGGACTTCAAGAGGATATTGTAAAATTTGTGGAAGAAAATAGATCACTCAAGAAGTGAAATTCTCTTCTACAATCACTCATTCATGATAAGGATACAATAATACACTCCTTGCAGAACAAACTTGCTAGCCTACAACATCACCATCATATTGTGGACAACCATATCCATGCTCCTAGTCCACTTGCAGTTATTGCTCTTGTACCCACTGACATTGATCTGCTAGTCTTTGAGCCTAAACCTGCTTTTGATGCTTCTAAACCTGTGAGGCTTGTTACTGCATGCTCTTCCACATATGTGCCTATTACAGTACCACATGTTGTGTATCCTATTGCTTTCAGCTGCATGGATTTTTAAGAAGCATACCACTGCATTCAGTTCTCGCATGCTCCATTATATGGGTCTCACTAGAGGAGTCATTGGCAAACATTCACAGGGTATTGTTTCCTCTATTCCACATGTTAAGTGGAATTATCATCATGACATTGGTTTTCGATCGATAATTCATTGGGATCACACATTGACAAAGCTCCTTTTTTGTTCACTCAACTCTTTTTGAGGATCATGAGCAACACATGAGTTTTGCACCTTCACTCAAGATTGAGAAACTTGAGATTTTAGCTATCAGACATGATCAACTTGACACACATTTTGATGTTCTTTTGCATGCACCCATTGTGCATTTTACACCAAGTCATATGCAGGCATCTTCTTCATCCATCCGTGTTGATTTGGGGTGGATATCTGATCACTCGTGGCGCAACATAGGCATTCGTTGAGAGGACTCTATAGGCATGGCTCCTCCACCATTAGGCCTCTTGCTCCACTTTCTATACCTTATGCATTGTGATGCTTCTTTTTTTGAGCATTTTTCTTTAACAGGTGTAGTGTATCTCTCTTGTTTGTTGAGAGATTTTGTATCTGTATTTTTGACACTTTTGGCATGTTGACAATATCTCTTATGGGGGATCTATTCTGGTGAATTCCAGTGTTATTTTGTCAGTGTTCGAGTAGTTGATTTTGGGAAACTCATACAAATTTGTAGCATCACTCCACCCATTCAGCAGTATGGGAGGGTGTGGTGTTGATCCTACTTCTTCAGGTTTCGTGTCCTTGCCTTGTTACCTTGGCTTTTCTTGGATCGTGACACTCTGGAGTTTGTGTCCTTACCTTATTGCTTTGGTTATTGTTCTTGGATCGTGGCACACCTATTTGCAGTAGTTGATCGAATTATATTTGGTGTTTTTTTACACTTTTGACATCACCCCATTGACAGTCTCTTTGTATGGAGCTATTCTAGTGAAACCTAGTGTCAGTTGTTTTTGAATTTTGTGATCAAGCAGTGGATTCAGACCACAGTGCACACCAAACTTCTTCAACATTGTACAATTTTTTGAGCCGAGCTTCTTGGGATGCCTTGGAGTAGGTTTTTACTCTCTTTACTTTGTTGTTATTGGTTTTGGGTACCTTGTGGTGTCTTTTTTTCCCAATTATTGTACATGAGTACCTCATTAGGCCTAGTTGTTGGGACTCATACTATGGACATGCCACTTCTATTTTGGCCCCTAGCTTCACTTGAGGGGGGGTGTTAGAGTAGGTATTTACCTTAGCTCATGTTCACCTAGGTACTTTATTTACCTTTATTGTATTTATCCTCACCCACTTATGTGTGTGGATATTTATTTTATCTTATTTAGATATTAGGAGAATATTATCTAGTTCTTTCCTTGATTATGGTATAGTTCTTTCCTTGATCTATGGTATTGAATAGATCCTTGATGTCTAGTTCTCTCCTAAATTTATGGTCTTGACTACTTCTTTGATAACTAGTTATTTCCTTGATTTATGGCTTGATACGACCTTGATTGGTTCTTAGATTATCATTCCTTACCTATTTAAGCAAGTCTCATTCCATAATAATATATGATATTGTTGCTCATTTATTTGCAAAGGTTTTATGTAAAGCTATTCCGGTGAATTTCTTTCATCTTATTGATCGTGGTGTTTGATTAGAAAATGTGTTCTTGGCTTGGTACGATCGGTTATTATTCCTTTCATGTTCTTGTCTCAAATGACATTT
This sequence comes from Taxus wallichiana var. yunnanensis, assembly GCA_018340775.1. Lineage (NCBI taxonomy): Eukaryota > Viridiplantae > Streptophyta > Pinopsida > Cupressales > Taxaceae > Taxus > Taxus wallichiana. Next base: position 995,834,249 of record CM031242.1, on the reverse strand, counting down.
GTATCATCATAATCTACCTCCGTTACCAAAGTTGAGTCTTCTTATTATGTTGGTACTCCCATGCAACATTGAGTTTTCAGGTATTGTGTCATAATACATGAATTCTTTCCATGGGACTACTTGTGTCCTTTGTTTTCCCTTGCATGTGTTATTACTTAGGGCATAATTTTAACCCTTGTTGCTCCAACACAAACATTCGGAACTCGTAACTTGATATCAAAAATATTGGTGCAACTTTATTGAACATTGTTTTTTTAGTATGTGTGATTGTACTAGTTTCTTTGTTAGGTTAGCTAGTTTACTTACTCATATTGCATTACATTGTGTATGTTGCATTGAGTTAAATATCATTTCGCTTTCTTTATTACATTACATTGTGTATGTTGTATTGAGATAGACATCATTTTAATTTCTCTTATTACATTACATTATGTATATTGCATGGAGTTACGTAGCGGTGGACAAATATTAGTAATTTAGTTTTTCATGTTATCTTACATTTTTGTTCATTTCAATAAAGTTTGATGATGTAGACCTAGGGGAAAATGATATATATATATATATATATATATATATATATATATATATATATATATATATATATATATATATATAGGTTCTTATGAGAAGTTTGAATGCAAAGATTGGGCTTGTCCTATATTTCTCCATTATCATTTATTACCATTATTAATTTTAATTCTAAATCAATAGGGGTAATAAACAACCATGTTTATCCATATCCTTATTCTTTCTCAATACACGAGGTTTTACGCCCGTTCTAACCTATTTTCTTCTATCCATTTCAATCATATTTTCGATCGTCGATTGAATTCTTCTATCACCCTATTGAAACTCGAGGGGGCATCCTTCATCATGCTAATTTTCCTTCAAAAATTTATCTTTTTATGCTTTTCTACTATATTTGAAGTGAAGTCACTAATTCACCTCAAACAAGGACAAATGTAGACACCTAAATTATGCTTTTGCAATTTTATTGTCAAAACACACACAAATCACTCTTATTCTTCCCAATTATTATATAATTAGTGATATTTACTAATTAACTAATGTTTCTTGCCACTTTGGTCAGTTAACAAGAACTTCATTGATCACCAAATTCCATTCGCATTCAGGATTCCATTTTATAGTGAATCGTAAGCCAAAACCCTCTTCAAAATAGACAATCAACATTTATAAGCTAGTTTAATTAAGCCTATTTTCCCCTTGATTCGATCAATATGCCCTAATATTGACTTAAAACCCTCTTCCAACCACTCAAAATCACCCCATTCACCTCCACAATGTCTCAAAGCAAGATTCAAAATCATATCCTATCCTCTTATTTAACCCTAAGCGGTTGATTAAGGCTCCACAACTCTTAATCACTTGGTAATTCACTAATTGTGATTAGCAAGGCATAATCATGATTAGTAATTCTAATCTAATTTGGGGATTTTAGTCCCACATGCACCAAAATAAAAGTTTCTCCCAAAAGGAAAACTATAAAAAGGGTACACCTCATTCCTTTATATTCTACACACACACCATGCTTTGATTTGCATCTCATATAATACATATGATTTCTAAGCCAAGTCCAATCCTTGCTTAAAACCTTCAACAAGGTTAGTAGATGAATAATCTAAAGTGACTTAACAAGTCATTTGGAGAGGTCATTTCACCATTGTTTGAGTAGCAACCATAACCATTTGATTTCCCCTTAGGTCTATTTAGGCCCATGTTAGGTAATTGATCATATTAGTAGGCATGTTTAGTTAGTTTTTGCATTATTTCCATACTAATTAGGCATTATTTTAAGCTTCTATCTTAATGTTACATTCCTATACTTAGAGCCCTAGCTAATTAGGTGGAAATGGTGTTAGCCTTCCTTGTTTAGCATTGTAGTTTACTTTGTAAAGTTTAGGGTGCATTAAAAATAAACAAATACAAGGCAAATAAATATCCTACACTAACACCCCCCCATAAGCAAAACTTAGGTGGGTAGTGAAAAAGGAAAGTGGGTCCCGGAAACAAGGTCTGGTGAGGTACCCACGTAGAATGCATCTCTCACAATGTGGAGAAAAGGAGAAAACCCAGTGGGAAAAACTCCCCCTAAAAGAGAGAAATGAAGAAGTGAAGTAGGAAGAAGTGAAGATGATGAAGTTGTTGATATGGATACAAGAAAGTCCCCAACAAGGCCTGCTAAGATGATGAAGATGAAATGGGAAGAAATAAGGACCTAAAAGAATTCAAAATTGGATGAGAACGATAAATAACAACAAGTAGAACTTTCTCCAAAGATCACAATAAGTACTGCACAAAAAATAAGATGAATATTGGAAAACCATTAAGACAATGGCATAAAAGAATAGAGGAAAAAGGCCTTGCACCGTAGAGGAATGGAGAAGTTGTGTGAACATGCCATGCTAAATTAATACGAGAATTCATAATTCTTACTGAGGAAGACACAATGATCCTCAATATGAGTTCGAAATAGGCACCTTTTTAGATACCCATTTACAATGCATGTACAAAATTATTCTCAAGAGAAACACATGCACTAAATGTTCTTATTGCAGAAAGAAGAAATGAAAAAAATAAGTCATTGTTGGGGCTTTGGTCTCCTACCAAAATGGCCCCCACCCTCGTTATTCAAAATGGATTTCCGAAAACAAACCAAGTGATCATCATCTTCTTCATCATCCATTGTGAAAATCCTCCCAAAAAGTGGTACTTTATAACTTAGTGAATTTTATAATATAAATAGGACTAATGTGTGGGAAATTAAAAATATAAATGTTTGCAAAAGACAATGTTTAATTCTAAGCTACCGATCAAAAGTTATTACAATAATGATTTTGCATAAATAAGGCCTATTTTAAATAATATTACACTCAAGCATTAAAAATACACTAGATGAAGGTGAACGTAGCCTTTCAAAAATCATTAGAATTGCACACGAATGTAGATTACAATGGTTTAATTTTTGAGGGGAATTGACCTCCTACCAACTTGAGCCTCACACTTCGTCTTCGTCAGGCGAAGATACAAGCTTAATTAAACACTTAATTCCTTCCATGCAAATATTTTCCAAATGACTTATTTTCCAAAAGGCATGAAAATGGTAATTTTTGAATGCTAAAATCATACAAGCTGGAAAATAATAAAAATAAGGATTAATAGTACCCTTTAGCCACTTAGATGTGGGCCCACCAAGGAAGAAGCATTGTAGGAGTTGGTTTTAGGGTTTAAAACCCCAATTTTCATGATTTTCTTGATATGAGCTATTATGGTGCCACTTAATGGCTGAAAATCAATGCAAAGTAGGTCATTTTGGGCTTCGAGAGGCCAAATATAGGTTATGTAGGTTTATTTTCAACTTGCGGGGTGTTTTTCGCGAGGTTTGGGGCATTTTTACACGTCATCGAGGCATTTTTTACATATTTCAAAAAAAATTAATGCTCGAAACTCCCTCCCTAAGGTTTTACTCACACTCTAACACTATTTTGATGGGCAAGGATGCAACCCAGATCTGCAAATGAGCCAAAAATGTGGCTTTGATGATCAAAACAACAACCCAGATCTGAGGACACCCTTGCTGATTTCTGAGTGAAACCAAATTAGAATCACATTGAAAAATGCCTTTGGAAGATTCCCTACAAAAAGTAATCACCCAAACACATTTCTATAAGCTTTGTCATGCATAGAAATGACCGCCTCTACGAAAAACTTCAAATATTTCTCCTTTACCAACAATAAAGTAATATGATTTTTTGCAAATAACAATCTCAATTGAAAAACTTGTAGGATAAAACCAAAGACACTCAATACCGGATCCACTCGATAGTATATCGGATAAGTGCCTGATCTACTAGTTTGAAGAATGCACAGTGAATGATGTAAGGTGTGAATTGTTCCAAGATAAAACAATGCAAACATACAATACTGCAAATTATGAAAATAAAAGAGAGATAATTGCAATAACACAAAAATGACTCCAACTCAATACGATAAAATATAATAATGTAAGAGATGTATATATAGGAGGTGAATGTGTAACCTCCTCCTAGAATCATGATAATCTCCACCTAGAATAGTGGTAACCAACAACTAGAATTATGTATTCAAGTGGTGACTAACACCTAGAATAGTGTAGTCAAGTGGTAACCAACCCCTAGAATAGTGTATTCAAGTGTGCACCTAAGAAAAAATATTCCATAAGTGTAGGGAAACTCCAAGTGAGGTGGAATATCCTGAGTAGGATAATACAAATAATGCATTAACACCATTGTGTATTCTTCATCAGTGAAAGGTGGTAGTGGGAAACCATATGCATACTAGCGAGTAAGATTTTGTGTATAGCCAAGAAATAAATAATTGTAAATAGAAACATGATCAAAAGGCATGGGAAATGTGATATCAATATGATAAGGATCCAAAATACCACCAGTGTAGTCAAACAAAGACTACCCAAGTGTAATTGGAGAAGTGCATGCAAGGAATACTGATAGATGGAAGACACGAAGGCCATAAACAACAATGATGTGAATATATCCATGATAGAGTTGACGAGAATGAGGTAGAGGGAGGAGATCAACTAGTGTGAATCCTATATGATCCAAGCCATCATGTGTGCAATTAGTATAAGTAGGATTAAATGGAATGTGTTGCCAATAAGAGTTATTTATGAAACGATTGCACATAAAAGGAGAAAACATTGATGTAGGGTGCTCATGGGAAGATGAGGAAGGTGGTATGATGTCCAATGTATGGAAAACCCCCAAAAAATTACCATAACATTAGTAGAAGGAGGGGGTTTCTTGAATTGATATTCACCAGGGCCAATAGAAATGAAAGTATCATTGAAGTAGGATTCATCTATCTCGATAGGAGTAAAGTTAAGATTGCATAATGTGTCATCGTTAAGCTCAACATTATCCACCTCATCATCAAAATAATTCTTGTTAGCATTGTCATGCTAGATAACAATATCAAGGATATTGGTAAGAAGTGAGCTAGATGTAGGAGTGAGAGGAGTCTTAGCGGACGGAATGGTGGTGGTCGTTGGAGTAGAAAAGGTGGGGAAATGATACCAATAGTGTGAGTGGGAATGGATGGTATGCTTGTAGAGGTGGAAGAAGGACATGAAGCACTATATTTACTAATATCATATGTATTAATATTACTATATGGAATATGTTGCGATAAAGGAATAGGTGTAGCGATATAACAAGGTCTATGCCGCATAACTTGAATGGATCGAGGTCAACAACAATGGAATGTTCATAACTATCATGTAAGAATTTAACATAACGATGAAGCGTAGATGGTACCACGTGCATTGCATGAATCTAGGGTCTACCATGTAAGAGATTAAATTGAAATAAGGCATCAATGATAAAGAATAATGTAGGCATAATCTTAGACCTAACTTGTAATAATACCCGGGCATGTGCAACTAGTAGAATCATAGCCACAAATGAGAGTGGAATTCTTAGAAATTAGATTATCAATAATGCCAATTTTCTTGAGAAGAGAGTGAGCACATAGATTTATAGTAGATCCGTTGTCAATGAGTACATGTTTGACATAAATGGATCCAATAATAGTGGTGATAAGTAAAGGTGCAAATGGATTGTCAACAACATAGGGAGGTATGTCCTCATCACTAAATGATATAACATGTGCCATATTTTTTGAGATTGGTGAGATTTGTGAAGGCCATTGGTGGATTATAGCTTTCAATGTGATAGATAAAGAAGGGCGGCTTCTAATGTATGACAAAAATCGTGTGTACTAAGTAAGAGATCATAAAGATAATTTTTTGCAGGGGTATTATTGAGCTACTAAATGATGCCAAAAACCTTAGAGGTAGTGGTGGGAACCATGGAGGTGATGGGTGGTGGAACAATAGTTGGTGGAACAATAGGAGGGTAAGTGCGGTGAGTCGTGACTATATTGATTGTTGGATCAACCATATGAGTAATAAAATGGGGAGGATATTGAGTACGAAGTTACATAAAATCAACAACAATAGTAACCATGCCAAAAACCTTATTTGGGTTGAAAGATAGATAAGAAGATGGATCCATGAATTGAGAATAAGAATAGAAAATTTGATACATGATCAGAAGGTAGGGTTTAAATGATTGGGTTCTCCAAATGATTTAATAAATATGGAATTTGTAAAACCCTAGATATTGCAGAGTCACGTATGATAAATAAATGATAAAGTACAAATTTATGCCTAATGTTGGGATTGTGTAGACTAGAATAGCTAATGAACAAGTAATAAAATGTAATATCCTAATGAACATGAAGGGAAAATTGTAATCTAAATTATGCTTGATTGTACTAAAATGTAATTCCTAGCATAATCTAATGCAAATGTAAATAAATAAGTAAAGAAATAACTAAAATACACCCAAGTAAACTAAGCAATAAAATGTATAAAACCTAATGTGTAAAGAGGGTTAGAAGAGCCTTAACTAATTTGAGGATGTCATAGGATTGTGTTTCAGTGATGAGTGATTGAAATATGAATAGGGAGACCATCATGTACAAGTGCTTGAGAAAATGTAGATCCAAGTGATTTGGGACCTGGGGTGCTTGGAAAAAGGGATTGGGGCACCTAGGGCACCTTGGTCCGCAATCTAGGTGTCCTAGTTCATGTGCGGGAGTTCCGGAAGCCAATTTCACAAAGTTTCCAGATGATGTGAATCCTTCACTTGCTTGTCACATGTATGTGTATTTTAGCTCACTTATGTCACTATAAACCACAATAAAGGAATCATCTACAAAACCCCAAACAAAGCATTCAAAACCCTAAAAAAGAAAGATGCATATAAAGGGGTTGGGTTGTCCTCAGCTAAAAATTGATGGACTTATCATTGAGTGTTACACTACATCTCAGACCCAATGTAGTTCTGTGTGTGTGTGTGGAATTGTGCCCTAGGTTGCTCTTGTGTTAGTCACACTTTGTGAGTAGTGAACAAGTAACTAGATGTAGAATGTAAATAATGTGTGTATGGAAAAAATAGACTCCCCTCCTATGAAGTGTGATGTAGATGAACCAACCTTTGTGCCTTGTGATGGAGCTAGATGGATGCAAATGGAGCTATAGATGCCTTGATGGATGCAACCTTAGGTGGTGATAGCTAGTGCTTAGTGCTTAGTGTTTGGTCCCTTATTATGATCACATAACTTTATATTTATATGATTCCCTCACTTGAATTTCATAATTAACCCTTGAAAAGTTGACTACAAAAAGATAAGATGCTCAAATGGCTAGAAAGGACCCAAAAAGTGAGAGTAAAGTGTAAAGAGGATAGGGGCACCTAGAGGGGACAAGGGCACTAGTGGCATCCTGGTTGGGCGCTCTAGTCTAGAAAAGGTAAAACTGAAGTATGAAAAGATAAATTGGCCAATAAAGGTGCAAGACCAAAAGTAAAATAGAAAGTAATAAAATATGGCCAAAGACATGGGTTAATCAATACTCTTCTTTGCTTAGGAACCATGTAAATAGTAGTATGTGATCGAGACTAAATAATGACTCAAAGTGCGTGATTTTGTGTCTACATTTCCCCCACTTTATGTTGGTGAGCAAAATGCTTGGTAACATAAAGTAGATAGAGATGCATACTGATATCCATGTAGATCGATGTAGAAAGCATGTCGAGGGACTAGAAAAAGCATGGAGTGATAAAAAGATGGAGCATGGAGACTAAAGATGTAAAAAAAGTGTAAAAAGGTGATGAGAGTGAACCTAGGGTGAAAGCATGTGTGAATGCCAATGTGTGTGATGTACCTACATGTTAGTATCGATGTGTGTGATGTTTTGTGTTGTTTTTGACTACTTGCTTCCCATATAGATGGACCTACAAAGAGAAGATGATCAAGTAGTCAAATACACATGTATATGTATAAAAAATGTGTGTAAAGATGCATGTATGTATGTAAAATCATGTATGTAAAATAAAATGTTGAAAATGTGAAAAAGGAACATGTGCACCTGATCCATGATGATGAGAAAAAGGTGTAGAAAGGATCCTATAGATGATGTGAATGAATGTGAGTTTTTTGGGTGATCTCATGCCATTGACAAAGAAGTGTAGGGAGGAAAGTCTGATTTATCCTCCAACCTGTAACTACTTCCCAAAACTAAAGAGATCTCTTTACTATTTGTTTTTTGGGTGATCTGATGCCATGGAAGAAGTAGTGTAGAGAGGAAGGTTTGATTTATCCTCTAACCTTTAACTACTCCCCAAAATAAAACACCACTACAGATGATGTGTACCAACATGTGCTAAGGACAATCTACCCTGTAAAATTGTTGTGTATGTTTTGTAGATTTGTGTGCTAAACCACTCATTGTATAACCCACTATGTCATGGATGAAAACTGAAAATTTGAACTATAATGGTACATGTTGTGTTGTGTTGTGTATGTATGGGTGTAAACCCAAATGATGCCCCCCTCTTTGGGGGTGCATGTGACATTGTTGTAGGAGGATGTGGCCCCAAAAGAGGACCAACCACTATAACTAAAACTTGTGCCATGTAGGGGGAAGGGATGTGCTTGGTAAAAACCAAGGCACATGCAAACAAGTGGCTAGAAACAAGTGTTAGTATGAACAAACATGCATGTAGAAGAAAAGTGTAAGCTAAAGAAAATGTGTAAGAAAATAATGTAAACACCCAAGAAGATAATGTAGACCACATGAAAAGTGGGTTACAAACATGGGACACCACTCATGATGTCACAAGACAATCAAGGCCATAATGAAGAATCCAAAACAAACAAGTGTGCACACAAGACAAAGGGAAAATCCCACAAACAATTTCAAACAATAACAAAAAATACAAGTAATGTACATAACCATGGTAACAAATAATCCTGTAAAACAAATGTTGCACATGAAGCACTTGTTAACATGTTAGAAAGATAAAAATGTATGTCAAAATCATGTATAACCATGATAAAGTAGTGTGCTATGAAAAAAATGAAACAATAACACCTGTAGTGTATGAAAGTGGATGCCCCCAGAGCCATTGTGGGACTGGTACTAGGTACTGTGCCAAGCATCCATGCTACATGTAATGGATCTATATAATCTGTGATCACAACTAGAAAAGAAAGTGAACGTGCATGTGTGTATGATAAAGATAATGACATACAAGATATCTATCTAGCATGTGTAATAAAGTGAACATATAAGTAAATGTAAGAAAGAGTAAATGCAACCAAGATATGTAATATGATGTGGATGGATGGAATGGAATGCAAAGTGAATGATAGGATCCATGTGCCCCCAAGTGAATGGAATTGTATGCAATGAGGTTCATTTGTTTATGCCCCTCAAAAAAGTTCAAGAATGAACCATAAATGAGAGTGCATCATTAGGAAATGGTGACTATGTGTATGTGTGTATGTGATGATGATGATGATGATGACATGATGATGTGATGTGTGATAGAGATCTAAGTGTGAGGATGTGTGATGATTTATCCTAAAGTGTATATCACTATAAGATGAGTAGGAAAGTGATGATGTAGCATAAAGCGTATATCACTAAAAGATGCTAGAGGAAGTGATGATGTAGCCTATAGCGTATATCACTAACCTAGGAATGTCACATGAGAAAAGGATTGAATGGTTGAGTGTGGGAATGTGATGTGGTCCATTTGTGATGTATACCCTCAACAGTCTAGTATGGACCATGAGACTAGAGTGTGTCATCGGGTAGTGAGTGCAGTGCATAAAATTAGATGTGTAAAATTCATAATATGTGTAGTAGATGTGGTGATGAGAAATTATCATGTGATGTGTAATGTGTAGTGTGTAATGTAGGATGTATAGTATGTAATGTAAGATGCATAGATGATGATATAAGATGTGTAGATGTATAATAAATGTAAGTCATAAGATGTAAGATGTAGGATGTAGGATGTATGTATGTAAGATGTGTGAAGATGCATGTGATGTGTAGTGTCTATTGTGTAGTGTGTGAGGTTCATGTGTATAGGATGCCCTCAACAGTCAAGTGTGAACCAAAGCACAAGAGTGTGTCATTGGGTAGTGATGATGTATATGTGTATCAAGATGTATGAGTAAGGTGAGTATAAGACACATGTCAAAGCTAGGGGTGATATAGATGCAATGCCCCCAAGTGTGTAAGATGAATAATTCAATCATGTAATGTCATCTAGAGGTCATCATTGTCATGGTCAAAGCCAAATGAACAAGCATTAGAGACTTGGTAAGAAATGGTGTTAGTTGATCACGTAATGAGCCATTATGGCATAAGTTGTACATACCCATGGCATATTCCTCATTAGTAAAGGGTGGTAATGGACACCCATGTGCATACCAATGAGTGAGATTATGTAGAGCCAAGAAAGGAACTATTACAAATGAACACATGACCAAAAGGCATGGGAAATGATATATCTGTATGATCAGGATCTAAAGTACCCCCAATGTAATCAAGCCATGATTTTCCTAATGTAAGTGGTGAAGAGAGGCTGTCACAAGCAAAAAATTGTGAGGTGGAAGACACGTAGACCATAAGCGACAGTGATAATGTGAAAAAATCCATGATAAAGATGAGAAGAATGTGGTGGAGGATAGAGATCCTCAAAAGAAAAACCTAGATGATTCAAGCCATCATGTGTACATACTATGTCATCACAAGTAGGATCGAATGGAATATGTTCCCAATAAGAATCATTCATGAAAAAAGTGTGCATGTGAAAGGAGGTTAGAGTGATGGAGGTGGCACATGAGAAGGTGGAGGAGCTAGCTAAATGATGTCGATGTAGAGGACAGGCCCCCGATAAACAATCATAAAAGTAGTAGTAGTAGGGGAGGGAGGTGTAGATGTAGTTGGTACAAAATCTATCATGCAAATGACACCTTCAAGTGGTGGTAAATGTGGTATCTCATCTATGGGTTGTGGGTCATTAGTAGTGTCAGCCCTTAGAATAGGAAGTGTAGTATTTGGATCATGGTTGCAATATTTGTATGGATGACGATCATGAAGAATAAGTATACTTGACACCCTCATGTAGAAATTTGACACAATGATGTATTGTAGAGGAAACAATTGCATGGCATGGAGCCATGGCCTACCAAGTAAATAATTATATGAAACTAGAAAGTCAATGAAAAAGAAGATTGTGTTGAGAGTTTTTGGTCCTACATAGTGATAGGTAAAAAATGTGACCTATGCATGGATGAATAGAGCCATCATATGCATGAAGAGAGAGACATGATGGACTAACATTAACAGCCTAACATACCAATATTTTCAAGGAATGACATGGGACATAGATTAAGTTCAAATCCATTATCGATTAAAGTACACTTGATACCCATATTGTAGATGTGAATCATGATATGCAAGGGTGGATCATTATCAAAAATAGAAAGATCAACATGAGGATTAGATGGGAAATCAATATGTTGAGAAAATGCATCAAAAAATAATTATATATGGAGTTTGGATGCATATCAACAGGAATGTGAGTAGTAGCAAGGAGATGTTGTACTCTATGTCTTAAATCAGGATTGGCAAGCAAGAATTCATTAATTGAGATACTCATGATGATAAAGAAACAAGGATCCTAATAACATGTGTAGATCAAGTCAGGTTCACCAAAATGATTATGCTAAAATGTAATATCCTAGCCTAATCTAATGCAAGTTTTGCAATAAATAAATGAATAATAAATGAATGAAATACACCCAAACAAACTAAGAAATAAAATGTATGAAACCCTAATGTGCAAAGAGGGTTAAAAGATCCTTAGCTGATTGAAGATGTTTTGGGATTGTATGTTGTAGTGAAGACCGATGAACAGAATGGGAGACCATCACACAAGAGCCTAAGAAAATGTAGATCCGAGTGATTTGGCTGGAATAAGGGTCTAGAAAAGGATGGGATTAGGGTGCCTTGGTCTGGGGCACCTTGTTCTATGCAAGAGGTCCAAAACCACTTTCACAGAGTTGTCAAATGATGTGAATCCTTCGTTGTTTTTCACGTGTATGTCACACTTAGGTCATTGATGTCATTGTAAACCTGTAATAAAGGAATCACCTAAAAACCCCAAGAAAAACATCAAAACCTAAAAAAGAAAGATGCATATGAAGGGGTTGGACTATCCTCAGCTACCAAATTGATGGACTTATCACTGAGTGTTGCACTACATCTCAGACCCAATGTAGTTCTAGGTGTGTGTGTGTGTGTGTGGAATTGTGCCCTAGGTTGCTCTTGTGCTAGTCACACTTTGTGAGTAGTGAGCAAGTAACTAGATGTAGAATGTAAATAAATGTGTGCATGGAAACAATAGACTCCCCTCATATGAAGTGTGATGCAAATGAACCAACCTTTGTGCCTTGTGATGGAGCTAGATGGATGCAAATGGAGCTATATATGCCTTTGATGGATGCAACCTTAGGTGGTGATAACTAGTGCTTAGTGTTTGGTCCCTTATTATGATCACATAACTTTATATTTATATGATTCCCTCACTTGAATTTGTAATTAACCCCAAAAAGGCCAACTACCAAAAATATAAGATGCTCAAATGGCTAGAAAGGACCCAAAAAGTGAGATTAAAGTGTAAAGAGGACAAAGGCACCTAGAGGGGATGAGGGTGGGCTGGCAGCATCTGGTGGGCACTCCGGTCGGAAAAGGTGAAAACAAAGTATGAAAAGAAAGGCACTCCAATAAATGTGTAAGACCTAGAAAGTAGGATAGAAAAATAAAAGATGGCCAAAGACATGGGTTAATCAATACTCTTCTTGTTTAGGAACCATCCAAATAGTAGTATATGATCGAGACTAAATAATGGCACAAAGTTCATGATTTTGTGTCTAAATCAGATAAAAGACTAGGGTGCTTAGAACAAAGGGTGCCTAGGTTCCAGAGACCTATGATGATCATGAATTTACCTATAACCCGCAAAGAGAAGATGACCTATAAAACCATCGCACTACATCAAATTCCAAAAAAAAGATATGATATGGGGAGTGGATGACCACGATGGTCACCCTTGAGTGAACTTATGACTAAGCATTTCACTACATCTTAGACTCCATGTAGTTCTTGAGAGTGTATGATAATGGTGCCCAAGGAAGTCCTTGTGTAAGATGCACTAAATAGCGGGCTAGATTTGCTATAAGATGCAAATGTGTGGATGAATAAAAGAAACTTCCCTTCTTATGTGTGTATGTAGAAAATGTAGTCCTTGTCTCTTGTAATGGATGTTAGACATATGCTCTTGAATTCCTTAGATGTCTTTAGATGCAAGATTGGGTGATTGATATATATGTTTAGAGCTTGGTCATTTATTTTGGTCACATAACATTGTATTTATCTCGATTCCCTTGGTTGAATTTCATAATTGAAATATGGAAATTTGACCCATAATAAAATAAGAAGTGTAAAAGATAAAAGAGGCCGAAAAAGAGGTGAGTAAGATACAAAGAGGTCGGGCGCCGGGCATTGACCTCCTAGCTAGGTGGTGGTGTCGAGTCATAAAAGATAAAGCAATAAATACCGGACTACATGGGTGTAGGGTGTGCAAGACCAAAAAGAAAGCAAGAAACACAAACAAAAGGCCAAATATACCCGTCAATTACTAGTTTTCTCACTTAGGAATCATGTAAATGCAAGTATGTTGTTAGGACCTAGAAATGTACCCAAGTGCATGATTTTGTGTCTACAAGTGTAATGGTTCATTACAATTAGGCATCTGAATGAAGCTCTCATGGAATTCTTTAAGAAGTGATTGATCATTGTTATATGAGGCCATAAGGGCCCTATAATGCTTAAGGTGCAAATAAGGATATGACGTCTTTATCAAACAATGGGAATGTAGGCATGGAAAAATTCTTAGGAAATGATGATTGGAACATCTATTGTGGAATGGGATTTTCATAAATGGTATTAGAATCAATGCTAGATAATGTTATTTTCTCTCAAGGGTCGAGTTTGAACCTTTCATTTTAAATCACCTACTACATGCATAAGGGAAAGGACCTCTTGAGGATATGTGGAATAAATCTCAGAGGCTCATTCAAAGGTTGCATTTACCATTAAATGTAGCCATAAGGATGTTATTTCTTTTGAAATTCATATGAGGTGATGTCTCATGTGTAACTACCTTGGGTAATACTTGGGGTTCTATGGGTTTGGCCTCATGTTGGGGATCTAAAGGGATATTATCCATAAATGAAATATCCACACTAGGAGAAGAAGCTAAAGCTAAACAATTTGCATCAACATGTTCATTTATGCTAAGAGAATTAAACACATTATCATTTACAAGTGAAGTAGATGTACAAGTATTGCTTTTAATTTCAATAGAATAAGTATAAACATAAGTTGAATAAATAATATTATGTGCAATTGGAATAGAATCAACTGTATTATTAGTGTATGCAAGAATATCAATAATAGTAGCAAGAAGATTATTTTAACATTCATTAGAAGGAATAAAAACATGAGTAGAAACAAGTGCAAGATACATATGAATAGTACCATTATTAACATTACTTTTGCATTCAAGAGGAAGAGTAGAAACAAAATTAAGGTCATGTGCAATAAAATAATCATCATACATATCATCACTAGGGCATTCACTATGGGTGGATTTTGAATCACTATCATAAATACAAGGAATACCATCAATCAATGTAAGAATGGAAGGGATATCCTCCTCATGCAAGATAGAAACAATCTCATCATCACTAGAATCTATGAGATCTATGGCCTCAAGAGGAGCATCACTAGGTGTGGGGGAAGATGGTTAGTCACCATCACTTTCCCAAGCATCTATATTACCTTCAAGACTAGGGGTAGTAGTACAAGCCATTTCATAAGTATTCCCTAGATTGTTGGATGTTGCGAGAGGAAAACTAGGAGTAACATTATTAGTGACGTTGATTATGGGGAATTTCTCTTGTAATATTTCCATAATAGATTGAGGGGTTGCAAAATATGGTGTAAGAGGAATATATTAAGGTGGGTTAGCAAAAAGAGGTGGCGAGAACTCGAAAAACATTAGGGCGAGCCTCTTGATCATAATTGAATACTATGTCATCATTAGTGGGAGCGAGATAAAAATGGTTACTTGTAGTATCATTAGTAAAGGTAACATTACTAGAGGAAAATTCATAAGGGATATCATCGAAAGTGGGTCAGCCTCATAGTTATGAATTTTGTTTAAAAACCAAGTGGTAGAGCCATAATTTAAAGTACGATGAATATGAACATACCTAGAAGTATAATTAGATTTTTCAAAACCACAAGTAATATGGGCACTGGTTAGAGGAATGGTAACCCTTACGGTTTAACAAAGCTCTATAACAAACCAAAACCATATAAAGAAGAAGGGATAAAACTAGAAACAATACACATATGCCCTAAGGCATTTCTAGGGTTTAGAGATCAACATGCCTAATACACAAGGAACCAAGAATATCCTATATTAGGTGAAGGATTCGATCAAAAGTGGGTTCACTAAAATGTTTAACCATTAATTAATTTTTGGGTCAATTTAATTAGGTTTTACTTGCAATAATATACCAAATATTATGCTACTAAAAGCATTCATATTTACACCTTAGATCATAACAATCAACCATACAATGAAGCAGATATAATTTAAAGCATAAAAAGGATGGAAAGAAAGAAATTAATTGGTTTATAATATAGTAATGATGTGTTGATGACTAATTTGAGCAAGGGAAAGATCTAAAATATGGAATAATCATTTTCTAGGGTTGTAGAATTCTTGGGTTAGGACCTTATAAAGAGGTCAATATCGGATGGTATGGTTCAGACCAAACCACAAGTTTTTGGACCTTCGGGTAGTTGAGATCTTTCTTATTACATTAACTTTGAACCCATATTATAAACACAACAAGATCTATAAGACTTGTTTAGACAATACTCCGGTAGTCCATGGACAAATGTAGTGCAACCACAATACTTGTAAACCATAGTAGATCTAGCTATATCTCACCCATCCTAGACATGATTGGTCTATGTTAATATAAGATAAACATAAAAAAATGGATGTCACATAAAATAGACATAGGTTAATCCCGGAAAACCATTTTTGGGTGAAAACCCTAGTAACAAAAATATTTCTTATTGGATTAACTTTGAACATGACTTATAAACAAAACAAGATCTATAAGACTTTGTTTAGACAATACTCAAGTAGTCCATTGACAAATGTAGTGAAACTTCAATACTTGTGAACCATATCAGATCCAAATATATCTCACCCATCCTAGGAATGGTTGGTATATAGAACCACTAATCATGATAATTGTTACAATCGTTTCTCCTAGTTTTATGCTCAGAAATTAAATCCTTTAAAAGCACTAGCATGCTTTAAATTAATCCATGAATTTACAAATAGATAATCCTCATATTCTCTCTAACTATCACTTATTCATGAATTACAATAAATTATCCATGTTTATCCACACCTCTAATCTACCAACCTAGTTAGATAAATGTTGACAATACATCACAATTACACTTCAACATTGTACATGTTTTCTACACACCATAATGCAGCTCCCACTACACACTATCACCATGCACATTCCTGCTAAAATTTGTTAGCCATGCTTAGCCTTCTAAAACACATTGTACAAGTCCCACATAATTCTCTTGTGCTATAACTACACACATAATTTTGCATAAACCTTTCTTGCACATTAGTATCGAACAATGACTATTCAACATGACCCACTGCACAATAAACCTTGCAAAATGTTATGAAAATAAAAACAATCCCAAGATTTTTTACAACTCTTAGCATGATGGTGGTTATGTTATTTGTCTATCTCCAAAGGAATGTTTTTGTATGCGGGGTATGTATTTATAAAAAACCATTCAATCTAAAAATGATCATTTTCCCATGCGTTGGTGCATTTTTTATCTATATTAACAAATGGCCATGTTAATATGTGCATTCCCTATATTTTGGGACTTTGTAAGACAACAATAGTCAACTATCTCTCCATGGTATGAAACATCTTTGCATAACATCACCTTCAATGCTTTAAATTTATGCCTATAGTTTGGATACATGTTATCGGTTATTTTCTATTCAAGCACTATCACTATGTGCTCTACCATACTTGTTGATTTGTGTTTGTGACCTTGTTTTGTATATGTTGTATAGCTTGTGCAAGCCATCAATGAGTGGCTTCCACTTGTGCTCTATACCACTAGAAGTCACAAATAATGTTGGAAGGCCAAGTTGTATAATTACAAAGATGTTCTTTTTAAGATCTTTTTGCAAGTAGTCAAGTGCAATCTATATTTTTTCAATCCACATATCTAACGTCATATTAGAGAAAATAATTTAAATTTGGTTTGTATTTAATATCTCTTACCAATATATTTTAGAAGTGATTTTCGTATCTTGATCCACATGGCTTGACCAACTTTGAAGAACTCGTGATGTGATTATTTTCCGGATCTTCGATTCATATTTATACAAAAATAAAATGAATGTAGAAAGAAATACATAGTTTAAACACATCAATAAAAACTGAATTGGATAACACCAAATTGGCTATTGAAGATAATTCTTTGATATCTAATTGTCTAGGTAAGCCAACAATGAGACCACACTCAACAATGAGGAATCATATGATTTGTATCACAATGCAAAAACAACATTCACTTAGCCCTGAATAGGACATTGAGACGTGTAATCTATGCCACCACTTGGACCCCCTTTGTGGATCATATCTCATTATCTAGAGTGTTACATATCTCCAACTTTTTACCTTACATATAAATACACAATTCTTTATCTTTTTCAAAGAAATCACATTGCATATGTGTGATTTCCACGCACTTACACATATATCCCATTTAAATGATTTTACTCTCATTTATAGGGTTGAAAAAGGTGACTATTTATAATGGATACACCTTTCCATTTAAACCTTTTGAATTTAATACCACATAATACTTGATTATTTCCAACACAATGTTTTAGCACCTATTATCACCAAAAAACAACACCCTCGATTTGTCACAGAATGGATGAGCAATCAGTGTTTTTGGGTAACATGGGATTGTCTCTCAAGTTGTGGGACTTGCTACTTGAGACAAACCTTTAGAGAAGGATGATTCCTCTACCTAATCCTAATGTTAAAACTACTCCTATATATGAAAGAAAATATAACTAATCCTAATCTACACATTCCAAGGGACCAGGGTTAGAAGGAGAGAGGGTTAGAAAGATGCATGAAAGGGAAATCCTAAGCTAAAAGGGTGGTGATAACACTAGAAAAGGGGGTTGATAACTCTCCACAAGGGAAAGGAAAGAGAGAAAACATGGGAGAGAGGAAGACATATGTGCCATAGACAAGAACCATGCAGAATGAACTTTCCCACACATTAACAACACAAAAATGGAACTGTAAGTAGGAAATACACACAACATTCGAAAAATGAACAAAGAGGTAAGACTACAAATAAATTGAGCTAGGCAGACATATGTGCCACAAAACAAATTCTATTTCTTTAAAATATGCTCAACTTCATTACATTCTGGCGGAAGGTGTGAATACATTGTAGGGGCCAAGTTAGAGGTATGAAACTCGTGGGAATTCGACCATCATTTTGGAATGGGTTTGATATAACAAAGAGAACTCTCGAAATAAGTATCAATTTACAATATATAAAAGAATAGAGAGAGAGAAGAGGGAAAAAGAGGGAAAGATATTAAATTTGATCTTTTCATTAATGAAAATATCTATCTTTCCTCAGTAAAGCACGGATTCTAAGCTTCAACCATTGTCAACCATTCATTAATCTCTGAAAAACATCATGGGAACCCTGTCAAACCTATTCCCTAGTGTCCTTTTGCTTTTAGGAGAAGGTAAGAGCCCCATACTTCATCAATTTGGGTGGTTGAGCCATCTATAACTACACATTCATGTTTGAACTATTTCCTCTTTTTCTCCCACGAAATGCCATAAATCGCTTAATCAAATGATGTAAAATTAAATGGCTCGAGGAGATCTTTCCAATGATATTGATTTTGCATGATTTGGAGCTATGGAGCAAAAGATATGGCCATTTGATTATTTGTATGTCATGGAGCATAGGAAAGTGACATGTGGCAATGTTTGATTGGCGCAAGAATTGACTTTGTCTCGCATGTGCATTTCTTTTCCTTTTCACATGTAGTGCCTTGCGGCACTATTCCTTCACATCAAAACTTCTATCTAGGTGAAATTCATCACTGGCTCCATAGAAATGCTGCCATGTGTCCCTATTGACCTACCGAGATCACCCGGACACTGAAGCCTATTACCAAATTCCATTCATTTAGGGTTTGATATCCATCGAGTCCATCACCTTGAAGTGTTATAGATTTTTCCATGCGTTCACTTTGGACCGTTGATTTTGCACCATGTGGCGCCTTCTATTTAGATGAGCTTTCCTGCTCACCCCACTGACCATTCAACCCTTTCCTAGACCCAAAATGCTATCAACATTGGTTGATTCTATGGACCTCTAGTTCACTAGGCACATCTTCCTTTAAAAGCTTCAAAATGGTGACACATGTCCACTTTGTCGATCATTGATATTGCACCACCTATCATCCCCTAAATTTTCCATTTTTTTCTCTCGATCATTTGTGATGACTCTGTCTACCTTCCGTAGACTCTGAAACCATATTGAATTTGGTTTATTCCATGGACCTCATGTATACCAGGTGTATCTACCTTGAAGAGTTCTAGAATAACGACATGTGTCCTACTCGAATGCCTCAATTTAAGCCGCATGTCACCTCCAACTTTGGTCATGTTTCCCATTGATCTTTTAACCTCGCTCGGACGACACCCTTATGAAACTTAGTTTATTCCATGGAATTGAGGTCCATGGAATGCATTGGCTATGGAAAGCGTCGGAATGCTTCCACATGTCCTTGAGTATTTTTGAATTTCTTGGCGGTGTAGACCTTTAATAGGTGTTTGAACATCCAGGACTTGTTTAAATGGATAAGTCCATTTTGAATGAGTTATCCAAATTAATCTGAAAGGTAGTTAATTTGGGATAGTCACGACCTTTATCTTTTTGGAATATATCTTTTAGGGAATATATCTTTTATATCTCTCTTTAACAATCGTTACTCTTCACTTACCCACACTTGGGTAACTTTTGAATGGTTTAATCCTTTTTATTTTCTAAAATATTTCCATGGGGATTTAGTCACATAACATTCTCCCCTATAACTTTGGTTGTTGTCCTCGTAGCAAAAGTTTTATCGACACAAAACATGAGCAATATGATTAGTTAACCAAGACGGATATTGATCTCAATTATTTCCATCTTTCATCCAAGTTACACTATTAATATCACAAAAACATTATTTCTCTATTACTCTTAATTTTAGAATTATGTTATTATGTAATATATTAGTTCATTTATTTTATTTTATTTTTATTTAATTAAAACACATCTACAGGATCAAGAAAACATCACACAATAAGTCATAAACTCATCAACACATCTCGCTAACACAAAAATGTACTACTACCAAATCTTAGGTTTAAAGGTATTATAACATATTATTTAACACCTAAGTAAGGATATCATGAATAAGATTCACCATTACACATTGAATATGTTAAATCTATATAAGGCATTTCAATTAGGAACTAATTTAAGTAATGCATTCTAACTTGGATTGAATTTGATTAACAAAACAAAATAATAGATCTAAGGCGTCATTTCTCCCCCCTGTAGGAGTTAAATATCCTATATTGGATTATATCACATTAAAAAATGTACAACATTGGACGTGTCCAATATGGACAAGATGGGCATCCTCAAATGTCCTACAATGCGTATACAATACTTCTTTTATTACGAAATTAGTTTTCACTTACAATAATACTTTATAATTAAAAAAAACTTGGCCACTACTTTGACTCGAATACATTTAACTATGGAGTTATGGTGGGATTGGTGCACAAACATTTGTATGATAACACCCTAAATAATTATTATATACATGTTGATTGACTCCAAATCATCTTATGATTTATCACCGCTAAGAACATTTCATAGTATCCAGAGGATCCTAGAGTTCATAAAATGAATTTAATTTCCATGCCTTAACCATGATCACTAACTATCAATGTTTCTAACAAGGTAGAACAATCAACTTTTCAAAAATAACTTGAAATGCTACTCACTGAGGACCTAAAAGATAGGGTCTATAATAATAAGGTTATCCTCATAACTTATGATGAATAATATTCCTCAAAACATAAGTTCCTTTATCTCAACCTTTAAGGGTGTTTCTTGCGAGAGCTCAAATGATTCATACTACCACAATAATCACATTGCACTTTATGCATGAAAATCAATCTAAACATATACACTTGTAATGTAAAAACACTGACATCTTCCAATCAAGATACTTTATGAACAAGAGGATATGCATCAATAAGAAACAAGGTGGTCAACACTTTCTTTTCACCACAGTCATGAATTCTATAATCCTCAATGCTAAAATTTTGAAATTTAAACCACTCCCACTCCATATGTCATAATTCTATGTATGCATAAGGATAAAGACAATTGCGTGATAGACATAGTTGAGGATACTAATTAATATCACATTGACCAACATAGTCTAATATCATATCCATACACATAACCCTTATCTCATATTATCAGTGATATAGAGGAATTCATTATGATAACCATAAAGGTAACCACATATCTAACCTTATTCTCTTGGATTTCATAGAGGATTTACTTGGGTAGAGCTTAGGTAATGGAGAATGTAGGAAAACTAAGTTTTGAAGCATTTTAATAACACACATTCGTAGCTCTTCTTTGGCTCTAGATGAACTCATGGAACTGATTTTTGTCACTCATACTTCATTTCTCGGGCATTTGTTTAGTTGATAAAATCTTTAAAAAATTATTCCTTTCTTTGGTTTTAAGTGTTGGTAAGATTTCTTCCTTGTTTTTATTCACAAACCTCATTAAAATTAAATGTAGAATTAATTTGTCATTCAACTTGGAAAATAGTCTCTATTATAAGTTATACGAGATTGATATTTCCATTTTCACCTTTTATTTTAAATCCTTGATGTTTTAAAGTTTTAAAAATTATTTTATTATGTTGGTTGACTACATGTAGTAAATTTTGGGCTATTTTACACACCCTTTGGATGATTACCCATTCTTTCATAATTACGTATACTTTTATTGTTTTTTAAGAAATAATATTAGATCCTATTCCTACAAGATCAATACAACAATATATATTAAAATCTTGAATGGAAAATCATCCAAGAATAATGGTTTTATTCTAAAATTGTCAAGATGAGACATAGATAGTTATCAACAAGCGAGATGAGCCCCCAAAAATCAATCTAGATGAAATGTGGAAACATGCACATAGTTTGAGATTTTTTTGAAAAATGACTCAAAGAAAATTTTGTCTCATGGGTTATTAATGTTGCAAGTTGTGTACACCACATAATTATTGAAATAGCCTTGAAGGTATTTAAGCAATGCAAATTGGTAATTTTAAAATTCAATTCTTTATAACCCTGTCAACAAACTTCTCGTGCCATGTAAAAATGGAATCTTAACATTTCCTCAAACAATGATCTAAGGGTGTAAATGAATATATGTGTGAAACATGTATAACATACATGAATTATTTTTAAAAATTGAAATCAGAACTAAATTTACTTTCTCATCACTTAACATTCAAATTTCACCTTTGAGATCAAATCTTGAGTGTATCTAATAAAATTTCGAATTATCATTCAAACAAGGATTTTCACTTTGAGGTCAGTCACTTAAAATAACATTGGTAAATCAAAGAGAAAATCGTTTCACATGAATAACATTCTTATCAACCATCTATCTCTGTTTAATCCCACATTGTTAACATACCAAAAACATTCACGTTTTATAATGTGAAAATATCTATACTAAGGGGAAGCTCAAGGGTAGTATCACAAAGACAACATAGATATTTTAAATGCTCGTTATATATATTTGAACATATAATGAACACATGGCCCAATAACGGTGTCACAATCCTCAACCAATGATGTACTCGGGTTCACCAACCAACCACGAAGCTTTGGAATTATTGAGGTCACGGGTTATGAGAAAACATAGTTCAATGGTTAGTGAGGAAGAGAAAATCACGATATCACGAGGAGGTTTTGTGGCTGTTAGACACAAAATCACACACTTGGGTACATTTCTAGGTCATAATCACATACTTGCATTCATATGATTCCTAAGTGAGAAAATTAGTAATTGACCACTGTCTTTGGCCTCTTTGCTTTCTTTCTTACTCTCTCTTTGGCCTTGCACACCCTATTTCCCAGTCTAACTTTCGTTACTTCACCTTTCTTGGCTCTAGACACCAGCGCCCAACTAGGATGCCAACCTATAGGCGCCCTCATCCCCTCTAGGAACCCCCGACCTATTTGTATCTTACTCACCCCTTTTAGGCCTCTTTTATCTTTTGGGCATCTTGTTTTCTTATAGGTCGACATTTTAGTGGTTAATTATGAAATTCAAACAAGAGAATCATATAAATATAATGTTATGTGATCAAATTAAAGGACCAAGCTCTAAGCATCTACTACCATCACCTAAGGTTGCATCCAAAGGCATTCTAAGAGCATCAAGGCATCCATCTAGCTTCATTCAAGGGATAAGGGACTACTAATTCTGCATACACGCATAAGAGGGGAAGTTTATTTTGTTTCATCCACACATCTTCTACATTGTAATATCTAGGTATCGATCACTATGAAGTACATCTTGTAAAAGAGCTTCCTAAGGCATGATTATATCACACACAAGAACTACATGGAGTCTGAAATATATTGCAGCACTCGGTCATAAGTTCACTTAGTTGGGTGACCACCGGTCGATCGACTCTCCATTTGTATCTTTTATTTTTAGGATTTGATGTGTTTTGGGGTTTTGTAGGAGATCATTTTTTTTTCAAGTTATAAGAAAATTATGTGGACATAGTGTGACACATAAGTGATCAACAACAAGGGTTAGCGACACTATTGTGACACAACGAAAACTAGTTTATGAGGTTTTGAGTAGCTACATGTGCCCAACTAGGGTCTTTGGTGCCTAGGTGCCATAGCATTAGTCCAAGCACCCTGGTTCAACCTATTCCAACACTTCTGCAATTTCCTGTGTGTGATTACAATTGTCTACCCTCATGTTTGAACAATTTTCTAGCTTAGCACACTTGGGGTTAATTATGAATCAACTACGTCTTCTATTTCCTCTCTTGCACTTAGGGTTCTAAGTTCTCTTTGCTTATTGCTTATGTCATATTTGTGCTTCGTGTTTTATTATTGCATGTGACCCCGAAATATCCTCTAGGGTTTAATAAATCCAATATTTATTAAATCATTTTGTGAACCCATCCGTTTGGACCCAACCTTTCTTCTAGGCATTTTTGCAATCATTTTACCATGGCTCAATCTTACAAACCCTTTATTGATGCCCACCTTAAATATATCAACGAGCATATTTCGAGCATCCACAAGATCTAGATCTACTCTTATTCACTGCTCGTGAGAAAACCACCAACCTAGTTGAGCTTAATGGTCCCACTTCTACCACCACTTTTATTCCTATTACTACTCAATCTCCTTCTACCACTCTACCTACTTCCACTATTCTTGTCTCCATTCCTACTCTTACTAATCATTTCACTCCACCTCTTACTTCACATACTCGGTAAGTTTACTCTTCTAGTACTCAATATCTATCCTCCCTCCATCATGATCTTTAAGTTAAAATCTATCAACTTTAGTAGGCTACTTCTCGTACATCCGCCTCCCTTGATTCCACTTTCCTCCTCCATACTCCTTTAGCACCTTTGTCATTTCCACATATACAATCCCTCCAAATTTTGTAACTCATAATCTCAAAATTTTCAATGGCCATGAATATCCTCAATAACATCTTCGATCTTTCCATATCACATGTCTAGATTATGTAGATGATCATACTTTATTAGCAAAGCTCTTTCCTAGAAGTCTCCAAGACTATGTTATGTGTTGGTTCTATGATCTACCTATTCATTCGATAACATCTTTCATGCATTTAGCCAATGCTTTTCTTGTTCAATTTTCAATCAATATCAAATCTAAAATATCATATGCTCAACTCGCACAAATAAACAAGGATCTAATGAACATCTAACAGACTATGTTTTATGATATCAAAACAATGTAGCTAAGATGACTAATGTGCTTGATGAATCATAACTTCAAGACATATTTATTAAAAGCTTATTATCTCCATTGCAAGAGAGTTTCATCTTTGAGACATCTCCTTAATTTGATCATATTTTCCATACTCTTAAGTTGTGTAAAAACAAGCTTCTTATTATGGGAAAACTCAAATATCATGATCAAGATTCATCATCTTCTCACAAGTTTCAAATAAAATATCCTTTCAAGCCACCTAATAAAACTAATGAAGCAAAATTTAATGTTAACATTGTCTCTACTCCTGAGAAGCTTCAATTGCAACTTCCTCCTAAGTGTATATTTACTAAATTGACTTGTGCTCCGCATACTATATTGTCAAAAATTATCGAGAGCAATCTAATTATGCTTCCTCTTCTACTCAATATATACCCATCTCATCCAAAAGGATGCAATTACAACAAAAAAATTAGATGCGATTATCATCAACATGTTGGACATTCTACTAATCATTGCTTCATATTAAGACACTCTATTCAATATCCGATCAAAAAAATGTTATTGAGCTTCCCGAACCTTCAAAATCTACGTTGGTCAATGAAAATAAAAATCTCAAAATATTCAATAGTCCTCTCCCTATTCATGAGAAGAAAGATGTGGATTCTTTTGCTAATCATACATATCATGTAATGCCTCCTCCATCATCGGGGCCTTGATGTTCTAATTTGCTAGTGTTGATTAATCTCCACCTTTCATTGCATTTTCTGATCATGATTATCATGTTACCTTTTCTTCTAATCACTTACACATCAGTTCTTCTATTGGATCTATTTATATCAATAAAACCATGGCCGATCCATCATTTCACATGATTACATGCTCTATTGCACTTCTTTTCGCTACCAACTATCCATTATCGTAGGTTTATTATCTAGTTCCTAGAGTTTATGGTTATGTCAAGCTTCTAGTTACTGTCATTCCTCTCACCATGCTTATTCCTTTCCTTATGGCACCTAGTGTCAAAGGTTATGACATGCTCTTAGGTCATCCTTGGATCCTAACCACTCAAGAAATCATTTCCATGAATAGCCTACGTCTCAAATTCATTCATAAAAACTAAGTCATCATTGTAAAAGGTATCCCTCCATGCACACCATGGCCTTAACCTCTTGAGGTTTCCATTGCACTCACTAGAGCATATAGGTCCCCTAGACCTCTAAAATCTAAAGAAAAATATACTCCTAGCTCTCCTACTCGTGCACATCCTACTCGTCTTCATCGGTCCATTAGTCCATCTCATCAACCTAGGTCCACTACTCATGTCTCCTTCACAGGTGTACACTCCTTATTTTCCTTCATATATGTGCTCTTCTTCTTCACATAGGTGCACATCACCTCGTTAGTCTCCTTCATCTAGGTGCACATCACCTCATAAGTATCCTTCATCTAAGCACACATCACCTTCGTGGTCTCCTTCATATAGGTGTTCACCACCTCATTTTCCATTGCATGTACAACATCGGTTTCATTCACCATCATTCTCATAGCATGTTCACACATCTTTATCTCCTCATACATTGGGTGGAGCACACTCACCCTTCACTTTTATCGAATATCTCACTCTTCATCATACACTTGGTGGAATTATGCTTATTCTTCCCCCTTATAGCATTGTAAGGTGTCTAACATGTCTACTATTGCGCTATGTGCTTCATCATTCATATTTCTAAACAATCAATCATGCACAACTTGATACACAACTTGCATCGTCATTACCCTATGATGCACTCTAGTTTCATAGTTCATACTCGATTGTTGAGGGTGTGAATCTCAAAATAACCTCACATCATTATACATTATACACTTTGTGCTTCATGATCAATATTTCTAGCTCACATCATTTAAACCATTACCCTATGACACACTCTAGTCTCACAGTTCATAATTGGTTGTTGAGGGTCTAAATCTGAAATGAACCTCACCTTCTTCACATTTCTCACTTTGTGCTTCATGATCTATCTTTCGAGCATACACATCATTCAAACCATTTCCTAATGACAAAATATTGTTCTATTGTTCATTCTTGTGTCGAGTGGTCTTTTATAAATGAACCTCATCTCATACACATACATCCGCTTGGGGCATGCTACCCCTATCACATTCACATTACATACCATTCCATCACATTCATACACTACATATGCATATCTTGGTTGCACATTCATTCATTAATCTTGCTTGCTTATGCTCACATGTACAATTTTCTTACTATGCTAGTTAGATATTCTCTGTGTCATTATATTTTCTATATACACATGCACATTCACTTGGTCTTTAGTTATGCATGAAGACTTTTCTGATCTTTACATGCAACATTAATGCTTGGCACTGTACCTATTACCAATCCCACAAAGGCTCTTGAGGGCATCTACATTCGTACACATCATAGGTGTTATCATTCTATTGCATATTGATTTCTACTTATACTAGCACACTACGTTGTATTGATATATACACACTTTCACATACTTTATATCTTTCTAGCATGCTAATGGGTGTTTCATGTGCAAATTTTTCTTTGTAGGATCTATATGCCACCATGGTTTTCTAATAATTTTCTTGACACTGTTTTCTATTGTCTTCTATTATATGCCATTGTTTGTGGGCTATTCCCTATGTCTTGTATGATCATTGTTTGTATGTTTTTGGCTGCTTTGGCCTTGATTGTCTTGTGACATTGTGAGTGATGTCCCATGTTTGAAACCCACTTTTCATGGTCTACTTTGTTTTCTTACTTTCTAGCTTACACATTGTCTTCTATATACATGTTTATCTTATTTGCACTAACACATGTACTAGCCACTTTGTTTGCATGTGTCATGGTTTCTACCATATGCATCCCCTCTCCCCTGTAGGGTTATAGTTTTAAATCAGTATTGACTACTCCTTAGGGATGCATTCTCCTAGCAACGTCACATGCAACTCAAATGAGGGGGGACATCCATTCGGTGAATCATTCACCCCATATAGCGAGTACATTGCCACAGTTCAAACCTACAAAGTACGGGAACATAACAAAAACAGTCACAAGACAACCCAAATTTTGACTTGGGTCCTCGTTCAACATAGACAAAAGCACCTGATACATACATGAGTGTGTGGATGCTTCTAATCTTTCTTGGGAACCTATGACAAGGGGAAAGTCATAAACATTTTCTTAGATCAATATAGTTTTCAGCAATTTATAGAGCAATTTTTAGAGTACAAGCACAATAATCCAACAATCGAATGTATTCTATCTCCTATTTTCTATTTTCCTTGGATCAAACTTGAACAAACATGGATTGAACTAGAACAAAGAAGGATGACACTAGCTACAATGGTGTATAAATATGGGAAGCAATCATGGATGGGGAATAACACTAGTCCTTTCCCCCAACACTCTTTTGTCATGGTGTGAGATCTCCCAAAAACTCATTCTTAGCATGAGTTTCTTAGAAAAACTTTTCTTCTTCAGCATTTCAAGAAATTTTATATCATTTTTACTCATCATGGATTAGGTGCACACTTTCCTTTTTGTATACTTTTACATACTTTTTGCATGCTTTTACATATTTGGATTGAAAGTTTCCATATACGCATATTTGACTACTCTTTTACTCTTCTTTTGTTGGTATATCCTTAATACGCAAAAATTAAGTAGCCCTTCATTGAGCATAACAATAGGTACAACACAACACATCACATACGCTTCACCCCTAGGGTCACTTTCCTCATCTTTAACTTCTACTCTTCATTTTCTTCACTTCACGCTTTCACTGCGTCTCCTCGGTGCTATTGATCTACATGGTTATCAAGTACACATCTCTTATCTATTTTATATTATTAAGCATTCGATCAAGAACATAAAGTGGGGGGAAAATGTAGACACAAAACCACACGCTTGGGTATATTTCTAGGTACTAATCACATACTTGCATTCATATGATTCCTAAGTGAGAAAAATAGTACTTGACTATTATCTTCAGCCTCTTTGCTTTCTTTCTTACTCTCTTTTTGGCCTTCCACACCCTATTTTCAGTCGACTTTCATTACTTCACATTTCTTAGCACTGGACACTAACATATAGCCGGGAAGCCAACACCCTCATCCCTTCTCGGGCACCCCAACCTCTTTATTTCTTGTTCACTCATTTTGTGCCTAATTTATCTTTTGGGCATCTTATTTTCTTATGGGTCGGTATTTTAGTGGTCAATTACAAAATTCAAACAAGGGAATCATATAAATACAATGCTATGTGATCAAATTAAAGGACCAAGCTCTAAGCATCTACTACCATCACCTAAGGTCACATTCAAAGGAATTCTAAGAGAATCAAGGCATCCATATAGCTTAATTCAAGGGACAAGGGAATGCTAATTACATACATACATGCACAAGAGGGAAAGTTTCTTTTGTTTCATCCACACATCTATTTACATTGTTACATCTAGCTATTGATTTCTATCAAGTGCATCTTGCACAAGAGCTTCCTAAGGCATAATTCTATAACACACACATAAGAACTACATGGAGTCTAAAATTTAGTGCAGCACTTAGTTGTAAGTTCACTCGGTCGGGTGACTATCGAGGTCAGTCCAAATCCCCATTTGCATATTTTATTTTTAAAGATTTGATGTGTTTTTGGGTTTTGTAGGAGATCATTTGGTTTGTAGGTTATTGGAAAATTCTGCATACATAGTGTGACACACAAGCGATCAACAACAAGGGTTAGTGACACTCTTGCGACACATGGAAAACTAGTTTCTATGGTTTTGAGCAAGCGATCCACAAATGCCCAACTAGGGTCTCTAGTGCCTATGCGCCCCAACACAAGTCCACGTGCCTTGGTCCAAACCTATTCGAACACTTTTTAATTTTCTATACATGATTACGATGGGATGCCCTCCTATTCCAACAATTTTACACCTTACACACTTTGGAATTTATTGCAAATTAGCTAAGTATTTTATTCCTCTCTTATACTTAGGGTTCTAAGTTCTCTTTGCTTATTTCTTATGTCATATTTGTGCTTGAGTGTTTGATTATTGTGTGTGACTTTGAAATATCCTCTAGGGTTTAATGAATCCAATTTTTTTAAATTAGTGGCTGAATTATAGCTTACCAAATCTAGACAATGGTGGGCTTTGAATAATCAAACCAATTACAAAATTGAGTTTAGGTGGAGTAATACAAAATAACAACAAGTGTCATCGCAAATGAGAAAAGACATATGGCAAGATTTTGGGCTCTCATGAATCCAAAACTTGACAACCTCTAAGTTTCGATGAGCCGAATGAAGCATACTCAAGATTGTGAGATGTGGCCAAATCCCGGACACTCGAGATTGTCATAATCTCGGTGTTTCACGAGATCAAAAAGTTCACAATTTTCACATAGTCTTGAAGATCTCGAAAACTTGAAGGTATGTGATTTCAGATGGTTCGAATGAAGTATAACATACCCAATATTGATATGTTGTAGAATCCTAAAGAATTAGGCTTTCAGAAGGCACAAGATAATGCTGAAGCCATTGCGTATACGACTGAGGTTGTGGGGAATAAAACACTATGGATTTATGAGTGACCACGGGTCATGGGATATCAATTTCCACATTGGAAGAATATATGTGGCCCAATAACATGTGGTAGACTTCAACCAACATGTTGGCACTTTCATTCGATCACATGCCCTCGAATTCACATGAATCGAAAGACAAAAATTTATTGGATCATTTGGGACCACGAAAACATGAGAACATGGTTGATCTAATATTTCAAACATATGGGTAGATTTCAACTGCTTTGTAAATTGATAACTTAAGAGTTTTCACAAGGAAAGAGACCAACACATGAATAAAACTGATATTTTTCCACTTGTCGAGATCTTTGAGGATAGGTCACTTGACGATTACAATGGGAATATGGGGACTACATTTAATAAGAATAAGACATACGTGTTCTTAGCCTAACTATCACGTGGGTTTACATTCTTAAATAAATTTGAATTTTTCCAAATACATCCCTAAAAGTTGCTTTGACGCAAAGTAGCATGGCACTAGATTGAGTGTTGGCGGAGTTCTTTGGTTCCGTTCCGTTTGGCGGGACCATGCGAACTTGTGCGATAGATAGGAGAAGCCACGTGTTCCAATGATGAGTTCGGCTCACTGGCCAATCACACTCTCATGTTACCTAACCAATCATAACCTTCGGGATGTAAAGAGAATGGGAGATATAATTCAATATTGATAGAGGAGATAACACGAAAATGTGACATTTGTCAATATTTTTGATCTTTGAGTAGTTAGAGTATCAACTAAACACACTAAATAATGTTTGGAGTCTGACAAGCAACACGAAATGGAGATGAGTATCATGGTTAATGTACCTTCGTGAATAAGAATTTTAAGAGTTTGGGACCAAAATGAATTGTAAGAATGAGAAAAACACCAAAATAATTTTACCAAGACTTTTGATAAGTCAATCAATTTGAATCAACCTATAGATTTCAATATTAGAAACACGAGCACAATAGGGATATTCTAGAGAATAGAAATCATCTATCTCATTTATTTTTCCTTATTAAAATCATAGGATTGAATTAGAAATATCATAAGTGAAGCAATTCACCAAAAATGGGGAAAATCCAATTCAACTTAAAATAAAGATGATAATACTGATTATTGGGACTCGTGTATATATAAAACAAAGAATTTCATCTAGACCGAGTTGTGTTTAAACAAACAATGATCAATATTAATCTATAAAGTAGTGAATTTAACTCATTTTATGCATATGAATTCATACCAAAAATTTGTCAATTAAACAAAAATATTTATTTTGATATTAGAGGTCATATAGGGTATAAAAACCATAAGTGCTCATTCAAAATATAGAGTTAATAAATCCAATGAATTCTTACTTTTTACTAATATTGAACTATGATATTCGATAGGATTTAATCATATATAACCTAGATTATACAAATTCCTTTTCTAGTCTTGGGATTGTGAGAGACTTAATGTATAGGTGACAATGATATATATATATATATATATATATATATATATATATATAGAGAGAGGAGAGAGAGAGAGTTTTAAACATAATATCAAATAATTATTGTAATCTCGGGGATAGAAATCGTATCCCAAATAGAGGTTATATTCAATATTTAGATCAGAGATATTCAAAATTTATCTCAATATTGCAAGCATCCCCTTTTGAGAAGAAAATCCAATAAGAGATTTCAAAGGGGTAGGATACATATCCAAACTCATATTTATATATTTGAAAAATGTAGGCCCTTTCTCACGTGATATTTTAAGATCACACACTCTTATACCAAATGTGATGTACTTATTTTCTAGTTCTTCAATTCATATTTATATAGCAAAAATTAGATTGAACATAATGACTTTAGATAGAAATACACAATATAAACACTAAATTTGAAAACATTTGTAAATCAAATAACATATATCAATATTGTAACTTACCATTAATGGTTTCTAATGTAGAGCCAAGGTATACACTCAGTCTTTTCAGGAAGTTCAATACGATTATAATAGCTAACCTTTTCCATGACTACGAAATATGCATTGAGGATCCTTCTCAAGCCTATTAAGGCCTAAACTTGAAAAAACCGACATTCATAAATTTGAGGGCATCATCGTCCTGTATATTGTCTTATAATATCCATACCATGTCATTTTCATGTTCTAAAGACATCTACCTTTATGCAGTTCCACAAGCACTTACCTTTCCTTGCAAGCTTGAAATTTTCCATTGGCATTTGTATCTAGCATGTAGTCCTTATGAGCATGATTTGGATCCTTTAGTCTCTAGTGGATTCTTCATTTGCTTACACCCTATTATTCATGACAAATAAGGTTAACACACCCAAAATGCACTCAAGACAATCAATTCCATCGTTCTTTATTGATTTTGCAAGACTACCCTCACATCCCCTTAAGACCAATTCCGTTTCTCAAATCATGTTTGGGCTGGTTTAGAGGCATCCAAATTTTTTTGTAAGATTCATTAACATCCTTTTAGCCACCCAATGGTGTATGTCAAGTTCGAGGACCTAACTCTTAATCCTTCTCTTTGAATCACCCTTTTCTCTTTTAGTCCACAATGCCCTTAGTAGCCCTAAGAAAGTCTTGTTTTCACTATAAATTTTTATGTATGATATTGAAAAATAAGATAAATTCATTAATGGGCACCCATTAAGCCCTTTATTCTTTCCCTAAAGTTTCAAGCTTGGACTCAAGGTTTATAGTGTACTTCCTTTGGAAAGTAACCTCCTTCTTTTAGCCCTTTCACTGTGATTACATTTCTTGAGCCTAGATGTCACAAATATCTTGATCTCCATCCAATGAAACTTAAAATTTCCTTTTGAATCATCTTGAGGACACCCTCACCATGCATATTAACAAGTTTTAGAGCTTAGTTTCATGTCTAGGGATTTTAGCATGTATTTTTTCTTGTCAAACCCTAATCGAGGATGGTACAAGCTTGAGAGGCTTGTTTTTGGTTATAATTTCCACAAAACCTTGACTTGAGTCTTCTTGCTTGGCATGAAGGACTGTTAATACATACCCCTCATTATTACCTTACTAGTGATTCATACCAACACGTTCCATACCTCTAATTTGATTGAAATATCACTTGTATCACACATTTAGAACAAGGTATACATTCTCAAACCTCCTAATTGAATGCATAAGGGTTATTGCTTCTTTATCCCCTAGGGTTTCCTTAGATGGAATCTCCACAAATACTAGCCACATTCTTTATTGACATATATTCCTCTTTCTTAATCAATATAATTATATTGACACAAATATCACTAACATAGGCATAGTCCGAGGTTTGGGAAGTTACTCACTTACAAAGGGAAAGAGAGGGATAATCCGACTCAACCAATCAAATATCATGTTCCACCCTTTCATGCACCCATATTCTCATGTTACTCACTACATGAATTTTCATTCACGTGTAGGATATCAACTTCACCTCATAAACTTCATCATAGTTAGCATTAGTTCAATGTCATTCAACATGCCTCAAAGATCATGAAAGGTTTCATACCTTCAACCGTTCAAGCAACCTTTCTCAATATTTATCTACAAAAACAACTTATAAAACTAATTCAAACAAATTTCCAAAGCTATTACAGTCCTGTGAGACCCTTACATAGTCAAACATGCTTCATATATCAAAACAGAGTACTATTCTTGAATTTCACAAATATGAGATACATGTCATAAATCCATTATAGGGAACATTTCATACATTCAAGCATATGAATCAAACTTCATACAAGATTATGAACTATTTCCTCACAAAACCACAATCTTACTACTTTGTAACTACATTACATTCCAAGGGTAATGATCCATTCCTTCACTAACCTTCTTGTCATCCTCCCTACATGGATTGATTCCCTAAAAATGACTTCCCCCTCCTATACTCAAACTCTCATCTATGCATGTAACTCCTTTCAGATGTAACTTTCTCATGATGAGTCATTATCATTGCATTTTGGTCAGTTACATTAGCTTAACACACTTCATAACTCATGTTTCCACCTAAGACTTATTACACAACTCACCACTTAACAAGACACTTAAAAAAACCTTAATAAACCCCTAATACTCCTAATCACATATAACAACACCTATTATAGACTCAACTATTCACTTGACAAATTCACCTTCACACGTATGAAATTTTTGAATTCATTTTTAGAGGAAAACTATATTTTGAAACTTCAAAGTCTTTCTCACACTCCACAAACTCTATAATGATCCCATTGACCATATAGCTAGAAGAGTTTACTTTTGAATGGCTTATTGATGATGCTCATGTATCATACTCCCATGGTGGAGAAAGAAAGTGTTCCAACACTTTGCTGGTTTGTAAATATTTTCATCTTCCTTGCATGTGATTTGTCTTCTTTTCTTACTTTCATTGTGATTCCTTGAGTTATATCCACCTAGGTCCTATAGTTTACTCTTGGTCCATCCATTTTCTTTCACTTTACATATTTTCTTCTTGATATTCACTCTCACTTTCCTTATCTTCATGCCTTTACTCACCATGCCTTCCTTTCCTTTCCTTTTTGTTTGCTTATTCATGACTTTCATCATACTCGGTTTCTCTATGGCTATACCCGATCCTTCTTGGTCCTCATTTTGATTAATATTTGCCAAAAAAATTCTTTTTCATTAGTCTTTGCTTAATTTTTCCTTTCTCTTTGCATTTCATCAAAAAAATTGTAGCAACTCATCTTGTTCACATATGCAAGGATGATTATCATTCCTCTCATCTTCACTATACCCATCCATCCATTTACATTTTATTGTATCATGCTTCTCAGATGCATTAGTAGAGTCATTTGGTACAATTTCAAGGAATTCACCCACAAAATCAGCATTATCAAACATCTCATCATCAAAATTACTCACCTTTTCTTCACTCCTTGCTAATATAATTTTTGGAGAGTTAAAGAGTTATTTAATCATGTACATTTCCTCTCTCAACATGAGAGTGTCTTCTTCATCCATGGCTCATAAAACTTGGGGCTGTCATGATCATCCTTCTTTGTACAAATCTTCAT
Source organism: Taxus wallichiana var. yunnanensis (assembly GCA_018340775.1). Lineage (NCBI taxonomy): Eukaryota > Viridiplantae > Streptophyta > Pinopsida > Cupressales > Taxaceae > Taxus > Taxus wallichiana. The sequence continues at coordinate 995,798,297 of CM031242.1, read as the reverse complement.
ATTTTCACCATGTTTGTTCTTCATTTGTGTAGGAGCATTCATCAACTTCCCATGTAGCTGCTCTATTCACCTCTTTGCAAGCTATGTACTTCACTTTTATTTATTTATTTAATGCTCTCAAGTGACTATGATCTATTACAACATCAAATATTTGACAAACCACTTCCTTACCTTGAAATTTGTCTTGATCTTATCCTTGATTTGGTCCATTCTTCTGTAAGAATATTGGTTACCATGTTTGGGTTGTTTCCTTCATTCCACTATGTTCTTTTAAACTGGTATCCACTTCACTTTCCATGCATTCTTATAGTATACTCACCTGGTTCTTGTTTTTGACTATCCATGTCTTGCTCACTTGGGCTAAGTTCTAGTTTTCACATTATTTTGCTTGATTGTATTTGTAGTTTGAAACTAGTCATATATCAGCTCCTTCTTTACTTTTTACTTGTAGACTTGGTTGAGAATATTGATAAATCTATCCTTTTCTTGCATTATCTTTGTGTTCTACTATTTTTTATATTTCTCTTAAGCCATATAGGCATAATATACCCATGATTTATGATCGATTTGAGTGAGTAACTTAGTGTTGGCTCCTAGTATATTCCTTCTTCCTTTTGAATTCATTAAGGGGAATATTAAACCTCTTTCTTCTTCTTTTCATACTGCACAATCCAATTGGTATTCCATGCTTCATGGTTAGTAGCTTCACTTGGTTCACTATCACTTTGTTCTTCTTCCATGTAATCGCCCCATGCCTCATAGAATGACATTTGGTATTCTTAGTATTCTTGATCAGATCCAATACTTATATTTGGTCTTCATTTCTTTATACCATCTGTACGTGTCCTCTTTCGACTTCATCTTCTTCCACGTGTGCTTCATTTGACCTTAATTTCACTCATTTTTAGGTTTTGTCTTTCATCTTCACCACTATTTTCTTCACACCTGAAATTACCCACTTAAACATAGAGTTAGATAACAAAAATAGAGCCCATAATCCCCCATGACATTCTTCTTCTTAGGAACTCCCTTTCTCTCTCTTTTCTCATTCTCTTCTTCACATAACATCTCATATTTCTTCACTCTTTTATGAGTGTCTTTCACCATTCCTATTTATAGATCCATTGACTTTACTTCTTATTCCTCTTCATGAGTAGCTTGATAGGCCACTTGACTTTCTTTTTCAGCTTCCATTCAAATCCTTGAACTTTCTCTTTCATCATGGTCTTGATCATTGTCTCCAACTTCTCAAACATTTCCCTTGTTTCCTTTAGTTCCTTCTCTGAGAGAATTTATTTCACTTTTGTGCTTTCCTTCACTTTACCATAGCTTTTGGCTTCTTCTAAGCTCTTGAATTTTTGTCCATATCTCTTCTCAATTTCTCCATAAGATCTTCACCCAAGTCTCTTTCACCTTGGTCTATTGATCTCCTTAGGTCCTCACCTAGGTATTTTGCACCCTAGTCTTTTTTTTATTATTATTATTGGCAAATAGTTTTTTGAAAGGGACTATACCCTTGAGTACAAAAGAAGGCCTGAGAGCCGGAATAGGAGTGAGAATCAGAGAGAATGGATCAAGATCCAAGTGTTACAATGAAGCTCGAAGTAGCCCAGAAACAGCTACTCAAACGAGACAAAACAAAAAAATACAAAAAAAAGCAGTAAAGAGACCGCAAAAAAATAGCAAAAAAACAAACAAGAGTAGCAGAAGCAACCAATACTACTTCTTGGCAGCTTTGTCGATGCTGGTCTTGACTCTCTTCCAGGCGTGAAACATACCCAAAGTTGTCATGTGGGCAGCATCAGTTTTATCAAGCTCCTCAATGGTTCTTTTGCTTTCTTTTTCGTTGCCCCAAAGTGTAGCCGGGACACCGCTGAGGTTGGAAACACTTTTGGCATGACCCTCAATGAACTCCTCAATCACCCTAAAGGCGGAAATGTTGTAATCATGTCTAGTTTTGGCCTTCCCTAAGTGGGAGTCTAAGGAGGTCAGCTTCTTATAGATGTCCTCAATCTGACTGTTATCAATGTTCCCCTCCCCCTCCATGTTTTTCTTGCCTTTCTGTTTAGCCAGGTTCTTGACCTCATCCTTCAACAGTTTCATCTCAGCCTCTAAGGCCTCCAACCTCTTTGAAGAGCTATCCATCTGCACTTCCCGGGGACTGGCACTGCTGATATTCAGAAGGTCATGTGCAATCTCTAATTCGAAAGGCTCCTTCTCCACAGCAAGAGCCTCAAGGTTGAGCTTCCTGGAGGCCCTGGTGACCGGTCTTTTAGATGTAGAGGCGAGGTGGGTGGCGGGAGCAGCAGTAGGGGGAATGGATGGAGAAGCTTGAAGCAGGCCAGGCTGGGGGTGTGAGCGGTGGTGGGGGCAAAGCGGGAGAAGCTTGGGGCTGGCGCAGCAGAGCCCATCAAAGGGGGAGCCGGGCTAGGAGAGGAAGGAAGACCAGGGTATTTTAGAAGGCAACATTTATGAATCAACAAAATAAGTCCTTGATGCAAGGGAACCGCCTGGGTGTGCTTCTGAAACTCCAAAATGGAGCGTTCAAGGGAGTTCAGCAGATAATGGGGAAAGCAAACCAATCGATTCCTACGGAAGTGGTTTAGAAAGATAAGATGTTTAGCAGGGACAGTGACAAACCTACCTTCCAAGGAGATGAATCGAATCATCATGCGAGTAACCTCATCATAGGGTGGAGGAATTGAGCTGACAAGCAGGCCCACTGTACCAAATGTGAGCTTCTCAGATCCTTCCACAAATCTTCTTTCTTCAGCATCTCTGTCAACCCTTTTGTTGAAGAAGCGGTATCCCTCCAAACAAAGACCGGTCGCTTCAGCAATAAGATCTTCATTGACCAATATCTTCTGTCCCCCGTAGTCAACAGTCCGCTCCTTCCATTCCTTAGCAAAATGCACAGAAATGCTTTGGTCATGTCCCTGCACCTTTTCCATGAAGTTGGTGAAGCCACCTTTGCTGAGAATGTTCCAAAGCTCGATATTTTCCTTCCAATCGGGGTCCGCGCATGGCTCAATTTGGCAGGGAGGTCCTCCCATTTCTCTATGATAGACTGATTACAACAATTTCCCAGATGCCTGTGTGCGTAGAGACCTATCCGCTTCTTGCTATTGTAAGCCGCACAAAACTGGAAACGATAGCCGTTGCTCTTCCACGAATGACTGCGTGACTGCTGAACGAGCCTGCGGGAAGTCACGTGTGTGAGTAGCCCTCTCCCTGTCAACAATCACATTACGATTTCCATCGGTTTCGAGGAGCTATGAATCCGGATTTTAACAGCTGTAGTACATCCCGCATGCGCGATTTTCAAATCAAAATAACTCCACTTGGAGTTCCCCAAATAATTCTCACTATCATGTATATTTGATATTATTTGCATCATCATATTCATTAAAGTGACACGTGTGAGAGTGTTATTGATGTTGATCTTCATCCAAAGATTATGACTCATCTCTAGGGATTGCTTGCATATAAAAGTCCGCATGAATGCTGTTGTGGAGCTGATTAGGGATGCTGTTATTATCCCAGACGGTGAAATTAACATTAATGCCATAATTGGCAAAGTCGCATCCGCCAATTTATTGCCCTCTCTGTAAGTATGCATGATTACGATGTTATTAAAAGTATGGTGATGCTTATGGACTCGGAGATAAAATCCTTAATACTCCAACTAGGAGATGAGGGTGATTAAGAAGTTTAATGATATTTAGGAGTCCCCTTCAACAACTAGGTTTTGAATATTTTGAGCACAGGCAACTCTCAAGCCCAGAGAGTAGATAATGCTTGATAAAATGATTAGTTTGAACTCCCATTTTCCCGCATATCGTAAGAATCGGATTACCTTTATGATCTGTATTGCTCCTCCACCTACCTGCATTGTCCCAGGTTTCCCTTAGAGGCCCCATCAAAGTTCAACTTGTACCAATTAGAATCAGGAGGATGCCATTTGATCGAAGATCTATCAATACTATTCCCGGGATTGCTCCAATTTCCAATCTGCCAATTGGATAAGATGTACTCTTCATTCTCAGGATAACTCTTGTTCTTGGGAGGTTTAAATCTGGCAATATCCTCTTTGATACCATTAGAAATTTTGCTAATACTGAGTTTATAGTTTTGCTTCTTATTTCTGAAAATGATATCATTTCTATCCTTCCAAATCCTCCAGATTAAATGTGGGATAGCCAATTTCAGATCCTTTTGATAACACAATGTCTGAAGGGTGGGTTCCATTGATTCCATAGCTGATTAAGATCCTTCGGCAACACCCAGAGAGCTTCAAATTTAGAAAGGACAAAGTTCCAAATTCTTTTGGCATAATCACAATGTATGAACAGGTGGCTGATATCCTCAGAGTCATTCTTACAAAGATGGCACCTATTAGGAATTATAAATCCTCTTCTCATCAAATTGTCAGTGGTAAGAATTCTACCTCTGATGGCCAGCCAAAGGAAAAAATTTATTTTGGGAGTTAATTCAGACATCCAAATCTTGTTCCAATTAAAATCAGATTGATTACTATGAAAGAGATTGATATAACTAGATTTGACTGAGTAGTTCCCATCATGAGAATTATTCCAAACCAACTCATCCTTGGATTCCAGCTGACTTAATGGAATAAGATCTAAATGATCTTGAAGGGAGGAAGTAATTTGTTTCAGATCAATTCGCTCCACAGTAAGTTTTTTCCAATTCTTTTTGGTGCCATTTCCTTGATGAAGTCCTTGATTTTAATACCATACTTGCTTATTAGACTATCCTTAGCCATCCCAAATCTATCCAAGAGATTGCCACTAAACCAATTATCCGCCAGAAGTTTATCTCCTGCCATCCCCCACTTTCCATTTGCTGCCTACGCTTGATGAAGTTTACGCTCTTGACCAAATTATTCCAAAAATGGAACCACGGGGAGGTGCTCATCATGCGAGATAGGAGTAAACAACTTGATGATTTAAATATTTTGCTTTAATTAAATCAATCCGGGGTTGTTTCTCGAGACTGACATTCTCAGCCCATTTTAGCAATGAGTGCCTCATTCATTTTCTCAATATTTTTATGCCCGGCCCTCCCATAAACTTGAGTGCAGACCTTATCCCGAGGCCACTAAGTGAAATTTGAACTTCTCTTCCATGCCTTGCCATAAATTTTTTTTCTGAATCCTCTCAATTTTGTCTCTGAAGGAGGATGGGATTTTGAAGAGCGACATGATATAGATGGGCAGATTTTGAAGAGTACTTTTAATGAGTAGGCACTTACCAGCACTAGATAAAGTAGCACCTTTCCAACCAGCCATTTTTTTCTGAAATCTCTCCAATAATTCATCCCACACCTTGTAAGAGACTTTCTTAGTGCCGAGAGGGAGGCCTAAGTAAGTGGCTGGAAGTGCGCTTATTTTACAGCCCAGAATTTTAGCAATTTTGAGCTGTCTTTCCTCAGAAGTGTTGAAAAAGAATATGGTGCTTTTATCATAATTAATCTCTTGCCCAGAAGCAGATTCATAGAGCTGTAATAAAGCCTTAATAGCCTTAGCTTCCACTGTTGAAGCCAGAAGAAGAAGGATAGTGTCGTCATAAAACTATTGATGGGAGACAACTTGGCTGATGGAAGTGGGTTTAGAGCCATTTAAAAGACCTTCTTTAATTGCTTTGTCAATTGTTCTACTAAGGTCATCAAGGCCAAGAGAATGAAGAGTAAGGGGAAATGGGGTCTCCTTGTCTAAGACCTCTCTTTGCTTTGGTGAAAAAGCCCACGAGGCTCCCCATTAACAACCACGGAGAGAATCATTTGTAGATATACGGGACTTAATAATTCTTACGAATTTTTGTGAACCCAAATTTTGTTAAAACTTTGTCAAGGAAAACCCAAGATACCTTGTCAAAAGCTTTATTCATATCAAGCTTAAGGACCATATTTGCCTTTTTATTATTTTCCATGGAATGTATAGTCTCGTGAACCATAATCACTCCGTCTTGTATAATCCTGCCTTTAATAAAGCCACTCTGCTGCCTTGAGATGAGATCATTCATTATGAGCTGTAGTCTAGTAGTAATAATTTTGGTGAAGATTCTATATATGGCATTTACTAGACTGATAGGTCTGAAGTCCTTGAAATCTTTAGCATCCATTTTTTTAGGTGCCAGCACAATGTGAGTGTTATTAATCTCTTTTAAAAGATTTCCCGTTCTATAGAATTCATTCACCGCTTTGAGAAGATCCTCCGAGCAGATTTCCCAGAATTTCTGAAAAAAATTAATAGAGAACCCATCCGGTCCAGGAGCCTTATCCCCCTCTAGAGCAAAAACAACTTTTTGCAGCTCTTCAAGCGTGACTGCTTTAGTGATGCTTCTAAATTTTTGGTCCTCAATTTTATTCTGAGGGATGGCCTCCAACATAAAGGAAATAGCTTCAGAGTTGCTGACATTTCTCTCTTCAAGAAGTTTTTTATAGAAGTCAAGCACTTCTTTCTTAATGTTATTGGGATCTTTTATGATATTCCCGTTGTTTTTAGAAACTTCTAAGATCCTGTTACAGGCTCTGTGCTTCAAAGTAGTCATGTGAAAGAACTTCGTGTTCCTGTCTCCCTCTTTGAGCCAGATAGCTCTAGATTTAAGGCGCCATAAAGATTCCTCTCTGCTGCAGATCGTATGCAACTCTGAAAGGATATTCTTTTCATTTACTTCATCTTCAGCCGATCTCCCCATAGTATCCATTTTTAATTCCAGATCCTGAAGCTTCTGTTTTAACTTTTTTTTTTTTTCAAAAACATTTCCAAAAACGCTTTTATTCCAGATTTTGACTTGCTTTTTGACATTTTTGAGTTTTTGAACCAATCTGAATTGAGCAGTGCCTTCACCATTCCATCCCCACCATTCTTTTATCTTGTCATAGATATTGTCATGCTCCATCCACATCTTTTCAAATTTGAATGAGCTTTGCGGGTTTAGTCAATTGAGAAAGTTTAAAGCAATCGGATTGTGATCCGATCAATTCTGGTAGGGAAGAAAGATGGAAGTCTTGACTTAGAATCCCGACTTGCCGAGATTAGAGCCCTATCCAATCTCACACTGAATGAACTCCTTTCCCAACCTTATATTATTCCAAGTATACTTATTTCCATGAAGATCCACATCTAAGAGGTTATGTTCAGCAATAAAATCAGCAAGATCCTCCATTCCATTAGAAAAGGTGGAGGTACCTCCAAACTTCTCGCTTGGGTTTAGTGGGGAGTTGAAATCCCCCATAATAAGCCAGTTAGCAGAGCAATGTTGGTTTCTAAATATTTTAAGAGCAGCCCAAAGTTTTCTTCTACCACTAGCTGAGTTAGGGGCATAAATGTTAGACAAGATCCATTCACTCTTATTCTCAATAGTGACAAATTTGATTGCAAGATGATTAATATTATCATTAAGAATCATACCAGTACAGTGTCTTTTATCCCAAAGTGTAGCCAGTCCTCCGGAAGCTCCCTGGGAGTCAACAGCCGCCATTTCAGAGTTATCCCAAAAATTCTTTTTAATAGTTTCAAAGGTCTTTGCTTTCATCTTAGTTTCTTGCAGAATCAAAATGCTGGGATTACTGGAATCCCGTAACTCCTTGATGGTTCTTTGCTTGGAGCTTCCATTTAGACCTCTGATATTCCAAGAAATAATCTTCATTTGGAGTGATTGGTGGTTGGAATTGCTTGATGGTTCGGTGACCATTTGAACACCATCTGCAATATCCCTCTCTGTTTTTTTAGATCTAAGAGTCTTTTTAGAAGGTCTTCCTCTTTTTGAACTTCCTCCAAAATCAGCTATTCGTCTAGCAGAAGACCTAGTTGTTCTGGAAGTAGAGGTGTCCCAATTGTCTATTTTCTTTTTTATCACTATATAGTGATTAAGGATCATTCAAAACCTTTGATCTTTTTTTCTTTTTGAAATGACCATTGTGAATCAGAATAACGGATCCTCCGTTTCCATGGCGGGCGTAACTTCTCCCTCTTCTCGTTCTTTTAGAATCCTGTCGGGCGTGTGAGCAGTGGCGATGCAGTGCATACTGACGGACCGGTGAAACCACTTTGTTGTGTTCTTTGGGGCAAGGCGGTAGATCCGCATTACCATTTTCCCTAGAAGAGAATATCTCAAAGGCTCTTTTGGAGTCATACCTTCCTTGTTCCAAGTTTCCTCCCTAATGCATGAATTACTTTCTCGTGACATCACTTTTTGTTATGAAAATGCTCAAAAGGGACTATATTAACCTTCACGCAGAGCCATCTTGCTCATTCACTACCATGGATACCTTAACATAGTCTTCTTTATTAGATGCTTCAAAAGGTTTATCCAAGGATGTCTTCATAGATTTGTCAAGACTTCTTTATTAGGAGCTTGAGTGCAAAGCTATTCTTTGTGGCTTTGGGGCCTTGGGCGAGATGTTTCTTTATTTGAGTTGTAAACCCCTTTTTTACCTTTTCTATTTAACTCCAAATCCTTACGGCTGGGGCTTTGTCTTCATTCCAACTATCCGTGCTTGGAACCCCTGCTTAACCTTGTCCGGATCCCGAGCCTTTCCTAGTCTGCATTCAGCATCGAAGGAGGGTCTTCTTCTTGGAATAGTTTTTGTTAGAGTGTCAATGCTATGACATCATTTACATCTTAATGTTTCGACCTCAATTTTTTGGATCAAGACCCAAATCTAGATTTCAAGATTATGTGCTCCGGAAATTCTGATCAGAAAGGCCGAGAAAATGCGAAACGAGAAAAAGCAAGCTGGATCATTTTCTCGTGGGTCCATCCATTGAAATAGGTGCACCTAGGGATTTTGCGATATTTAGCGATATTTCATCATCCCATAAATGCAATGGCGATCCTGGTAACCTACACCGATTGGGATGGTGTTTATATTTTCGATATTCGGATCAAAACCGAGATACCATTTTTTCAAAAAAAAGGCCCATATTACCCGGCCACGGGGGCCTCCGGAAGCACCGAATCTAAATCCTCTTGCTTTGATTAAATTTTGCCAGGGAAAAAGCATTTTGGCATAATGGTAATATTTAGGGCTCCCTTAGGTTTCCATTTTCTCAAAGCCCATTTTCTAATGAAATCAATATTAGGTCTAGAGCGAGAAACTTACCAACGAGGGAGAGATTCGCTTTTCTTAAGGCTCTATCAAAAAATCCATCTGGGACCCTTAGGCGGGTGGCACCCTCTTTGTCCATTTCCCATGTGGTGATCGGTGATTTTCGGACCCACCTTGAAGTTAGGGCTTTGAAACGACTTATTCCGGGCCATAGGTGTGGATCGGCATTTCCCCATTTTCGTTTATAACCGTCGATTGTGGCTTGATATCTACTTTTCCTCGGCATACTTTGGCATATTACGCGAGACTTTCGCGGCGTAGGCTGCGAAGCACCGCAGCAGCGATTACCTCCGGCATCTTCTGCGATCGTACTCGTGCCTGAGCGTCTAATGCAGGCTATAGATCAGCCTTTTCTCGGCATTTTTACCCTTAGTTCGCAGACATTCTGCGGCCAAAGCTGCGAAACCGTAGCACCCTAGTCTTTTGGCCTTGTCTAATAGCTTGATTTATTTTATACTTTCCAACCCTTCTTGAATGTTTCACTAATATTATCAACACTTTAACTTTCCTCTCTTAGACAACTTCATCTCCTAGCTTCTCAACCTTTCAAGCATTCAATACTTCACCCTTTATTAGGTACATGTATGCCTTAAAGATTCATTTAAATTGATTGATCAATAGTGTTCTAAAAATATTCAAGCATTAAAGTTCCTTAAAATGTCAAGAAAGATTCAAACATCAAGGTTCATCCTTCAAACTTGGCATTTATCAATGAGGATTCAAGAATGATATAATATTCAAGGCTCATAACCAATAATGTATCCTTAATCAAGGTCTACCACTGCAAATGCACTTCCTTGAAACAAGTATCAATACCCAAAAGCATGTAAACCCACTGCAAAAACTTCCTTCTCACCTCTTTCTTCTACAAACTTGATTCCTTCACTTCCTACTGACTCAATCAATTAAATATTAGTATAATATATGAATATCAAAGACATTCAAATCGCTCACGATACTAAATGATGTGGAGACAAGGTATACACTCGGTATTTTTAGGAAGTTCAACAAGATTCTAATAGATAACCTTCTCCATGGCTCTACATTGAGGATCCTTATAAAGCCTACTAAGGCCTAAACTTGCAAAAGCTGACATTCATCAACTTGAGGGCATCATCATCCTCAAATCTTGTACTATCATATCCATACCATGTTCTTTTCATGTTCTAAAGACATGTAACTTCACGTGGTTCCACAAGCACTTACCTTTCCTTGTAAGCTCAAAATTGTCCCTTGGCATTTGTAGCTAGCTTTGTAGTCCCTATGTGCATGATTTGGATCCTTTAGTCTCGGTGTATTATCATTTGCTTACACCTGTTATTTGTGAAAGTAAGGTTAGAACACACCCAAAATGCACTCAAGACAATCAATTCCATCATTCTCTCTCCATTACGTATTTGCCCTCACATCCCCTTAAGACCAATTCCATTTCTCTAATCATGGTTGGGCTGGTTTAGAAGTACCAAAAAATTTGGTAAGCTTCATTAACATCCTTTTAGCGACCGATGGTGTATATCAAGTTTGAGGGCCTAGCTATGAATCCTTTCTCTACGAATCACTCTTTTTCTCCTTTAGTCCATAATGCCCTTAGTAGCCACAGGATAGTCTTGTTTTTACTATAACTATTGATGTATGAGGTTGCAAAAAAGATAGATAAATTTATGGGAACACATTAATCCCTTATTCTTTCCCTAAAGTTTCAAGATTGGAATCAAGGTTTATAGTGTACTTCCTTTGGAAAGTAACCTCCTTCTTTTAGCCCTTTTATTGTGATTACAATCCTAGAGCCTAGACTATCACAAATATCTTGATCTCCATCAATGAAACTTAAAATTTCATTTTGAATCATCTTGGGCACCCTCACCATGAATTGTACCGGGTTTAGGGATTATTTTCATGTACATGGATTTTAGCATGCATTTTTTCTTATCAAACCCTAATTGAGGATGGTACGGGCTGAGAGGCTTGTTTTTGGTTATAATTTCCATAAAACCTTGACTTGTGTTTTATTTCTTAGCATGAAGGACTATCGATACATAATCCTCATTATTACCTTACTAGTGATTCATAGCAACACGTTTCATACCTTTAATATGACTAAAATCTCCCTTGTATCACATGTTTAGAGCGGGGTATACATTCTTAGACCTCCCAATTGAATGCATAAGGGTTTTTTCTTCTTTATCCCCCCAGGGTTTCCTTATATGGAATCTCCACAAATACTAGCTACAGTATTTATTGACATACATTCCTCCTTAATCAACATAATTAGATTGACGTAGATATCACTAACACGGTCATAGTCCAAGTTTGGGATGTTACTCTCTTACAAAGGGAAACAATGGGATAAGCTAGCTCAAAAAATCAAGATTATGTTCCACCATTTCATGCACCCATATTCTCACATTACTCACTACATGGCTTGTCATTCACATGTAGGTTATCAACTTCACCTCATAAACATCACGGTTAGCATTAGTTGATGTGGTCAACATGACACAAAGATCATGAAAGGTTTCATCTGACTTATCTCTGCAAAGCGAGTATAACGGGTAAGAAATATTTCTTAGTATTTATCTACAAGAAACAACGTTTAAAACTCATTCATACAACTTTCTAAAGTTATTACGGTCCTATGAGACCCTTACACAACTAAGCATGCTTCATAACTCAAAACAAAGTACTATTCTTCAAGTTCACAAATTTGAGATATATACCACAAATCCATTACGAGGAGCATTTCATACATTCAAGCATATGCATCAAACTTCATACAAGACTATGAACTCTTTCCTTACAAAACCATAGCCTACTACTTTGTATGGCGAATTACATTCTAAAGGTAATGATCCATTCCTTCTCTAACCTTCTTCTCATCCTCCCTAAATGGAATTATTCCCTAAAATTGACTTTGCCCCATATACTCGATCTCTCATCTATGCATGTAACTTCTTTCGGATGTAACTCTCTCATGACGAGTCATTATCATTACATTTTGGCTAGTTACATTAACTTAACACACTTCATAACTCATGTTTCCACCTAAGACTTATTCCACAACTCACTACTTAACAAAACACTTTCAAAAGCACATATAGCAACACCTATTATAGAATCAAATATTCACTTGACAACTTACTGATGCACCTTCACAAGTATGAGATTTTGAATTCATTTTTGGAGGAAACTAGATTTTGAAACTTCAAACTCTTTCTCACACTCCACATAACCTATAATGCTCCCATTGACCATATAGCTAGAAGAGCTTTCTTTTTAATTGCTTATTTATGATGCTCTTGCATCGAGTTTCAAGTTTAAAATACATATTTGAAGATAAATTCTTTAATAGTCAATTTGACCGGGTAAGTCGTAATGAGGTCACCACACTCAACAACAAGGAATTAGACACGATAACACATTACAAAGAAAAACCAACGTTCACTTAGCCCTAGTCGGGACAACGATATGTTCACTTTGTGCCACCCCCTGGACCCCACTATGTGGACTCTCGTTCTATTCAAAGTGTCACGGGTCTCAGGACCTTTACTTTCTGGACAAATACACAATTCCTTGTCTTTTCTCGGAAAAATCACATTACATTCATTTGATTTCCACACACACATATTTCCCATTTGAATGACTTTACTCCCCTTTAATAGGGTCGAAAAAAGGTGCCTATTCACAATGGATACACATTTTTATTTACACATTTTGACTTTAATACTACATAGTACTTCATTAATGCTAACATAATGCTTTAACACCCTTTATCTTCTCATGAATACATCTTTTATATCTCACTTTAATTATCTTTACTCTTCTTTTACAAACACTTGGGTAACTTTTAAATGATTTAATCCTTTTTATTTACTAAAATATTTCCATGGGCATTTAGTAAAGTAACAAGAACAAATTAGTGATATGATATGTAAATGTAAGATTTCCCATTGTGAAATATTCAAGATGATACACTTGCTACTATGTCCTCTTCACAAGGATTTGTGGAAAAAACTATTGGTAAGTTAATCTCGTTTGCATCTTTGAAAATGCCTAATGGGTGGGTCCCTTCGGTTGGAGTAATTTCTATGTTTTTTTCTCAAACTAGGAATATATTTAGAATCTACGAACATGTGCATCAAAGTGTTACCAATCATTTCATCATTGGTATCACTAGACACTTTATTTGTCGGTGTCACTATCGGGATATATGTAATGGACATGCTTTCATTTCCATGAGTGTTGGTATTATTGGTACAAAGGATAACATCCTAGTCATTGTCAATTTGTGCATTGTGCATAACATACAATATTTTCCCTCATAAATTTTTGGTGCATACATGATCATATTTGCATGGAATCTTTCTTCTTGAAAGGCACTTGCATATTCTAGGCACATTTTCAATGAATCAATAATGTTTGTATCCTCATTTGTGGAGCGGGGCAAGGAATTCTATATTTCATCAATATTTTAAGGTACGTTGATGATTGCTCTAGGAAGACTTAAGCGAGGTTTCTTGTGTTCTGGATAATATTTGAGCAAATGTAATTCAAAGCGAGACAATTTTTCGTCAATATATGTAAACCTAGATACATTTTGCAAGTGGGTTTATCAATTTGATATGGTTTGGTGTTGCAAACTTAGGAAATATGCCATTTTACAATGATGTATTACAACCAACACATATTGCTCTTTTCAAAGGGACTTCCCAAATCGGATCAACTAAAGATATATGTCCTTCTTAGGCTAGTTAAAATTGACCATGTTGTGTTTAAAATGTAATCATTTGCAAGATGAACAAACATGGGAAATTGTGTCTTCAATTTGGGCCTGAAATTTCTTGATCGATGTCATATATGTTTTCCAAACTGGTTTATTTGTGGTGATTTTCTCCATGCATGATGTTTTAATTAAAAAAGGGAGAATCTACATGACCTTGGTGATTTTCTGCTTTCTTAGGAATAGATATTTTCATGTGTGCATGTGAAAGGCATTTTCTTTGCTACCATGATTGATTTGGGAAGTGGAATACATGTAACACAATTTTATTCTAGACCGAAGCTTTGTTTAGGTGCAATATTCTTAGCTCGGTGGAGAGAAACTGTAGATGGGCAAGGTAATGGCATTTATGGTCAAATACAACTTCCAATCTCTATTAAATGACAAGGATTCACTCAATGGATCATAATGAATATGAAGTGTGCTCATTTGAAAGAAGATTTTGTTGTATGTGCTCTAATGTCGTAAGTGATAAAGGGTTGTACAACTTAGCAATGGATACATCATTCTAAGATAACAATTGGATTGTTACATTTAGCAAAATTGCTAACAATTGTAAGCTAAAATCACCCCCTTCAATTCCACCCATACCATGGGGCATCCCAATGTTGAAACATGTGCTTGCATGTTGGCTATGATTTTAATGTTCTTGCTCAAATTGACCTCGAGGTACATTTGAGAGAAAAATATGCACTTTGTGTCAAACCAAGTATGTATTGTAAAAATACTAAAGCATACTACCTTAGGGATTGAATATCAAATTCCCCATGTGTTAATTGACATTTGGAACTGAATAATGTATCGTTGTCATAAGATATGTCTTCCAATAGTTTGTGCAAGACATGTAGCTACAATTCTTGTGAGATGTGTTCAAGGTGAAATCAATGCCGATACAAGCTCTAGAAATGTGGAATTACTCAAATGGATGAATATTATTCCCTAGTTTTTTACAATACAATGATTCATAATGACTGTAGACAGGATTTTCATCGTGAAAGAGAATGGAGTAGGGAGCCACGTGGGCCTCATGACTGAACATGAAGTATTTTGTTTTCATTGTTAAAGACCAAACAAATTGATATGTTCAACCACCTAGCCGGCCAATGTATACAAAAATTTCCACCCCACGATCCTCTCAGTCAAGGAAGGTGTTCTAGAAATCCGTATAAGGTGGAAATGTGTTTCTATGCTGCAGTCTATGCAGTTCATAGGATCTTAGTGTAGTGGGGGCATTTTAAAAAAATAGTGTACGAAAGATCTATAATTCCTTTGTGAAGCTCTTCTGAGGTAGAGAAAAATAAAAAGGCACTTGAAAAGGTTTAAAAGGTGATCACCCACTATGTACTTGAATGATGGTTCTTTAAGAAATGCTCTTTCCCTAAAATATTGTCAATGTTGTTATCTTATACAACTAGATAGGTTGGTCCATGTTGCGGTGTGCTACTACTGTGGGGTAAAAATACGTCATGCAACTAGAGAGGTTGGTCCATGCATGGACGTAAACAATTCTATTTTAAAGCCCAATGCCATGGAGCACAATCATATTTATCTATCAATATTTAATTTTTTGAAAGACTCATTCGAGTAATTTCAAGAAGAAAATGAACCTCACTTGGTAATTGTGTGATGTCCAAAGACAATTTGAATTTAAGGATCTAAAGATGAAGAGATAAATTCCACGATGCGGGTTTATAGTTTGTGTAGTCACAAAATCACACACTTACTATTACATTTATACCACCAAGTATGTTGTTTTATATATGGATCTCATGTAAGAAAAATACTCACTAATGACCTATCCCCTAGTCATGTCGTCAGTTAGTTGGTCGTCATCGTCATTTTTCTTACACAATTGCAGGTTGTCTCTCAAGGAGTTTTAGGTATCGTTATTTGGTCATTTGTTGTCTCTAGTCTCTTAATATGGCACCTAGGATAGAACTAGGGCACGCGTGGATGCCCCAGTCCTTAATTTTGCACCTTGTGGTCCCAAGACCACTCGCGTCTAATTTAGAGTTTTAAGGGAAATCTTTGTAATTCTTCCTCTCATTCCCCAGGTACTAGTCAACATTTTGGGTCATTAGTGTCAAAATTTGAGCAAGAGATCGCTATATAAAAATAACATACTTACTATCTTATGGGTGAAATATCTACTATCAAGGGATAACTATCTACTGAGTAAGGAACTACATTTGGGAATCATTGCATCACACAAAATACATAGGAAGGGTTGTATTTATTCTATTACATCCACCATTTGTATTTTACATCTAACTATTTCCCTATCTCCGCATCATTGGCGCTAGGGCACCCTACATACATCGCACACAAAACTACATTGGGTTGGAACGTAGTGTGACGCTTAGTTGTAAGTCCACCATTGTGGGATTTGATGCTTTATATGGGGTTTTGCGGGTAGATATTCATTAGAGGTTTACGATGACACAAGTGAGATTTTGCTATAATATCCCCTTCCCATTCGAAGACCTTTGGCCTATTTTGTCAACTCAATGGGCAAAGAAAAATATAAGGGTGACTTAAGTTATATTTAATTATTATAAAGTGCCATTAATAAAAGAAAAGAATATATAGAGCACTTATAATAATTTATATGACTTAATCATTATTAAATTTAGGATGGAAAAGGTCAAATATAAATTGTTATCCATCCTAGATGAAAAGATGACTTGCCTTAAAAAGGGGAGTGAGAACATAGAAAGGATAAATGCCCATTTTACTATGTATTTCCCCTAGAAAAATGCAACTTGCATTAGGAGGGAAAAAAATTGTTGGGAAAAGCATTTAATATGGGAAAATATTAAATGCTTGCATAGGGAAAATCCTTGTGAACTAATTGGATATTATAGAGGTTGTTTTGGGTCTCTTCTTCCTTTATAAGGAGAATTCGACTTGAGGGGAAGGTATTGCATAACCATTTGATATTTTCTAATTTGCGTCTTAAGCTTGTAGCTTTTGCATACACACTTGGATTTTCTTTAGCTTGTGGACTAAGATCCCACAGGGACCCTAGCTTTGGCGGTAAGATATCCATTCCTAGCTAGTAGGGCACTCTTCGGTGGTGAAAGATCCACCCTAGTTTTCATTATCGTGAGTTGATTTAGGGATGATTTGTTTGGGAATCAAAGTAGTTTGTTTTCTTAATTTTTGGAGCTGATTTGATGCCCTAAATGTGCTAGGCAACCTACTTTTTAGGGGAAAATTAGGGTTTTGTGTTTTTGTGTGAAAACTAATTTTGGAATATTATTCTTCATATTTTTCTAGGCCCAAGATCCAAAGTTTCAACTCATTTGGACTTCTCTAGCAAAAGATATAAATTTTTGAAGTTATGTTGCGAGACATGGTTTTTAAATAATTTATTATAGCCTTGTTTACATCTGAAATCTACAAGTTTATACATATTTGGGCTTTATAAATTAGTGGTACTAGATTTGAGTGGAAAGATATAAATTTAGAGGTGATTGGTGTGGGTTTCCCCTTAACCCAAGTCGCATTTCCTTATTTAACTCGGATCTGTGTGATATTTGTTTGGTATTTTGTCTACAAGTTGAATTTAAATTTGGTATTGCCTAAAATCCATCTAGGGGCTAAAATAATGTCCATTGGGGACATTACAAATGGTATCGAGTTGTTGTTCCTCCGACTTTGTGTGGGTTAAATATGGTAGTTTGGAAAGATCTCAATGTGGGTTTTATGAAGGAAATGTTCACCAACATGGTGAAACATGAGAAAGCCACTAACCTTTATTTGAGCTTTGACTCACTGAATTTGAATCAAAGCGAGATCCGGGGACAATAAGGAAAATGGTGAGAAGCGAGTGATAAAGGGTGGCCAATAGAGGTGGTTGTAATGATTCTTGTTAGAGGAAATATCAATATTTGAGTAAGGGTTTCATAGAGAATATTCCATTTCCATATTATTGCATGATGAAGATTGGTAGCAAGCCCAAACGAGGTCATCATATGCGGTACCGAATTACAAAATAACTCATTTGAAGAAGAATCTTCAGAGAAAAAGGTATGATTTTCATTGAGAAAATAATTGCATTAGTGAAAATTTGCTTGTTAGAGAAACTATTCCAGCTCAAGAGAAGAAATTTGTATATGAAAGTAAGGAGGATGTAAGAGAAACTCTAAAACGTGTGTGAGGAATGGAATAGTAGAGCTAAAGTTGCTAGATTGATAGCTGCTCAAGCAAGACAACACCTACTGAGAGTTAAAGAAAGCGATGAGGGCAATTGATGCAAGGAAGTCTACACCCACGAAAGAAGACTCTATGAAGCACAGTGGCACATGAGGAGGAGCCTCACATGGACACTTGTGTGAAATTGCAGCACTGTTGTAATTTCTAAACCAGCAACTTTTGATTAGCTTTCAAATACTTTCAACGGGCACTCATGAAGCAATGTTGGGGGAAACTCAATATATGCCTATCTTGAACACATGGAGGACATTGATGGCATTGAAAGGTATGAAGAGCATAATAATGTGTCTTATTTATTGTTGCCTATTCCAATTTATTTCCATCATGAGATACATGGTATGGTAGATGATGAAGTCTTCATTATGGAGTTTGTTGAACCATTGCTCCAACTATGTGTATATGAGCATCTTGTGGATGATATATGGTGGCAAGTTTTAGCTCACTTAACAGGTACAGGGGCTCGGATGGTAGAACACTTCAACATGTTTTGTCTCTTGTGCATGGCTCTTGGACAAAACAAAGATGCAATTGCTTGAGGGCAAACAATTTTGGGAAGGGAGGATTGTAATATCCCCTTCCCATTCGAAGACCTTTGGCCTATTTTGTCAACCCGATAGCCAAAGGAAAAAATATAAGGGTGACTTAAGTTATATTTAATTATTATAAAGTGCCATTAATAAAAGAAAAAAATATATAGAGCACTTATAATAATTTATATGACTTAATAATTATTAAATCTAAGATGGAAAAGGCTCAAATATAAATTGTTATCCATCCTAGGTGAAAAGGTGACTTGCCTTAGAAAGGGAATGGGAACATAGAAAGGATAAATGCCCATTTTACTATGTATTTCCCTAGAAAATGCGACTTGCATTAGGAGGGAAAAAGTTGTTGGGAAAATCATTTAATATGGGAAAATCCTTGTGAACTAATTGGATATTGTAGAGGTTGTTTTGGGTCTCTTCTTCCTTTATAAGGAGAATTCGACTTGAGGGGAAGGTATTGCATAACCATTTGATATTTTCTAATTTGTGTCTTAATCTTGTAGCTTTTGCATACACGCTTGGATTTTCTTTAGCTCTTGGAGTAAGATCCCACAGGGGATTCATTCCTAGCTATTTATTAGGGCACTCTTCATTGGTGAAAGATCCACCCTAGTTTTTCATTATTGGATTTGATTCGGGGATGATTTGTTTGGGAATCAAAGTAGCTTGTTTTCTTAATTTTTGGAGTTGATTTGATGCCCTAAATGTGTTAGGTGACCTAATTTTTAGGGAAAAATTAGGGTTTTGTGTTTCCTATGCGAAAACTAATTTTGGAATATTATTCTTCATATTTTTTGTGGCCCAAGATCCAAAGTTTGACTCATTTGGACTTATCTAGCAAAAGATATGAATTTTTGAAGTTATGTTGCAGAGACAAGGTTTTTAAATAATTTATTGCAGCCTTGTTTACATCTGAAATCTACAATTTTATACATATTTGGGCTTTATAAATTAGTGGTACTATATTTGAGTGGAAATATATAAATTTAGAGATCGATTGGTGTGGGTTTTCCACTTAACCCAAGTCACATTTCCTTATTTAGTTCAGATCTATCGATACTTGGAGTATTTTGTCTACAAGTTGCATTTAAAGTTGGGATTGCCTAAAATCCGTTTAGGGGATAAAATAATGTCCATTGGGGACATTCTGTTGCCTTGATCATCATGAAAAAGATCGAGACATTACAAATCTAACGACACTTCAAGATTTAGATCTGTAGAGTTATTCTAGGAGAGGAGTGCCCACATTACAAACTAGGGCACCCACAAGCACCTTGATCCTCCTCCGGGTGCCCTGATCACAGTCAAATCTTTATATGCTGCAACTTCTTAGGTTGTACCATCATACTCTTCTCCATCCACAAATCATTTTGTTGAGTCCTAGAATCTTAGTGAGGTAAGTCATTTTCGAGTTAGTACCTCATCCCTCCCGTTTCAATTATCTCATTTCATTTAAATCTCAAATAAAATTATTTAGCATTTACATTTCAGTTCATACGGTTATTTCATTATTGTTACTAGTTTAGATTAACTTAGGATATATAATTATATTCATATTTTTAGTTAATCATTTTGATGAACCCGTACTTTAGAATATTTTTCCCTAGGATCCACTTCAAACCCTAATGGCTAAGGATAGTTCATCTTCTTCGTGAATCATGTCTCATTTTAGTGTTAAACCTATATCTAATGAGGTTGTCATTGTTGAGCTCACGGCTCTCTATAGTAATCCTACTCCTATTCTAGAGCTCATATCAATAACAAATTCTAGATGGTTAGCACTATGTGCCTACTCGTTTTGAAGATTCTCCCATTGGTATTAGTCTTTTTGAGGACATAATAGCTTTCACTCATTATACACCATGTTATACAACTACTTGTCGTTCTCCTTTTGATCTTTCTAAGGAATTTTTTTATGATCCTATTGACAACATCCTTAGTGACATCTCATTTTCGAGTCTCTATCGATCTTGATGAGGGAGGTTGATAGCCATGGTTCTCCTTATTTTCATACTACCAAATGTGAATCTCCTATTCCATCATTTCCTTCTCCTAAGATTGCATCTAGCACTATGCATGAGTCACCTCCATCTATCACTTCTTCTTCTCCTACCATTTCATCTCCTCTTATTACATCATCTACACCCATTTGTTTGTCTTCTCATATAGATGTATCTCCATCGGTCACCTCACCTATTAGGGATGTTTTGATGTTATTCCTACCACTATATGGATATTCCATCTATATCATCTATTATAGCTTCTTTGGCACCTACTCCTAGTGTGCCCTTAGCATCGAATCTCCTTTATCATCTCTTGATATTCCTATGATCACTCACAATGGAAAATTACAATCTCTTATACATTGTTATTGTCTTCCACTATTCCTTCATAGGATATCATCTCTCTCATACATGTTGTAGGTCAATTACAATCTCGGGTTCGGTATCTTACTCTAGAAAGTAGGGCTTACCATGCTTCTATTGATAACAACTCATTACATGGTAAGCAAGTTCCGAAGAAGATTCATAATTATGCATTTCCTAAATATTTTATCATGCCTACATTCACTTTATTGTATGGTACTGGTGATCCTCGTGCTCATCTTTTACATTACCACATAACTATGACCTATTATTCTAATGATAGATTATTTCTTAAGCCCTTTCGATACAATGTTATTTATGAGGCATTACAATGGTACACTCATCTTCCATTTGGGTCCATTAGTACTTTCTATGACATGGAGGATGATTTCCTTCATCAATTTATCATTAAAAAATGGCCCTAAAGTTACTTATGACCGCTTACCTACTTTACATCAAGGCTCATCTGAACCTATCAAGTATTATATCTTACGATTCAATGCTTGTATGCATCAACTAATATTCAACCTATTGATCTAGAGAAGAAATTCATTTTTTGTCATGGTTTGATTCCCACCCTTAAGCAAAGATTGCAGTATGATACATGTGAGTCATTCATTCTTCTTTGCTATAAAGTTATTGACTTAGAAACAAGATCTTCTTTCAGAAAATTTCATTGACCCTCCACATACATCTACTTCAATTTTATCATCTAGTCCTCCTCCATCTAAATTGGTTGAACATCCTACACAGTCTCCACCTTTGCCTCACAAGCAAGGAAAACAAGCTCAACCTATTCTACCACCACATAGTACTTCTCCTCCTTCGCGGCATTACACTTCTCCTTCCACTCCATCTATTTCATGCGAGACATTGAATTTCTCCCATCATGCTAGACCTCATGATGTGTTGTTTTCCTTGCTTGAAAAGCACCTAATTCTCTTACTATCTAACCATCATCACCCACAACATAGGCTACATCATCAGCGTGACCAACCTTATTATAATTATCATTGCATAAATGGCCATAGGGACAATGAATGTCTTTCCCTTCATGATATATTACAACAATTAGAGGATAAGGGAATCATCTCTTTTGCTCTCTCTCTAACATTAGAGATCCATCTCTCCTCTACATCATTAGAGAATTTTTACTCCGGTTCAGTCATCTCCTCTCGCTAGTGCTCAGGCCATGGTACATCCACCATCGCCTTTCATTACTCATGCACACTCTCCACCGTGTCCATACACCGTTGCATCATCAAACCCATCACATTCACTTCATCCATCTCATCCATCGCATTCGCGTTATCCACCAAATCATGTTACTCCTTCACATTGGCTTCCGTAGCCCACCGCCTTCACACATACCATCGTAACTCCATATGACATTTAGTTTTGTGCATATTCGCATACTCCTTCCATCCCACATGCCTCCACCGCTTTTTTGCCTTGGCCTTTGGTAGGTGATTACTATCACCTTACCCCCCGATGACGCACTTGTGTTCTTATGGTTCTTACACGATTGTTGAAGGTTTTTATAAGATCATTTATTCACTCTCTTCTTCATTTCATCTAGCACACTAAATCATTTCCCGATGGTGCACTCTTGCTTTACGCGGTTCATTCTTGAATGTTGAGGGGTATTAATGCAAATTGACCTAATAATCATACATACATAGGGAAATGCTAATTTTTCTCCCTAATTTATTACACTAACATATTACGATCACATTACATTATCGCGACACACATTCTTCACACCACGTTAGTTTGATCATCATACATCATACCTTTTTTTACATTCAATCTACTATCATCATCATACTAACTATGTGTTCGAATCCATTTAATAAACATTAACAATATATAAAAACATCACATACATCCCAACATTAATCACCCAATCATACACATCAATACACCACAAAATAAGATCATCATATAAATCACATGTGTCCATACATATATAGTGAATACAATCATCACTAGGGGAAACTCCCCTATATCATATACAATAATACTAATCACACCTCATCATCACTATCACTCTCGGGTACTACGAGAGCCCTAGAACTAGATGCCTTGCCACTAACTTTACGCCGTTGTTTTGCGGCCTCGATACCTCTCCACTTGCCTATGTAATAAGGTGTTCTCCATAGAATGCTCTTAAACCGACGTTGTAAATCCATGTATCATGTGAATACATCCTATGCTAAGGGACCACCACCCAATGCCTCTTGCGGGCTCATCGAGTCTCCTCATGTGCCTCATCCCTCTCACCTAGTAATATAGTGCATGTCACTCTTTGTTGTTATGGCTACTGGCTTGAACAAATGGGCATGCTAGCCCGCTATATCATCCACTCGCTCAAGTATACCTCCACTAATTACATCAATCAACATAATATGTGTCAATGTATGAATATATTTTTCTACTATCAAGGACCAATATGTGTCACCTACAAAACAAATAACACAATGCATTAGACAACCATTACAAAAATTCCATAAACAAATACATGACATAACTATATATAAATACTTACGTCCGCTATCCTCCATGCCACATTATCGGGGGCACGTGTTTCTCCTTCCCTAATCCTCCATGTATTAATTGTAGTATATCTACAAATAATGGAAACAAAAATACCCATCGATGAGCCACTCACCATGCGAGGTACTCCTCTGTCGTACAACCCACATCATCCGAGTTTATCTCCTCTATTATGATGTCTACCTCATCGACCTAGAAGGTATTAGCTTCTTTTTTGTGGGCCTTGGTCTCGCTTCGGTCCTCCTAGGTGCTTTGATATATCTCAACCATATATATGGCTCTGGGGGCACATCCGAGTTAGGCCAAATTGTCATGATACTCTCTCCATCTAAAAAATCTTGGCCACACTTGGGAATTGATCCTTTAACTACATAGTCCTTTAAATATACTGTAACTCTACAACATCCTTGGGATATCCTCCATAGTCATGGTATGGCCTCCATATAACTACCTTTGACCCCATCATATCTATCCAGGTTCCTTGTAGGTATCTGTGTCCATCTTGCACCCATGAATATTAATCCACCTCCTCAAATATATCTATGGCCTAGCCCACTCTCCTCGTGGACCTCCAACTCGGCCTCAACACTACTATGTGCCCATATTCCCATACATGTAATAGCGTAGTAGCTCCTATCCCACCTCCATGTTAATCATGATTAAATTTGTACAAGTCTCTATATAGGTGGGCCAACACACATCTCACCCATGTGTATCTAGTAATCTCCTCCTCTATACACCGGACATTTATCATGCATCTTATACAAGATGCCTACACCTCCTCCCTTGACCGTAATAGATGCAACAATCACTATGAGAATGAACTTTTGTAATTTACAGAACACCGATCCTTAGAATAACATCCAAGCTAATATGGGCCTCTGTGCATGTACTCGATCCCCCAAAACTACCATCAACTAATCACGTATGTCGCTCCATATTCTCCAAATGGCATAACATGTACCCTCTCTCGACAATCGGCAACCACATGATGCGATACACATCCTCCAACATAATAGTCATTTCCTTGTAGGAAACCAAAATGTGCATGTATCCGCACACCATCTCTTGCATAATGCAGTCAACATAGGCATATTATGGGGCACATCCCCCATCGTGTTGTTATGTGTCGCAGCCGACATGGTCCATTACATCCCACTCATCATTTCATATACCCAACCCAAGAAAAGTGCTCAAATGGTGCCCACGTTGGAACTCCCTCGATTGAATATACCTCTACACAACACAAAATGAAAATAAACACATTGTTAGAACACTATACAAATAAAAACACACTCGTTTATCACATTACCATACACTAAAAATATGATTTTTCATAATTCTAGAACAAATGCAAACATTTTGGACTAGGGTGCTCTAGATGCAGGACTGGGGCGCCCAAGAGCAGGACACTAGCGCCTAATTCTGGATGCTCCTCTCCCAAGGGTCACTAGCACCCTCACCGCTATTGTCAGGTCTAAAACATCGAGAAAATTAAAATTCTCAAATTTGTAAAAATTCAATAAAAATGACTACTACACCATACATTTTTCGAAAAACATCACACTTACCAACTCTAAATGTGTGCGATGCTATGGTGGTTGCCACCCTCTCAAACCGACTAGGATGCGCTGCTCTCACTTGTGGCATTTTCACTCACTTCATGCTCAATCTCACAATTGCAGTAAACAAAAATGAAGTGACTAAACACTTTTTCACTTCACTACTTAAACTTTTCATCACTCACTTTATTATGGTCATTATTTTGCGCTTATTCTCACAACTAATATGCACTACATGATTTTCATCATATCTTGAGCATTTTTACTCCAATTTGCACCCTATTTGTGGTGTTATTTTAATAATTTCATGTACCATAGTACAATACACATTACACAAGCATTGTCTCTCCTTCACATTTTCCTTTAATCAACATACACACATTTCACCAATCTTTATGAAATTTCCTCTTTATCTCGTGCTTACTCTTGGCTTAGTGTTTGTTATTATTATCACTTACCCTTTCCTCGAAAGGGGGCATATCATTGGGGTCATCCTGTAATTATCCTTATATCACCATGTGTTTAAACAAACACTAGTGATTCTACAATTCCAACACACTATATGACACTTCGCGATTCCCCCTAATGACCTAACAAACATATGATTTCTATATGTGGCATTTCATCACTTCCCCTAATGACCTAAACCGGAGGCAATAAGTGTTAAAATATTTTCCATGCAATCATTCACTAATTTCTATCAATTCCCCTAATGACCTAACTTGGGGCAATTAGCGTAAAATATCTCTCTATGTAATAAATCAAATCAATTAATCAATCAATCAACACGTTCTAATTCCTAACAATTGAAACCACATTACTCAATCAATACAATATAACACAATTGGCCTCCCTAGATGACCTAACTTGGAGTTACGTGCAACCTCTCGAAGAACTAAGTTGGAAGCCATGATTTTGTGCTTCTGCTTTCCAGATGACCTAACTTGGAAGCTATTACATTGTGGCGACACCGTGGAGTGGGGGAAAGAGTGCCTTTCCTATACCACTTCTATATGGGTTAATTGTTTGATCGAAATTATTTGGATCCAAAAATCACAATTCTTTTATCTGAGTTCGTCTACAGTGGCTAGATCTTGAGGATGTAGTTAGAGATTGGAGAATAACACACTTTTCTCCCTACACTCTTCCTCTCGGCGGTAGGAAATTGAAATCCTTAGGTTGATTATTTGTATGCACATGTTTAGGTCGAGAACTAATCACTCCCTACCCCATCTCATTGTCATCAATGTTCAAAATCATCAATCATCTAACATTTCATATATTTCATCATGCCATTACACTTTTCACTACATTGCATGGATCAACACGTTGATCCATGGTTTCATGACACACGATATATGGTTCTTTCAACACGCTTTTACTACCACATCTACATGTCCTACTACAACATGGGCTTATCCGGATTAGGTACGCATCTCTATTTGCTTTATGTTACTGAGATTTTCGCTCACCAACATAAAGTGAGGGAAAATGTAGTCACAAAATCACACACTTACTATTACATTTATACACCAAGTATGTTGTTTTATAAATGGATCTCACGTAAGAAAATTATTCACTAATGACCTATCCCTTAGTCATGGTGTTAGTTAGTTGGTCATCATCGTCATTTTTCTTACACATTTGTCAATCATTTACACTGTTTTGGTCATCTCTCAAGGAGTCTTAGGTGTCAGTATTTGGTCGTTTATCGTCTCTAATATTTGACTAGGGCACCTAGGGTAGAATTGGGGCATATGTGGGCACCCAGTCCTTAAATTTAGGCACCTTGGTCTTGGCAGCACTTGCATCTAATTTAGAGTTTCGAGGTCAGTCTTTGTAATTTTCTCCTCTCATTCTCTAGTCATTAGTGTAATTTGAGCATGAGATCCCTATATAAACATAGCATACTATCTTATGGGTGGAATATCTACTATCAAGGGCTAGCTATCAACTAAGGTAAGGAACTACATTTGAGCACCTTTTCATCACACACACTGCATAAGAA
This sequence comes from Taxus wallichiana var. yunnanensis, assembly GCA_018340775.1. Taxonomy (NCBI): domain Eukaryota; kingdom Viridiplantae; phylum Streptophyta; class Pinopsida; order Cupressales; family Taxaceae; genus Taxus; species Taxus wallichiana. The sequence goes on along the minus strand of CM031242.1, from coordinate 995,771,133 downwards.
TGGTTGTATTTATTATATTCCATCTACCATTTGCATTTTACATCTAGTTATTTCCCCTATCTCTACATCATCATTGGCGGTAGGAACCCTAGGCACACAATTCCACACACAAGAAAACATTACTACATTGGTTCTGGATTATAGTGCAATGATTAGTTGTAACTCCACCATTGTGGCAACTAAGGTCATTCTAACCCATTCATATGCATCTTTCTTTTTATGGATTTGATGCTTTGTATGGGGTTTTCTGTAGATCTTCATTATAGGTTTACGGTGACACAAGAGAAGTTAGTGTGTCAATCACATGACAAAGATCGAGACATTGCAAAGATCTAACGACACTTCAATATTTAGATCCTAAGTTATTTTGTATACCAAAGTGGCCATACTGTAGACTAGGGCACCCACAAGCACCTTATCCTCCTCCGGGTGCCCTAGTCTAGTTGAATCTTCATCTACTACAATTCTATGGGTTATACCATTATACTCTACTCCATCCGCAAATCATTCTCTTGATCTAGAATCACAGTGAGATAAGCCATTTTCAGTTAGCACCTTATCCCTCCTATTTCAATTATCTCATTTCATTTAAATATTAAATAAAATTATCTAGCATTTACATTTTGGTTCATATCAGTTATTTCATTGTTGTTACTAGTTTAGTTTAACTTAGAATATATAATTGTATTCAGATTTTTAGTTAATCGGTTTGAAAACCATTAAGCAAACCAACCAATGGACACATTAGTAAGCCCAACTCACTAAACAAATGTAGGAAATAGAATAATGTAGACTTGAGTTTTATGCTAATTAAAACTAGTCTCTTTCTTTTGCAACAATAAGCTTAAAATCCCAAAGCACTACCAACAAGATGTAAATCCACTCAAGAATGGCTTCAATGTAGCTTATCTAGAATCATAATAAATTATATCATTAGCATAACCTTGGTGAAGCTAGAATTCCATATGATGTGCCCAAGTTCAAACAACAAATATAAGAACAAGGAATTTGACACTCCATTGTATTTTTGGGTAAAGAAAAACATATCTCAAATGAAAAACAAGCACATAATAAACATGATTTCCATGCCAATAATAAAATTGGAAGTTTGAGCACATCAGGGAAAAGGAGTTGCTGCAACATGAATTTCATTTTCTAGAATATTGAACAACCCAACTTAGTATTTTTCATTACAAAAGGCTAAGAAAACTAGATCTCGTAAATGATGGATTCCAATTTTAAAATAAGAGAAGTAAGCTCAATTAATGGGCTATCACATGTTGAAAAAAACAAAATTGAAGTCACATGTTTTATTCTCCTTGGCAGACCAACTAAAAATTTAAAAATTGATTCAAATTGACATATCCATGATGACTTGACTTGATATCACAAGTGTGCCACTTAGATAATTTACATATACAGACATATTATTTGTTTCATAGAGGACATATATTAGTGACCATACTCTATAAAAGGATATATGCTTACAGTCACATAAGAAGATGATTGACTAGATAGTGAGATGCATGGTCAAGTGTAAAATAGAACCACAAAATATTATAATATGTTCTTTCGACTAGTGGATGAACAAATGTGGATTTTAGATTCATAGAAGCAATTCCAAGATGCATATAAAAGACATATATAACTTGGTGTAATAAGGCATGCATTTAGAGGAATTTGAGCGGGAATTGTTTTGGATTATGAAGCCACATATGAAGAGAGGGGAAAAACGACAATATAATCATTAGGTCCAAAAGAAAGAAAACTCAAAAGACATTTATAAATGAGAGGATTTATCCGAACAATATTGAAAAATTCACTTCTGAAGATGCTTCATATAAATGCTACATTTACTTCATATTTCAATATAACATTTTTATCTTCTAAAGAAAAATGTACCATAAATTTTTCAAGTAATGGAGAGAATATTAACAAAGTATGAAGATTGGTTTCTTGCAGGTTGTACTCTTGTGAAAACTAAAAATATATATAGAGAAAATCTTTTTACATGGATAGATTAGGAAAACAAATAATCAAGATTAAATAATATAAAAAATAGTATACTATGGAAGATTCAAGCTTCCCATTTTAGATGTTTTTTTGTGGATCCACTTGAAATATTGTGTTTAAAAGTTAATTCTATTAAAAAGAGTGTCTATCAATTATTGTACTATGAATACTCATCAGATATACTTCCATTCTATTTTTCATTTCCAGGTAAGGCATAGATCCAAATCCAACAATTGAACTATGTAAAATTGCAGTGTCTTTATGTTTCCATTCTTACAAGTCTTTTATTTTTATTTTTACTTTGAAAACACACTACTTTTTTATAGTATTATAGGTCACGTTGTTGTTGTGTTAAACATGATTTAAGGCATATAATATCTCAAGAAGACCATTAATACTATGTAAACATTACATCCAATTTCACAAATCTAGGCCTTGCTTTCATATTTTTTTCAAGGGAAAAATTCAATGTTGAAACATGACAACTTTACCCTAGTGTCAAAATTTTTGCTTGAAAGTTGTCTCGGATCCGTCTCGATCTATGTGTCATACCTATCCAAATCTTTGAAATTCCTCACTGTGTAGTATACACCATCTCTAAGTGTTTGAAACATAGTAATAAGGTCTCTCAGTTCTTTTAGATAAGTGATTTTAGTGGTGAAATCTCTTGTAATCCTAGAAAGGCTATTTTTGGCCTTTCTAGGACAAGTGTGCATCCTTTGGCATAGAGTTGAAGGCCAAAATTCATCAGGAAGTGGTATTAAGGAGCTAAGAACATATTGCAAGTGATTTAGGAAATTTTAGGGAATATTTTAAGGTCTAAGAAGAAGTACAATGAAAGTGGGTTTTGAGGGTGAAGGAGTAAGCAACTCAAAATATCACTTGAGCTTTAGTAGGTGATTTTGGGAGATTCGGAAGGAGTTATAGGTCAAAAATATATCATTGGAAATATAATTCAATTCCCTATATGATGGAACTTTCATATTTTTCACAAAGCCCAATCGTTTCTTTCCACAACTCATTTTGTGGCAGGCACATCCCAATGTCTCCGAGAAAGAAAGAGAAATTTGAAGGGGTTTCGGTAGAATTGGAATATGAGAATTTTCCCAATCTCTTTAAAAGGATATTGGTAGTCAAAATAATATAAGGATTAATCAAAAAATTCTTCCTGGAGCTCCAAAAACTTTTTCGTCAAGGTCTCTCTTAAGATAAGCTTTTGATACTTAGCCAATTTCACATAGGGACACATGTCACCCTAAGGTTGAGGCAAATTTTTTTGTCCCATCTATACTGTCCCTTTAGGATTAGTTGGGACAAGAAAATGTACCCAACCCCATTTATGCCCCTTGGACCTCCACATGACCCTGAAAAGTCTCTGCGGCCACTTTGCCTAGTTTCGAGCCCTCCACCTCATTGAACCACAACTTGTCACTTGTCAACTCCACATCAAGGTGCATTTTTCTTCCCCATATGTCATGTGCCTTTGGGAGAGTTGGGAAAAAAATCCCCACCCTTTCTCATGCCATGGTTCTTCATGTGACCTAGTCTCAGCCCCCGAGTGCTAACTGCTAACTTTTCCTCTCTTCCATCGAGCAATTAAACCCCGCCACTTATCATGTTCACATCAAGGTGCATTTTTATAACCCATATGTCCCATCCCTTTGGGATAGTTGGGACAAAAAAATTCACCCCATACCAAGTTGGCTGAAAATTCAAAATTGGCTAAGTGTTTTTGCATTGCTTTTTCTCGTTTCTTCCTTCGTGAGCCGAAAGTGTCATGGAAAGTTTTTAAACACAAAGTAACTTATGACCACTTTATATTTCCAAATTAACACCATGAATGTTGAGTAATAAGCTCCATTAAACCTATAAATTTTCTAGACACCATGCCAAAATTTCCCAAAACTCCTATATTCTCCAAAACATAAAAATCCATATCTCTCAAATTGGTGAACAAATTGGGTGAAATTTTCTCTATTGCCTCTCATCCCAGACACCTTCAAGAAGCAAGTAAAAATAGTAAATATGATCACATCATTTATTAATGGCAGAAAACCCTAGTTTTATGCCATAAATAATATTTTTAGTTTCCTCACATTCAGACGGGCGGATTGAATCGAAATTTTGAGCATGGACTCCCAAAATCAAGTCTAATCCCGGTGGTGACATTTTTATTGTAATATAAGGTGGGAAGTGAGGTTTCTAAAAATATTAAGTGTTTGGTACTGTTATCCATATTTTACCCCCGGAGCAAAATATTGGATCAGAATGACCAGCACATTGAAAGAACCTGAGAAATCACGTTCGATTCCCGCAAATGAAGAGAGGGGACTCTATAATGGAAGTGACGGAGGCCTGCGAGGATCAAGCAACCCTGTGTGGGATAAATTTAGAAAATGGCTCTGTCGAGTGAACCCGGGCTTTAAATCCATTCTACAGGTTACAGGTGGGCTCGGAAATAGAATAGTAGGGTCAAAGGAGAAGAAGTAGTGTCACGGAGAGGCCAGGGGCAAGAAAAGGAAGAAATTGTGAAGATCTGAAGTCTTTGGGCTCAAAACAGTTCAGAACGAGTCCAAAAATCAGCTAAGTATGGAGAAGGCAGCGAAGAGAGCCATGCGTCAGAACAACACGTCTCCAAAGTTGAATCCAAAGAAGAATTCTCAAATGAGCGCCAGGCTTCCACGTGTCTAGAACCCCAAAAGTTGTGCGGCTGTTGAAAAGTCTTCGGCTAGGCAAGAAGAAGCCAGGTGTTAGCTTGACGTAAATCCAAGATGGGAGTCCAAGGTGGGGACTCAAACTCACACCAGACCTTCCACGTAGCAAATAGTCAACCAAGGTTAAAATGAGGGCAAAGTGGGCCTCAAAAAAGGGCTAAGTATAGAAGTGTTGGTGGGGGATGCCACGTGTCCAAACGACGCATCTCCAAGGGTAGATTCAACAATGGAGACTCAAAAAAGTGTCGGTTCGCACGTAGCCTAAGGTACAAAAAAGTAAGGTAAAGATAGCTAAAAATTCCGGGCTTCCAGTGTCAACCCGACGCTCCTTCGGGGAGAAAATTTTGATCGGGAATTTCAAATGAGCGTGGGGCCTCCACGCGCGTCCAGTCTATTCAAAGGGGATAGAGTCGAGTTGAATAGTCAATGCATAAGGGTAGGCTGGTAGAGAGTGCTAAGTGTCCAAACGACGCTAACTCAGGGGATGAATAGAGAAAGGGTTCTCAAACAAGCGTCAAACCTCTGCGCATGTCCCCGGTCAAAGAAATATGACCTCACCAAGCAAAATACTTAGCTAGAAACAAAGAAATGAAGTATGCCGACAGAGGAAGCCACGTGTCAACCCCACGCTATTCCAAGAGAAAAATACAGAGGCTGCATTCAGACAAGCGCCACCCTCCATGTGTTGGGGCCCGTTTTTCAAACTGGTTTTCCCGTCCTTTTGTATGGACCTGATACAAACTTTGATGGGGCATATATTTCGAATCATGGCTCAAAATATTGCAAATATGACACCATTGGAAAGATCTCGGCTTTGCCCATGCCATGGAGATCCAAAACTTTAAGTATTGAGAGGTTAGGTAAGGGAAAATAGAGAAAACATCTTCAGGGACATTAATGCGGGATCCATCTACCCCAACAACCATTTTAGATTCGATTTGCTTCATTGTTTCCTCCTTCTTTGAGGCGTCGAACCAGAGATTGATGTAGCCGCAGTAGATTTGGGGATAGGTCTTAAAGGAGACATTAATAGTAGTGGTTGGGCTTTGACCTACTTTTCCTGCTTCTCTCTCTTTCTTCTCTCTAATTGAATCTATAAATGCGGGGCTGAGACTCATTATCAAGTGTTGGACATTCTTCTATTTTGGAGGCTCCCCTTTCTTCTGACAAAGGAACTCATGGAGTTTTTAGACCTTCCACTAGACTGTAATATGTTTTCTGCCTCTTGGCCACTTTGTAATGCACTGTACCAATCGTTGCAGAGTAATAAAACACGTTTTTGATTGATTTTAGATCCTTTCTTGTCTCTTTTGCTTTCATCTAGTCTTTCATTATAGATATGGTTATCTGTGTTTGGTTATTGTATGCATTTTTTTGGTTTGTGTCTATTAGCAAAATAAATGTTCATCATTCCTTTGGTGCATCACCTTATAGCTTAGTTTGATTTCCTACATTCCTTTTATCCTTGTCTCCTTGGTAAAACTTAGATTAGGTTTAGGAATAGGCCCTCTGCAAGTTTTCACGCATGCACCTAAATAGAGGAATAGGAACCAGCCTCTAATCTGGAGAGTTTTCTCATTTTCTAAGTCCCACACTTTGGAGAAAACTCAATGTTATGCGAATCACACCAAATGACTCTACCTTAGAAAAGAAAATCTGGCGACTCATTTGGGGGTGCTGTGATTTTGCACAAACAGTGACTGTGACGCACCCAATATTGCATGGTGCCACATTTTCGAACCGTAAAATCCCCAATGAAGATAAATTTCATTTCTATAAATAAATGATGATGTCCAAGTCACATTTTATTTCTTTTGGCATGCCTATATGAATTATTACTCTTTACTTCTTAGTTTCCTAGCCTTACGTGCTTTCACAAATGTTTTTCGCTACTTTTCCTTGGTATTTTCCCTTTAAGTTGCGTCACCGCCTTGTGATGGTTCTATAACCGCCAGTTTTCCTTGAGCGGCGGTTACACAACCACCACCATGGTTAAGTAACTGCCGGTCTACACAGATTGGTGGTTCTATACGCTTTAATATAATACTTAAAACTCCTAGTTTTGTACATGTGTTGCAATTTTCCCAATGATTTTCTCACACGTTTCTCAGCCATTTCCCCTGATTATGAGATTATTAAATGCATATGAAATTATCCTTCTTTACTTACTATTCTTAGTAAGTTGACTTCCCCTTGTGTGGATGATTTGGAACTTTTTTATTTCCAAGTGTGGTGGACCATTTCTCTGCCAATTTTCTATAAAAACCAAGATTTTTCCTCTGACATATGTTGGAGTCTCTTGAATTGGAATTACACAGTTACTCTGCTGAAATCTTTCCAAGAAGCACAAAAGCAACTCATAGTTTTTCCTTGTTACTTCCTTTCATGCATTACTACCCGGTCCACTGGAACCAGTTTGCTCAAAGCACTTCCACAACTTCTTCTACATACCAACATAACATAACTCCTGGGCCATTTGGATTCATCATTGGAAAAGAAGATGAGGGGATAAAGGAAAACACAACTACCTCTGGATATTGTCACAGTTCTACATTTCTAGGTTGGGGGTGTAATTCAAATTATTTAAATCTTTCTTTTAAATTAGAGTTTAGATTTCTTCATCAAATCAATATTTGTTTTAAGGAAGTAGAATTTGTAAATTGTTTGTATCCCTGTAAGTAGCTTCCATTGATAATTCCTTCTTAGCTTATCCTTATGGATTTTCCTAGGAAAGGATTTGGAGGAAGTTCATGTGCACATTTCTTCATTTCTTTGTTTAAAAGCACATGTAGCTTTCATTTTATTTATTAGTTAGATTTAAACGTGCATATGAACAAAGATTTCATTGAAAGTTTCCTCCTTGCTTATCCCTGTGGATTTGTAAGGGAAAGAAGCTTGAGAAATCTTTTGTGTCTATGCATTTTGTTGCATTTCTTCACATTTAAAGCTTCTATGGAATTTTAGTGTTTTCTGGGAAGTTTTAGGGAAATAAATTACTTCTAAGAAGCTTCATTTCTTCCTGTGATCCTGAGGTGAGGCATTAGAAGAAATAATAAATATCCACAATTATAAATTGGAAATAATATGTTTTTAGTTAGATTAGACTTCGCATTCAACAACAGAGGAATAACCACATTTGCATATTTCTTGTTTATTTTATTTTAGCATAAAGGTAGTTTTATTTAATTAAAAGCAATTTCCGTTTATCGTAGCTTTCAATTATTTATTTCTCTTAAATTAGAAAATCCAAAACATAGATTAGACATTAGTTAGCCTTGTTTATTTATTTGCATTTAAAAGCTTCATTTAAAATACCAAAAATAAGTAGATTAATTTGTTCTTGCATTTTCTTAATTAATTAGTTACATTCATATTTAATTAAATTAAAAGCGAGAGTAATAAACTTTTGTTTAGTTTAAATTTTCTTGCATTGTTGGTTTAAAATAGGAATCTAGATTAATTAGACTTGGAATGAACAAAACCCTCCTCGTTTCCATAGCAATGGCCTAGGCTACCCAATCTTAGCTTTAGTCCCCTTTGGTTTCTTGTGTGATTTTTTGTTTCCTTAGTTGTTTTCTTTGTGCCCACATGACCATTCATGGTCCACGTCAACCAAGAAAAAGAGTTTTTGATCCAATCATGCCACTGACCAAGCATTGACACATGATTGTGATATTGACCAAGGCCTTAGACAACTTATCTTCAAACTACCCAGTCCCACCTACCATCATCATATAGTTGATTGCTTTGAATGACGTTGCAAACACTTCTAAAGAGTTATGGGAAAACTAGCTAGGTAGAGATTAGACTTGTCCTTATCCCATCATTCGTCATATATTCATGACCCTCTTTAGAGAGGAATTTGTAGACGATGAAGGACAATTTCCCCATGTTCCACAACTAAGTAGAGTCTTATTTGGTTCCACCGATATTGACCGTGACTTGCATACAAAAATCATACTTGATTGTACCCTTACACCTAAACAAGTGAGACATGCATTTATTACACTCAATGAGAAAATACCCATTTTTCTAGTTGAGAACATTAGATTTCCTTGATTTCTTGTTGTCTCTCCCACCTATTCCATTTACATTCTATTTGCTAATTTTGTTACCATCCCATCCATTCCATTATGATTCTCCCGAGTATGACCTCAAGAGGTCGTGTACATCTAGGAGTCATGTGTTGATTTTCAAGTGAATAGTACCATCACTCACTAAAAATAATAATTCCCCTCAAATAAGTGCACTCATATTACATTGAAAATGATAAACCAAACAACCTTTTCAAAAATAGCGAGAAAATAGAATAAAGTAAAAAGTAAAAGGAGGTTGTTTAAAAATGAAAAATTCCAAAAATAGAAAAGCATTGTCAAAAGAGTTGAAATGAGTATGCCAAAAGATCAAGAATTTTAAATTTGAGCAAAACAGGGGAAATATCCCAAAACAACATGTCTTGATTCCACCTACTAAAAATAGAAAGTCTCTGTCTTGGGTGTAGAAAGTTATAGTAGGCTCCATTTTCATCCATATCACTGATTTTTAACATTTTCATATGGTTTTATGATGGTTTCATATCTCAAACTAGGAAATTCATTCTTTATAGAGGTTTGGAAACATCATTTTGATCAAAATTACATAAGCAAAACATCATGAGGTGCAATAGGAAAAAACAAGAGACATTGTGTAGTTTGATGAGATTCAAAAAGAGTCAAAGATCCATCAAAATTCAAGCTAAGAGGGTCATCATAACTCATCAATCAGGTTTGAGCCATCCACCCCCTTGGCGAGTTGGTTCGGTGGAACTCGGTGAGTCAGTTCAAGGTGAGTGGTTGAGGTAAAGTATTGCAAATAACATCTATCAAGCAAGAGTTATTCATTGCCACACCTTTCTCTTTAAGGGCATACATGTATGTCTTCCCAATATAAAATCTTCCTCACAATGATCAAGAATTGATTCCACAACAAGCTCTTGAAAGTGTTCCGATGACCGACATTGTGTCGACTCTGAAGAGCCATTTACATGGATTCAAGAAATGCTCGAAAGTGAGCCAAGAACAATGTAACTTGATAGCATGCCTAGTATCAAATAAATATTATGAACACTGAGGTCCAAGTGAAGAAATAATTCTTAGACAACATCTCGTTTCTTCAGTGGCATCTCAGGTAATCAGTATGTTGAAGTTGTTAGGCCTAGGAATGAAAATCCTATCGAGGAGATGAATCCATCAGATTATGATTTGACCCACATCTCATTAGGTCAAGATTCACACGAGAATGATTATCACCTATTCAAAGAATCCTCTTCCTTCCTCCTCTCTTGTAATGAAGAGTATAAGAAAATAATTTTCCACTTCGAGGAACATGTAAAGGTGCTCGGTGCCTACATCCAATCCTTCTTGGAACCGACTCAACATCTTCTATTCCAGTAGAATATATTCTTCCAAATAAGAAATGTTGATCCTAAAGAAATCAAGAAAACACAAATTTACATGATATAAGGGAAAGCTAACAAGAAGTAGATTGTGAAAATCATCGAGCAAGGTAAGGCATTGCTTCCGGATATCATTTCTCTCATCAAGTAAGTTCTTACAACTTTGACATAAGTAAAGGAGAAGTTTGTAAAATAGGTAATTCACTTAGATGAGATGTTATCAATGGTGTCAAACATGTGTTCCTTCAACTCTCATACTCTCGTGGGTAAAAACATGTTTGCATCAGTTGTAAAAAACTTGTCTCAAGTTTGGATCCGCATCATGGATGCAAGATATGCAATGCTCAAGAATGCAATCTTTGAATTGGAATCTTATGGACAACATGCTTTCTAAACCTTGAGCGAGGCATAAAACTATGTTCGAAACTTTATTTCCCTCCACTCATTAAGAATTCATCATCAGAAAAAATCATTGTTTATTTCCGAGAATTAGTCAAGAAAGAGGCAGGTGACTCTCTTTCCTTTAATGAAGATAACTTAGATTCCCTAACCAACATAAAAATTTTCATTTTGCAATTGTAATGGATCACGAAGAATGGATCAGTCAATTTAAGAAGACCAGGTGATGTCCCGGGACATGGACCGAGTGTTGGGTTGCATTCGCATTCCAGGAGGCAAATTAGTTGGCACTTAGTAGCTCGGTTCAATAAGGAATTTAAGGAACAAGAGCACACTCAGGAAACTCTTCATCAAGAGGCATAAATAATATAATTTCTTCATCACGGGGAGTTTCTTCATCATATATGGAAAATTCCTTCCCCCCTCTCTTTCTCCCTTTTCTTCTTTCCCCTTTCTAATTCTTCATTATACGCAATCATGATATTTTGTCTCATTCACTTAAGTGACTTTCTAAAGTTGAATTGTAAAAGTCCCTTTGATTTATAAAAAGGGAACTTATTTCTTATGTCCTAGGAAGATGAAAAGTCACAATTTGAATGAGATCATGAAGATTAATGTGGGGGTAGGTGAAAGGTCAATTCAAATTTCTATAAATTGGGATGGCTTCTCCATTCAAAGGATCCTGAAATGTTGAAAATTTAGTTCTTTGTAGCAATTGTGGATTTTGGTTTGGGTGTTGAGCTTTGTATCACCAACATAATGAAATAAAATATACTTTTCTTCAATTTCCCTTTTCTTATGTGCTCCTCTATTCTCTATCTCTCTCTTATGCACTTTATAAGTATAGTGATCAAGATAGAGTTTTGTATCTTTGATAAATGAATCCAAAGAATTGTGTGTTTTTTTAGTCTCGCTAAATGGATTCATTATTGCTTTCCCCTAATTGAATTTTGAACTAATTTGGTTATGGGTGTGAACTCTGTTAGTGCATACTCATGGAAATAACCTTCGCTTGCCTAATTTCTCTCCTCAACCCCTCATCGCTGCAAATTCCTCCCGTGTACCTCGTGCAAGTGCTTTTCCTCGAGTTCAATGAAGTGTTATTGTGGGATCCCTGACCTATTTGGCCAGCCCACATCAATATAAAGGATTATATTAGCTTACATTCAATAATGGGAGCCTCCCCATACACAAGAAGGAGGAGCGCAACCCTATGAGCATTGGTGGAAACACATAATTTTCCATACAAAAATTATTTCACCAACAGCATGTAAACTTTCTAAAGGTATATGTAGCATCAATAAGTTTGGCGCTCATGATTTTCAAGTGTTTAGAAATTGTTATTTTCTTATTTTCCATTGTGTATTTTAGACCAATGGATTTGTTATGTTCAATAGTTTCAATATGGCTATAGGGTATATGATGTTAGAATGGAATATAAATTTTCTATTCAGTAGCTAAGACATCTTGTATGATCTATGTGACCGAGTACGTTAAAGAAAGTTATTATTAATTAGTATTAGATAGAAAAAATTATTTTGGTCCTCAAATTGTTATGTTAATCTGGTGAGCCTTAAGGATCAAATGCTAATCCATGTCCCTATTTGACCTCGGCTAAGGATAAGTTCTCGTGACTAAAGGTAGGTGATCCACGATGATTAAATAAATATGTCCAAATTTTCTAGCTGGAAAAGTTTAATACTCTCACCATAAATAAGGTTCACCCTCATAAGAGAGCTTGTAAGATATATATGGTTAAAGAATTTATAATAGATTTTTAAAATAAAAGCTGCATTTTTATTATAAAGTTACAAGTGATTGCATAGTTTTAAGGTGGGTTTCTTTCTTAATCCTTACATATATACAATAATCATAAAGCCAAAACCCATTTGACCGTATGGTTAGAATTGTGATTTGCAATAAGCGTTCCGCAAACATACCATTTGGATTCGATCTTTTAGTATTTTTCACTAAAAACGGATAGTTATTATAGCTATTTTTTCATATTCGGGGTTGAAATTGAGACATTAATAGTGGTGTTTATACTCACAAGCTAGTCACATGATCATTCCTAAATCCAAATTCTTTTATGTTGTCTTTCATGAAACCACTCTCAACATTACGAGGAAAATGTGGAGTTCTATTGGGAGGTTCCAAATCCATATTTTACATGGAGTGTGGTAGCCTCACGAATACATTGAGCTAGACTTTAGTTTCTCATATTCATTTTGATGATTAAGTGATCGAGTAAGTTGCAATAGGTTATTACTAATTAGTATTAGATAGAAACTTATTAATCCAATCCTTAAACATTTTATGTTGAGCCGGTGAGGCTTAGGGCTCAAATGTTGGCCCATGTCCCTATATGAACTCGGATGAGGAGAAGTTTTGGTGGATGGAGGTAGGTAATCTTGATGATCGAAGAAATCTATCTCACCGTACTAGCTAAGAAAGTTCAATAGTCTCATAGTATGTAGCCTGAAAGAAGGTTATCTCTCACAAGAGAGCCTACAACATCTATATTCTTGAACAAGTTATAGTAGGTTTTTTTAACTACGACTTTTTATAATTAATTACATAGTTTTAAAAATAAAGTGGGCTTCTTTCTCAAGCCCTGCATAGCTACAACAATCATGAATCCCAAAATTCATTCGTCTTTACAATCATATTTGTGATATGAAGTAAAGGTTGCGAGACATAGCATTTGGATTCTATCTTTTAATATTTTTAGCTAAATAAAATGTAATTATAGCTAATTTTCCAAATTCATGGTTGAAGTGAGACATTGATGCTGGTGTTTATAATCACATGTTCATTCCTACACATTTTTAAGAGTTTTCAAAGGTTATACAAAATAAATGGTTAAAAATTAAATTAAATTAAATTAAACAATTTTAACTTCATAACTAGAAACAATTTTTTTCTTTCAAAATTTGTAGTTGTGCATCCCTAATAAACATACATACAAAATGTGGAAGCTATGGGAAGCACAAGATCTTCTAACAAAATGAATAACGAAAATAAACAACAATCAATAATCATTTATGGTTACGCATAATTTGGTCTTATCGATGAGGCTTTTTAGAAATATTTCCGACAAGATACAAATCTCATGGACTGCGATTAATGACCATTTCGAATATGCACAAAATGTGATTGTTGAATAGGCCTTTGCGTATTTTTAAATTTTAAGAAAATACAATTTACAAATGTAATATATAAGTTAACATGCTCTCATTATGCATATGTTGGAGCTTAAAATTGCACCCTGGATATGATCATAAAAGAATAAGACTTATGAGTCAACATGGGATGATCTCTGCAATGTGGGTTTTGCAAACTGAGACCAACCTCTAGATAAGGTCGGCTTACTCTACCTAATCCTAATGTTAAATATACTCCTACAGCTGAAAGCAAAGCTATCTAAACCTAATCTATACATCCAAGGGACGAGAGTTAGAAAGAGGATTGCAAGGAAGGGAAATCCTAAACTAAAGAGGTGATAGCACCAGGAAAAGGGGAAAGACACTCTTAATGAAGGCCATGGGAGGAAAGGATGATGAAGAGGGTAGACATGAGTTCCACAAATCAAAACAACACCTTACCTTCCACTTTCATGCAAAACACAATATAAATAAACTCTACAAAGTGGAAAAACATAAAAACATACTACTGCAACATATGAAGAGGAAAGAACATACAATAAAACATGGGCTAGGGTAGAAAAAAACCACAAAACATGTATTTTATTGCCTTATAAGAATTCACGAGTCCATTACATTGAAGAATTAAGGCATAAACACATTGCAAGAATCCAAATATGAGGCATGTAATTCGATACGACTTATGTGGAACTTTGATATGATGCCATTGTATTTTGAGAGGGTCTAATCTTTTCAAATAAGCACAAGTGTAAAATATATAGAAAATGGGAGAGGGAGAGAGACAGAGAAAAAGAAGATAAAAGAGAGGGAAATTCTGATTTATAGATTCAACCACCAACAACATGCATTATATTAATGAAAATGGGCATGGTACCTCTGTCAAAACCATTGTCTCATGTCACTTTTCTCGCAAGAGAAGGTATGGGCACAATTTCTCATTAATTCCAGTGAATTGAGCTACACGGAACTACACTTTAATTGCAAAGACTATTTTATACCCTTTTTACCTTCCTAACTCCACCAATTTATGAATTTCATGATGCAAGGTGAATTACTTGATAAGACCTTTCTAACAAGACTAATTTTGCTAAATTTGAAGTTACATGGATAAATTTATGGCCATGCAAATTTCTAGTGTGCGGGGGAACAAGACACAATTCCTACGGGCCGTAATAGACCACTTTAATTGTTTTGGTGTTGGGGTGGATAAAGAGGGTCTCTGGTGTACTAAGGGAAGGGTAGAACTATTCCACCCGAGCTTGGCTTACCCAACATACCCGATCGCCTCTCCTCGCCTTCTCCTTGTCACTTAATCGGTCGGCTCGGACCCTTGACAAACTCATAGAATGTGGGAGTGTTTTTCTAGTTCCACACAACCCCGCCTTAGAAAATGCTTCACCCTTTCTCCCCTTTGTTTGGTCATGTCACTCCATTGAGGAACACATTGAACAAAGGAATAGTTCCTTTGGTTCATGAAATATCCTATTTAGCCGACAAAGACACGATTCTACCCAATTCGACCCCAATACCTAAAATTTGGCTAAGTATAGAAAAGGAGGGGCTTTGAAAGATAGAAATAAAATGTCCCCAATACTATTTTTTCCCTTACTAATAATTAATATTACTCGAGTCCAAGATGGAGATGTAAGCTATCAAAATAACCTGGGGGGATATTTTGGATAACAATATCAAAACAAGGTCTTTAGAAAAGTATACAGTTTGACAAAATGAATGGTTAAAAAGAAATACATGCATAAAAATTACACCCTTCCACCATGGACTCACTTAAAATGGTTAGCATCATGCAAACCATTCAAAAGAACATATTTGAAGAGAAGACAAACTACAAAATCATTTTTACATCCCAAAAGCAAGCATTTTTGGTTTTCGTCCCAAAAGAAACACTTCAATACTAAAAAGGAACACATAATAGAAAAACATAACAAAGATAAAATAAAATAGGAATTTATTACAATTGAATATGCTTCTTTGTGGGAAAATCGCCCACAAACCATCCATTTGTTTCTACTTTCCATTTGAAAAACCCCATTGACCATAAAACCAAGCAAAGAAAAGCAACAAAACCATCTCTACTAATTTGTGTGTCACTCAAAGCTGAAATAAATTGACAAATAAAAAAGATTTATAAGGTTCATGCTCGAACAACCATCCAAAATTTTAAAAATCCACGTTGAAATCATAAATGTAAAATTTTCCACTTTGGGTTTTGGGGCTTTAAAAAGCATTTATGGCAAAGGAAAACACTTAATATAAAGAACGCAAAACACTACACAACCCACGAAAACCTTTGAGTCCTACATTATTTCAAATAAATTTCTCAAAAAAACCATCTGCATTTATTTTATTCTAAAAACATCTAGCACTCTTTTTCTAAAATTCTAGGGTTTGAAAATTTCTCTAAACGGGCGGGGCCCCAACATGCAAGCCAAAATACCTAGTCGAAACACTCCAAACACGAGTGAGATGAACAAAGTTTCAAATGAGGTGAAATTATAGCATTTAGGAAAATGAAACAACGGAAATAATTAAATATTTTAAGAGCAGCCCAAAGTTTTCTTCTACCACTAGGAGTTAGGGGCATAAATGTTAGACAAGATCCATTCACTCTTATTCTCAATAGTGACAAATTTGATTGCAAGATGATTAATATTATCATTAAGAATCATACCAAGATGCAGTGTCTTTTATCCCAAAGTGTAGCCAGTCCTCCGGAAGCTCCCTGGGAGTCAACAGCCGCCATTTCAGAGTTATCCCAAAAATTCTTTTTAATAGTATCAAAGGTCTTTGCTTTCATCTTAGTTTCTTGCAGAATCAAAATGCTGGGATTACTGGAATCCCGTAACTCCTTGATGGTTCTTTGCTTGGAGTTTCCATTTAGGCCTCTGATATTCCAAGAAATAATCTTCATTTGGAGTGATTGGTGGTTGGAATTGCTTGATGGTTCAGCTGACGCTGAACACCATCTGCAATATCCCTCTCCATTTTTTTAGATCTAAGAGTCTTTTTAGAAGGTCTTCCTCTTTTTGAACTTCCTCCAAAATCAGCTATTCATCTAGCAGAAGACCTAGTTGTTCTAGAAGTAGAGGTGTCCCAATTGTCTATTTTCTTTTTTTTATCACTATATAGTGATTCTGGGATCATTTCAAAACCTTTCAATCTTTTTTTCTTTTTTGAAATGACCATTGTGAATCCGAATCTGGATCCTCCGTTTCCATGGCAGGCGTAACTTCTCCCTCTTCTCGTTCTTTTAGAATCCTGTCAGGCGTGTGAACATGGCGATGCAGTCCGCATCGCAGCAGACGGTGAAACCACTTTGTTGTGTTCTTTGGGGCAAGGCAAAGTAGATCCGCATTACCATTTTCCCTAGAAGAGAATATCTCCAAAGGCTCTTTTGGAGTCATACCTTCCTTGTTCCAAGTTTCCTCCCTAATGCATGACTGAATTACTTTCTCGACTGACATACTGTTATGAAAATGCTCAAAAGGGACTATATTAACCTTCACAGAGCCATCTTGCTCATTCACTACCATGGATACCTTAACATAGTCTTCTTTATTAGATGCTTCAAAAGGTTTATCCAAGGATGTCTTCATAGATTTGTCCAAGACTTCTTTATTAGGAGCTTCAGGCAAAGCTATTGCTGTGGCTTTGGGACGCCAGACGAGATGTTTCTTTATTTGAGTTGTAAAACCCCTTTTTTTACCTTTTCTATTTAACTCCAAATCCTTCTGGCTAGGGGCTTTGTCTTCATTCCAACTATCCGTGCTTGGAACCCTGCTAACCTTGTCCAGATCTGAGCCTTTCCTAGTCTGTTCAGCATCCAAAGGAGGGGTCTTCTTCTTGGAATAGTTTTTGTTAGAGTGTCCAATGCTATGACATCATTTACATCTTAATGTTTCGACCTCAATTTTTTGGATCCAAGACCCAAATCTAGATTTCAAGATTATGTGCTCCGGAAATTCCTGATCCAAAGCTGAGAAAATGCAGAAACGAGAAAAAGCAAGCCTGGATCTGTTTCTCGTGGGTCCATCCAGCCCAATAGGTGCACCTAGGGATTTTGCAATATTTAGCAGTATTTCATCATCCCATAAATGCAATGGCAGTCCTGGTAACCTACACCAGATTGGGATGGTGTTTATATTTTCAGTATTCGGATCAAAACCCGGATACCATTTTTTCAAAAAAAGGCCCATATTACCCAGCCACCAGGGGCCTCCCAGAAGCACCGAATCCAAATCCTCTTGCTGATTAAATTTTGCCAGGAAAAAGCCTTTTGGCATAATGGTAATATTTAGGGCTCCCTTAGGTTTCCATTTTCTCAAAGCCCATTTTCTAATGAAATCAATATTAGGTCTAGAGCCAAGAAACTTACCAACGAGGGAGAGATTCGCTTTGCTTAAGGCTCTATCAACAAATCCATCTGGGACCCTTAGACAGGTGGCACCCTCTTTGTCCATTTCCCATGTGAACTGATCAGTGATTTTCGGACCCACCTTGAAGTTAGGGCTTTGAAACTTGACTTATTCCTGTGCCATAGGTGTGGATCCCTTAAAGCATTTCCCATTTTCGTTTATAACCGTCGATTGTGGCTTGATATCTACTTTTCTCAAAGCATACTTTGGCATATTAAGCGCGAGACTTTCGCGGCGTAAAGCTGCAGAACCGCACTTGACAGCAGTACCTCCGGCATCTTCTGCGATCGTACTCGTGCCCCAAGCGTCAATTCGGCTATAGATCAGCCTTTTCTCAAAGCATTTTTACCCTTAGTTCGCAGACATTCTGTGCACCAAAAGCAGAAACCGTAGCAGCACCCTAGTCTTTTGGCCTTGTCTAATAGCTTCAATTTATTTTATACTTTCCAACCCTTCTTAAATGTTTCACTAATATTATCAACACTTTAACTTTCCTCTCTTAGACAACTTCATCTCTTAGCTTCTCAACCTATCAACCATTCAATACTTCACCATTGTTAGGTACATGTATGCCTCAAAGATTCATCAAAATTGATTAATCAACAATGTTCTAAAAATATTCAAGCATCAAAGTTCCTTAAAATGTCAAGAAAGATTCAAACATCAAGGTTCATCCTTCAAACTTGGCATTTATCAATGAGAATTCAAGAATGATACAATGTTCAAGGCTCATAACCAATAATGTATCCTTAATCAAGGTCTACCACCTGCAAATGCACTTCCTTGAAACAAGTATCAATACCCAAAAGCATGTAAACCCACCTGCAAAAACTTCCTTCTCACCTCTTTCTTCTACAAACTTGATTCCTTCACTTCCTACAACTCAATCAATTAAATATTAGTATAATATATGAATATCAAAGACATTCAAATCGCCCGATACTAAATGATGTGGAGACAAGGTATACACTCAGTATTTTTAGGAAGTTCAACAAGATTCTAATAGATAACCTTCTCCATGGCTCTACATTGAGGATCCTTATAAAGCCTACTAAGGCCTAAACTTGCAAAAACTGACATTCATCAACTTGAGGGGCATCATCATCCTCAAATCTTGTACTATCATATCCATACCATGTTCTTTTCATGTTCTAAAGACATGTAACTTCACGTAGTTCCACAAGCACTTACCTTTCCTTGCAAGCTCAAAATTGTCCCTTGGCATTTGTAGCTAGCTTTGTAGTCCCTATGTGCATGATTTGGATCCTTTAGTCTCGGTGTATTATCATTTGCTTACACCTGTTATTTTTGTAAAGTAAGGTTAGAACACACCCAAAATGCACTCAAGACAATCAATTCCATCATTCTCTCTCCATTCTCGTATGAGCGCCCTCACATCCCCTTAAGACCAATTCCATTTCTCTAATCATGGTTGGGCTGGTTTAGAGGTACCAAAAAATTTGGTAAGCTTCATTAACATCCTTTTAGCGACCCAATGGTGTATATCAAGTTTGAGGGCCTAACTATGAATCCTTCTCTCTCGAATCACTCTTTTTCTCCTTTAGTCCATAATGCCCTTAGTAGCCACAGGATAGTCTTGTTTTTACTATAACTATTGATGTATGAGGTTGCAAAAAAAGATAGATAAATTTATGGGAACACATTAATCCCTTATTCTTTCCCTAAAGTTTCAAGATTGGAATCAAGGTTTATAGTGTACTTCCTTTGGAAAGTAACCTCCTTCTTTTAGCCCTTTTATTGTGATTACAATCCTAGAGCCTAGACTATCACAAATATCTTGATCTCCATCCAATGAAACTTAAAATTTCATTTGAATCATCTTGGGGCACCCTCACCATGAATTGTACCAGGTTCTAGGGATTATTTTCATGTCTATGGATTTTAGCATGCATTTTTTCTTATCAAACCCTAATTGAGGATGGTACAGGCCCTGAGAGGCTTGTTTTTGGTTATAATTTCCATAAAACCTTGACTTGTGTTTTATTTCTTAGCATGAAGGACTATCGATACATAATCCTCATTATTACCTTACTAGTGATTCATAGCAACACGTTTCATACCTTTAATATGACTAAAATCTCCCTTGTATCACATGTTTAGAGCAGGGTATACATTCTTAGACCTCCGATTGAATGCATAAGGGTTTTTCTTCTTTATCCCCAGGGGTTTCCTTATATGGAATCTCCACAAATACTAGCTACAGTATTTATTGACATACATTCCTCCTTAATCAACATAATTAGATTGACGTAGATATCACTAACACGGTCATAGTCCAAGTTTGGGATGTTACTCTCTTACAAAGGGAAACAATGGGATAAGCTAGCTCAAAAAATCAAGATTATGTTCCACCATTTCATGCACCCATATTCTCACATTACTCACTACATGGCTTGTCATTCACATGTAGGTTATCAACTTCACCTCATAAACTGTCACGGTTAGCATTAGTTCAATGTCAGTCAACATGACACAAAGATCATGAAAGGTTTCATACAACTTATCTACAAGCAGTATAACAAAGGCAAGAAATATTTCTTAGTATTTATCTACAAGAAACAACGTTTAAAACTCATTCATACAACTTTCTAAAGTTATTACAATCCTATGAGACCCTTACACAACTAAGCATGCTTCATAACTCAAAACAAAGTACTATTCTTCAAGTTCACAAATTTGAGATATATACCACAAATCCATTACAGGAGCATTTCATACATTCAAGCATATGCATCAAACTTCATACAAGACTATGAACTCTTTCCTTACAAAACCATAGCCTACTACTTTGTAACTGAATTACATTCTAAAGGTAATGATCCATTCCTTCTCTAACCTTCTTCTCATCCTCCCTAAATGGAATTATTCCCTAAAATTGACTTTGCCCCATATACTCAATCTCTCATCTATGCATGTAACTTCTTTCAGATGTAACTCTCTCATGACGAGTCATTATCATTACATTTTGGCTAGTTACATTAACTTAACACACTTCATAACTCATGTTTCCACCTAAGACTTATTCCACAACTCACTACTTAACAAAACACTTTCAAAAAGCACATATAGCAACACCTATTATAGAATCAAATATTCACTTGACAAGCTTACAATGCACCTTCACAAGTATGAGATTTTTGAATTCATTTTTGGAGGGAAACTAGATTTTGAAACTTCAAACTCTTTCTCACACTCCACATAACCTATAATGCTCCCATTGACCATATAGCTAGAAGAGCTTTCTTTTTAATTGCTTATTTATGATGCTCTTGCATCAGTTTCAAGTTTAAAATACATATTTGAAGATAAATTCTTTAATAGTCAATTTGACCAGGTAAGTCAGTAATGAGGTCACCACACTCAACAACAAGGAATTAGACACAATAACACATTACAAAGAAAAACCAACGTTCACTTAGCCCTAGTCGGGACAACGATATGTCCACTTTGTGCCACCCCTGGACCCACTATGTGGACTCTCGTTACTATTCAAAGTGTCACGGGTCTCAGGACCTTTACTTTATGGAAAAATACACAATTCCTTGTCTTTTCTAGAAAAATCACATTACATTCATTTGATTTCCACACACACATATTTCCCATTTGAATGACTTTACTCCCCTTTAATAGGGTCAAAAAGGTGCCTATTCACAATGGATACACATTTTTATTTACATTTTGACTTTAATACTACATAGTACTTCATTAATGCTAACATAATGCTTTAACACCCTTTATCTTCTCAAGAATACATCTTTTATATCTCACTTTAATTATCTTTACTCTTCTTTTACAAACACTTGGGTAACTTTTAACTGATTTAATCCTTTTATTTACTAAAATATTTCCATGGGCATTTAGTAAAGTAACAAGAACAAATTAGTGATATGATATGTAAATGTAAGATTTCCCATTGTGAAATATTCAAGATGATACACTTGCTACTATGTCCTCTTCACAAGGATTTGTGGAAAAAACTATTGGTAAGTTAATCTCGTTTGCATACTAAAAATGCCTAATGGGTGGGTCCCTTCGGTTTGAGTAATTTCTATGTTTTTTTCTCAAACTAGGAATATATTTAGAATCTACGAACATGTGCATCAAAGTGTTACCAATCATTTCATCATTGGTATCACTAGACACTTTGCTGTCGGTGTCACTATCTGGGATATATGTAATGGACATGCTTTCATTTCCATGAGTGTTGGTATTATTGGTACAAAGGATAACATCCTAGTCATTGTCAATTTGTGCATTGTGCATAACATACAATATTTTCCCTCATAAATTTTTGGTGCATACATGATCATATTTGCATGGAATCTTTCTTCTTGAAAGGCACTTGCATATTCTAGGCACATTTTCAATGAATCAATAATGTTTGTATCCTCATTTGTGGAGCGGGCAAGGAATTCTATATTTCATCAATATTTTAAGGTACGTTGATGATTGCTCTAGGAAGACTTAAGCGAGGTTTCTTGTGTTCTGGATAATATTTGAGCAAATGTAATTCAAAGCGAGACAATTTTTCGTCAATATATGTAAACCTAGATACATTTGCAAGTGGGTTTATCAATTTGATATGGTTTGGTGTTGCAAACTTAGGAAATATGCCATTTTACAATGATGTATTGCAACCAACACATATTGCTCTTTTCAAAGGGACTTCCCAAATCGGATCAACTAAAGATATATGTCCTTCTTAGGCTAGTTAAAATTGACCATGTTGTGTTTAAAATGTAATCATTTGCAAGATGAACAAACATGGGAAATTGTGTCTTCAATTTGGGCTCTGAAATTTCTTGATCGATGTCATATATGTTTTCCAAATGGTTTATTTGTGGTGATTTTCTCCATGCATGATGTTTTAATTAAAAAAGGGAGAATCTACATGACCTTGGTGATTTTCCGCTTTCTTAGGAATAGATATTTTCATGTGTGCATGTGAAAGGCATTTTCTTTGCTACCATGATTGATTTGGGAAGTGGAATACATGTAACACAATTTTATTCTAGATCGAAGCTTTGTTTCGTGCAATATTCTTAGCTCGGTGGAGAGAAAGCGTAGATGGGCAAGGTAATGGCATTTATGGTCAAATACAACTTCCAATCTCTATTAAATGACAAGGATTCACTCAATGGATCATAATGAATATGAAGTGTGCTCATTTGAAAGAAGATTTTGTTGTATGTGCTCTAATGTCGTGATAAAGGGTTGACAACTTAGCAATGGATACATCATTCTAAGATAACAATTGGATTGTTACATTTAGCAAAATTGCTAACAATTGTAAGCTAAAATCACCCCCTTCAATTCCACCCATACCATGGGGCATCCCAATGTTGAAACATGTGCTTGCATGTTGGCTATGATTTTAATGTTCTTGCTCAAATTGACCTCGAGGTACATTTGAGAGAAAAATATGCAGCTTTGTGTCAAACCAAGTATGTATTGTAAAAATACTAAAGCATACTACCTTAGGGATTGAATATCAAATTCCCCATGTGTTAATTGACATTTGGAACTGAATAATGTATCGTTGTCATAAGATATGTCTTCCAATAGTTTGTGCAAGACATGTAGCTACAATTCTTGTGAGATGTGTTCAAGGTGAAATCCAATGCCGATACAAGCTCTAGAAATGTGGAATTACTCAAATGGATGAATATTATTCCCTAGTTTTTTACAATACAATGATTCATAGTGACTGTAGACAGGATTTTCATCGTGAAAGAGAATGGAGTAGGGAGCCACGTGGGCCTCATGACTGAACATGAAGTATTTTGTTTTCATTGTTAAAGACCAAACAAATTGATATGTTCAACCACCTAGCCAGCCAATGTATACAAAAATTTCCACCCCACGATCCTCTCCAGTCAAGGAAGGTGTTCTAGAAATCCGTATAAGGTGGAAATGTGTTTCTATGCTGCAGTCTATGCAGTTCATAGGATCTTAGTGTAGTGGGGGCATTTTAAAAAAAATAGTGTACGAAAGATCTATAATTCCTTTGTGAAGCTCTTCTGAGGGTAGAAAAAAAAAAAGGCACTTGAAAAGGTTTAAAAGGTGATCACCCACTATGTACTTGAATGATGGTTCTTTAAGAAATGCTCTTTCCTAAAATATTGTCAATGTTGTTATCTTATACAACTAGATAGGTTGGTCCATGTTGCGGTGTGCTACTGTGGGGTAAAAATACGTCATGCAACTAGAGAGGTTGGTCCATGCATGGACGTAAACAATTCTATTTTAAAGCCCAATGCCATGGAGCACAATCATATTTATCTATCAATATTTAATTTTTGAAAGACTCATTCAGTAATTTCAAGAAGAAAATGAACCTCACTTGGTAATTGTGTGATGTCCAAAGAAAATTTGAATTTAAGGATCTAAAGATGAAGAGATAAATTCCACGATGTAGGTTTATAGTTTGTGTAGTCACAAAATCACGTACTTACTATTACATTTATACCACCAAGTATGTTGTTTTATATATGGATCTCGTGTAAGAAAAATACTCACTAATGACCTATCCCCTAGTCTTGTCGTCAGTTAGTTGGTCGTCATCGTCATTTTTCTTACACAACCTGTTCTCTCTCAGGGAGTTTTAGGTATCGTTATTTGGTCGTTTGTCGTCTCTAGTCTCTTAATATGGCACCTAGGATAGAACTGGGGCACGCGTGGATGCCCAGGTCCTTAATTTTAGGCACTTTGTGGTCCCAAGACCACTCGCGTCTAATTTAGAGTTTTAAGGGAAATCTTTGTAATTTTTCCTCTCATTCCCCTAGGTACTAGTCAACATGTTGGGTCATTAGTGTCAAAATTTGAGCAAGATATCCCTATATAAACATAACATACTTACTATCTTATGGGTGAAATATCTACTATCAAGGGATAGCTATCTACTAAGGTAAGGGACTACATTTGGGAATCATTGCATCACACAAAATACATAGGAAGGGTTGTATTTATTCTATTACATCCACCATTTGTATTTTACATCTAACTATTTCCCTATCTCCGCATCATTGGCGCTAGGGCACCCTACACACACAATTGCACACAAAACTACATTGGGTTTGGGAACGTAGTGTGACGCTTAGTTGTAAGTCCACCATGGTAGTGGGACCCCTTTGATGCATCTTTTATATGGGGTTTGATGCGGGTAGATATTCATTAGAGGTTTACGATGACACAAGTGAAGTTCCGCTATAATATCCCCTTCCCATTCGAAGACCTTTGGCCTATTTTGTCAACTCAATGGGCAAAGGAAAATATAAGGGTGACTTAAGTTATATTTAATTATTATAAAGTGCCATTAATAAAAGAAAAGAATATATAGAGCACTTATAATAATTTATATGACTTAATCATTATTAAATTTAGGATGGAAAAGGCTCAAATATAAATTGTTATCCATCCTAGATGAAAAGATGACTTGCCTTAAAAGGGGAATGAGAACATAGAAAGGATAAATGCCCATTTTACTATGTATTTCCCCTAGAAAAATGTGACTTGCATTAGGAGGGAAAAAGTTGTTGGGAAAAGCATTTAATATGGGAAAATATTAAATGCTTGCATAGGGAAAATCCTTGTGAACTAATTGGATATTATAGAGGTTGTTTTGGGTCTCTTCTTCCTTTATAAGGAGAAGTCGACTTGAGGGGAAGGTATTGCATAACCATTTGATATTTTCTAATTTGTGTCTTAAGCTTGTAGCTTTTGCATACACACTTGGATTTTCTTTAGCTTGTGGAGTAAGATCCCATAAAGGACCCTAGCTTTGGCGGTAAGATATCCATTCCTAGCTAGTAGGGCACTCTTCGGTGGTGAAAGATCCACCCTAGTTTTTCATTATTGGAGTTGATTCAGGGATGATTTGTTTGGGAATCAAAGTAGTTTGTTTTCTTAATTTTTGTAGCTAATTTGATGCCCTAAATGTGCTAGGAAACCTACTTTTAGGGAAAATTAGGGTTTTATGTTTTTTGTGTGAAAACTAATTTTGGAATATTATTCTTCATATTTTTGTGGCCCAAGATCCAAAGTTTCAACTCATTTGGACTTCTAGAAAAAGATATAAATTTTTGAAGTTATGTTGCAGATATGGTTTTTAAATAATTTATTATAGCCTTGTTTACATCTGAAATCTACAATTTTATACATATTTGGGCTTTATAAATTAGTGGTACTAGATTTGAGTGGAAAGATATAAATTTAGAGGCTGATTGGTGTGGGTTTTCCCCTTAACCCAAGTCGCATTTCCTTATTTAACTCAGATCATGTGTGATACTTGTTTGGTATTTTGTCTACAAGTTGAATTTAAATTTGGGATTGCCTAAAATCCATCTAGGGGCTAAAATAATGTCCATTGGGGACATTACAAATGGTATCAGAGTTGTTGTTCCTCCAGCCTGTGTGGGTTAAATATGGTAGTTTGGAAAGATCTCAATGTGGGTTTTATGAAGGAAATGTTCACCAACATGGTGAAACAACAGGAAGCCACTAACCTTTATTTGAGCCAACTCACTCAAAATTTGAATCAAAGCAGATCTGGGGACAATAAGGAAAATGGTGAGAACAATGATAAAGGGTGGCCAATAGAGGTGATTGATGATGATTCTTGTTAGAGGAAATATCAATATTTGAGTAAGGGTTTCATAGAGAATATTCCATTTCCAGATTATTGCATGATGAAGATTGGTAGCAAGCCCAAACGAGGTCATCATATGCCGGTACCTGAATTACAAAATAACTCATTTGAAGAAGAATCTTCTAGAGAAAAAGGTATGATTTCCATTGAGAAAAATAATTGCATTAGTGAAAATTTGCTTGTTAGAGAAACTATTCCAGCTCAAGAGAAGAAATTTGTATATGAAAGTAAGGAGGATGTAAGAGAAACTCTAAAACGTGTGAGGAATGGAATAGTAGAGCTAAAGTTGCTAGATTGATAACCGCTCAAGCAAGACAACACCTACAAGAGTTAAAGAAAACGATGAGGGCAATTGATGCAAGGAAGTCTACACCCACGAAAGAAGACTCTATGGAGCAGTTGGCACATGAGGAGGAGCCTCACATGGACACTTGTGTGAAATTGCAGCCTGTTGTAATTTCCAAACCAGCAACTTTTGATCAGCTTTCAAATACTTTCAATGGGCACTCAGGAAACAATGTTGGGGGCAACTCAACATATGTCTATCTTGAACACATGGAGGACATTGATGGCATTGAAAGGTATGAAGAGCATAATAATGTGTCTTATTTATTGTTGCCTATTCCAATTTATTTCCATCATGAGATACATGGTATGGTAGATGATGAAGTCTTCATTATGGAGTTTGTTGAACCATTGCTCCAACTATGTGTATATGAGCATCTTGTGGATGATATATGGTGGCAAGTTTTAGCTCACTTAATAGGTACATGGGCTTGATGGTAGAACACTTCAACATGTTTTGTCTCTTGTGCATGGCTCTTGGACAAAACAAAGATGCAATTGCTTGAGGGCAAACAATTTTGGGAAGGGAGGATTGTAATATCCCCTTCCCATTCGAAGACCTTTGGCCTATTTTGTCAACCCGATGGCCAAAGGAAAAATATAAGGGTGACTTAAGTTATATTTAATTATTATAAAGTGCCATTAATAAAAGAAAAAAATATATAGAGCACTTATAATAATTTATATGACTTAATAATTATTAAATCTAGGATGGAAAAGGCTCAAATATAAATTGTTATCCATCCTAGGTGAAAAGGTGACTTGCCTTAGAAAGGGAATGAGAACATAGAAAGGATAAATGCCCATTTTACTATGTATTTCCCCTAGAAAAATGTGACTTGCATTAGGAGGGAAAAAGTTGTTGGGAAAAGCATTTAATATGGGAAAATCCTTGTGAACTAATTGGATATTGTAGAGGTTGTTTTGGGTCTCTTCTTCCTTTATAAGGAGAAGTCGACTTGAGGGGAAGGTATTGCATAACCATTTGATATTTTCTAATTTGTGTCTTAAGCTTGTAGCTTTTGCATACACGCTTGGATTTTCTTTAGCTTGTGGAGTAAGATCCCACAGGATTCATTCCTAGCTATTAGGGAACTCTTCGGTGGTGAAAGATCCACCCTAGTTTTTCATTATTGGATTTGATTCGGGGATGATTTGTTTGGGAATCAAAGTAGCTTGTTTTCTTAATTTTTGGAGTTGATTTGATGCCCTAAATGTGCTTAGGTGACCTAATTTTTTAGGGAAAAATTAGGTTTTGTGTTTCATGTGAAAACTAATTTTGGAATATTATTCTTCATATTTTTTGTGGCCCAAGATCCAAAGTTTCAAGCTCATTTGGACTTATCTAGCAAAAGATATGAATTTTTGAAGTTATGTTGCAGACAAGGTTTTTAAATAATTTATTGCAGCCTTGTTTACATCTGAAATCTACAATTTTATACATATTTGGGCTTTATAAATTAGTGGTACTATATTTGAGTGGAAATATATAAATTTAGAGGCTGATTGGTGTGGGTTTTCCACTTAACCCAAGTCACATTTCCTTATTTAATTCAGATCTATGTGATACTTGTTTAGTATTTTGTCTACAAGTTGCATTTAAAGTTGGGATTGCCTAAAATCCGTTTAGGGGATAAAATAATGTCCATTGGGGACATTACAACTGCGCCAATCATACAAAAAGATCGAGACATTACACAAATCTAACGACACTTCAAGATTTAGATCCCGAGTTATTCTCGAGCACTGAGTGCCCACATTACAAACTAGGGCACCCACAAGCACCTTGATCCTCCTCCAGTGCCCCATCGAGTCAAATCTTTATATGCTATAACTTCTTAGGTTGTACCATCATACTCTTCTCCATCCACAAATCATTTTGTTCGCTTGAGAATCTTAGTGAGGTAAGTCATTTTCAGTTAGTACCTCATCCCTCCTGTTTCAATTATCTCATTTCATTTAAATCTCAAATAAAATTGCTTAGCATTTACATTTCAGTTCATACGGTTATTTCATTATTGTTACTAGTTTAGATTAACTTAGGATATATAATTATATTCATATTTTTAGTTAATCATTTTGATGAACCGCAGTACTTTAGAATATTTTTCCCTAGGATCCGCTTCAAACCCTAATGACCAAGGACAGTTCATCTTCTTCGTGAATCATGTCTCATTTTAGTGTTAAACCTATATCTAATGAGGTTGTCATTGTTGAGCTCACGGCTCTCTATAGTAATCCTACTCCTATTCTAGCTCATATCCAATAACAAATTCTAGATGGTTAGCACTATGTGCCTACTCGCATACATTTCAAGATTCTCCCATTGGTATTAGTACTTTTTGAGGACATAATAGCTTTCACTCATTATACACCATGTTATACAACTACTTGTCATCTCTCCTTTTGATCTTTCTAAGGAAATTTTTTTATGATCCTATTGACAACATCCTTAGTGACATCTCATTTCGAGTCTCTATCTCGACATCGATGAGGTGGTTGATAGCCATGGTTCCCCTTATTTTCATACTACCAAATGTGAATCTCCTATTCCATCATTTCCTTCTCCTAAGATTGCCTCTAGCATTATGCATGATTCACCTCCATCTATCAATTCTTCTTCTCCTACCATTTCATCTCCTCTTATTACATCATCTACACCCATTTGTTCATCTTCTCATATAGATGTATCTCCATCTCAGTAACCTCACCTATTAGGGATGTTTTGATGTTATTCCTACCACTAATATGGATATTCCATCTATATCATCTATTATAGCTTCTTTGGCACCTACCTAGTGTGCCCTTAGCATCGGAATCTCCTTTATCATCTCTTGATATTCCTATGATCACTCACAATGGAAAAATACAACCTCTTATACATTGTTATTGTCTTCCACTATTCCTTCATAGGATATCATCTCTCTCATACATGTTGTAGGTCAATTACAATCTCAGGTTCAGTCTCTTACTCTAGAAAGTAGGGCTTACCATGCTTCTATTGATAACAACTCATTACATGGTAAGCAAGTTCGAAGAAGATTCATAATTATGCATTTCCTAAATATTTTATCATGCCTACATTCACTTTTTATGGTATTGGTGATCCTCGTGCTCATCTTTTACATTACCACATAACTATGACCTCTTATTCTAATGATAGACTATTTCTTAAGGCCTTTCGATACAATCTTATTAATGAGGCATTACAATGGTACACTCATCTTCCATTTGGGTCCATTAGTACTTTCTATGACATGGAGGATGCTTTCCTCCATCAGTTTATCATAAAAAATGGCCCTAAAGTTACTTATGACCGCTTACCTACTTTACATCAAGGCTCATCCGAACCTATCAAGGATTATATCTTACTGATTCAATGCTTGTATACATCAACTAATATTCCAACCTATTGATCTAGAGAAGAAATTCATTTTCTGTCATGGTTTGATTCCCACCCTTAAGCAAAGATTGCAGTATGATACATGTGAGTCATTCATTCTTCTATGCTATAAAGTTATTGACTTAGAAACAAGATCTTCTTTCAGAAAATGTCATTGACCCTCCACATATATCTACTCCTATTATATCATCTAGTCCTCCTCCATCTAAATTGGTTGAACATCCTACAGTCTCCCTTTGCCTCACAAGAAAGGAAAACAAGCTCAACCTATTCTACCACCACATAGTACTTCTCCTCCTTCGCGGCATTACACTTCTCCTTCCACTCCATCTATGTCATGTGAGACATTGCATTTCTCCCATCATGCTAGACCTCATGATGTGTTGTTTTCTCCCTTGCTTGAAAAGCACCTAATTCTCTTACTATCTAACCATCATCACCCACAACAAATGCTACATCATCAAGCATGACCAACCTTACTATAATTATCATCGCATAAATGGCCATAGGGACAATGAATGTCTTTCCATTCATGATATATTGCAACAGATTAGAGGATAAGGGAATCATCTCTTTTGGCTCTCTCTAACATTAGAGATCCATCTCTCCTCTACATCATTAGAGAATTTTTACTATTTAAGATCATCTCCTCTTGCTTAGTGCTCGTGCCATGGTACATCCACCATCGCCTTTCATTACTCATGCACACTCTCCACCGTGTCCATACACCGTTGCATCATCACATCCATCACATTCACTTCATCCATCTCATCCATCGCATTCACGTTATCCACCACATCATGTTACTCCTTCACATTGGCTTCCATAGCCCACCGCCTTCGCACATACCATCGTAACTCCATATGACATTTAGTTTTGTGCATATTCGCATACTCCTTCCATCCCACATGCCTCCACCACTTTGCGCTGCCTTGGCCTTTGGTAGGTGATTACTATCACCTTACCTCCCGATGACGCACTTGTGTTCTTATGGTTCTTACACGATTGTTGAAGGTTTTTTTATAAGATCATTTATTCACTCTCTTCTTCATTTCATCTAGCACACTAAATCATTTCCTGATGGTGCACTCTTGCTTTACGCGGTTCATTCTTGACTGTTGAGGGGTATTAATGCAAATTGACCTAATCATACATACACCGAGGGAAATGCTAATTTTTCTCCCTAATTTATTACACTAACATATTACGATCACATTACATTATCGCGACACACATTCTTCACACCACGTTAGTTTGATCATCATACATCATACCTTTTTACATTCAATCTACTATCATCATCATACTAACTATGTGTTCCAAAATCCATTTAATAAACATTAACAATTTATAAAAACATCACATACATCCCAACATTAATCACCTAATCATACACATCAATACACCACAACATCGCTACACAATGAAATAAGATCATCATATATAAATCACATGTTTCCATACATATATCTTGAATATAATCATCACTGGAGGAAACTCCCCTATATCATATACAATAATACTAATCACATATCATCATCACTATCACTCTCGGGTACTACGATAGCCCTAGAACTAGATGCCTTGCCACTAACTTTCCGCCGATGTTGCGGCCTCGATACCTCTCCACTTGCCTATGTAATAAGGTGTTCTCCATAGAATGCTCTTAAAACTGACGTTGTAAATCCATGTATCATGTGAAACATCCTATGCTAAGGGACCACCATACAATGCCTCGCGGGCTCATCGAGTCTTCTCATGTGCCTCATCCCTCTCAACTAGTAATATAGTGCATGTCATCATTGTTGTTATGGCTAGTGGCTTGAACAAATGGGCATGTTAACCCGCTATATCATCCACTCGCTCAAGTATACCTCCACTAATTACATCAATCAACATAATATGTGTCAATGTATGAATATATTTTTCTACTATCAAGGACCAATATGTGTCACCTACAAAACAAATAACACAATGCATTAAACAACCATTACAAAAATTCCATCAACAAATACATGACATAACTATATATAAATACTTACGCTCCGCTATCCTCCATGCCACATTATTGGGGCACGTGTTTCTCCTTCCCTAATCCTCCATGTATTAATTGTAGTATATCTCGCAAATAATGGAAACAAAGATACCCATCGATGAGCCACTCACCATGCGAGGTACTCCTCTGTACAACCACATCATCCGAGTTTATCTCCTCTATTATGATGTCTACCTCATCCGACCTAAGGTATTAGCTTCTTTTTTGTGGGCCTTGGTCTCGCTTCGGCCCTCCTAGGTGCTTTGATATATCTCAACCATATAT
This sequence comes from Taxus wallichiana var. yunnanensis, assembly GCA_018340775.1. NCBI lineage: Eukaryota > Viridiplantae > Streptophyta > Pinopsida > Cupressales > Taxaceae > Taxus > Taxus wallichiana. The sequence goes on along the minus strand of CM031242.1, from coordinate 995,738,240 downwards.
ATGGCTCTAGGGGCACATCCTGAGCTAGGCCAAATTGTCATGATACTCTCTCCATCTGAAAAATCTTGCCACACTGGGAATTGATCCTTTAACTACATAGTCCTTTAAATATACTGTAACTCTACAACATCCTTGGGATATCCTCCATAGTCATGGTATGGCCTCCATATAACTACCTTTGACCCCATCATATCTATCAGTTCCTTGTAGGTATCTGTGTCCATCATGCACCCATGAATATTAATCCACCACCTCATGTATATCTATGGCCTAGCCCACTCTCCTCGTGGACCTCCAACTGGCCTCAACACTACTATGTGCTCATATGCCCATACATGTAATAGCGTAGTAGCTCCTATCCCACCTCCATGTTCATCATGAGTAAATTTGTACAAGTCTCTATATAGGTGGGCCAACACACACCACACCCATGCGTATCTAGTATTCTCCTCCTCTATACACCGGAATATATCATGCATCTTATACAAGATGCCTACACCTCCTCCCTGACTCGTAATAGATGATGCAACAATCACTATGAGAATGAACTTTTGTAATTTCAAAACACCAATCCTCGTAATAACATCCAAGCTAATATGGACCTCAGACAGTACTCGATCCCCCAAAACTACCATCCAACTAATCACGTATGTCGTCTCCATATTCTCCAAATGGCATAACATGTACCCTCTCTCCGACAACCTGCAACCACAAGTATGCGATACACATCCTCCAACATAATAGTCATTTCCCTTGTAGGAAACCAAAATGTGCATGTATCCGCACACCATCTCTTGCATAATGCATTCAATGTAGGCATATTATGGGGCACATCCCCCATCTGTGTTATGTGTCGCAGCCGACATGGTCCATTACATCCCACTCATCATTTCATATACCCAACCCAAGAAAAGTGCTCAAATGGTGCCCACGTGGAACTCCCTCCATTGAATATACCTCTACACAACACAAAATGAAAATAAACACGTTGTTAGAACACTATACAAAGAAAAACACACTCGCGTTTATCACATTACCATACACTAAAAATATGATTTTTCATAATTCTAGAACAAATGCAAACATTTTGGACTAGGGTGCTCGGGATGCGGGATCTAGGCGCCCAAGAGCAGGACACTAGTGCCTAATTCTAGGGATGCTCCTGTCCCAAGGGTCACTAGCACCCTCACTATTATTGTCTAGGTCTAAAACATGAGAAAATTAAAATTCTCAAATTTGTAAAAATTCAATAAAAATGACTACTACACCATACATTTTTGAAACACATCACACTTACCAACTCTGCAGTCGTGTGCGATGCTATGGTGGTTGCCACCCTCTCAAACCGACTAGGATGCGTTGCTCTCACTTGTGGCATTTTCACTCACTTCATGCTCAATCTCACAATTGCGTAAACAAAAATGAAGTGACTAAACACTTTTTCACTTCACTACTTATAGTAACTTTTCATCACTCACTTTATTATGGTCATTATTTTGCGCTTATTCTCACAACTAATATGCACTACATGATTTTCATCATATCTTGAGCATTTTTACTCCGATTTGCACCCTATTTGTGGTGTTATTTTAATAATTTCATGTACCATAGTACAATACACATTACACAAGCATTGTCTCTCCTTCACATTTTCCTTTAATCAACATACACACATTTCACCAATCTTTATGAAATTTCCTCTTTATCTCGTGCTTACTTTTGGCTTAGCGTTTATTCTTATCATCACTTACCCTTTCATCGAAATGGGGGCATATCATTGGGGTCATCCTATAATTACCCTTATATCACCATGTGTTTAAACAAACACTAGTGATTCAATTACAATTCCAACACACTATATGACACTTCCCCTAATGACCTAACTTGGGGGCAACAAACATATGATTTCTATATGTGACATTTCATCACTTCCCCTAATGACCTAAACTAGGGGAAATAAGTGTTAAAATATTTTCCATGCGATCATTCACTAATTTCTATCAATTCCCCTAATGACCTAACTTGGGGGCAACTAGCGTAAAATATCTCTCTAAGTAATAAATCAAATCAATTAATCAATCAATCAACACGTTCAAATCCCTAACAATTGAAACCACATCACTCAATCAATACAATATAACACAATTGGCCTCCTAGATGACCTAACTTGGAGTTACGTGCAACCTCTCAGAAGAACTAAGTTGGAAGCCATGATTTTGTGCTTGCTTCCAGATGACCTAACTTGGAAGCTATTACATTGTGGTGACACCCGTGGAGTGGGGGAAAGAGTGCCTTTCCTATACCACTTCTATATGGGTTAATTGTTTGATCAAAATTATTTGGATCCAAAAATCACAAATCTTTTATCTAAGTCCGTCTACAGTGGCTAGATCTTGAGGATGTAGTTAGAGATTGGAGAATAACACACTTTTCTCCCTACACTCTTCCTCTGGCAGTAGGAAATTGAAATCCTTCAGTTGATTATTTGCATACACAGGTTTAGGTCAGGAACTAATCACTCCCTACCTCATCTCATTATAATCAATGCTCAAAATCATCAATCATCTAACATTTCATATATTTCATCATGCCATTACGCTTTTCACTACATTACATGGATCAACACGTTGATCCATGGTTTGACACACGATATATGGTTCTTTCAACACGCTTTTACTACCACATCTACATGTCCTACGACAACATGGGCTTATCCGGATTTGGTACGCATCTCTATTTGCTTTATGTTACCGAGATTTTCGCTCACCAACATAAAGTGAGGGAAAATGTAGTCACAAAATCACACTTACTATTACATTTATACCGCCAAGTATGTTGTTTTATAAATGGATCTCACGTAAGAAAATTATTCACTAATGACCTATCCCTTAGTCATGGTGTCAGTTAGTTGGTCATCATCGTCATTTTTCTTACACATTTTCAATTGTTTACATGGTTTTGGTCATCTCTCAAGGAGTCTTAGGTGTCATTATTTGGTTGTTTATCATCTCTAATATTTGACTAGGGCACCTAGGGTAGAATTGGGGCATATGTGGGCACCCGGTCCTTAAATTTAGGCACCTTGGTCTTGGCAGCACTTGTCGTCTAATTTAGAAGAGTTTCGAATTTTTCCTTTGTAATTTCCTCTCATTCTCCTAGTGTAATTTGAGCATGAGATCCCTATATAAACGTAACATACTATCTTATGGGTGGAATATCTACTATCAAGGGCTAGCTATCAACTAAGGTAAGGAACTACATTTGAGCACCTTTTCATCACACACACCGCATAAGAATGGTTGTATTTATTATATTCCATCTACCATTTGCATTTTACATCTAGTTATTTCCCCCTATCTCTACATCATTGGCGGTAGGGAACCCTAGGCACACAATTCCACACACAAGAAAACATTACTACATTGGTTCGGATTATAGTGCAATGATTAGTTGAACTCCACCATTGTGGCAACTAAGGTCAGTCTAACCCCTTCATATGCATCTTTCTTTTTTATGGATTTGATGCTTTGTATGGGGTTTTCTAGGTAGATCTTCATTATAGGTTTATGGTGACACAAGAGAAGTTAGTGTGTCAATCACATGACAAAGATTGAGACATTGCAAAGATCTAACGACACTTCAATATTTAGATCCTAAGTTATTTTGAATACCAAAGTGGCCATACTTTGTAGACTAGGGCACCCACAAGCACCCTGATCCTCCTCCAGGTGCCCTAGTCTAGTTGAATCTTCATCTACTACAATTTCTTGGGTTGTACCATCATACTCTACTCCATCCGCAAATCATTCTCTTCACCTAGAATCATAGTGAGGTAAGTCATTTTCAGGTTAGTACCTTATCCCTCCTATTTCAATTATTTCATTTCATTTAAATATCAAATAAAATTATTTAGCATTTACATTTCAGTTCATATCAATTATTTCATTGTTGTTACTAGTTTAGATTAACTTAGAATATATAATTGTATTCAGATTTTTAGTTAATCGGTTTGTAAAACCATTAAGCAAACCAACCAATGGACACATTAGTAAGCCCAACTCACTAAACAAATGTAGGAAATAGAATAATGTAGACTTGAGTTTTATGCTAATTAAAACTAGTCTCTTTATTTTGCAACAATAAGCTTAAAATCCCAAAGCACTACCAACAGATGTAAATCCACTCAAGAATGGCTTCAATGTAGCTTATCTAGAATCATAATAAATTATATCATTAGCATAACCTTGGTGAAGCTAGAATTCCATATGATGTGCCCAAGTTCAAACAACAAATATAAGAACAAGGAATTTGACACTCCATTGTATTTTTGGGTAAAGAAAAACATATCTCAAATGAAAAACAAGCACATAATAAACATGATTTCCATGCCAATAATAAAATTGGAAGTTTGAGCACATCAGGAAAAGGAGTTGCAACATGAATTTCATTTTCTAGAATATGAACAACCCAACTTAGTATTTTTCATTACAAAAGGCTAAGAAAACTAGATCTCGTAAATGATGGATTCCAATTTTAAAATAAGAGAAGTAAGCTCAATTAATGGGCTATCACATGTTGAAAAAACAAAATTGAAGTCACATGTTTTATTCTCCTTAAGCGCACCAACTAAAAATTTAAAAATTGATTCAAATTGACATATCCATGATGACTTGACTTGATATCACAAGTGTGCCACTTAGATAATTTACATATACGACATATTATTTGTTTCATAGAGGACATATATTAGTGACCATACTCTATAAAAGGATATATGCTTACAAATCACATAAGAAGATGATTGACTAGATAGTGAGATGCATGGTCAAGTGTAAAATAGAACCACAAAATATTATAATATGTTCTTTCACTAGTGGATGAACAAATGTGGATTTTAGATTCATAGAAGCAATTCCAAGATGCATATAAAAGACATATATAACTTGGTGTAATAAGGCATGTATTTAGAGGAATTTGAGCGGGAATTGTTTTGGATTATGAAGCCACATATGAAGAGAGGGGAAAAACTCGACAATATAATCATTACAGTCCAAAAGAAAGAAAACTCAAAAGACATTTATAAATGAGAGGATTTATCCCGAACAATATTGAAAAATTCACTTCCTGAAGATGCTTCATATAAATGCTACATTTACTTCATATTTCAATATAACATTTTTTATCTTCTAAAGAAAAATGTACCATAAATTTTTCAAGTAATGGAGAGAATATTAACAAAGTATGAAGATTGGTTTCGCAGTTGTACTCTTGCCAAAACTAAAAATATATATAGAGAAAATTGTTTTGCATAGATAGATTAGGGGAGAAAGAAAACAAATAATCAAGATTAAATAATATAAAAATAGTTATGGAAGATTCAAGCTTCCCATTTTAGATGTTTTTTTGGATCCACTTGAAATATTGTGTTTAAAAGTTAATTCTATTAAAAAGAGTGTCTATCAATTATTGTACTATGAATACTCATTGTATATACTTCCATTCTATTTTTCATTTCCGGGTAAGGCATAGATCCAAATCCAACAATTGAACTATGTAAAATTGCGTGTCTTTATGTTTCCATTCTTACAAGTCTTTTATTTTTATTTTTACTTTGAAAACACACTACTTTTTTATAGTATTATAGGTCACGTTGTTGTTGTGTTAAACATGATTTAAGGCATATAATATCTCAAGAAGACCATTAATACTATGTAAACATTACATCCAATTTCACAAATCTAGGCCTTGCTTTCATATTTTTTCAAGGGAAAAATTCAATGTTGAAACATGACAACTTTACCCTAGTGTCAAAATTTTTGCTTGAAAGCCCTCTCTGGATCCATCTCGATCTATGTGTCATATATATTCAAATCTTTGAAATTCCTCATCTATGTAGTATACACCATCTCTAAGTGTTTGAAACATAGTAATAAGGTCTCTCGGTTCTTTTAGATAAGTGATTTAGTGGTGAAATCTCTTGTAATCCTAGAAAGGCTATTTTTGGCCTTTCCAGGACAAGTGTGCATCCTTTGGGATAGAGTTGAAGGCCAAAATTCATCAGAAGTGGTATTTAGGAGATGAGAACATATTGCAAGTGATTTATGAAATTTTAGGGAATATTTTAAGGTCTAAGAAGAAGTACAATGAAAGTGGGTTTTGAGGGTGAAGGAGTAAGCAACTCAAAATATCACTTGAGCTTTGGTAGGTGATTTTGGGAGATTTGGAAGGAGTTAGAGGTCAAAAATATATCATTGGAAATATAATTCAATTCCCTATATGATGGAACTTTCATATTTTTCACAAAGCCCAATCGTTTCTTTCCACAACTCATTTTGGCAGGCACATCCCAATGTCCCGAGAAAGAAGGAGAAATTTAAAGGGGTTTCAGGTAGAATTGGAATATGAGACTTTTCCAAATCTCTTTAAAAGGATATTTGTAGTCAAAATAATATAATGGTTAATCAAAAAATTCTTCCTAGAGCTCCAAAACTTTGTCGTCAAGGTCTCTCTCAAGATAAGCTTTTGATACTTAGCCAATTTCACATAGGGACACATGTCATCCTAAGGTTGAGGAATTTTTTTTTGTCCCATATATACTATCCCTTTAGGATAGTTGGGACAAGAGAAAATATACCCAACCCCATTTATGCCCCTTGGACCTCCACATGACCTCGAAAAGTCTCTGCGGCCACTTTGCCTAGTTTCGAGCCCTCCACCTCATGAACCACAACTTGTCACTTGTCAACTCCACATCAGGGTGCATTTTTCTTCCCCATATGTCATGTGCCTTTGGGAGAGTTGGGAAAAAAATCCCCACCCTTTCTCATGCCATGGTTCTTCATGTGACCTAGTCTCAGCCTTCCCGAGTGCTAATCGCTAACTTTTCCTCTCTTCCATCGAGCAATTAAACCCCGCCACTTATCATGTTCACATCAAGGTGCATTTTTATAATCCATCTGTCCCATCCCTTTGGGATAGTTGGGACAAAAAAATTCACCCCATACCAAGTTGGCTGAAAATTCAAAATTGGGTAAGTGTTTTTGCATTGCTTTTTCTCGCTTTCTTCCTTCGTGAGCCGAAAGTGTCACCGGAAAGTTTTTAAACACAAAGTAACTTATGCCCACTTTATATTTCCAAATTAACACCATGAATGTTGAGTAATAAGCTCCATTAAACCTATAAATTTTCTAGACACCATGCCAAAATTTCCCAAAACTCCTATATTCTCCAAAACATAAAAATCCATATCTCTCAAATTGGTGAACAAAATTGGGTGAAATTTTCTCTATTTCCTCTCATCCCGAGACACCTTCAAGAAGCAAGTAAAAATAGTAAATATGATCACATCATTTATTAATGGCAGAAAACCCTAGTTTTATGCCATAAATAATGTTTTTTTAGTTTCCTCACATTCGACGCGTGGATTGAATCGAAATTTGAGCATGGACTCCCAAAATCAAGTCTAATCCAATGGTGACATTTTTATTGTAATATAAGGTGGGAAGTGAGGTTTCTAAAAATATTAAGTGTTTGGTACTGTTATCCATATTTTACCCCGGAGTAAAATATTGGATCAGAATGACCCCGCACTGAAAGAACTTGAGAAATCACGTTTGATTCCCGCAAATGAAGAGAGGGGACTCTATAATGGAAGTGACGGAGGCCTACGAGGATCAAGCAACCCTGTGTGGGATAAATTCAGAAAATGGCTCTATCGAGAAAACCTGGGCTTTAAATCCATTCTACGGGTTACAGATGGGCTCGGAAACAAAATAGCAGGGTCAAAGGAGATGAAGCAAAGTGTCACGAGAGGCCGGGGGCAAGGAAAGGAAGAAATAGTGAAGATCCGAAGTCTTGGGCTTAAAACAGTTTTAGAACGAGTCCAAAAATCAGCTAAGTATGGAGAAGGCAGCGGAGAGAGCCACGTGTCAGAACGACACTTCTCCAAAGTTGAATCCAAAGAAGGAATCTCAAATGAGTGCCAAGCTTCCACGTGTCTAGAGCCCCAAAAGTTGTGTGGCCATTGAAAAGTCTTCGGCCAGGTAGGAAGAAGCCAGGTGTCAGCTCGACGTAAATCCAAGATGGGAGTCCAAGGTGGGGACTCAAACTCGCACTAGCCCTCCACGTAGAAAATAGTCAACCAAGGTCAAAAGGTGGGAAAAGTGGGCCTCAAAAAGGGCTAAGTATAGAAGTGTTGGTGGGGATGCCACGTGTCCAAACGGTGCATCTCCAAGGGTAGATTCAAAAGTGGAGACTCAAAAAGTGTTAGTTCGCACGTAGCCCAGGGTACAAAAAAGTAAGGTAAAGATAGCTAAAAATTCCGGAAGCTTACAAGTGTCAACCCAACGCTCCTTCAGGAGAAAATTTTGATCGGGAATTTCAAATGAGCGTGGGGCCTCCACGCGTCCATTCTATTCAAAGGGGACAGAGTCGGGTTGAATAGTCAATGCATAAGGGTAGGTCGTGGAGAGTGCTAAGTGTCCAAATGACGCTAACTTGGGGGATGAATAGAGAGAGGGTTCTCAAACAAGCGTCAAACCGTTGCATGTCCCCGGTCAAAGAAATATGACCTCACCAAGCAAAAGACTTAGCCAGAAACAAAGAAATGAAGTAGGCCGGTGGAGGAAGCCACGTGTCAGCCCCACGCTATTCCAAGAGAAAAATACAGAGGCTGCCTTTAGACAAGCGCCAACCCTCCATGTGTTGGGGCCCATTTTTCAATGGTTTTCCCGTCCTTTTATGGACCGATACAAACTTTGATGGGGCATATATTTGAATCATGGCTCAAAATATTGCAAATCTGACACCGTTGGAAAGATCTCGGCTTTGCCCATGCCATGGAGATCCAAAACTTTAAGTATTGAGAGGTTAGGTAAGGGAAAATAGAGAAAACATCTTGGGGACATTAATGCGGGATCCATCTACGCCCAACAACCATTTTAGATTCGATTTGCTTCATTGTTTCCTCCTTCTTCGAGGCGCGAACCGAGAGATTGATGTAGCCGCAAGGCAGATTTGGGGATAGGTCTTAAAGGAGACATTAATAGTAGTGGTTGGGCTTTGACCTCCGCTTTTCCTCGCTTCTCTCTCTTTCTTCTCTCTAATTGAATCTATAAATGTTGGGTGAGACTCATTATCAAGTGTTGGACATTCTTCTGTTTTGCAGGCTCCCTTTCTCGAAAAGGAACTCGTGGAGTTTTCAGACCTTCCACTATACTCTGTAATATGTTTTTCGCCTCTTGGCCACTTTGTAATGCACTATACCAATCAGAGTAATAAAACACGTTTTTGATGATTTTAGATCCTTTCTATCTCTTTTGCTTTCATCTAGTCATTCATTATAGATCTCATTATCTGTGCTTGGTTATTATATGCATTTTTTTGGTTTGTGTCTATAAGCAAAATAAATGTTCACCATCCCTTTGGTGCATCACCTTATAGCTTAGTTTGATTTCCTGCATTCCTTTTATCCTTGTCTCCTTGGTAAAACTTAGATTAGGTTTAGGAATAGGCCCTCTGTAAGTTTTCACGCATGCACCTAAATAGAGGAATAGGAACAAGCCTCTAATCTGAGAGTTTTCTCATTTTCTAAGTCCCAAATTTTGGAGAAAACTCAATTTTATGCGAATCACACCAAATGACTCTACCTTAGAAAAGAAAATCTAACGACTCATTTGGGGGTGCTGTGATTTTGCACAAACAAGACTGCAGACGCACCCAATATTGCATGGTGCCACATTTTGGAACCGTAAAATCCCAATGATGATAAATTTCATTTCTAGAAATAAATGATGATGTCCAAGTCACATTTCCTTGCTTTTGGCATGCCTATGTGAATTATTATTCTTTACTTCTTAGTTTCCTAGCCTTACGTGCTTTCACAAATGTTTTTCACTACTTTTCCTTGGCATTTTCCCTTTAAGTTGCGTCACCACCACGGTGGTTCCATAACCACCGCTTTTGAGCTTGGCGGTAGTTACACAACCACCACCATGGTTAAGTAACGGTCTACACATATTGGTGGTTTATACGCTTTAATATAATACTTAAAACTCCTAGTTTTGTACGTGTGTTGTAATTTTCCTAGTGATTTTCTCACACGTTTCTCATCCATTTCCCCTGATTATGAGATTATTAGATGTGTATGAAATTATCCTTCTTTACTTACTATTCTTAGTAAGTTGACTTCCCCTTGTGTGGATGATTTGGAACTTTTTGATTTCCAAGTGTGTTGGACCATTTCCCTGCCAATTTTCTATAAAAACCAAGATTTTTCCTAAAACATATGTTGGAGTCTCTTGAATGGAATTGCATGGTTACTCGCTGAAATATTTCCAAGAAGCACAAAAGCAACTCATAGTTTTTCCTTGTTACTTCCTTTCATGCATTCACTACTACGAGTCCACTGGAACCAGTTTGCTCCAAAGCACTTCCACAACTTCTTCTACATACCAACCAACATAACTCCTGGGCCATTTGGATTCATCATTGGAAAATAAGATGAGGGGATAAAGGAAAACACAACTACCTCTGGATATTGTCACATTTCTACATTTCTAGGTTGGGGGTGTAATTCAAATTATTTAAATCTTTCTTTTAAATTAGAGTTTAGATTTCTTCATCAAATAAACATTTGTTTTAAGGAAGTAGAATTTGTAAATTGTATGTATCCTGTAAGTAGCTTCCATTGATAATTCCTTCTTAGCTTATCCTTATGAATTTTCCTAGGAAAGGATTTAGAGGAAGTTCATGTGCACATTTCTTCATTTCTTTGTTTAAAAGCACATGTAGCTTTCATTTCATTTATTAGTTAGATTTAAACGTGCATATGAACAAAGATTTCATTGAAAGTTTCCTCCTTGCTTATCCCTATGGATTTGCAAGGGAAAGAAGCTTGAGAAATCTTTTGTGTCTATGCATTTTGTTGCATTTCTTCACATTTAAAGCTTCTATGGAATTTTAGTGTTTTACCGGGGAAGTTTTAGGAAATAAATTACTTCTAAGAAGCTTCATTTCTTCCTGTGATCCTGAGGTGAGGCATTAGAAGAAATAATAAATATCCACAATTATAAATTGGAAATAATTTGTGTTTAGTTAAATTAGGCTTCACATTCAACAATAGAGGAATAACCACATCTGGCTATTCCTTGTTTATTTTATTTTAGCATAGAGGTAGTTTTATTTAATTAGAAGCAATTTCCTTTTATCTGTAGCTTTCATTTATTTATTTCTCTTAAACTAGAAAATCCAAAACATAGATTAGAAATTAGTTAGCTTTGTTTATTTATTTGCATTTAAAAGCTTCATTTAAAATACCAAAAATAAGTAGATTAATTTGTTCTTGCATTTTCTTAATTAATTAGTTACATTCATATTTAATTAAATTAAAAGGAGAGTAATAAAATTTTGTTTAATTTGAATTTTCTTTCTTTGTTGGTTTTAAAATAGGAATCTAGATTAATTAGATTGGAATGAACAACACCCTCCTCGTTTCCATAGCGGCCTAGGCTACCCGATCTTAGCTTTATCCCCCTTTGGTTTCGTGTGTGATTGTTTGTTTCCTTGGTTGTTTTCTTTGTGCCCACATGACCATTCAAGGTCCACGTTAACCAAGAAAAAGAGTTTTTGATCCAATCATGCCACAACCAAACATTGACACATGATTGACTGATATTGACCAAGGCCTTAGACAACTTATCTTTCAAACTACCCCAATCCCACCTACCATCATCATATAACTAATTTCTTTGAATGACGTTGCAAACACTTCTAAAGAGTTATGGGCAAACTAGCTAGGTAAAGATTAGACTTGTCCTTATCCCATCATTCGCCATATATTCATGACCCTCTTTAGAGAGGAATTTGTAGACAATGAAGGACAATTTCCCCATGTCCCACAACCAAGTAGAGTCTTATTTGGTTCCACCGATATTGACTGTGACTTGCATACGACGATCATTCTTGATCGTACCATTACACCTGAATAAGTGAGACATGCATTTATTTCACTCAATGAGAAAATACCCATTTTTCTAGTTGAGAACATTAGATTTCCTTGATTTCTTGTTGTCTCTCCCACGTATTCCATTTACATTCTATTTGCTAATTTTGTTACCATCCCATCCATTCCATTATGATTCTCCCAAAGTATGACCTCAAGAGGTCGTGTACATCTAGGAGTCATGTGTTGATTTCAAGTGAATAGTACCATCACTCACTAAAAATAATAATTCCCCTCAAATAAGTGCACTCAGATTACATTGAAAATGATAAACCAAACAACCTTTCCAAAAATAGCGAGAAAATAGAATAAAGTAAAAAGTAAAAGGAGGTTGTTTAAAAATGAAAAATTCCAAAAATAGAAAAGCATTGTCAAAAGAGTTGAAATGAGTATGCCAAATGATCAAGAATTTCAAATTTGAGCAAAACAGGTGAAATATCCCAAAATAATAGGTCCTGATTCCACCTACTAAAAATAGAAAGTCTCGTCTTGGGTGTAGAAAGTTATAGTAGGCTCCATTTTCATCCATATCACTGATTTTTAACATTTTCATATGGTTTTATGATGGTTTCATATCTCAAACTAGGAAATTCATTCTTTATAGAGGTTTGGAAACATCATTTTGATCAAAATTACAAAAGCAAAACATCGCAGAGTGCAATAGGAAAAACAAGAGACATTGTGTAGTTTGATGAGATTAAAAAAAGATTCAAAGATCCATCAAAATTCAAGCTAAGCGGGTCATCATAACTCATCAATCAGGTTTGAGCCATCCCACCCCTTGGCGAGTTGGTTAATGGGAACTCGGTGAGCTGTTCAAAGTGAGTGGTTGAGGTAAAGTATTGCAAATAACATCTATCAAGCAAGAGTTATTCATTGCCACACCTTTCTCTTTAAGGGCATACATGTATGTCTTCCCCAATATAAAATCTTCCTCACAATGATCAAGAATTGATTCCACAACAAGCTCTTGAAAGTGTTCCAATGACCGACATTGTGTCAACTCCTGAAGAGCCATTTTCATGGATTCAAGAAATGCTCGAAAGTGAGCCAAGAACAATGTAACTTGATAGCATGCCTAGTATCAAATAAATATTATGAACAGTGAGGTCCAAGTGAAGAAATAATTCTTAGACAACATCTCACTTCTTCGGTGGCATCTCAGGTAATCAGTATGTTGAAGTTGTTAGGTCGAGGAATGAAAAACCTATCGAGAAGATGAATCCATCAGATTATGATTTGACCCTCATCTCATTGGGTCAATATTCACACGAGAATGATTATCACATATTCAAAGAATCCTCTTCTTGCCTCCTCATTTGTAATGAAGAGTATAAGCAAACAATTTTCCACTTCGAGGAACATGTAAAGGTGCTCGGTGCCTACATCCAATCCTTCTTGGAACCCGACTCAACATCTTCTATTCCAAAGAGAATATATTCTTCCAAATAAGAAATGTTGATCCTAAAGAAATCAAGAAAACACAAATTTACATGATATAAGGGAAAGCTAACAAGAAGTAGATTGTGAAAATCATCGAGCAAGGTAAGGCATTGCTTAGGATATCATTTCTCTCATCAAGTAAGTTCTTGCAACTTTGACATAAGTAAAGGAGGAGTTTGTAAAATAGGTAATTCACTTAGATGAGATGTTATCAATGGTGTCAAACATGTGTTCCTTCAACTCTCATACTCTCATGGGTAATAACATGTTTTCATCAGTTGTAAAAAACTTGTCTCAAGTTTGGATCCGCATCATGGATGCAAGATATGCAATGCTCAAGAATGCAATCTCTGAATTGGAATCTTATGGACAACATGCTTTCTAAACCTTGAACGAGGCATAAAACTATGTTTTAGAAACTTTATTTCCCTCCACTCATTAAGAATTCATCATCGAAAAAAATCATTGTTTATTTCCGAGAATTAGTCACGAAAGAGGAAGGTGACTCTCTTTCCTTTAATGAAGATAACTTAGATTCCCTAACCAACATAAAAATTTTCATTTTTGCAATTGTAATGGATCGTGAAGGATGGATCAATCAATTTAAGAAGACCAAAGTGATGTCCCCAGGACATGGACCAAGGTGTTGGGTTGCATTTGCATTCCAGAGGCAAATTAGTAGCACTTGTAGTAGCTCAATTCAATAAGGAATTTAAGGAACAAGAGCACACTCCAGAAACTCTTCATCAAGAGGCATAAATAATATAATTTCTTCATCACAGGGAGTTTCTTCATCAAATATGGAAAATTCCTTCCCCCTCTCTTTCTCCTTTTTTCTTTCCCTTTCTAATTCTTCATTATACGCAATCATGATATTTTGTCTCATTCACTTAAGTGACTTTCTAAAGTTGAATTGTAAAAGTCCCTTTGATTTATAAAAAGGGAACTTATTTCTTATGTCCTAGGAAGATGAAAAGTCACAATTTGAATGAGATCATGAAGATTCATGTGGGGGTAGGTGAAAGGTCAATTCAAATTTCTATAAATTGGGATGGCTTCTCCATTCCAAAGGATCCTAAATTTTAGTTCTTGGTAGCAATTGTGGATTTTGGTTTGGGTGTTGAGCTTTGTATCACCAACATAAGAAATAAAATATACATTTCTTCCATTTCCCTTTTCTTATGTGTTCCTCTATTTTCTCTCTTATGCACTTTATAAGCATAGTGATCAAGAAAGAGTTTTGTATCTTTGATAAATGAATCCAAAGAATTGTGTGTTTTTTTATTCTCTCTAAATGGATTCATTATTGCTTTCCCTAATTGAATGTTGAACTACTTTGGTTATTGGTGTGAACTCTGTTAGTGCCTACTCATGGAAATAACCTTTGCTTCCTAATTTCTCTCCTTTACCCCTCATCGCTGCAAATTCCTCCCGTGTGCCTCGTACAAAGTGCTTTTCCTCGGAGTTCAATGAAGTGTTATTGTGGGATCCTCAACCTATTTGGCCACCCCACATCAATATATAGGATTATATTAGTTTACATTCAATAATGGGAGCCTCCCCATACACAAGAAGGAGGGGCGTAGCCCCGTGAGCATTGGTGGAAACACATAATTTTCCATACAAAAATTATTTCACCAACAGCATGTAAACTTTTAAAGGTATATGTAGCATCAATAAGTTTGGCGCTCATGATTTTCAAGTGTTTAGAAATTGTTATTTTCTTATTTTCCATTGTGTATTTTAGACCAATGGATTTGTTATGTTCGATAGTTTCAATATGGCTATAGGGTATATGATGTTAGAATGGAATATAAATTTTCTATTCAGTAGCTAAGACATCTTGTATGATCTATGTGACCGAGTACGTTAAAGAAAGTTATTATTAATTAGTATTAGATAGAAAAAAATTATTTTGGTCCTCAAATTTTATGTTAATGGTGAGCCTTAAGGATCAAATGCTAATCCATGTCCCTATTTGACCTCAAGCTAAGGATAAGTTCTCGTGACTAAAGGTAGGTGATCCGATGATTAAATAAATATGTCCAAATTTTCTAGTTGGAAAAGTTTAATACTCTCACCATAAATAAGGTTCACCCTCATAAGAGAGCTTGTAAGATATATATGGTTAAAGAATTTATAATAGATTTTTAAAATAAAAGCGCATTTTTATTATAAAGTTACAAGTGATTGCATAGTTTTAAGGTGGGTTTCTTTCTTAATCCTTACATATATACAATAATCATAAAGCCAAAAACCCATTTGACCGTATGGTTAGAATTGTGATTTGCAATAAACGTTGCAAACATACCATTTGGATTCGATCTTTTAGTATTTTTCACTAAAAACGGATAGTTATTATAGCTATTTTTTCATATTCGGGGTTGAAATCGAGACATTAATAGTGGTGTTTATACTCACAAGCTAGTCACATGATCATTCCTAAATCCAAATTCTTTTATGTTGTCTTTCATGAAACCACTCTCAACATTACGAGGAAAATGTGGAGTTCTATTGGGAGGTTCCAAATCCATATTTTACATGGAGTGTGGTAGCCTCTGAATACATTGAGCTAGACTTTAGTTTCTCATATTCATTTTGATGATTAAGTGACCGAGTAAGTTCAATAGGTTATTACTAATTAGTATTAGATAGAAACTTATTAATCCAATCCTTAAACATTTTATGTTGAGCCGGTGAGGCTTAGGGCTCAAATGTTGGCCCATGTCCCTATATGAACTCGGATGAGGAGAAGTTTTGGTGGATGGAGGTAGGTAATCTTGATGATCGAAGAAATCTATCTCACCGTACTAGCTAAGAAAGTTCAATAGTCTCACAAGTATGTAGCACGAAAGAAGGTTATCTCTCACAAGAGAGCCTACAAGATCTCGTATTCTTGAACAAGTTATAGTAGGTTTTTTTAACTAAAACTTTTTATAATTAATTACATAGTTTTAAAAATAAAGTGGGCTTCTTTCAAAGCCCCGCATAGCTACAACAATCATGAATCCCAAAATTCATTCATCTTTACGATCATATTTGTGATATGAAGTAAAGGTTGCAGACATATAGCATTTGGATTCTATCTTTTAATATTTTTAGCTAAAAAAATGTAATTATAGCTAATTTTCCAAATTCATGGTTGAATTTGAGACATTGATGTTGGTGTTTATAATCACATGTTCATTCCTACACATTTTTAAGAGTTTTCAAAGGTTATACAAAATAAATGGTTAAAAATTAAATTAAATTAAATTAAACAATTTTAACTTCATAACTAGAAACAATTTTTCTTTCAAAATTTGTAGTTGTGCATCCCTAATAAACATACATACAAAATGTGGAAGCTATGGGAAGCACAAGATCTTCTAACAAAATGAATAATGAAAATAAACAACAATCAATAATCATTTATGGTTACGCATAATTGGTCTTATCGATGAGGCTTTTTAGAAATATTTCCGACAAGATAGAGTCTCATGGGTGCAATTAATGACCATTTCGAATATGCACAAATTTGATTGTTGAATAGGCCTTTGCATAGTTTTAAATTTTAAGAAAATACAATTTACAAATGTAATATATAAGTTAACATGCTCTCATTATGCATATGTTGGAGCTTAAAATTGCACCCTGGATATGATCATAAAAGAATAAGACTTATGAGTCAACATGGGATGATCTCTGCAATGTGGTTTTGCAACCGAGACCAACCTCTAGATAAGGTCGAAACTTACTCTACCTAATCCTAATGTTAAATATACTCCTACAGCTGAAAGCAAAGCTATCTAAACCTAATCTATACATCCAAGGGACGAGAGTTAGAAAGAGGATTACAAAGAAGGAAATCCTAAACTAAAGAGGTGATAGCACTAGGAAAAAGGGGAAACACACTCTTAATGAAGGCCATGGGAGGAAAGGATGATGAGAGAGGGTAGACATGAGTTCCACAAATCAAAACAACACCTTACCTTCCACTTTCATGCAAAACACAATATAAATAAACCCTACAAAGTGGAAAACATAAAAAACATACTTCAACATATGAAGAGGAAAGAACATACAATAAAACATGGGCTAGGGTAGAAAAAAACCACAAAACATGTATTTTATTGCCTTATAAGAATTCACAGTCCATTACATTGAAGAATTAAGGCATAAACACATCGCATAAGAATCCAAATATGAGGCATGTAATTCGATAAGACTTATGTGGAACTTTGATATGATGCCATTGTATTCTAAGAGGGTCCAACCTTTTACAAATGAGCACTAATGCCAAATATATAGAAAATGGGAGAGGGAGAGAGGCAGAGAAAAGAAAATAAAAGAGAGGGAAATTCTGATTTATAGATTCAACCACCAACAACATGCATTATATTAATGAAAATGGGCATGTTATCCCTATCAAAACCATTTCTCATGTCACTTTTCTCGCAAGAGAAGGTATGGGCACAATTTCTCATTAATTCTAGTAATTGAGCTACCTAGAACTACACTTTAATTTGAGACTATTTTATACCCTTTTTACCTTCCTAACTCCATCAATTTATGAATTTCATGATGCCAAGGTGAATTACTTGATAAGACCTTTCAACAAGACTAATTTTACTAAATTTGAAGTTACATGGATAAATTTATGGCCATGCAAATTTCTAGTGTGCGGGGGAACAAGACACAATTCCTATGGGCCGTAATAGACCACTTTAATTATTTTTGGTGTTGGGGTGGATAAAGAGGGTATTTGGTGTACTAAGGGAAGGGTAGAACTATTCCACCCGAGCTTGGCTTACCCAACATACCCGACTACCTCTCCTCGCCTTCTCCTTGTCACTTAATCATCAAGCTCGGATCCTTGACAAACTCATAAAATGGGAGGATGTTTTTCTAGTTCCACACAACCTTCCTTAGAAAATGCTTCACCCTTTCTCCCCTTTGTTTGGTCATGTCACTCCATTGAGGAACACATTGAACAAAGGAATAGTTCCTTTGGTTCATGAAATATCCTGATTTAGCCGACAAAGACCGATTCTACCCATTCGACCCCAATACCTAAAATTTGGCTAAGTATAGAAAAGGAGGGCTTTGAAAGATAGAAATAAAATGTCCCCAATACTATTTTTCCCTTACTAATAATTAATATTACTCGAGTCCAAGATGGAGATGTAAGCTATCAAAATAACCTGGGGGATATTTTGGATAACAATATCAAAACAAGGTCTTTAGAAAAGTATACGGTTTGACAAAATGAATGGTTAAAAAGAAATACATGCATAAAAATTACACCCTTCCACCATGGACTCACTTAAAATGGTTAGCATCATGCAAACCATTCAAAAGAACACATTTGAAGAGAAGACAAACTACAAAATCATTTTTACATCCCAAAAGCAAGCATTTTTGGTTTTCATCCCAAAAGAAACACTTCAATACTAAAAAGGAACACATAATAGAAAAATCATAACAAAGATAAAAGAAAATAGGAATTTATTACAATTGAATATGCTTCTTTGTGGGAAAATAAATCCACAAACCATCCATTTGTTTCTACTTTCCATTTGAAAAACCCCATTGACCATAAAACCAAGCAAAGAAAAGTAACAAAACCATCTCTACTAATTTGTGTGTCACTCAAAGCTGAAATAAATTGACAAATAAAAAGATTTATAAGGTTCATGCCTAAACAACCATCGAAAATTTTAAAAATCCTGTTGAAATCATAAATGTAAAATTTTCCACTAGGTTTTGGGGTTTTAAAAAGCATTTATGGCAAAGGAAAACACTTAATATAAAGCACGCAAAACACTACACAACCCACGAAAACCTTTGAGTCCTACATTATTTCAAATCAATTTCTCAAAAAAAAACCATATGCATTTATTTTATTCTAAAAACATCTAGCACTCTTTTTCTAAAATTCTAGGGTTTGAAAATTTCTCTAAACGAGGGCGAGGCCCCAACATGCAAGCCAAAATACCTAGTAGAAACACTCCAAACACGGTGAGATGAACAAAGTTTGAGATAAGGTGAATTTATAGCATTTAGGAGAATGAAACAACGGGAAACAATTAAATATTATGGAACAAAAACAACATGAGGTAAATAACAAATCACCCACAATGGATGGAAAATGAAGCGCGTTTGAGAAGGCTATCTGTGTATATCGATATGAGTGAATTCAAGAAAGATACATGATAGTAGGGGTAAATGAAATATATAGATTATTATGGGCAGAAAACAAGTGATGAAAAACGGGAATTCAAACAATTTAAAAATTACGAATCAAATTTTTGAATGCACTTCTATATTTACCAAAATGGAATGTTTCTCATCTTTTTAATTTTAAGATTGGAAAACACACTTTTGTCAATAGAAAATAATAGTATAACGTTGACATTCCAAAAACATGGGTGAAAATTTTCACACCCCAAAATGTAAATCATAGCTAAAAATCCATAAGATAGAGGTAAATTCATCTCAAAAGATCAACCAAAATAAGTTTTTGTAAGAAAAATGTGAAAACAAAATTTTCATGAGTAAAATTTCTAGTAATTATGTTAAAATTCCAAATGTTTTAACATGGTTTTTCTATATTTGAACATAGTCTAATGATGATGACAAGGTCTGGAGTACCACTTTCTGGATGATGGTTTACCATCCCTCTTAACATATCACACTTTTGATTTCAAATTATGGATGGGCTATGTTGATTGTGAACAAATTGTGAACCATTCCTTCCTTCCACCCCATTTCCCCCTTCTATGCCTTTTATTTCATAATCTAAAGTGGTATTCTCTATAAGATCTCCTTTGATGAAAGATTTAGAATTTAGGGATGACGTAAATGTTTCCACATTTAGCTACCTTGATGATGTATTCACATTCAACCTGATATTGATGATACTATACCCTCTAGATGATGGTAACTCTTCTTTACTTTGCTGATTTCACTTTGGATGGGCTAGTGATTGTGAACAAACCCCTTCCCTTATATCCTCCTAGATATGATTTAATTTTACGTAAATGATGAATATGTTTTTATATACACCTCTATTTCACTTAGACCATTTCATTAGTGATGAATATGTTTTTAATACCTCTATTTCACTTACCATTCAATTTGTGTTTCTATTCTTCTTATTGAATGCAAAAGTAATTATCTTGCACATACTATGAATGACTCACCTTTTATTTATACTTTTCTATTGAATGAAAAGGCACTTACTTATATTGTGATTCACTTTTACATACTATGAATGACTCTCCTTGTGTCTTCAACTGCTCCATAAAAATCAAAACAATGATCTTGTTGTTATTTCTTCTTTACCACTTGTACATAATAATGTGGGTATTGATATCAAATGTGGACACATGGATTCTCCTCTTACTACTTTTAGTAAGAATAGTCATGTTTCTTATCCTAGTTTGGATGCTTTTATTGTAACTAATAGTGACCTTCCTTTCAAACCTAAAAGTGAGCCCACACTTGTAGAATCTCATGATATACCCAAGATACCCCCAGAGGATCTTTGCATCCCATATTATTAATAAACATAATAGTCTTCCAATGGATACCATTAATGGTAAAATACAACCCTTGAATGATCCTTTATATTTTTATGACATACATTCTCAAGAGGTTCTCTATCTTATGCATGTGGTAACATAGACACTCAAATTTGGTAATTTACCCTTTTGACACTACTTATTGTAATTGTGATCCTTGGCTAAAAAACCATGCACATCCTATTCCTACTCAATATATCTTGTTATCCCTTACCTAACTTGCTTCTTCCTACACACTAATGTGTAAAAAAAAAAAAAACAAGTCCATAAAATCAATTCTTAAGCTCTTACCATCATTGTACAACTTTCATATTTGATGATTCACCTTCTCCATGTCAAAACCATATAATTAAGTCAATTTGTATAATCCGTTCTTGGTCGATATGTACATTCTCTAACTCTATTTTAGATACACTCTTATTTATAGGGTCTTTTATCCCTTGGTTTGGCCCTATCATAATATTTTACCTTTGGACCTATATAAGTAAGTTAACACTACCTCATTTACTCACCGATACTCTCATAGTAACTCATTGTAAATACTAGCAAAAGGAACTCAAAGCTCCCTAAATATTCCTAAAGCTTATGCACATCCATTAGAGGATCAACCATACAATTATGAAGCATTCAACCAGGTTAAGGAATCTAGTTTCCCTCATATCCAAACACACAAAGATCCTATCTCCAATTCTTAACAATAACACAATTCAATCAACTGTGATTGAAGGGGTTAAAATTACCAACTAGTTGCATCCATATAGATATCATCTGTTAGATGGAGAACTACATGTGGTTTGAGGCCTCTTCAAATTAGTGCCAATGTACGTAATGCACATGGTGTATCACAACTATACAATAACCTTCTTACAATATCTTCTACCCATGGTTAGGGTTTTGGAATGATTACGCTTATTACAAATAATATTGAGACTGTGTGACAATCAAAGTTTGAGAACAAAGTAAATTTCCAAGCCATAGAAGGACCCAAAAAGTTACAAAACCCATTATGAAGGTGTCAAAGACTATATACAGAGGGGCAAGAGCAGATTATACATCTCGACCACAACCTACGGTTCTACAAATCATGAGGGTTTCAAGTCACAGTTTCAGTAGTGAAGCTTTACCAAGCTCTATACTTCTAGATTCTCTAGTCTTCCTTCCAAATTCTTCCCTTACAACTATGTATAATTAATGTCTCTCTTTCTTATGTATTTTTAGTTGTACATGTATTGAAATTAGTATAATTAATGATTAGTGGGGAAATTTTAATGATCGGGGATCATTTTTGATATCAAAATTTCCCTAAACATCCCTAAACTATGTCAGTGTAGAAGATCATTGCAAGATATTTCCATCGACTATGAGAACGTGAAAAACAGGACATCGGGAGCTCTAGTTATGTCCGGTCAAAGTTTAGTCAATGAGAAAGTCAACTCTAGTCAACTAGTCAATATTGGACCAAAGGCACTATGACATGTGGTGAAAATGCAAAGGGAGTCGTTTGTTGGTTTTTGACCTCCGGTCTTTGATAGGCATAAAATTTGGTGGCCGTGACAAGAGGCTCAACTTTTTTAATAGAGGGGAGCCCGGCCACCGTGTGGACTAGTTTATTACCGACGTGGTGGGTCCACAAGCCACCACACTTGCCACCACTTAGCCATATTTCATTTTGAATATCATAGTCTTATATGGTCAAATTTTATATTATTCACCATGTTATTATGTTATTTCAATTTGTAATATTGAGAATTGATCGAGTTCATTATACTCGGTATTATTTCCACTAGCTCGGTGAGTTACCTTTTCATACCGAGTTGATCGCATATTAATTCGCCACATGGCTCGGTTAGAGATACCACATGACTCAGCCAACATAGGGAGGATGACAATGCATAGTCCATGACTCGGCCTACAACATGGTGGCAGACCCAATTGACCCACAACTCGTGCAAAACTCGCCACATGGAGTGGCCAACACAGTCTACCAACGAACCAACAATGGAACCCACATGACTCGGTGGGTGAACAACTCTCAAACCAATCACGCAGGGTAATGCGTGACCGAGGCAATGAGGGGAATAGGGTGGTGAGCCCAATAAAAATATTAAGCCCCCTTGAGCAAATAATTTGGGATCTTACCCAAACAACATGGCAAAACATGTGAGAAGGGTTGAACCCGTGAACTCGGCGGGGATAACAAGTAGCCAACCAACTCGGCCAATGAGTTGGTTAGGTTGAGTAGTGAGTTGGCTGATAAGGCCCTTCCACTAAATTTTAGGGGCCTATTTTAATATAAATAGGGACCCCTCTCTACACAACACACAACTTAGAAGCTCAAAGCAAGAGCTCAAGGAAGACCGAGCAAGCGGAGGAGAGTTTTATTTTGATAAGACCTATTTATTAGGCTTATTATAAAGTTGTGAAGACCTATTTATTTAAATAGGCATTATTGTGACTAGGAGTTATTAATACTACCTAGTCGGCCCATAGCGCCACACCAAATTATTGTGAAGCTTGGAATATCAACCGGAGTGCCATAGGGCGTTATGAAGTGTCTAAAGGATGATCGAGAACCGGAGGATTCCGAATAGTGGAGCTGGTGCCATAGAGCTTTCCAAATATGCTAGGAAAGGGGAAGTTCAAGTGCTATTTTTCACCCTTGTCATCTGAAGGTCTGGTTATTCTTCTAAGTAGGTTCTAAATAGTTTCCATTAGGTTTTCTTGTGAAAGTACTATTATAACTTACAAGTTTTGACTAGTGGAACGGTTCAAAAGAACCCGGAGACGTAGGCAATTACCGAACTTGTAATCAATCATTGTGTAATTATCTTTATTGTCTTGCATTAATTTTAAATTGATTACTTAAAAGGAGAAAATTGTCGGCAAATATTTAAAGCCTACAAGGGTCCGAGATCAGGTAGATAAAAACTTGATTATTTTTGGATCAAGTTTGGTATCAGAGCTAGTTCATCTCTTTTGCTTCAGTAAATCTGATTAACATAGTGATTGCTTCAAGATTGGTGTAGTTGGTTCAATTTATGTGAACATGGTATAAGTGCACTATGGGAAAGATGTCTAAACATGTGAAGCTGAGGAAATTGAAGCTTATAATCACTAGATCTAGGAAGAAAACTCTCTCTCATGATCGATGTACTACTCCTTAGAAGAGGAGAATGCTCATTTGAAATCAGAATTGCAAACCAAGGATGAGCTCTTGGCAAGGTTGCAATGTGGTGATTAGAGAAAGGAAATACCTTCAACTTCAGATGCAGTGACCATTGCAGATGACTGCACTGTAAGTTGTTTACCACTAGAATCTTCTTCTTCTTCCCATTCATTTTAGATTTAGGTAATGAAGTCTTTGGTTTGTTTGAAAAGCATACTAGAGGCATTGGATCCAAGTTACTAGATAAAATGGGATTTGATGGAAGAGGCCTTGGTAAAAATGGCCAAGGCATTTGCTAACCCAATACAAGGTCGAGGATCGTCCTCATTTTTTGTAGGTTTGGGTTATCCTAGTGTGAGGATGGAATTGGAGAATGCTCCAAGAACACGATGGGAAACAGCATCTCAAAGAGAAGTAAATACCCACTAGTCCTGTAAGAATATTATGAAGGAAACTTGTGCTTCGTCATCACAGGAAGGATGTGGTAAGAGAAATCAGCGAAGAGGTAATGAGATTCCACCTCCAGTTTCTTACCATAATCATAAGCACAATAAAACTTCGATCCACTTTTTCAGCTTAAGAAGTATGGTTATGATTTTTAGAAGATGTGGAATTCCTTTCCATGTACTTTTTGTGGATTGCATAATCATTTTGTGGCAGATATTGGAAGAGAAGAAATTGATGAAGAAGTTGACGTCATTATCGTCAGAAAAGGAAAACCAGAAAGACCAATCTGTCATGCGAGAGTCAAGAAATGGCAGAAAGATTTCCTCATCCCAGAAAAAGGATTTTAAGAGGAATTTTGTGCTCATTTCAGAGGAATGGGCACGGGTGGACAAATTTTCTGGAAACTACATCCATCTCGCCATCGAGTAATGGCAAGCCAAAGATGGAATGGGCCTATTGCAGAGAGGAAAAGGAAGTTTCTACTCCACCACCGGTTGACAATTCAACCTAGGACCGAGTAATACCGAAAGTGAAAGTCCTTTAAAATGGGTAAGTCAAAAAATTTCAAGTATATATTGTATAATTCAGATTGATGAATAGTATGCAGTATTTGTTTAGAGATCAGATTCTATGAGAAAATGCTGAGAGAAAGGTTTACCATACTCAGTGGATTTTCTTACTTAGAAAATTTGATTAATGCTCCAAACATATCTCCTAATCAGCTTGTGAGTACCTGTTACAACTTGGATACAAGATTTGACTCATATAAAGCTTGGAGATTGATGTTCCATTTTGTGCGCATAATAGAGTTTGTAGGAGTCAACTCGGAACTTCATTTGTGTAGAGGCATTGTGACCATGCAACAGAATGGTAGTTGAATCACCATTGGCATTGACATCGGGTCGAACTTCATTTTGTGGAGAAGCCATCATGGGCATCTAGCAGAATGGTACCTGATATAATTTGTCAACAAAAGGAGCTCTCAAAAGATTAGCTCGAATGTCATTCAGAGTCAAGGCATTGTGACCACACATTCAAATGGTAGCTGATCATCAGACTTAGCATCATGTAGTAGAGGTGTTGAGGTCTACAAGAGACTTAGCACTACACAGTGGAGGCGTTGAGGTCTATAAGAGACTTAGCACTTGCACAATAGAAGCATTGAGGTCTGAAAGAGACTTAACACTATACAACGGAGGCATTGAGGTCTATAAGAGACTTAGCACTGCACAATGGAGGTGTTGAGGTTTGAAAAGGGACAAGTCATTGTCCATCAACGACATCAGATCAATCATAGCTCTAAGTAACATGGAGTTCCTTCAAACCAGTTTGGATTCTACGGAATCAACTTGGAGCCAAGAGCTATGTTATAGAGTAAAAGAAGATCCTTGTTGTTATATATCTAGAAGCTTAGCACCACACAATAGGAGCATTGAGGTTTCATTCATAAACTTAGCACCATACAACGGAGGTGTGGAGGTCTTCTTTGGATATCGAGTAGGTGCAACAGAGCGTCATGGGCCCATAACCCATAGGTCTAGGATAAGAGAAAAAGTTGTCAAAGTGAGAAGGTTGCAGGAGAAGAGACAAAAGGGTCTACTACAGTAGCACTTCCAAGGTGGCAAGAAGTTTCTAGATTCAGGACAGGATGGCAAAATGTTCCAATATAAGCTTTTTGGGACAAAAGCCTTTCTCAGTGGGGAGGTGTGATCAGGGGATCATTTTTGATATCAAAATTTCCCTAAACATCCCTAAATATGTCAGTGTAGAAGATCATTGCAAGATATTTCCATCAACTGTGAGAATGTGAAAAATAGACATTGGGAGCTCTAGTTATGTCCGGTCAAAGTTCAATCAATGAGAAAGTCAACTCTTGGTCAACTAGTCAATATTGGACCAAAGGCACTGTGACATGTGGCGAAAATGCAAAGGGAGTCATTTGTTGGTTTTCAACCTCCGGTCTTCGATAGGCGTAAAATTTGGTGGCCGCGATAAGAGGCTCAACTTTTTTAACGGAGGGGAGCCCGCCACCGTGTGGACTAGTTTATCGCCGATGTGGTGGGTCCACAAGCCACCACGTGGCTTGCCACCACTTAGCCATATTTCATTTTGAATATCATAGTCTTATATGGTCAAATTTTATATTATTCACCATGTTACTATGTTATTTCAATTTTTAATATTGAGAATTGACTGAGTTCATTATACTCAGTATTATTTCCACTAGCTCGGTGAGTTACCTTTTCATACCGAGTTGATCACATATTAATTCGCCACATGGCTCGATTAGAGATACCACATGACTTAGCCAACATAGGGAGGATGATAATGCATAGTCCATGACTCGGCCTACAACACGGTGGCAGACCCAACCAACCCCACAACTCATGCGTAGAACTCACCACATGGGGCAGCCAAACACATCCTCCATGATGAACCAACGGAACCCACATGACTCGGCGGGTGAACAACGCTAAAACCAAGCACGGAGGGTAATTTGTGACCGAGGCCACGAGGGGAATAGGGCGAAAAGCCCAATAAAAACATTAAGGCCCCCCTTCATGAAAAAATGTGGGATCTCACCCAAACGATGACGAAAAACATGACAGGAAGGGTTGAACCCGCGAACTCGGCGGGGATAACAAGCAGCCAACCAACTTCCAGTGAGTTGGTTAGGTTGAGTAGTGAGTTGGCCGATAAGGCCCTTCCACTAAATTTTAGGGGCCTATTTTAATATAAATAGGGACCCCTCTCTACACACAACACACAACTTAGAAGCTCAAAGCAAGAGCTCGAGGAAGACCGAGCAAGAGGAGGAGAGTTTTATTTTGATGAGACCTATTTATTAGGCTTATTATAAAGTTGTGAAGACCTATTTATTTAAATAGGAATTTTTATGACTAGGATTAATACTACCTAGTCGGCCCATAGCACCACACCAAATTATTTTAAAGCACGGAATATCATCTAAAGTGCCATAGGGTGTTATGAAGCATCTGGAAGGATGATCGAGAATCGGAGGATTCGAACAGTGGAGTTGGTGCCATAGAGCTTTCCGAATATGCCAAGAAAGGGGAAGTCAAGTGTTATTTTTCACCCTTGTCATCGAAGGTCTAGTTATTCTTCTAAGCAGGTTCTAAATAGTTTCCATTAGGTTTTCTTGTGAAAGTACTATTGTAACTTACAAGTTTTGACTAGTGGAACGGTTCGAAAGAACCCGGAGACGTAGGAAATTGCCGAACTCCGTAATCAATCATTGTGTAATTGTCTTTATTGTCTTGCATTAATTTTAAATTGATTACTTAAAAGGAGCAAATTGTCGAAAATATTTAAAGCCTACAAGGGTCCGAGATCAAGTAGATAAAAACTTGATTATTTTGGATCAAGTAATCACAGTAGCTCATAGTTTCCTAACCTTACATACATTTTTATGTGTTGTGTATTTGCATAACATTAACCTAATAAACTTAAAAGGGGTGTAAAAATTTTGGTGAACGAATCATGATCATATCTTACACTTTCTTTCAAACCCTAGTTTCCCTAGGTTTTTTTCCTACATTGTATAATCATATCCAAACTTGATTTTCATCTATCGTCTTCCCTTAATTTGTTTTTCACAAATTTTTCCTTGTTTTTGTGGTTGTTCATATCCTTTGGGTCTCTTTCTAGGGATTATAATTGTTTAATCACATTTCATTTATATCTCAAGCATAATAGATCTATTTTCAAATTCCTTTGAGGTTATTATTAAATTTTATATATTCAATGAAAACCTCTTTTTACCCTAATTATCAACACACTTTTGAAAAATCCAAACTTTCTATTTTTAGTAGTTAAGGCACTAATTGGAAAAATATACACTTTTGTGTAAATTCCTTCGAGGATTTTCTTCCATATCATCATATTCAAAAATACCCTTTTTGTTTAGTTAAATTCATTCATTTTTTTCTTATATGGTTGTTTTATTAATTTGGAGATAGTCAATTTTTTCTCAACCTCACTTTTGGGTCATATCTCCTATAGTCTTTTGATTATCGGACTTTCATGTGTTGATTAGTCTTATTTCTTGTCTAATTAGAGGCTCTTCCATCATTTTATGCCCTCATGGCACAAACTATTAATAATGATTTAATATTTTTATAAAATTGTCTTAAAGTCTATTCAAGCATGAAGCATGCCTTTCAAGCCCAAATTCAAGCCATGAGTACTAAAATACAATCTCTCAAGGATGAGATAATGCAACTAAAGGATTATTCCAATGTGTATGTCTCTAATATCTATATGCATCATGATCAACATATTTCCAACACTAAAAATAAATGTCATACAAATGTTATACATGATACATATGCTCATACAAGTGAAGTGAAAATCTACATAGAGGCACCAATGTGTATGTTCCACAAGATCAATCTCAAATACTAAAGAAACCACGATAAAAAGCACCTATTTGGTTTGAACTGAATGCTAGAAAACATGATATTATATATGAGCTACTTGATAATCACTTAATCACTTTGTTACCTACTCATTACTACCCCACTATTGGCTTACAAAATCAAAGGCCAACCATTTTACAATTATCATGGAATCAACAGACATCATGAAAAAGATTGTTATGCTTTACAATGAAGAATCCAAAAAAATGAGTGTAAGGGCCTAATTTCATTCATTATATGACATTATATTATGCAATCATCTCAAGTCCTAAAATATCAATGGATGACAAAAGCTATGTCACATAGGCATACTACAATAATGAATGGTGCACCTTGGAAAACAAGAGTCATCTACTCACAAAGAGGATAAGAATATACTACCAACTATTGTGCAACCAAAAATGAAAACAATACCAATCAAGAATGAACAATTTCCCATGGCCTCAAATCACTTAGAGGATACAAAAATCCTAACCCTAACAAGGGAAACATGTAAAATAATCTCACAAATAGCACTAATTTATCACTACTACTCAATTTTTGATGACAAAGATGAATTTGATCCTACTTAAATATTGTGGTGACTATTGACAATTGGATATGTTTTTTTTGAATTTGTAAAGTCTTCATCCTATTGATGAATAAGATGATACTATTTACCTAAAATTCTTAAAGGACCAAACAACATAATGAAGATAACATACTTCTTTATAAGTGGAAGCTCAATATTTTTTCTAAGACTAGTCATCAAGGCTAAGATGATCCCTAGAGAACATATCAAGTGGCATCCTCAAAATCCTGGTTGGTTGAAACTAAACTATGATGGGGCCTCTAAAGGCAAACTAGGTAAAAAGGGGGATGGGGATATATTAGAAATGAAAGAATGTCATAAACCTATATGTTGGCCCTATGGGTATAAATTCAAACCATCATGTAGAAGCCATTGTTGCCCTTTGAGGGATCAGGATTGTAAGAGACATGGAAGCTAGATAAATTATAATTGAAGGAGATTCTTTAAATATTTCCAATTGTTTGAAAGGAAATATTCACATCATTTGGTCCATTAAAATCATTATTGAGGAAGCTCATAATATTCTCAACAAGTTTCGGAACTATGAAGTTGAGGATACTTAACATGAAGGAAACCAACTTGTTGATGCCATGGAAAATAAAGTAGTCATTATTAATGATTTCAAAATATGGAATGATGATGAGACGCCACCAAAAATGTTATTAATATTATCAATAAAGAAAAAGAAGAGTTTTCTGGTGAAGTTTGAGTGGCACGTGTGGATGTATTATCACACTCCTTATATTATTGGCCCGTTCATTTTCCATTCTATTAAGGCTTATTCCTACTTGATGCATTTGGATTATGTGATCGGGGTTGAAAGATGCAAGATCAAACCCATGAATAGTGATCAATGGAGAAATGATGTTAATCTTTGAGGGATCTTAAGCAGTGGTGGCTTCACTTGATTCTTGGAGAGGATTAAGGGGCATGACTTACATTTGTCTCAGAACTTGGTTAAGATTGGAACAACAAAATGGTCACTTATGAGGGAAAGTTTTTTGAAATAAATGAAGAAATCATAGCCAAAGTGATAGGATTCAATAAGAAGGGGCTTAACTTCTACAAGAACAAAATCAACATTGAAGCAGAAGAGTGAAAATTTCTAAATGAAGGTGAGTCCCTAATTTGAAAGAAAGGAGGGTTTGTTCATGAATCTCTTCCTCCTCCCTTCAATAATGTGGTGTTGTTGATCATGAAATTCATTACTGTGGAAGGCAGGTACTCCATTGTTCCTTTCTACCACATTGTCTTCCTAAATCACTTTCGGAGAAGGTATTCAGTAAGTTTTCCTTTCTTCATTCTCCATTCCCTTGAAAATTTGGTGGATTTAGTGAAAAGAGGAAAAATTTCATCCCATACATTATGTTGTGATCCTTTTTCTCTTCAAGTACTTTGACTTTGCAGTTTTAAACCCTCCTCCCTAAAGCCTCTCTTATGCCCCCTTCATCTCTGTTCCCTTCTCTTTCGCTCCCAACACATCTATTTCCCTACCCATATCTTCCACATCCCCTACCACCTCCTCCCCTCTTCTCCCTTTTCCTCCTTCGCAACACTCTTAGCCTCTCCTTCTTCCCTCCCCACTTCTTCGTCTCTCACCCTTCCCATTCCCCCCCTTCGTCCTCTCTTCCACCTATCACCTCTACTCTCCCGGTCCTTCTTCTATTAAACACCCGAGGGACTATTCTTTCCACATACCCATCATAAGTAAGAGGGCCAACTTTTCTATCATGGATATTCCCCTACGTTCTCCTCATTTAGGAGGTGAAGGGGAAGCCATTATAATTCTAATGACTATGGGTAGTAAAGGAAAATCCATCTCTCTGAAGACCTTAAGCACAAAAATTTATTTGATCCTCAGTTGGATAAAATCAAAGGTTTGAAAAGCCAAATTGAAGCTAGTAAGATGGGAAGTGATTCAAATGGAAAACAAATAGTGTTGGATTTTCTCAATCGAGTCAACAATATGGAGGAGGTGGAATGAATAAAAAACAAATAATGTGAATTATTAAGCATGTAGAATATCACCTTGGACATTCTTTCCCTTTTCATTTCTCAGTTTGACATTCTCAACAATGATAGAAACATCAAGGGTGCCACTTTCAAAGACATTAAAAGGGCCTGGAGAATGTCAAAAGATATTCTAGAAGATTTTGAAATAGCAAGGTGGATGATGTAGCACAGTTGGATGTTTGCTAATTCATGGCTGATTTAGTGCTAACTTTTGGTTGATTTTGTGCTGAATTATGGTTGCTTTTGTGCTTTTATTTCCTTTGGTATCTTAGCTGTGATATTATTGACCATGTGCTGATTTTTGTTGACTTCAAGTTGTTTTTTGATGTGTGTTGTCTGGTTTTCTCCCAAACTAGTTTTTATTTTGTTCTTCCATTGTATATATGGGTGTTGGCCTCTTTCTACTTGGGTAGGATCCATGTCAAAAACCTTTCCCATTGATAAAAAAATGACATTATTTCACTAGAAGAATTATATATTTCTCGATGGCTAATTGTCAAGCATAAGGTTACACAAGTGGCCAAATATAGTACCCTAGTGAATTCACCTCCTCATACTCTTGATGAGTTCTTATGGTAGCACCATTGTTTCAATATTCTATAAATTCAACAAAGTAAACATTCATGCACTTAACATTTCATTTGGAATACTGATATTATTTTTTCTTGTGACACACTCTTGCTAGTGGGTCTCTAATCATCTCCTAAATATTTAATCTTTAGCTATATGTACCAATGTATAACCTATTTTCCAATATTTAAGGGCACATGTGGATATCCCTTCCTTCTTTTCCAAGAACAAGTTTCCTTGCACTATATATGCTTCATGTATTTTGGTAAGGATCATGTTTCCAATATGTTTTCTAATATTTCTAATACTATTTATCATCATTACATACTATATCACATCTCTTTAACCACAATGGGTTTCCCACATCAATAAAAATCAATTGAAAATTCGGAAGACATGGTATGATAATCAAAATATCAATTAAAATCCTTCTACTCATACGATTACTAACGGTTCTTCCCTTCTTGTATCTTTTTATCATGTTATGACTCTCTACAATTTCTACACATAGAATATGACATATTTGAGGTCTACGCCTCCTTCATCACTTAGGGTTAATCTTTCCCCTTGATTAAGACTCTTCTTGGGTAGCTCTTGTGTTACCCCTCTACATGTACATAGTTATATTTAATAATACAAAAACATTCATATATTTATAAAAATACAAAACTAGGACCTATACACATAGCTTGCATTATTAGCACTTTACATTACATATGGTGTTAGTCATTTTGGTTTGATTAATAGCATATATTTTCTACTCTTTACACACATGCGTTCATGAGGTATATTGAGTCGATGTATGACACATAAATCATTACATGCTAATAGGATCTACCATGGTTCCTTACATTCTTCTCTTGGGGGCATCCCTCCACATTATATAGGTGTTATTATTTCATTATAGTTCATTTATAATTCCTCATTACGTTTGAGCACATATATTGTGTATATGCTATTTTTGAACTAACATGACTAACATATGTGTCGTGTGTAGTGTTGACATGTCGTGTATCATGTGCTCTCTTCTTTGCTTATTAATTTTATCTTTGTTTGACATTGTTGGTGTGCATGTTTTCTAGTTGCATATGTTACACTTGTTTGCTTCATTATATGTGTCCTGAGTGCCTTGCTTGTCTTGTGACACAACGGGTGTCCCATGTGTGTGGTTTATGCCTTCATGTGTGCCATTACCTCTTGTGTATGGAACCTAAGTGCCTTGATTGTTTTGAGGTAATATGTGTGTCTCTTGTTTGTGTCTATATGAATTTCCTTTACATGTTCTTGTTTGTTCTTACTCATTTTCTCATATTTTCCACTTATGTTCTAGTTCTATTTCATATTTATTGTTGTTCTAGTTGCTATCATTACTTATATTTCTCTTGATGTTATGGTTATTTTTTCTTTGTGTGTCATGGTTGCCATCAAACACAACCCCCTTTTATAGCTACAAGTTTTCCAAGGTTTTCACCTCTTCAATATTCTACATTATATTATAGATTCTTATACATATAACACATATGTGCACATCCTTATTTTGAATTGTGTGAATGAATGATTTTTGCACACACCTCAAAAAGAGGGGGCATTCATTGGGATATATTTTACACTTACAAGCATAATCATAGGTTCAAACATAGGTTTACACATAAAAGTACTTACAAACATTCACTTTTGGCAGAAAATACATAGGGTCAAAACTTTACAAAAGGATAAAATTATACATATCATCTAACCATACTTTACATTTTTTCCCTGGGGGCAAAAACACCATATTTTTCTACAATTTCATATTTTCAATCATAAATACATGTTATTGGCACAATATCATACTCATCTGACATATTTTATATCATATTATGGGGGCATGAAATATTTCCTCCTCCTCTTCAATACTCATTCCAGTTGTAAAATACATGTGTTTTGGGGGTATGGATTTCCTTATTCATTGATATTTTAGTACATTACATACTCTTACTCATGCAATATGACACACATAAAGAGCATGGGGGCACTCATTCTCTTTATACCTTATGTCTATATACTCAAACATTGGGCCTAGATCTTTCTGCAATAGTGTGGTTCGTGGGGTTATGGAAAGTATCGAAGTGGCTAAGTTCTTCATAGGTAGTCTTTCCTCTCCTCATTATTAAAGGGAAGATATAAAAGTTACTAAAGACTTTGATAGATGGTCTTCTTATTTCATGGGGTACATTGGTAAATCTCATTTCTTGTTTCTCTACCTTCTATTCGGTGTCAGGTCGCATGCACCCAATACTCTAGTTTCTTCTCCAACATGATTAGGGACTGATCACCACCAATCCTTCAACAAAGTTCAGCAACAACAATCAATAATATCCAAATCTCCAATTATAATCAAGGATGTTTTACATCTCCTTATTTCACTTTATGCAAGTTCAAATTCTACAGTTACTATTGAATTACACTTCAATTTTCTACTATGTATATTGACTACACTTTGTGTTACGGGTTTTATCATGGAGTGTGCAAACACCAACATGCCTAGACAAAAAAATTGAGCAAAGAAAAAGTGTGTCTACACACTCAGGTATCTTTTCCTTTAAACATGTAACTTTCATTTCATACTTAAATGGAAAATTTATACACTCAAATTTGGCAATTTACCCTTTTAACACTACTTATTGCAATTTTGTTTCTTGGATAAGAAAAACACCCACATCATATTCCAACTCGGTATATTTTCCATCTCTTTCCTAACTTGTTTATTCCTAGACAACGATGTGTCAAAATTTCTAAATAAAAGTCCATAAAATCAATGCTTAAGTTCATACCATCATTGTGCAACTTTAATATTTGATTCACCTTCTCCATATCCAAAACCATACGGTTGGGTCGGGTTGTATATTACGATCATGGTCAAACCATACAAGTCCTACCCGATACATTCTCTAACTCTATTTTTGATGCACTCTTATTTGTTGGGTATTTTTATCCCCCTAGGTCAGCCTTATCATAATATTTTACCTTTGAAACCCTATATAAAAGTTAGCACTACCTCATTTACTCAACTAACACTCTCATGATATCTCATTGTAAAAACTAGCACAAAAGGTACTCAAGGCTCCCTAAATCTTCCTAAATATGATTCATGTCCATTAGAGGATCCACCACTACAATTCTAAAGAACTCAACTAGGTCAAGGAGTCTATCTTCCATCACATCTAAGCACACAAAGGTCATATCTCCAAGTCTTAGTAAGATCACAATACAATCAACCATGATCTAAGGGGTTCAAATTTTAAACTTATTGCATTCATATAGATATCACATGATAGGTGGAGAATTACATGTGGTTTTAGGCATCTTTAGAGTAGTGTAGACATAGGTGGTGCATAGGGTGCATCAAAACCAAAAACTAACCTTATTATAGGGTTTTCTACCCATGATTAGGTTTTTAGAGTGATTCAACTTATTACATATAATATTAAATCTGTGGGAAAATCAGGGTTTGACAACGAAGTACATTTCTAGGTCAGAAAGACCTAAAAAGTTAACCCCAATCTGAAGGCGTCTAAGACCATACAAGATGGGAAGGAGAAAATTATACATCCTTACCAAACCGTACTGGTCATATACCATGAGGGTTTCAAGGCACATTTTCAATAGTGAAGCTTTATTAGGATTTTTATGTCCAAATTCCCTATCTTCCTTTACATATTCTTCTTATATAGCTGTGTATAATTAACTCTCTCTCTCTCTCTCTCTCATGTATTTTGAGATTATACATATATTGAAAGAACCAATACATTATTCGATTTATTACAATTAATGTTGGAAGTTAATTTATCAGAATAGCTCCTAGTTTCCTAACCTTACATACATTTTTATGTGTTTTGTATTGCATAACATTAACCTAATAAACTTTAAAAAAGGTGTAAACAAGTAGGTTATTTGCAGCGTAAAGTGCATACCTTAACTCTAGAAAGTAAATCCTATTGTGTTATCCTCAATTCTAATATTATTTATGGCAACCCCATTTGGCATAAGATATTTCGATCTCCTTTCCCTGGAGATTTTTTTATGCCCCCATTCCAATTATTTGACATAACTTCATATCCTTATGTGTATCTTAGGAATTATCAGACACTCATGGCTTCATATAATAATGATCTATTACTTCTTAAAGCTTTTCTTAGAGTCTCATAGGCGCGATACAAGATCTTGGTTCAACCATCTTCCTAATGGATCTTTGAGTACTTTCCTTGAAATTGAAGAGGCTTTTATTTCCCATTATAGCCATCTTAGAGGCCCTAAAGTTACATATGAGCATTTACCATCCTTGCATCAAGGTGAGACGGAGTCTATAAGCTAATTATGTGTTATAATTTAAAGTAAATATGTACATTTATTATATTGACCCATTGATCAAAAAAATGCGGTACATATTTTTCATGGTATCATATTTCCTCTTAAAGAGAAATTAATTTATGTTACATGTCCTTTATTCATAGAGCTTTATCTTCTTGTCCTAGATTTAAAACAAGACCTACCTCTCCCATAGTTATCCACGGATGAACATAAATACATTTCAATTACTTCTACCACACCTACTTATGATATGGGTCTATATTTACAACATAAGGAAGATAAAGTTAAAGTTATACATCGTGGTAATATATTTTTATCACCCTAAACTCAAACCCACTTTACATCCTCCTCTTGTAATCATACCCAAGCCATTATATTGTTACAAATCTATTGATTGGCTACATGATATTCTCCTCACTTTGATGGATAATAATCTAATTAGATTACCTCACAATAATCAACACCCTCCTTAATGGCTTGAACGTGAAAAGGGTCATCCTTTTGTAACTTCCATCGTATCAATGAACACCACGATAATTATTATTATGTATTGGATCAAAACTTAAATTACTTGAAGTAAAAGGCATCATCACTTTTGTCACAACACATTCTGATAGATCTTATTCTCCCCTTCATGGATTCACCCTTAAAAGGTGTGACTCTCTATGATCATGCTTCTACTAAAGTATTTCCTCCCCAATCTTCTACAAATGATTTCCTTTAACATGGAATTTTACAACACAATATCATACACCAATTAACTACAAATGCATTTTCAAACAACAAAGGTTTTGAAACAAGATTCACATATCGATCATACACAACCTTTGGTCTCATCCACGACATGTATCAACAATTATTTCCTTGTGCATGATGCATCCTAATGCATTTTTGAAATATCGGGTGATTAATTAATTTTTGTTCACTCAGTATCATCATCACACTCCAATAACTTAGTCCATCACATACTTTTCTTAGTGTTTCCCCTCACAAGACACCTTACAAAATATGAGGATCACCCTTTCTTATTTATTAAATAATATGTTTCCTCACCTGTAAAGCTATTAGGATCTTATGTGGGGATCATACACATGCTCACCATTCCATTTATATTATGCCTTATGTTTATCTATGGAATATTGCATTACATTTACATCCATAACTACTTCCAAAACATTAATACTACAATCACATAGCTCATATTCTCTCTAACACAATTCTATTTATACTTAAATAATCCACAACAATTATATCTATCATTGCATCATACAAAATATTTAATCATCAACACCTTTCTCAAGTTTATCATTAGGTGTCATACAAAAACTATGTTATTAATACCATTAAAAAACATAAAAATAATAGGCCATATCAAATAAATTATATATATAGTCATGCACATTACAATATGTAAAGGGCATCACCCTTCATGCATTTACTCATCATCATCCTCATAATCCTCATTTAATATAATATATGAACTTGAGGCTTCTCCTATCGTCCCACATTTTCTCAACCGTGATCTCACACAATAATAATATAAATTCTCTCACAATGTCACATTATTTGTGAGCACTTGTGTATCTTTGCGTATGTGACTCTACTAGCCTCGCCATCAAATATGGAGTTAACTTAGTTCTAGAGGATGTTCTAGCCCATGAGATAGATTTTCTCCAATCTCATCCCTCTCACTCTGTAATATTATATATGCAACAATGGATATGAAAATAAATAAGCATGATCACCAACGATGTCATCTACTCGCTCAAGCGAAGCCACTCATAACAATATCACTCAAAATGTTCCGAGTCAATTTCTTAATCGACACATCCACAATCATGGTCCAATATGCATCCCTTACAATCATCAAAATACCTTTTACATTATCCATTTCATCACAAATTCTACCTTTATTGCATCAAATCACCAACACAAATATACACAAATACTTACGGTGTGCCATCATTGCAACCACCACATCCTAGTTGAGGCACATCCATCTCTAGTAGCCTCTCCACCACCTCATGTTACATGATCCACACCACCTCTAAGATCACTAACTACTACAGGTACCATCAAATATTTTCCCAACATCAAGTATACTTGACATTACATCTGCATCATCCACATCCCCACTATAATTAATGGATCCACCTCGTTTGTAAGTGGAGATAATAGTTGAGATGGTGTTGGTCTCTGGTGGACTACCATATCTCATAGTTGTATGGGTAGACCTATTCATCACATATGGTATTAAAGGAATGCTTGAAATCACCCCAAACTAGCATGTCAAATGCTCTCACTAATATTTCTCTCTTATGATAGGAAATCGATCCTCTAACCACATCACAACTTGAATAACTTTAGAAAATCCTCTGCCCAACCATGATACTCTTTGTAAAGCATCCACACAATGCCACTTGAGGCCAACCTATCTAATAAATCTTGATAAAAGGTCGTGTTTACATCTAGTCTCCTTAGTAACACCCACCACGATTTGAATATCTCTGGATAGGCCTAATCGACCTTATGACCTCAAATGGTCACGCAACAACTATGAGCTCATGTTCTATATATGTAATAAAGTAATATCCATATACCACATTTTTGGATCTTTAGAGTGAATCTGTATAAATCCTTGTATAAGTGGGCCAAAACACATCAGCCCCAAGCATATCTCACTCCACCCTCCTTTGTAGACTCACATATCTATCAAAATAGATAGGAAATGTACACACCACCACCTTCAACCACTACGAATGAAGCCAATAATACTGCAATAAACTTCCACAATCGGGAACCCCTATTGTCATAAGCGATCTCAATTGAATCATCGACTTTATATGACCGCATATGACTAACCAAAACATATGCACCCATGTGCATGTGTAATAACACATTTATTGGGAGGATTTGTACTCTCTCCCCCACAGTGATAAGCATAAGATACAATACACATCCTCTAGAGAGAGTATCATCTACCTTGTCGGGAGCCAAAAGGTAAAAGTGTCGGGATTCCATTACTCACACGGGGTGGTGATCATATGCATATTTGGGGGCACCTCCCCCAATCTTGTTACATGTTATAACCCAGCTCTATCTAAAATGCCCCAACCATCATCATCCAAGCCCAAACCAAGTAGGGTCTTCATGTGACGACCTCCACGAAGCTCCCTTGATAAAACACAAATCACATAATCACACAATATATCAGTTCATCTCGCTTCTTTGAAACCTATTAAAATTCATCAAAATAAGTCTAATTACAACAAAGCTATCTGCATATCTAAATTATTGTTCTCTTTTTTTGTCTTGGGATGGAGCTGTTGGAACAAATCAAATCCCTAGACATCTATTCGAGACCATACATAACATATGGTTACACCCCTGATGGATGAAAAACGTAAAATTTGGCACTATATGCCCTTCCAACCTCAGAATAGACAAAAATAACAATTTTTACAAAATTACTAAAATTACTACTATTTCCCATAAAACTAAGAGTTTTTGGCACTTACTAACTCATTAATTGTGTGCACTTGTATCTATAATGAAAGAAAAGATTAGATGAAAGTTGGAAACCAAAAACAAACTAATTGATTCCTAAATCTAGTCTTCTCAAAAAAACCTTTGATAGAGCAATAGATGGAAAGGAGAGAATATAATACCTACACTTACCTATAAGTTACAAAAGTCCTCCTTTGATGTGTTGGATTTTCTCTTGATGGTGGATTGGATGTGCTTGCTTCAGATTTTGGAGACAATTGGACAACACCTCCCCTTGATTTCCTTGGATTGATTGATGAAGGATGAAGGATATTTTTGGATGATTGATTAAAGATTTACGATGAATTGATAGAGTGGATGGATTGATTGGATGATAAAAATGGTAAATCTTGGTTATGAATTTCCAAGTTACTTCTAACTTGCTAACTAGCTAGGTCTCATGGAGGAGAAGAGCTCAATTTATAGTTTGTGGGTGGAGGATTCAATGGCTAAGATGAAGCCATGTTGGATTTGGATCAAGGGTGGAGAATGCATGTGAGGATAGAAAGATCTAGAATTGGATTATTCTAGAATTTAGAAGAAGCCTCCATTGAATTAAAAATTCAATGGAGGGAGGAGATATATTTGAATTTTTAAATATGAAAGAGGGAAATTTAGAGAGGTTTCTAGAATTAGAAGCCTCTTGATTTAGAGGTGAGGATATGATTAGGATTAGAGTTAGATTAGGTTAATAAATGATGAATAAGGGTGAGATTACATGGAAAGGCTACGTTTAGGGATGTGTAGGGTGGGTAGTTAAGTAGATGTAGAAATATTAAATTCCTATAAAATGTTAATAAGGGTTATGATAGGATAATAAGATATAATAAGGAAATAAAATGGATTAAAGGATGAAATAAGATATAATAATGAATAAAAAGGATTAATGATGGAATTTTGAGATAAATGATAATGATAAAGGATAAAAGGGATTAAATAATAATAATTAATCTGCGATTAATTATTGTATGCGGATTATGTTAGGATATTTACGGGACATATTAATCATAATTAATCATGTCGACATTTGAGATGTCTATAGTATCACATTTTTGCATGATCAAATGCAATTGCAACACCTCCTTAATGCGTGAAATCCCATCTAGCTCAGAGCTCCTTTAACTATCAAGATCAATTACAAATGAAAAGTACATTTGACTTTTCACACTTACTAAATTTATGGTAAATTATCTTTTTACCCTAATCAATTACTTTGTTACCAACCCTATTTTCTCAATTAATATCTCTAACAGATGTCTCTTGCCAATACGACCCATATCTTGGGCCATGGTTATCTATTTTACACATTTTTTATGGTGTCATGATCTTGGCTTCTCTTTCTCTAACATTAAAACAATACTACTCTATATGGAACAATCTACTCAATTATGCGCAAGAATTCACTTGAGTTCATATCTCGAGTCTCTATTACATCTAGATGACATTTGTTGCTTAGTATTACTCTATACAATCTTCTTATTCCTATTTCTAGAATACAATGATCCATCAATCATTATACAATTCATGCAATACCCTTATCTATATCTTTCACCTTAGACAACAAAGTGCTTGAATTCTCACCGAAAGGGGGAAAACATATATAGGGATGACTATGCAAATTTATCATCTCCTTTATTTTTATTCACAAATCAATAAACAAATTTAGTGGAATGGTTATGTAAGGCCATCCTTCCTAGCACAATTCATGCATGAACCAAACAAGTTTTCTACGCATCGACCACTCTCTCCTAGATAATAAAATATAATTCTAACACTTAAATGGTCTCTCATGATTACAAAAATGCACCAAATGATAAATATACATAGACATGAGTACAAAATGTCAAGGTATTTATTGTAAATGTAGGGGTCAAATCAACTATTGAAATATACCAAGTCATCAAATACTACAGTTACTTAACATACACGTATATAATACATGGTGGGGTTAATAAGATGTCATTTCTCTTTCATCTTATAAGGGATTTCAAATGTACACTTGACTTAGAATTTTCTACAATAGTGTGGTCTTGTGTTTGGGAAGTATTATTGGGGGCTACTAGAAAGCTCTATGAAACTCTTCCCTTGGTGTCGAGACATACATTTTCCACTTACCTCTAAAATTACTTGTTGGGGATTTTATCATCCCCAACTCTCTGTCTATGCCAAATGTAAGCTCCAAACACCTATTTGTCACCTATAACATCGTTTGACTCTCTACAATATGCTTCTCCCTTATTTTATGTGGGTTAGCCGATGAATCACATTGTTCACGCACATTGTTACTATTTCGAACACACTTATTGTTATTATTACTTCAACATTTTCCTCTAGGTATGATACTCTTTTCCTTTAAACTAGTAAATTTCATTCACTAGCATAAAAGGGGGTAAATGTAGACACTAAAATCTGCACAAAATCATTATTGCATTATGCTTTTACTAGACTTATGGGTATGTGAGTTTTGACCAATGAAATTAGGTCTTAGTGGCATGGGTTTTGTGGCTCTGCTTTTTATTAGATGATTTGAACTTGTGTCACACTATTTTACATCTTTAATTTGATTTTAAACTATTTTATAGATATATCGGAAATTTTAATTAATTGTTTTTCTATATTTGAACCTAGTTTGAGACCATACAATAGGGTCTAAACTATACTATGGTCCCGACTCATGTTGTACGATCTTGGCTCCCTTTACTTTTGGATTGTATTCTTTTGATGGGCCCTTTTGTTAATATTTTTTTCTTTTGAATCCTATGTTTTGGGTAGGCCTTTTCCGCCACTAAGG
Source organism: Taxus wallichiana var. yunnanensis (assembly GCA_018340775.1). Taxonomy (NCBI): domain Eukaryota; kingdom Viridiplantae; phylum Streptophyta; class Pinopsida; order Cupressales; family Taxaceae; genus Taxus; species Taxus wallichiana. Next base: position 995,695,338 of record CM031242.1, on the reverse strand, counting down.
TCTAAATTTCAAAGTAAGAACTCATATATATCTAAGTCCACTATATACATTTCAGCAATCACCTATCTATCTACCATATACTGAAGTAAAGAAGTAAGAGATACATCTGCATACTACATACACAACATAGAAGGGCATAAATATGAAATTTGCATCTACACACAAGGCTATCTATTAGGATGAAGTAGAATAACCCACTCTCGGTGTGGAAACACAAGGGCCAAGCTAGGTTAATGGATAGTTGCATGCACCTTTGCACAAAGACCTAGGAGAACTACATTGAGTTTGAAATGTAGTGCAATGCTCTGTGACTAACAAATGGGGTGACCAACGAGGTCATTCCAACTTAAACATTTGCATCTTTTATTTTCAGATCTAATCGGTGCTTAAGTGTTTTGTAGGATAACTAGGTTTGTTTTGCGATTACATGTGTAAAATATAGGGTTACAAGTGGATATGAACATACAAAAGTGTGAAACAAATGATAACAAAGGAACCCAAAAAATTAGACTACAATGAGCTAACGGTACAAGATAGTAGGAAAAGGTCAGTTTGTATAATTTGGTCCTAACCTTTCTATACGTCTTGCATCTAAGAATGTTTTCGAAGAATAGTTGATCGGGTTCATCCAGAATCCTACACAATTTTGGTGGTGACACATATTGAAATGTCTAATACCAACTAAGTCATTTTTCTAAATTGTCTTGCAATTTCAATTGGTCTATAAATGTTTTATGCTTTCGAATAGACTAATTTTTATGTAAATTTGTAAATTATGCATAATTTTATAGCATTTAACATATAGTGTTCAAATCTAGTTAAGATCAATTACAATTATATATTAGTTCTAAACTAAATCAAAATTTTAATTAGGGTTAATAAACCTACATATGGTCATATTGAATCTAAGGCCATAGGTGAATGCAAAGGCCAAATTTCTTATAATCTTTGTGAGAGGTGTGCCACCCACAATGCTCTCATAGTTCGGCATTGATGCCTAAAATTTATACGTGTTCATCCTCGTACGGATACAATCTTGTCTGTATAGAGGATGAGTCAAAAGTATGCTTTCTATTGATGTGAAAAACAAATATAGTTATGTCATGGCTAATAATATTGGTTCTTTATCTTCATCATTCCTCAAGATTGTTGTACAACATCCTACAAAAATTGTTGGATATACAAACCCACTAATTTTTGTTGCATCTATAACAATGTTTGTCATAAAGCTTACAATTATTCATATAAAACTTCTATCAATATCATTACATTATCTAGAGATGACCATCTCGTCAACTTTTACTTTCATTGACAATATTGGAGAATTATTTTATCGTATAGTTTCATGATTTAAATATCTTTGAGTGTTACAATACTATAGCATTTAAGGTTTTTATCAATTGATGAAAGTGTAGTAAATTACATATAATAGTTTTAAGTTGGTGTATAATTACTTCTAGTCATATTACTAGGTACATTCTTGTTGTACTCTTAAATATTATTTATCACATACTTATTGGGTTAAATGCTTAAGATTCATTCCTTAAATGACCATTTTTCATATTATTCCTTATATATTCCATCCTTCACGAGCTTGAATGGTCCACTCGCACTCATTGCATTAGGTGGTTCTCATAGTTATGTGATTCAAACTCCTTATTGGAAGGCCAAGCACCATTAGGTATTGGATTGCTACAACATGTACCTCAAAAGCATAGATGTAAATATATTTATCTCGAAATTTGCCAAGAGATTATCAATTTTGAGGCATTTATATTTAATAACTACTAAATATGGACAAGAGATGCACTTCACTAGAAACTCGTCTTCATTTCAACTAAATTAATGTAAAAATAATAATTTTTTATGACACCCTATCTATTTTTTGATGGAAAGGAACAATTTTTTAACTCTTCTGTTTATTCTAAATTCAAATTTTTGAATTCTAAGATTGTCAAAATTATTTATCTCATCTCCTTATTGTCAAATATGCATCCAAGCTTACAACCGCCGATTTACTTTTGAAGAGCCAAACATTAAAAAAATGCACTTGTTTTTTATTGGCATGTTGATTAAGGTGGCTACTTTCGAGTTCGAATGTATCTCTTTATGGCTTCAACCATGTCGCTCTATAGTAAAAAAAAAGTAACCATGTATTTTTAAAGACTTAGAGCATGAAACAGGATGAATTTGGCATGAAACTTGGTGTGTAAACGGTCAGGTGGTCCACCAACTAAATATCATATTTCAATTTCCTTCGACATCATATGCCTCAATTATGCCAATGCCCGATTTGTTGAGTTTCTACATATCAAATAGACAAATTGTGTGTGGAAACTTGGTAAGCATTATGGGAACCACATGAAGTCTATTAAGTTATCGTACAATTCACTATTGTGATATGTTTAGTTAGTGCACAATCCACTATTGTGATATGTTTAGTTAGTGCATAATTCACTATGATGATATATTTAGTTATCATTATGTTATCTAGTTAATTCTTCAATTATCTCCTCCATTATGAAGTTTGTTCACATATGATCAACAATTGTAATGCAATATAACATGTTCAATGTCTATAAACATTCTAGGTCTTTCATTAATGAATTAATCAATTTTAAGCCTTGCATATGATTTATGGTTTCTAACATTTGGTATCATAGCCAATAATAGAAGCATCTAATTGAGAGAGGAGAGAGAACATAGAGAAATATGGAAAATTTGATTTTAAGTCATTATTTTCTTAGTTGTAGAGGAGAAGTACCAAGCACTCCCCACTCCAAAGCCTTGTTTTTAGCATTTTTCAATTTTTGCGGAGTTTTGGCTGTGGTTTTAGCATATTCATTGTTAAGGGTTTAGATCTTGTTGCGGGGTTTCAAAAGGTTCCAATGTTGTTATTGGAATTTTTTTCCCAAGAAGATCCACCTACCCATCTCTACCATCTGTCTTGAGCTAGCTCAAGTTCTCGAGCTCCAAGCTCCCGAAGTTCACCACAATTTTTCCCAACTTTGTCTTCTCCCTTTATGAGCCCAAAGCTCATATCTTCTCCAAATCTCCACACGGCCCATCCTCCACATCCATCCTAATTCGTACCTACTTGGTCCTTAAGATTTCCCTCAAGCTCCTTAATTGTGTTATTTCAAGTCCTTCCCAACTCAACCAATAGCTCTTTTGCCTTTGAATGATGAAAATCCAAGCCCGTGATTTATTCTACCATTGTGGCAAGTTGGATTATAGCCTTTCATAGGTGAGCTCATCTTTGTATCACCTTAGATAGGGATCCTCTTGTCATTGAGCTCCTCGGAGTAACGTGTTCAACCTACTGACTAGATGTCAATCATCACTACAAAAGTGAATCCATACTATCAAGCGGTAGACAACATATTTGCCCTAAAATATTCTCTCGGATGCAACATCTTGATTCACGAGAAATACAAACACATTTGCAAGCACCACTCATTCAACACATCTAGCCCAAGTAGATTGTTGTTACAAACAACTCGTCATCAACCAACAAGATGAAATTTAAAAAATAGGTAGATGAATCTACTTCATGGACAAAATCAAAAGTGACAAATCCAAGATAAAAGTGCCTCTTGAAGCATTACAACCATGCAAATCCAAGAAAGCTCTACATTGTTTTATTGAAAAAAGCATTTACTAGATTTCTTTACTTAAATAACACTTCGTGCATCCCTATACATAGCTAACGAGTTAACCATGTTGGATAGTTTGGAGATCTTAAATCCCATGCAATAACAAGGTTATGGATTTCACTCACCCTACGTGCAACTTTCTTATCCTTTCTTTCTATTTGTCTTACGTTTAAATGAAACCCACCTTAGTCTTAATCTCAATATAAAGGTCCATTAAATTATTTTACTTAAACAATTTAAAGGGAGCCATTAAACTTTTGCAACAACAACACTTTTAAACCAAAACCAAAAAAAGACTTAAAAAAAACTTGTAAATTATTAAACTTGAGGGGGTGGCATCTAGCCAACAACAAAAGAAAAATTGCAGTTTTTCTGTGTGTGTGTCAAAATCACAACAATGGTTATTTTGCTTCCATGAGCAAAAACAAAAGGCGAAATTGTGTTAACATTAAAAAAAAAAAGTTGCCGCACTTCAAATTTTCCCAACTAGAAAGGCACTATATTATTATTTTACAAAATTTTGTGGTAATTTATAGGTTGCCATAATTCTACAAACCACTATGCATTTAAAAATATAAAACTACAAAAATTAAAACACAAACACAAGACAAGATCTTTGATCTCATCACAACATTTAGAATCAACTTTGCCTTTAGTTAACAATTATAGGTCATGTTGTCATGCTTGAACTATTGCATCTAATGCCTAATATAATTGCAAGACAATGTTTGTGACATCATCTCTATAAATCCTTAGGGAGAAATAAGGACATTGCACTCATTTCCATTTCTTTCATTTCTCATCCACCACAATCATTCGATGTAAATCTTGAAATTAGAAAAGTATGAGTATATTGAGACTTGTCACCCACGTCTACAAGGTTCTTCTTCTTCTTTATTCCACCTAGCCAAGAAAACTTGTTCCATTTCCTCCCAAGACCAATCTGAACACTCTTGATTCAATTGAGAGACCCACCTCTTTGTTAGACCATCAAGCCAAAATGAAAACCAAAACCATGTCCATGTAGATGAAAAATAAATCTTCTTAAATTCAACCCACCATTCTCTAGCATCCACCTCACCCTTTCCATAGAAAATCATCCCCATGATGCACAAAAATTAGGGTTTATAGAATAAACTCCTTTAATCAAGATTTAAGTGTCCAATTTATGAATTATTTCTGCCTTAATTTAGAAAATATACAACGAATAAACCCCCTTTTATTTTTCTAGATCTTTCCAAAAATGTAAATAAATTTGAAAATTTCTAAAAATTGTGGCTTATGGAGTGAATTTAGGAAAAACCCTAAAATGGTGATAAATTTTGAAAATTAGATCCAAAAAAACCTAAAATTTTCTAAGAATATTACTTGATATGTGTTTTAACTTCGATAAAATTTTGGTTGAGAAATTCCCAATTGTTCCCAAGATATGGTCGAAATAAAAAAATAGGGGTTTTGACCTAAATTTAGCTGAGATCACAACTCTAATACCACATGTAGTGAAATTACTTAGATAGATATGAATATCAACTAAAATATAACAACAAATAACACCAAAATATAGATAAATGATCATAATATGCAAGTAGAATGACTTAGCCACTTCGAGGGGGCAACCTCCAAACCATACAATAAAACTCAAATGCTCAATATGATAATCATATCCTACTCTCAAACTCCTATATATACCCTATTATACTATCCAAAGCCCACTTTTTCTAGCCTCTATGATCTGCTGAATTCTTAAACCACAGTTATGGATTTTGGATATGTTGGTTTGCTTTCATGAACACGTATGGTGATTTGGAGCGCGTAGCGCTAATTTAACTAGATTAGTAGGTTGACACCTTTTATTTGATATTGTGGACACTAACACTTTTCTATGTGATTTAGGTCAAATTGATACATGTTGGATAATTAGTTTAGTCACATACCTTGATTTTGTTACGTATTCGTTTTGCTGATAAGGATACATGATGACATGGTGATATGACATGATATGTATTGTAATACCTAACATACGACGAATTGTGTGAGATTGTGCATTCCACATTGATGATGGTGATATCATTAATTTACATGTTTGAATCTGTTCGCTTAGTGAGCAGCTAGTTTACTCTTGTATTGGACAAAGTGCGGTTAATGTGTGCAATGAGTGTGCAGGTGACAGGTCATAGGAGAACGTGGGATTCAGGCCAGCTACACAATCTTGCACTGCTGTTCTTACTGGGTGAGTCCTAGCCATGTTCATTGTGTGAAGCCTTAGTGTAGGAGATTATTATTTTGGGCACCATGAGTGACCCCAATTTTTGTAATGTATTGTGCCTTGATTTATTAATTTTGTTTTGGGTAATTAGTTATGTTGTAAAACTAGTTTTGGGAGTTAATAATCCCACTTTCATTAAATTTTTGATTTTGTTTAATGAGACACTTAATCTCAAGGGTTTAGGGTCACATGTGAGACCCTTGGGTGGTCCCCACACCCTCTACCCTTGTGCCAAAAATGCAAAACCCGAAATTAGGATATTTTGGGCATTTTTGGGGACCCCTTTTTAGCTTGGGAGTTCCCCTAACATAAAAATGAGCCCTTTGACCCTACCTAATGGGTAGGGGGGCTTATTTTCAAGGCTAGAGGGATTTTTCCCTCCCTTTTTACCTCTTGTTTGGTCACATCCATGTAAGGGATGTGGATTTTAGTTGTTTATTAAAAGTTTCACTAATTTTGTCTTGCTAACATTTAGGGGAATTTGGGAGAAGAGGGCAAAAAGATAAATTTACCTTTCTCTCTTTTGTTTTGGCATCTTTGACCTTGAAAGGAGAGGGGTGACACATGTCACCCCCTCATTTGTGAGGATGTTTGCTTGCTCCTCTTCAAATTCCCATCCATGGGAATAGAGAGGGACTTTTTTTTTGTTGGTTCTTTTTTTTGGAGCTTTGGCTTGGTGCTTGAGAAATTGAGGAGCTTGAGGAAGAAAGTTGCAAAATCTTGTTTTGGAGAGCTATTAGAGGTAACCTCTTGAGCTCATTTATGTGGTATGTTTCTTTACTAAATCTTAGCTTGCTCATAGTTGATTTATTTGTTTAGTTGCTTGTATGGTTTGTTGCTTGAGTATATTTGTTGTATTGCTTTTTACTCCATCCATCATATGGTTTGATGGATGTTTGAGTTATTTGGGGGGAAGAGAGAGGGATTTTCCCTCTCAAACCTTATGGCTTGATGGGCAAGTCATGTCGGTTTCTTTACTCCCCTCATATGGTTTGAGGTGGGTAAAGGGGTTCATTTGGTTTGAACCCCTTTCCCATTCTTGGAGAGGAAACCCAAGGGGTTTGAAAATCCTCCCAAGAAGGATTTTTGGTGAATGGGTGGAGTAATAAGGAGGATCTTGTTGACTTCGGAGAAATAAGGTGGAGAAGGAAGTTTGATGTGTGCATTCTTTTGTTAGATCACACCTTATGTCACTTTCGGGTATCTCATCTACTCTTCCCCAAATTTAGAGGATGAATATGGTTTCTCCTCTTTTCTTTTATTGCTCAATGTTGTATTTTTCCTTCGTGCATGGTTTGGTCTTGTTTGTGAGTGTATTGTGGTGTTTGTCTCCCTAAAGATCTTGTGCTCAAAGTTGTGGAAGCTAGCTCTCTCTCCCATGGGCTTGGGGGAGGCTAGCATGTCTTCCAACCCTTGGAAAGGCATGTAATGATGCCTGAAGGTTGGGAGGTTAAACAAGCCTCGTTCTCTTGAAGTTGAATCCTTGTAAAGCATTTGAAGTTGGAGCCTTGTCCTTGAGGTGTGCTGGAGTATCTTTGGTGGCATGGTCCTTTATGACCCTCTCTTGTTTAGAAAATTGTAGCTCTTGATAAACTTATGTTCCTTGTAAAATATTGCAGTGAGCTCTTTTGCAAGTCTTCCATGTGGAATATATGTATAGTTCGTGGAAGCACGTGTGTTCTCAAAGTTGTATTTATTCCACTCTTGAATATGGTTGAAAGTTGAATGTCTTTGTAAAACTTGTTACTTTCCATAAGCGGATGAGTCTTGTTGGATTAAGAAGTGATGCCGTCATGGTTGTTTGAAAAGAAAGTGGTTCCCTCTTGGATTGTGTTGTTGGTAATAATCATGAAATGGAGTCTTGCAAAGTCCTATCTTGTGTATTTTGGGCATCTTGTAATTTGTTTCATATGTTGTAATAAATTCAAGCTTTAATCTTTCTTTTGATATAAACCATTCTTGCATGGTAAATGTTGAAATAACTTTGTATTTTAAAAGCCAATGAAATGATTAAAATAAGTGGTTTCTTCTCTTGAGAGATGGTTTTGTATGTTGATATTTTGACCTTCAAGTGAAGTGAATTTTTCACTCTTGTTATAGGAGTTTAAATGTATTTGGGGATTACTAATGTATCATGGTACAAAGCTAATAATATTTGTATATTATACACACTTTATTTAATAAAATTATGAATTCAGTTTTGTTGTAAAAAGATAATAATCAAAGGATCATATCGTTGTTTATTTCTTCATGCTTTAATAAAAAAAATAATAATAATAATAATAATAAAATAAATACCGATTCATATGCATATAGGTGTGAGTGCATGGGTAGCTGTATATAAAATGAAACTTTCATATTTAAAAGCTTGTTAAATGTATATATATATATATAATATATATATATATATATATATATATATATATATATATATATATCATACAAGATTAATACTGATTTAAAATATAAATAACATTGATATATATTATAATATGCGAGATTTTAAATAAACAAAAAAAGAGTATGGTCCCCACAAAACCCTTACGACCTCCCCACAAAACCCTACCACTCCCCGGATGCCACTCCCTGACGCCTGTGCCTTGTCCCCGCACGCCCCCCCCCGTGTGGCCTCCCCGCCGCCACTCCCCACGCACCACACCGCGCCCCTACACGTGGCGCCTGTCCCGCCCCCCTCCTCCTCCTCCTGTGCAACCATCCCTACCGCCGCGCACCCAACCACCGGTCACCATTCTATCTCCCCTCCACGCGGCTACAACTGCCCTGTCCTCTCTGCGCAGCCTCCCTCTCATTCCACACAATACGCCTCCTACCGCCCGCCACGGACCCATAACAAAGAAAGAACATTTTTATTCGGGATGCTAAATTCCGGATCTCAAAAAAAAAAACAAAATTTAGGTTGTTCTTAAGCAATATATGTGTGCACACAAGCTGTTCTACCTAGTGTAACGTCCCAAAAAAATCACACACAAAACCACACAAGTAAACTACAGGATAACTTTTTTTTTTTTTTTTTTTGACCTGCTTGACAAATAACATGACACGACTCAACATGTCATCACCAAGGTTACCTCTAACTCTGAGAACCACTGGATACAAAGATGACCACGAGGGTAGCACGAAAACATTCACACTCAACAAGGATAATATGCTTTTCTTTTGACAGGACAAAATAACATTCCAACCACATGATACTCTTACAACTAGGGCAAGCCACAACAAGAATTATTAAAGGGTTATATTTCAATAAAACACTCTTTTACTCTTAACTTATGTTTCAGAGAGGTTCAAGTTATGATTCGCATAATTCGTCTTACCAACATGAATTCATTTTATTAAACATTGCAGAGTCGTTCACTAAGGTCTTCCCTTTACAACAATTTAATATTTATTATTATCATTTTTATTTTTATTTTCTTTATTTAACAAAGGAGATAATTTAACACCACAAGGTCATCCATCCCTACTTACGTTACTACAATTTACTCATTACTTTCTTCTACAACAAGAATTCGTGTTCAACAAGTTAAGAGGAGAATTACAGAGCACCCAGGGAAAGAGTTAAGAGAATGAGGTCAAATTGGATTTCCTCCTTAAGACGTCATCAATTATTACCAAGGTTAGATTGGTGCTTGACGTTTTTACACGCAAAAGTTAACAATTTTACTTAGGCCTCACCGAAAGATCTTAACAAAAGGGAAACTATTTTCTTTCAAATAGGCGGAGAGATAAATTGAGGGTTTTCTAAATTTTCTTCTCTTACTTGTTAACTCTTATTAGAAACTAACCATTGTTTTCCTTTAAGCTTGTTTTAAGCCTTCACCAAAAAGTAGTGTTCACTAGTTTAGCTATGGATAACACGTTATAAAATTTCACTTGCAAGGATGGTCTCGCCTTTGATTACTTAAGGCGTTGTTTGTTCTCAAGTGGATCACCTCTACAATAAATCTATTTGAATAACACTTTAAGGTAACTTTTGTAAGGATTAACCACCCCATTTGTCTCACATAAAACACATCGATACCAAGCCTTAGAAAGATTCAACTTCACACATAATTCTCAAGACCAAAGTTTTACAGTACTTATGCCAGTGTAAAGATTGAATATTATTTCTCACTAAAAAGAGTTACCAGCCATATTACAAAAAAAACGACAAAACAACTTCTTCATGTAATTCTCCGAACAATCCTAGGCAAGAGATCTTATAAACTCTTTGCAAGCAATGTTACAAAACTTACAATACATTGAACATTTTTTTACACGGAACTTCATAATTTGAGTATTTGAACTTTTACACTCTTTTCCTTTAATCTACTCGCTTAATCCATCTGCACAAATATTAGCTAGAGTCAGTTCGCTAGAACTGAGCATGTTAAGACTACCCATTGCAACAGTGAGCTAACATTTTATAATATCATGAAAGGAAAAATTCTGAAATCAAGAATGAGTCAATGCACAAACCACTAAAACAATATGCCTCACACGATAGAGAGCTTTTTATGACCAACAAGGAGAAATCTCATTAATCAAGTAAGACAGATATTCCAAAATAATTCAAGGTAAGACCAGATTGGTGAAATATCACAAGGCCGAGAGTATTGAGATTTCAATCATGTAATCCGATGGATTACGTGATTGAAATCTAATACCCAATCCCCCAAAAGAAACCCGATAAGCCAAAACATGCTAGTAACAATCCATGACGCACAACAACACAAGATTTTTCCATCCTTCCAAGGGTGAGGTTCCATAGAGATTTAGTTTTCTATAGTTTTATTTTTAACCGTTTTAACTTCTTTAGGAAAACATTCATATATACATGTATATATATATATATATAATCATGTTTAATAGGCCACTTTGCACACTTCGAAACCGTATAGCTGCTCATAAGGAAACCAACATAGACACAACGTGTCTTTTAACAAACTGATCCTTATCCCCAATAGACAGATTAAAAATATTATTTTCTTCCAGCCAGGTAAGAAATCCCATTATAACATGCAGGTGATTCTAGTAGAGAACAGGGTAATGTTTTTCGACAATCATAAAGTGTTGATATTTTAAGACTCCCACAGGCTCCAACGGAAGACAATAGTGAAATATTTCAACCTTTAGCCTTGAATTGATTTTATTTATTTACTTATTTTTATTAAAAAAATAAACCTTCACAGCACATACAAGGGCATCCCGAATGACCCGGTCAAGGGTTTTCATGAGGAGATGAAACCCAACTGATTTCATCCACGGATTCCTCCTACGCGAGACCTCTCTCTCTCTTCAAAGCGAGGGAGAGGGAGAAAACTTTAATTATGTTGAAATCCACAAAAATTGTTACTCATACATTTATATCCATACGTAATCCACCTATACCCAAATTTGGGTTGTCTTAAAAGATGTATAATAATTATTCATTTCGAACTCAACCACCGGGAAGTTGTTCGCCAATAAAACAAAACCAAAAATCTGCTTTGCAAGCGTGTGACACACGCGTGTAACACTACTTCCATTTGAAAGGTTAAAAGAGGAAGGAAGATCGACCCAAGTTCCCAATCCTCGTTAGTACAGAAAATTGAAATGAGTATTCATCCCATTAGTTTATTGGGGTAAAAAATAGTATGCGCTGTCCTAAAATTCATGCTGGCATATAATCATTTCCAGAGCCCAAAAGAAAACTTGGCTACAACCCAAAATCTCATTCTAAACACTCTACAGTGACTTGTTTATGTAACCCAAACAAAGTGAACTTCAACCCGCATTTAGAAGCAATAGAAAATGATTACCCAATTTGTATTTTCAGACTGTATTCATACTAAAATCAGCATATCAACAACAGCCCGCAAAAACGTTCCATATCCTTATTTCCTATAAGGAGAGTGATAAAATATAACCGGATAGAATATACTAAATTTCCTGCCCATGAGACATTCACCCATGCTCAAGCAGGTTACTCATAATACAAGTTGTAGCACATACCCTTAACGTTATTTTCATAGGAAGTAATATTTCAGAAATCTGATTATATCCTCATATTTTATCATATTTTCCTCATAATAGAATTTACCCAAACCTTGCATAAGGGTTTAAAATATACCAACCAAATTACAAAACTCAAACTTATTATGAACACATATTGGTACTCGGTTTTCAATTCCAGAATGCAACCTCCATTGATTACGAGATCCACATGCATGCCACAAGCATTGTCAAAACAATATACTTTCCTACCAATCACCTCAAACTCAAAAAAAAGATCCAGAAGTTCTGTAGCACACTATGCTCGTCACAGACTGATATAGGAAATCGATTTAAAGGAAAACATTGGAACCCCCAAAAAAAGTGTTATCTTTCCAACTAATACAACAACATAGACTATTGTTTTACCCAGTTTGAAACAGGGCGGCAGCTCAAAGCAACTACCAGAAAACCCCTTCAAGATGCCATAACAGAAGAGGAAAACAAACATTCATTTCATGACAAAATAAAATGACAGCAGAAGATTGCAAGGGGCAGGTTTAACATGCCTGATTTGGAGCTTCTACAAGTCGCCTTGACCTCAACTCTTCTCCAACAAAGACCACTGCCGTCTCCCAAGACATCTTCTCCAACATTGCATAGATCTCCTGTGCCTGTGGGTGTGATCTGTCACCTCTATGAGATTCTCTTCCATGAGTTACATCGTAAAACAAGTAAGGTCCCAATAGATAATCTTTGTAATAAATTTCATCAGGTCTCCTGGTAACACTCTTACTGCCACATAGACGATTTTGATAACAATATCTTGAAGGAGAATCCCAAATTTGAGGATGCATTCAATACTGAACAGGTAACAACATTATTGGACGGCCTGCTGGTTAGAAGCGCTCAAAGAGGCGCTCTGCTGCCACCGTATGCTTGTCTTTGCACAGGTGGAGACTAATGCTATGGATTCCCAACAAGAACACACCCACAACACCCAATAAAAGTGGAGTAATACCTGCTACACCAGTGTATATGGCCTGTGTGCGCTGCCAATGAAACCCGCCCCTTCTTCCCCCAAAACGCATCAGGCAGCAAAAGAAACCCGCGCCCCTCACGACCACAAAAAAAAAACTAAGTTATCCTCCCCCCACTGGACTCCACGTGGCTGGGGGGGAAAAAAATGGAGGTGTCCAAGATTTGCGCACATGCAAGGCGTGAGGAGGGTTTCATTGCGGCCAAAGAAGACACAAAAAGGACGTGCCAGGACCTCGCGCACTTAAAACGACCACACAAAGCAAGGAAACTTGCAATCATCTTACAAATGTGAGATTTTCATTTGGGCGCGCGACCCCCGATCCACCGAGCACGCAGATCCCCAAACAACCGAGCACACGCAAATCCCAAAACAAAGAAAACGTGGCTAGCAAGCCAAAAGCGAATCACGAGGTAAAAATGCAGGCAAAACCCAATACGATTGCAAACACGTTTCCCCAAATCCCAGGGAAGGTCCAACACGGTTTACAAGAAAAGACGTCTATTTTGGAGAGAGATCCGTGTGAAACACAAATCCTAAATTCTCCCCATTCGAGCACGCCTTAGAAGATTTTACAAACCTAAACCATATTTAATTTGTTCGCCTTAAATGCCGAGCAGGATGGAGCTTCATCCTCATTTCCCAGCATTAATTTATGTAATCGCTTATCAAAATTTAACAACAGGGTTGGTTTCAAATCGACGCTCAGAAGGCGAGGTTAACGTCGACCGATAAATAAGAATATTATTATTATTATTATTATTACCACTTATTAATACTTATTAATCGAAATAACAAGAGCTAACTCGTGAGCTCAATAAATCGAGCGCAGTTCTCCTTTAATAGAAGGAAAGCGAAATGGGTGAGACGGAACACCCATTGAAACACCAACACGACGCGCGGAGACAAGACGGAGTGGGAGAACTCTAGTCATTTTACGCAGTGGCAAGGGCGAAGCCAACGAGAGGTGAACACAAGCACCACAACGTTAAAAGCTTAGCGACATGGACGTCGGAGAACGGGGCATTACATTCTCCTCCCCTTAAGAAAGCATCGTCCCCGATGCTACAAGGCATAGAGGAAAAAGAAATGATAAGCTACAAGGAACGGAAAAAAAAAAAAGTGCACTTTATGGTTAAATCTTAGTTGATTAAAACACGGCCACGAGGTGGCCTTAGGGACATTTGGTGCAAATTTTAACTTTTAAGGTTCTGTGAAGATTGGTAGTTCCCTCTTATCATTGTTTCATTAGACTCCTCTCATTTCATCACTTCCAGTTTCAATTCTTCAAAATTTTATTGTTGTACATTTTTTTTTTGTTAGTTTATTCCTTATTGTAGGTGCCCAACATAAACTGCCAACACAACACCCTATCGGGTTCAGACAAGACACTACAGATTCACGAACACACAAGTATATACTTCATGACTGTATTACACCACAAAAGATTACTCAAATACGGAAGGGAATATGTACGGTCCTCATAACCTAGTCCTTGTCACACAACCATGACTGACAAATAGAATACTTGAGCAAGGTGTACAACGACAACAAGACATTTCCTTACTTTCACAGATAAAAAAAAATTCACATAACTCCGAGCAAAAGCTACAAGTACATAGGGTACACTAGGGATCCACAACCATAACCAACTCTCGTGAGCACACACACACATCATAACACTACCTGAAGCACCATACACCACCCGAAGCATTAGAAAATAACCACCTACTCCCAAGTATTACAAAGCAACTCCACATAACTCCCAAAGAGAAAGAAACATAATGCCAAACCAAGTCGGGTCACTCAACCATAGAGTGCTATCAAGAATATCAGGTCACTCAACCATAGAGTGCCATAAAGAATACCAGGTCACTCAACCATAGAGTGCCGTCTCCTTTCTCCTTTTAATGAGGCCGGGTCACCCTATGGCCCAGGCACATAGAGCCCCGTCACCCCCAACCCAAGTGACATAATAACTCGTGGTCCAACAACCCGCTAGTTATCTGTAACTCCTTGGGGCGTACCCCCATACAACGAAGCGGGTCCATAGGTCCAACCATTCCATGGTGCATCCTATGACCCTATCCACACATCACGACAATAGAACCAGCATAACAATCTGATCAGAATGCCAAGTGGCAAAGTACAAGCCTTGGGCAAGGCGGTACAATCTTAAAATTTAGAAGAAGTCTCAAAACCAAGCAAAACAACTGACCAAAAGGCCATAGTTAGTGCAAAAATCTGAACGTTAGTACCACAAACCAAGGAAATGCCCAAAATGTAAGCATGACAATCAAGAAAACTGCTGGTCCTTACAAGGTAAAGTAAAAAAAAACTCAATTTACGAATAAAATATACTTTTAATAATGTCACATTACGATAACCGTGTGGCCTTATCTAGCCACCAAAGGGGTACTCAACGAGTTGCTAGCACTCGGAACATCGAGCCTCAGCTCGTAACAATATATATATCAATAATACAACTGTCATCATCTCAATCTGAATCATCTCGCCACAACTTCAACAAGGCTCAACATAGTCAAAATCACATAGGTTAAATCCATACGACAACCATATCGGGAGAGAGAAAAGAGTACAAGTCACCATCTACTGAGCCTGAGGTGTCCGCGAAACACAATATGCATGACACCTGTTGAGCAAGTGTCTCACATACCAAACAAACAAAAGTGGGTTTTCAGCCTATGTAAGGCTCCACTTCCTATCTCGTACTCGGCTCGAGTGATTGGTCAACGGTACACATTTTCTCACTCCAAACATACACAGTTTACCGATTTCCCTCAGGGTCGGTTAGTGTAAGGCTCACAACATAACATATGACTACATCACTAACACCATGGTGGTACACACATAGCTACCATAACGTCTCACGTATGGTATGTATACGGGGTAGATCACAATCATACAATCACAGGGCGCAATACATCACTTTACCACATTCTGCACCCAAAGTGCAATCACAATACGATAGGGTTCATACACTCACTGTATGACCCAAAATCACGACATGAATCATTACATATCACACAACTCATACATATGATGGACATAGTAACAATCACAACATAACATTCATTTGCTACATAACAAGGTGATACACACATTTCTTTAAAACATGGTAAAAACATCATGATACAACTCATTTCATTTTACGTCAATCTAGTCATACAACACATTGATACACCTACACATCACAATATGCCACAATGCTCCAACACCCCGTCATCCACATTAGAATACTTTTCACACATCACAATCAGTAACTTACACGTGAACTCTTCATAGAATCCACAAGAAGGAGAGAGAATACTCCCATCCCCAGCACATCAACATGATGACAAACACGCACTAAGTGACATACACATCATGTGCGTTCATAATATCACAATTACGACGTCAATCACATCACGCTTATACCACATTACTCTTCCGATATGAACCACTACCATGCAATACCCTCATCTCCATGTAACACTATCATGTACACCATCATCATCATGTAATACCATCACATCTCCAATCCATCCCAGAGGTTCGAGAGCATGAACCTCGCTCTGATACCATATGTAACGTCCCAAAAAAAATCACACACAAAACCACACAGTAAACTACAGGATAACTTTTTTTTTTTTTTTTTTGACCTGCTTGACAAATAACATGACACGACTCAACATGTCATCACCAAGGTTACCTCTAACTCTGAGAACCACTAGATACAAAGATGACCACGAGGGTAGCACGAAAACATTCACACTCAACAAGGATAATATGCTTTTCTTTTGACAGGACAAAATAACATTCCAACCACATGATACTCTTACAACTAGGGCAAGCCACAACAAGAATTATTAAAGGGTTATATTTCGATAAAACACTCTTTTACTCTTAACTTATGTTTCAGAGAGGTTCAAGTTATGATTCGCATAATTCGTCTTACCAACATGAATTCATTTTATTAAACATTGCAGAGTCGTTCACTAAGGTCTTCCCTTTACAACAATTTAATATTTATTATTATCATTTTTATTTTTATTTTCTTTATTTAACAAAGGAGATAATTTAACACCACAAGGTCATCCATCCCTACTTACGTTACTACAATTTGCTCATTACTTTGCTACAACAAGAATTCGTGTTCAACAAGTTAAGAGGAGAATTACAGAGCACCCAGGGAAAGAGTTAAGAGAATGAGGTCAAATTGGATTTCCTCCTTAAGACGTCATCAGTTATTACCAAGGTTAGATTGGTGCTTAACGTTTTTACACGCAAAAGCTAACAATCTTACTTAGGACTCACCGAAAGATCTTAACAAAAGGGAAACTATTTTCTTTCAAATAGGCGGAGAGATAAATTGAGGGTTTTCTAAATTTTCTTCTCTTACTTGTTAACTCTTATTAGAAACTAACCATTGTTTTCCTTTAAGCTTGTTTTAAGCCTTCACCAAAAAGTAGTGTTCACTAGTTTAGCTATGGATAACACGTTATAAAATTTCACTTGCAAGGATGGTCTCGCCTTTGATTACTTAAGGTTGTTTGTTCTCAAGTGGATCACCTCTACAATAAATCTATTTGAATAACACTTTAAGGTAACTTTTGTAAGGATTAACCACCCCATTTGTCTCACATAAAACACATCGATACAAAGCCTTAGAAAGATTCAACTTAACACTTAATTCTCAAGATCAAAGTTTTACGTAAAGATACTTATGCAAAGATTGTAAAGATTGAATATTATTTCTCACTAAAAAGAGTTACCAGCCAAATTACAAAAAGGACAAAACAACTTCTTCACGTAATTCTCCGAACAATCCCAGGCAAGAGATCTTATAAACTCTTTGCAAGCAATGTTACAAAATTTACAACACATTGAACATTTTTACAAGGAACTTCATAATTTGAACTGTTGCAACTTTTACACTCTTTTCCTTTAGTCTACACGCTTAATCCATCTGCACAAATATTAGCTAGAGTCAGTTCGCTAGAACTGAGCATGTTAAGACTACCCATTGCAACAGTGAGCTAACATTTTATAATATCATGAAAGGAAAAATTCTGAAATCAAGAATGAGTCAATGCACAAACCACTAAAACAATATGCCTCACACGATAGAGAGTTTTATGACAGCCAACAAGGAGAAAACTCATTTATCAAGTAAGACAAATATTCCAAAATAACTCAAGGTAAGACCAGATTGGTGAAATATCACAAGGCCGAGAGTATTGAGATTTCAATCATGTAATCCGATGGATTACGTGATTGAAATCTAATACCCAATCCCCCAAAAGAAAACCGATAAGCCAAAACATACTAGTAACAACCATGACACACAACAACACAAGATTTTTCCGTCCTTCCAAGGGTGAGGATTCCAATGAGATTTAGTTTTCTATAGTTTTATTTTTAACCGTTTTAACTTCTTTAGGAAAACATTCATATATACATATATATATAATCATAATCATGTTTAATAGGCCACTTTGCACACTTCGTAACCGTTATAGCTGCTCACAAGGAAACCAACATAGACGTAAAGTGTCTTTTAACAAACTGATCATTATCCCCAATAGACAGATTAATAAATATTATTTTCATCCAGCCAGGTAAGAAATTCCATTATAACATGCAGGTGATTCTAGTAGAGAACAGAGTAATGATTTACTACAATCATAATGTGTTGATATTTTAAGACCCCAAAGGCTCCAACGGAAGACAATAGTGGAATATTTCAACCTTTAGCCTTAAATTTGTTTTATTTATTTACTTATTTTTATTAAAAAAATAAACCTTCACAGCACATACAAGGGCATCACGAATGACCCAGTCAAGGGCTTTCATGAGGAGATGAAACCCAACTGATTTCATCTACGGATTCCTCCTACGCGAGACCTCTCTCTCTCTTCAGAGAGAGGGAGAGGGAGAATACTTTAATTATGTTGAATCCACAAAAATTGTTACTTATACATTTATATCCATACGTATTCCACCTATACCCAAATTTGGGTTGTCTTAAAAGATGTATAATAATTATTCATTTCGAACTCAACCACCAGGAAGTTGTTCTGGCCAATAAAACAAAACCAAAAATCTGCTTGCAAGACGTATGGCACACGCGTGTAACACTACTTCCATTGAAAGGATTAAAAGAGGAAGGAAAATCGACCCAAGTTCCCAATCCTCATTAGTACAAAAAATTGAATGAGAATTCATCCCATTTGTTTATTGGGGTAAAACAGAATAGAAAGCGCTGTCCTAAAATTCATGCTGGCATATAGACATTTCCAGAGCCCAAGAGAAAACTTGGCTACAACCCAAAATCTCATTCTAAACACTTCTACAGTGACTTGTTTAGGTAACCCAAACAAAGTGAACTTCAACCCGCATTTGGAAGCAACTGAAAATGATTACCCAGTTTGTATTTTCAAACTGTATTCATACTAAAAACAGCATGTCAACAACAGCCCGTAAAACGTTCCATATCCTTATTTCCTATAAGGAGAGTGATAAAATTAAAACCGGGTAGAATATACTAAATTTCCTGCCCATGAGACATTCAACCATGCTCAAGCAGGTTACTCATACTACAAGTTGTAGCACATACCCTTAACGTTATTTTCATAGGGAGTAATATTTCAGAGGTCTGTTTATATCCTCATATTTTATCATATTTTCCTCATACTAGGATTCACCCAAACCTGGCATAAGGGTTTAAAATATACCAACCAAGTCCCAAAACTCAAGCTTATTATAAACACATATTGGTACTCGGTTTTCAATTCCAGAATGCAACATCCATTGATTATGAGTACCACATGCATGCCACAGCATTATCAAAACAATATACTTTCCTACCAATCACCACAAACTCAAAAAGACGATCCCGAAGTTATGTAGCACACTATGCTCGTCACAGACTGATATAGAAATCGATTTAAAGGAAAACATTGGAACCCCCAAAAAAAAGTGTTATCTTTCCAACTAATACAAAGCAGCAAAGACTATTGTTTTACCCAGTTTGGAACAGGCGTCAGCAAAGCAATTACCAGTAAAACCCTTCAAGATGCCATAACAGAAGAGGAAAACAAACATTCATTTCGTGACAAAATAAAATGACAGCAGAAGATTGCAAGGGCAGGTTTAACATGCCTGATTTGGAGCTTCTACAAGTCGCCCAACCTCCAACTCTTCTCCAACAAAGCACCAGCCGTCTCCCAAGACATCTTCTCCAACATTGCATAGATCTCCACGTGCCTGTGGGTGTGATCATCACCTCTATGAGATTCTCTTCCATGAGTTACATCAGAAACAAGTAAGGTCCCAATAGATAATCTTTGTAATAAATTTCATCAGGTCTCCTGGTAACACTCTTACTGCCACAGACGATTTTGATAACAATATCTTGAAGGAGAATCCCAAATTTGAGGATGCATTCAATACTGAATAGGTAACAACATTATTGGACGGCCTGCTGGTTAGAAGCGCTCAAAGAGGCGCCTACTGTACCCGCTGTGTGCTGCTGCCTGGCTGGAGACTAATGCTATGGATTCCCAACAAGAACACACCCACAGCACCCAATAAAAGTGGAGTAACGCGCTCTTTACACTGGGCCAGGTATACCTTTGTGCATTGCCAGCAGAAGAAACCCGCCCCTTCTTCCCCAAAGCGCAAGCGCACATGAAACCCGCGCCCCTCACGACCACAAAAAAAAACGAAGTTATCCTCCCCCCCATAGACCCACGCGGCCAGGGGAGGGAAAAAAATGGAGGCGTCCAAGATTTGCGCACCCGCAAGGCGTGAGGAGGGTTTCATTGCGGCCAAAGAAGACACAAAAGGACGCGCCCAGGACCTGCGCACCAGAAAACGACCACACAGCAAGGAAACTTGCAATCATCTTACAAATGTGAGATTTTCATTTGGGCGCGCGACCCCCAATCCACTGAGCACGCAGATCCCCAAACAACTGAGCACGCAAATCCCCAAAACAAAGAAAACGTGGCTAGCAAGCCAAAACGAATCACGAGGTCAAAACGCAGGCCAAAACCCAATACGATTGCAAACACGTTTCCCCAAATCCCAGGGAAGGTCCAACACGGTTTACAAGAAAAGACGTCTATTTTGGAGAGAGATCCGTGTGTGAAACACAAATCCTAAATTCTCCCCATTCGAGCACGCCTTAGAAGATTTTACAAACCTAAACCATATTTAATTTGTTCGCCTTAAATGCCGAGCAGGATGGAGCTTCATCCTCATTTCCCAGCATTAATTTATGTAATCGCTTATCAAAATTTAACAACAGGGTTGGTTTCAAATCGACGCTCAGAAGGCGAGGTTAACGTCGACCGATAAATAAGAATATTATTATTATTATTATTATTACCACTTATTAATACTTATTACTCGAAATAACAAGAGCCAACTCGCGAGCTCAATAAATCGAGCGCACAGTTCTCCTTTAATAGAAGGAAACGAAATGGGTGAGACGGGAACACCCATTGAAACACCGACACGACGCGCGGAGACAAGACGGAGTGGGAGAACTCTAGTCATTTTCTGTGGCAAGGGCGAAGCCAACGAGAGGTGAACACAAGCACCACAACGTTAAAAGCTTAGCGACATGGACGTCGGAGAACGGGGCATTACACCTAGGTATTCAAAATATATATACAATCAGAAGGAATACCTAGTAAATGAAACTATGCAAAACATACATATTTAGTATGAAGGTGTAGCTGGATCAAGTAAGAAATTCTCCCTTGGTTTCCATGGCTCTTCAATCCACCTGCACAAGCACAAACAAAGAAAAAGGAGATAATAGTCTAAGTTTCCATGGATTCCAAACCTTCATAGTTATTCCTCAGCCTGCAAATAACAAAACAAAACAAAATGAGAAATGAATGGCAAGGAAAAGAACATAAGGATGTTTAGGGCATCCTTAGGGCAAAATAAGATCAAGGGTTGAGAGCCCTTTAATCGTAAGGCCCAAAATTAACTCTTGCTCACTTTGAAGCCATGGACATTTTAAATGTAAGTGGGGATAAAGTTTAGTGTGTGTGTGTGGGTAAATAAACTAAAAGGGGGATATCTAATTAATTTCAAAATGGGTGTAGACTCTTATTAGGGTGTCCTTGGTAAACTTAATAGAGACTAAATAAATAAAATTGGTTGGGCTGGGGAGTGAGAAATTGGGTAAACCAATTTAGCTTATAGTAAAAAATTTCAGAAATCGGTTTTGTAGCATTAGTTTTAGTTTTGTTAATAATCACTTTCAAAATCAAATAAAATAAAAGAAAAAAAAAATATTTCCCTAAGTTTAGTTACACTTGGGTGTGGATTACGGTGTCCCAGGCATGGGGGCATCACACTAAGCATATGAAAGCATAAATAAATATGATATGACATGATGGAGATTATGTTAGCCACCG
Organism: Taxus wallichiana var. yunnanensis; assembly: GCA_018340775.1. Taxonomy (NCBI): domain Eukaryota; kingdom Viridiplantae; phylum Streptophyta; class Pinopsida; order Cupressales; family Taxaceae; genus Taxus; species Taxus wallichiana. The sequence continues at coordinate 995,672,964 of CM031242.1, read as the reverse complement.
ATCGGTTATCCATATCCCGATATATGACCTAAGGTTAAGGACGTACAGTGCACTCATTATTAAGGACACCAACTCTACAAATTTGTGGCACCAGAGATATGGGCACTTCAATTTTGGGTTCCTAGTCCAACTCATCCAAAGAGAAATGGTTAGAGGATTGCCACAGTTGAAGACGAACACATATTTTCACCGGTTGTTTAGCAAGGAGACAACATCGAGCTTCTTTTCCAGAAAATCTCAATAGAGCCGCAGTAAAGCAAGTTGCACCTAGTTTAAACCAATCTTTGAGAAAAGATGTCAAAAACTTATGTGGGTTATCAGTACTACTAGCTCTTTGTTGACGACTATTCGAGAAAAATGTGGATTTACCTACTTAAGACCAAAGATCAAACTTTTCAAATATTCAAACAATTCAAAGTTCTAATTGAGAAACAATTTGGTCATCACATAAAGGTCCTCTACTCGGATCTTCCGAAGCAAGTATACTACATATGGTGGGATAAACAAGCACAAGGCATGACTCGTTGCTAAGGGATTTTCTCAAAAGGAAGAAATAGACCGGGAGGAGACATTTGCTCCCACTACCCAAATTAAGACAATCAAGATGATTTTTACCACGGGTACTCGGTTTGGTTAGAAAGTTCATCAAATGAACGTTGAATTTGCCTTCCTCAATAGAGACATGAATGAAGAAATCTACATGACTCAACCAAAAGGTTTTGTCACACCAAATGCAAAAAAAAAAAGGTGTGTAGGCTCGTGAAGTCATTGTATGGACTCAAGTAGGCTCCTGAGAATGGTACAATTAGATATACGAGAGTCTCATTCACAACGGATTCAAAAATAGCCCTATGATCCAAATCTTTACCTCAAAAAACAAGAGGTGGAAATGGTGATCATAGTTGTCTATGTCAATGATCCGATAATCGGATGTAGTTCCTTGAAGGTGATAGAAGAAACACAAAAAAATCTAAAATACATGTTCAACATGATCTTGGGTTGCTTCACTATTGATTTGAATTGAAAATATGGGAGAAACATAATCATGTCTTTGTTGATAAAAGGAAATACACCAAGACATTACTCGAGATATTTCGGACGTCGAACTACAATCCTATTGCTACACTTATGGAGGCAAGGCTTCAATTGTCTCAAACAGATCCATCACCACAGGTAGATGCAACTCTCTATCATCAATTGATTGGAGTCATATTCACCTAACCTACTAGTAGGCCATACATAAGCTATTCAATGAGCTACATATCAAGATTCATGCAAGTTCCAAAGCAAGTCACTATAAAACAAAAAGCACATTCTCATATACATCAAGGGTACCATGGACTTCGGCCTAGAATACAAGAGGAACGATAAATTCTTCTTGGAAGGTTACACATATTCAAATCATATAGTTAACATCAATGATAGGATATCCACTTCTAGTTTCATTTTTATTGGGATCTAGACCGATATCATGGGGAGCAAGAAGCAAAGTGTTGTCTCATGTTTTTCAACTAAAGCAAAATATCGCACTACGAGAAGGCATTGTCTATGAAGCTATATGACTACGTCACATTCTGGAAGGTTTGAGAGTTCCACAAAAATAACATATCGTCCCACATTGTGACAATGGTGGTGTGATAAAACTTGTTCGCAATCATGTCTTTCATGAGTGGACCAAACACATTAAGGTGCAAGTGCATTTCATCCACGAGCACATCCAACATCACCACATCCAACTCCAATTTTGCCAAACAACAAAACAACATGCAAATGTTTTCACAAAGGAACTTGCATGGAACAAATTTGAGGCGTTCAAAGAATTTCTATTATATTAAGGTGGGAATGATAAAATTAATATTAAGTTGGCATTTTATTAGATAATGTTGTGGATAATAAAGCACATTATTCAAGGGTTGTGACAACTAGTTTGTAACTAGGTGTTAGTGTTAGTCATTGTTAACTAGTTAGTTCATCGATTATCTTCTTCCTTCGGGGAGTCTAATCACACCTAATTGACAATTGTAACTCAATATAACATATTGTTCTATATCTATAAACATTGCAGCGCTTTCATTAATGAATTAATCGGTTTTAACCCTTGCATATGATTTTACGGTTTCTAACAACATCAACTCCGCTTCAATTTGAATTACACCTTCCTATTTACAAAAACTTTAGGTACAACATCTTAATTTCTGCAAATATTTATTTGCCCCATTCTTGGTCACCTTCGGTTTATTATTTAACCACAAACAATCTGCATAGCACTCCTCCATATCGACGTGTGGTTAAACATCTTCAAGTTGGCAAAAGAAATATTTTCCTTCTCACTTGTTGTGAGTATATAAGTATGCCTAAAGCTACTTAAGCTATAGCTTATTGGGTTTTTTTGGCGTAAAATTAATGTTCATAGCTTTTTATTTCCACCTTCCTTCCATATTAAAGGGTAGTTTTGTTGTTGCCCCACAAATACCCTCTTTTCCCATCGTATGCCACTACTTTTTCCCTCTGTGGATGCTTGCTTAAATGTCAAAATACATGACTTTCATCCCTCACATGCAAATTATGTGTCTTTGTATTTTCTATCTCGCTCTAAATCTTCTCGCTCAACTTTCCATCCACTAGTTTTCTTGATTTCTTGTTGATGCCCTATCGGCGTATCCATTGCACTTTTCAATGCATTCGCTAAAATTTAACTCCTATGGGATTGATCTCTCCCTCTATAAATTACTAAATATAAAAGCACCCTATTATGTATTCTAGTAGGCATTAAACTCAAAGGTCACAATTCTTATCATGTAAAAAAACACCAAACAAATAAGAGTTGCAAAACAGATAAAATGAATTCCCAACGTTAATCCTATAACTATACTAGACACCTATTATCCCCTATAAACTTGGAGTAAGTGAAACAATGAAATCATTAAAAAGTATTTAAAATAACATGAATAGATAACCAGGGTATGGGAGAATAAGTCCCAATTGCTAGAGCTTTTTCATCTTCAAGATAACGTTCCTCATACTACTATACATCTTTCATTCATAACCTGTGCATTTAACATCGAATCTCTTAGCGCAAAAATAGACATTTATCTAGAGGTGTACCAACCGATATCGGAGACCTAACAAATATTAATGGAAATACTTTCCCACTAAATTCCACATAATCCTTGCATTTGCATTAAGAAATTATGAAAAAATTGTCTTTGCTCAGTAATCATGAACCAGTTCGTAACATCTACCACAAAAGATAACAAGGTTATATGAAATCAAAGTCACATAGAATATCACTTATATTACATCAAAGGGGGATTAAGCCTTAAGTAAACTAGGCAGATTGTCTAGGCGCCAACAATCAAGGCGCCCGAATCTAAAAAAAAAAAAATCAGTTAATTTTAGAACTTAAATTTAAAATAATTTATCTGAAGATTTAATATTGATCAACCCATTTATAGATATTATTGTATAGTAACATAAATTTCATGCATACACATTAAAAAGTTTTGTAATATTTTTGCAAGTAAAAGAAAATATCACATATTTAGAAACACATTATTTTGTTGGTATTAAATGTATTTTTTTAATGTCACCTGGTGTATCTAGTAGAGGTGAGTATAATTGAAGGAAAAAAGTATTTTATTTTCTATTCTTAATTTTTTGGGGAAAAATTATATTATTTTGTTATGGAGGAATTCATAGACTGGTCCAAATATGACTCTTCACAAAACCATGGGAGCTACATAAATGTTTTTGTTTCTTTGCAAAGAAATGGTGCTTTATTTCAGGATAGAGTTATTGTCACCTACTTGATATGGCTAAATCAGACTTGTAAGAAGCCTTGTATAAAATATTGAATTTTTGCATTCTGGGCATCTGCTACGATTAATGTTTTCCATCCACGAAATATTTTTCATCCTTATGTGATAATTTATTAATATATTTTTATTATTATTTTATTATGACCATGATGTAAATTTAAAAATAAAAGAATATAGACATATTTTATTTATTTACTTTATAGAAAAAAATATTAACTAAATTTGTGAGGAGGGTGTCCACTCAAACTATTGCCTAGGGCACTCCCAACCTTTAATTCGACCATGTATTACATCCATGCTGGGCTTCACTATTGATCCTTTCCTTTTACTAAAACAATCTGCAAAAATATGGAATAGTTAGGCATCAGACCATTAACTAGCAGGTGAAGGATATAACTTAACTTTCCCTCTGCTGTTAACATGGTATTATCACAAATGTATGTTTTTTAGGAAAATGTTTTTGTTGTTCAAAGCTGCAAATAAAATGAAATCGCGTACAATAGGCAAGATGAGGTGCAAGTTGATGGTTGCAGTAAATTGACGAGTGATCAAAACTGCAAATACATAAAATAAACAAACCAATTATATTACATAATGAGATTGATTTCCCATAACATTCCTTTATCCGATAGTAATTGACAGAATACTATGATAGGTTTCTGCAAATTATATTATGTTAGGTTTTCTGCAAACTATGTCCACGACAGCATCAAGAAGATAATATATAAAATATACGTTAGGCTCGCATTGATAAACTATTAAAAACAACGCTTGGGCTTTAAATATTCTCAAAGTTTGGCCAACAAATAAATAACCTTCGCACCATATTATGTTGAGGATAAGACCTGTGTAATTTGTGTATTTCAAACGTGATGCCACTAATTCTTGCCATTTGTTGTGAATCTGAGCCAATTGAGTTATAAGAAGAGGGTGCTAACTTGTCCAGTTAATTACAAATAAACAGAGCAAGTCTGACTTAGGCCCATCAAAAATAAGATAATAATATCATAAAGCTTTGACATTCCACACTCAATGACACAAAAGAAAGGTATGTAACAGTAAGAGCTCAACTGCCACAACTGCGAGAAAAGAATATGTATGTTTCAATTGTTGTGTTTGTTCAACCCTCATTTCACTGCAAATGAATTGTTTGCTAAGGCTGAATATGCCAACCTCCAAAATAAGGAAAACATGTCTATCAAAGACAGATCTCTCTTACAAGACCCAATATAGTTTGCCACTGCCTTGAAGATTAAATAATGACGAATATACCCTTCACCTCCATTCCCTTGGCATAAATAACACAAACTTCACTATTTGAAGAAACGGGTTATTCTAAATCTCATTCACAATAAACTAAAATGTACAATGGGAAAATAATTGTTCACCGGTCATTTGGTGTAGATTAGTGGTATAAATATTTACAAGTAGAAATCCTATTATTTCCCTCTGTATTCATGGAGAAATATTGATCAGGTAGGTCATTAACAACGACAAATTCCCATGCTTCAAGTTTCCTAGTTCCATAGAACATTTCCCTTTTAAATGGAATTTGTTTCTGCAACATATAATGCATGGAAGCCAATTTGAAGTACCAATAGCTTTTCATGATTTTGAAATTCAAAGACAGCCATTGGAAACAACTTTGCAATGATATATGTAAATTCCTTTCCAAACATATTAAAAGAACTACTCCGCCTCCATGTCTTCGGCAGTTTTCTTATATTCAGGCTTTAGTTCATAAGTTCCTTGATTTGCACCCCTTTTGTTGTAATTGCGAGATCCATCAGTATCTCCTTTATAAATTGCTGCAGCAAAGATCGAAACAAGTAAAAAACATCAATACCCAAAAATTTATAAGCATAGCAAAACAATGCATAACCAGAGATGCATAAATATATGAAAAAGAAGAGATACACAGCCCATAACATATATTGTCAACTATCTATGATTTTGATTTAAAATTTTGAGAACGAGGAGGAATCTTGACATCACAAGTTTAAGCCATAGTAACCTTTTTATACTAATAATGTCACTCACTGAGGATATTAAAAGCCATCTTATTTTTCATCATAGACACTTGAATTAAATGTAAAAACTTCAATGACAGCCAGGAGTTTTTAATCTCAATCCTCCAGGAAAGTGCATGTGAATAGACGATCACCTGAGGCTGATCTGTTTCCATTACAAGTTGTTTCAACGTCCAGTTGGATTGCCGCTCAAAAAGCTTGAATAAAATGTTCTCAAGCTCATTTCTATCCATTCTAGTTCTCTTCATTTCTTGGGTCTTAATCGGTGCAGCAGCACCCTTTCTATCCTGTACTCACAAAGAGCAAAAACACAAGTAAGTTTTCTGAACCCGGGACATAGAGTACCATTCAGCTTGCATTGGCCTTTTTGGCTTCATATATACAGTTCAAGCGAATGGCATGAAACAAGTCACAATAAAAGTAACTGGTGCTATTGTCCTCGAAGAGAAACAAGATTGAGAGGTACAGGCCAATGTTCTGGAGTTCATACCTTTGAATTAAATGATGAAAAATCCATCATCCCTTGCATTGGATTGTAGCCTCCATGGTCATTGTCTATCATCTGAAATAGACAAGCAGAATAGAGGGATTTCAATAACCTAATCACATGACAAATTACTTCATTTCTAGTTAATTTACTCTAATAAATATTTTACTTTACAAGTTTGTTTCAATCAAAAAATAAACAGGAAAACAGAAGAATGCACACCTGAATTTGTCTTGTTTTGACATTAGATTTGTTTGTCCTTTCACGACACAACCTGCGGTAGTCTTCAATGTTTTGGTTGTGGGGCTTCATGTCAAACTTGTGTTCAACTTTCCCCTCAATAGCTACCTTGCCTGTAAATGTATGAAATAATTTGTGGTTTTACTTTATGCCATATGGGCCTTCTAATAGTATCACTACTTGCTACTTAGACATTATGAAACAAAACACACATCATTGATCCAATTCTTGCTAGGAAATCATTGATCCTGCATAGGCCTTAGAAATGTTTGTATTTACAATATCAGGTAAACCAATTTTACTAGGAACCTAACATCGGTAACCAATTTATATATTTTTTTGTAAAATGTTTTCATACAGAATTTTGATCTTTGATTTTTACGCCAATAGGCCCTTTGTTACAGTCGGGCAAACTTGGCAAGTACAGTTCTGATCAACAGCGAGCCACTCACTCAGACACAGGCATGACCATAGACCTGATTGCAGCTGTCGATGCATCCCATCACTGTTCCAGATGCAGCCATTACCCACCACCACTGGCACCCATGCCTCATTAATGTGCGGACCAGGACAGTTTTGCTATGTTTTGAGGGTTTGTTGTCCACTGTCACTAAATGACACCCTGCTTAGACGGGGAAGCCATGCTCCTGGATGTTGGCACTGTAGGAAGTCAATCTTTGTGGAGGGCAGGAGAGACAATGCTCTCGTGAGAGAGGCTCCCAGGCACGCAGAGGGCGCACTAAAAGACCCTCCAGAAACCCTCAACAGATTATTGACCTTAAAACAAGCTTTTCAGATGGTTGCCGCTGTTAATTTCTTGCAAAAGGGCTAGATTCAGAAGCAGATGTTGCCAGAGCATAGAGTTCAAGTGTGGTTGCTGGCAGAACCAAGGTATGGATTCCTCCCTGTGTTTTTCTGCATTGATGGTTTTTTCTGCATCGTTTTTTTTTTTGTTCCCCCAAATGGGGATGTCCAACACATGCATGAGATGAACTTGGGCCCTAAAGAAGTCCCATTTAAAAATTAAAAAAATTAGAAGAGCCAAAAGAAGGTTAAATTTAATAAAGTCAAAAACCCAGGATTGATCTATTAGCTTATCTTGCTGTTATGAATCGTGTTTTGTCTACCATGCCCATATTATTACTATTTCTGCTGCTGGAATTAGTTTACATCACAATCCTTGTCTCACTGTTATAAATCGCATTTTGACTTCTAAGCCTGTATTGTTGCTGTTTCAGCTGCTTGATTTAGTTTTGCACAAGCTAAGGGGATGTGTTGTTTCATGGATAGATGAAACATTGATAAATGTGACAGTTAAAATCGTGCTTTATGTGCAGTTTATATTTTTATAAGATTAGCGTTTTCATATCTCAATGTTCATTTTAATTGCTAAAGCCGTTTTTCATTTTTATGTTTTTTTAGTGGTTCACACAGTCACACAACAGTGTTTTCACTGTCATTTTTTAATCATTACTACAATGTATTTGGACATCGAATGTTTCTCCATACAGGCACCCACGTGCTCATGTACCCAAGTTTTAGAGGTCTGCAACTTCTTCTCCAGATCTGATACCCTCTGTAACCCCTGCACTGCCGAGCCCTGGAAACCTTGGCTCTGCCTTATCATGTTTTTTGATTCTCTCCTTGTAGGTTCTAGGAGAACAAAACTTTTCTAATCTGTTGAGATGTGTCTTTGCTTATGTTAGTGATAGGATTTTCAGTATGTTCTCAGCTCTGGTACCCTCTTTTGTGAATGTCCAGGCTTCCATTTATTCACTTGTGCCTCCTTCCCTTTTTTTTGTAGGTTTGTAAGCAAACTAGGATTTGAGGTGCTTCTGCCCTTTTTATAATTCATGGCTCTCATTTTGATTCCCATATGAATCTTACTAGTTTCAATAAGCCTTTACTCTCAATAGAGTCCCAGCTAAGAGGTTTACTGATGCGTAAGGACTCATCTATCTCATCAAAGACTTTTGAAAAGAATTTTCCGTTCTTAATGTTTCTAAAGGTCAATTCCTACCTTCTAGTTTTCTTCCTGCTGTGCTCTTAAAGTATAGTTACTAACCTGGCCTTTTTGCACACTGAATCCACCTACGGAATAGGCTATTTCCATAGTTGTGAAATATCCCTTGTTGGGATCTTACCACAAAAATGACAAAACACAGAAATTTGCAGCAATATACTAAATCTGATTTTTGCAGATTTTATACAGAAAAGTACAGCTAGGGCAGCGAACAGAAAAATGTGAATAACTCTTAAAATACCCGTCCAAAAAAATTGAAATTTTAACTGGAACAAGATAATAATATGTAGAACACAAGGGAAATATTTTTGGAATTTTTCAGATAACAGAATGCTGCCAGAAATTTACAGCGTGCCTAGAATAGCCGGAAAACTTCGAAAATTAATATCTTTTCGAATACAAATGCAATAAAGATGAAACTTTGGAAATAATATATATAAAAATAGTAGATAACTCTCCAACCTTCAGATCTGAAAAAGGACTGCTGGAAACCCTAGAAATTAGGGCTGCAAATTCCCAAACAAGTCGCCCCCTTTGGAAAACAGCCAAAACCCTTGTGAAACCCTCTGTAGATGATGTCGAATCCTTCTTCTATGGCTGCCGTAGGTCTGATCCGAAAACCGGCTGAAAATCTCCACAAAAACTCTCAAAACCCTTCAAACCCTAATTCTGAAAATCCTGAAAATACCTCTGTAAAACAGCCCTGAAATCCACTCCAAATGACAAGCTAGGGTAGATCTTTCACTACCGAAGAATGCCCTGCTAGCTAGGGTTGGATCTTTCACCACCGAAGCTAGGGTTCCCGTGGGATCTTACTCCACAAGCTAAAAGTTGCAAACAGCAGTTGCACCATGAAAAGAAAATATGAGTGTATGTATGAATGATTATCCTTTCACCCCTCACCTCCTTTTATAACCTTTTCATGCCAAAGAAACCCTAAAACCACTCAAGGCGCACTTTCCCAAAAAGAGGGCCTTATTAAAAATAACTTGAAGTTGCCCATAAAGTAACCTCAATAAAGAAATATAACATTTAATGCCATGCATGTCCTCTCAAGTCGCCAAAAAGGTACTTTAAGCGGCCCCAATGATGAAACATAACATCTAGTCCCTTTTATGAAACATAACATCTAGTCCCTTTTTATAAGTACTTTATGACCCAAATCAATAAAAATAATAACTGGACTAGATGCCCATACCCAATAGCAAAATAGTGTCCGTAACCCCTTGGGCATGACTAGGGTTAGGGCACGCATTGGCCCTGCTAGGCCATGGGCGAGGGAAAAGGGACATTACAAGTTGCCATTATACAAATTCATTGCTGAAGTGTCCAATTGCAATCGGTGTGTCACCCTTATGAGCATTTAGTTGATATTAGGGTGAGATTCAGTGGATTATAACAGTGGATGATATTCATGATCAAAAAATGCCATTAGAGTAATGATTACTTGTGAGGATCTTATTGATATCAACTTAAACCCACAATAAAACTCCACAAAAAATTAATAATCCAGGTATATTATTTTTTTACTTCGAGTACGATGGACACAGTCTCTATGGGAAAAAAAAAAACATTATGGTACTCACGCATTCAAATATTTCCCTCCACATGCTAGGACAGTTTATGGTTAAGGAAACAGTAGAGCATATATGTAAATTTAGTCTAATTTTCTACCCGAAGTCAGATAAGCCTTTCAGTGCATCTTGGAATTGCTTCAACAACTCTAAAATCTTCAATTCATTCATATATGTAAATTTAGCATAATTCTTAAAAACAAAAAAAGAATACAGTCCTCCCAAAATTTCATTAGATTGTATTTTAAGTTAGAAAATCAAAAACTTAAATGCAGTCATATACAGTCATTAAATTTAAGTTTAACCATTGCTTCCAAGATGCATGTTTGATCTAAAAAATGTTCAAAATCATCATCATTAATCAATTTCAATTTTTCTTTTTCCTTCCTCAGGTGGGTACCACACTGACTCCATATTAGGAAGACGTAGATAGCAATTAGTATGTCATCCTTGACAAGATTCACCAAGAAAGTAGGTGTATTGTTAATATTTTTAAGCTAAAAGTGAAATTCAATACCCATATGTTAGTATTAAATTGGCCAGAAACTAGGGATTTGGACCTTAATGGATAGTGTGAAAACACATTGCCATCATCCCCACCAATTCAAATACAACCTTTTCCATAGGTGTGTTATTTTTATTTCCAAAACACAATCTCTATCTGTATTATTTTTTTACTTCCAAAACAGAGTCTGTATTGAAGAACCTGTGCGCATTCGACTAATAAATTGACATAATGCCCCACTGTTGATCTATAGTCTATAATTAGAAGATCTCAAGTTTCAATTAGCAAGCTGGACTCATAAGCATGTAATGAAAGGGAACAAAATCCCCCACTCAGTATGAAGGTATAGAGTGATTTTAACCTAGACTGCACGGATACGGGTACGGATACAGGGATGGGTACGGGTACGGTTTCAGTACGCTGAAATGGCAAATTTTTAAAAATCTTGGGTATGGTACGCTTTTGGGTACGTTTTATATATATATATATATATATATATTTATATATATATATTTAAAGAAGCATTTGCATACTTATTGAAATTTAATTCTCATACATTGCATACTTACTGAAATTTAATACTCATAGAGTCATACAACTTAAAATCATTCATAGAACATGAAAACAAATTTGAAATTTCCAATACTTTGAGAATTGAGACTTGAGTTTGTATTGATTCATAATGTTCAAAACATGATAATAAATTAAAATAACATAATACATTCAAGTTTAAAATTAGAAATAGGATACTTTAAAATTTAAAAAATTGCATATTTTTTAAGTTTTATTGAGTTGTCTTTTAAAAAAGACATGTTGAGGCTGTGGGTACGGCTGGGTACGTACCCACAGTGGCAGGGTACGCTACGGGTAGTGTACCCTGTTACTGTGGGTACGTACCCAGCCGTACCCACAGCGTACCAGTACTCATACCAGTACCTGGTACGTTTCCAGGCTGGTACGAGGACCTCCAGGGCGTTTCCGTGCAGTCTAGGTTTTAACTTTTTATAAGTCATATCCAAAAACAGAGCCCTGTGATATGAAGGTAAAGCTATAGAGTGTTGTTTGTCAAGATTGTGGCTGAAACAGAATCTACTTTGTTTTTGTTTTTTTAATTGAGATCTGGAATTTATTGAATCTTGCCAACCTTACGAAAAAATGAACAATTCATAAAAAAAAATTGCACTTTTGCTAAAAAATCAACCTTAAAATTTGTGATTAAATTCGAATAAAATATATATAATATATATTATACACATTTTTAAAAATACATATATGATAAATCATAAAGTTTTTAAAATTTAGATTTTAATCACAAATAAATATATATACGCAAACATATATATATTATTAAAAACTATATTATATATATGATAAATGATAAACTATTAAAATTTAGAAATACTGTCAAAAAATAACATATGTTTTTATTTATAATAAATTTAAACCTAAACTATAAATAAATAAAAAACTGGATTAGATTCTATAAAGTTATAAACATAGTTACCAGGTTTGGCCAGATTTGTATGAAATCCGGTTCGAACCGCATTTTTTGAAGTAACCGAATAAATCCAGTTCAGTTCGGCCACATTTTTGGACAAAAAAAAATTCCTTTTTTGGATTTTTGGTGAAAAAATCAGGACAGAAAAAAATTTGCCATTTTTGGAAAGGGTCCGAGAAGATGTAGCAGCAAAAATTTGCATGTGCCATTACTTTCATTCTGTGGCTCCGTTTCAGGTGCCGTCTTCTCTAAAAGTGTATATTTTATCGAGCTCTACGCATTGATGGCAATATTTTTCTTATTTTCATAAAATCCATTTTTGTACCTTTTTGGACCAAGCAACTTCTTGCAATCTTTTGAAAGAATCATTATGATGATGATGATTATGGTAGATGGATGCTTTTTTGTATGATTTGTCTATATATAATATAATACAATAATATAAATATATAATAATATAATATACAATAATATAAATATATAATAATATAAGTATATATATTCGAACCAGATTTTTCCGTATTTTTTCGAAAAAATTTTTCGAGAACTCTGAATTTTCGGATTTTTTTGCCCTTCCGAATTTAATCGGATTTTCAAACCTGGTAACTATGGTTATAAATTCAACTTTATACTAATAGAACAATTAAGACTCAGATTTTAAAAACCTTTAAAAAATAATTAAAACCATGGCAGTGTCTGCATGTCCATGGGCCACAACAGCACCTGGAATTTCACGGCAGCTTCACATGGCTTCCACAACACAACTTCTTCACACAGTGACCAGTCTACGACTCTGCAGACACACTGGAAGCAACCAGCACAGTCAAACTCCAACCTCAAACTTCAAACACGAATCTCACAAGTCTACAGTCTTTATTTCTCTCAGTCTCACAAAATTACAGTGGCTAGGGAAAAATAAAAGAGAGCAGTTCACGCAAATGAAATCGCAAGTTTCAATCAATTTTTGCAACAGAAAGTTCAGCAAATTTTGCATTTTTAGCATTACAATTGGCAAGCATGGTCACTAAGGTTGACCCTCAGAATGCATCAATGTCAATAGAATGAAATTCCATTTATAGCATTTGCTAACTAGACATCTGCAACTCAAAACCCAACATTAAGTTTGCTAAATCATTTTAATATGTACAGAATCAAATAGTTTGGCATGTCATCCATCAAGGTACAAATTTCAGGAGATATCCACATAGGTTGGGGTGAAGTTTTGTCCCTAGGTGATTTTCAGGGAATGGATTCTCCTAGCAGTGGTAACTTGGATAGAAGAGACTCTGATTTATATGTACACTTACCCAGTATATTAGAATTCACTATTTGTAATAATATGATATTCATCGGCAGAGATGCCAATATTTATATAACTGTTTCCAATCAAAAATAGCTCAAAAAATAAAGTAAAAGCTAAATTAGAACAGAAAAGAGGAGAGCTCAAGGTGTCTTCAAAAGTATAATCTACTGTTGATCATGTTGCAGTAGCATCAGAAGCATTAGTTATATCATCCGTTTTATCAATGTGGGAATTTCATCAAGATGAAACAGATAAGGCCGGATTGGTGGATACATTTTGGAGTGTGTGTGTGTGTGAGGGTAGTTCCACAACTTCCACAAACTAGAATTAAATAAGGGGAGCTCTGAAATAGAATACCCGCCACTCACGGTGGATCGATGGGGAAAACTTGCTTCATATTTCTCAGCAGGAACTGTTAGACTCAATAAATTAAGAAGACATTTTGCGATGAAATGTGTAGCAGATGGGGACATAATATTTTGAGTTCTAACATGCATTTTTAAGAGCATTAACTGAATTTTGTGTCATCATATCAATCTGCATATCTCAAATCATATTTCACAAAAGATTCCAAGTTACAACTTGCCGTTAGCTCATGATTCTCTTCACTGAGACATTAAGTGCAAGGACCCAACCGTTGTTTTTAAACCATTTGGGAAAGTAAATGGTCAAATCTTTTGCTGGATGCTGCTTTGCGGGTTACACTGATACTGATACAAATACATATGAAGAGATATATCAGTTCCTTTCTTGTAATAGGGCCTCTAATTATGTCACTTGAATTTAATTATTATATTTATTTTCCTGTTCGTTCATTTTTTTGGGTCGTGGCATTGAGAACAAGAAGCGAGCCCACATATGTTGTTAATTGTTGGCATATTTACCATAAATTCACAATGTTTGCAGTTATCCGTTATTGTGTGCTGCTATGTAATTGCAATACAATTTAGATGTATAGCATTTATGTATTGTTAGGATTTAGCTCAAGTTGATACAAAGATGTGCTATTTGTATTGCCATTTTGTTTTTCGATTTATCGTTGAGGTTTTTTAGGGTGGTCTGCTGCTGAAGCCTCCAAGTTTTTAAGATATTGACGTTACATATTTTAATGTGGAATCTTAAGAGCCACTGCATGGCAATGTCACAGTCCATAATCAGTAGCTCAGCCATTCAACTGTCATGTGAATTTCAGTTTTACATTGCATTTTTATTTCATGTGCCTTTGTGGTGTTTCTACATTTCTTTGCTTTTATAACTTGTCTTCCAATTATCCAAAAGCTCCTCAATTTATATCATCTTTTAATTCAAAATTCATCAACATTTACAACAATCAAGCTCATAAGTCTCTTCATTTATTGCAGCAGGATCTACTCTCATCTATTTTATAGGATCAATGTTGCCCCCATTTCATATTTGTTCTGTTTGTCATCTTTTCAGAGTGGTCATCTTCAGAACACACCTTAATAACACCTTATAATTATTTAGCTTTGTTCATTCAGCAAGAGGAACTTCAAGGTATCTTGTTTCACTTCACACTCGCTGTGCTTTTACCCTGCTTGAGTCTTGTGGTTCTGAATGCGTCATTGATTTTCTACTGAATTTTCATGTTATCTAATGATGTCTCTTTCTCACCCTCAATGATCAATTTCCTCTCTATTCTCACTGCTTTCAATTCTCCATATTCTCGAGGCCGTTTCGTTGGTTGTGTACTTTTATGATTTTATAGGGATTCTTAACACACATAAATGTGCAGTCAAGCCCTTAAATGTTAGCCATGGCATGTTATAAATAAGTACCTTGCTGCCAATGCCGCTCTTTGATGCTTTCCACATTTCAAAAAAACAGAGGACCCTTTCCTGTTCTGCTAAAGAGATGTATTGATTTTCATTATTTGTTCCCATTTGCCGAAGTGAATCTATAAGTTTCCTAGAGCTTTTGCAAACAATGGATCTTAATAACAACTCATTTTAGCTCTTCAATTGTTGTATTTGATTGACGAAGACTGTACATGTCAGTTGAGTTGGTGCTAGATGTATTTATGTTTTTAGTAAATGCCTACTTTTCTAAACCAGATAAAGACCAAAAGAGGCCCTAGTTCCACGGATAAACCAAGAAACTTCTATCAGCCCCATGGATTCAGAATAAAAGTCTATTTTCAATCAAATTTATAAACCGGCATGCAGCTCCCTCCAACATGGTCTTCCTTTTGGCGGTGCATTTTGTTCTTAGGCTGCTTTTGATCTTTGTTTTAGCCCACATAGTACCTAAGTAGCCGATACGGCACCCCTATGGCATCTGGTACCGGTACGAAATGTACCTGGTACAGGTACGACCAGGATATGTGCCCAGAAACAGCCAGGCAGGTCCAGGTACGTCTGCAGACGTACCCAGCCGTTTCCTGGTGTTTCCAGGCCCAAAACTGTGTTTTATTTCTTGTTTAATTTTTGTTTTCTAGTTTAAATTTAATATATCATTACAGCAGAAATTACAATTTTCACAGCAACACTATTCTACAGAAGGTACAGTTTAAATTTAATATATCATTACAGCAGAATTACAGTTTTCACAGCACCATTATTCTACAGAAGGTACTAAATACAAGCCATCATAAACATGGATAAAAATAGTATGTATGAGATAAATCATAAATGTAATAAACACCTCAACCAGATATGGTAGGGACAATGAAATTATGAATGTATGAGTAGTCTGTTGTGGTTATTTAGCTTGTTTTGTTTTTCATATGCATAATATGTGGTTAATTCCTATTTAGTAGGCTGGAATTTATATATTTTTTATATATATTATATAAATTCCAGCCTACTAAATAGGAATTATATATGCATATGAAAAACAAAACAAGCTAAATAACCACAACAGACTACTCATACATTCATAATTTCATTTGTCCCTACCATATATATATATTGTAAGGACGTATCCAATGCCGTATCCGTACCTGTATCCAAAACATATCGGCTACTTAGCGTAGTACCTTTGCCCTAGAATTGCCTATTTCAGCCCTACAGCACATCTCAAAGTGATTGGAAGCAAACCTTGGTTTCAGTATTAAGTAATGTGGAAAGATAATCCAATTTTTTTGCCCTGAAATGTTTGGAAAAAAATCCTTCACTTTTCCCTAAATGCATGTGCATCTTCATTGGAAGATAGTAGTGGTTAAAGTTGTTTAGATCAATGATTGAGTTTCCCTTTGTTGTCAAGCCACTTGAACGTTTATAAGTATGTTTCCAAATCATAGCACAGATCTGAAAGCTATCACCATCTTGTGAGTAGGATTTATGAGTTTTCAAATTCAAATCACACTGCATTGGTAGCATAATGTAGGCTTTTGACTGATAGCACTGTTGAACCGGATGTTGGTGCATAGGAGGCATTCCATATGCGACAAACACTTCAATTTGTAGTTTGCAGTCGCTCGTTGTTTCTTTAAATGTTGGTCAAAAAGTTTTACGCTGTGTAACAGATTCTCTTGCAAGTTCGTCTTTAATTGATGCATACATTTCCCAGCCTCCTGCTCTAGAGTTGTTGACCTTCATGGAAGCCGCCAGATATTGGGCTTATGGGGCCTGCCGTATCAATCAAAAACGGAGAAAGAGGGAGGTATCAACCATTATTCAGGTCTCGCCCCATTACTTTGGTGTGCCATTGCAAGATACTAATTCTATGAAAAAATTGCATATCCAAACCACTCTTGTACATTCTCCTTGAAATTAGTTTAACCACAACAAAGATCGTTTCAAATTAGGAAAGCGTGAGCACTACTTACCATCCTTGACACATTCATAACACTCCTCAAGAAAATATTCTGCCTTTTGATGGAGTCATCTGATGAGGACTTCCTTGACCCTCAACCCATAGAAGAAGATAAATGGCAACTATCATCTCAGCTCCATCCTAGGAATGACATGGAAAAAGTGAACTGGACAAGCTTGGCCTCATATCTTTGACATAACCATAAATGAGATATTATAAATGTCTGCCACACCATACAAGAAGCAGCTATTTCCTTGATATACTTCGATTGAGCATCTGACCACATCAATCATGTTTCTTCATTCATCTCCCCACACCAAATACTTTGTCTTTTGAACGATGACTTGCATTTGACATTGTTCTATGCCATTTTGCATAGCAAGGTGCCTTGCCACCCCCTGGAAATGATATTCCAGAGAACTATAGGAAGAGGCAAATTATACCAAATCAACAACATCAGATTTGCATTGACTTCACATGAAAGCCAAAATAATTGGCCCTTATTAGTGTTTCTTCTCCAACTGGAGTTGTGGGCTTCAAATGCTTCCACCATACCTTCCGCTCTTTGCACAATGCATACCTACAGAACACATGAAACCTCTCGAAGGCCAATTGCTTGCATCTTTCCAAGAATCATATTTAAAAAGAAAAAAAAACACCACCAAAATATTAGATTAGATAGAAATCAACGGTACATATATGACTATGCCAAGCCTGGGCTGAAGCATGTTTCCTACATTCTAATTGATGAAATAGGCTTCGACACCCAAAGTTATTATCAAGAATTGACAGGCGCTTGCGTCAAGCATTCCCCACTATAGGAATTCACCATTTCATGCCCATTCAATTATTCTTGTTGGTGATCTTGGCCAACTTGAACACATAATGGACATGCCAATGTATGATTCAAACCCCAACACATAATGGACATGCCAATGTGTGATGGAAAACCGTATGGGTCATCCCTTTGGCGAAGGTTTATAACAATTGTCACCTTGGACACAATCATTTGGCAGCAAGGATCAGACTAATGCTAGGTCACTTTCCACAAACTTTTAGTCAACCTCAGAAATGTAGAACCAAAACTCGAGGATTGGAAGCTCTTAATGTCCAGCACAAATATGTTCTTTTTGCTTCACATTTCAATCTTCAATACATTTGTTTGCAACAAACGACATGGTTTTGTTTCACAATAAACAAATGCTTAAGTCTCTCAATGGCCCAATTGCACGGACCAATGCCAGGCAAACCAGACAAAAAAACTTGGCTGAACCAAACAATGACCAGCTATAAGCTAGAGTACTCTCAAGCTATGGCCAAGAAGTTTTGCTTACATCCAATATCTGGGCTTCTGCAGACCTCATAAATAGCACTCTTGGACAGGTCATTGGCATTATCTATAAGCCAAGAACAAAGCCTCCGGATTTGCCAATGGTTGTCCATGTTGAATTAAAGAACTACATAGGTCCATCATGGGACCTAAATCATCCTTCATGTGTACCAATTGTCCCTACTACAGGTGGATACAGCAGACAAGTTCCCCTCAAAATGGCAAGGGCTTTAAATATACACAAGTCATAAGGGCTTACCTTGGAAAAGGAAAAGATTATTGGCAGAACTGAGTGGCAAGGTTTGACATTTACTACAACCTTTGGAGATAGTTCCTTGAATGATTTTGCAACTCGCTGCCTTCTCTTTCCCACAATATGCTAAAATGCAGGACAGCCCGTATGTTCATATCGGAAGCATGCCGAGAACCGACTTCATTCAATATCAGGGGCTCTACTTGCCATGCCTTCTTGGCAATGCCTTTCTAACTCGTTGTTCCTGGTTTTAAAATGTAAAAATACACCAGAACATGTTTAGTAATTACATACAAAGTTTCCCATTCCCATGGCATATTAACAGCTACTGCAATCTCCAGTGTTTGCTCCTAGAAAAACCTTCACATCTACCGTCTTCTCCCACCAAAGATATACAAAAATGCAGGGCAGTCTGTATGTTGAATTTCAATTTTCAGAATTTTGGTGCCACAGAAAAGCAAATTGCTTGTTTACTATTGCTCTAACTAAAATTTATCTCGGACTGTGAGTTTGTAACCTTAACAGCCCATGATGGTCATATTTTTGTAGCGTGTCTTTTGCTTCAAATTAGCAATTTGTTTCGACTACTTCTTTCTCTGGGATTTTTTTTTGAGTGATTGAGCAATAGACAACTAACAATTAGAGAAAAACCTCATTTTAGCTCCTCCAGAACATTACTTTGTCAAGATCAATGGGGCTTTTTCTGTAAAAATGCAAGCTCTTATTCCTGTCAAAGATAAGTGAGACTTGTTAAATCATTTTACAACTAACAGATATTCAGATGTGATGTTTGTCACGAATTCTTTTGAATTTGTGTCTTAAATTATGCTTATGGTTGGGTGATATCAAATTAAACTAAGATATAATGATGTTTCAAATTTTAATCAGTGCTGCACGATGGGGATACATCCCCCCCAAAAAACAAACGTCCCAGATGTTTTGGGGATGGCAGGACAGGGGGAAACATCCCCCCCGACATTTCCTGTGCAGCGGATTTTAGGGTGGACATCTCCAGGACATCCCTGGATATCAAGGGATGTTTTAGAAACATCCCCCTTTTTGGGAACGTTGGGGATGTCAGGACATCCCCAACGTCTATTTTTTTGCTCTCTTTAAAAACTCACTTTTTGAAATAAAAAAAAGTAACTAAAGCTAATATTGTTATTTCAGATGGTGAATCTGATTTTTGGGTTGTTTCAAGGCACTTATCTTGAATTTGTCACATATTTCGCCCATTGAAAGGTTTCACACGACTTGATCACCTTCTCCACAAATTTCCCAATGTCTGGTCATGGATGGCCTCAATCTAGCAGCACCATTGTGTTGGGCTCGAATAAACTTGAAAATGAAATAAATTTTGGAAGGATGAGTATCTATTGTATTCTTGTAGTAAAAGATTGTTTTTGGAAGCCACTCATATCTATTTGAAAAAAAAGTCCGTATGTATAAAATTATAAATCTAATTAAAATTCACTTTGGAAGCTCCAATCACTTAACAAACTTACAAAGCCTATATGAAGAGAAAGGTTGTGTAGATGATAAAAACAATAAGGCATAGATCAAAACATTTATCAGTTAACCATACCCTGACTGTATTGTATTACAAAGACATAATAAGAATTAAGAGTGATATATGAATACAGATAATTTTGAACACAAATGCAGATGCTAGACTGTCATAGACTACTATCCATAGAATCTTTAAAATTTATTTGTATATTTTAATATTTATAATTTTATATATTATTTTAACAGCCGTCCCCTTGCCATCCCCAAATTTTGGAAAAACATTGCCGTCCTGGAGTCTTGGGTAACTATGATTTTAATATTTTATTTTATCAAAATGAAGGATTTAAATAAAGTCACCTCATGATTGAGTTCTTCTTGAGATCTTGAATAATTTTAGGTGGCAGTAAAGCACATCAGCCAATCTTTTCCACACAACACATAACATGGATTTCATGGATGAATTGGCTATTGCTGTATTACATTTCATCGTTCTTCAAGAATCATTTGACTGAAAGCTTTTTGATTAATAGGAACAACAAATATTTGCTGTTTTTTATAATGATAATTTGTTTGATGTCTTATCCCTTTGATTTGGGCAGATTCTGAGTAAGCTGAGGAGTTTTCTTTCTTGTTTTTAATGATGACGATTTTTATAAACCTTGCTTAGAACGAAAAAAGTTAGAAAAATGTGGATTGTAGATTTACTTTAATTTTGGTGTGTGTGTGTCTCATTGAAAACTCTTACTGGATTGTAGAATATATTTTAAATTCAATTTGTGTGTATTACTGAAGATCTCTGACAGGACATCCACAATTGAAGGCGGCAAAGCTCGCCACTCCATTTTTCTTCATAATGAAAATAATTTCTTTTGATCATGCACGATTGAGCTTTAGCCCTGACCATGTGAATCTCTGTATAACACAGAAGCAAGAGGCTGTCACAAATAAATGAATGTGCAGAAATACAGTATAAACTCAGCTCAATTCCATTTTTTCCTAATATAACTGCCTAATTTTCCCAGGCTTGTATCTCAGATTGTTTTTGCTTGCCTAGAGCATAATGGTACAATGTCTTTGCATCTGTTTAAGATTTCAAGTCAGCCACAGTGGGACAATAATGTATGAATTATTTTTGATACAGACTGGTGTATTGAGAGTTGGAATCAGTATTCAGACCAAAAGGAATGAAGTGTGTTTACAACATAGTTGCTTTGTATCTTTAACTGTGATCATATTGCATTATCTTGAAACTCTTTGAAAGCCGTGGACTATAGGTTGATCCACTAAGCAGCAGCAGTGCAAGTTTCAGCCCCAACAGCATTTGTGTTCAGTGTATGCCATTTTTATGACACCAGTTAAAACAGCTTGGAACCTAGTAAACAAAGTGCGAATGACTGTCAGCCCTTAGAAGGATTCAAGTATCCCATCCAACATATTGGATCTCGTTAAGCAGCTTCTTATGTTCTCCCTACTAAACTAAAAGTGACTCCATTTTATAACTTGCAAATCATTTTTTGTAATACTTCTACTATTCTACTTGTCAAAAATTACACCATTTGTAATTTTGAACAACTTATCTAAAGGACTTAACCATTTGTGTGCTCTAGAAAAGCCGCGGGAAACTAGTTTAGTCTACTGCGGAATGCAGAACTTAGTGTTCTGCGGGTTCTCCTAACCCGCGGAACAAAGAAAAGAGGAACGCAGGGACTTAGGCAAAAAATGATAAAATTTAGTGTTGCGCGGCATCTTTCAATATTTTGTAAGACTAAGAAGATGAGTCCCTAGCAGATTAAATCAGATAAAGTGTCGTAGAGTTGTTGTTCACGGCAAGATCAAGGAAATCGGCTAATTTCAAAAGCCACCGAACACTAGTTTAGTGTTCTATGGGTTCACCAAATTTTAGTGTCCGTGGGTTCACTCAAACCCGTGGAACAAAAGGAAAATAGCCATGGATTGAAGAGTTAGACCTCGCAGGTGGCGTAGAAGATTTCCGCTCAAGGCGGTTGGGGAAAGTATGAAGGTCCATGGGACAAGAAAATGTGAAAAACCGCGGTAGAAGCCACGAAACTCTTGTGAAAACCCTTTGGAAATCTCATAACCGTGCAAACTAGAACCAGAGAGCCAACCACAAAAACTCCCAAAATTTAATGAAGGATGGCATCATTACGATGGCGTGCGATAGACTCAAGAAGTCATGCTATGGTCATTGGCTATATTTGGAGGCATCCATGCATGTACTACAAGTAACCTCTGTGAAACTTCATGGGGCCCACATTCATTCAATGTGTTTCAAAGGTGTTTAGTTCCATTTCGGCGGACCTTTTCCCTCTCTTTCTTCTTTCTTCAAGCCACAAGTTCTATAAATGTAAGTGCTTATGCACTTTAAAATGGTTCTTCTCCCTCTTTCCTTAGCAAATTTTCAAGCTCTCCCTATAAAACTCGAAATTTCATGTTGTCGATCTCTATAATTCATGACTAGTGTTTTCTTGCCTCGGCTCTGTATGTAAACTTCTAAACAATGATGAATGCAAGTGTGGCTTTCTTCCTTCCTTCAAATACTTTCAATTTGATGTGAATGCTTTGCTCTTTTGCATGTTTTATGTTCCTTTGTTCCTCTGCATCCAAACCGAGAGCATTTTCGCGACCCTTGCCTTTACGTTTTTGCATCTCGCATCATCTAGATTTGAGAAAAGGTCCACCTTTTGGTGCTATCACCACCCCTTAGCATAGGATTTTATTTCATGCATCTCTCTCCTAGTCCCTTTAAGTTGTTAAAATAGGATTTAGCTTAGGAATAGTCTTAATAAGTAGAAGAAGGTTGTGTTGTGCGGATTTTCATTGAACAAATCATGTAATATGGAAGTCATCCTTCTCCGGAGGAGGTTGATCTCATGTTTCTGCAACACCCACATCGTAGAGATCATCTCATGTTGCCTCAAAATCCCTGAATCCGAGTGATTTAGGGCAAGGTGCAATTTTGAGCTCCAATAATTTTGGCACGCCCGATGGGACACGATTTTTAAGCTTTGTTTAGTTTTATCATTGATGAGTTTTCTAGAAGAGTGTGATGTGTGACTTGGTGATTTCAGCCTTCTCGAGGTAGTTCTTTGACACATCTAAGTGACTCCCAAATTTAAATCCACTAGTTTCAGCAGCCAAAAGTGCCCATTTCATGAGAAGAATACAGACTAGATCAAGTGCAGCAAGTAGTGAGCCTTTTGAATATTTGCATTTGTCACCAAGAAGAAGAAGAGGTAGAGCAATCCAAAGATATTCATCTCCTCCAAACAGAACTCTTTCTACTCCGGTAGGCCTTTCTTGTTATCCTCTAGGGTTTTGAGACCCATTCCATTCATGGCACAACAAAGAAATCTCCCCTTTGTCAATTTTAATGGTGGTAGTCCCTTAGCTTTAAACGCCAAACATGATATAACGATTATCTGCTCTTAAAAGTATCCCTTCCTTCATTGGTGAAAATCATACTACCCCAATTGATCATATTCAAGATGTTGCAAATGTGTGTTCAGTTCATCTAGTCATAGAAGATGATGTTCATAGTTAGACTTCTTGCTTCTTCATTTAAAGGTAAAGCACTTAAATGGTATAGAAGCTTGAGACCTACTTCCATTCACAATTGGGATGAGCTTGGTTTAGCTCTTTGTCGGCCAGATTGAGGAGAATGCAAAATAACATATCCTTGTTAGAGCAACTCACAACAATCAAACAAGCTCCAAATGAGCTCATGGCAGATTTCAACTTCAGATTCCAGCGAACATGGGACAGAATTCTAGTGTTGCTAAGACCAACTCCTCAAGGTGCATTCTTATACTTTCTTAGAGCTCTAAATTTTGATATAGCAATAATGATTCAATCTATGGGTGTTACCTAGTTACCAAATGCTTATACAATAGCCATTAGGGCTAAAAATTGTTTGATTCCAAGTAGGTAAGCTAGCCCCTAGATTGCCTATGCCCATTTTTCCTGAATTACAACATGAAACTCAACCCGTTGTTGCCCCATCCCTTAACCACCTACCCCATCCTCTCTGCTTCCACATCTAGTTCCTCTATCAAACAAGAAGAAATTGAAAGTCTTAGTGTTCAAACTTAAAAATTTAACAAATGAGATTTTCTCCCTTATTTGGTATATATATTGATGAATTGGCGGAATTTCTCGAGAGATCGTATCCAGAGAGGGGGATGGTTGCCTTCTTCACTGTGTGTCGATCTACATTCTCCTTTTCGCAGATGATGTAGATCTTCTTGCTCTTCCGCAAAGGGACTTCAGAGACACTTGGACACTTTGGTGTCCCCAGATTTCATCCTGAAATTTGAGACTACCCTATCCAAAAAAATTTTGTACTTTTAAAATAATGGGTCGTTTTGTGTTTTTATTGCCAGAAAGTTCTTGTATTGCGTCAAGATATTCTCAAAGAGCCATATTAGCCATTTTTGCCAAATACCCAGATGCCCAAAATTGTTATATTCTGTCATCGGGATTTGTCTGCGGAAAATTTGTATTTAATTATTTTGAGCCCCGTTTGAGGCAATTTGTGCTCCGGTTTAACTCTGTTGTGATCGTACATATCATTATTCCTATATACCAGTAGGGTTTTAACCAAGAATGAGTTCTGGACTTTATTTGTGACTTCTGGCAACGTTTTGTGTTTTTGTGTTTTCCCATTTCATTTTCTGTGAAATTTCTCTGGATCAATTCCTTTGCACGTTGGCCTGATTCTTGGCCTAGAGTAGTTGGAGATCATATACGCACATTATGCCAGAAGGAATTCGCCATCGGAGGTCTGGTTCTCTGGGAAAAGATGAAGTCGTGCACCAAAAAGCCTCTTTTAGGCTGGCCGCATTTTTGGAAAAAGAAGAATTGAAGTGGATCATGGGAAAATTAGAAGCAGCGGGCAGGTGGGAATTTTGTACCTGCCTAACAGGGTACTTTTTCCCATGGAAGCAACGCCACTTAAGTGACAATGGAAAATTAGAGGTAGCAGGCAGGCGGGAATTTCTTACCTGCCTTGCAGGGTAAAAATTCCATTGTGGAATAAAAGAAAAATCACTTAAGTGAATCATGGGATTTTATTGCCTACCTTGCAGGGTAAACAATCCCATTATGAAAGTCAAATGACTTAAGTGAATCATGGGATTTTCAGGGCTGCCTTGCAAGGTAAATAATCCCATTGTCATGTGTTTCTTAAAAATAGAATTCTTTATGCCAAAAAGTGCGCCCCCTTTGGAGAAGTAAAGGCAGCCTTTAAATTGATTAATTTAATTAATTATTCACCCAATTTTGGCGCCCAGGCTTGTGGAAAAGTCAACAGAGGTTAAAGGACAAAAGGTGGTTGAAAATAGACTATTCTAAAATTAAATAAATTTATTTATTTAATGGCAACCCTTTATGTCAAAAAGTGCCCCTTTTGGGAGAGAAATAATACTTTTTAAAGTATTAAATGATTAAATTAATTCCTATTTTCAGTGGCTAAGGTCAAAGCATACTGTGAGGCTTGAGTTAACTGGAAGCAGAAGTCTAAAATTAAATAAATTTAATTTATTTAATGGCAGCCATAAGCATGCACAAAATAGGCACCCCATTTGAAGAGTGAAGCTTATTAATTAATTAATTAATTGCCAGTAATAGCAAAGGCATTAATTAATTATAGAATCATAAGGATTATATAAGCAGGGGCTGCCATAAGGATGAATTAATTAATTCATAGGCAAAGAAGTGCAGCCCAGAGGAAAAGTGCGCCCCATTTGAAGAGGATTTTTGCTCAAAAGAAGGTGAAATTAATGTTAAAAGCTTCCAATTTTGGCGCACAGGTTGAAGGAAGTTGATTTGTGTCTGGATAATTGTTTGCATAAGTGATACAGGTGCTCAGGTGAAGTTGATAAAATTCATGTTTGCTTTGCATGCAAATAAAACATCAAATTTTGGGGCAGCAGGCTTGAATTATGCAGATTTTTATGATTAAAATTCATTGTTCATGTTCGGTTGCCATCTTTGTTTGAATTAATTGCTGGAATTCATTACATGGATGTTTTTTACAAAAACAAAGGAGCTTTAATCAATGTCCAATACATTGAATATATCCTCTCGAATCGAAGAATTATCCAAATTTGCACCAATTTTGAAGAATTCTAGCCGAATAAGAAAAAAGAACTTCGGACAAAGATAGACAAAGCCATGGCAAAGAGGGATGAAAAAGAAAGCACAACGGAGTCATGCATCACTTCCAAATTTGCAAACATAGGAGACAGATCTAGGTCCGGAACCTCTTTCCGAATTAATTGATAGATCCAGAGCAAGAAAGACTTCACTCACGCGTGCAGTTAAAAGTAGTGGAATTATTCAAGTCTGCAGTCTTTCCATACACAACCGATTGCGAGTTCGTTATGGTACCATCCTTCATCCAGATCAGTGCGAGATGCTACAGGGAAAACAATAATTTGGTTGGACGCAGAGTTCATCAATTATTGCTTGAAGATTCTGGCTCGAAAGGTGGTGACTTCCATTAGCATTCAGGATGCCGACAGCAGGTGGGAGAAGCATAGAGTTGACTGCGTGAACATAATGAACAGCAGATACATGAAGAAGCCTAGATCTCCTTCTAAGTTCCCAAGAACTCTTCCGCGGTCCAATCTGGTACAGGAGGTAGATGATATTGCCAAATTGTTATGCAGGATAAATGGCGAGGTGAACGCTCACACTTTCAGTACATGGATGTATGCTTTCATCAAGACCATTGAAGTCAACAAAGTTGATTCCATAATCAATTGGTCAGAAATCATTAGCGACAACATTGGTGAGCAACTCCTAAGCGTGAAGCGTACTTTGACTTCAAAATGACTTCCTACTTGGTGTACGTTGCGACTTCACAAGGCATCTTCTCCAAGCTGGATAGATGTGGTGTTCTTTCCAAGGACCCTATTTTCGAGTGCTACCCACAACTTATTGTGCTGCGTGCAAGAAAGATTACAAGGTGGTCAACGATGGATTCTTCTACAAATTCATTTGCAGGCTAGACGGCGACCTAAAGGCCAACAAGGTGAGCAAGGAAGCGTGGGAAGTTGTGTCTAGAATTGGCAGTCTCTTCATTCAGTTTGCGGATTTCACATACCTTAGGGTCACCGGCTTTTCTGGAGAACCGGTTAAGTTGCCCAGATATCCGAATGATAGATTGGTCACCATGGAGCTGAGCAGACAACTTGTGGAGATGCACGACCTTCAGTCGAAATGACACAAGTCTACGGGCTTCTTCCCGATCACTGTGGGACATTATAGCTGCCAGAGCATTCATAGAGCTCGAGGGATGGAGGCGGAGATGTTATCCGAGTATGAGCAAGAGTTCTTCTCGGCACGGCTGAACTTCGATCCATTTGGAGTAGCCAAGAAGACGATCTCCCAGGAGTACGCACATGTGCCTTCATTAGAGGATTTTTGGATGAAGTGCAAAAGTGAGTACGAGGTTAGAAAGAAGGATTTCAGCAGGCTATCAGCACGGCAAGTGTTCGACTTTGGACTAGCGTGGATACTTGCAGATCTTAAAGATGATGGGAATGTGTTACTTGACACTTACCATCAAATGGGAGGAGATAGAGCCGTACTTCAGGATAACGTAGGGGGCTGTCATACGATTGAGGAAAGGTCGCGGCTGCTGCTGGTGAATGCTTCAAATTGGTTGTTATAAAGGGATCTTTGCCTTGATGAGGCATTGATGAATCAAGTCACGGACAACTTCGGCACAAGAGATTCCCTCAAGAGGAAACACAGAGGAGAAAGCCACAGAAGGTCCGAGAAGATGAAGGTGCACAGAAGATCTCAATCAAAGGAGAAGATCACTTCGACGGCTATGACTTTAGTTCCGGCTTCTCCAGCATCCACTACTTCACCGACTGTTGCACCTCAGCAGGACACTTCCATGCCTCTATTAAATCCGGCAACATTCATCTTCTCTCCTCAGCCACTCCGTTCACTGTTCCAGAAGAGACGTTGAAGCTGCAGATGGCAGAGTTCGAAAGAGCTTTGTCCTTGGATGATTCAGAAGATGGCAGCCATAACACTATAGCAGTTTCTGATGGAGAAGAAACAAAGTGGGAGATAGTAGTGCACTCAACAACTTCTCATTCTCCGAGAAGTAACTTCTCAGAATGGTTGGCTTCGCAATTGGTTCCAGAAGCTAGAGTGGAAATGAACTTGGAGGAACACAACTTGCAGCTACTCCGGAGTCTAGGCGGAAAAGACAGAAGACCTAAAGTTGCTAAGGTAACTTCAAGGTTGATCATTGAGGAGTCGAAACAAAAGTTTCTTTGAGATGTCGGTTTCGGCGGAAGGAAAGAGGAGATGAGCTCACGAAAGAGGACATAATGGTAACCAAAGTACCCATCGGTCAAGCCACCACAGAAGGATTGAAGCAGGATACACAAACATTGATAGATGCTCTATTCCTTAGGCTTGACAGAGAAAAGGCGGAGAAAGACGAGCTTCAGAAGCAAGTATCTCAGTTGTGCGAGATCATAGCCAAGGTTGCTAAATTTTCCACTCAACCCATTTCAGAGCAGGTGAGTGATCATCTTATGCAGGAGATGGAGGATGCAAGCAATCAGGTAAAAGCTATTGACGAATGGAATTTGATTATTTTTCAAGCTTGTCTACAACTTGAGAGGTGTCGGCCCTTTGAAGGTTATGAATGATGCAGCAAATCAGCTGAAACAATTGGTGACGAGCATAGTAGATATGAACACAGTTGCTGAGAGTAACCTAAGTACTTTGGCCGAAATCAACAAGCAGCCAGGAGAAGTATTGGTTGCAGAGAATATTGTACCGGACGGATCAGTTGAGAAGGGGAAGCGTACTGGAGTTTGCGAGTATCTTTGTTTGGAGATTTGTAGAGTTTTCTTTGAAGAGGATGCGAGGCACTTGAGAGTAAGACATCGTCCTTACTAAACAAGTATCATTGCTTTCTTTGAGGAGGAAGTGGTCGGAAATGTTACTTCATACGTGTGGATCATTCCTAGCAGAGTGCCTAATTCCTGGAAGGGTCTCTTCTGATGGTACAAAGGAGAATTGATGGAGCTACTAAACCTTTCACGATGAATTCCATTAGCAGACTGGTGGCACTGCAGGCGGATATTGCGAGGTTCGAGGCCAAGCTTAGAGGATGTGGAAGCGTGTATCAAGGTGTTGAACGAAGGATTGCTACAATTCAAGACAGAAAAGGAAGTGGTGGCTAAAACAGATGGGAAGATGTTGAATTACATGTTCGACAAGTATATCTAGTATCAGAACAAAAAGAAGACATAAATGTTATAGCTGGCTTGACTTCTTCTATTTTCCGTTCTCGGATGAAATTGTAAAACTTTAAAGTTATTGGTTTTGAAACCATTACTTAAAGTTATGTGGAACAATTCTATTAGTTAAGTGATACATGTGTCACTTAAGGAGAAGTTAGTGGAGGATGATTGTCAAATGTCATCTTTATTTGTTGTTTATATTTGAGTTCGATTGAATTTCTCATTTGTACTCTCTCTACATTCTATAAGTAGAAGAAGAACCTCCGGGTTAATGATCGAATTTGTAAGCAACATCCTTGTGTTCCAAACTTTGTGCTGAAACCCTTGAGAGCCACTTGAAGCAAAGGAATATACAGGAGCAGATTTCTGGAGAACTTTGTGTCACGGTGTATTGTGTTTCTAGCTTTTATATCTTAGATCTTTTAATAAACTTTGTGTTATTTCAGATCTAGATCTAGAGCTACCTTTGCTTATAATTATGTGTTTATATCTATTGGTTTCTTCTATGTGCATGCAATCAACTCTGTTATCTATTGATTGGGATGCACATCTTCCCCATTTCTTCTTTGTGTTTATATAATTCCCTTCTTCTATAAATATTTCCTTTCTTAAACAATTGCTTACTTGCTGCAGAACTATACAACTATGGTTCATGAGTTAAACAGTTAAAGTAAAACCCCATATAAATACTAGCATATTTTAATTGACAAATCTGACATGGGAGCCTCACCGGTAAATGAGGGAGATTTATCTCATGATCGCCTAGGTTTTGTGTTATGCTAAAAATCTAGCCAACGAGACACCTTAGCCCTCTTTTGCGACCACAGACAGCTGACAATTAACCTTGGTAAAACCAAGGTCATGATCTTCAATGGGCTGAAGACTTTAACTTCCATTTCTTCTATAGAGGGGAAGAGATTGAGATCACCAACTCCTACACTTACCTAGGAGTTTTATTTACCGGGCCCCATTTCAGTCTTCGGCCTGCTCTTCAGCCCCGCATCAACAAGGGTTATGGCTCTTTGGTGATCTTGGAGAGACAAAGTGCTTCCACCACCATTTCTAGGACATCTTGTTGAAGATGTCTCTCTCGAGATTCTCTTGTGAGACCCACGGTCCTCTATGGCTCTAAAGTTTGGGGGCCATCCCTACTTGATTTTGATTGGGCTACTATTGAGCGAGTCCAGATCCTCATGCTCAGACGCATCATCAGTGCAAAGAGACAGTTCCACACAATATCCTCTTGGCTGAGTTCGGGGCTCGCCCTTTTAGACTGGAGACTATATTTGGCCTTGTTTCACTTTTACATCGCATCCGGGGACTTTCAGATTCTTACGTAGGCGGGGCGATATCTCTATCTTGCCTACCGTTTCTCTGAGGCCATTACTCTTTCAAACCACAGTGGTCATTCCCGTTGTTGGTACGCCGGAGTCTCACGTCTTCTTGGCTCTTTCGGGATTCAAATGGACCGCCTCCCACCATACAGATACTCTCAGATGCTCCTACCCATCTCCTACCAAGTAAGCAAGATCTGCACAAAATTATTAGAGACGACATTTACAGGCAATTCATCCAACACACTTGGATCAGCCCTCCGAGTGGATTATGTCCTAAGATGGCTTTCTATGTTGCACATTTCCTTGAGGTCAATGATGGGCTTATTAGCCGACCTATGTATATCTCCCAACATTGGTTGCAGCACTTCGCATATCCCTAGGCCAGTTCAAAGTGGGCTCTCATAGACTTTGTGTGGAGGACCACCAGCTGGACTGCTCGGAGAGGATTTGCCACTTTGTTTCCTCCAGGAGGTCGAAATTGAAGAAAACTTCATTTTCAAGTGCCCCATTTACTATGAAATTAGAGGGAGATTCCATTGCATATTTTGGGAGCATCCATCATTTGCGGCTTTCTTCAGGTATTGCTCTCTACCTTCTAAGAGGCTCTTAGGCTTCGAAATGAGACCCTTCAATCTCCTCCCAGACAGGCGGCTACTGACAGATCACATCTTTCTTTACGGTGCACTCGTAGGAGAGAGGCACCAAACGACATCTTGACACTAGCATGGATTCCCAGGTCAGATCCGTCAAGACCCGAGATGCCATCTCCCAGTTCAAAGGTTTTCGTGATCGCACTCAGTCAAGGCCTCCCCCCCATGGATCACGATCACCCGGAGACTACAAAGCAAGCTCGTCTTGCTCGTCCTTCTCTAGAACACCGACATTCTAGACTCTCCACAATTTCAGCTACCGGACATAAACACATTGTCGGCTACTTCCAATCAGCCTCGAGATCTTAGGTGTTAGTGTCGGAGATGGGGCTTATTTTGTCCCCCCTCCTTTGGTTCGATCTATCTACACTCTCGTGGCCATTATGTGCCTTGCTTCTCCTTCCTTCTTGTTTTCTCTTCTCTTCTCACTTATTGTTCGGATGACCCTCTGAGTCTCCCCTGTTGGTTCTTTTAGCTTTGTCTATACGGTCCCATTGACATACATTTGTGGTCATTCATTGGACATTAATATAATTATCTTATCTTATCTTTATCTCCCTCAAGAGACATCAATCCCAAGCTTCTAAGAATTACCCAAACCCTTCTCGGGGTTACTGCGTAATAAGACTTTCAATATCCCAATCAAAGATTTTCTCAAAATTACCCTCCAAGAAAACCGCCAAATGCTAGTCCACG
This sequence comes from Taxus wallichiana var. yunnanensis, assembly GCA_018340775.1. Classification (NCBI taxonomy): domain Eukaryota; kingdom Viridiplantae; phylum Streptophyta; class Pinopsida; order Cupressales; family Taxaceae; genus Taxus; species Taxus wallichiana. The sequence continues at coordinate 995,640,638 of CM031242.1, read as the reverse complement.
GCCTCTCTCATCTTCCTAACTTAAGCAAAGCCATTGTTCTAGTTCAGAATAACATGGCCAAAGGTTTTGAATGGTGTTATCCTTGTGATCAACCCCATAATCAATACACATGTGAGGTGGAATGAACTCCTTGTGGGAAAAATATCGATGGTACAAACCCCATACTACTAAAGCGGAGAACAAACCGCGACTCCTTACGTAAGCAATGCAAATGAGGTTCAAGAGTCTCCTCCTGAGCCTAATTTCATGTTCTTTGGACTGAAGAATTATGTGCAACTAATCAAGTCGCGGGAAGCTCAGATAGGCAGCAACTTCATGTGGCGGGTCATACAAGATCTAAGAAGCGGAAAATGGATGTAAGGTCTCCTCCTCTTATTTCTCTAGTTCCATGTGACACTTCCAAGCTTTCCGCGGACTTAAGCAAGAATTTGTCTCCAATTTTCTATGGGTCACCCAAAAGCCGCATAACAAACAAGTTCCACAAAACATGCCAAATCCACCAATCAAAGAACATCCCACTCCCTCATTGCGAGAAAACCACAAGCATTCCCTCGACATTATGGAGTAGATGAAAAAGACAAATCTTAATGTCACAATGTGGGATGCCTTGTCTATCCCATCTCAAAGGGATCTTTGCAAGAAGCATTGAAGCAGCTTCCACCTTTAGAACCCGTCATGCACAAAGCAAACTCGCCGTGCGTCATTTGTCAACAAAAGAGGAACATGTAAGTTCAATTATCAAACCTCCTCCTTTCTACATGTCTCTCATAATTGGAAAGCACCTTGTTCATAATTGCATGATAGATTCAAGTGCTAGTACTTTAGTCATGCCAAAGAAGATAGTAGATATCTTGGGGATTGAGTACAATCTAACCTCTAAGGGCGTCTTGCGACTTAATAAATCAACAACGCAAGTCTTGGGTATAGTAAAAATCTTCAATTAACTTTGCATGCTTGTCCACCATTACTTGCCCTTTGCCTCTCCAGAGATTTCATAGCTAAGGTGGGCGGATATCTTTCTTCGGTCTGGTCTCATATGCTCCTCGAGACAAGGTAGGGAGCTAGATTTACAATTAAAGTTGAACCTATTTCAGCTTATCATGTGGAAGTTCATGATCCTAGTTCCATCAATGCAAATTGTATGATCCAAGGAGAAACAAGCAATGATCCTGAACCTGCAGAAACAATGCATTCATCAATTTCAGTTCCTAATCTTATGCTTGATGAATGGGCCAAGGAGCACTATGAATTCAACCCCCTACGACACATGATTTTGCAAACTGGTCTAGGCACCTTTGCATCCATGAAGAAGAATTCACAACAACCGCGCCGCACAAAGAAAATGATGATGCTTCTAGTTTGTGGGTAATGTATTTTGATGGTTCCAAAAGCGAGAAATGGAGTCAGGCAGGTGTAGTTCTTGTTTCCCAAGAAACAAGAAATTCACTCATAGAATCCAATTTGCATGCTCAAACAATGTGGCAGAATATGAGGCATTGGTCCATGGTTTGCTAATTGTTGAAAGGAAACAAATCAAATTTTTGCAGGTATTTGGGGATACCGAATTGGTTATCAATCAAGTCGAGGAGGCAGATGTGCGGCTAAGAACAAGCTTTTGAGAGTTTATAGGCACTTGGGTTTGGGATTTCATTGAAAGCTTAAAAGCTATCAATCTTCTAGTGGTGCCGTGAAAACAAAATGAGGCGGATCAAATGGCGACCCTTGGTTCCCAATTCTCTCTCAACAAAGGGTCTTATTCAAGGAAAACAACATGTCAAAATGATTGTAAGACCATCCATTCCTAATAATGATGTCAACTAGCAAGTTTTTGAGAATGATGAGCAGATTGTTCAATTCATTAAAAATGAAATTGAATTCTCTCAATTTGTAACCAGCGTTGCAACATAGCTATAGCAAATGCAGATCATTCAATTGTGGACAAATAAGCTAATAATTTGGTCCGAGCTTTACAAAAGAATATAACAATTCTCCGTATATTTCTTCTTTTCAAAAAATATATTCGAGAGAACATTACGAGAGGCTGATATATAGCCAAAATAATAGTAAAACTAATTCCTATAAAATGGGAAGAAATACTAACAAGTAACATGCATATAGATTGTTTGTTATAACAATACATACTACTAACAATACTACTAGCAATAAACTATTTACGTGAGTTTGGTTTAACAACCAAATCACACTCAAATAACAATATGAGTTGTAATAACAACTCAATTACATCACATTATAATCTAACTCTCACAATAATAATGTGAGCACTATAGTATTTCCCAACATTCCCCTCTAGTGCGAACATGGGAGAAAAACAATCGCACTTCCTTTCGCAACGTGCCACCCATGCGTGCTCATGATCTCGGATGGTTTTTCGGGACAACAAGGATGGTTTACAGACAACCACCCTCAACAAAGGATGGTTTTACAGACAACCAACAACCCAAACATCATTATGTTGCTTTTCCTTGTGCTTTGTCATGTATCCACTATGTTTTTCCTTCAGGGAATTATGTAGGAAACACTGCTCACTGAATACAAATCTGAAAAGAGGGAAAAGTGAAAATGGAACATTGAGACCATGTTCCCCCCCTCAATGTGAACATTTCACTTATTCAACACAAAATAGGAACTCTGAAATCATATTGCACACAACAAACTGCAACTCTGAAATAAAAAGCAAACTCACTCACACACACACACACACACACACACACACACACACACACAGTCCACAACTTTGTGCGGCCCCATCATTGGTGACTGACGAGAGATCGTTGATCGACCTCCAGCCTCCGATGCCTCCATCCTCCAGTAACATGCTGCTAGCTCAGCTAAATTTGACTTGGATGTTCAATAGTCTCCACATTGTGATTATTCTTCTCTCCCTTAGCAATGTGAAACATTTTATTTTCCAGACGTCGGGTAACACCGAAAGTGAGTCCATGTGGCAAATTTTTTATTTTCCAAACTTTTGACTACAATAACAAATAATGACTTATGAAATTTGACTCTAGGATGTAATACTACAAATGTTACTATGACATAACAACTCTGACTTACAGTGACATTACGACGTAATTTTCACAATACTATTATGACAATTTAAACTTTATACTTCACAATAAAGACTTAAATATAAATAAACGACTAGAGATTTGACTCTTATATTAAACAACTATTGACACATGATTGACATACTTTGACTAAAATAAAAAGATCTTACTAATCACCAAACTAGATTAAAGACACTAAATATACAGCTTTGGAGCAACCACGTGACACACTATTGACCACATTATAGAGATCACAACGGAGAATCAATAATAAAATAGACGTAGTCTATACTTTGCATACTCAATAATGGGGTTGAGCATTTAACGTTTTGACCATGACGTGTGTTGATGTGGCTTGGATAAGACTGACAAAGACTGCCCTTTGCATGATACGACTTATAGAGGCAATTTACCATGAACATAACATAAACTCTCACACCTTTCCTTTGTCTTGTCTCCACGGGGTGGAGATGCACATAGCCGTTGATAACTACAAACGCAATAGACAGATTGCACCATGCATACAAAACAAAATGAAAGATTTTGGATGGTCAACTCAACGAACTCGACAATTTGGACGGATCTCTGGCTAATATTTAGTGGATCAGATGTAACCCGCTACCTCTGTAATGAAAGCTATATATCTGCAGTCAATTCCGTGTTGGAGGCGAGTGAATGACTGTCTCTGAGCGTGAAGCTAAGCTAAATGCTTGGATCGAATCCCAAATGATGGAGAAAAATACTGCCCGAAATGGAAGTTGATCTCCACAGATCTGTAATATATCTCTCATCGAACTGCACAATAAGAAAGAAGATTGCGTTTGGTAAGCAAGTCACCACGTAAAATAGATATCAAACTCCAATTGGCAAGACTGCTCAACAGATCCAGCTAATAGTTTGAGCCGCCAGTTTTGACTTTGATAAGAGTGATGTGGCAAGTGATCCTCCCACCAATCACGAATGAAGCCGAGCAGTCAGATGAGCATTGGATGCTTCAGTTTGTCTTTCCTATATAAACTGTACTGTCAACAATCCTTAGCTCAATATAGATGCGCACGCAGAGACTAAAAAATTGAAAGGATTACCATCACTTTACCACAGAAGCATACAAATTCTTGAAGGGACTCTCATTTTATCCCGCTCTGATACCAAATAACAATTTGGTCTGAGCTTTGCACAGGACTATAACAATTCTCCGTATATTTCTTCTATTCAAAAAATCTATTCAGAGAACATTACAGAGGCTGATATATAGCCAAAATAATAGTAAAACTACTTCCTATAAAATAGGAAGAAATACTAACAAGTAACATGCATATAGATTGTTTGTTATAACAATATATATGGCCAACAATACTACTAGCAATAAACTATTTACGTGAGTTTGGTTTAACAACCAAATCATGCCCAAATAACAAATGAGTCGTAATAACAACTCAATTACATCACATTATAATCTAACTTACAATAATAATGTGAGCACTAATATTTCCCAACATAAGCCACCCAAAGGATTGATCACCCTTAAAGGCATATTTAACTCTGATGACGAGATCAAAGGGCAACACAGAAGCATGTCCACAGGCCAAGAAGATTGCAAATCAATCTCCATTTCACAAGGAAAGAGCTTCTGTTGGGAAGGGTATGTACTATTGATGAAGAACAAGCTTTTATTTCTCCCTGTCATAACTATAACGGTGTATTCTCGTGGAATTATGAGATCCTAAAGGTTTCGACGCCAACATTGCTCAACATGTTATTGATCTGACCCCGCTTCTAAGTGGAGTTAGACAAAAACAAAGGCATGTGAACCCCAGAATTGAACCCCTAATGAGGAATGAGTTATCTAAACTCATTGAATCAAAAATAATATTTCCTATCAAATACTCCTCTTGGGTGGCCAATTTGGTTCCAATCAAAAGAAGAGTGGAAAGGTAAGGCTTTGTGTGGATTTCAGGGACTTGAACAAAGCTTCATTGAAGGATCATCGTCCTCTGCCATCCATGGAACAGATTCTTCAAACAATGGCAGGATCGAAAGGTTCTCTATGCTTGATGGTTATTCAAGTTTTAATCAAATAAAGATCAGAGAAAAGGATCAATACAAAACCGCATTCACAACCAAATGGGGAACATGTGCATATCAAAAATGTTTTTTGGTTTGTCGAATACGGGTGCCACTTTTCAAAAAGCAATGGACATTGCTTTCTGCAAAACTCATCAATCAATTTGTCCTTGTTTACTTGGACGACATCATGGTCTTCTCAAAATAGGGTCAACAACACATGGAGCATTTGGAGCAAGTGTTCGAGAGATGCAAAGAATTTGGAGTATCATTGAACCCCATGAAATGCATTTTTGCAGTTTCAGGGTAAGCTATTGGGTCATGTTCTCTCAAAGAATGGAATTACAATTGACTTTGAAAGAATCTACTATCCTCTCCCTCTCACTACCAACTCACAAAAGTGCTCTCCAGTCCTTCCTTGGCAAGATCAACTTTGTTAGGAAATTCGTCCCTAACTTTGCAGGGTTAGTCAAACCCATCACTTTGATGTTGAGGAAAGACACAACTTTCAAGTGGACCACGGAAAGAAAAGAAATCTTGACAAGATCAAAGCCACAATTGCTCAAGTGCCAACACTTATCAATCTAGATTTCACAAAGGATTTCATCCTTTATGCTTATGGCATGAGATCTCAGCATAGTCACAGTCCTTACTCTAAAGAACAATAAAGGTTTGGAGCAACCTGTGGCTTTCTTTAGCCAAACATTAAAAGACTTCGAACTCAAATATAGTCATTTACAAAAATAGGTTTTCTCCATCTTGCGGGCTCTCAAGAAATTCAAGCCTATGATAGTTGCCAACCACATCAAAAAGCTAGTCTCACACCTCAGTGTGAGAGATTTCATTATGGGGGTGGAAATCAGTGAAAAGAGAGCTGGATGGGTGACCAAAATTATGGAGTTCGATATAACCATCGAGGCCGAAAAGTTGGTTAGAGGTAGCGTCTTATGTGAGCAGATTGCCTTGAACACTCAAGACGGTCATGAAGAAACTTCTTTCTTCATGGATGAAGAACAAGAACAAACAATTGAAGATCAACGGGATATGCGAGATACTCGATGGGAGAACCCGCACAATGATGTGGCGGCCCACAAGACAAAGAAGCTCAACATGAAGACATTTCTAGCAATTAGTGGTTATCCTCCTAGTTTCAGCAAAGTAAAGAGAACACACCTCAAGTTATAATCAATTCCTTATGTTTTAATTGATGGCATTCTTTTCAAAAGGAATATTGATGGTGTCTTGCTAAGGTGCATTGAGGGAGAACAAATAGATAAAGTCTTGGCAGAATTTCATGATGGTTCCTCTGGTGAACATTTCTCAACCAAGGCTACAAAACAATGAAAATCTTCGAGAGGGTTATTTTTGGCCCACATTATTTTTGAGATGCACATCAATGGGTCAAAAATGCAAGGAATGTGCCTTCTTCACTAGTAAGAAGGTGGCAGCCCTTCCCCTTCACCCTATTCAGGTGGATCAACCATTTTTTATGGGGACTTGAATTCATTAGCATGATCAATCCTCCTTCAAGTGCAAGTCACAAATGGGTCCTAACAACAACAGATTACTTTACCACATGGATGAAGTTCTACCACTCAAGGAGGAAATTGAATCAGTCATCCTTGATTTCTTGGAGGACATTGCAACAAGGTTTGGGGTTCCCAAACTATCATTTCTGATAATGCTAAGGCATTTTGGGATCTAAAATATCTGATTGGACTCTTAGAAATGGAGTATACTTGAAGAATTCCTCAATTATTACCACAAGGTAATGGTTTGGTGGAATCAACTAATAAGAACTGATCAGAATCATGAAGAGGACTATGTAGATCAATCAAAGACAATGGCACACTAAAGTAAAGAATGCTCTTTGGGCTAACAAGATCACTCAAAAGAAAGGAATTGACAATTCACCATTTGTCTTGGCATATGGCAGAGAGGCTAGGCTCCCATTGTCACTTGAATTACCTTCATTAGAGCTAGCTCAACAGTTGGAATTTGAGGGTGTAGATCAAAGAGAAATCAGAATGGCAGAATTGGTTGAACTTGAAGAATTGGGGCAATCTATCATGGATAGGTTGGAGAAGCACCAGAAATCTTCTAAGCAATGATTTGACAAAAAAAGCCAAGCCGCAGATTTTCAAAGTAGAAGATTTGGTCCTTAAGTGGGATGCAAATAGAGCCAAACCAGGATGGCACTCTAAGTTTGATGCACTTTGGAGTGGGCCATATATTATCACTTGCTTGCAAAGAGGCCAACTCTTTTGAGTTGTCCAATCTTGATGGAGAGGTTAGTCAATCCCAATCAATGGGATTTATTTAAACAATCTCGTTAATCTATTCCATTGCATCTTGTAAATACTTGTGTTTTGTGTTGTTGGAGGTTCCCTCCTTTTGTTGTTGGGTTTCCTCGTTTCGTTGTGTTGATCACCGGTTGAGTGCCTTTTTCCTCATCTTTGTGATCCCCTTCATTTGTAATAAGTGTTTTGCACTCTTTGCATGTTTCATTTGAAACATGTATGATCTTCTCTTTTGTACATAAGTTTTGGGCCACTTGCAGTCATATGTGGATCATCTCAAAGTCGGTCTCATGTCGGGAATCAATTAGTTGAAGTGCACTTGAATAACTTTTGGAACTCCACATATCAGTTGGTCTAGTGTAAGTTCATGTGGATTCAAGAGACAAGTTCTCAAGAATGAAATCAATTTTCTTCAAAGATGAACGTGACTCCATGCCCAATGGATGCTTCAAGGCAGTTGGTCTTCATCATCTAGTAGTGCAGATGTCCCCTAAAAGTCGCCAAACTATTGTCCAAAATTACACCCTTGTAATTTTGAACAACTTATCTAAAGGACTTAACCATTTGTGTGCTCTAGAAATGTTGCAAAGAACTAGTCAGTCTAGCACGAAATGCGGGAACTTAGTGTTTTGTGGGTTCACCGACCCACAAACAAAAAAAAAAGAGGAATGCTGGGGACTTAAGCAAAAAAATGATAAAATTTATTGTTTGGACATCTTTGAATATTTTATAACACTAAGAAGATGACTCCCTAGCAGATTAAATCGGATAGAGTACCGTAGAGTTGTTCGTGGCAAGATCAAGGAAAATCGGCTAAGGTCAAAAGCCACTAAACACTTGTTTAGTGTTCCGAGCATTCACCAAATTTTAGTGTCCCGGGTTTTCTCACAAAACGAAAGGAAATAGCCACGGATCAAGGACTTATACCCTCGCACGTGGCGTGGAAGATTGTTGCTCATCAAGGCAATTGGAGAAAGTATGAAGGTCGGTGAGATAAGAAAATGTGAAAAGCCACACAACACTTTGTAAAAAACACTAGAAATCTCATAAGCAAGTGTCAAACGAGAACCCAGAGAGCCAACCACTCCAACTACCAAAATTTAGTGAAGGATGGCGTTGTTCGAGCATTCTAATGGCATGCGATAGACTCAAGGAGTCGTGTTATGGTCATTGGTTGTATTTGGAGGCATCCATGCATGTACCATACAAGCAACCCCTATGAAATTCATGGCGCCCACATTCACTCAATGTATTTCAAAGGCATTCGGTTCGGCTCAGCAATCCTTTTCCCTCTCTTTTTTCTCTTACTTCAAGTCACAAGTTCTATAAATGTAAGTGCTTATGCACTTTGAAATGATTCTTCTCCCTCTTTCCTTATCAATTTTTGAGCTCTTCCTTGTGAAACTCGAAATTTCATGTTGTCGATCTCTGTAATTCGCAATGGCGTTTTCTTGCCTTGCTCTATATGTAAACTTCTGAAAAATGATTAATGCAAGTATGGCTTTCTTCCTCCTTCAAACACTTTTGGTTGTGATGTGAATGCTTTGCTCTTTTGCATGTTTCATGTTCTTATGTTCCTCTGCATCCGAATCGAATGCATTTTCGCAACCCCTGACCTTTGCATTCTTGCATCTACGCATCATCTGGATTTAGGAAAAGTTCCACCTTCTTTTGGTGCTATCACCGCCCCTTAGCGTAGGATTTTATTTCATGCATCTCTCCCTGGTCCCTTGAAGTTGTTAAAATAAGATTTAGCTTAGGATAGTCTTAGCAATAGAAGTAGATTGCGTTGTGCGGGTTTTCACGAATCCACGTAACAAGGAAGTCAGCCTTCTCTGGAGGTTGATCTCACGTTTACAACACCCACATTGCAAAGATCATCCCATGTTGCCTAAAAATACTGAATCCGAGTGATTTAGGGCAGGGTGCAATTTTGAGCTCCAACACTACCCTAACGAACTACTTTGAAGTTGGTTGGGTGTGCGTCAGCATCAATCATTATGCTGCAATCACGTTACATTTTTCTACAAACCATGGTTTTATATCAGTTGAATTATTATTATGAATGTGTATCGAATGCTTTGCATTTTCAAGTCCAAGGATTGGCGGTGATGATGAAGTGTATTTGTTAGGGTTCCTTTTGATCTTTTTTTGATGTCTACAATTCAATGGCCAGCACCATGTCTGTAAAAGTTTCTTATGTAGAAGCAAAAAGATTTATCAATATTATCATAAAAATTCAGATTGTTTACACTTTAGAGTTCAGCCATACTCTGGTTTCATTATAAAACATCCGGCTACGGTTTCATGGCAGGGCTTAAAACAAAACCCGGTAACAGAAATCAGGGTTCAATAATAAACACTGCTGAAAAGTGAAAACCCATAATAGAACACTAGTCAAATCAGGAAATAGATAAAGGTTCCAAGAAGCACACAAATCGAATGGCAGATTTAAAAGGCCATAGTTACCTACAACTCCAAGGCGACAAGATGGGGTTTCGGGACAAAAAAATTCAAATTCTAAAAGTAATATATAAAATTTATATATATTACAAATATAACAAGAATAAACTAAGATTTAAAGCTGAAAGCCCGAAGGTTGAAACCATTAATCCAATTATTCATAACATACACCAAAATGCTATATTTAATATGCATCTTTCAATGTTTTATATTGCGTCATTGACATCAACATAGAAATAAGAATCAAGATACATTGATACTAGATAGTGATACAATGATACTAGATAGCAATACAATGATACTAGCATACCATCTTAAAAAAATCTATGTAAAATATGTTGAGAGGTATCATTCTCGAGGCGCCTATATTAAATTTAAGACATAGGTGGAATAGGCGCCTCGAGAATGATATCTCGTGGCATATTTTACATAATTTTTTTACGATATAGGTATGCTAGTTATATTTAAGATATATATTTCACTATAGGTATTATAGACATATATAATATATTTAAATATAGAAAAAAAAAAAAACCAATCAAATGTTACCGCACTTAATTACAAAATGAATATATACCAATACGAATTCAAGTATTTTAAAAATGCAATATTCATATCAATTATACATAATAATAAAATCATTCAAACTAACGGTCATTTTTTCAAAATTTAAAATGTGCAACGGTTAATCGGCCTCCCCCAAAGTTTGGCAGGAGGAGGTGGATGCGGGCCACTGGTGCAGCCGGAAGCGTTGCGAGAATCGCCTAGGGCCCAGATTATCGAAGATTTTCATGTTCCCAATGCTAATCCCTTAAGCGACTCGCCTGTCGCGATCCGCCGGAGCAGATTATGTCTCCATCTCTCTAGTGGATTGGTATTGGATCGGGTGCCCAACTCACCCTTCTCGGCGAAAGAGCTATTTTTGCTAAATTTGTGGGTCGTCGTCTCTCGGTTGAAGGAATCTGCAACCAAAAGTGCGTCACGCAAGAGGGCGAGTGGTCTCCGCATTCGTTTCCTAGAGAGGGTTTTTTTCTCGTTATCCTCCGAAGTTTAGCACAGAGGGACGACACCCTGGAGAGGAAAGACTTTCTCTTCACTGACTCGAGTCTGCATATTCATGAGTGGTCTGCTCATTTCGATCCGGCTCAAGCGGAAATGGATGGTTTACATGTTTGGATCAGACTGTATTCTCTACCTAGTGAATTTTGGTCCTCCTCCATTCTCTCTAAAATATGCTCCAGCTTAGGCCATGTAGTGCGTATAGACCCTATTACTTTGGAAGGTACTCTTTCTTCCTTTGCCAGGATTTGCATCTCTATCGATCCCTCCATTAAACTAAAGGATTTCATAGTCATATCCACCCCCGGGACAATGGGTTTAGAAAGTGGATTATGAGGCAGTTTCTGATAGCTGCTTCAAATGTAAGCAGCAGCTAGGGCATTTGCAAAAATCTTGTAAAAATCCTCCGTTTCCATGTTGTAGCTTGGAGGAAAAAGATTTCATCGTCCTCTGTCTCCAACTCTATTGTTCCTCCTTCATCCGGGTTAGATCCCATTAAGGTTGTTGACCTCCCCATGTCGAACCTGTGACTGAGCCTCTCGTGCTTGATACGAGCACAATCTCCTTGTTAAAGAAAGCAGGCGTCAGTAGTTCAGATTCTACTAGGATTCTTTCTCTTTTCCAAGAAGGTATCGCATTGGGCCTTGGTGCTGATGCTACCTCCCTGGAAAAATGGGTAAATGAGAAGGACGAGGTGCTTCAATCCATCAACGGTTCATCCGAGGATTTCATTAATAGCCCGGACAATGCTCTCATCGATCCCTCTTTGGCCAACTTGCAGCAAAGTTCAATCCTGCCGACTCCTGCCATTCTAAACATGGACAGGGGGCCGAAAGCTCATCCTGGTCGACCCTCCAGAAACATCCTTTCTCTCAAAGACATTGCAGCAGGTAAGCAGCTCCAGCTTCGTTCCTTTTTTCCATCCTCAAGTAGGAGAGGCGGGTCCTCTCTGAAGATCCAATGATCCTTTTCTCTTGGAATGTTAGGGGTCTGAATGCCCCTAACAAAACAGATCTGTTGAGACGCTATGCTCTCGATTCTAAAGCTTTCTTATGTCTTATTCAAGAAACTAAGATGTCTTCTAAGGAATGTAAGTCCGGCTGGTTTCGTAAGTGGAAAGGTTGGGAAGGTTGCTTCTCGGACTCTCTTGGTGCCTCTGGCGGCCTAGGAGTTCTATGGAATTCCAATTTTTGTCGTCTCGAGCCTTTATTGGTCGACCCCAATTTCATTTGGTGTAAAGTTTTCATCAAACATTCTGATGTGTCCTTCTTTCTTTGTAATGCTTACGGTCCTAACACTCCATTAAAAAAAAGGAGCTTTGGTCGAAGATTCAGACAATCCTTGATTCTGTCAGAACTTCAAGACAATAGTGGGGGGATTTCAATGCTACCCTCTCTGATAAAGATAAAAGAGGGGGAATTCAATGGCAGCCTCGATCTCAAGTGGACTTCACCTCTTTTGTTGCCTCCGCCAAGTTAATTGATTTGGAACCCAGCTCTAGGTGGTTTACCTAGAACAATTGGCGTATTGGGTTTAGTTCTATGGCGGTTCATTTGGATCGTTTTCTAGTCTCCGAAGATTGGCTACAACACAACTTTCTCATCAAATGCTCTGTTCTTCCTCTTTCGATCGATCACTTTCCTGTCTCTCTCAACATTTCTTTTGACATCCCGCCGCATCGTTCTCCTTTCAAATTTGAGTCCATGTGGTTGCAGGACCCTTCTCTTAGGCCTCTGATTAACACTTGGTGGGATTCCTTCGAGGTGGAAGGGACTTGGATGTTCAAACTTTCTAAGAAGCTTTCTCTGTTAAAAGACAAATTGTTGGAATGGAATGTTTCCTGTTTCAAAAATATTTTTCAAGAAAAACAGAGAGTTGAGAATGCTTTGCGTCTTCTAAATGAATCGGTTTTCTCCAGAGGTATGTTTCAGGAAGATTTCATCAATGAAAAATCTCTACTTAGTGAGCTCGGTGATCTTTTGCTTAAAGAAGAAATTCATTGGAGACAGAAATCTCGTGAAATTTGGCTAGCCGATGGGGACAAGAATACCAAATTCTTCCATGCTTCTATCAAAGCTAGAAGAAATGTCAATTATATCTCCTCACTGAAGTTAGCTGATGATTCGGTGTTGTCTTCTCAATCTCTGATTAAATCAGAGACGATGTTGTTTTTTCAAAAGCTTCTGAATGGTGATGAAGCCTCTCCTCTGGTGGAACAACATACTTTCTTTGATCAGATTCCTAATTTAGTGATGATATTGACAACACTAAACTTCTCTCTCCTTTTTCTAAGGATGAAGTTCGCAGGATCGTTTTCTCTATGCAAAGGGATAAAGCGCCCGGTCCGGATGGTTTTCTACCTCATTTTTCCAAGACTTCTGGGATGTCATTGGGGATACCGTCGGCATTCCGTGGAGGAATCTAGATGTTCAGGCAAGCTCCTTGGTGCTCTCAATCACACTTTTATTTGCTTGTTCCCCAAAAAGGCGCAAGCAGTCTCTCTTGATGATTTCAGGCCGATCTCCCTTTGCAATACGTCTTATAAAATTATTTCAAAGGCTATAGCGTCAAGGATGAGTGTTCTTCTTCATAAGCTTGTTGCGCAGGAACAAAGCGGTTTCATCCCAGGAAGATCTATTGCTGATGGTATAATCATTTCCCATGAAATGATTCACACTCTTCACTCCTCCAACCGCTCTGGTATGATGATTAAATTGGATTTCAGCAAAGCTTATGATCGTATTAATTGGAGATTCCTTTGCAAATCCCTTCAAGCTATGGGCTTTGGCAAGCATTTTTGTAATTGGATCTTCAATTGTATTTCTTCACCTCGGTTTTCAATTCTGGTTAATGGTTGGTGAAGGTTTCTTCAGTAGTAGTAGAGGTCTAAGGCAAGGTGATCCTCTTTCCTCCTTTCTTTTCATCCTAGTTGCGAGGCTCTTAGTCGTAGTATCAAAGCTGCTCTTCAAGTCGGGGAGCTCAAGGGTTTTCGGCTGACCTCAACCTTCCCCCTTTCGCACCAACAATTCGCCGACGATACTTTCCTTTTCGGTCAAGCATCCATCCGGAAGCCCATTGCCTTTCCTTCTTCTATGGAATCCTACTCGTCGGACCTCAAAGCTAGGTAATCAACTATCACAAATCTATTATTTTCTTCTTCAATGTCACTCCCGGATCTGCAGGGCAGGATTAAGGCAATTTTAGGCTTTGCGGTGGGTTCCCTCCCCCATAAATATTTGGGGATCCCTCTCTTTTTCTGGTAATGGTAAAGTGAATCTTTGGGACGGGCTTCTCAACTCTTTGTCGGCAAGATTACTTTCGTGGAAAGGAAAATGGTTGTCCTTGGCTGGTCATGCTCTCCTGATCAACTCAGTCCTCCTGGCCCTTCCAATTTATATGTTGTCAGTCTTGATGATTCCTAAGACTGTCTTGCACAAAATTGAGAAATTAGTCAGAACCTTCCTTTGGCAAGGGAATAATGAAGAGAGAAAATTCCATTTGGTGAAGTGGGAGACTGTCAAGCTTCCCAAATCTCTTGGCGGCCTGGGCATTTTAGATTTGGCTCTTCAGAATCTGGCCCTCGGTGCCAAACTTGTTTGGAATTTTATCACTGATTCTAAGCGGTTGGCATTTCAAGTTCTTTCACATAAATATCTTGAGGCGGGTCGACCTGAGCTCCTACTCTCCAGCATAGAGCTCCCAAAGGCTCTCATATATGGAACTTTTTATGCAATTGCAAATCCTTGATCGCTGACTCGGTCTCCGGCAAATCAACAATGGTCAATTAGCCGCCTTTTGGGAGGACAGCTGGAATGGGTCTCACCCGCTTAACCTTATTCCCAATCTTAACAGAGTTATGAATGCCACCAGTGTTTCATGGGGCACTAAAGTAGCTGATTTTGGTCGTAGCATCCGAATGGCTCACCATCCTGGCAATGGAAAAATCTTTCGACCATTGGTGCCTCCCTCCAAGAATCTTCTACTCTTTCTGAAGCCCTTCGGGCCAGGCATGTTCATTTCAATGAAGGAGAAGATAATCGATATGGCTCAGTGATAATACTCAGGCAATTATACGGTGAAAGCCGGTTATGCTCATCTCATTTCTCAGTCGAGTTTGGGTTCTCCTACCCCTTTGGTTGTTGGCACCCTAGTCTCTTGCCTAAGGTGGCTATCTTTGGTTGGCTGGTTCTTAAAAAGAAAGTTCTTACTCAGGCGAGGAGAAGAACTTGGGGTTATGTCGGTCCCTCCAAATGTGTGCTCTGTGGTGAAGCCGAGGAAGATCAGGATCATCTGTTCCTCTTTTGTTCTTTCGCTTCCAACTGTTGGCACTGGCTTCTTTCCAAATTGAATCTTGTTTGGGCCCCCTGTAATAATATTGTTGATACGCTCCTTTCCTGGCCTAGGTGTGGTAAAGGTAGTTCTCTCAGTTCCATTTGGCTCATTGCTCCTTTCTTCCTTATCTGGCACATTTGGTGGGAGCGTAATCTTCGTTTTTTTAGGGAGCAATCTGTTGAGCTCCCTGTTTTTCTAAATAAGTTGGAAGTGGCCATCTCTGAAAATGTCAGCAAAAACAGTCTCTCGAACCCCACTTTCTCTTCTAGAGATGCGACTATCAGAAAATCTTGGCCTCTCATCAAACTCCCCAGTCCTGGTTCAATCATCAAGAAAGGTCTTTCCCAAGTTGAGAAATTAATTAGAAGAAAAAGGGCCAAATGGCGTCCTCCCCCTATGGGCATGTGGAAACTGAACTTTGATGGGGCCTCTAGGGGTAACCCTAGTAAATCAAGTGTTGGATGCATTATCAAGAGTGATTCTGGCACTCTCATCTCCGCTGGTTCCTTCCTATTCTGGACTTCCTGCATTTGGCCGAAGCTCAAGCTCTTCTAGAAGGTGTCAAACTGGTTGTTCATCTTGGATGTGAAACTCTTTTCATTGAAGGTGATTCCCAAATCATTATACACGCAATCTCTCGTGGGTCTTCCCCCTCTTGGAAATTAAACCCCTTCATCTCCAACATTCTCTTTTGGTTAGGCAAATTACGCACATGGCACATCAATCACATTTTTCGTGAAGCTAACCGAGCAGCGGATCTTCTCGCCAATTATGCCATTGATTACCCTGCCACCACCGTCATTTCGGGACACGCAAAAGCATGGCTTGGCCTCTCCAACATCTTATCACACGAGCTGTAGGGTACTCGATCTGCAGCATGGATTTGCTCTTCCGCGCGTGTAATGCCTCTTTTAGGCGAGGGTGCAGGCTGGTGGTGGTTTCTTGCCCGTTACCAGTAATCGCGTGCGCATTGCTTGTTAGCCTGCTTTCTTTGTTCATGGCGTTCTTAGGCTTTCCATTCGCTTTTCTCATGAGCTCTGTTCCGAAAGAATCTTCTCCCTTTGATATTGATAAGGACCGCCTCTCGAAATCTTTCGCTACTCCTCTCACGAGGAAGCTGAAGCAATTGAAACTATTTTGGGCGATGCTTATCGCTTCCGGTCTCGGCGTGCCCGTTCCAATTCAGAGATTGCCTCGGCCTTTGTTTCTTTTTGTTTGTTGTTGCATTGGGACACTATTGTGGTTGAGTTCGTTGTGCGAACGATGAGATTTACCCTACTTACAGAGTTGGTCTCCGCGATGAATTGACTGATTTCTCCCTCCCTGATCCTCTCCTGTGGGTCGATGAGGTGGATGAGCTCGCTTATAGGGTCTAGTCGCACGTTTAATGGTTGTGCGGACAATATAGAGACCTCCTTCGTTACGCTCAGAATGCTTAGTCCCTGTTTTCGGCGGGTCGTCTTGACCACAGGCTCCTCCCCGAAGTGCATGTTGATGAAGCTCGGTATCCTATTCAAGTTCGCGGTGAAAAATGGCAGGAACTTAAAGACAGGGCTACTGGTGCCTTCCACCTCCTTCTGCGGGAGGCCAACAGGCGTGCGGGTTCCCAGATCGGCTGACTTCTCGACTTTTGGCATTGTTTCCTGGTTCGCATGATGTTTGTTTTGTTCTTGCGTTTTGGTGCTTCCTTTTCTCTTCTTCCTCTTGTTTATTTCTGTGTTTCTCTTCTTCTTCTTTTACCCCCTCCTTTCTTCTTTTGTTCCTCGTCATCCTCTCCTAAATTGTATGGTTGGGGCCTAACCCTCCGGTTCATAGCTCCGGTCAAAAGCATTTATTAATTAAAATAAATAAAATAAAATCATTCAAACATGAAAAACTAAAAATTAATTAATTAATATATCACTATATATTAAATATTCAAAAAAATGTGTTCATACAAATACTAATATCACTTGCATATTTTAAAAAAGATTATTTACATTAGAATAGGTAATAAAATCAAACAATAACAAAGTTTTCATACAATATATAATATATTAAATCATAAAATTACATCAAATAATTAATTAAAATTATAAAATAGAAAGTATAAAATAAAAAACAAAACTTAGCGGAACATGAAAAAACTTACGCACTTAATTTTGAAAATAATATTTACAACATTTAATTTCAAAAATAAAAACCTTTACATAATATATAATTTAATGTAATAAATAATAATAAAAAACTTTACCCCATTTAATGAATATCAAATGTATTTATCATAGTAAAAAAGTTAACCCACTTAATTTTGAAAATGAAAAAGTTAGCGCACTTAATTTTGAAAATAATATTTACAGCATTTAATTTCGATTTATCATGAATGATTTGGGAACGCTAAAGTTGGGAAACCCTAAATTTAAAAAATATTTTAAGATAAAAAAATAAAACTTCCTGAACAAATATCCTCAAAATGATTTGGAAACCCTAATCCTCAAAATGACTTGGAAACCTAAAAAATTTCACTACTTTCTACTCCTCAATAATATCTTATATATATACATATATTATTATTTAATATATATATATATACTTTCAAGTCAGTAATTGTATTGTTTTAATTATTTTTAATGTTTAAATTTTTTATAAGTCAGCCATAAAAATGAACAACTCGCGCCATTACACACCCTGCTGCCACTGTAGGATGCCTCTCAGCATAACAACAGCAATATGACAATGAAAAACACAAGTCTTCATTAATCAGCAACTGAAGAGTACATATATACTCATACACGTCCTCCTACCACTCACCATTTGTGTCCTCCCCTACATGTCCTACTGCGTAACTGCTCACTGTTTGTCCCTCCCCTCCTCATCCTTGCCTTTGCTCTAGCCCTGCTCCTCCTTGCTGCCATCTTCTCCCTTGGAAGGCTGGTCGGTTTCAATGTCCCCATGAAGGGCCCCTAAGTGGTCCATCTATTGTCCATAAGTACCTCTTCCAACATCTCTGTCTATGGTTCCATTGACTCTTGGGTGGCAGGTATAATGTTGGTGATATCAACTGGAAAGGTATCTGCAACTCAAATCTTGACATCCCCACTAGGACCCACATTCGTTATCTCCTGAAGCCAATATATTCATCTAAATACAAAGGTTGCACAATGACTTGAACTGACTCCAATGTCATAGGTGCTGAAGGTAATAGTGAACATGCACATAACAAGCATGAGACTAATGGTGAATGTACAAATGAGCATGGGGCCAATGTACTGACTGACAGGTCAATAGACAAGCATGGAATTCATGTACTGGTGGGCTGTTCTACAATAGAACAGACAGTAGCACATGTGTGGGACATCCCTTGAGGAGAGAGATTGTCTCAAATGATTGTGACTCTGAAAATCCAGTCAATCCTTTGCTGCCTCTGGGAAGACATTTCTAAAATCAATCATTCCAAAATCAATGGAAATCGCTAGCAGCAAAAGCAGACACAAAACTGGCAACATTGTTTACAACACCCTGTCAACATTTCGGTGCTTCCTCTAGCGCAGTAAGTATAGGATAGAGTGCTTCCTCCACTGTAGAGATTTTTTTAATGTTGAAGGGGGCTGGATCGTAAGGGATGCTGGGATGTCCGGGAATGTCACAACGTCCCTGAATGAATGAAGCACCCAGAACAACCCGGGTGCATTCCCTGAACTCAATGAGCGTCCCCGGGACGTTCCCCTGCTTTTCCACCATGTCCGGGATGGTGGGGGCACATTTAGTCCCCGTCCCCGAGCACTCAAAACAACTTGTAGATGGGGGGTGCACATCCCCATGTAACACTGAAATAGACAAACAAAGATTGAGTCTTGAGATCCACCATTGCTGCAATTGCTTTTAAAAGAGATTTGTTCTTCACTGTCCTAACCCACCGTCTGTATGTCTTTACCTTAAAACATTACTAAAGCCCGTGTTTCTTTCTCATAGATCTTCAGAAATAAAGCTTGATGCCGTAAAGGGACCCATCATAGCCATCAAAGCAAACCAGACAAAAACACACCATGCATCAAAAATAAAGAAAACAGTTCCATAGTCTCAACCAAACTGTGCCACAGCTTGCCTCCCCAAACTTGCAAGTCAGACACCTTCGATCTCTCTTAAGATAGCAGAGGAGCAGATCAGGCGAGGCTACGCAAGAAGGATCTGTCAGCCATTAGAGACTTACCCAACGGGTGTGGACATAATGCAACTGAGCCTGAACCACAAGACAGGATGCAGAGCCTGAGCCAGGACGTTGCACAACCTTATGTAAGCTTCTTTCATCCATATTTGTTCTTAGATATTTTACAACAAGCTACAGATTTTATTTTTCTCACCATTGTTTCTCAAAAAAATTATTGCTGACTCAGCATTGGCATTCGAATTTTGCAGGTTTATTGCCAGATGTTGCAGCAGTTGTACACATGCTACATTGCTACCTTTTCCCACCCTGTGTCTTCAACCCCCTTCAAATTTTGCATTATAGTAGCTTATTTTCTTTCAGTTTAATGTTACTTGCACCCCTTTACTGCAATGCTGTTTTGTGTATACTCGTGCACAGTTGATGTTGTCACTTTTATGGTTCTCACCTGTCACTGCTCTCACCGCACCTCTCGTCTCGACATTACAAACAAACAAATATGGCAGTTTTAAAAAAACTTAATTATATGTCCTTTTTCCATTCTTAATAGACTCTTTTCATGTCAAACACTAACTGCCTCATTGGAACATCGATTACATTTCTTTTCGTACAAACAATTGTGACACCATATTCTTCAGTTGGATGTTACAAATAAAGCTTATGCAGTGTTCTGTTCTAAACATAGATTCAAAACGATAAATCGCGATAAATCGCGTCCAGCCTGCCACACGATAAAACTTGCAAAAAATCGCGATTTTCGAAATGGTATAAATCGCCGATAAATCGCTTTAAAAAACCCTCGAAAATCGTTGAAAATCGCGTCTAAAATCGGAGAAAATCGGTGGAAAAAAACGCGGCTAGGGTGCAAGACGAAAATAAAGTAAATCGATTTGTTTTTTTTTCTCTTTCCGTCGGCGCGTGAGAGCACTAAAATACGGCGCGTATTTTTAATCAAATCGTGTGCATTTCTTACCTGTTCGTGCGCGTTTTTCACTGATCCGTGGTCGTTTTTACCAGTTCGTCCTCCTTCTTCCTGTTCGGGCGCGGTTTAAACTTTATACTTGTTTGGGCGCTTTATACCTATTTGCAGCGATTTTTCCCTGTCCGCGCGGCGCGTATACAGTTTTTACAGAGATTTTTCCCTGTCCGCGTCTCCATTTTGTACAGCGATTTTTCATTTAACATTTTTTTTACATTGTCACTTCTTGCATCATTTAACATTGTTTTTACATTTAATTTAAGTATATTTTATGAATTTAAATGTTTTTAAAAGTAGCGATAAAGTTGCGATTTTTTGCGATTCCCGATTTCCGATTCAAAATTTGCCCTGCCGATTAATCCCGATTTACGATTTTTTCAACTATGGTTCTAAATATTAACATTGTCATTTTTTAGTACTTGATCTAGACTTTTCTGTGTCTAATACTTAATACCTTCTTGGATAATTAGTTATATTTTATATTTGAGCAAAGAACAAGTGTGAGAGCTTTTGGCAATATTCTGCCTGTGTACTGTCCCTAGCAGATACTTTTTGTCACCAAACACATTTAATTGTGTCGAATTCATTTTGTTAATATACTCACCCTTCTATGTGCTTCTTTTACTTTTGAGTACATAATACTCTTTCCTTCTTGATGTAAAAACTTCAAATGTTCAATAAAACATACCATTCACAACCTTTCAAAACATGTACTTTGGGCCTTAGTATGACATGCATAAAACAAGCACAGTACAGGGCCTTATTATAAGCAGTTGATAGCATCAACTTACACGAGTCTCCTAAATATTGCACATTACAACCATTAAAGTGGGGCGAGAAAGGTATAAGTATGATATTGATAGATCCATACAATATCACTTCACATATGTTTCAAAGTAGAAGCATCAAAGTTGTTACCCCTTGTTTCAAATATGTTTGCTTGTTAGTTGTCATTAAACAAGACAATTCATGTTCCAGTAAGAGAGTGGATGAAAGAAATAAGAATGAACCAGTATTTAATTGTGGGTGAGTGTGCATGTATGTTGTGGGTGCAGGAGGGAAGGCAGAAAGGCAGGGGAGGAGGCAGGGGCTGGTTGGTGTGCAGCAAGTGGACACTAATGATGTGACATCTGTTCGTTATCACTAGTGAGAGCTTTAGTTAGAAGATCAGCTTCTCTGAATGGTTTGTTAGGAATTCTTTTGTTCTTTGCATGGTATCTTATCTACAATTAATCGGCCAGAAATACTAACGCATATAAATTAAAATAGATGTGTTAAGGAATTTGTTATAAACCTTACCTTGACTGGTCTCTGACAAAATACACATCGGTACAATATCAGCAGACATGTTCAAGGAATAGCTCTTGGGTGCAGTTACAGATCCGTTTGCCATCA
Organism: Taxus wallichiana var. yunnanensis; assembly: GCA_018340775.1. Taxonomy (NCBI): domain Eukaryota; kingdom Viridiplantae; phylum Streptophyta; class Pinopsida; order Cupressales; family Taxaceae; genus Taxus; species Taxus wallichiana. The sequence goes on along the minus strand of CM031242.1, from coordinate 995,618,831 downwards.
ACTCCATCATAAACTGCATTCATTAAAAATTTGACAAATGCCAATGATGTGGCATCAAGAAAAAGAAAAAAAAAAGGTTAAAAACATTAATACACATCTCAATTTGTTTTACTAGTTCCTACACATCAAAAGACATTTTATAGATTTTTACCATATAGCACAAACCCGAGAACAATTACAAAATCCTTTGCTTGTACATGCAATATATGCATCCATGTTACCATACTTGCCATATTTCAATGCAAAAATCAGAAATTGCCGAAATTATTTGAATTTTACTAGGTAGCTGGTACGGCAATTTTTGGGGGCCCAGGTACAGCCGTACATATATATATATATATATATATATATATATATATATATATAGCCAAATAAGCAAAAAATCAGCCTTATACATGAATAGAGTAAACAAATTATTAAATAAGTGAAATAGCCAAATAACATATTAACAATTCAATACATTTTGTCGTTATATTCATTAATCAAACAAGTACATTGTTCAAACTCCAAATGTTACAATGTCCAATTATAATCATAAATAATAACAAATCACATAACTGGACTGGAATTCCGGCTATTACCAGCTCCCTTCAAATCTGGCAGTTCAGATTCCTTTGGGGTTTCTCTTATTATTCCTGCATTAGTCTTACTTGCTAGTGGAGATGCTGCCACTGCATTTTTTGATCCTACATTACCCAAACTCATCTCAACTGTTGCAGTTTCAGCCATTGTTTTAGGTACTTTTGTGAATGCCCTTGTTTTACCACAGTTGAATCATTTACGTAATCCCATCTATTGACCTTTATTGACCCCACAAAAAAATTTAAAAATTGTTGTTTTTACTGTGGGTACGGCCAGGGTACGTCTGGGTACTTCCCAGGAAGTATCCAGACGTACCCAGTACTGTTGGACATACCCTGGGCGTACCCCCGGCGTACCACCCATATTGCATACCAGGTACGTACCGTACCTGTACCCATGCCCTATAGGGTACGTACCAGCTACCTGGGAATTTTATTTTCAATCTTAATGGCATCTTAATCTTGTGAAGCAACTTTTTAGGTTTATGAATTTAATCCCTGGAATGGAATTTCAAATTCATTGGCCTCTCAATAAGAAGTTAAGAACTGATTAGAATCTTGGGTAACCATAAATTCTTTGAATGGCATTTGATGTTCCGTGGCCTTCTAGGGCCCACAAAGGAAATTTCAATTTCAATAATACTTACGTAATCCTCGTTAAAAAAGTCATTAGTATGGCATCAAGTAAACAGTATATGAAAGCACCAGCAGCATTGGAATGATTGCCGCTGGAATTTCCCAAGTTCATCTATATCTAAGCTAACCTAATGCATTGTCAATGGCTTGCTTGGAAGGAAGACTGCAATAGTTTGACAGCTCAAGTGTATTCCCTCTGTATCAAAGAAAATATTTCATGAACTTTGGAAATCCCCATTGCAGTAAGAAGGCCGCCATTGCATGGTCTTAGATGAACAATTCCCTCCTCCTAGGACCCAATATGCCAGATACTATTACTGAGCCTCTGAAACCTTCAGCATGGACAATTAGTAGCATTACAGACTTTCTGATGATTCACAATGGCCAAAGCATTATGGAAATAGGTAGCAAAGCCATAAATACTAAATTGCGTCAAATTTATAGAGAACACCTGCTCAGCAGCTAAGAATAGATTGGATAATTAGTAACATTCTAACTCGCCACTAGAGCCAGGCATTCTGACACCCACATAGGAAAGAAGCATCAACACAAATCATCCTCTTTTATTGCTATAAAAAGATATTTATATTGTCATAAAAACAGGGCTGTGCCTAGAATAAATAGGTACGGCATTATAATCTTCAATATGTATATATTTGATTTTCTTTGTAATATGATCCTATTACTAAGTGATAAAACTACTACTATCCTCAACTACCTGTTTATTCTCATAGCTTGGATTGTCGAAAAAATCAGAACCCGTGCAAGATTCATAAGTTTTTATCGTCACTGGTGAGGATTTTCTAACACTTGTCACAACTTTAAGGGAGAATATAAAAGACAATTATGGAGTTAAAAGTGTTCATGCTCATTTTGAATCTTGTTGCAGAATCAGGTTCGCTAAAAGTGGTTGTAGGCATTGAGATGCATAGTAAAACCGTCAAAATACCAGAACCATGTTATTATACAGGTTAAAATATACAATATGATATATGAGTCGCATTTATATTTCATTCTTTCCATAATACTAAAAGACTTCATTCATATGTACACTGCAAAACAGGAAATTCACTTACAGTCTTTTTCTTCACTTATTGGTTTTAATACTCCCTTACTGCCATGTATTACATTCATATGTACACTGCAAAACAGAAAATTCACTTACAGTCTTCATTCTTCATTAATTGTTTCCCTTTCTGCTAGGTAATATCCAGATATGCGTCATGTCCCTTTTTGAAGGCTGATCTTTCTTGAAGACCTTAACCCATTCTTCTCCCTGTGGGTCTAAGGAAGGAAGCAAGGGGAAGACTTTGATGATATTTTGTTATTTTTATTTTTACCATGATACTTTGAGGGGTTTGACTTCCCCAACTGGGTCGCTGCCCTAGTGGGAAATAAATTGCAGGTTTTTGAGGGTTTCAACAGTCACTTCCAGCCACCCTCTAATCTGATTACAAGTTTGATTTCTCAGCTCCTTGGTCATTTCCTGAGTCCCCCTAAAAGGGACATTACAGTGGTATCAGAGCATCATCCTCTTAGCCTGTGAAGCATGGAAGACAAGTTAGAAAGATTCGAGAAGATGCAAGCAGAATTAGTAAGGTCAATGGAAACCCTTGCCCTAGCCGTGGAGAAACTTGTTGGAGCTAGAGCAATCAAAGAAAAGCCACTCCAAAGTCTTCCAAGGCTCCAGAATTGATGGTTCGCTATAGAGCTTTTCTTGAGAAGGTCCGGGAAGCCCTCCTTTTTTCAAATGTTTGAATAAATTGTCTTTTTTTTCCTTTAGTCACACTTAATTATTCAATATTTCCAACATGGGAATAAATGAAACACACGTTTAGAAAAGTAAAATTTTGTTGAATTTAATTATTGCTAGACTACACGGATACGGGTGCAGTACAGACGTTGAAACGGTAAAATTTTAAAAATCTCAAATACAGTATGCTTTTGGGTACGTTTTTATATATATATATATATATGATTTATATATATATTATATATATGCATATAAAATTATAAATTTAAAGAAACATTTGCATACTTATTGAAATTTAATACTCATAGAACATGAAAACAAATTTCCAATACTTTGAGAATTGAGACTTGAGTTTGAACTTTGTATTGATTCATAATGTTCAAAACATAATAATTAATAACATAGACTGTATTATAGATTTGATAATTCATTATTAATGCCTTAAGCTTGAGTTAGACATATCATTGGACATTAAAAAAACATTTGAAGTCATGAAATATTTTAATTCCTTTCTCAAACCAAAGGAGAGCAGAACAACCTCTTGTCAAGGCAAGGATCTTGTCATTATATTTCTGATTCGACAAAATCGATTTGTAGGCTTGGCACCTAATGTCAAATGAAGAGAAGATAGACTGCCCAACCACCAAGTGCTTCACTTGTTCCCATGCCTTCCAAATCAACTGAAAATTAAAGGACCCATGAGGAGCAACAAGAAAGCCCCCAAATAGTAAGTCAACCAAATGAAGTCCTTTTCATCTCTCTCGACCCTTCAGAGCCTATTGGCAATATTGAATCTCACACAAACTTTCCAAAGTTCAATTCCAATCAAAGCCCTCATGTTTTATTTATTTTTTTGCACTTAAAAAAGAAAAACAGTGGGTACTCTCTAGGTACTCTTTTTATTTATTTTTTTGCACTTAAAAAAATGAAAAAACTGTGGGTACTCTGTGGGTACATACCTACAAGGATAGGGTACGGTAAAACTGTACCCTGGCATACCCTGTCCCTGTGGGTATGTTTCCAGCCGTACCCACAGCGCACTCCGCACTCCAAAACGTATCCAGTCTAGTACAGGGACCTCCAAGGCATTTCCATGTAGTCTAGAATTATTGGGTTCACAATGGTTGTTTTTAATAGTTCGTAGAGTTGGAAACAAAGAGAGTTGGAATTGGCACAAGGTCAAAAACCCAAGCAACAAGGAAGAGGTCAGCACTCCATAGGGCACCCACAATGAATTCCACTCAGCCCAAGACTTTCTCCCTTGAGCTTCCTTGTGACCATAAGGACACCACACTCAAGGGTTTGGACACTACATATGAAGAAGGGTTTGAAGGTAGAGGTTTCTTAAGTTCCCATGACAAAATTTTGAGCCCTAATGGTCACACACATGATGGAGAAAAATCAGGTCTGCATTTAGAAGGAGAGGAAAAATCTAAATTTCAGTTTGGTAAGAGGGATTGGGTAGATAACACCAAATTACAAACTGAAATTGAGCACTTTCAGCCTACTGAGATGTCCTTAGCAGCAGTCAAAGAAGGAGATGGAGTCGTTGAGGAAGAAGATTTGGTGGTCAAGAGATCTAAGGCCATGGTGCTAACACCCATTGTTGTTCCAGAAAGTCAACATTATGAGGTAATTAATGATCCTTGTTTGGTTAAAACTGATGTTATTTTAGCATGTGATGAGTTCAAGGTTGAAAGGATGCATGATGAGCAAGAGGGTGAAGAGAAAGGGATGGTTGGAACCCCTTGCCCAAATAGACATGATGACAGTAAGCTTGTTGGACTGTTCCGAACAGCAGTCACTAAGGAGCAAATTGATGGTGGTATCAACAAAGAACAATCCCAATTTTGTCATCATCCTAAGAAAGATTTACAAAGGACCTATGAGGATGACATTATGGAAGATTGTATCCATGAAAGAAGGGTACCATTGGAATATTTTTTTAGTGTTGTTCCTAACTCAGAAATTCTGAGTCATAAGAATGTCATGGGCAGCCCATGGTATGAGGATATCTCAGTTTTTGCCAATATGTCATTTCAGATTTGTTGTCACCATGGACAACTGGTTAGGAAGAGTAATCATATTTCATGCGTGTTGTGTCCTCCTATGTCACCGCTGATTGGATATCATCATGCACATCATACTTCATAGGATGATGAGGTAAGAAGTACTTCTTGTAGTAAAGAGCATATGGATACTTGGGCTCAATTTCAAGGTTGTTTCCGCATGTGGAATATAGGTGCTATGTTGAGCTCTACAAAAAGAGGAATATCTGATTTCAAAATCAATATGGAGGGAAATTCTATCATGATGTGTTTGGGGCATCAAAGGCATGATGGTGGTTCTGATTTTCCATTTCATATGTGGTTAACCCATGGTTCCATGAATATGGAAGAGCTAGAAAGAATATGGTGGAAGGGCAGCGCTCTTACTATAATGTGTGGCACACATACTTATCACCCATCCCGGTGAAGGGTCTTCTTCATGACCAAAGGGTCACCATGCTTGTAGAGAGTGGCAATACACATCAATTTATTGAAGAAGAATTGGTAAGAAGGATGGGGCCAAGTAAGGTTGGTTTCAAAGGCTACACGAGTCACCATAGCCTATGGAACATCTCTCCTTTGCACAAGAAAGATACCCCAGCTCACTATTTCCATGGAAAGGTATGAACTTTGTATTGACTTCTTTGTTTTAAGTTCAACTGAGGCACATATTGTTCTTGGGGGTCAATGGCTCCAAACTTTAGGGAATCCACCCTCAAAATTCACAAGAGGGGGTTGAAATTCCACCTACAAAATGAAGAGGTCAGAATTCAAAGAATCAGGAATGGGAAAGGTAGGCATGTTGAGCAAGGAAAGACTGATTTTATTTCCTTACCAGCAGTTCGGAAAGGACTGATCATAGCTAAGTGTGCAAGGAAGAATTTGGCAAACAACATCATGAGGAGGTATAAAATGGAAATTAAAATATGCAGGGCTGTTATGGGAGTTTTCTCAATTAATATATGTTTACTCACAATCAATAGAAGGTTGTCACTCAAGAAGAACTTCCAAAAAGGTAGCAGCTACAACATTTATGTGTCTATTGCATACTACTCTTTCAGCCTTCCACTCATGTTTGCAACAGCTGAAGGTGAAATTCCAATGGTTGGGATGGTAGACACTCAGCCCAACTTTCCTAAAGAGGTCTGCCCAACTCTCCTAAAATTAATTCCAGTCACTAATACTGCCCAATTACAAGGGAACATGCATAGCTACAACGGTTGGAAAGGTAGCAAAATGATGATGCTAAAGATTGACCACTTGGAAGAGGAAGAAACCCAGTTTTTGAAGGGATACTCAGCCCTAAGCAGTCATCACCAGCCCATTTCAATCTGATCGGAGGGAAGAAAATACAAATTCATAATCATGGAGAGGTATATCAGCTGAGCACAGGAAAAGAAGACAAAGAGAGCCATTCCATTCACCAATGTGGCATGAAAGGAGAGTAATAAGTATTGTGGTTTCCCTTAATAAGTTTGTTTCATGTGTAGGTTCAGGTTGGAAGGGAAGGGTACAGCTGAGATCTTTTTCCATCTAACGGAGAGGCTAATTGAGTTCATTGCACTGTTAGGAGGCCCTACATGGAGCTGGTCACCTTCCCAAACCAAGGAAGGTCAGTTCTATCATTATCAGATAAATTCTAAAGAGCTGGTCCAGTCACAAACAAACATACACAGCTGTGAATGGACTCAAATTTGGAAAATATCTAGAAGGAGAAGAAGGAAAGCAAGAGCCCAATGGAACTCCACTTTGGTTTCCCACAGTCACGGCTATACTTCAGCCACTTCTATGCTTGCGGATATGAGATATTTTGGCATGAGTAGAGCTCATGGAGAGGACACTACGCAAGAAGGAACAAGAAATAAGGAGCAGCTGAGATTTATTTGGGATCCTTACTGGCAGTTAGAACTGATCTTGAAGACCTTAACCCATTCTTCTCCCCGTGGGTCTAAGAAAGGATCAGTTAAAAAAAAAAAAACTAGCAGAACAAAAAAGTTCATGTCCACGTGATTAAAGCAGGATTTCAGCCAAAACAAATCAGCAGGAACAACCTTGGTAGGATGTATAAGACATTTGGAACTATGGTGGATGCATGTTCAGTCTTTTGAGTTGGAAGTTTTTAACAGCACCCTTTTCACGTGTATACGCCAAAATTCATGAGTCTAGATGATACATTTATAATTTAAAAATTTACAGGACTCTCATGATTGTAAAGCATGCTTAGACTAGTTGGGATAAGGAAACATAAAACTTCATGTCAAAATGCAAATGGATGACATGAACCAGAACAATTCACTCTCACAAGACAAGTGACACAAAATATTAAAAAATTGTGAACAAGCCCCATTCGCTTTTAAGGCTTTAGTGACCTCCTTCCCTATTAGAATCAGTCAACCAAGTGACATGTCACACCCCATGATGGAAGTGATACAGAATCCAAACTGCCACACCAATTGGGTCCGATTAATGCAGGAGGCCTCCTAAAGTGATGCGTCATTCAGAAATTCTGAAGTTGACATACACAGGAGAAAATGAGGCTATATGGAAAACAAAACAGAGAAAGTTATCAAAATCAGGTAGGTCTCTACCTGATAGCTCTTCATTTGTCCTTGAGAGTCCCTTGCCCAAATTCAAACACTCCTTTATCGAATGTATTTAACTTATTAAGATTGCTGCAGACTGGTCTTGGAACTTCAAAATACAAGCTTCTAAATGGGATCTACTTATAAAACTCTGCATCCAATTCACAGATTCAATGCCTACTTGAGACCATATTGACACCCTCAAATTAAGTTTAGCCATGACAGTATAACAATCAATCGGCTCTCAAAATATGCTCTGTTAGACTTTGCAGTCTTTGGTGTTCATGAATGAAGTGAGAATCTCCATTTGGTCATTTTCTTCTGGAAACATTTAATCTCTATACTCTACCAATATTTACACACATGGAGAGCTATATAGATAGGGCTGTTGTATATTTTACAGGCATGGTAGTAAATTAGTAATCCCTTTTCTCAATAAGCTACGAAAACAGCTTAGTTTGTTTTCAAACGTCTCATTATATGCAGTTTTCTAGCATAGCTCAATGGTAGAAAAATACACTTATCATGTTTGAAAATGGGAATTTGTTGGGATATCTATCTTCCTTTGTAACAAGTTTTCACGGGATACGTTTGTCTTCATTTTATTAGCTACGCTATGTTCATCTACAACATACAGACCATAGTATGCAAACTCAGCAAGTACTCGCCAGAAAAAAAAAAGGAATAATCGCAGGTAAAACTCGCCAAACCTGACTCGGCGAATATTGGTGAATATTCGCCAATATTCAGTGATTCCGTGCTGTATATTCACCATATGCACACGCAAAAAACGCTAAAAATACACTCTTTTTTTCTTTTTAAGGCACCAAAGCACTTCATTTTCATTCACACAGCCATTGAGCTTGCATTGCATGAGTTGAACGGATTTTTGAGCGAATTCGAAGAGGAAATTTAATTCTTTCAAGTTTTTGCAAATTCGGTCTATATTATTTAAGTTTTATATATTCATATTGTAATTTTAAATACATCTAATTTAATAGCAAATGATTTTAAATTTTAATAGTCATTTGGAGCCGGAGGTAAGTTTTTTTTATTCTTTTCACAAATTCGTTCTAAATTATTTAAATTTTATATATTCATATTGTATTCGATTCTTCAAATATGTTTTGTAATTTTAAATGCATTCAATTTAATTGCAAATCATTTTAAATTTTTAATAGTCATTTGGAACCGGAGGTATGTTTTTTTATTAAATTACGGTTAAATAGGGTTATACAGAGACATGTTATTTTTATTTTAATTAAGTTTACGTTTTTTTAATTTTTAAATATGCATTGTGTTGCAGATTAGAGCTTACCAATGGCATCAGCTTCGGCATTTGGGTCAGCATCACTAGCAGGAACCGTTCTCGCTAACGCCCATACCATCGCTTGGAAGTATGGTGTACGTGGAGCAGTTCTAGAACAATGGTTTGCAATTTCGTAGAAAAAATTCGGAGGCATCAATCCTCAAGTATCTCTCCCGAGTATTGACTTTGCAGGACGTTGTGGTATGCCCCAATGTTACAAAAGAGGAAAAGTGAGAGATGAAAGCAAAGCTGACAGAGCTAGAGGAGAAGAAACTAGAGAGGGAAACGGTGGTTAGATGCAGAGCCTATAATCAAAACTTACATTCAATAGCTCATTTAGTTATGAATAAGTTCAACTATGCCTCCTATTCACTCAACACCCTACTTGTCAAGTTGGAACATACAATTCCTAGATCTTCATCTTACATCCATCATGCAAACAAGTACTCTTTGATTAGATAACCAAATTAAGAGCTATGACTTCACCTCAAACGATCTATAATAAGGTAAGTACAACTAATCTCACCTTTCTTGAAAGCTGCTATTGCAATTAGTCTTTGAGTCAGGCTCTAATAGGTAACAAATGAGTCTTTCCAAGCCTAATCTTCCATCTCGGTCTTCCTATCCTACAAAGAACTCTTCCTCGGGTCATATCCAGAAGAAGTAGTGCAATTTCAATCATGGCAAGCATATTATCAACTCTATTCTACCTCAACTTCTTTGAAATGACTAGTATGAGTTCTATCTTCTCAAGCATGGGAGCGATTTATAGTTAAGTAGCATTTTTGTGTTCTAGTCCTAGGCTGGGATTGTTCAACTCTTTCCCCAAGCTTTTGGACTCATAACCAACTTGTAAATGAGATCCTCAAATTGGTCTCAAACCATTAAAAGTTCCAACTTCAGATCTTTCTAAAACCTGTCCCTTTACAATGCCTAAGAACAATGTGCTCTAGTTCAACTAAGGTTAGAATGCTCTAAAAATTTTCAAAACAACATGAGACCACATTCCAACATCATTTTGTTGAATCTTGGTCATTGTTGTTGTCATTGATGTCAAGTGGCATTGATGGCAAAGGGAGAGTGCAAGAGCATAAATCAGTCTAGAGGTGGTATTCAATGTTACTCAAACATTGGTTCAAGTATCTTGTGCATGTTTTAAGAAAGTTAGTTTCAGGTTTATAAGCTCATATTGGCAAGTGGTTGGTCTCTGAAGACAAAGTACAGGTTGGTTTGCTTGTTTCAAAGGGTCTATAGGTCAACAATAGTGTTGCAAGCATAGGCAAGAGGTCTCACAAGGTGTATCAAGTCATTTGGAAGAAGTCGTAGTTCAAATTGGGCCATTTAGGCCTACTTCTAGTACCTAATAAGGTGTGAAGAGTTGGTGAAGGTCATGAAATGTTCATACAAGTATGGGAGCTTGAGACTTGGAATAGTGTCTATAGCATGTGTGAGCAAAAGTTAGGCTCATCTTCTTTAACCCTGAGAGTCAAATTTCAAAATTGCCTGACAAGTTGGCCTTGGTCAAGTGCAAGCAAGGTAAATGAGATGGAATAGGGCTTTCGAGACATATCCGTGGTAAATCATGGAACATGTAGTAGGGTGCGTTGCGATACTCCAAGCAAAATTTTATCAAATTAAGAAGGTATGTGGAAGTTATGTTAGTTTTTCTAAAACAGGCTTTTTGGAAATTGAATAAAAAGTTGCCTGGCTTCTTAACGCTCAAGAAAAAATATATTGCATCCTTCGGATAAATCATAGGACTTTTTCTAGAGGACTCCAGGCTTGAGATAGTGCAAAAAGTTTCATGACATTTGGACATGTTTTAAGAAAGTTGTGAGCCTTCTTGCTTCTTCTCCTTCCTAGCATGTGTCTTGAGTCTTCAAGGTCAAGTTGAGTTGTTTTGTCCTTTAATCAATCTTTTGAAGAGATGGAGTTGATATTAGGAACCTCTAAGCATCTTTTCATGCTCTGATGATGACAAGCACAAGGTGTCAAGGTGAGATTCTCAGGTAAATCCTTCAATGGTCATGGAATGGCAAGTTTGCTCTCTCAAGTTTGATTGTTAGTCCATACAAGACCCCAAAGTTTGGCGAAATCTTTTGCAACAAGCGCCCAAACCTTCTTCACAAGTCATTCAAGGTGCTTGATGATTGAGATGGTTTCTAGGTGAAGGAATTTTGTGAAGTCATCTTCTCTATGTTGTCCTGGAGAGTGAAGTCAAGAAATCTTGCCTCAATCCTTCATGGAGTCACTTTCCTGAGGAGTCTTTCTCAATTGCTTGCTTTTGATCACCATTGACCTCATATACAGAGGCTAGAGCAACTTTGCACATCACAAGTATGAAGCTTTTAGGCAAAATAATGAGGTTGATTATCCTCTGCTATTGACAAGGCTCATTTTGGAGGTAAGTTCATGGCACAAGCATGTCAATCAGTGAAATATGTTGTTTCAATGTTGTATGAATGAACTCAGGTGGTCTAGAACTTTCATGGAAGGAATTATCATGTTTCAAAGTCATCCACAAGACTGAAAACCCAAAACTGAAATGTCCTAACAAATAAGATCTCTTACACTTTACCAGTCTGTACCCTGCAACTATTGATTTCTGGGAGCATATGGAGATGTTTCAAGCTTGAAAATCGATTTGAAGAGATGGAGGTTGATCCCATGGAGTTGCAGAAGAAAGAATTTTTAATTTCATGCAAAATTGAAGGAGAATTCGAATTTTTGGTGTTCTCGGGCTTTCACGGTCTTCCATACCCTGATTTTGGGGCTCGAAGAAGGGTTTTGTGCATATCTTTTTATTCAACCATCCAAAATTCAAAAGTTTTGGTAGTAATCTTTGTCTGGGCAATACAACCCTGTTGAAAAAGATTCCAAATGAATTGATTACGTATAAGCGGAGAATTTTGTGACAGTCATCTCTTGAAGATGTCCTGGACTGTCAGAAAGCTATATTTCCTCAAAATTCATGTAATTTTGAGGAAATAAAGTCCAATGTTTGTTGAAGCAGGCTGCTAGAAGGATGAATCAACATTGATGCAAAAAGTGAAGTTGAAGTAAGTTCTTGAATAGTAGATCAGACTTTCAAAGTGTTTTGATCTCTATGTGGACCTTGAAGACATCATTTCCTTGGTGTTCATGCCCAAATACAAAATTTGACACCATACAGCCTGAAATTCAATAGAATGCACAAAACGTACAGTGATCTCACAGTAAATGGAGACAATGTGTGTTTTAATCTTCCTAGTTCGAACTTGTGCAAAGATGGTGAGTCGTTCTAACGCTCTAACTCTTCAAATGTCCTCTCGGGTCGAAGGAGAAGTGCAAAGGACACTCTTTTGTCCTAATTTTAAATCTTGACTATTGAGCTCCCAAAGTGAAATGTGATTAGTCTCATGAGACTTCTAGTTGAAAGGTGAATGTGAGGCTAAAGAGATGAGCTCAAATGAGTTGAGAAAAAGTTTGAAAGGTGAGCTAGTGAAAAGACATTGAGATTCTTATATAAGTGTGTAAAAACAGAGGTTGTGAGTGCACTGAGAAAAAGAGATGGTTATTGCAGTTGACAGTGAATAGATAGAGGTGATATACTGTTTTGAAGTTTGAAGCTGTGCAAGTAACAAAAGTGAGTAAAGTGAGTGTGTAATGTCCCTTTTTGGAATTAATTACTTTTGGATACTTGAAGCCTATTTTTATTATTTTCCGTAGGCTAAGGGGAAAGTGAAAGAGGAAAATAAATTAATTTAAGTGGTCCAAAGATATTTTATATTTTAATTGGAAAATGACACTTAAATTATATTTTTAATTCAAAAAGATTTGTTAGAATAAAATAATAATAGAAGGTTGACTTCTATTATTAGGCTCTTAGTTAGATTTAATAAATAAATAAAGGAGGGGGTGCCAAAGTTGAAAAGGGAGCTGCATGCTTTTGTAAATCCTAATTTTAGGATAAGGGGTGGAAAAAGTATTATTTAAAGTGTTTAATCCTATTTTTAGGATGGGGCACCCACTTTGGAGTGTTTGAGAGTTATAAAAGCAGACTTGGGGGTTCATTGTAACACATCTTGGAAATTCATCAATTATTCTCTTTATTTGCAAGTGGTTTTTGCTTCTGCATCAGTAATTGAGGATGAAAACCCTCATTTACACACAGATCTGAGGACGAAAACCCTCACGTCTGAGCTTGGCAATTCCATTCAAGGATTGCAGTGACATTTCAAGGTGCAATTGTTCCGCCAGTTCAGCTCCAAGCTATTGTATTCAGACACTGGTATTGTTTTATTGTATCTGGTTGGAAATAAATAAATAAAAGACTGTTTTTTCCATATTGGTTCGCTGTTTTTATTCAGATTATTGCTGCTGTTGTAAAAGTTCATCTTTGCAATACTGCTGCTCCTAGGATTTAACGAAAAATATCCAGATTTGTTAGAAAGTACTTTTTAGGGATATTACAGTGGTATCAGAAAACATATTTCCTCCCAGCCTGTGGATGGAAAATTTATAAAAAAAAAAGCGGAAAAAAAACAAAAAGGCGGAAAAAAAAAAAAATCAAGCATGCAGCCCCGTAGAGAGTTACAACCATGGTGGGGTAAGATTTCTATTTTTGATGGTACTAATAAACTTTCTGTGAGATCATGGTTGCTAGAATTGGAGGCATACTTGCTATCAAACCCTATGTGTGTGGATGATGCCCTCAAATTCATCCCTTATCATTTGGAAGGGATAGCAAAGGATTGGTGGTATCATTTGATAAAGAGCCAAGGGGAAGAATCTATCTGCTTCTTTGATGACTTCAGCCAAAGGTTCATGGAGAGGTTCGATGTACCAAAGGACAAAGGTGAGCAAGGGGTAGAGGAGGAAATCAAGGAGCTTGAGCCCGAGAAGGAAGAGAACTCCAATCCGCAAGTTGATGATGAGAGTTTGGTGGTGAAGGCTCAAATTCCAAACGATGAGGACTACTTTCAGTTTGCTGCCTTGTTCGGGACAACAATACAGGAGGAGATACATGAGGAGCAGATTGCATAGGATGCAGATTATGTGGTAAGAGGTACATCATCTTTGTTATTGCAGCAGTATTATCATGATGACATTCTACCCATTGTGGACAAGGTTGCTAGGGAATTGATACAACAAAGTCAAGTTATTCTGAAGACAAAGAATGATGAAGATCTTGATGGTACTCCAAGGTATGAAAGGAATGAACATGTGTCAAATTTACTGCTACATATCAAATCATTTCAGATTTGCTTTCTTCATGAGAAGTATGGTAATACAAAGTGTAATATGGAGCATGTGGGTCCTCTGTTCCAATTTCATGATTGTGGGCATTATGAGAGCTACATATTTTGGCAAGAGCTCTCTCATTTGACAGGTACAGGTGCAAGGATTTTGGATCACTTTAGCATGTTCTATCTCGTGCACTTGGCACTTGAACTGATGAGTTACAATTGCTTGAGGGCAAGCAATTATGGGAAGGGTGGACTGTAATGTCCCCTTTTCGGAATTAATTACTTTTGGATACCTGAAGCCTATTTTTATAATTTTCCATAGGCTAAGGGGAAAGTGAAAGAGGAAAATAAATTAATTTAAGTGGTCCAAAGATATTTTATATTTTAATTGAAATGGACACTTACATTATAATTTTAATTCAAAAAGATTTATAACAATAAAATAATAATAGAAGGGGAGTTGAGGATTTCAGATGGAGGTGCTAGGGTTTTGGATTGAGCAAACATTGAGGGCTTGCGGTAGCAATGGAGAAGATGGGTGGGACCAGTGAAGGAGTTAAGTGTGGTGTTTAGGGTGGACCATCTCTCTGTTATTGCTTGGGCCGAGAGTCCATTGGAGGGTTGGAGTTACTTTCCGGCCTACATTTGGAGGAGAGCTTGGCAAATTATCGTTTTGGGAATGCACATCACAATGCGAGGTTCCTTATTGATCCAAAGGATCCTCATTGAGAAACGCCGATCTAAAATCTTCTCGGAATCGGCTACGGTCGGTTTCACTGCGTGGAAAAATTAAAGCTTTCAAGCGATATCTCATTTGCGAAATCGGAGCACGTATGCAAAAATTATGGCTCGCTGAAATTTTTGGGCAACTGGCGAATTTGGGACTGCACTGCGTCGGTTGAACACGTGCACGCGCCAAGTGGACCAACGAAAATGTGACATGTGTATAATTCGAATGAAGGGTAAGAGATTGTTTTCGACGCCGGTCTTGGACACTCGGTGATGAACAGTGGGCCTCGCACTTTTTACTTGGTTGGGGGCCCTCACCAGGTTCGACACACTCGATTATGGAGGGGTGTCTTGACCTCCTCGTATTACCATTACAAGGGCTTTTGTATATATTTATTCCATTCTGCAGTTTTGGGATACATGTGGGATATTGTATTCAATGTAATTGTAAAGGGCTCGGTGGATAGCCCAACTCGGCCAACCAAGTTGGCCTATCCACCGAGTCACCCCTTATCTCTCCACATTGGCCGCTTTGATTAATATCTCCACCGCATTTCTATTGAAAAACTGCCACCATTTACATCTTAATCCCATCTCTCCAACACATTTCAACCTTATCCCTCCACGCGGAAATATATTCAATGCAAAGCTTAAACGCCTATCCCACACAACCCACAAAGTAACCAAACAACTCCCAAATATAGTGCATTCAAGGATGCCTCAACCATTGACATGGCATTCAAAATGGCTCTAAAGCCAATGCAAAATGGACACCTCCTTTTAACAACCATGCATTCACCCCTAATGCGCGCCAAATGTGGGATTAGATCCCATGGGATAGATAAAACCAAATGGAATAGTGGGGATTGAACCCCTGGTCCTCTTTGTTAAAAGATTAAACCTTTGACCGCTATGCCAACTCCTTTGGGAAACACTATAAAAGGGAGCTCGGTATTTATTTAAATACATTCGAGACTGTGTATAAAATATTGAAAGGCTTATATCTTGAGCTAGGGAGAGAATTTTGAGAAAGTGTAAAAGGAGACTAGTATTATTTTTGGTAGGAGATTACTGTGAGAAGGTCATATTCTTGTAGAAATATTTGTAAAGATTTATTTTCAAGATTTTAATAGATCGGTCCCATTCAACTGGACCCGAGACGTAGGCCTCAAGCGCCGAACTCCGTTATCACATCTCGTGTCAAATTGCTAGTGAAATTTCTGTTATTTCTCGTATTTTGCATAAGTACTTGCAGATTTCAATTATTTATTAAAATTACAAAAAGATCGTAATATGAAAATTTCATTAAAAATCGTTAAAAACAATATTTTTGAGTTGGATTGTGCAATTTTGCTTTGGGTTTTTAGATCACTAGTATCGAGCTGGTTTTGACTGGTTTTGGATCAGATTAATGGTTTTTGGATTGTAAGTTGTGTTGAATGTTAACAAGGTCTCGAGTCTAAGAAGGGTGAAGGAGAACTAGTAGAAGGGAATCCCGAAATTGGTACAAGATGATCTCGAAGTCCTACAATGGCGGATCGAGAGGAAGAAGAATTTTGTCAATCATTCCAACAGATGAAGGAAATGGTAGAAGAAATGTACCAAGATAGACAAAGAGAAAAAGGAACTAGAGGAGGTAAAAAAGAAGAAACTCTAGTTCTGATATTCCTAAAAGTGAACCTTTAAAATCTGATTTTCCTTCATTAAAGTTAGATATTAAGTTTGAATTTCCAATGTATACTGGAGAGCTTAATGCAGAGAAATTGGATAACTGGATCAAGCAAATAGAAGTATATTGCAGGGTTTAGAAAATTGTGGATGATGAAGCAAAGATTCATTTGGCAACTCTTCGGATGGGTGGCACAACACTCATTTGGTGGGAGAGTAAGCTTCAAGAAGTAGAGGAAACCAAAGGTAATGAAATCACTTCTTGGTCTGATTTTGTTTCAAATCTTAGAAAACAATTTTATCCTCTTGGTTACAAGAAACAAGCTATGATGGATTGGAAAACATTAAGGCAAACTAAGGGACAAAGTGTTCAAGACTACACACAAGAGTTTAGGAAAAGGGCTCTAATTCTTGGAATTTCCCTAAACACACAAGAAACACTGCTTAAATATATAGGTGGATTACATAGTTACTTAAGACATATGATTCTTGTTTTAGGTGCCACTAATCTTGATGTAGTGTGTGTTCAAGCAACCCATTTGGAAGCATGAGGAAAATGACTAAGGAGTCTTCCTCTTCCTTTAAACAAAAGAACAAGCAATCCGAAGGCAAAGAAAAAGGTTCGAAAGAACAAGGAAAAGGAAAGGGTAAGCAAAAAAATAAATTTTGTCGTTAAAAGGAAGATGAAAAACCATTTTGCAATCATTGTAAAAAGAACCATGATGAGTCTAGGTGTTGGAAATTACATCCTAGAAACTAAGCCTAAATGGATGGTTAAAAAAGGAAAAGAGAAGAAAATGAATATTGTGGTTCATGATCTTGGGTCTGATTCAGGTGATGAAACCAAGATCACGGCCATGAGTTTTCAAGGAAATCATTCTCTCTCTTCTTCCAACACTAGTACTTCAAATGTTACATCTTCTAATCAAAAATCTATGCATGATGATAAGAAATAGAATGAGCTTTTCCACCTTAGAGTCATTTCAAAACATACAAAAATTGATACTCTTTTTGATAGTGGATCTCAAGCTAATCTGATTTTAGAGGAGGTTGTTAAGAAATTGGGACTCAAAACTAATCCACATCCTAAGCCTTATCCGTTGGGTTGGGTTTGTGATGATGCGAAAGCTGCAGGTAACTAGAACTTGTAGATTCTGATTTTCCATTAAACAAGTTTATAGATGAGGTTGATTTGGATGTTGTTCCTTTGGATATTTGTGGAGTAGTTTTGGGAGTCCTTATTTGTATGATCGTAAAGCAATCTTCTATAGGGAAGAAAATAAATACTTGCTTGTAAAAGATGGAATTGAGTATATTGTTCGTGCTCATCGTGAAAAAACAAATCTTTCATTAGTTACTATGCAGACGATGAAAAGACTTGTTAATTCAAGCAAGAGTTTTGTACTCATGGTGATCAAAGCTAAAGAGAAAGATCACGAAAAGGATTTTGAAGATTGTGATCCAAAACATCGTAATGAATTGGTAAAAATTGTTTCTAACTATGATGATGTTTTTCAGGATCCACAGGTCTACCTCCCAAAAGAGGGGTTCAACATGAGATACAGTTGTTACAGGATGCACCTCTTCCCAACATTGGTATGTATAGATTGTCCGTGGTTGAAAATGAGGAAATCAAAAAACAGGTGATGGAACTTTTGGCCAAAGGTATTATTCATCCAAGTACATCTCCATGTGGTTCGCCAATTATTTTGGTGCCTAAGAAAGATGGCACATGGTGAATGTGTGTAGATTTTCGTGCTTTAAATAAGATCACGGTGAAAAATCATTACCCTCTTCCTAGAATAGATGATTTACTGGATCAATTAAAGAATGCAATTTACTTCACTAAGTTAGATTTAAGAAGTGGTTATCACCAAGTAAGAATTGATGAAGGTGATGTATGGAAAACTGCTTTTAAAACAAAACAGGATTATTTGAATGGTTAGTGATGCCTTTTGGATTGTGCAATGCACCAACAAACATTCATGAGAGTTATGAATGATGTTTTTGACCATTCATTGATGATTTCATTATTGTCTACTTAGATGACATTCTTATTTTTAGTAAGTCTTGGGATGATCATGTTATTCACATCCAAAAAGTCTTAGATGCATTAAGAGGAGAAAATTATTTTTGAAGATGTCAAAATGTGAATTTGGAAAAACATCTTTAATTTACTTGGGTTATGTTGTGGGAAATGGTGAATTGAAAATAGATCCTGCAAAAGTAGAGGTTATAATAAAGTGGCCTAGACCCAATAATGTGACAGAAGTTAGGAGTTTTCTTGGTGCAGTACAATATTGGAGAAAATTTATTTCTAACTTCTCATTTATTGCATCTCCTTTGCATGCTTTGACAAGTATAAAACAGGTCTTTCAGTGGGGAGGAAAACAACATAAGGCTTTTGATACACTGAAAGAGAGAATTAGTACCGCTCTAGTCTTGGCACTTCCAGATTTGCAGCATTCATTTGAGATAGAGACAAATGCTAGTGATTACGCAATGGGGGCAGTTTTGATGCAAAACAAATGACCAAGTGTGTTACCATTCAAAAACCTTCATGAGTGCGGTAAGAAATTATCCAACTTATGATAAAGAGTTGTATGCTTTGGTGCAGAGTGTAAAGAAATGGAAGCATTACTTGATGGGAAAGGAAACAATTATACATACCGATCATCAGCCCCTTCAAGTATTTGCAAACACAAACAAAGTTACAACAGTCTAGACATTTCCATTGGATGGGATTCTTGCAGTAGTTTCATCTTGTGATCAGGTATAAAAAAGGTATACAAAACAAGGTCGCTGACATGTTATCTAGACCTCCAGTTGTAGTTGCATCTATTCTTTTACAACATAGTTCTTTGGCTCATAATAGTTATAAAGAACAATATGCTTATGATGTTGATTTTAAAGAAGTGTATGAGGACTTAATGAGTGGGAAACAAGTAGGAGAAAAGGATTATCATGTGTATGATGGAATTTTATATCATTCTGGTAAACTTTGTATTCCAGAAAATGAGCATGTACATATGATTAGGGAAGCTCATACTTCTCTTATTTCTAGTCATTTTGGTGTTGGTAAAATAGTTGCACATTTACAGATGTATTGTTATTGGCCTAGAATGCATGAACATGTAACCAAGTATATAAAAGGATGTGTTCTTTGTGCCACGAGCAAGCCTAGTAACAGGAAATTAGGACTTTACACTCCTCTTCTGTCCCTACACGGCCATGGGAAAGTATTTCCATGGATTTTGTAGGAGGCTTGCCCATGTCACGAAAGAAACACGACTATTTATATGTGGTTGTGGACAGATTTAGCAAAATGTGTGTGTTGATTCCTTGTACTAAACAAATAACTAGTGAAGGGACTACACATTTATTCTTTTAGTTTGTATGGGTTCATTTTGGATTGCCTACTTCAATTATTTCAGATCGGGATTCTAGATTTCTTGGGGAATTTTGGTCAACTTTGTGGGGTTTAATGGACACTAAATTGAAGAAAAGCATTGCTTTCCATCCATAGACCGATGGTCAAACAGAGGTTGTGAACCGCATAGTGGTACATTTGCTCAGGGGCTATTGTGGAAAACATCCTAAATTGTGGGATGAACATTTATATTATGTGTAACATGCTTATAACCGTGCCTTACATTCTTCTACTTTGAAGTCTCCATTTGAGACTTGTTATGGTTATCTGCCTAAATCTCCATTAGATTTCTCTTTTGGACATGATATTGTTGTTAATGGTTTAAGTGATTTTGACAAAGCTAAAATATTTGTGCAGAGAATACAACAAGTTCATCAGTATGTCCGAGAACAGTTGGAGAAAAGTCAAGCTAAGTACAAAGCAAGGCATGATAAACACAGGACTGATCACAAGTTTCAGGTTGGTGATTCAATCTGGCTTCACATCAACAAGGAAAGGTTGATAGGTGAAGGTAAAAAGTTGAAACCTATTTGGTATGGTCCATTCCGAATAGTGGAGAAAATTGGCAACAATGCTTTCCGGTTGGATTTACCTCCATATATGCAAATTTATTTAGTTGTAAATGTTGAAAACTTGAAATTGTATGAACCACCTATGATTATGGATGATAATGCTAATGTAGTACCTTTGTTGATGATTTTGCACCTGAGTATCTCGATGAGTTGCAGGATGATATCATTCTTGATAGGAAGGTCATAACTTCGCGAAGAGGTGATATTGAATATCTTCGTGTTGGGTTCAAAGGCATGCATCCAAACAAGGCAAAATGGATGGAAACCGGAAAGGTGAGGGAGAAGTACCCTCACCTATTTAATAATTAAGTTGACTTTTGGGGTCAAAATTTTCTCAATGGGGAGGATTGATCCAGAGGATCCTCGCTGAGAAATGCCAATCTAAAATCTTCTTAGAATCAGTTACGATCAGTTTCACTGCATGGAGAAAAATTAGAGCTTTCGGTGATATCTCGTTTGCAAAAATCGGAGCACGTATGCAAAAGTTATGGCTCGCTGAAATTTTTGGGCAATTGGCAAATTTTTGGGACTGCGCGCTAGTTGAAGGCATGCACGCTCGCCAAGTGGACCAATGAAAATGTGACATGTGTATAATTTGAACGAAGGGTAAAAGTTTGTTTTGGACATCGGTCTTGGACACTCGGTGATGGACAAGTGGGCCCCGCTTTTTACTGACTTGGGGCCCTCACCAGTTCGACACACTGATTATGGAGGGGTGTCTTGGCCTCCTTCTCGCATTACCATTG
This sequence comes from Taxus wallichiana var. yunnanensis, assembly GCA_018340775.1. NCBI lineage: Eukaryota > Viridiplantae > Streptophyta > Pinopsida > Cupressales > Taxaceae > Taxus > Taxus wallichiana. Next base: position 995,597,549 of record CM031242.1, on the reverse strand, counting down.
CAGAGGGCTTTTGTATATATTTATTCCATTTTGCACTTTTGGGATACATGTGGATATTGTATTCAATGTAATTGTAAAGGGCTCGGTGGATAGCCCAACTCGGCCAATCGAGTTGGCCTATCCACCAAGCCACCCCTTATCTCTCCACATTGGCCGCTTTGATTAATATCTCCACCGCATTTCTATTGAAACTGCCACGCAATTTAAATCCTATCTCCCAACAATACGCCAAACCTTATCTCTCCACGCACGCATAGTTCAATATCACCCACACAACCCACAAAGTAACCAAACAACTCCCAACATAGTGCATTCCAAGGGATGCCTCAACCAATCGGCGGTCAAAACGGCTCTAAAGCCAATGCAAAATGGACACCGCTGAGCTTAACAACCATGCATTCACCCCTAATGCGCCAAATGTGGGATTAAATCCCCAAATAGATAAAACCAAATGTGAATAGTGGGGGATTGAACCCTGGTCTCCCATGGGTAAAAAAAAAGATTACGCCTTTGACCATTGAGCCAACTCTTTGGGAAACACTATAAAGGAGCTCGGATTATTTATTTAGACACGGTTCGGAGACTATATATTATTGAAAGGCTTAGAGCTTGAGCTAGGGAGAGAATTTTGAGAAAGAGTAAAAGGAGACTAGTATTATTTTTGGCAGAGATTATTGTGAGGAGATCATATTCTTGTAGAAATCTTTGTAAAGATTTTTTTCAAGATTTTAATAGATCGGTCCCATTCAACTGGACCGGAGGCGTAGGCCTCAAGCGCCCGAACTCCGTTATCACGTCTCATGTGTCAAATTGTTGGTGAAATTCTCTATATTTTCATTTTACACAAGATTTGCAAATTTCAATTATTTATTAAAATTGCAAAAAGATTGTAATATTGAAAATTTCATTAAAAATCGTTAAAAGCAATTTTTTGAGTTGGAATGTGCAATTTTGCTTTGGTCTTTTAGATCACTTATTAGCCAGTCGTGGAGGACTTCTCGAGGCTCTCACGCGTGCATTTGGACTGTCTCACTTGCTACTTTTCCGGTCGAGATTTTTGTGTCATCTTTCGTTCGGTCTTATCCCAATCTATATCGATCACTAGATGTGTTGGAGGATATGCCCCTGCCGGAAGGGGTTTCGCAGTTTATAAAGTTCTAACGAGGTTGGAGGCTCCAGTTGAGGAGTTGGTGAAGCACTTGGAACTAGATCTTCCTCCCCCCCGGTATTTTTCTGCATTCGGATCTTGATAGGGGTTCAACAAAGCAGCTCCTTCTGCTTCGGGCAATGGGTCGAACTTAGTTGGGGTTTTTTTCCCACGAAGGAACGGCCACGGTGGGGATCATCCTTCCCATCTTTGGGATTGATTTTGGATGGCGGTTTTTTCGGTGGGGCATGGCGGTAGTCGGTTTAAAAGCATTAGATTCATTCTAGCTTCTCTATCAAGAGGGGAGTTTATTCTGCTTTCTTTCTTCTTGTTGTTTAGGGACAGGCCGTCCTGGTTCCCTAAGCGTCGAATAAGGAAGAAATTTATGTCCTTAGTGGCTTTTCTTCTGGCTTGAGGCATACACATCGCGTGAAAGGGAGGTTGAAGGTTCGATGGGTTTTTTGAGGGTGTTTACGGTTATAGTGTGGAAAGGTCTCCCTGAAGTGAGCTAGAACTTTCCTCTCTATCCGGGTGTGATTTCGAAATGGTGTTGGGCTGGATGTCAATGGTGGGTTGGTAGTAGTTCTTCTTGCCATTGTCTCATGGCCGTGGTGATGAGAGGGAGGGTTTGCCTCAGCGGTATTGGGCCTACGAATGCTATAAGTGGATTTGAGTGTCATGGTTGTTTGCACGGAAATTTTGTTGTCATGAGCTTTGCGTGTTTGGATGTGTCGGGTATGGAGGGGCTTTCTTCCTCCTGTTTGGTATATCGGTGGATTGCGGGCCACTTATTGTTTATCCTACCCCTCACGCATGATCCATGTTTGGGGTGGTAATGTGTGAGGGGCGTGGTGGTCTTTGTTGTGGGTGCCTTGCTCAGAGTAATATGTACGAGGGGTGTGGTGGTTTTAGTTGTTGGCGTGTTGTTGGATGTTTTCGGGTCTGTTATGGTGTTGGGTCTTAATAGCTTATATCTATTGTAATGGGTGGGGTCCCGCCAACCCTCCGGTTCTAAGCTAAAGTCAAAAGCGTTTAATCATCTAAAAAATAATAATAATAGAAGCTTGACTTCTATTATTAGGCTCTTAATTAGATTTAATAAATAAATAAAGGAGGGGCGCCAAAGTCAAAAAGGGAGCTGCATGCTTTTGCAAATCCTAATTTTAGGATAAGGGGTGAAGAAAGTATTATTTAAAGTGTTTAATCCTATTTTTAGGATGGGGTGCCCACTTTGGAGTGTTTGAGAGTTATAAAAGCAGACTTGGGGGTTCACTGTAACACATCTTGGAAATTCATCAATTATTCTCTTTATTTGCAAGTGGCTTTTGCTTTTGCATCAGTAATTGAGGACGAAACCCCTCATTTACACACAAATCTGAGCACGAAAACACTCACGTTTGAGCTTCGCAATTCCATTCAAGGATTGCAGTGACATTTCAAGGTGCAATTGTTTGGCCAGTTCAGCTCCAGGCTATTGTATTCAGATTAACTGGTATTGTTTTATTGTATCTGGTTGGAAATAAATAAATAAAAGATTGTTTTTACCATATTGGTTCGTTGTTTTTATTCAGATTATTGTTGTTGTAAAAGTTCATCTTTGCAATACTGCTGCTCCTAGGATTTAACGAAAAATATCTAGATTTGTTAGAAAGTACTTTTAGGGATATTACAGAATGGAAAAAAACTAAGACAATTCTAAACCAAGTAAATCAGTATAAGACAATGAATCTAAAGTCTTACCAGTTCTAAAATGTTTGCAAGTAATGTATGACCGTTATAGAAGTCTGTATTAGCCTTGAAATGATACATTCTATGCAAGATAAAGAACTTGAAATCTGAATCAGTGAAACAACAAGACAAAGGCAGAGAATGGTAATTGAATGAGTGACATTGTGATACTTGAAAGAGAGTTGTGATATCAAGGCAAAACAGTGACTTGCATAAGAAGGAGATTTTTGTCAAAATTGAGGATTAAATTTGCATCAAGCCAAGTAAAAGAAGCCAATAACTGGCAATATAGCAGAAGTGAATTCTTGTACAAGAGATTGCCAATCTAGAGGTCATCATCAGCTGTGTAAGACAGTAAACAAAGTGTGACAAAAACTTAAGAACAAGTCTAAGTAGTAGCTTAGCATACAGGGGGTTGCAGGCTCCTTGTTAAGTAGTGACTTACAGAAGACCAATTGCAGCTAGTTAAATTTTTGGGAGTTGAAGCTTCCACACTAAGTAGCAACTTAGTCAAATTTTGGAGTTGCAACTCCAGGTTGAGTAGAAGCTCAACGTTGAAATCAATGTAACTAAAACAGACAATTTAGTCCTAAGCCTAGTTCATGGTTTCAGTGGGTTTTTTCCCAATTTGGGTTTCCCACATTAAATCCTATGTCTCAGTGTACATTCTCCTATGATTTGCTTGTGTGTGTTTTTATATGCTTTTCATAACAAGGTTAAGGAAATGAAAATGCTTGTAAAATTTTGATTAGACATTGATTCACCCCCTCTCAATGTCCTAGTTTCCAACAATTTGTATCAGAGCCTAGTACTCTAGAATCAAGTCTAACATCTTGGAGTAGGTCCTTTCTAAATCACAAGCATGGTTAAGTATTTCCTAACAACAGTTCAAGAGACAAATATGTCAGTGAGAATGAAATCTCAAATGAAGAGGAAGCAGAGGTAAATCTTGAAGTAGAACTAATAAGTGCTCTGGATGAACTAAAATATCAAAGGAAAAAGAACAAGAAATTGAAGACCAAGTTGAAAGAGTATGAAGAGCATATCAAACTTCTTGAGGAGAGGCAAAAACAAAAGATGAAGAGGGAGGCAAAGACCTTGAGGCACAATGGAGCTATTTTCAACATCTCTCAAAGACAAAGAGAAAGATGATCTCAGTAAACTCTTCAACTTTGGAATTATCCACATAATCACAATTAATCGTTGTTGTTCTACTTTCTATTAGAAAATAATAGAGATAGCTAGTGAATGAATTATACTTGTGCTTAGAATCAACAATTTGTAGAAAGGGAAAGAATATAGACTCATACACCAACAATTTTATCCTGGAAAACCTCCAGAGGAGGAAAAACCAGTCGGGAAGGGCAATTGCTCTTTCTTCCCACTTTTATTGGCCAATTCAATAATAAGTACAAAAATTACAATAAGTATGAAAGAGAAGTAGATAATATCTCACACTTCCTCCCAGTTACTTGCTTACTCTGACTCAATTACTCCTTGCTTCTACAAATCACAATTCCAACACTAAGAGCTTCTTACTCACTTGCTTCATGCTTGATGCCTTTGTTCTCTTCCATAACATGCATTTATAGTCTTTCTCATGTTCTCCGTGCACTAGAGAATGAGAAAAGTCATGCAGAAGAAGAGACATGGACACCCTTTGGAATTCTAGGACTATTCGCGTCATATTTTATTTTTGTCCGTCAAGAGCTAGGACCGCCGCCCAATGCAGACCGGCGGTCCCAAGAGTGCTTGCCCTTGGACTCACAGGCGGGTGGAGGTGGATGTGCAGCGCAGCAAAGGTCGGAGAGACTACGAGAGGTCGGCGTAGAGTCTTGGCAGAGTGGATCGAAAGGAAAGACACCACGGCAGGCCAGCAGTGGTACCTGAAGGAGCAAGTGAGGAATTATTTCCTCATCTACTCCCCCACTAAGCTTTTGTGGGACCAAAAGCCTCCTAGCGAGGAGGTGTGATCCATAGGGATCCAAAATGACTTTACATTATAAATCAGCCAACACGAAGAAGAAAAAAATATACATGAAGGTTCTGTCTATTTTTATCATTAAACAAACAAAACCTCCATGTATATTTTTTTCTTCTTCGTGTTGGCTGATTTGATAAAGTAGAGTCATTTTGGATCCCTATGGATCACACCTCCCCTGCTTAGGAGGCTTTTGGTCCCACAAAAGCTTAGTGGGGAGTGGATGAGGAAATAATTCCTCACTTGCTCCTTCGGTACCACCGGGCTTGACAGTGTCTTTCCTTTCGATCCCAATCTGCCAAGACTCCTGGACCTCTCCTAATCTCTCCGACCTTTTCTGGCATGAGACTACATCCACCTCCATCGCCTTGTGAGTCCAAGACGCAATCCTCAATGGAAGGTAGCAATCGTAGTTCTTCATCTTCATCTAGCATGGATGGCTCATATACGTGCAAGTTCTCGCAGATTTACTACAGAGTACATCCTCATGAATGATGGCAAATCAAGTCAAAAGGCATTTTCTCCAACCTGCTTCAATATGGTGAAGGGTCCATATCGTAATGGCTTGAGCTTCCGTGCTTGACCTTGTAGTCTCTCCTTGCTCAAGTAAAGCCAAACTCTATCTCCAACATGAAGCTTATGTTCCCTTCTATGCTGATCATGCCTAGCTTTGTACTTGGCCTAAGATTTCTCTAGTTGTTCCTTGACTTTGAGATGGATTTTCCGGATCCTCTCAATGAATTTGTTTGCTCTAGTCACCTTTGTGTCTCGTGTATCCTTCTCATCCTGTTATCCAATTGCTATGTCCAGTGGATTTGTAGGTAGATATCCCAAGCATGCTTCAAACGGTGACTTCATAGTGGATGTGTGTATTGCCCGGTTATAGGAATGTTGAATGTAGGCTAAGGACTCATCCCAAGTCCTTGGGTATTTGTTGTTATACCCTCTGATCAACTGTACCAAAGTCCTGTTTACCACCTCTGTTTTCCATCTGTCTGTGGATGGAAAGTTGTGCTCCTCTGTAACCTGGTATCCATCTTGTCCCACAAAGTAGTAAAAATTTCCCAAGAACCTGGAATCCCTGTCAGAAACAATAGACTTTGGCAAACCAAAATGCACCCATACATTAGCAAAGAAAAGATCTGCCGCCTCATGTGCTTTTATTGTATTTTTACATGCCATAAGAATACACATCTTACTAAATCTATCGACAACAACATAGAGATAGTCATGGCCATGTTTAGACATAGGTAATCCTCCTACAAAATCCATAGAAATGTCCTCCCACTGGACGAGTAGGTGCAAAGGCATATACAAACCTTCCTTCCTAGTCTTAGGCTTGCTAGTACAACAAAGTTTACATCCCCATATAAATTTTGATACTTCTTCTTGCATATTGGGCCAATACACGTACCTTTGCAAGTGGGCTAGGGTCTTACCAACACCGAAATGTCCCGCTACTTTCGAGGTATGTGCTTCCCTCATCAATAGAATTCACTCTTCTTTTGGCACACAAAGCTTCCCCCATCGGTAGAGCAGCCCGTCTTTGAGATAACAATCTTCAATCCTGTCCTTTCAGCCCCTTGGGACTGCAACTGCTGAAATGTCACCCCAAAGTCTTTGTCCCTAGGCATATGCCTCTCCGTAAGCTTCCTTCGTGAAGGGCTCGATCTGAGAGATAGTGGCCAAACAGAAAACTTCTCCTGTGTGGGTGGCCTAGAAAACATGTCTGCCACCAAGTTTGTACTTCCCTTCTTGTATTAATCGCCGAGATATTTGTTGAAGGAACCCCATCCATTTGTAGTGCCTTTCCTGTTGTAATTTAGACTATGCTTGCAAATACTTGGAGAGGTTTGTGGTCAGTGTGCACAATAGTTTCTTTACCCAACAAATAATGCTTCCATTTTTAATTGCTTGAACTAGTGCATACATTTCCTTATCATATATTGAATATCCTTTAACTGCTGAAGTGAAAGTTTCAGAATGATAACATACGGGTTTACCTCCTTGAAGAAACACTGCGCCCATGGCGTAATCACTGGCATCTGTCTCTACTTCAAAAGGCTGCTACAAATTAGGAAGAGCAAGTATTGGAGCATGACTAATCTTGTATTTCAATAACTCAAAGGATTTGTCTTGTTCCTTACCCCAGTCAAAACTCTTACTCTTTGTAGCCACTGTGTGTAGAGGTGTTGCAATCGCGGAGAAGCCCGGAATGAACTTCCGCATGTATTGTACTGCTCCCACAAAACTCCTAGTTTTTGTGGCTCCTGTTGGTGTTGGCCAATTAGTGATGGCTTCCACCTTCTTTGGATCCACTCGTAGCTCTCCTCCTCCAACCACATGCCCAAGATAGACAAGTGACTGTTTGGAAAATTCACATTTCTTCATATTACAAAGCAGTTGTTTCTCCCTAAGAACTTGCAAGACTTGTTGCAAATGAGTTAGATGTTCTTCCCATGTGGCACTAAAAATCAAGATATCGTCTAGATATACAATGACACATGAATCTATGAAATCCCGCAATACATCATTCATCAATCTCATAAATGTAGCGGGTGCATTACATAACCCAAAAGGAAGTACTAACCATTCATACAAACCATGTTTTGTCTTGAAGGCAAGTCTTCCATATATCCTCCTCCTTCATTCTGACTTGGTGATAACCTGACTTGAGATCAACTTCATGAAAAATTTGGCATTTTGAAGCTGGTCCAAGAGATCATCTATGCGGGAAGTGGATATCTGTTCTTTATGGTGATCTTGTTCAAAGCACGGTAGTCGATGCACATTCTCCAAGAACCATCCTTCTTTGGCACCATCACAATAGGCGAACCACATGGTGAGGTGCTCAAACGTATCACCCCTTGGTCTAGTAGTTCCTAGAGTTGTTTCTTTACTTCAGTACTCTGAGAGAAAGGATTTCCTATACAACCCGATGTTCGGTAGAGGGGATTCTGGCAATAGCTGAATCTCATGCTCTACTTCCCGTTTTGGTGGTAACCCATTAGAGCCACGAAATACTTCCTAAAAAGACCTGAAAATACTATCCAAATCATGCTTTCCCTAGTTAGAAATCTCTGCAACTTCTACCCCATCTTGTTTATCCTTCAATAAAAGTAAACAAAACTGATTATGATTTGCCTGAATAAGTCGTTTTGCTTGGTTAGCACTTACCATAGTAACTTATGTCTTACACTGGTGTGCCCGGATGTTGTAGCTGATCCCATCCTTGACCCATCTGTACCGGTTTTCCCTCCTCATAAATATAGCATCCCTAACATACAAGTAAGGACTCCCGAATACAACATCAAAAGCATCAAGTGGAATAACATTAGCTTCAAAAACATCAATATATTGGGAATTTATCCCAAACTTGACCTTACATCTTCTTGTTACCTGAATTTCAACACCCTTCTTCACCCAACCCAAAGGATAAGGGTGTGGATGCTCGTAAGTCTCAAGACCAAGCTTCTTTACAACCGCGCTTAAATCAAGTTAGGCGAAAACCGGTATCAACCAAAGCGTTTACCTTAGTTCTCTTGATTTGGATTTTGATCTAGAATAGTCTACTCATCTCCTCTTCCTGGCTGTCCATGTTGGTGGTTGTGCATCCAAGCCTCTCGTCTACATCAGAGTCATCTTCGATTTCCACCTCCCTTTTGTTTTCACAGTTGTCATGGACTTCTTCGAGTCCTTGGTTGGTTCTTCGAGATGCAACTCCGGATGCAACTTCCAACATGTAGCGTCAGTATGACCATTGATATCACAGTTCTTGCAAAAATTCTTGGGATCTTTACAAGTATTCAAAGTAGTGGCAGCTTGTTTACCTTTCCCTTTCCACTTACCCTTGTTACTTGTTTTCCCAAACTCTTTCTTCTGCTGATTTGTTGACTGCTTTACCCTTGGCTCTACTTCTCCTTGCTTCTTTTCATCATCTATGTAGTACGCCTGTACGCATGCTTCGTTGAGATCTTTGGGTTTTGTGGAGATGACTTTTCTTCGAAGGTGAGTGTGAAGTCCTCCTAAGTACTTGGTCAAAATATCCTCATCCTCCAAGTCCATGTTAAGCAACATGGCTTACCTCCGAAACTCCGTAGTATAGTCCTGCACACTTTGACCACTGCCTTGTCTAAAATACTGCCATTTAATCATTTGGTCAGTCTTATGGCCAATAGGATAGAAGTTAGCTCTAAGTAGTTCTTTAAATTCTTGCCAAGATTTCACAATAGGACGCTTTTTCTTTTCACAAGTGGCTAGATGGGTTTCCCACCAAACCAGAGCATGTCCCTCCATCTTGAGACGTGCAAAGGTGATCCTCTGTGCCTCAGTGACATTATGGACACTAAAATAGACTTCTAACTGTTTTAACCATTTATCAAGCAACTCGCATCTACTTGTCCTTCAATGCTTTTAATCTCAACTTTCGTTTCAACTTTAAAAGGAGTATGATCGGATTTTACCTTTTCTCATGTTAGAAGTCTCTTCTTCATGTTCTTCCCCATAACTTTCCTCATGGTGGCTCCTTCCTATGCCAAACTTTTCAGCTAAGCCCCGAACCACTGAGTCCATGGAGTCTTGTTTGACAGAAGTTGTCTTCTGTAAATCAGCAAGCTCTTCTTGCCTTCTAAACATCCTATCCATCATGGTCTCCAGCATCTCGATTCTACGGACCAAGTTCTCTTCCTCCATTTGTCCCCGAATTCTCTATTTCCACTTCTTTGTAGAAATTTCTAGATCACAAGGTAAAGCCTCTTCGCCTTTAGATCTTGTCACTATCATACAAATCCAAGAACAAATACCATAGTCCTGGATAATTGTTAGCTCTAATACCAAAATGATCTGTAAACTCTTCAACTTTGGAATTATCCACAGAATCACAATTAATTGTTGATGTTCTACTTTCTATTAGAAAATAATAGAGATAGCTAGTGAATGAATTATACTTGTGCTTAGAATCAACAATTTGCAGAAAGGGAAAGAATATAGACTCATACACCAACAATTTTATCCTAGAAAACCTCCAGAGGAGGAAAAACCAGTCGGGAAGGGCAATTGCTCTTTCTTCCCACTTTTATTGGCCAATTCAATAATAAGTACAAGAAATTACAATAAGTATGAAAGAGAAGTAGATAATATCTCACACTTCCTCCCAGTTACTTGCTTGCTCTGACTCAATTACTCCTTGCTTCTACAAATCACAATTCCAACACTAAGAGCTTCTTACTCACTTGCTTCATGCTTGATGCCTTTGTTCTCTTCCATAACATGCATTTATAGTCTTTCTCATGTTCTCCGTGCACTAGAGAATGGGAAAAGTCATGCAGAAGAAGAGACATGGACACCCTTTGGAATTTTGGGATTGTTCGTGTCATATTTTATTTTTCTGTCCACAAGAGCTAGGACCGCCACCCAATACAAGATCTGGGCGGTCCCAGGATCGCCGCCCGGTGGGGCAATAGTTACAGAACCGCCGCCTGCACATGGCAGGCGGCGGTCCTGTCACTAAACAGATAGAACCTCCATGTATATTTTTTTCTTCTTCATGTTGGCTGATTTGATAAAGTAGAGTCATTTTGGATCCTTATGGATCAAAAGAACATCTCAAAATTAGTACAGAGCTAAAATCTCAGGTTGAAATAGTGACAAAAGCTTTACATGCCAAAGAACACACCTGCATGAGACATGAAGAAGAGATGATATCCTTGAGGGCTGAATTAGAGGAAGCAACAGAGAGACTTAAGATGTATAGCAAGTTAGAAAAGAGCTCTGAAGCTTAAATGAAATGTTGGATAAGCAAAAGGCAGTAGATGACAAAACTGGACTGGGTTTCATTAAAGAGACTACAAAGAAGAGTGAAGATAGCATTGCTGGTTCACGTCGACAACCAAACATAAAGACTACTAAGTGGACCAATTCAAGAAGGCCTAAACCTATTGGGCAACCTATTGCTTTCAAGTATAAAAGAAAGTTTAATGGATATTGTTTTTCATGTTATGTTTTTGGAGATAGAGCTAAGAATTGCATGAAGAATGTTGATAGACAACATCCATGGAGAGGCTATAAGACTGATTATGAGATGAATCTAGTGTGTTTTAACTGCCAAGAAAAAGGGCATACTGTCATGAACTATTTAGAAGAACCTTCAAGTCAGTTTTGGGATAAAGAGCACTTAAGAGGCATGAACATGTTAGTGTGCTACAACTGCAACAAATTTGGACACTATGCTAAAAGGTGTCATGAGTTTGAGGCTGCGAATTATAACAGGAATGATAGCTCACACCAAGCCAAAAGAAAAAGTAATGTCATGTGTTATACTTGTCACAACTTTGGGCATTTTTCAAAGCAATGCTATTATCATAAGCAATCTAAGTACAACAACAGGTACTATACCTTCAGAGGGCAAGATATGAAGGCATCCAATATGAAGATCAATCCTAGAAATGAGACTAAGACAGCCATGGTTAAAACAGATCCTGAAAAGAAGAAAGCTAAATGGATATACAAGGTCAAGGAAGAAAACCCAAGAGTTGAGGAAGAAAAGGACAAGAAAATAGTGTGGGCAGATGATGCAAGCTCAAGCAAGACACCAAGAGTTGATGATCAAGCCAAGAAGAGTGAAAGCAAGCCAAGAACCAGTCATGAAGAACACTCACTTATAGTCAGGAGAAGACAAGGAAATGGAACACACCATACATGTTTGACAAGCAGTGAAATCTCTGAAAATGAAGGTAGAACATCCAATAGTACATCAAAGAAGATAGACAAGGCTTCACAGGAGAGAGAAAGAAAGAGTGAGTCATCAAGCCTCTTTGATGACTTCTTATTGTTCTGAGAAAGTCTATCAAGAATAGAGTGCCTTCTCTAAGCTTCTAGAAGGCATACTCTTTTGGAAGAAGCATTGGTTTGTTTGAAGCAAAGTCACCATCATCAAGTGTTGATAAGAGATCTTCTTCTTGCAAATGCATCTGGAGTCAAAAGGTATAGTTCTGATCAGTTTTGCTCATTAGTTTATTGTCATATAGGGTGTCTACATAAGGCTTTTGAAATTGTATATTTGAAGTCATGTGGTTTGATAGGTCTGTCCTCCAAAAGTCTGGTTAAGGGAAGTAGCTTGTAAAGTCTTATCCCTGCCACAAGAATAGTGTCTCAACATTCTAGAAGTTTGTCACTGAATCAAGGTTTCTTATCTTTGCCAGTCATGTGTCATGTTGCCAAAAGCTCAGAATGTGAATGACAAGTCATGTGTGTGTCTCAGTCATATATCTCAGTCAAGTCTGTCATGGTGTCTGTTTTATTCCTTAAAGCTCTATTTATAAAAGTCAGTAGAAGTCAGTCAAGGAGTCAAAGTGTCCTCTCTATTTTGTAGACTCAAGTAATTGTCAAGCTGAGATGTTTAGTAAAGAAGAAGTTCTCATCAGACTGCGAGGTACAAGACAATGAGAAGATCAATTTCCAATTGTATGCTCAGCATTCCAAGAAAATCAAATGTCAGTATGAACCTTAAAAGCTCCCAAATGAGAAGAAGAGAAGAGTGTCTTGGTGCTAGTTGTGTCATTTGATCAAGATGGACTTAAAGCATTACAGTGGTCTAATTCCTTATACAGATCAGTGAAAGGAGTCTCAATTGAGGAGCTGAAGACTAAAGTTGTACTCATATTAGTCTTGGTGTTCTAGTTAGATGGATGCGTGAATGTAGCATGGTGTTCTTCATGGATCTTTGAACACTCAAAGGAGGTCATGTGTTTGGAAAAGCAACTCTGAGATACATGCAAAAGAGGTAATGAGAACTCTGCCCCTACAGCTATGACAGTTGAAAGCTAGACAATTTGCACATTAAATGGAAACCTGATATCTGGCTGGTAAAGAGATAAGATGGAGTGAATAGTGACAAACCCTGTGTGCATTTTTGAGGCTTGAATTATTAAATGCTACAAGTTCTTGCAAAAATATGTTATCAGGCATCACAATGTTGCAAAATCAGGATTGTGACAGGGCTGGCTGGTTGATAGATTAAATCAAAGAATTATAACCTAAAATTTGAAACTTATAACGGCAGATAAATCCTTTAAGAGATTCAAAAAGTAATTTAATGTTCTACCAGTTAAGAAAGAAGATATCCTGATCAGTTCTTCTTTGAACAATTGCACACAGTTAAGGCCTAATCAAGGGAGTTACCTTTCAAAGGAAGTGGGTGCTCGAAAAGAAAAGTGCAATCTTGAAACTTCCAACAATGAAGGAATGGTATAATGGGTGTTTAAAAATACATAGTTTGCATCTTGAGACCAAGCAACGGTGAAGATAAGCTAGACAATTTGGAAGGGCAGACCTAGTGGAATCTGGTGAGCCAAAAGAGAAAAGGGTGAGCTCATGGAGAAGCATTGTGAGTTGGTGCTTAGAATCTTGGACACACATTCGTGTTGGCAGAGTGTCACAATAAATGCAGTCATCCCATGTTGGGGGCATCTAGATCCATTCAAGTACCTAGCAAAGACATTGTTCTCAAGAGCTAGAAGGGACTGTTTAGAAACTACCCAAGGGGGGTTTAATGTTTGTGACCTTTGGTGTAAATGATAGTGGAAATCTTACTTGTTTTAAGGATATAACAGGAGTAATGAGCTTAAAAGCACTTTAGAAAACCAAACATCAAGGAAATTGCATGTTTGAGGAAGGTGTCTAATTAAAGGGCTCAAGAGAAGGGTGAACCAGGTATGTAAAAGTCTTTTTGATCTCTGTGAGGATCTTGAAGGCATCATTTCCTTGGTGTTCATGCTCAAATACAAAATTTGACACCATACAGCCTGAAATTCAGTAGAATGAACAAAATGTACAGTGATCTCACAGTTAATGGAGACAATGTGTGTTTTAATCTTCCTAGTTTGAACTTGTGCAAAGATGGTGAGTCATTCTAAAGCTCTAACTCTTCAAATGTCCTCTCAGGCCGAAGGAGAAGTGCAAAGGACACTCTTTTGTCCTAATTTGAAATCTTGACTGTTTGAGCTTCCAAAGTGAAATGTGATAAGTCTCGTGAGACTTCTAGTTGAAAGGTGAATGTGAGGTTGAAGAGATGAGCTCGAATGAGTTGAGAAAGAAGTTTGAAAAGTGAGCTAGTGAAAAGACATTGAGATTCTTATATAAATGTGTAAAAACAGAGGTTGTGAGTGCACTGAGAAAAAGAGATAGTTATTGCTGTTGACAGAGAATAGATAGAGGTGATATACTGTTTTGAAGGTGTACAAGTAACAAAAGTGAGTGGCAGAAAACTGAGACAGTTCTAAACGAAGTAAATCAGTATAAGACAATGAACCTAATGTCTTACCAGTTCTAAAATGTTGCAAGCAGTGTATGACAGTTATAGAAGTCTGTATTAGCCTTGAAATGATAACATTTTATGCAAGATAGAGAACTTGAAATCTGAATCAGTGAAACAACAAGACAAAGGCAGTGAATGGTAATTGAAGAGTGACATTGTGATACTTGAAAGAGAGCTGTGATATCAAGGCAAAACAGTTACTTGCATAAGGAGATTTTTGTGAAAATTGAGGATTAAATTTGCAATTTAAGTTGAGTAGAAGAAGTCAATAACTGGCAAGGTAGCAGAAGTGAATTCTTGCACAAGAGATTGCTAATCTACAGGTCATCATCAGTTGTGTAAAACAGTAAACAAAGTGTGACCAAAACCCAAGAACAACTCTAAGTAGCAGCTTAGCATACAAGGGGTTGCAGCCTCCTTGTAAGTAGTGGCTTACAGAAGACCAGTTGCAGCTGGTTAAATTTTTGGGAGTTGAAGCTTCCAGACTAAGTAGCAGCTTAGTCAAATTTTGGAGTTGCAGCTCTAGGTTGAGTAGAAGCTCAACCTTGAAATCAATGTAACTAAAACAGGACAATTTTGTCCTAAGCCTAGTTCATGGTTTCTATGGGTTATTTCCCAATTTGGGTTTTCCACATTCAATCCTCGTGTCTCAGTGTACATTCTCATGTAATTTGCTTATGTGTGTTTTTATATGCTTTTCATAACAAAGTTAAGGAAATGAAAATACTTGTAAAAGTTTGATTAGACGTTGATTTACCCCCTCTCAGTGTCCTAGTTTCCAACACATTCTACAAGTGGAGAATGTACGTAAAAATTGAGATCCCAATCCTTGGACAAGCTGTCTTTTAGCTAACTCCTTCCTTGAATGGATTCAACTCTTACCAACCTTGTCCTAGTACACTATCATGCTTAATTTCCTCCGGCTTTGGACTTAGGGCAAAACTAAATCATTTCCAACTACCCATTTGCCTCTTCATATTGGGTATCAAGTTTCAAGCTTGGTCTCTAATTATATTCTATACTTTGTAAAATTGACCCATACAATTAGACCATGGTGTGTTTATGCTTTTCCTTGATCTTTCATCTACAACTTAACATCCATCCGGTGAAAATTCAAATTTCCTTTTGAATCTTTGAGTAGACCTCATTAGCATCATGTCTACCAAATTTCAAGATTAAACTCTTTGAATGGAGCCTTCAAAACAAGAACCCTAGCTTTACCCGGTGAGGGTTTCTAGCCAACCCGTGGAGTTGAATTTCTTCTACATCTTGACTTGTACATGCCCCCAAAACGCCAAATTAATACCTTCGTGATTCTTTTACTAGTGAGAGAGAAATGAACCTTTCAAGGACTTAGAACAATTGATCTTTTCTTATCTAGCCGTATGTGTACTATAGGGTATGGTTCCTCCGCCTTCAAGGGTTTTCTCAAATTAATCACGGCCCAACTAACATTCCATGTCTTTGGAAGTCTATGAGGTGCCATGCATTCTGCCACAACCTTTTGGCCTTCTCCCACTCAGCTTCTCTTCAAATACCCTCCTTTTGATCTCGACACCATCTCTTTTGATCTCTTCACAGTTTACTCAAGAATTTAATACAACCTGATAAATGTGCAACCAAACATGTACATGCAAGAATGTAATGAAAGGAACATTACTTATATTCTCACCAATCTATGAATAACGTCTAGATCAAGATTCACCGTTAACAATTTCATCATACAGAGATTTGAACCAAATCCTACCATAGTTTGCAAACTAGTCTTCTCAACCTTCCAAATCTTGGAGCTTCCAACTCCCCAACTTTGATCATTCAAATGATGGGTTGAAAATTAGTTACAAATCTTTTAAATGGTCTCTCACATTCAATTACCACCATGAGACCTTTCACCTTCCTATTTGGTCACTTGGACAACCCTTCTTGCTTCAACTTTACAAGGTACATATGACCAAGAGCTTAAAAACTCTTTATAACCTATTGACTCCTTTAGAAAGACCATTACAAACATGGGAAGGTACCTTAGCTCCAACACAACACAAGAACATGCCAAACTTATACAATCAAGCCAAAATAGGCCTTTAAGACTCTAGCTTGCACTTTTGGAGGGAAAGTGAATAATTTGAATTTTGAAAACCCTAGAATCCATCATAGACAATTAATCGACACCTAATGACCTCTAGGACTCTGCTATCACACCGACAAGCCAAAACTGATGTCTTCATGACTTATTCATATGCATGGAGTGATGCTCCTACATCATGCACGCAGCCATAGCAGGTGTTAGACACTGGGATGGAATGACATAGGATTCAGAGGATGATGCAACAACAATTGTGGGCTCTACTTCGCGGTCCATGCATATGAACCGGAAGAGGCACATCTACTTCATCAAGTTCTCAAGCAAAGGTATATATAATTTTTTTGTACCACGGAACATACCTGAAGCACAACCTTCATTGCAAGGTACAACCTTGAACAAGAATAGGCACAAAGAAGCGGATAAAGCATGTGCGAATTTCTGGTACTACAACAACCTTCCCTTCAATGTGGAAAAGAGCCCATACTGAAAGTACTTGGTGGCAACATTGACAGTTATAAGGAAAGGGTACAAGGCACCCTCTTCAAAAGACTTGAGCGGGAAGTTGCTCGAGGTGCGATTACAGATGAATCAACTACAATTCTAGAAGATCAAAAAAAACAATGGCAGAAATACAAATGCACCATTCTTTCAGATGGGTGGACGGATGGAAGGAACCGCACCCTCATTAATTTTTTAGTGGCTTCAAATGGTGAGATGGTGTTTTTGAAGTCAATTGATGTCTCTAACATAGTTAAAAATGCAGAGAATTTGAGTCTTATGTTGGAGAAGTTGTATTAGAGGTGGGTATACAGAATGTTGTGCAAAGTGTCACAAACAATGCAAAGCAAAGATATGTGGCGGTAAGAGACTACTACAAGAGAGACATTCATCTTTTGGACTCCTTGTGCGGCTCATTGCCTTGACCTTCTTTTGGAGGACATAGGCAAAATTGATTAGATGAGGTCGAGTTATAGAAGATGCAAGAAACATAACCAAGTACATATATAATCACCCTTGGGTTCTTAGCTTGATGAGAGAACACACAACAACAAAAGAGCTTGTGCAAGTCAATGTCACAAGATTTGCAACTAACTTCTTGACGTTGCAAAGTATTTCTAGTTTGGGCATCATTGAAGCAAATGTTTGAGATTCAAACATGGCTAGACTCACAATATTCAAATAAAATTGATGGAGAGAGGATTGCAAAGATAATTTTTGATGATATCTTTGCAAAGAGAGCTATAGAGATCATCAAGGTAATTTCAAACTTCGATTTATATTTCAAGTTGATTCCTTTATTTTAATTTGTTAAATTATAAATATATTGTTATTTACTTTTTTACTTTATTTGTAAGTTTGTAACCTTAAATTTTAATTTGTGTGTAGGTGTCAGAGCCATTGGTGAGGGTTTTGTGTTTGGTTGATGGGGAGAAAAACCCTATGGGGTACATTTATGAGGCCATGGATAGGGCCAAAGAGTCTATCCAAAACTATTATAGGGGGTATCGCCAAATATGGTCCCTTTTGGGAGATAATTGATCGGAGGTGGAACAATCAACTCCACCAACCTATTCATGCAGCAGGGTACTACCTCAACCCCAAGTTTTCTTCTCCAATGGCTTCACAGATGTGAACGGGGAGGTTATGGAGGGCCTTTCAACATGTATGTGAGGATGATACCAGAGGTTGAGACGAGGGACCTCATTATTTTAGAGCTGCAAAATTACAAGCATGTTAGGGGGAGGCTCTTTTCTTCAGTGTTAGCTATCCAAAGGAGAACCACACAGTCACTAGAGTAATAAAAATTAGAAATTTAGAATGTTTACTAAGTTACTTATATGTGTTACAAGTTACAAATTTGATTTTATTAATTACTTATAAACTTTTGATTATCTTGTTTGTAGGTTCTTGGTGGAAGGATTGGGACGAAATATCCCACACCTTCGAAAGCAACCTTCAGAATTTCATCTCAACCTTGTAGCACTTTTGGATGTGAACGCAACTATAGTTTGGCTAAGATCATTCACACAAAGAAGCACAACAAGTTAACTCAAAAACGGCTTAACGACTTGGTTTTTGTGCAATACAATCTCCACTTTGCATAAGAAAAGTGGAGGCCACATCAGAGGAGCTTATTGATTTGGATGAGATAGATCCATACAATGAGTGGACTAGGCAAGAAGAGGAAATCCCTACATTCATAGAGGATGAGATTGCTTCTTTCGAGAGGGAATCTATGGAAGGAGAAGCACTAGAAGAAAATATTGGATTGGATGACATCTTTGGAGGTGATCTTGAACATGCAACAGAGGAGCCACCACCATCTACTACCAGGTTGGAGTCGAAGTCGCAACCTTCTAGGAGGAGCGAGGAGACGCAACCAAGTGTGGGGACTAGTAGAGGCAATAGACCCTCTCCCCAATATTTCTCTATAATGGGGAAGAGGAAAATGTAAATTATTGTATATTGTAACTTGAATAGATATGATAATTTTCAATGATAATCAATGACAATATAAGCACTTATCAGCCGGCTGTTGTATTCACATGATGATGCGATTTTGTATTGTATTTGTATTCAAATCTAATAGAAAACACTTCTCCAACATTTTATAGACTCATTTGATACATTTTGTAGCTATATTTTGCATACAATTTATGTTTTTAAAGAAATTTGAGTTTTTAAGTTGCCGAATATTTGTTGAGTCTTGCCGAGTTTTTGCTAAGTCAATTTTTTTGGGTTTTCCGAATATTTGCCGAATATGAGTATGTGAACTATGATATAGACTGCATACTTATAGTCAGCAGGCAGCTGATAGGCCTGTAGCTTAAGCTAAATGCTTCATAGAGTCAGATAATTTAGCAGTTGGACTCTTAAGGAGGACCACTTTAATGCCTTCTTCCTGGTATAATCACCCTCGTATTGTGACATGAGGGGCTTGCCCGTTTAATACGAAAAACAAAACTTTTCCTATAAAACAAATAACTTGTGGCACAAATAAAGATATCATTTAATAATGTACTTTGTTCAGCTGTACTGTCAGGAATGCAATAGATGGCACAATATCCAAAAACATTGCTATTGCAAAGTTAATCAGCCTTGGTTCCCATCACACACACAAAAAAATCTCTTATTTTATTCATTTTGATAGGCGTGTCTACCTTTGCTTGGAATGGTAGTCATATCTTCTGCTATTTAAAATCTATTTTCATATTTTCAAGGTTGTCTGTTTGCACTAATATACAAAAGCAAACATATTTGTTGGATGTGATTCCATGTTCTCTAACATACACTGAAGAAAGTATGTTAGGCCGGCTCAATAAATATGTTCTGCAATGGAATCATACATAGCACCAGTAAAATAATTACCTCTGATTTATTGCTTCGAGCTGGCTTTCTTTGGTTAAGAGCGGAAGATGTCTCGTGTCTTTCAGCCTGCAGTCACAGTGTAATTGAGATAAACCTTCAAGTTCATCATGTCAAGCTGGTAGAAATATTGATTACTAAGAGTTGAGTGTGAAACATTTTCCTCTTTTCACCCTTTTCTAGACGAGAATTAACTTGCACCATTTCCTGAGACAAACTATTTACCTTTTTTTTCATGGTAACAGGTTCTGTTGGATCTACAACCTGCAAACAAAAACATGAGAATCTTCACTATAAGATATCGAGACATGTATAAGGGGATATAAGTTAAATCATCCTTTAATTCTTACAATAAAAAATAACATTAAGCTGGTGATGAAATTTTGATCTGCTCTCATATAAAAACAGATTACACAAAAATGGTAGGGACTCCACAAAGAATTAAATGTAAGAAAGGTGGGGGATTCCTGAAAAATACATTTGCCACAAGCCGCTACCTAATTTTCTGATTCCAGAACATTGGTTTAAAAATTGCAATAAGAGTTCCAACAATAGATCTACTACAAAAAATAGGACACGAAAAAAAAAAATGCAAAGGAATGGGTCGGATAGGAATCTAAATTAGCATTTTTGCATGAAATAAAAAAAATCTACTTTAACAACATGCAAATAAAATTCTCCCAATGCGAGAAAAGGTAGAAAAGAAAATCAAATAGTTGGGGGTCACTGAGCCAGCACCTCTTGAAAATCAAATTAATCTTTATTTTGATGGTTCCTCCCAGCACAATTTTCTAAGCATTTCACACTAAGCTGTGGAAAGACATTCACGAGTTACTGGGCAGCTGTCTGCCTTGCTGTTTTCAGGGTGGCTAATGAGAACCTAATCACTACTTAAACCCCTTTCACCTTTCCCAGGTTGACCTGAAATCACATTCGCCTTGCAGCTTACAGGTGTTCAATGTCTACATCAACTGTCTGGATAGCTGATTTTAACAGATATTGCTGTATTTCAAAAGTGGTTATACCATATTTGGTTGTCGACATAGTAGAAGTTTAGAACAGAGACTTTGAAAGATCAAATGCAAGAATGTTGTTTGTTACACCCATTTCTATGAAGGGCTTTTTGTTTTACCTGGTTTGGAATCTGTATCAGTGTATTTATTTTTTGCGAATATGGTATTGAAAGTGGGAGGGACCCGTCAACCCTCATTTCAGTAACAAAAATTCAAAAATTTAGAAAATATGTATAAGCCAATGTAAAGTAGGTATAACATTTAAAAATTAAATGACAAACCTTTACTTCAACCGGTTGATCATTGACTTCAGTGGGTCGACTGACACAGTTATTTTGGCTAGAGGTTGACCTGCATCACCATATTCTTTCCATGCTCGAGCAACAACCTGAGGACACTTCATAAGCCATACTGAACGTTCAGCCTTTGAAGTATCAACTATTGAGGAGGCATCATCTGCGTTTCCTGACATCTTCTCAAAACCCTAACAGGAAACAAAAATCATCTAAATGAGATTTTTCCCTTCAGTTAACAGTATGTTACCAAACATAAACTTCTAGCTCATATCTACAATGAGATTTATTCTCCAAACAATAAAATGGACAGACAGCAATTTAAAACATTATATGTACAGACCACATTTAACCAAAGATTGCCCAGAAAATGAGGAGACTTTACGAAATAAAAAGTATTTTCCAATTTTTAGGGTTTTCGTGTATTTAGCATTTTCTCTATTCACAGAAAATACAGACCTCGAACTGAAATGTTTTGAGTTTTCTGACAGATGGAAATACCCAAATTGAAAATATGAATCATAAATACCATTAAAAGTGACCCAAAAAAACTTAAAAACCAAGTTGTCGCTTGAAAAAATTATAATTTGGTTGGGGACTGTACTAATACAAAGTAAATTGCTGAGGGCTGTGGATGGCCATAATCATTAATTTACAAAACTATATATTTACAACCATAATGTCATAAGCATAAAACCCCAAATCTAGAGAGGGCGGGGTTGTTTACCAGATGAATAACAGCAGACAAAATTAGTAGAAATTTGGCGCTGCGATCCGCTCTGTCTGCTGTTTAGTTTTGTATGGTTTAAATTCTCGAATAACGGAGCTCCCAATTGACAATACCGCCAACCTAAAAAACCCTATGGCAAAATATATCTTTGATCAATATCCATATTGAACTAGCAATTGAACGTAAGGGCCGAATGGTCACGCCACTTAATAAATGGACAATATCAATACGTGAAAAACTTATACATACACTTTGTTGTTTGGTGCTTGATTTTGTTTTTGTTTTTGTCAAATGATGTTTTTTGTTTTGTTGCACTTTCCTAAACTTGGTCTAGTTTGACTCTTGTTGTTCTAGGCTCGGCCTAGTTTGTTCGTGGTTTTGGGGCGTGCTCTCATACCACCCTTTTTTTTGTTGAAAGTTATTTTGTATCTTATTGCATTAATATAATATAAGATCTTTTTCATCAAAAAACTTATACATATATGATTTAATTTAATTTAATTCAATTCAATTAAATTTAAGTATTATGGAGTTATTGTTGAAATAAATGATGCATAAATGTTGAATTAAGTGATGAGACAAGCAAATTAAGATTTGAAATATGAAACCCGAGCAAGAAAATGAAATAGAAGAACTTCGTTGATGGGAAGAGTGACGAACATGATGCAAACAACGTCATAATTAATCTTTGTAAATGTTGCAACTCACGAACAAGGTTGGGCGGGCGTTTGGGCGCTAGTGACTAGATCTGGGTGCCCATGACCTTGCAGAAGCTCTAGATCTAGTTTATGTTATGTCACAAGATCTTTGATTTCGCTCTCTATTGATCGTTTGTTATTCGTACTTATGATCATTGAAAGTACTCATAACTGCGAAACATATATTCTCTGCACAAGCCCACAAACCACATCAAACCTGAAAAATAAAAATGTAAAATGGCGAGTGGGTGACCCCGGTCACCCTAAGAGTGAACTTACAACCGAGCGCTACTGCACTACATCTTAGACTCCATGTAGTTCTTGTGAGTGTGTGTAGAAATTATGCCCTAGGATGCCCTTGTGCAAGTTGCACTTGATAGCGGGTTGTAGCTAAAATGTAGCAATGTAATAGAATGTGTGGATGGAATAGAATGAACTTCCCCTTCCTATGTTGTGTATGCAAAAGTATGCAGCACCCTTGTCCCTTGAATGGATGTTAGATGGATGCCTTGGAGTGTTTTAGGTGTCTTTTGAATGCAAGCTTAGGTGATGATAGTAATGCTTAGTGTTTGGTCCTTGATTTTGAACACATAACTATGTATTTATATGATTCCCTTGTTTGAATTTCATAATTGACAATTGGAAGGTCAACCCATAAGTGAAAATGATGTCCAAAAGATAAAAGAGACCCAAAAAGAGTGAGTAAGATGAGAAAGGGGCGGGGCGCTCGGAGGGGACAAGAGCGTTTGGGCACTTATGTCCGAAGCCATGAAAGATAAATCGATAAAGTTTTGACTGGGTTGTAGGGTGTGTAAGACCAAATAGAAAACAAGAGACAAAGAAAAGAGGCCAAAGATAATTGTCTACAATACATATACATACGTGTTTGTATGTGTGTGTCTGCAAAGTTGTGTCCGTGTGAACCATTCTTATTTATTTGGAAGTTTGTGTAAAGAAACTATAAAGACAAAGAGGAAAGAAAGCATAAATTTTTGTGATATTAATCTTTAAATTTTCTTAGAAGTTTCCAAAGGCCTTTCAATAAAACCAATTAATAGGGCATATGAAACTAGAATATATGACAAAGTCACTATTCTAGCATAGACACAAAGTGGGCAGTTATTAGTTACATTTGGTGAAACTATGTCTATTCTTCATAAGGAGGTTCATATCTTCTTCAAGCTACAATGACAATATTTCATGAGAAAAGGTGAACAACAAGAAAATATCATTTTATCATCTAAAACACAACAATCCCAACAACCACATCCTAAAAAATGATGATAAAGTTGGCAGGAAAACACGTACCTTGTTTGATGACCATTTCTTTGAATGTCAGATGTAAAATATTCGAGTGATAAATATAGTGGAAGACAATAAGTAGTGTTTCCATATCAATCACATTGAAATTATGCAAATGCCAATAAGCGAAAAATGAATTACAAATAGGAATAAAAATTGGACCATCACATAAGTTGCAATTTGTGAATATGATAAATTCAATGCAGACATTTTTTTACCGAAGTTACAAAAGTGTAAGCATTGATGCTTTGATCCCATTCTTATAAATAACATGAACTAGTACATTTAACAACATGCACCAGTTTCCCTTCTTAGGACCCGACCAAGAGATTAATATTAATGGTAGAATATGGAACATAAATTGGAAAACCTTATCTCTCGAACAAGATATCTCAAGTTCGATTAATAAAACTAAAAAAATGACAGTATAATTTTATATATTTATATGACTCAACATTACTTACAAATACTTGTATTGTATTGATTTAATATAGCCTATAGATGATCAAACAAATCTAACACTAATGCACATAAGTAAAAACATCATAGAAGAAATGACTATCCATGTAAGAGAGTCAAGTTTGGTCAATACGAACTCGTATCAAATACTATGTGTCGATTGAGCATGGTGATATCATATTGTGTGTCAGAGAGCTTGGAAACATGAGATATGGTAGCACCAATCACAATCTTGTTATTGGTTTACACAAAACCTAAATATAGAAGATTGTAACATCCATTTACGTTGTATGAATCACCTACAACAAGTAATATCACGTTATGATAGTATATGCCATGTACAAGTTGAATCACTAAATAAAATTCAAGGACGATAAATTTTTAAGGTAAAATACAATAATAATTGTTGAATAAATTCACTAAGATGAATAGAGTTATTGATACTATTGAAGATTAAGAAACCTACTCGCTAACTTGCTTCAATTCAGTTGAGATCCAAACCATCAATTGACCTAGAGAGAGCCCAAATATGTGATTCTTATTCCATGAATCTAGACATCAAAAAATGTTACCAAGATATACAATACACTTTCATGAAAAAAATTATTTATAATAATCATCGTAATATAAGCTCTCTACACATTTTATCGAAGAAATATTATTATAGTGATAAAGTTTATGAACTTCTTTAGCTCTAACCTGAATGCTTTTGATACTAGACTTTTATCTCAGAAAACCCTGCCTTTCCCTCAATAACAAACAATATCACAAATACCTCGAAAAAAAAATTAAAGCAAACAAAGCCCATGTTTTCTTTGTGCGTGTAGCTGTAATGGAAAAGCTATTATACAAAATAAACTTACGTATCCTAAGCATTTTTTAGAGCTCAAAAGGGAAGTTCAGGGTGTTGCCTTAATAATAACATTAACAAACAATCAATAAATTGAACCAATCATCTTTTACACTTACTGCATATCAACTCCTCTATATTATATACATTACTCTTCACACTTTTATGGTGAATTTTCAATCCTTTAAACCCTTAAAGAATGAGAACATTCCAAATTATTTTTAGTTTTTTTATTTTGATATATGCAGTTCGAGATGAATCAAATCCAAAAGGGAGTAACATGCCTTTGAAACGAAAATCATCATAACACTACGTATCTCTATAATCACATAAACAATTCCTCATATTATGGCGTGGTCAATTACATAAAGATTTTTCCAAGAACATGGATATTAGTAGCTCTAGCTCTTAGACAAATGAGACTGCCATGTTAGAATTATTAGTAACTCTAGCTCTAACGCAGGTTATTCAAAATCACTCAACAACATTGAAGATAAAAGGCTTTCTACATTATAATGGCACTATATTGTACTCGTATATTCATTACTTTTTCTTCGAAAGTAAGTTGCACTTTATTTCACTTGATTACTAATGAGTTCTTAGAGCCTCCCTTCAAAAGGGTGCCCTTTTAAACATCTCCTTAACTTGTCACATTGAGCAACATATGGCACAAACATTTAACAAATAACAAGTGATTCTATGAGTAACACACACGTAAAAACAATAAACAAATAAATTGCGTAATTTATATATGTTTTCTCGTCTTTTTCCATGATTAAATTCTCGTTTTCTTAGATTTTATATTTTAAAAATGTTGCTGCAACCAAGATCCTTCTAACAATATCACAGCTGGCATGGTAGTCTCCTTATCCTTCAAATTTTTTCACATACAGAATGAGGAATAAAAAAGGAATTGGAGTTGAATCAAAGTATATTTGTATGCCATATAAATCGGGCAATCCTTTTACTGTGTGGAAAACTCTTAATGAAAATAAAGGCATTTAGGAAAACAAGAGGAAAGCCGAGGCCATTTTAAAAGCACTTCAATAACAATCGACATTCTGTAGCCGTGTCGTGGGAGTGGGGAAACAAGTAAGCAACGTGCACCAATAATAGGCCTTGAGAAACGTAGAAGCAATAAATCATTCTTGACCATTTTCCAGAGTGATCGTGTGAAAATACTGGTGTGCCCATTTTTTCATCCACAATAGCAGAACTCAATGCCAAATAGGATGCTAAGATAACCCTACCAGGTTGCCACCACCATGTCAAAAATGTATAGGTTGATCAACGGCTAACATGTTTTCAATGGTCTTGTGGGAGCACGGAGAACTCAATTGTCGCTGATCTGTATAGTGCAGGAGGATCCCGATAATAATATAACACCTATCAGCGTAATTATTTTGTAAAGACAACAACCAAATAAATTTTCCAAGTTTATTTTTTTGTTTGATCCATATTGAATTATTTCGTTAAAAAACAGTCGGTTGAATTTTTCAAGTTTAGTTTTCTTAGGTTCTTTACAAAAGTGTTTCAGGATTGTCAAATGGGGGTAAGTGCATGAAGATGGGGGATAAAAATCGACAAATTTTTTTATTTGAAGAGAAACGCGAGCGTGCTTTAGAAAAGTGCGTTCACGTTTTCAATCAATAGGATTGATAATTACCAAGCCTAAAACGCGAGCACGTTATAATGCGTTATAACGTGCTCACATTATAATGTGCTCGTGTTATTGTTAGTAATGTGATATATGTTCATTTGAAAACTATATATATCTACAAAAACAATTGTTTAAAGATAAGAAATAATAATTCTTATTATTATTATTATTATTTCTTATACTTTATTTTAGTAAATATAAGAATTAGGGTCACTCTGCACCTTATGGAACTAATCTCACAACTCCATACATCACGGTTCGAGAAGATAGTTTTTCAAATTCTAATCTAGTTAGTACATAGGTATTTTTCACGATTTCAACATTCAACCTAAAGCTTTTAGGGTTTAAATTCTACAATCGATATTTGTTTTGGGAAAGAATATAGTCATTGTTTAGGTTTTGGGGCCTTTTGGATTGGTTATTGACATTTATAAGAGTTTTAAATGTGTCAAAATTAGATTTTTTTAAACCTTACAACTCCCAAAAGTAGAAATAGTTACTCGAATATATGGACTCATGAAATTCCTTATAACACAAAAAATCAAAACACATACAAGTTGTTGGAATATTTGTCATTGATGTCAAAGGAAGCTAGCGATAGCGGTAGGAACATATTGATGGTAGAATTGATTATCATTGATGTCAAACATTCAACATTTGTCATCTAGAGCCAAGTTGGTTATAAAGCTCTCGTAAATGTCGGAGTTCTTTGTAGATTTTGTCTAGAGCTCAATCACTTTTTGTCAGATCTCATAGTGTAGGTCATCAGAGCTCGGTCTTAATGTTAATCGCCTTGAGTTAGGGGCATAAATGGCTCGAAGCTCGTAGTAGTTTTACTCGTCCAAAGCTAGGCATAGCTCATTTGACCCAATGTCTGCAGTTTGGAGTTCGTTGTAGAGTTTTCGGAGCTTGCCTAAGAATGTTGCTCATCCAGAGTTAGAAGTATGATTGGTCCATAGCTAGTAACACGCAATATTGATCTAGTGCTACACTTGAGTGATCCAGAGCCTCATTGGTCAATTCATCTATAAAGATAAGAAGACATGACTATGAGTAATAAACTACAAGTTGAGATTTGAATATGGGCCACATTGATACATCTGGAGCGACATATTCATCATGTTTGAAAAAAATATATGATCCGGGTAATTGAAGATTCTGATCATGAGGATTTGCAAGTAAATTGTGTACTTTAGCTATAGGTCGAGTGGTGGGTGAAAGGCCAAAGATCACTAATCAATGAGGAATGGCCATCAAGAGCATGATGAGAGAAACTCACCACATGAGTGATGGTGGCGGTCATCTCGAGCTCACAAACAACATGCATATTTCATGAGAGCATTTATAAATACTTAATCAATGATTAGTAATGAGCTCACATATTTCAAGTCAAGGAGGTGGAATTTGCAGTGTTTTAGTGCAGTGTGGAGGTTAAGAACATGGAATTCATTCTCGGACATTCCTCCAAGTTTCATTCAAGGATCAATTTTTATATTGGAGGAGGAAACCTATCTCCACGAGGAAAATTTGAGAAAGAGGGTGTCTAAAATCATAAACATGCTTCCACTCAAGTGACATCTTGGTTAGGGAGGTGAATTGTGAGATTAAGAAGAGATCATCATATTCAAAGATGAAATATGATGCTGAAGGAGTGAGTTGATGATCATCATATCTTGACTCTTCCATTATATCTAAATCTCTTCAAGAAACAAATCAAAATGAGCTAGTTAGGCTATGGAGGCATGAATACCACCATGTGTGAAGGATCAAAAATTCACCTATTCTCATGAGAGGGATATGAGCAAGAAGTGTATGAGCATCCTAAATTTGATTCCATTAAAGGAGGATTTTAAGCCATGAAGGGTAAGAGGATGATCTTCATATGGAGAACCATGTATGTGAGAATGAGAAATCACCTCAATTTCACAAAGTGCAAATCACTCAGTAGTTTTCTTAAAAACTCATACAACACCTTGTAGTGTGTTCACACCTCAAAGGAGGAAGCATATGCAGTCACATAATTTCAGTTCAATAGGTGGTCATAGGACAAGAACTTCATTTAGGGAGTAATCCTCTATTTGCAAAGTGAGGACCTATTTCAATAAGTGAAAGACAAGCATAAAAAGGTTTGAGCATCATAGAATTGAATCTTGGTCATAGAAGTGAATTGTGAAAGCCTAAAGAAGTAAGAAAGTGATCCTCATGTCCTAACTCTTGCTTTGTGATCAAAGAGATCATCATGTTCCCATCACAATGTAAATTTCATAACAATGTTTCTGAACACTTATTGATGCTCTAGAATACTTCATATCTCATGGAAGAAGGATATTGATTAACTAAAATTGAATGATAAGAGGTAGTTAATCCAATATAGTCCTCTAGTCAAAGGACATATGTCCCACTTCATGTAAATAACGCGAGTAAGTAAAGTTGGGCGGGATCGGAAATCGAGGGTGTTAAACACCCACTTCGCGTGAACCCCTTCACCTAAACTACCACGTAGGACAAAGAAACTAGTTCGCGTGAATGGGGTTAGAGCGTGAACCCATGAATTCAAATAACAAGCGTGAGTTATATATAGATATTTATATAGTTTTGGGCGAGCAGATTTAGGGTTTAGGGGGTTCGGGCGAAGGGGGTTCACGCGAACCCCCTTCGCGCGAACCCCCTATGTGGCACCTATGTGGCACATTTTGGTGCCAAATCCATTTGGAGGATAATTTTATGCCAAAATGTGCCACTTAGGTGCCACATAATTAGGGTTAACGAATGAATAAAATTACAAAATTTTAACACAAAATACAAAATTTTATTAGCTTTATAAAAATATAATTTTCATTTTTAAAAAATCTGTTTTACTATTTATTTTTATATTTACTTAACTTATGGTATTTTAGGACAATCGATCATACACAAGACCCAATTTGAAAAATAGCAAAAATATCAAAAAAATTGAAAAAATTAAAATTACTATTTATTGAAGTCTTCTTCTTACCTGTGAAAAAAAAATTCAATTTCGATATAAATCTTAAAAGTTATTGGCATAAACATTTGTATGCCATTTATTTGAAAATATTTTTACTAAATAATTAATTAAAAAAAAATATAAGTCCAAAAATATGAAAATTTGACAAGCACCTCAAAATTCAAATCTTGAACATATATCTAAAATTTCATGGTGAAAAATAAATTTTCATTCAAAAAAACCACTCTGGGGACAGTCATTCCTCTTTTATAACATAAGAAACAACGTATGAATAAAATTAAGAAAAAGACCATTTTTTGCAATTTTTTTTTAAAAAAAATTACATGTATTCTACACTCTAAACACAACATTTTGTTAGTTTGTGGAATTTCATGAATGTGTATGGTTTTATGGCTATAACCTTTAGAAAATCAATGAAACTGAAAATTCATGTTTATAATGGTACAAAACATACCAAAAAGTGGGACATTTTATTGTGCTTTTATAATTTAAAGGTAAATGCAAAGTAAAATAAAGATGTAAATGACTTAGGACAATTTATGAAAGGAAATACTAAACCATAATGTGGAAAATAAAGAGGTAAATGACATAGGTGATAACAAATGGTTATCAGGATGCAAAGTGTCATAGTGCTGGCTAGAAAATGCGAGAGCAAGAATGAATACAGAGGTCCCGAAAAGGCGAGATCTCGAGTGGGTGGGCGCCTTGGTACTTTGGTATGAATTATGGGCATCCTAGTTTATGAAAAATATCCTTTGGTCTTCACGGGGTTGAAACGTGATTTGACTTTGTCTTCATATCACACTATTTTCTCTGTACTGTGCTAAATGCTCTGAATATTGCAAGATGAAGAAGTAACCTACAAGAGACCAAAGAGAAGTATTAAAACCCTAAAAAGAAAATGCGGAATGAATGGGTGAGGATTGATATCAGTGCCACAACAATGGGCTTACTAATATCGAGTGTTCTTAGTACTACATTTTCATAGACCGGATGTATTGTGTGTGTGTGTGCATGTCGTGCCCTAGGTGCTCTTGTGTAAGTCACTTTGTGAAATAGTGAGCAATAGCTAAATATAGAAAATGTAATAGTATGTGTGCATAGAATAAAATAGAATCCCCCATGAAGTGTGATACAAATGTCCTAGTTTGTGCTTGATGATGGAGCTATGTGGATGCCAATGTAATAGATGGATGCAACTCTAGATGAGTGATAGTAGTAGATGATGTTAGGTCCTCATTATGGTCTCATAACTTTATATTTATAGGGCTCTCTTGGTCTAATTTCGTAATTAACCACGAAAAGGTCAACGACATAAAAGATAAGAATGAAACTTGGCTAGAAAAGACCCAAAAATGGGGAAAGTGGAAAATAGACCGGGCGCTCATAGGTGCCCCAAGAAAAGCTAGGTGCCCCGATTAGGGTTAAGATGACGTAAGGATCTTGAAATAAATGGTAAATATGTGCCATAGGTCACAAAATATGAAATAAAATAAATAAGATGGCCGAAATGACGGGTTAATTAATATTGTCTTTCCTTAAGAACCTTCTAAATAGTAGTATGAAACCGAGATAAATAAATGTCTAAAGTGCATGATTTTGTGAGCAGATTTAATCAATAGTAAATCACAGTATTATTCATATCTTTCTTAGTACTAGTTATCTTTCATAGTACTTATTATTGTGTTATTTTTCTTAGTATTGAAGCATTGTGTCATTTCCCCCTGATGAGAAGTTTACATAACACATTTATTTTGAAAACACCACACACTCACACACGTCACCATCCTCCTGTGCCTCGGGCCTCCAATAAATTTTGCTACCTCAGTGAATTTTAACATGAAGCTCAATTTGAAATGCCCACCCTCGAACGTTGGATTCCTCCAAAAATACATCTATGAGGTTTTTTTTTTACAGTTTTTGATGACACGACTTTTACCATGCCTCAATTTTCGACTCTTTTGACATCAAAATGACTAGACTACAACAACACAAAACAACAATGACACCTAGATCAAATTGACGACTTACTTTAATGACTCATACACAAAAAAATGACACTTATTAAATAAAATAAGAATTTATAATAAATGACAAACACATATGACAATTTGAACAAAGTGACAATAATATTGACTACCGACTCAACCTGACAATGGAACTTGATTGAAACACTATATAAAACCCATAAAAATGTGTATGGATCGAATAACAAATTATGGTAATAAGCCAAATACAACCTATTCGACCATACAAGTGGGCAACACAAAATTTTATTGCAATGGTGCCGATAAATTTTTTCTGCAGAAAATATTACTCATGCGGTTCCATGACCTCTAATTTTTGCTGCAAATATTGGGGAGAATATTTTTGTAACTACGTTTATTTTTACTATGAACTGATACTGCTGCTCCAAGCAATATTCTAGTGCGAGGTGGCCGAAAAGAGTGGAATGCAAAGAAAATATTTCAGCCCCCATCCATCCCCGTCGCTGGAACTGGGTCTTTTATGCAGTTGCTGCTTCACATTTTTAGGAGAAGATTCTATTTTATGTGGTGAATAGATTTGTAAATTTCCATAGGACTGCCTGCAATTATATTTTTATTGCGGTTGCCCCCTGCATGGGACCGCTGCCTTACAAACCCATTTAGCAGGTGATCGTATAATCGACCATAATTAATAGAAATCTGGAAAGTTGTATGAATGCCAAGTGTGGCCGATCCAATGGCAATACAAAACGGATCAGGACTGCATGGATGTGAGTGTAAGGCAAACAAATTCACTATTGAATTTGTAGAACTTTGAATTGACAGCCGATACTTGCTGAAAAAGGCTGAACAAAGGTAAAGATGAAGACTGCAGAAGCCGAGATCCACGTGAAAACCAATGAAAATTTACACAAGTTTAGATAATTCCTCCTGACATGGCATATGGTGCGAACAGATGCAAGCTACGATATGATTACCAACATTGTATAAACATGTATGTCACTGGAACCGCGTATAAACCTGAATTCAAAGTGATATATGGAGCTGTACCTTAAGCATTATCTTATACAGATATTAAGACGGTCTCAGAATTTGGCAAATAAAAAAACAAATATGCTCTTTTCTGGGCTTTAAAACTCCAACAAGTTCGAGATCCCTCGACAGAATTGTTTGCTTGGAAATGCGCAGCACGTTGATGACTGAATATAAAGCAATCTATGCTCCAAAATGACCTAACTGACATGTAGATTTTGAATGACAGTCAAGCATGAGACAAATACCACGTTTCTGTACACAATGTCTGACACAGAAAATGATGCATGCGTGAAGAGATGTTGATTGAACTATGCGGCCTACTCAATCTTCTTGTTTACGTCTAATAAACTAGAGTCTCAATTGCCCATGTCGTAGGTCTGATTGCTTTGATAGACTGAATACCAAAATCTGACAATGATAGACCGAATACCAAAATCTGATAATGGCGTTAACAAATGTGAAATGAATCTAGACTTTCATTGTTAATTTTCCTGCTCTCATAGCAGATAAAAGGCAATGACAAACAAGTAAACAAGTACAGACAAGCAAACAAGTAGTCATGGAAACATGTAATCTTGCAAAACAAGTGTTGCACATGGAACACTCGTTAGCATGTTAGAGTAATAACCAATATGTCAAAACATGTATGATCAAGTAATGTAAGATGTTAAGTACAAAATGAAACAATAACACTTGGATGAGACGAATGTGGATGCCCCTAGTGACCAATATAGGAAGGGTAGAAGGTGAGCATCCATGTCAC
This sequence comes from Taxus wallichiana var. yunnanensis, assembly GCA_018340775.1. Classification (NCBI taxonomy): domain Eukaryota; kingdom Viridiplantae; phylum Streptophyta; class Pinopsida; order Cupressales; family Taxaceae; genus Taxus; species Taxus wallichiana. The sequence continues at coordinate 995,564,154 of CM031242.1, read as the reverse complement.
ATGTAGGAGTCTTGTATTTGCGATCACACTAAACAAAAGGTGTGAATGTGCATGTGTGGATGATATAGATAATGACATATAAGAAATCAATCTAGCATGTGTAGTAAAGTGATCATGTAAAACACAAGTAAACAAGAGTAAATGTCCCCAAGACAATGTAGTATGTTGTGGATTGATGGAATGGAATGCGAGATGGAATGATAGGAGCCGCGTGCCCCCCGAGTGAATGGACGTGTGTGCAATGAGGTTCATTTTTTTCCCTCAACAACCAAGAATGAACCATAAACGAGAGTGCATCATCGGAAATGGTCAAGTAATGTTTGTTGTGTCTAACGCGCTATGAGGAAATGTGTATATGTGTAGTGGTGATGATATGCGACAAGGTAGAATAGATGCGTGTGGACCATATAGCTTAAGTGTATATCACGACTAAATGAATGGACGAGTGATAATTTAGCCTAAAGCGTATATCACTATAAAATGACTAGTAAGGAGTGGTGATGTAACCTAAGGTGTATACCACTAAGATGATATAATGAGGGGTGATCTAGCCTAAAGCGTATACCACTATGAGATATAAAAAGTGAGTGACGATTTAGCCTAAAGCATATGTCACTAGCCTATGAATGTCGTAGGATGAAATGTCGCATTGTGAATGTAAGGTCCATTTGATTTGTAAACCCTCGACATTCGAGTATGGACCGAGGAACTAAAGTGCATCATCAGGTGGTGAGTGCAACGTGTAGAAGACAATGTAGTATAAATGACCAAGTGATGAATAGGGTATGTAAATGCATGGTATGTATAATGGAATGCAAGAGATGTAAGGTGTGTAGGATGTGTAACATGTAATGTGTATAATATGCAATGTAATGTGTGATAATGTAGAATGTATGGATGAAATGTAAAGCTAGGCTTATATATAATGTAGACTAGCGTAATATGTAGAATATATATGATGTATAAATGTTCCATGTGAAATAACCCAATAGCGTATGTAATACGTAGAATGACTAATATGCGCGTGATGAGAATGTAGTATAATGTAGAATGAAGGCTAAATGTAAAATGGCGGTGTATGATGCCTGATGTGTGTGACTAAATGTAAATGTGTGGTGCTTATAGTACGGTGTGTGAGGTTTAGTGTAAGAGTAATCCCTCAGATGATCGAGTGTGAACCGAAGCACAAGAGTGTGTTATCGAGTAATTACGTTGTATTATGAGTATGTCGAATGCGAGAGGAGTGCATGAGAATGTTGGGGGTGTGATGTAGAACTATGTAAACATGCTTGAATGAAAATGAGGGGGAATTAGATGCGACGCCCCCTCAAGTGTACATGAATAAGTGAACTATCCAATGATGGTGAAGGCTGAAGTTCCTTCATTTGAAGTGGGAGGAGAAAGCGTATGATCATGCTCTACTAATGGAGACCTATAGTAGACAATGTTGTAGCGGGAATGAAGCCTATACATGTTGGAGGGATGGATGTGCAAAGTAGATTTTGGTGGTACAAAGTGTGCTAGTGATACGATGGACGACGTACTAATATAAAATGGTGAACTAACATTCGTAAATGATTGTCTTGGCAATGTCGTAGGTGGTTGGATAGAAGGATATGGTCAACTAATTGCAAGAGGTCGTTGTTTAGGAGGTGTTTGAGTAACACTAGCTGGAGATTTAGGAGAAATAATAATTCGATGAGCTACATCGTGAGTGTTAGAATGTGGCATGGTACACGAAAGAAGGCCTAAACGTTCAAGGTGTTTGATCATTCGTGACAAAGCATGACAATCGTTATCATGATGCCCATGTATTTAGTGATAATGGCAGTATGGAAAATCTCGGCGTTTTGTTAGTCGATGAGGAGAATGATGATGAGTAGGTGGTAGGGTGACCAAGCGATGACTAAGGAGCTGGAAAAGGATGTCATGTGGTGTGGTATTATGTTCAAATATAAGAGGCATAATCAATGGTATGCCTTGAGATTCGGTTAAATGGCAAGTAGTGGACATAGATTGGATAGGAGATGTAAAATTAGCACAAAATGTGATTGAGAAGCGTGTTTAAGTTGTTGAATTTTAGCGATAAGGGTGGTAATTGAGGATTCCATAGCTTGAAACGGATCTTGTGAAGTTTGGATTGAGTCGATAGAAGTGTATTAGATGACGGTTACAAGAGCTAGAGCTATCAATTAAGTGTTTGACCATACGACTTATTTGGTGTGGTGGTGAGTTGTCATCAATAAAGGGAAGCGATGGGCAAGTAAAACCTTCTAAAGGATCATCACGAGCATTGTCAAAATTATATTGAATGGTGCGGGAAACTTGATAAGCAATGGTGTGTGGTTGGTCATCCAAATAACTGTGAATGCATAAGATATACATTGTCATGGCATATTGTTCATCAATAAAGGGAGGTAAGGGACATCCATGAGCATACCAAATAGTGAAGTTGGGTGAATAGCAAAGAAAAGAGCTATTGCAAATGCGTACAGTACCAAATGGCATGGGAAATGTTATATCGATGTGAGCAGGATCAAGTGTGCATGATATAATCTAACCAAGACTGGCCAAGAGTAAGTAGAGAAGAAGTATGATAACGCGCTAGATGAACCACAAGATGAAAAACATGAAGGCCATCTCAACAGTGAGAATAATAGATCCATGATACAAATGTGGATTATATAAAGGAGAATGGAGGTCCTCAAAGGCAAAACCAAGCCAAAGGAGACCATCATGTGAACATATGGTGGCTTTGTAAGAAGTATCGAGTGGTATATGCTCCCAATAGGAATTGTTCATGAAGAGAGTACAAGTGAATGGTGGGCACACTGAAGGGGATGATATTGGTGTAGATGAGAGAGTGACGTCCATGGACTAGAAAGGCCCTTGATATGGAATGATAATAATAGTAGTAATAAAGCGGTGAGGAGGGAAGCTGTCTCTATCGTGTAAATGACACTCTCAAATGGTAGCTCATGTATAAAGGGAGGTGGTGGAGGAATAGGTAAAGCAAGAGAATATTGTGGAGTAGACCTGTATAAAGTATCATAGCATTTGTAACATTAGGAGTTAGTGATAGATCAGGGGGGACTATATCAACCATACAAATAGTAGGGACCGAGTCAATCGAGCTTGAGAGATTGAAATTCAACCTCGAAAGATGGAGTAGGGACAACTATTGTATTGGGAGAATCAACTATGCATAATGCGGGAGAATTAACGAGTGACTGCGAATCATCTTACGGTTCAACAATGGTGGGAGTTGTAATTATGGGATCAAGTGAAGTAGCTTGTGCCTCCTCTATGATTTGTGCTAAAATAATGGGATCAATAGTACACATATAAGTAAAAATGATGACATCGAGAGCTTTAGGATCCATATCAGAAGATGGAAGTTGAATAAATGAAGGGCAAGGTCTATAACTAGAAGGATTAACAGGGGTATCAACAAAGGCATGCCCAAAGGTATCAAATTGTAGAATGAGTGGAGATTTAGAAGGATTATGTTTAGCCATGATGAGAGGTCGGGTTCACCAAAATGATTAACTAAAATTGAATGATAAGAAGTAGTCAATCTAATCTAGGAGGACATATAACGTTGTAAATAACTAGGTAAATGCAGTGAAATAAATATGTAAATGACTTACACATGACTTAAGACAATGTATGAAAGGAAATACTAAACCCTAATGTGGAAAAGAGAGAGGTAAATGACTTAGATGATAATAGATGGTTGTTGGAGAGTGTCGCAGGTTTGGCTAGAAAATACGAAGTAAGAACGAATACACATAGGTCCCAAAAAGGTTGGATCTGAAAAATTTGAGTGGGTGGGGTGCCTGGAATAGGATTGGGGCACCCACAGGTGCTCTGGTATGAATTTTGGGTGCCTTGGTTTAGGAAAAATTTCTAAAACTGGTCTTCACAGGGTCGAAAGTGATTTACTGACTTTGTTTGTTCGTCGTAATATTTTCTTTTTTACTGCCTTGAATGCTCGAATATTGTAAGAGGAAGAAGTAACCCTGCAAGAGACTAAAGAGAAGTATCAAAACCATAAAAATGCAAAATGAATGGGTCGGACTTACCTCGGTTGCCTGATAGTGGGCTTACTAAACCGAGAGTTCTTGACTACATTTCAGACCAAGATGTAGTTCTAGTTTGTGTGTGCATGTCGTGCCCTAGGTGCTCTTGTGCGTCGCACTTTATGAAATAACAAACAATAACTAAATGTAAAAATTAATAATGTGTGTATGGAATATAATAGAATTCCCCCCCCCTATGAAGTGTGATGCGAGATGTCCTAGCTTGTGCCTTGATGATGGAGCTATGTGGATGAAATGTAATAGATGGATTCAATTATAGATGAGTGATAGTAGTAGATGATATTAGGTCCATCATTATGGTCTCATAATTTTATATTTATAGGGCTCTCTTGGTATAATTTTGTAATTAACCTCGAAAACGCCGACCACATAAAAGATAAGAATGAAAAATGGCTAGAAAAGACCCAAAAATGGTAGGAAAGTTGAAAATAGACTAGGCCGCCCCCAAGTGGGATCAGTTAGGGTTAAGACGATGCGAGATCTTAGGAAATGATTGGGTAAATAGGTGTCATAAATCACACAATATGAAATCAAATAAATAAGATGGCCAAATGGATCACGGTTAATAAATGTCTAAAGTGTATGAATAGTAGTATGAGACCTTCTTCCCTCGAGAACCTTCTAAATAGTAATATGAGATTGGGATAAATAAATGTCTAAAGTGCATGATTTTGTGACTACAAATATTGTGATCATAATCATACTCTCAACATACATACATACTCCTATAAATTTTTCCCACCTATCTCAAAGCACCAAATCATATGTGATTCCCTTATATCCTCTACTTTTTTGTTGGGCTATTACATCACATAATTCATACTCTATGCATCTAGGATGAAATATATGATCATCCAAGTTTGTACAACTACTTCTCATGGTGTCATCCCCTACTTCTCTCTACTCTCTCCTTAAAAACTTGTCTCTCATGTTTTTCCCCCACCTTTATAACCTATAGTCCCTCTACTCCTCTTGTTCCCTATAGAACTACTGCCTAACACCCAACTATGGGGCATGCCTCACTTGACATGGCATCAATGGTGGAATAGATACTACCATTCCTGTTATCTCACCTCTTTGTATAACATTTCATTGATGATATTCTAGGAGGGGTTGTGGCACTACATAAGTTAGGATACATCTGATTTTTTATGTTTATTAACCATTTCTCTTATATAGGGATTGTTGATCTATTCCTCCTGAGTAAGTTCCTAAAATGGCTTGCCAAGATTGGGGTGTGATCAAACTTGGTCACGTGGGTTAGACAAAAAAATTTAGAGATGTTTCTATTATACCATAGTTCTCTTATCCTTGTTTCATTTCCTCATTTTCTTCACACATTATACCCATTATGTGTACTTGTCTCACTATGTCCACTTTCTTCCACTTTTTCATGTTCTTATATCTTCTTTTAGTCACCTTGGGCATTCCTCATTTCCCCATTTATTCTTTGGATTTCATCTCCATTTTTTTATAGCTCATGACCTTAGGTTTCCCTCAAGGTCGATTCCATTTACCATACACGATGGTGTCAGATTTTATTTATACCATGGTCGACACCATTTCCCATAAGAACCACATTAGATATATATAGTTGGCCACACTTGTTGTTTGTATCAATCAATCACCAATTCATGCCAAAATGCTACAATTGCTTACACATTGAACACTTGCACATTTTTTTCACCTATTTTTTAGACTTTAGTTTTTGGAGCTTTCCATTTTGCATTTAGGTCACCATAGTGAGCTAGGATTAGAGATCTTCATCTTTAGATTTGCCCTTCTCCACTCATAATGATTCTCTTTTTGTGTTATCTTCTTTTAGGAGGATCAACCATCAACATCCACACTGTAAGTATGTATTTCTAATCCAAGCCTCATAGGTCCTTTCCCTTTAGAAGAAGATAATAAAATATTAGTTATGAATAGAAACATAGGATATTTGACCTGAAATTGTGAAAAGTTGAAGTAAATTGAGGAGTTTAGATTTTCCAATCAATAAAAAGCGAGTGCATCAACAACTAAATTACAATGTCATGCTAATAATGTACAATAGTTACATAAAAAGAAGGAAGAAGTTCAATGTATACTAGAAATGGAACGAAGACACAAGAAATGTCTTGAAGAAATTTAAATATATTCCAGAAGAAGGAATATATTAATTGATTGAACCAATATCTTAAGTGGTTCAATCAATGATGCATTTTGGGCCAATTTGATCCTCAATGACCTAATTGTGAAAATATGATGTTATTTGGGGTTTAATTTGATCCCATCCTTCATGAGGCTTCTCCACATACCTTCAACCTATATTTAGATGAGGAAACCTCTAATTCATCTTCCTCTCATCAAACAATGGATTGGATTCAAGTAGGGGTTATGAGAAAATTGCAATAAATTATGAAAATCTTAGTAAAAAGTATGAATTTATTCCTATTTGAATTTCTCCTCCAGGGAACATGGTTATATTTATCTCATTCCACACTTTACACTAATCTAGTGACTTTTATGATGGTATACTTGTATACTCCCAACTAATAGTGATTTCACTCAATTCAACCTAAACATGGTCTTGCACAAGACTGTACAAGATGATAGAGATATCATGTAAGGAGGATAATTTTACACACATATAATAACCTTAGTTTCTTTGTTCTTATTGGAAAAATAATTTTCCAAAGGACAAATTAGTGAGTTTTAACCAATGTTTTGAGACTAAGTCCCTCCTCTTGGTAACGAGGAGGCTCCCATTTATTGAATACATAAAAACAAATCAGTAGGGGCCATGAATATGAGCATCACACAAGAATAATCCAATAGACCTAGGGGATATAGGGGACACATGAGTGTCAAAAGTGTGACTTTACCACTTCTGGAAAGTTGGGTTTGCCCACTGTGTCCAAATTGGGACACCGAAAATGAGATTTTCACCTTAAGAGCATAGAAAAGTGTTTTGGGGTCAAATCTTATATGATTTTGACTCAAAAACACTTGATGAGATCATTGAAACCATTTTTGAGATCCAATTATTACTTAAATTTCAAATTTGGGGCATATTTCATCTTGAACCGAGAGGAGCAACTATTGTGTTCTAAATTGCCTCAAGAAATATTTGAGCCTTGGAACAAAGTTAATGTTTCTATATTCTATAGAATTCCAATAGATTTCCTTTAATTATTTGTTTGTTTCCTAACTCCTTCTATAACTCCCAAAATCATCCAGAGAATTCAACTTTCACCATTGGAGCTTTCATTCCTTGCACCCAGATGACCTAGTTTTGTTCAGATTTTTCTTGAATCAAAATTTCTTTACAAAATTTTCTTAAACCACCTTGGACATATTCAATGATCTATGACACTGATGCAACCTAGAATTCTCAGTTAACACCTAGTCATCTTTGACACATCACTCAAGACAGTGAGCACTCACCGAAGCATGCGCCAAGGTACGGGTTCCTCTTTAGGGTTGTTGTAGCAGGATGGTAGCATGGTGAAACGATAAAGACATCTATTTAGAAACTAATCCATCATTACACAGTTATACCGAACCAAATCTATAAAGGCATGCATTTAAGTATAAGTCATCAATAAATCAATAAGCATGTAATGATAACACATATAAGACACTTTGGTTTTGGCCAATATTCTTCATATAGTAAACATGACAATAATGAAGCTTGATACAATAATAGTCATGCGCGCATGGATGCATCACAATTATCAGGGCTCATCCACCCATGAATCTCAACCCTTCAACACCATGGTTTTCCAACTAGGTGATTCATCTAATATATATAGGGTGGGGAACTTTCCCTTCACCGCTAACTATGCCAAAAATAGGTCACACACTAATAATAGCCACGCACCATTTACAATTATAGCCATACATGCAAGTATGTTATCTATAGATCACTTACAATTAACTAGAGTGATGAATCTATTCTTGAATTACTTCCATGCAAGAGTGCCTCGATATGACCCTCAAAATATAGACAAAGCGTGGCGCGCAAGTCTCGGCATCGCTTTGTGTGTTCCGCACGCCACCTCTGAAAATAGACTTGATCTACAAAATTAGCTAAGTCCCGAAAGTTTGACTCTGCACCTCGCACGCGTGACACCTCCTATTCCTTCACGCCTTTGATCCCATCCTATTTTTCCCCGTGAGACTCTATGTGTGAGTTCTACTAAGTGTTTTATCTAACCAACATTACCCCACACTAATCTCATTGTCACCTCGACAATGGTGATGTCCACAACTGAGTAAAGAATAGTTGAAATACATAGAATGTTGAATGAATTTTACACAAAGAATAGAAAAGAATTAAAGAATCAAATAATTATTCAAGCTTCAAGCTCCTCCGTTTCTTTCTGAAGTATCATCTCTGGATACTCCTCCTTTATGTCTGCTTCTAAGTTCTCCCACTCCGCTAATGCCTTTCCTACTTTTCTCGAAACATCCAAAATGATAGATTCCAACTCATCTGAGTTAGTTCTCCTTGCTCATTACGGATTACAAGCATTATGCTTGACATAGATGTATGCATCCCTTCGGCAAAGACATCCATCTTCTGAGCAATGAGTTTTCCAAGTTCATCTAACCTCTCTTTATGTGGTGCCTGTGCCGTGGCCAATGCCTCGCGCTTCTACTTCACCATAGTTAGTCATTCAGCGCGGCCTAGTGTGTCATCCTTCATGGCCTTTTGCACCTCATTGTCTTCTGCTAGTGTTTTTACCCTTATTAGCACATCTGGAGCTGTGCATATCATTAAGGCATGATCGAATTTCTTCATCTCCTCTTGGAGTGCTTGTATTAGGCCCTCATATGTAGTAATCTTTCTTGCTACTACAGCCTGTGCTTTTCTACCTCTTCTGCTGGGTCCTTGGGCTACTCTGGTATATGCACCTTTTCATCCTCCAATACTAATTTTATCATTGTCTTTACGTAGTGCATTGCAAAAGGAAATTCTTTTGGTACTTGTGATTCCAAATGCAGGCGTACCTTTAGTACATCATCTCCAATTTCCTCTGCCATACTAACAAAAGTCTCATATTTCCTTTTGCTCAGATCCCTCTCCTGCACTAAACACGCTATTTCCACATTCTTCACCTTTAGCTCCTTTGTCAGTGCTTTAATTGTAGCAGATTTGTCAATGTTTCTTCTAGCTACCTCAGCAGATACTTTCACCAAGGCATTGCTTACCTGCTCATCTGTCATAATAGTTGGTTTAATTGTCATGTGTCGGGCTTCTGGTGTCTTCTTCAATCATCTAGACGCACATGATTCTTCATAGACATCAAAATACGGTTCATCCATATGCGTATGCATCGACCATGAAAGTTTCTTTCGTGTTTATAATGTCACCTTGTTCTCGTCCATAAGCACCCATCCGAATAAATCTTTTACACGACGGTGCTCTGGAACCGAGCACGAACAATCTTCTCCTGGTCTTCTGCATACCCCATTATTTGTACCCTCACGTCCTCACTTGTCCGATGGGACCTTGGCCCTTTTGGAATGACAACATCAAGGTTAGGAATACTGGTTGTATCCTCATCCTTGCCTTGTGTAGCTTCTGATTGCTCCCTTTCTTCCTCTCCGCTCAGTTTTTCCTCCTCCTCGTTCTAAGGCTCCTCTTCTACCCTATGACGGATTGGAGTTGGAAACGCTTTCTCCTCAAACTCTTTCACTTCTTCATCTAGCTTGAGCTTTCTTATTTTCTTCTTCTCCTTAGGTTCCTCTACTAGTGAGAGTCGCGGTGACTTCCTTGTTGTCTGTTGGGCTTCTCCTTGCGACCTTGTGCACTTGAACACCTTTCTGAACCTTTGGTCGCCATGTGCTACCTCAATATTTTTATTCTTCTTGTAAAGTCATCATGTGCTCTTCCTCCTATCCGCCAGATGGTTGCTTCCTCCTGCACACCAAACCACCACTATCCTCATGCTCTTCGTCCTCTTCCTCGTCATCCTGCATGGGTTTAGAAGGCCTAGGTGCCGGGATGTTTTCCATAGTATGCTTCCCCTTTGGTGGTCCTGGGAGTGCGAACTCGTTCTCTACATACTTATTATTTTCCATCTTTGGTTTAAGTTGGAGATATATGAGCGCGGCCCGATATCCCCAATAACAAGTGTTTCTAGTTTGATATTCAAAATCTCTGAGATAATACTCTCGTTGTAAGCATTCTTCCCTAGATATCCATACTTCTTTCGCAAGGTGTGGTATTCGCAATCCACCTTGTCTACATTAAACACTAACCTCCTTGTATTAGTGAACCGATGAACAAAAGCTTGGAAATACGCGCGTTGTGAAGCGCGCACGGTAATTTGCACTAGGGGCTCCACGATCCATCCACCATCGAAAAATGTGCAATACAAAAGTTCTGGTAAACAACAAACTGAGCCTGCTTCCCCAATACCGAGGGAAACTCCTTTGGTATGTGCCACTCCTCTTCAAAAGCCACATGGAGCCTGTCATACCACATCTCCGCTCTCTCCTTTACCTCGTCTGTCATAGACCCCTTGCATAGATACTTGTTGAATCTTTTAGCTGGAGACTTGTTATTTGTGGGGTATTCCCATATATTTTCTTTCGGGCCATCTGGTACTCTAATCTCCATGAATACTAAAGAAAGTAGGACAAAACCAAAACTTATCTTACTTCCTGTGCGTGCTTCCTCTACTATTTATTCTGTAATAAAGCCGCAATGTTATAAATAACCCCTTCTGACATGCGCTTTGCCACATACAACCACATTGAGTTTACTTGTGACCAATGATCTTGGTCATTCAATTTCGTAACCAGGTGCGCTGTTGCTTTTACTACCGGACAATCGTGTAATTTATCGATGTCCATTCCGTGCGGTCCTTTCTGGTATCCTAGTGCTTTGTGTGTTTCTAATATGGCAACCTTGTCAGTTAGGTCATTTTTATGTCCTCACCCGTCGCCTTCAAACATGTTACCATGGCAATTAAAATGGGTGTTAGTCTTATCCTTTTCCAAAATAGAAGAAGTCCTCATGGACTCGGCTCATCAGCCACCTGTATAATGGTGCATATTTCCCGAAGTATGGGAGCTCATATAATTGGTAAACACCAATCCTTTTCAATAACTTCTCCCCTACATCATCATATATCGACATCCCATCACTAGTTCACCTGTCCATTCGAGAGTTAAGTAAATCATCCAACTTCTTTTGATTGTCCTTGGTTCGATGGTTGTACTCACTTATTTTGCTCTGTCGTATGTGGGAATCCCATTCCTGGCCCATAATTACCTCTTCAAGGTACTACATCTCAAAAATTACTCTCAGGAGTCATCTCTTCCTCCTCTTCCACTACTACCTTCTTCTTTCCTTTTGTTGTTATTGCTTCCTTCTTTGGAGCCATTCTTCCCTTTGTGTTGTGTTTCTACACCTTCTTCGTAACTCTTTAATGGTTTACTTCAAACCCTAACCCAATTCAATCGTGCCCTAAATTGTAATTGCGAAATCGCGTGCCCTAGCTCTGCTCTGTCAATTTGCTTCATTCAAACCCTTCTCCTACGGGGATACAAGCTTCTCCAATACACAGATCTACCTTTCACGCTTGGTTTTGCCCTCTTCACACCTTGAATCGCTTACTCAACTCTTCACACTTAGCTCTTCATCAAATTCTCGTAGTTGCAAGGGTAGAAATGAATTCACATCCCGTCCTTATATAGATTTTCAATTTTTGATGCATTAATTGCTCCTCCACCTACCAAATATTTCTCATTTATTGCTCAATTTTTTCATTTCTGCGTGGTACATCTTCGTGCCACAACTATAACCTTCTAGTGTGCCTTCCTACCTTCTAGTCGTAGACTTCTCTTCAAGACGAGTGCTCTAGCGCATGAGTACCTTGTCACTACACCTTCTCTTGGTAGTTATCACGGTTGTTCCACTTACCTCGTGTTATACTTTTCCTTCATTCATCTCCATCCTTGGTTACTTTTGAGAAGCAATCCTTTATAAATCACCTTTAGCAGCTTACTTCCTCAATATCGCAACATTATACCTTCCAATCTTCACAACATTATACCTGGGAGTCACCAACAATCCACCCCATACTAAAAGTATGTGCAGTCCTCTGCGCATCAACATGCTTCATATTATAGTTAGCTTCATGCACAAGCGTGCTTATTACATAAAAACAAGAACTAAATGGACAAAGCATAGCGATGATGAAAGAAACACATTAAGGAAATGCAGGAAGGGAAACCTAATCTATCTGGCAACACTACCTTATTACAAACACCAAGAAGACTTATTTATAGTAGGGCTTCAACCTACTCCCGTTAAAGTAATCGGGAAATTGTGTTCCACAATCGCATTGCTGACTGCAAGCACTGCCTCAAGTATGTGAGTTATAACATACGACCCCAACCAATGCACCTTGAGCTTCCCTGGATGGCGCAAAACTTAGAGTCATAGAAGTACCATTTGTCCAACCACAAGTTTCTTATCCCTGATATGCCTATCATGCCATGATTTCTGGCACGCTTTCTCCTATTTCTGACTCCATCGTGCTATGGCCCGATGCTCATCAGTTGAACCATGTTCTCAATCCATTCTTCCAAAGCTTGCTCATCAGCTAGACCTCCAAAGTCGTGCAATGCGCAAAGAAGGTAACATAAATTCTATAGGAAGAACAACTTCCGCGCCAAACACCAACTGAAAAGGTGTGGCTTTGTTCAATCTCTTATATGTTGTTCGGTAGGCCCAAAGAACAAGATACTTTGTCATCCCAATCTTTTTGTCCCACATCACAAATCTTGGTCAATGTGTGGCTCAAAATCTTGTTGAAAGCCTCAAGTTCCATTTTCCTGAGGGTGATAGGGTGTAGTCTTGTGGTGGGCAACCATAAACTCATCTAATAGAATTCAGATTGTCTCATTTAAAAAATGGGTGCCCCTATCACTGGTTAAACTTAAAGGACAACCATACCTAGTAAGAACATTTTCCCATAAGAACCTTGTTGTTGTAGCCATTGTACAGACAAATTCTTCATAGAGCTACTTTCGCCCATCTCATAAGATAATCTATACAAGTAATGATATAGTGCGATCTAGTCCTATGCGCAGCTAGTGAAATAGGCCCTACAAAGTCTATCGCCCATTTCTCAAAGGGTTCTACACTTGTAATTAGTCGTAAAGGCATCTCCTCCCCTCTGTCCTGGTCGACTGCACAGACGCGTGACAATGGTCACATGCCTTACAATACTCCTTATAATCCTTATACAATGTTTCCCACCACAAACCAACAAGTAGGATCTTTCGCGCTGTAGCATCACCTGCATAGTGGCCACCTACAATACCACCATGGGCTTCCTCCATTATATCCTTTCATTCATGCTCTAATACACAACGGCGTAACACCTCATCTCTGCCTAACTTGTATAAGTCACCATTGATTAACATGGATGGTGCGCGCATGTAGCAAGTTGTTTTTTTCTCGAAGGACCTCATGCCTTCTCGGTGCCATCCCGCCCTTAGGAAGACATCAATGTCCTCTAATTCCATTGGTGCGCGTTGTAACCTATACTGTGCATCAGGCATGGTCTCTTCTATTGTTTGGGCTTCTTCACCTAATTGAACTCTAGACAAGTGATCCGGTCCAAAATTACTTTTCCCTGGTTTTACCACAACTGTAAAGTCAAACTCTTGAAATAAGAGCATCCATCTACATATGTGCCCTTGTAAGATGGGCTTGTTCACCAAATACTTCAATGCCATATGATCTATATATAAAACAAAAAGTTGTGGCCAATAGATATCTTTCGAAACTTGTGCAAGGCATATATCATGGACAAAGCCTCGTGCTCTGTAGTGGTATAATTCTATTCTGCAGGGGTCAACTTCCTACTAGCAAAACAAATGGGATGATCAACTATACCTTCTCCAGGTTGAGCTAAGACAACACCAATGGCCATGCCAGAGGCATCGACATGAACATGAAAAGGTTTATCCCATGAAGGAAAGTGCAAGATAGGCACGGTAGTAAGTTTCTTCTTCAAGTATCTCAAACGCGCGCTGCTGCGACTCCCCCAATAGAATGTACCTTTCCCCTTGAGTAATTCTTCCAAGGGTGCAACAACTTTGGCATACCCTTTTATAAACTTCCTATAATACCCTGTATGACCCAAAAATCTGTGCACCTCACTCTGACTGGCGGGCGCTTTCAAGCCTAAAATGACCACAACTTTAGTTGGATTGACCAGTAACCCTTCCTTGCAGATTATGTGTCCTAAAAGTATGCCAAAGGGAGTAGCAAAGATGCACTTCTTGATATTTAATGAGATACTCAACTATCTACATCTTTCAAACATTAAGCGCAAATTGTCACAATGATCCTTAATCAGCCCATAAACGGTCCAATCATCAAGATAGACCTGTAAGAAGTTGTGAATAAAATCCTTGAATGCTTGTACCACTATCCTTGAGAATATAGCAGGTGCATTCTTCAATCCAAAGGGCATCACAATATAGGCAAAGCTTCCCCATTCAGTAGTGAAGGTGGTCTTTTCTTGATCTTCCGGGGCAATCCTAACCTGATGATACCCTGAGAACCCATCTGTAAATGAATATATATCTTGCGCCCAGCCACTCCTAATATTTCCTCTATGAATGGCGTAGGGAAAGGATCTGTAACACATGTTGCATTCAACTCTCTATAATCAACACAAATTTGAATCCTACCATCCTTTTTATACTTATCACCATAGGACTGACCCATTCTGACTCATCCAATGGTCGAATGATCCCAGATTTCAACATCTTATCAATTTCCTCCTTTACTTTCTCACGCAAATTGGGATTCATTCGATAAGGTCTCTTCCTAACATGGCATACACCTTCCTTAAGCTTTATCTTCATTTCTCCAAGTGATTTATGCACGCCTTTAAGTTCATGGTATCCTCTTGGGAATAAGTCCTCATAGTCTCGAAGTAACTCTATGATCTTTGCCACTTCTGATTCTAACCAGTAATCCCCAATTATCACTTCCTTAGGTTCAGCTTTTGTGCCAATATTTACCTTTGTTGTCTTCATAGGTTCATGATATGCGACGCGCATCTACATCCACACTGGCTAACACTTCACATGCTCCATGTGAATGATCAACTTCTAAGTGCTCAACTTCCTCATCATCAATTATGTAAACCAACTTCCCCTTGTCTTTTTCCAGAGAAGCGCACTCAAGTAGTATGGTATCATCTACTTCTTCCTCAAAACATGCCCCTGTCTCTATCTCACCAAATAATTCTTGAATAAGTTCTTCCGCTTTCCCACTGTCTCCCATGGTTAAGCGCTTGATAAAGCTTAAAGCCTTGTTCACTGGTGGTGTAGATGAGAAGAAGTCAAAAGTTTGGATCATCCCTGTAGTCAATTTCTGCCAATTGTCAGTGTCGCGATGTAATTCAACATATACATACTAAGCACGCGCAACCTTATAGAGTAGAATAAAACTGATGCACCCAAAGTGAGGGTGGTAATACTTCCTGTCCTGCTGTCTAGAGTCTCTCACATTGCTGGATATGATGTTGAATAGGTTGATCACCATGATAAGGACAAATCTTCGTAGGCACATTACTTCTTGAAAACATGGTTGATAAGGCGGCCCCAATCTCTCCCCATTCCAAGAGATTATCCCTGTGAACCACCCATTAGCGCATTGCCATCTCATGTAAATTATATGACAACATATCTTGTTTTTAATGTGGTCAGCCTAGTTTGCCTCCATGGCTTGCAAGAATTCAGCCAAATCTTCGGATCCAGTATATCGGGGTACTGAGCAACCTATACATTAGACAAAGCAAAAACCCTTTTGCAAGCAACCGTGTGCTTAACTTCATGCCCCACCAGTTCATAAGTACCATGAGCCCAATTATCACAAGCAATACTGGTAGTATCACTGATTGACTGAGAATCTTCCCAATGAAGAATTCCTTCCCTAGATGGCTCATTAACCTCTGGGTCCCGAATAACGCGTATATAAATTTTGTTCAAGTCCTCTTCACTCAAAGGTTCCACATATGGTATGGATTTCCCATCCATCAATGGTATTATGACCCTTTCCTCCTTGTTCTCGAAGCTAATATACCCCTTGTTAAACCTCAAATCAACATTGTTTGCATAACACCAAGGGTGCCCAAGCAAAGCTGGGAAGCTATCTGCTTCCACAAGTGCTAACACTTCAAAGTCTCCTGTGAACTTGGCCCCTTGTATAGTGATAGATGCATCCTTCAAAACTCCTATGGGAGTAGCTTTTGTTCTGTTTGCCATGAACAATACATTAGATGATGGTTGTAATGGAGGTCTCCCCATTTGAACCCATGCATCCAATGTAAGTACATTCACTTCCACACCTGTGTCAATCAAAATATTGCTCAACAACCAACCATCCACAACAACATTCAAAGTGATCTCCTTATCGTAGTCAATGCTATCGGGGGATTCACATGGAGTATTTGTCTTCTAGTCTCAGTTCTTGTGTGCGGAGTATTCCCCTTCAACCAATTTCCCAATAAAGGAATAATATTCTCCTGGCGCAACCTTCTACATACCTCTCTGATGTCATCAATATTAGACGGGGCCTTTTCTGTATCCTTATGCTCCAACTTCCAGAGACTGCTCTTTCAAACATTGTATTTCACCTTGAAGGCTTCTAAGGACCTCCATAGTTTCCTAATAGACTTCTTTCTGATGAGTTAGATCTGGATACCTAGCATGCAAAACCTCCTCCCTAGTGATTGTTGGCTTCTATTGCAATACCTCTTTCGCGCATGCCGCCTCAGCTCATGTGGTTATCTTGACTGTTACTGCCTCGGGTTCTGGTGTTAACTTGGGCATCCACTGATTCTCTATCGCATGCTAGATTCTAACCATTCCTGTGCCTTTGTTTTCTTGCTTGTGTTACTTACTGAGATGCTCATACAAGTCCGAACACTCTTCATAACTATGCCCCTTTCCACAAAATGAACAAGAAATATTCTGTGGGCATTTCGCGCCTATAATGGTCAGGTGAGCCGCATGTATAGCTAGTTCCTCGAGGGAATTCACCTCTTTCGCCGCCTTGGCCTTGTCCTCCATATCCGCCTCAATATCCCCATCCTCTTCCACAACCTCCTTCAAATATTCCGTCATTCATGTCATAGCGCACTTGATTATAATCCCTATCTTAATGCTCATTCTTCCCTTTAAAACTATCGGCCACACTCGCTTTGTCGTGCTGCATCCAATATCAATGGCATCATGGATATGGCCAATCAATCTATAATCTTCGATATCATCATGGGTCGTGGACCTACAAATTTTACAAAAAGGATACATTCTACCCGATCGCATGTTGTAGTAAGGGCGTGATTGACTAAAGCATCATGATTCAAATGGAAAATCTCACGATCTAACATAGTGAGCGTGCACAGATCTATGAGGGAAGCTTGGTATGGCCTTCCACTTCACAATCTGTACACTAGATTCATGAGCACGTCTCATGAGCCGAGTTTCTTGATAATTTCTCTAACTGTTTCACCATGTCCATTCTTTATATGAGCCGCCAAGAATGGACTAACTCCGGTGTCAATACTCCTAATTGCCTCGGCGTGTAGAGCTACTCCCAATGCTTTACACGGGTCAAGTATGAGTCTTATGCGACAGTGCCCTTGAAATGGAGTAATCAATCCCCCGAAAAACCATTGTGCATGTTGACTTGCATGTATATCATAGGAGAGTTTGGATAGAAGTGTTTTAAAACGGGCATCATACTCACGTACACTTTCAGTAGTGCCTTGCTTTATATCTTTAAGTGTGCTTATACTCTTCTGCTCAAACTATGGGATATGGAACTCTTTTAAGAAAGCATCTTTCAATGCTGCATAATCAATACAAGTTTGATTGGGATCAAACTTCCTATACTAGCTGTGCGCGCGTGCCTGTAACATAGTAGCAAATTGACTTGCCTTGCGCTCAGAAGCCGTGATACCTTTCGCGCGCCACAATATTTCACACATATGAATATGTTCAGCAGCATCCTCGATACCTCTGTACTCTGGGAGACGAAGAGACATCTCCATATAAATGTTCTGGGGTTACTGCGGGCCTTGACCACCCGACCCAGAACCTCCTTGGTTTCCTCTACCTCCAAAACCACCCAAACCATCGAACTAGAACTACCCATACCTCCCGATCCTCCTCCTGAAGTTGGAATAGGGCCCATAGATGCACTCCCTGTGTCCCAATAGTGGTACTATACTGGACCCCTACATTCTGTGAAGTAGTCCCGATTCAGAGGTGAATCCCACACTTCGGCGTGCTCATATTCTATGCAAATGATGAGCCTAAAAATGTACCCCCAAAGAATAACAAAGTTGTTTGTGTTGCCATTGATATACTCATTATCGACTTGTTTCTACTCTTTCACTTCCTAAATGAAAACTTTGTTTACCTATTGTACTAGATACTGGAAAACCAAGCGCAAGGGCTAGGTCAATAGGTTGGCTTAGATGCGTGCCCGCAGCCCAGGTCATATCTACTGGCACGCTTCCATGTGAGGCCGAAGAGGGTTCTCTGTCATGCTTTCCTAGATGGGGAGTTCCTAATGCTCTAGCTCTTCTTCATCCTCATGAGCCTCAAATCCTTCACGAGCCATCTCTCTCCACAACGCCATCCATTCTGCAACTTCTTGCTTCTTGCATAATTCCCTCTCGTGTGCCTCATCATACTTCAACCGCCTCTCTTCCCTCTGCCGTGCTGCCACTAGGTCTGCCATCTTTCACCAATCTTTGTTCTTTGCGCGCATGGAGATTTTTAGCTTGCCATGGGTTTATCTTCCAAGTTCAACATTACCATCAGTATCTTGATGGTCAACATAATACCTAGCAAATACATCCTTTAGGATACCATAGAGGCGGAACTCGCCTACCTCATAGGCATGAATAAGTCGAAATTGAATACTCTAGAATATAGTTGTTTAGAACACCATGAAACCAGGTATCTACCACGTGAGTCCAGATCAATGTAGCATCATATAGTGTTTGAAATTCCTCCTGTGTCCAAACAAGTGTGTGATACCTCCAATTCCATTTAGACGCATATGTAGTCAACCACTCATATAATTCTATGGGAAAGATAGCAAAGAAGCTCTTGTACAAATTGTCATACAAATTCTACTCTACCCAAGTGCATGCGTTAAATCCGGATCCAGTGCTAAACCTTCGTGCATATTCTTCCTCCAAATCATGAATCCACTCTTCAACGCTCGCCAAAGTTAGCCGGTATGTCTTCATCGTGAACCATCCTAAAAACAACTGAAAAAGAGGTCCCGACAACGGAACCAATGATGCAACCTAGAATTCTCAGTTAACACCTAGTCGTGTTGGCACATCACTTAACATAGGATGAGTGCTCACCCGAAGCACATGCCAAGGTACCAGGTCCCTTTTTAGGGTTGTTGTAGCAGGATGGTAGCATGGTGAAATGATAAAGACATCTATTTAGAAACTAATCCATCATTACGGTTGTACAAGAACAGATCTATAAAGGCATGCATTTAAGTATAAGTCATCAAGAAATCAATAGCATGCAATGATAACACATAGAAGACACTTTGGTTTGGCCAATATTCTTCATATAGTAAACATGACAATAATACAGAAGCTTGATACAATAATAGTCATGTGCACATGGATCTGTTACAATTATCTAGTCTCATGCACCCATGAATATCCAACCCTTCAACACCACGGTTTTCTAACTAGGTGATTCATCTAATATATATAGGGTGGGGAACTTGCCCTTCACCACTAACTATGCCAAAAATAGGTCGCACGCTAATAATAGCCACATGTCGTTTACAATTATAGCCATACATGCAAGTATGCTATCTATAGATCACTTACAGTTAACTAGAGTGATGAATCTATTCTTGAATTACTTCCATGCAAGAGTGCTTCGATATGACCCTTGAAATATAGACAAAGCATGGCGCACAAGTCTCGGCATCGCTTTGTGTGTTCCACACGCTAGCCTCTGAAAATAGACTTGATCTATGAAATCGGCTAAGTCCCGAAAGTTCGACTCTGCACCTCCACGCGCGACACCTCCCTATTCCTTTACGCCTTTGATCCCATCCTGCTTTTCTACGCGGACTCTGTGTGTGAGTTCTACTAAGTGTTTTATCTCGACCAAGACACCACCCCAAGATGATTTATATTTTCCTGAAGGCTTCCAGAGGGTGTTTACTAGCTACGAAATGCGTAAAAATGACCTTTTTAAGCCCTCAAGGAAGTTATCTTTCATCGAATCTCAATGAGTTCATCAATCACATTAGGAACTCTTCCATAAAAATTAAAATAATTTTTATCACTTTCCTATGAGACAAGATGTGAGTGGAACTAAGGGTAGGCTAGCCAGAGGAAGGATGCACAATGACTAGGAAACAAAATTTTCAATTATGGGCTTAGTTGTCATGATCAAAAGTTTCAATTTTTCATGCTAGACATTTTGCATGACAACATTTCCTCTCTACTAAAGGTTCAATAAGAGAAGAAATATTGATTAAATTGAGCCATGTGAAACTAATTGAAACTTTATTCAATGTGATTTTTACTTCATCTAGGGCTAATTACAACTCTAGACAAGATTTGTTGATAAAACATGTAAGAGGAGCGTGATAAAGAGTCATGAAGAGAAACCACCCACTCACTTCTAATGCAGAAATATATAGAACCTAAGAAAACATAAAGTGAGTCAAGTCCACCATATGAGGGGCTAGAGTGGTAAAGAGTAGAGAGATAAGTTGAGTTGCGTTGAATAAGTGAAACTTGTCAAGGGTCTTGGAGAAACACCATTGTAATAGCGATTTTAGTTTATTTTTGTAACAATCCCAATAGTGGGAGTAGTATTTGTAGATGTTGTCAAGGATTTTTAAATTGATAAAAAATTGTATGTGTTTTGATTTTTATGTGTTATAAGGCATTTCATGAGTCCATATATTCGAGCAACTATTGTTACCTTTAAGAGTTGTGAGGTTTATAAAATATAGTTTGACACATCTAAAACTCCTACAAATGTCAATAACTAATCAAGAAGACCCCAAAACCTAAACAATGACTATATTCTTTCCCAAAATAGATATTGATTGTAGAATTTAAATCTAAAATCCCCTAAAAGCTTTTGGATAAATGTTGAAATCCACGAAAAATACCTATGATCGACCAAATTAGAATATGAAAACTATCTTCTAAACCATAAGTTATAGAGCCATTGAGACTAGTTCCATAAGGTGCAGAGTGACCCTAATTTCTTATATTTACTAAAATAAATATAAAGTAAATTTTCATTTAAAGTATAATAAATGAAAATCTTATACTTAAATAATTTTTTTGAAATATATATCTTCCAAATGCACATATACAACATTTCTAATAGGAACACGCTTGCATTATAACACACTCACATTTTAGTGTGCTCATGTTATAACACGTTCGCGTTAAACCATGTTCGCATTTTAGATTTTATGGATTAGAAATTGTCAATCCATAGGCTTGGATTTCCCTAAGATATTCAAACCTAAGGTTTGGACTATGTAATCCACGAATAAATCCACGTTTTACAAAAAAACACAACAATTTCTAGTGTACTCCCCAATTTCTCATGTGTTATAAAACAATATTTAAAAAAACAATACTATGATGTCAAGCTCAGTTTTACATTTGTGACAATATACTCCTTCTAAAATCTGATTAGTTTAAGATTCTCATCCTTAATTTCTTTTACTAGTGCCTTCTTTTCTTGCCAAAACATGTGTACTTTTTTAATACATAATTTACCTTAGCTCATGTTCACATAGGTACTTTATTTACCTTTATTGTATTTATCCTCACCCACTTATGTGTGTGGATATTTATTTTTATTTATTTAGATATTAGGGGGATATTATCTAGTTGTTAGGTATAGTTCTTTCCTTGATCTATGGTATTGACTAGTTCTTTCTTTGATCTATGGTATTGACTAGATCCTTGATGTCTAGTTCTCTCCTAAATCTATGGACTTAACTAGTTTTTTCCTTGATTTATGGCTTGATCTACGACCTTGACTGGTTCTTAGATTGTTATTCCTTGCATATATAAGCAAGACCCATTCTCATTGTATTTCATTGAGTTCCATAATAATATATGATATTGTTGCTCATTTGTTTGCAAAGGTTTATGTAAAGTTATTCTGGTGAATTAATTTCATCTTATTGATCATGGTGTTTGATTAACATATATGTTCTTGGCTTGGTATGATTTGGTTATCGTTCCTTTTATGGTATCAGAGTAGGAGATTGTTGTTGACATCCATCTGTAAGTTTCGTTTTGTAATTTTTTTTGTATATTCATATATTTGGGATTTGGCCGTATTTTGTTGCTGCATGTTTTTATGCAAAACAGAGGCCTCCATTGGATCGGAAGGTGGAAAAACCCTAAGGTCGATTGTAAACTTGACCATTTCGGAGGCGATCATTTTTTGGTTTTTTTGTTGTTGCAGAGAAATGTCATTGGTTCGCCCCAAGATTCATGTCGGAAAGGAAGAAAACCAAAATTATTTTTCTAGGTTTTGCTTTGTTTTCGATCTCTACCTGGGTTTTTTTTTGCGGTGTAGTGTTTTTCGAGTTACATGCACGGGAGGTCTTTTTTAGAAGGACGAATCTTTCCTTTTTTGGCAGGGTACCTGGGACAGTCGTGCACAAATTTTGCCATTCAAGAAAATTATGTATCCTCCTATTTTAGGCAACGCAGTCACTATCTACACACAATCTCGAAATAACAATTTTTACCAGAAGAAGCAGTTGGATGTGACTTTCTCGAAAACAAGCGACACCCCCCAGAATAGTAAGTTGCTTACACCCATTGAAAGCCTTAGCCCCTGGTCATATGGTATGGTCATATGAAGGCTTAAAGCTTGAGGTACTTAACTCCAGCCCCCTTTCATTTTTTTATTGTGGTTAAGAAAAGAGAATTTTATTTTGTTTTAGTGGTAACTAAAATAAATAAATAGTAGAGCATAATATTGAAAAACTTATATCTTTTGATCAAGTAACTTTCGGTTTTGAGAGTCATTTTTGCAAAAGTGTTTGTTTTTCCATGCTATTTCCATTGGAAATATTTATTTTGAGAATTTCACTATAATTATAAAGTGTCATATTGTAACACACACTCATTATAAAGTGCCAAAATCTAGGGGCTCTTGTTGCATTGTTTGGGGGTCTTGTTGCATTGCTTGGTTCTTGCATTTCTTTTGGTGATTTTTGAGGATGGTGTCTTTATATACTTCTGCATTAGATCATGTTGAGCCATTAACAACACATAATTACCACACATGGAAACCAATAATGGAAAGAATAATTAAGCGGAAAAGATTATGGGCTTTAACTTCTTAAATAACAACCATTGTTCACTAGAGAATATGAGAAATTTTAGTACTAGTGCAAATTTGATGAGTGTATGGGTTTGACAAGAACTTATGTAAGTGACAGGTGTTTTGTTTCATTTGGAAAAATGTAACTCTCCTTTTAAAATATGGGAGAAATTGGAGAATTTATTTAGTAAGGTGGACCATATGAGAGCCATGTAACTTGAAATTGAGATCACCTCTCTTATCCTGAAGATTTTTCAACAATTATAGACTATCTTACCAAGTTCAAACATTTGTTGTGAGTTGAAGGGGAGTGGAAGAGATAAGAAAGATGAAGAGTGTGTTTACTTGATTCTATCCAGGTTGAGATGACCATTTCAAATCTTTTCTTCAACATTTTTCTCTAGCATGGATGCCTTAGGTGAAAATTCAAAATGCCTCGACTTAGAAACATTTTGTGAAAGACTAATAGGAAGAATCAAAATGTCTCACCTGAGTCTTCCACCTCTCAAAAGGCATTAGTTGCATCTAATCCTAAGGGCAAGGGAAAAAAAAAGTAAAACCAAATCCACCGCTTCTCCATCTCAAAGTGCTTCTAAACCCAAAGAAAACAACTCTAAACCCAAGGAGTCTTCTAAATCCAAGAATAAGTCTAGCCTTTCATGCTCTTTTTGTGAGGGTAGTGGTCATTAAGAATAAAGGTGTTATAAGTGAATGCAAGCCTTACAGGATGCAGTCAAGAAACAAAAATTTCTATCTCCACTCCACCTCCTTCTAATCAGCATGACAATGCACTTAATGTTGTTGGGAGATCTTAGTCACCACTTGCAAACAATTGGGTTATAGATTCTGGTGCTTCTCATCACATGAATTCTTCCAAGGAGTCTTTTGTTTCTCTAGGTTTGAGTTCTACTTCCAAAATTGAGGTTGGAGATTCTTCCTTTCTTTATTTTGAGGGAAAAGGTGATATATAAGTTGATGGTGGCAATATCCAAGATGCACTATATGTTCCTAACATCACTATAAATTTACTTTATGTATATCAAATTTGTTATTCTGGTCAAGGGAAAACAATGACTTTTACACCACATGGGGCAGAAGTAAGAACTTTTTTGGAGCCTTATTCACTTATTGCTCAGGGTACTATTGATCGTAGTTCTAGACTATATCACTTTGAGGGTTTTATGACACTTCTTCTATAGGGACAAGATGGGTTTCTCATGAAGATTCAAAGAGTAAGCTTTGGCATGAAATATTTAGACATCTTAATTACATATATTTTAAGGAGTTGAGCACTCATGGTATGGTAGATGGTCTTCCTAGAGTTTCTTGTCTTGAGGGAGTTTGCTCTGGTTGTGCATTAGGGAAACAACACCAAGATTCATTTCCTAAGAATTTGTCTAAGAGAGCTTCTTCACCACTTGAGCTTGTGCATAGTGACTTGATGGTTTTTCCTACCCCCTCTTTCAATGGAGATAAGTATGCACATACCTTTATTGATAATTTATCGAGGCGTACTTGGGTTTATTTTCTCAAGTACAAAAGTGATGTTTTTCACGCTTGAGTCTTCAAGGCTTTGATCGAGAAACAATCTTTGAGTTGCATAAAGAACCTTCACACTGATAATGGGGGAATACTTCAACAATGAGTTTTCTAATTTTTTTGCAACTCAAGGAATTATTCACCAACATTCTTTTCCTCATACTCCACAATGTAACGGCTTAAGAGAGCAGAAGAATATAACTTTCAAGGAAATGGCTAATTGTATGATGCATTCTAGATATTTACCTCCTATCTATTGGGTATAAGCAAGTTAATTGTGCTAACTACATTCAGAATCGCACACCACACATAACACTTGAGTATTTGACTCTAGAGTAAGCTTGGTCCAACACTAAGCTAGATGTCTCATTTTTTTGAGTCTTTGGGAGCCATGTTTGGGCCTTTGTGTCAAAGAAGAAAAGGAAATATTTGGATAAGAAGAGCAAACCCTTGATCTTTATAGGGTATTGTGAGGACATGAGAGCTTATCGACTTCTAGATTATGATACTCATGACGTTATTTTTGAACACATGTTCAGTTTGATGAGTGCTTCACTCCTCATGATTCTTCATCTTCTTCCATGCCTCCTCCTCCTTCATCTCATCTTGAGGATCCTTTCTTTGAGGAGGTTATAGATGTCGTTGAGGATCCTATTCCCACTGATGTTGTCACTATGCCTAAGTGGGCTCGTACTACAGTTTCTAAGGCAACACCTTTCATACAGGATCTTCCACCCACTAGGCATCATCATGCACATTCTACAAGTTCTAAATTTTGTGTCAAGTAGTTTTACGAGGATCCATGCCTTTTCAAAGGCTCGTGGGATACAGGAGTGGGATGATGTGATGACAACCTGAGTATTATTCTTTGATGAAGAATCATACTAGGGTTTTAGTATCTCTTCCGAAGTAAGAAATATGGTTAGGTGTAAGTGGGTATATCAAGAAAATACACAATTGATGGGTCCATTGACAATATAAGGTTCATCTTTACAAAGGGTTTTTCACAAGTCAAGGTATTGATTATTCTAAGACTTTTACACCTATTGCCAAGATGGATTTTTTACACCCTGTACTTGCTTATTGTTGCATCATGGGGTGGCTTCATATACTAGATGGACGTGAAGAGTGCCTTCTTACATGGAGATTTACAAGAGGAAATATATATGGAGCAACCTATTGGATTTGTTCAGGATTCTTCTCTTATTTGTAGGCTCGAAGGTCTCTCTACGGTCTCAAACAAGCCCCTCGGGCTTGGTATGAGAAGATGGATTCTTTTCTTCTATCTACTGGTTTTGTTCGTTGCCACTCCGATCATATAGTATATCTCCAACATGTTGGTGAGGATATTGTGATACTTGTCTTATATGTTGATGATCTATTACTTACTAACAACTCTTCTTCCCACATTCAGACTATTCGAGGGCTCTTTCTACACAACTTTGACACGAAAAATCTTGATTATATGTCACCTGATTTCATCCGAAATCAATGACTACCCTATCTCGAATTTTTTTCATACTTTAAAAATAATGGGTCATTTTGTGTTTTTATTGCCTAAAAGTTCTTGTTCAGCGCCAATATATTCTCAAAGAGCCATATTAGCCTTTTTCACCAAATACCCAGATGCCCAAAATTGTTATATTTTGCCTTGAGATTTATCTCGTGAGAAATTTGTATTTAATTATTTTGAGTCCGTATGAGGCTATTGCGCTCCGCGTTTTAACTCGTTATGATCGAATATGTCATTACTCTTATGCGAAGCGTTTTGGCTTGGAATAAGTTTTGGGCTTTATTTGTAACTTTTGGCAATTTTTCGTGTTTTTGTGATGTCCGCTTCGCTTTTCATGAAATTTCTCTAGAACAATTCCTTTTTCACGTAAGCTTGATTTTTGACCTAGAGTAGCTGAAAACATATACACATGTTATGCCCGAAGGAAGTCACATCTGAGGTCCTGGATCACGGGAAAAAGCGAAGTCGTGGAAAAGCACCCTCATGGATTGGGCGTATTTTTGGAAAACAAAGGATTTAAGCTGCAATGGGAAAATACAAGTAGCAGAGCAAGGTGAGAATTTTATACCCGCCAACAGGTACTTTTCCGTGTTATAAAATTCACTTTCAGTAAAGTGGGAAAGTTAGAGGCTACTAGCAAAGCGGGAATTTATAAAAATTCCCATGATAAAATCAGTAGGTAAAATTCCCATGATAAAATAAAAGAAAGTGACTTAAGTGAAATCATGGGATTCTAGTACGCGCCTGCAGGTAAATAATCCCATTGTCAAAGTCAAATCACTTAAGTGGATCATGGGATTTTAGTGCCTGCCTTGCAGGGTAAAGAATCCCATTATGAAAAATTCTTAAAAATAGAATTATATGTGCAAAAAAGTGCGACCCACCTTGGGTGAATAATAATGCATTAAATAAATATTTGTTAATATTTATTCACCCAATTTTGGCACCTAGGCTTGTGGAAAAGTCAACAAAGGGAAGTGGACATAAGGAATTTAAAAATAGAATTCCAAAATTAAATAAATTTAATTTATTTAATGCAGCCCCTTTTGAGAAGGAATTAATACTTTTTAAAGTATTAAATGATTATATTAATTCCTATTTTCAGTGGCTATGGTCAAAGCACATCTTCTGAAAGCTTAAGTGAAGTGAATGGATGATTAAATTGAATTAATTTAATTGATTGGATGGCTGTCCTTAAACATGCTATATTTAAAAGAGAAGAGCTTGATTTTTAATTAATTAATTGCCTTTAATTGTTAGGGCAATTATTAATTATAGAATTGTGAGGTTATATAAGCATGGGCAGCCATATGGGTGAATTATTTAATTCACAGGTAAAGAATTGCAGCCAAGAGGAAAAGTGCACCCCATTTCAAGAAGGATTTTGCTCAGCAAGGTGGAAACAAGGCTAAAAACTTCCAAAATTAGCGCATGCTTTGAAGGAGGTTGATCTTTGTCGCATAATTGTTTGCATAGGTGTTATAGGTGCTCGGGTGTTGTTGAAAGGATTCATGCTCTCTTTATGTGCAAATTAAACACCAATTTTTTGGGCAAAGAGGTTTGAAAAGTGCAAATTTTTACTAATAAAATTCACTATTCATGATATTATTTTTGTCCGAATAAATTACAGAATTTATTATGTGTGCTTTACAAGGAAAAGAGATTTTATCAATGTCCAATGCATATATCCTTTCAATCAAGAATTGTCCAGATCCGCACTAGTTTTGAAGAAATCCTACAAGTAAGAAGAAAAAGAATTATTGAGATAAAGATAGACAAAGCCATGGAAGAAGAGATGAAAAAGAAAGCACGATGGAGTCATGCATTGCTTCCAAACTTGCAGACATAGGAGACACATATCTAGGCCCTGGAACCTCTTTTCGATTTGATTGATAGATCCAGAGGAGGAAAGACTTCACCATGCGTGCGATTAAAAGCAAAGTGGGAATTATCCGAGCCGTTGCTTTTCCATGTATTGCCGAGTTTGTTATGGAGTGCGCTAGATCTTACCAACCTTCATCCATATCATCGCGTGATGCTACGTGACGGGAAAGATAATAAGTCATTTGGACGTAGAGTTCATCAATTATTGTTTCAAGATTTCAAAGGCAAAAGGTGGTGACTTCCATTAGTCTTTAGGATGCGGCTAGCAGTGGGAGAAGCATAGAGCCGATTGTGTGAGCATAATGAATATGATACATACGAAGAAGCCTAGATCTCCTTCAAAGTTCCCGAGGAACTCTTCCACGGTCCAATTTGGTGAGGAGGTAGATGATGTTGTCAAATTGCATGTGAAGGATGAATGGCGAGGCGAATGCTTACACTTTATGTACATGGATGTATGCTTTCATCAGGACCATTAAAGTCAACAAGATTGATTCTATAATCAATTGGGTAAATTATTAAAGCAACAACATTAGAGAGCAACTTTGGAACGTGAAGTGAACTTTTTAGCTTCAAAATGACTTCTACTTGTCGTAACTTCACAAGGCGTCTTTTCCAAGATGGATGATGTGGTGTTCTTTTTTAAGGACCCCATTTTTGAGTGCTACCCGCGAGCCTTACCGTACTCTATGCGCGAGAAATATTTCAAAGTAGTCAATGATGAATTCTTCTATGATTTCATCTCATAAAAGCTGACAAAGACTTGAAGGCCAATAGGGTAAGTAAGGAAGCGTGGGAAGTCAGTATCAAGATGGCGGTCTATTCATTCAATTTGCAGATTTCACATACCTTAGGGTTACGGGATTTTCTGGAGAACCAATAAAGATGCCTAGGTATCCGAATGATAGATTGATTGCCATGGAGCTGAGTGCAACTTGTGGAGTTACACGACCTTCAGTCAAAGTGGCACAAGTCTACGGGCTTCTTCCCAATCACTCATGGGATATTACTTAGATGCAAGCATTCATAGAGCTTAGGGGATGGAGGCGTAAATGTTATTCGAGTATGAGCAAGAGTTCTTCCCCCACGACTAAATTTCAATCCATTTTGGAGTAGCCAGAAGACGATCTTCCCAGAGTACGCACATGTGCCTTCATTAGAAGATTTCGGATGAAGTGCAAAAGTGAGTACGAGGTTAGAAAGAGAGATTTCAGCAAGAGCTACAAGCAAAGCAAGTGTTCGACTTTGACTAGCGCGGATACCACGGATCTTAAAGATGATGGGAATGTGGTACTGACACTTACCATCAAATGGGAGGAGATAAAGCCATACTACGTAATAACATATGAGGTCGCAACACAATCAAGAAAGGTCGGGAGCTGTGTTGGTGAATACTTCAAACTGGTTGCTGACGAAGGGATATTGCCTTGATGAAGCATTGATGAATCAAGTCACGGAAACTTCGGCGCAGGAGATTCCCTCAAGCGGAAGCATGGAGGAGAAAGCAGCAGGAAAGCCGAGAAGTTGAAAGTGCATAGAAGATCTCAATCAAAGGAGAGGATCACTTCTACGACCATGACTTTAGCTCCGGTTTCTCCAGTACCCAGTACTTCACCAACTATTGCACCACAATAGGATGCTTCCATGCCTCTACTGAATCCAGTGACATTCATCTTCTCCCCTCAGCCACTTTGTTTAGTGCCTCTTCCAGAGGATACGTTGAAGCTACAGATGGCGGAATTCGAAAGGGCTTTGTCCTTGGATGATTTAGAAGATGGCAGCCATAACACTGTGGCACTTTCTGATGGAGAGGATGCAGAGCGGAAGATGGTAGTACACTCAGCGACTTCTCATTTTCCGAGAAGTAACTTCTGAATGGTCAGCTTCGGCAGATTGGTTCCGAAGCTTAGAATGAAGATGAACTTAGAGGAGCACGACTTGCACTGGCAGCCTACTCCGGTAATCTGGGCGGAAGAGACAGAAGGCCTAAAGTTGCCAAAGTAACTTCTAGGTTGATCATCGAGGATTCGAGAGAGAAGTTTTCTGAGATATCAATTCTGGCAGAAGGAAAGATAGAGGAGGAGCTCACGACAGAGGATGTGATAGTAACCAAAGTACCCCTCGGTCAAGCCACCACTGAAGGATTGAAGCAGGACACACAGACATTGATGGATGCTTTATTCCTTAGCTCGAGCAAAGTGAAAAGGCAGAGAAACAAGAGTGTAGAAGCAAGTATCTCAATTATGTGAGATCATAGCCAAGGTTGCTAAACCTTCCATTCAGCCCATTTCAGAGCAGGTGAGTGATCATCTTATGCAGGAAATGGAGGATGCAAGCAATCAAGTAAAAGCTATTGATGAATGGAAGGATTTGATTATTCACAAGCTTCTGTACAACTTGGAGAAGTGCCAGCCCGCCTAAAGGTTATGGATGATGCAAAGAAATCACCAAGCAACCGATGGCGAATATAGAAGGTATGAATACAAACAAGCAGAGAGTAACTCGAGTATTTTGACCGAGATCAACAAGCTACTTAGGAGATGTATGATTGCAAGGACAGATTGCAGGATGATGGATCAACGAGAAGAGGAAGCAACTAGAATTTGCAATATCTTCTGCTTGGAAATCTATAGAGTTTGCTCAAGAGGATGCAGGCACTTGAAAGTAGGACGTCATCCTTACCCATGCGTATCATTTCTTTCACTGAGGAGGATGTGGTCGGAGGCATTACTTCATACGTGCGGATCGTCACAACTAAGGTGCCTAATTCCCTGGAAGGGTCTCTTCTGATGGTACAAAAGAGAATTGATAAAGCTACCAAGCCTTTCACGATGAATTCTATCAAGAGGACTCGGTGGCACTTGTAGGTGACATTGCAAGGTTTGGGCCGAGCTTGGAAGATGTGGAAGCGTGCATCAAAGTGTTGAATGAAGGGTTCTTTGCATCTCAGACGGAGAGAAAGAAGCAAAGCATAAAAACAGATGGAAGGATGCTGAATTACATGTTTGACAAGTATATCCGATATCAAACAAGAAGAAGACATAAACATTACAATTTGGCATGACTTCTTTCTATTCTTTCTTCTTCTATTTTTATGTTCCTGATGAAATTGTAAAACTTCTAAGTTATTGGTTTTCAACCATTACTTAAAGTCATGTGGAACTATTCTATTAGTTAAGTGATACATGTGTCACTTAAGGAGAAGATAGTTGAGGATGATGCCAAATGTCATCTTTACTTGTTGTTTATGTTTCAGTTTAGTTTGAGTTTTCCATTTGTATTTTCCTCCTACATTCTATAAGTAGGAGAAGAACCTCCGGGTTAAAGAGAATTAGAATTTGTAAGAAACAATCTTGTGTTCTAGACTTTTTCTACGAACCTCGAGAGCAACTGGAGCAAAGGAATTCAAAGGAGCAAGTTTCGGAGAACTTTGTGTCATGGTGCACTCGTGTTTCTTGCTTTTAATCTTAGATCTCTTAATAGACTTTGTGTTATTTTAGATCTGGATCTAGAGCTGCCTTTGTTTTACCTCGTGTTCATATCTATTAAGTTTCTTCTATGTGCATGCAATTAGCTCTGCTATCTACTAATTGGGATGCACATCTTCCCAATTCTTCTCTCGTATTTCCTTTACTTCCTTCTTCTATAAAATACTTTCTTTCTTGAACATGCTTACTTGTTGAAAACTTCTTAGTTATGGTTCATGAACTAAGTGGTTAAAGTAAAACCCCGATAGATAATAACACATTTTTATTGACAAACCGACACGGGGAGCCTCACCGGTTAAATGAGGGAGATTTATCTCATGATCCTAGGTTTTGTGCTATGCGTAAAATCTAGCTAACACATCATTTCTTGGTTTGCATATTTCTCGAGACAAATTTAGGGATTGATTTGAGTCAAAGAAAAGTACACCCATGATCTTCTTCAACGCTTTGATATGGCTAATTCGCAAGCCAAGTCCATCTCCTTTTCATCTGGGGTTACTCTTACTTCCACATGTACCACTCCACTTTGTGATCCCACTTTCATATAGGCGTTGGTTCGAAGTCTCATGTAATTGACCCATACTCGCCCGATATTTCATTTGTAGTAGGGCTTGTTTCTCGGTTTGCACATTATCCTCATAAGTAGTCACCAATGGTTCTTCTAAAAGGATTTTGCGCTATTTGTAGGCACTTCCCACTTTGCCCTACACTACACTAGGGGTTCTACTCGAGCTGGATGGGTATATAGATTTAGATTGGGCGGGTTTATTGATGATTGAGATTCCACTTT
This sequence comes from Taxus wallichiana var. yunnanensis, assembly GCA_018340775.1. Lineage (NCBI taxonomy): Eukaryota > Viridiplantae > Streptophyta > Pinopsida > Cupressales > Taxaceae > Taxus > Taxus wallichiana. Next base: position 995,531,427 of record CM031242.1, on the reverse strand, counting down.
TGACTATCTTTTTGTCTTGGTTCTTCTCTAGTTTTGGGTGTGTAAAAAACAACGAGTTATTGCACTCTCATCTTCGCAGGAGGAAGAGTACAGGCAATAGTTACAATGAGTTAACGGATTCTTTGTCTTCGATACGATTATTGATGAGTTTGATTCCCACAGATTTACCGAATGTACTTTGGTGTGACGGCCAAAGTGCAATTCACATTTCTTGTAACCCGCTTGAGCATGAGTGGACCAAGCATATTGAGATACACTTCCACTTCATTTTGTCAAAGACATTTAGGATGGATTTCTTTCCTTGAGTACATTTCGACTCAACAAAAGGTTCAAATATATTTACGAAGCGTTTTACATCACCTTGCTACCTTGAGTTGCGTGGAATGCTTGGGGTTTCAGAATTTGTTCTTGGGGGTGTTCGTGCGGACATCTTCCTTTTTCTTCTTCTTTCTCTTTCCTCTAGTAGGATTCTTTCCTTCTTTTGGTTCGAGATTTCTTTATGGATATATTGTACATGAGTACCTCATTAGGCCTAGTTGCCGGGACTCGATACTGTGGACATGTCACTTTATTTTGGCCCCTCGCTTCACTTGAGAGGGGGTATTAGAGTATGTATTTACCTTAGCTCATGTTCACCTAGGTACTTTATTTACCTTTATTATATTTATCCTCACCCACTTATGTGTGTGGATATATAATTTTATTTATTTAGATATTAGGGGATATTATCTAGTTGTTGGGTATAGTTCTTTCCTTGATCTATGATATTGACTAGATCCTTGATGTCTAGTTCTCTCCTAAATCTATGGACTTAACTAGTTATTTCCTTGATAAATGGCTTGATCTACGGCCTTGATTGGTTCTTAGATTGTTATTCCTTCGCCTATATAAGCAATGTCGATTCTCATTGTATTTCATTGAGTTCCATAATAATATATGATATTGTTGCTCATTTGTTTGCAAAGTTTTATGTAAAGTTATTCTCGCAAATTACTTTCATCTTATTGATCATGGTGTTTGATTAAGATCGTGTTCTTGGCTTCATACGATCCGGTTATCATTATTTTTACATAATTTATCATTTTTTCATCCAAATTAAAAAGATTCTATCTCGAACTCCATTATACATGCATTAAAAAAAAAATTAAAAAAGTCAACTGTTTTGTCAAAATTAGGGGTATACACACAAATATTTCATTTTTGGGATGTGTTCACTTTGAAAATTAGTAATAAAAAATATATTCATCTAAAAATATGAAAAATTAGTGGGACCTCATACATGGTCTTAGCTAACTTTCTATTGAAGGGATTTGTAAAATAGTTTACGAAACTCAAAAATGGGGGGGAGGGGAGGGGGCACACACAACACTATGTTATCTTTTTGACACAAAAATAGGCACACTTTATGTGTGCACCACATTTTGACCTTTTAAATCTCCACCATTTTAAAAAAATAGTAGTTTAGAAACTAGATTATGAGCACTATGATTCTTATTCTTATCACATTGTCAAATTTTGAGCATATGCATGCCAAATTATTAGTTGAAGTTCAGTTTTGCTAATTTTAGGAAAAAAAGTGGCTTGTTTTGACCCCCTTTTGGTCCACCATTTCCATGCACTTACCTTGGGTTTTATTCTAATGGTGGGAATGATGGTGTAAACAATGTTCCTTAATCATCTAAGAAGGTTTAAGTCCGAATGAATACTAAAAAATAAGAGATGAGGCAAATCATATCTTGAGGAAATTTGGTGGAATTAGATACCCCTCAACCCTCGACAACTAAGCCTAAGAATTTTATGCACCTATAACCCAAATGAGCTTTGGGTTCAATAAAAATGTTTCTTGAAAGTTAACATAATATATGTGTAAAAAGTTGAGCATTTACATAAGGTTGGAGGTGTATCTTGAATATCACGAGATTTGGAAATAGTTGTTTAGATTAAATTTACATTTTGAAGTGATTGAATCTTTGCCCATAAATTTGACAATGATTAGAAAGAAATTTTCAAAGTGAGAAAAGCACTATGGATGTGTAGAATTCTATTAAACAAAGAACAACTAAAAACTAGTTTGACAATTGTGTATTCTTAGTGTAGATATTTGATTCCTTTGCTTCAATATTTGTATGATGAATCATGTAATCTAGAAAATAGAGTTCTTTTCCTCTTGTCTTAGATTGGAAACATCATTTAAAATATAAGAAAAAAACAAATATTTAGGAACTCTGCTAGAGGGATTGTAAGTTTTTAAGGCCATTAATTATCAAACCCCTAAATAATTACAATAACAATAATCGATAATATTGCATAGCTTAAATCAAGTATATGATGTACCAAGCCTTAGAGACGTGGAAAGTATGTCTTCTAATTTTTACTCTAACATGGACTTGTGTGAGACAAAAAATATGAGTATTCTAATAATTCCTTGATCTCTTTAGAATGCACATCAATGTTAAGAATAATTGGTGTGTGATCTCTTTATAATTATCTAGATCTTGTCTATATGTACATTTGTGTGTTTAGTTATAAATATATTGAATTCAACCGAGAACCCTATTAGCATTTAATCAACATACAATGGTTGAAAAGAAAAAAAAGATAAGATAAAGGGGATATGCACACCATGAATTTGAAAAACCCAAAAATGTGCCTGTGGAGTACCATCGACACTTTGAACAATGTCCATGAAACCTTAGAATAAAGAGATAATGGATAAGTGAGAGTAGAAGAAGATAAGAACATAATGAAAACTTAAAACCATGTCAATAGTGCCCAATTTGAACCAATTTCCAGCAGCTAGACAATTACGCCAAAATCATGCGATTTAACAACTAATAAAAGGTCATGGGGCATTTTTAAGTGTTTATATATCATGTTAGAAAAGAAGACATTGTATGGAGTTAAAACCTTGTATGCCTATATCTTTGAGACTTCTAGGTCGGTGCACCCGAGAATATATAAAAAAACATTTTTCTTTTCTTTTACAATGTATGGTCAATATCAATAATTTATTTACTATTAAAATTTGAAACATTTGAGCTTAATTACCTCACAGACCGAGAAAGGTGTGAATACAAGGAAAATTTGAGGGTCTCCTACTTTGTGTAAACTACTAAATAACATTATGAGTACAAAATATTAGAAAAAATAAAATAAAAGATAAATAAAAAATCAATTATATTATATATGAGTACCTAATATTTGAATACAACCTCTATAGAAATAACTATTAAACACATAACAATCACATCAAACACTAAAATCATATCATGTGCACAAGAGAAATATCAATCATGTGGAAAACATATCATGCACATAGATAGAATTACATATCAAGTATATGGAACCATGACATAAACATATTGAGGAAAAGGTACATAAAACATGATACACTTCATATGATAGGCACATCAAGAGAGTTAGGTACATGAGCATAATAAACATGATCATAAATAGAGAAAAATACTAGATTAGTGTGATGTGAATTTGTTGACATGATATTTTGTCAAAGACAAAATATGGTGTTCAACCACAACATGTATGACAAATTCTCTCATCGAATAAAAGGTGGTGCCCTATTTAACTCTAATCTAAGAACAACTAGGGAATATTGATAATATATTCACTAATCTAATCGTATGGGTGGGATAACATCCCGATAAATTTCATGTTGTGAAGAAAGGAATTAGAAAATAGAGGAAGGTCGTTCTATGAGAATATTAGAATGGGAAAAGCAGAGAGAAAAAGAGAAAGAGAGCGAGAGAGACTTGTGTTTAAGAATGGAAAATGAATGTCTTAATTTACTTACACATGTTGAGAAGGATAATAATAAACTAGACTAGTACTTGTAACAAAATGTTGGAATAACAAAGAAGCACAATGCATTGAACATAAGAACAATAACATAATATCAAGATTAACTTCAACACAAAGTTTGAAAGTTTTGTTCTTTTCATTCCTTTAGTATCAGAAAAACAAAATACAAAACTTATTTTCTTCTCACAAAATTCCATAAAATACTTTTTGCTCTAACGTAAAACTCTTGAATGCTTTGAGCATTCTTACATTTATATACAAAAAAGTGACTGAAAATAGGGACAACTGTAACTTTTGACTACTTCATAATACTAAAAATAGAAAGTTTTAAATCAAATAGATTTACACTTCTAGACTTATTCCACCTTGAAAATTTGATTATGATAAATAAATACTGATTGGTTCCCATGCAAAATGACCAAGTCAATTTACATGTTGTATGGAAAGATGCAAAAACATCTTAGAAATTTACATGTTTGAGAAAGATAAGAAAATGCACAAAAGCTTCAACTTTCTTAATTATTATGTTTTTCTTTGTGCGCATCTTGATTAGTTGAGATGTATATGAATTTGAATTGATATGGCCCTGTGTGCCTTATATTCATGATATCTTATATATCATTTATTGAACAATGTTTTCATCTAGCCTACATGAATATTTATTGAGTACTTCACAAGTATCGGCCACATTGATCAACTTTCCTTGAAGCTTTTGAGCCTTGTTCACAATCTTTCTTAACTTATCAAAAACATTTCAATGCAACACTAGCTTGTTAATTGATTACAAGTTAAAAATTTGTTCAAATATTGAATCCTCTTCGACCAAGATTTTGAATTTGGTAAAAATGGTGCTAGATGGTAGCATATTTAGATCTTCATCATGACATTTACAAGGTAGTTTAGCAATTTCTTCACGAATATCAAAGGTGACATCAATCCCTTCTCTTCTTACTTCCTTTAATTTCTCCATTTGTAGACACAAAATCACACCCTTGGGTATATTTCTAGGTCTTAAAAGCATACTAGCATTCATATGATTCCTAAGAAAGAAAACTAGTGATTGACAACTATTTTTGGTCTATTTTCTTTGTTTCTTGTTTTCTATTTGGTCTTACACACCCTACAACCCAGATCACGATTTTCTCGATTTATCTTTTATGGCTCCAGGACACCGGCGACCATCTAGAGACAACAACGCTTAGGTGCCCCTATCCCCTCTAGGCACCCCCCGACCCTTTTCACCTTACTCACTCTTTTTGGTCCTTTTTTATCTTCTAAGAATCTTTTTCACTTATGGTTTGGCATTCCCATTATCAATTATAAAATTCAAATAAGGAAATCATATAAATACATAGTTATATGTTCAAAATCAAGGACTAAACACAAAGTATTACCAACATCACGTAAGCTTGCATCCAAAAGGCACCTAAAACACTCTAAAACATCCATCTAACATCTTCTCAAGGGACAAGAGATGCACCAACTCTGCATACACAACATAAGAAGGGGAATTTCATTTCATTCCATCCACACATTCTACTACATTGCTACATATAGCTACATCCCGCTATCAAGTTTAACTTGCAAAAGGGCATTCTAGGGCACAATTTCTACACACACTCACAAGAGCTATATGGAGTCTAAGATGTAGTGCAGTGCTCGGTTGTAAGTTCACTCTCTGGTGACCATTTGGGGTCATTATGACTCCCCACATTACATCTTTATTTTTAGGTTTGATGTGGTTTATGGGCTCATGTAGGTGAAATTCTATTTTGTAGGTTACATGTACCTTTGGCATTTAAGGAGCTAATACAGTGATCAACAGAAGTAAAAGTGAAGATCTTGTGATACTATAAATCAGGTTCCAAACATTTGTACAATCATTCCTACATTCCAAAATTTATTGCGAGTAGTAACGACACTTTGCGATCTGTTAATCAATTTTCCTAGTCTAGATCGGTTCCAAGTCAAGTGTAAATCAACTAAGTCCTCCCTCCTTCTTTGCTCAGGGTTTCAAATATTACATCTTATATTGTTTGTGTCATTTTTTCATTTAAGCATTTATATATCATTTGGTTCAATCATGACTTAAAATATTTAGTTTTAATTCAAATAAAATTAAATTACTTCACTCAAAATATAGACATGGAACTCAATGGCATCATAATATTCATACTTACCTATCACATTTCTCAACCACCTTCCCATAGATGAGAGTATTTGTATCAATCTTCTTTAGTTCACTCAATGTTTCTAGACTGAGCTCTCAATTATTACACCGATCTTCAAATTTAGTGCTCATCTTTCCAATTGTTAGCTTGTTTTCTTCAATTTCATCATAGAATTTGGTGACTTATTCAATTAATTATTTCCATGTTTGAGAAGTGGTTTGATATAAGCATTGATATCCCTTCCATGTTGTCCTATCTTTGTGGCGTATGATATATGATGCATCCAATCTTGTTTTTATGAGAGCGGTGGTTTAGATGGGCTAAACGATCATATACAAAACAATTATTAGCTTATTTACCTTCTCCTTTAGTTCATCCTTTGTTAACTTGGACTTGGTAAACTTGTAAAATAGGTTGCAGGGAAACTCAAAAATCTTGTTTAACATCTTCCTAATAGCTTTTCCCAGAGAAACCTTATAAATATGATAATCTATAGTAGTTATATCTTCCTCATTTTTTATCCGAAACTAACACAACAATTTAGAAAAACTCTCCCAAGACCGATCAATGGTAATATAGGAAAGCATCTTTGGCTTATTTGTTGTCTAAGAAGGATTAAGATATAATGTGTTGAAATCAAATTATTGAGGGGTCATCATCTTCTTCCTCTTCTTTGGGGTTTGGCATGCTAACTAGAATGAATTAGAAGAATGAACTAAATGTTGTTATGAAGAAGATGTAGATGTATTAATATAAGTTGTATCAACATTTCACGTAGATATTGAGACCAAAGGGGAGGATTTTACAAGACGGACATGGGAATAGTGGTAGAGGAACTAGGAGGAATACTCAAAATTTGAATGTAAATTATTGGTGGAGGGGGAATATTTAGAGGAGAACCCATGAGAAGATTGATCCTAAGTGAAAGAGGTGGAAGGGAGGAGAAAAATTGAGCCATAAGATAATTAGATGTAGAGGAAACAAGAGAAAAGGATGTGAGAGTGGTATCTGTGAGGAGTGGAGATGAATGTGATACCAACGGTGTGGTGGAGAGGAAAGGTAAGTGTTTTGAGTGAAAAGAAGAACGATAAGAATAACCCTAGGTGGTGAGGTGGAAGAGGGTTGTGTGATAGGAACACTGATTAAAATCCCATGACTTACTTGGTGTGGAGGATAATTCAACTTCACCGCCATTGTTTGAATATAAGAAGTGGGAGTCCTTTCACCTTTGCTAATAAATTCAAACTTTATTGAATTTGTGGGGGCCTTTGATTCATCCTGAAGATTTTAAGAGGGGCCCAATCCTAATGAATTCATTATGCTTGGTTTATTTGATGGACTGTACTTGGGATGTATTCTCAAACATACGAGCTAATAAATGGTAATATTGATAATACTAACAACATACTCTTTAATGAAGGTGTACTTTTGATCGACTAGTTGATTTAGGGAAAAACTGGTGTTTCAATATTCATTTTTTCATATATATTGTCCAAGATATCCCCATCATCATATGTTCCTTCAAGAACATCAATAATTTCATAATTTTGGACCTCCTTAAGAGTTAACCTAAAGTGTTCCTTCTTTATTAGAGAAATTTCATCTTTACAAGCTTAATCCATATGTCCTCAAGTTTGGACATATGTATAGGTGCAATTCTAAGGACATTAAAAACCCTCTATAACTCAAATTGAGCCTTGGGTGGAAATGTTTCAATGTCACCCTTTGCATTTCAACTGCAAAATTCTTGGCTTTAATGGTAGATAAATATGAGTAATAACCAATAGAAATGGGGAAGTGAATTCCAGACTTATGTTTCCCTTGATGAATTTTTTTATGATCCATTAGTTGTCTCACCAATTCCATCAAAATCCATTTATCACTTGGGTACCTAGGGAGTATATATGGAGATCCTGGAACCCTCCTATCTAGATGTAAGTGAAGGTAGGGAACTGAAGAAATATGTATCCCCATTGTGAAACTATACTCCAAACATCATTTGTACACCTACATTTGATAAGTTCTTTATCGAACTTGCACATGATGCTATAGAAAAAGGCATCATTCACCCTTTGAAAGTGTTTAGAACTTTCTTCCTAGGTCAATTAAGGGTAAAAACACATACCTTTTTTTGATTCCTTGACTCAACATTTGTTAACCCAGGATATACTCTTCTCATGGTTGTAGTATATATAATGTAGGTGGTCATGTAGAACTACCTGTTGTGTGCACTTCCATAAGTTACTTATGTAGGGAATTGTTTATATGCTTTCCCCACATGATGTGTTGCTAATTTTTTCTTATAATATAAATATATTGATACATCCATCCTGAAATCCCCGAAAATAAGAAGACCCACAACTCTTCTCAACAATGTGATAATATTGTTTACCTTGTATGAATTCACTTTAAGGTAAAGTCTTTGGGAAATGACTGATTGAAGGTTTTGATTGCTTCAAATAGTTTTGTTGAGATGCTTAGTATAAGTCTTTGAGTCATCATTCTAGGCCCATTGAGTTTGTCCCCGACTAACATCAACATATTTGTTGAGATTAGAGAGCTTGAATAACTCTTCAAAATATTTAGCATCCAATTTAGTTATGAACTCCCTATTTTGATCCTTTACAATTCTAGTGTCGTATGTCATAATGGATCACAATACAAGAAAAACTTGGGACATTAAATTGATAGTAGGAAAGCTATTGTAAGTGTTAAACTACTATCGTAGATAGCTTGAATCCAACTTTACTTGGATGTACCATTCACTATACTCTAGAAATCTAGAAGATCAATGTGCCCCAAGTCAATGTCTCTTATTTGATCAACATTAGAATTTATGGTAGAAGGGGGAACCACCCCTTGGGAAGTGTATTTTATTTATTTTCCCTTCCTTTTGATGATTCTAACATTTTCATGAGAAAGAGCACTAAAAATTTCTCCGAAAAAAACCTCTACTAAAAGCCTTAGAGAACAAGTCAAAATTATGAGCTTGCTCTTCTTCACCCCAATAAAATGAAAAACATTAGGTAGGGTTTTGGTCCTACTTGGCACCTTAGGGATCGACATATACTAGTTGGGGTTTTCCACCCATTGAACAACTTGAGATTCCTAAAACACACAGGTGTGGATTCACATTGCTCTAAACCTTATAAATTACAATGTAAAGCCCACCGAGGTTTTCACCTTTTTATCAACCGTGAAGCTTGAAAAGCATTGGGTATAGTTTAGAACTTGTGGTTAAGCTAAGAATCCTAATATAGAACTTATCGAGGATTTCAACTTGTTGAAATCGCTCAAAATTCTAAAAGGTTTGATCGGTGTTTCTAACTTATTTTTCAACTCAAAAAGATCAATAATGGCAAAAGGTATATATTTTTGAATTTCAAACTTTTCCCATGAAAGATAACCAAAAAAACAAGAGAATAGATATCAAATACCCATAAAATAACAAGGGAAAAATTAGAAGAGGATAAAACTAGGGTTTGGAAGATAGAGAACTTGAATTCTAAAAATCACACATCAAATGAGCTCAAAAATCAATAAAAATAAATGATAATGAAGAACTCACCAATTAGTGAAATGGGTTGGAGGGATTTCTCAAAAAAAGTCTAGAAATGAGGAAAATGCTCGATCGTGGTTTGGGGCGTTATGTGCACATCGAGCAAAAGAAAATCCAAATAAACACAAATGAAAGTGATGTGGAAAACCCAAATTTCTATGAAAATCACATTAATTACATGTTGGTGATACGTGTGTGGGTCAAGTCCACTTGGAATTTAATGCATTTAATGATGAGTATGAAAAACCCCTTTATTAACCTATCATTTTCATTTACGAACTCATCCACTTGATACATTATTTCCTCCTATATTAACCAATGTGCATTGGTTTTTACGTATTTGATTAACAACATTTATGCAAAACTAAAGCAATTATTTTCCAAACAATTGATCATTTCTTATTTCTTGTTCTTCGTTTTACTATGATGTATGCTAACACTTTGGATACCACCAAGTCTGAGACTATTTCAGTAAGCAAAGATAGTGAACCAAATTGCAACAAAGGGAGCAAGCTAGTCCACAACAAAGGAAAAAAATAGTCCTAAACGAAGGAAACATGCTCATCTATAGCAAGGGTGGAACTAGCCCATGACATAAAGCTAATTCACAACTTAGGTTGTGAATCACTTTACTAAGGCATAAAATCATCTTCATAAAGGCATGAGAAGATATTGCAAACACATAGTCTATATTGAATTCTTCCACTCACAAATTCCATCAACATATAAATTAGTTATTCCACCATGAGATGACATGCATCATTTATTGTAATTTGTTTTGTTTCAAATATAACTCTTAGAAGATTGTTCTTTTTGTTATTTGTACTTTCTAAATAAAGAAATCCTCCTCCTACATGTTCGGAGTTAAAGGATATATTCAAGCGATTGTAGGGTTTATATGTCTATAGTCGGGGAAATTTTAGATATAAAAGAGGATAAAATATAAAATTAAAAAACCAGAGTTTCATTTGAAGATTTGTTTCTAAGCTCAGAGTACAAATGTTAAGCTAGTTAGCAAATTTTCCAAGGAAGGGGAAAAAGCTTAGTTTCACCCAATCAAGGGCCCACTTGAGATAGGTTGAAGACTTGATTCCCATTCAAATTAGATAGATTTATGCATTCTAATTTTTTATTTTTTATTTCTCTAGATTATAGTTGTCTAAATTCAATATATTTCATTAGTCGACTTTATATCTTCTAGATTACAAATTTCCCTTCAAAAGAATTTGGTTTGAGTTTATATTCTTACATTGTTCAGTTTGTTGTAGAAATTCATTGTCTTAGGAAGACCTTTGATGGACATATAATATAAACATCATGCCAAAATATATGTCATTGGGTTGACATTTTAAATGAAGCACAATCATGATCAAATGGTTGCTTGATAGTTGGATAACCTATCCATCAAGTTGTGTATCACATAGCTATACTATATTAATTAAGAAATGATTTGGCTAGTGATTGACTGGGGGTGGGAGGTTTGACTACACATTACACTTTCATGCATCCAAACCATGAAATATTGAAGTACAAAGATTTCTTTATATTTCGAGGATCGGGGACTTGAACGTATTCGACATGCTTTCGTGTCAAAATGTCTTGATGTTTGAAATCTGAAATGCACTATCAAGTGTATTTCGGGGTTTAGGGTTTGGGAATCAAGTTACCCTCAACATGCTTTGGTGTAGGGAAACCCCAAAAGCTTGAAATACAAAGTATTTCTTTGTATTTAGTTTTGGGGTTCGTCAACAACTTTCTCAAGTGTCATCAAAGCTTGAAAACACTGAAAAGAAAAGAAACTTGCAAATTTGACTAAACTTCCTAATTTTCTTGGAAGAATGGCTAACTACAAAACCTTTCAAAGGTAGAAATTTGGTAGGTTGTACCAAAATTATCATGAAACTTAATTTTGTGATAAGATGGCTCCGAATTGGAACTTCCTTTGGATTAAAAGGGACACAAAGGAAAAGTGAACCTTGGAATCTTTAAATGTCTTGTGAATTGGCAATATAGTATCAATTTAATGAAATTTAACCAATTTCACAGGAGGAAACCTATAAAAGAAACAAAATGACCAAACAAATGAGGATAGGAAAAAAACAAACCAAAACCATAAAGCAAAACAAAAAGAGGACCAAAGCAAGAAAATAAACAAACAAAACAGACCTATATAAATGCAAGGATAACCTTGTTTCATTGTTTGAATAACTTGACATACCATCCACAATGAGGCAATGGAAGATGTTTTCCATCTAAGTAAGTCGAGATAGAAACTATTCTCTCTACATAAGAGGATATTTTAAAGGTTCCTCTCCATAAGGAGTCAAACTTTCTCTGCATTCCTTTTGGTTCTCTTCTCTTATCCCATAAGAGAACCAAATCTCCTATTTGGAAGTCTCATTACTTGGCCTTCTTGTCAAATATTTTCTTTACTTTACTTTGATGTTAAGAAATAATGTCAACCAATTTTAATCTCTTTTCCTCCAACTTAATTAGATGCATTATTATTTGCTCAATAGAATCCTCAAAAAATTCATCTTCTACTACTTAGCCAATTTCAAAGTTAGTAGTTCTTGAGAAATGGGAATTTCAGCATTAACACCATAGATGAGTTGAAAAGGAGACATACCAATGGCTCTTTTGGGATTGATATGATCCACCCACAGAGCATCATACAATGCTTTATTCTATGTCCTTTGATTGTCATCTACAAGCTTCCTGGTTATGGTCAACAAGTTCTTGTTGCTTGATTCGCTTGACTATTACCTTGTAGGTAATAATCGAAGCATGAGCCAAAATTATCCCATATCAATAGTAAAAATTGATGAGTTCACAAGATGAAAATTTGGAAGCATTATCTTATATAATCTTGTTAGGTACACCAAACCTTACATAATATTTTCTTTGATGAAATTACGCAGATGACTTCAAAAGTGGTGTGCTTAACTAGGATAAATTCTACCCATTTGGTGAAGTAATCTATTGATATAAACACATAACTACAACCCAAACTTAATAAGGGATTTAAAGCACAAATAAAATCAATTTCTCATTGTTGAAAAGGATCTTTAATTATGACCGACCTGAGGGGAAGTGTTGTTAATTTAGGTCTCCCAACAAATTATTGGCATGCCTCACACTTTGTTACCCATGCATAAGCATTTTGAAATAAGGTAGACCAATAATGCCTTGCTAGTAGAATCTTGTGAGTAGTGATGGATGCCAAAGAGTGACCTCAAAATCTAGCTAATGAAAAACTTCTAATAGTCTACTCTATTGATTTTTGTCTATAAAACGTAGAAATACTCCATCTATCCCTTTAGTGCATAAACCAATATCTTAGAGAACGTACCTAGTTGATCTCAATTTCATAATTATTTTTTCTTTAGAGCTCAAGTTTTCAAGACATTATCTACAAGTGAGGAAATAATAAATATTGGAATACCACTCTTTTTTAGTGCTTACAAAAAACAAAGTAAGAAGTTCATCTCCATCTTCTTCTTTGTTATTTGTCACTTCTTCAAGGCTATTCTACGCCATCAAATGACAAAACCTTTCCCACCTAATAGTTTAATGGGTTTGATCTCAAGTTATATTCTTGTACTTTGAAAATCTAATTTCCTCTTTGGGTCCTTAACTCCTATTGAGTTAAGATAAACTTTGTTGTTGAATTAGAACTAATGAAAATGTGTGAGAGTTGAGATGTAATACCTAAAGCGTTTTATAAACTTGACACCAATATATTCATATTCCTCGATCCTTAAATTTTTCAATTCATGAGATTTTTGAGAACAACTCATAAAAGAAATGGGATACTCAATACCTTCATCATTGTTTTGAGCTAAAATCACAAATATTGTATGGTCGAAATCATAACTATACACAATCAAATCTTTATTGTAGTCAAGATAGACTAAGATTGGAGCATTAACAATAATATCTTTAATACCTTGGAATGTCATCTTACCTTGATGTTCTAACAAAAGTGATTATTTTTTTCATCATCTCAGCTACATGTCTTGTTTTCTCTGCAAAGTCAAGAACAAACCTTCTTAAGAAATTAACCTTCCCAATAAATAAATAAACACTAGTCTTATTTGTTGGGAAGGTGAGGCTTTATGGAATTGACCTATTCAAGATCAATTTTGGGTCCTTCCTTTGACACAATGTATCATAAAATTTACCTTGATTAATCTAAACATTATTTCTTAGGATTTATAGAAATACCATGTTGATGACATATTTCAACACACATTCAAGATGTTCATGGTGCTCTTATCTTTTCTTAGAAAATATTTTCAAATAATCCAAGTACATAACGATGATCTTACCCTTCAATTCGTGAAATGTGATGACAGTTTTCTTTGGAACATTCCTCCAACATTGATCAATCCAAAATACATTATTCTGTAAGAAAAGGTGCCCCAAGGAGTGGTGGAATCCATCTTGTGTTTATCCTCCTTTGTAACCTCTACTTGATTGTATCCAAAAAATCCATCCAACATAGACAACATTTTGAAACCTATTACTACTTGTAGAATTTGATCCATTATAGGTAAAGGATAATTATCCTTTAGTGAAGCCTAATTCAAGTTTCAAAAGTCAACACAAATAGGGATTTCTCCATTATTTTTATGCTCACGGAACAATGTTAGCAATCCATGTAGAATCACTAATGAGAAATCTTATCGTTGCATCTAACATCTTTTGTATTTTAGTAAGGATTGTACTTGAAACTTTTGGATTATAATGACATTGATTTTACTTATGTGTTTGTGCTCAAAACTTCAAAGGGATATTATGTTAGAGTTATTTAGGTCTGAATGAATTCAAATATGAATACGACCAAGCCAAAACATCCATGTATTTATTTAACAATGCCACAAATTTTCTCTTTTCCTCGGGTGAAAAACAATTGCAATGTTTGCGATTTGAGGCTGCTCTTTAGTTCCAAGATTTACTTACTCAACCACTATAGATGAATTTGGTTCAATACGGCACTTCTCCTTTATGAAGCGATCATGTTTATAAAATAAACCTTGAGGACACCAACCATATAGCAATATTATTTTCTTTTAAGCAACAATTCTTCTAACTATCCGAGACAAATTCACAAAAACAGAGTCACTACCCTCAAAATAAAGCTCACTAAAATGATCACATTTCTCAAGAATGAGATGATTTTTTTAATCATTATTGAATACCTACCAATTAGCTGCATTATTGAGAACACTAGGGTGAAAAATTAGCTAGATGTTATTTTTATCCTCCTTGAACTTCGGATGAGGAATTAGTAACGATGCGAGTCATAGCTAATGAATCAAATTTATCACTATACTCTCGTAGTGTATCTTTGATGGAGAATGCCCCAAAATATTCTATGTAATCCCATACTTTGTTCGATAATGTTTCAAGTGACCATTATTTACTTGATACAAGCCTTTGACCCGGTTCACAATTATCTCGACATCACCTTGAACCTTGATATTTTTTATCCTTTTTTTTACAACCTTCATGCCTAATAACAAAGCTTGATACTGTTATGTTATAGTATTATTGAATTGAAGATTAAAGGAAGACAAAAATCTCATTTCTTGGAGATATATGAACTACACCTTCTCTTAACCCAAAAGTAGATCAACTACCATCAAATTCCAAAGTCAATACCTAATTAGGATCTTCCTTCATAATTTCTAGAGAGATGAAATTTTCATTGGTAGTCATGAAATATGAACCCAAGCCTAAATCTTAGAATAAAATATGAGCTTGTGGATTATTCCACTTAGACACGATGTACTTTACTTGCTCTTCGAGTTCAAGCTTTTGCATCACGCATTTTACTAGGATTCATGCCTAAGACCAATCTATGTGGATTTCACCACCTACATCCCTGCAAAATCTTCTTCCCAAAAACACTCCTTAAGAAATTGGAGTATTTGCTACTAGATTTTCATCTTGACCCTTTTATCAAGAAAAACAAAAAAGAAAATTAGGCATCTTTTATTTGTCCAATAAGAGGCACTTGTTTTATTTCCATGGAATACATCCAAAAGCTTTGGTAATGGTAGGCCCTAGAGTAAAGATACCTTGGTGGGCATGACGTTGTATGAAGCTCTTGAATCAATGATGTAATTACTGAGCTTGAAACCATTAATGAGCAGGGACAAGTAAAAGGGTTCAATATGTCTAGATGAAGAGGATGATGAAAGACTATTTTGAGAGGAAACAAGTTTAGGATTAATGAAAATCCCTTTAGAAGAATTCCTTAGTGGGATAACACACTTAATTTTAATAAACTTGACTTGTCTCTCAAACTGATCGAGATTGGATTCGAGGTATGTTATCTCGTTTTAGTGATTTTAGCTAAAATTGAGATAACCATAGGAAAATTTTGGAAAAATCTCTTAAAATTCCCTTTTAAAGAGATTTTCGGGTTTTCAGGTTTCCATTGCATGAAAACATATTCCTTGCATACAACATGTCTCATGTTCCTCGAAACCTGAAACCTGAATGAAGCCTTTGTGTCGAGATGTCAAGACTTAGAAGCATCTAAACATATCATGCATCATGTCTCATGTTTCCCAAAACCCGAAACCTGAATGAAGCCTTTGTGTCAGGATTTTGGGACTTAGAAGCATCTAAACATATCATGCATCATGTCTCATGTTTCCTGAAACCCGAAACCCAAAATCATGCATCATGTCTCATGTTTCCTGAAACCCGAAACCCGAAATCATGCATCATGTCTCATGTTTCCCAAAACCTGAAACCCAAAATCATGCATCATGTCTCATGTTTCCCGAAACCCGAAACCCAAAATCATGCATCATGTCTCATGTTTCTCGAAACCCAAAACCTGAAATGAAGTCTTTGTGTTAGGATTTCGGATGCTCCAAGCATGATGACATGTCATTAATGTGCCAGATGAAGCTGAGATGCAGGGCACAATCTGGAAGTTCCAGGAATTTCAAGACAAGTAAGCTTCGTTGGAGGAAGACAAGGACTTCGAAATAGAATAAACATAATGTTTCATGTCATTTCCATCTAGAGATTGACATGTCTTTTTCATTTTTGTTTCGTCACATAGGAAGCAAATTTTGACTTGGTCTCCTGTGTGAGAGTCAAGAAAAATAGGATTCTTGTTTAATGGCTATTTTCTAGGATTTATCCTATTTTCTCTCTGCTCTTTCTATTATAAATAAGGAATGCTTGTGCATTCCAAAAGGGGGAGATTTTTAGAATATTGAGAGCTATTGTGAAGAAGAAGAAAAACTTTGTATTTTCTTTTAATCATTGAAGAATAGAAACAAGTGTTATTTTGTAAACTTTGTGTTGTGGGTTTCATCTATCTTGAGAGATTGTTCTTACATATAAAATCTTAAGCTATTCTTTGTTTAGTGTTCTTGATTATTTTAATCATTTCCAATATTACATCCATTATCTTAAACTCATATAAGTATTTCTTGATCTGTGTCTGCTTGAAAGAAAATACTTTCCTCTCATTCCTTTCCCGCTCTATTTCGTCTGTAATAGTTTCCTTTCTAACCCATTCTATTTCTAAAGCTGTAACATCTCCATCTCGTGTTGATATGGATTTGGATTGTATCCCAACCCCAATGGTTAGAATAGTGTGGATATTGTATATATTATTTCTGTTGTGTGTTAGATTAGTAATAAAACAAGTGCCTCACATGTCTTTGAGGAGGGATTTAATCATGTGTATTGTGGTTGAACCTCATATTTTGGTTCGACAAAATATCCAACCAACAGTTTTTGGCGACTCTATTGGGGAATACGGATTGATAAGACTAAAGCTTATCCTATTAGTGTCTGGTGACTCCGTATTTGCCTTATTTTCGGTAGATCCATTTTCCGGTTCAAGATGGCAGAAAAATATTCACTCGATCAAGCCAAGCTAGGGGTGAAATTGATCCATTCTTTGATCTGCTTCAACAACACAATTTCAGACTTTCCCCCAATAGTGTTGTATCTAGCCAAGCAAGAAGTTCTTTCACCTATCCGAAGAACTCGGGTTCCTTAAGAACAAGAAGATTCGTAACCCTTGCCTGCATTATTCTTGTTTCGATACTCAGATTCATGTATGCATGTCATTCAGAAGAATGGTAGCACAACTTGTGCCTTGGGGTGCAGCTATTGGTCCTCTTTCCCTAACTCCACCATTGCATGATCTACCACATGGATCTTGTAAGAATATTCCTAAGTTCAATGGCGATGGGAAGCAACACATAATGATGAACACATCACTTTATTCTTTTTCACATGCGGAGTCCTCGGGGTGGCTCATGAAGATGTCTTTGTTTGAATCTTCATTGAAACATTGCAGGGTGTGGCAACAGAATGGTTCTACCATCTTCCGAATGCATGCATTACCAACTGGGATACCATGAGATCTATATTCAAAGCAAGGTTCAAACCAGCTGAAGATTCTCATGACTTGTTAGCACAACTTACACATATGAAGAAGGAGTCTCATGGGCCCATACAAAACTTCGTGGAAAAATTCAACAAACTGATTCAGAAGATTCTAGTGCTATCCATTCCCACTCTTGAGAATCAAAAGTGTTGCTTCATTAATGCTCAACCCCCTGATGTGAGCTTCTTATTAAGAAGATCTATTATCCCCGATTTGGCTCTTGCTCAAGCTACAACCATTAAAATAGAAGATGATCTCATTAATTTGGGAAGATCATAAGAGAGTCATCTAAGCCTAAAAATAAAATTTCTTCTCAAATTACTACTGGATCTATGATTTAGAAGATGGCCAATGACTTGATCACTTTAAAGAAGCAAATGTCTCAACAAAGCGACCAACATTCTTTATCGGGATATTCCTAGACAAAATTTCAATAATACCAATGGCGCCCCATGAGAGATAGGAATCGATTGAATGCTACTCCAACAAGGCTGGCCATTGAAGCTCCTCCTATCAACGCAACAGTGGAAATAGTTGAGGATGATGAGGAACCAAGATCAAGATTCTCAAGAAGATTTTGAAGCTTCAGGATATGTTGATGAGTCTTTCGACGATTCAGCTGGCGACTCCAACATTGGGTACTTGGAATATGAGGAAGACTAATGTGAACATGATGGTTAGTCATTTGCAGTCTTCACTCGAGCTCAATCTTAGAACCCCATAAAGCTAGTTGAAGGCTCTAAGGAGAAGGGTAAAGAATCTCCCATGGTTATGGCTAAAAGAGGCTCTCCTATCTCAGCGCAAACTGAAAAGGAGACAATTAAAAAGGTAACTTCTTTTTCTAACTCTCTTTCTCCTACCCCCAAGACTAGTGCCTTAGCTCGGACCAGTATAACCAGGCCCAGGCCCACCATCATTCCTTCATATCTTTGCTTTCAAAATTATCGATCATGCAAAGAAAACTAAAATCCAAATGTCAGAAGCCAAGTACCTCAGTCAAATCCCAAGTAATTTGAGAAACTTTCCAAATTCATTAGAAGCAAGGTTGTTATCCCTTCATCTTCAAAAGGCATGTTGCCTAATCCCACTCAGCCTTTACCTCAGAATAATATGAACTCGTTGTTTCTTCTTCAGGAAAGATTGAACCATATTATTTATCCTTATAAATGGGTTTAAACTCAAAGAATTACATAATTGACTCGGGAGCCTCGATAAGGTGATGCCTTGCAAAAGTAGCCCACGCCCTTGGAATTACCTTGACTAAATCTTATGGGTGGTGTTATTCCATGGAAACCAAGCAAGTCCCATTGATTGGCCAAATCAAGGATGCACAATTTGCATTTGTTGCATTCCCGAAAAGAGAGTAAAAATGATTATCCGGTCGCTGATATCCCACTGCTTACGACATTCTCTTAGGAAGAGGTTTTTACAAAGATGTCGAAGGAGAAATCAATATGGACTGCACCAAAGCTAAAATTCCAGTAAATGGAGATCCTCATGTCCTCCACCCTGAAGCACAAACGAAGTACCTGATTACTAAATCAGATGATCCCAAGGCTCAAATTCTCTTCGAAGATGAAGGCTTGGGAAATTTTTTTATGACATCGGAGGTGCCTTCTGTAGAAATCAAGGAAGAAGATCCTAATGCTATTTGGACCTCGAGTTTGATGGGTTGTTCAACTATTGGATCAGGCGATGGTGTGGTTCTCATATTTCTAGACTTTGAGCTCTTTCCCTTTGCCTTCGAGCTGCAGTTTGACAATACTAATAACACGTCCGAATATGAAGCCTTGTTATTAGGATTAGAAATGGTAAGGCAAAAGGGAATCCAAAATATTAAAGTACAAGGAGATGTTGAGTTGATTGTAAATCAAGTAAGGGGGATCTATTAGGTAAAAAATGATCACCTAAGGCATTACAGGAACAAGGTGTGGGACAACATAGAATGCTTTGATGCTTTTTCCCTTAAGGTAGTCTTGAGAGATTACAACGATAAAGCTAATTCTTTAGCCGTGTCTACGTATCTCTTCTCCTTCCTCACCCAAAGTTCAAACATGACATGTATACCATTGAGATTGTGTATCATCCAAGTGTTCCAGATAATTAGCACACTAACAAGTGTTTAATGATGATCAACAAGTATTGTCTTTTCTTGAGAAAGTTGATAATTTTAGCGAGCTTTATTTTGAAGGATCAGAATCAAATTTTCGTGAGTTTGTCTCAAATTCATATCAAGAGATTGATGGTGAATTCATCTAGCTCAAAGGCAATAAGATTCCAAAGGGATTGGTTTCTCTGGAAGGTTTGTTTGACAAGCATGACCGTTTTATTTAGGATAAAAGGCAAGCTGAAGGTGCTTCCTCGTTGGAAGTAGATCAAGTTAATCTAGGCTCTTCTGACCAACCATGGATGATAAACATCAGAAAATTCTGTTCTCCTGAGGAGAAAGGAAGATTCACTTCACTCCTAAAGAGATATATGGACGTCTTGGCATGGTCCTATGCAGATTTGAAATCTTTAAGCCCAAGGATGTGCAACACAACATCCTTTGAATTATGACTTCAAACCATATAGGTAGAAGAAAAGGCATTACAACCCAAAGATCTCAGGGACTATTCTTGCAGAAATTCAAAAGATGTTAGATGTAAGGATTATCTTCCCAATCCATCATTCTACCTAGGTTGCTAACATCATCCCCATTAGAAAGAAGAATGGTGAGATCCAAATTTGTGTTGACTTCCAGAACCTTAATCAGTCTTCATTGAAAGAAAATTACCCATTGCCTATCATGGATCAAGTATTGCAGATTGTCACTAGATCAGAAATGTTATCCATGCTTGATGATTTTAGGGTATAATCAGATCGAGGTAGCCATTGAGGATCAACATAAAACAACATTCACCACCCCATGGGGGACCTTTGCTTATAGGAGGATGCCTTTTGGTTTGATTAATGCCAGAGCCACATTTCAAAGAGCTATGGACTTAGCTTTTAGAGATTTGATGGGAAAAGTCATAGTTGTATATTTGGATGACTTGACGGTCTTCTCTAAGAAGTGAAGTGATCATTATGATCACCTGGAGCAGGTACTCTTAAGATGTAGGCGTCATGGGATTTCATTAAATCCTAAAAATTCCATGTTTGGAGTAATAAGGTAAGTTGTTGGGTCATATCATGACTAAAGAAGGAACCAAGATCGACCAGTCGGGTGAAGGCCATCCAAAGCCTTACCCTACCTATAAGCAAAACTAGGGTACATTCCTTTTTCGGAAAGGTTAATTTCCTAAGAAGATTTGTTCCTGAATTTTTTGATAAAACCAAGGATATCCTTGGGATGATGAAAGGTAAAACTCCATTTTGATGGAGCACTGAAGGGAAGCTTGCTTTTGAAGAATTCAAAAGAGAAATTTCTCATGCTCCTATTCTGGTATGCCCAGACTTCAAGAAGGATTTCATCATGTATAGCTACGCTTCCACACATACAGTATCAACCATCTTGATGCAGGAGAACAAAGAAGGAATCAAAGCTCCCATTGCTTTCATGAGCTGCCCACTAAAGGAACATGAATTGAAGATGTCACAAATTGAAAAGCATGCTTATGCAGTGGTGAGAGTAGTGAAGCATTTTAGGTATTATGTGTTGAGTTCTCACACTCTCATTCTCGTTCCTGATACTGCAGTTAAGTCCATTTTGACTCAACAAGAGTTGGGTAGTCAATGGGGTAACTGGATAGCCAAAGTCCAAGAATATGAATTGGACATCAGACCCACCAAGTTGGTATGAGGAAGAGGCTTGTGCCAATTGATCGCAGAAAACAATTCTGAGACAGAATGTGAAGAAACTGAAGATACTTCTTTAGAATTGCCCATGGTGCTTTTTGTAAGCACAACCGATGAATGGTATGCAGATATTGCTTTCTTCTTAACCTATGGTGAATGTCCCCCACATTTAAGCCAAAAAGAGAAGAGGATAGTCAAATTAAGGTCCACAAGATACATTCTATGGGATAATGGTATATACAAGAAGGGTATTGATGGTGTATTCATGTGTTGTGTTGATAAGTCTCAGCAGATAAGGTTACTAGAATCCTTCCACAATCTAGCATGCGGAGGACATTTCTCTTCCTCCATAACAAATTACAAGATCTTATGGGTCAGTGTACTATTGGCCTCTCTCTTCGAGATTCATATGAATGGGTGGCTAAATGTGAAGCTTGTCAACATTTCGTTGGCCGCCCTAAGCTGGCAGCTCTTCCCTTGAAGCCTGTGATAATTGAAGAACCTTTTCGCCAATGGGGAATTGATTTCATTGGAGTACTAAATCCTACCTCTAGTTCCGGTCATAATTATGTGCTCACCGCCACAGACTATTTCACCAAGTGGGTGGAAGCGCACCAATCAAGAGTAACCTCCAAGCTATGTGTAACTTTCTTAAGGAGAATATAATTGTTAGATTCGGTGTGCCTCACAATATCATTACTGAAAATGCTTCCAATTTCTCATCACATGAGTTGACAGAATTTTTCTATGGATTTGGGATCACATTGGCTCATTCATTTGATTATTACCCCTAAGGCAATGGTCAGGTTGAATCAAGCAATAAAAACACAGTGACCATAATCGAAATATGGTCGATGAGAATCAGAGGACATGGAATAAAGCATTTTATGATGCATTATGGGAAGATCAGATCACTCCTAAGTGAGCTATTGGAATGTCCCCATTCCAGGTTTTATTTGGAATTGATGCTGAGACTCCTATCTCATAGAATTTCCAAATTTCTTGATTGGCTAAAGCAATTAAGGATGAACCTTTTCAAAGTTCCATTGAGAAAAGGATAATGTACCTAGCCAGGATAGAAGAAGAACGGAGCAAGGTGGTGGATTGCATTATAGATCATCAGAGAAAATTCAAAAAGATATTTGACAAAAATCAAAGCAAAGTGATTTCTAGATTGGAGATCTAGTACTTCTCAGGATAAGAGAAGGGACCAGAAAAGGATGCATGGCAAGTTCGATTCTTTATGGAAAGGTCCTTTAAAAATCCATTAGTTGAATGACGAAAATAGATTTTGTCTATCATATCTTGATGGAGAGTTACTCCCTCTACCTTTCAGTGGTCAACATCTGAAGTTGTTCCATCAGTAATGCAAGATGCTCTCTTGCATTATATTATAATTTATCTTCTGTTGTGTGTTTATTTTATTTCTTTCTTTGTTTGTTTTTGGTTTTTCTTCTCTCGAATTCATAGCCCAATGGATAAAGCTTTTTGATACATGAGTTATCTTCCTTTGATGTCTCAAAGAAATTCCCTAACTGGAGCCAGTTGTTATCTCGTTTTAGTGATTTCAGCTAAAATTGAGATAACCATAGGAAAATTTTGGAAAAATCTCTTAAAATTCCCTTTTAAAGAGATTTTCGAGTTTTCGGGTTTCCATTGCATGAAAGCATATTCCTTGCATACAACATGTCTCATGTTCCTTGAAACTTGAAACCAAATGAAGCCTTTGTGTCGGGATGTCAGGACTTAGAAGCATCTAAACATATCATGCATCATGTCTCATGTTTCCCAAAACCCGAAACCCAAATGAAGCCTTTGTGTCGGGATTTTGGGACTTAGAAGCATCTAAACATATCATGCATCATGTCTCATGTTTCTAAAACCCGAAACCTGAAATCATGCATCATGTCTCATGTTTCCCAAAACCGAAACTCGAAATCATGCATCATGTCTCATGTTTCCCGAAACCTGAAACCCGAAATCATGCATCATGTCTCATGTTTCCCGAAACCGAAACCCAAAATCATGCATCATGTCTCATGTTTCCCGAAACCCAAAACCCAAAATGAAGTCTTTGTGTCGGGATTTCAGACGCTCCAAGCATGATGACATGTCATTAATGCACCAGATGAAGCTGAGATGCTAGGGCACAATCTGGAAGTTCCAAGAATTTTGAGACAAGCAAGCTTCGTTGGAGGAAGACAAGGAATTGAAATAGAATAAACATAATGTTTCATGTCATTTCCATCTAGAGATTGACATGTCTTTTTCATTTTCGTTTTGTCACATAGGAAGCAAATTTTGACTTGGTCTCCTACGTGAGAGTCAAGCAAAATAGGATTCTTGTTTAATGGCTATTTTCTAGGATTTATCCTATTTTCTCTCTGCTCTTTCTATTATAAATAAGGAATGCTTGTGCATTCCAAAAGGGAGGATATTTTTAGAATATTGAGAGCTATTGTGAAGAAGAAGAAAAACTTTGTATTTTCTTTTAATCATTGAAGAATAGAAACAAGTGTTATTTTACAAACTTTGTGTTGTGGGTTTCATCTATCTTGAGAGATTGTTCTTACGTACAAAATCTTAAGCTATTCTTTGTTTAGTGTTCTTGATTATTTTAATCATTTCCAATATTACACCCATTATCTAAAACTCGTATAAGTATTTCTTGATTTGTGTTTGCTTGAAAGAAAATATGTTCCTCTCATTCCCTTCCCTCTGTTTTGTCTGTAATAGTTTCCTTTCTAACCCATTCTATTTCTAAAGCTGTAACATCTCCATCTCATGTTGATATGGATTTCAGGATTGTATCCCAACCCCAATGGTTAGAATAGTGTGGATATTGTATATATTATTTCTGTTGTGTTTTAGATTAGTAATAAACAGGCTACCTCACCTGTCTTTGAGGAGGGATTTAATCCTGTGTACTGTGGTTGAACCTCATATTTTGGTCTGACAAAATATCCAACCAACAAAGTAATCAACTTATGACATTTAAATCTTGGTTTTCTTAGCATGGTCAATATTATCAAAAGTGGAGTAAGTAGTGATGGGTTTTTGTATTCTCCAATCATTTAACTAACATGATCTCATGTTAGTGTCATTATAAACCAGGGTTGTGTCCAAGGTTGTATGCAATGGAGCTTTATGTAACTAGTTCCCATTGGGATTTCTATTTGGGGGGTGTTGTGTTGGTTACTAATCTACGGAAACCTAAGGTAAATCTACATAATTCATCTATTGTAATGAAAGGAAGTCTAAAAGGCTACACTTCTAATTGAAATTGAAATACACACACAATACTAAAACAAATGAAACTACAACTGCACAATTGAAGCTAGAATTTAGT
Source organism: Taxus wallichiana var. yunnanensis (assembly GCA_018340775.1). Taxonomy (NCBI): domain Eukaryota; kingdom Viridiplantae; phylum Streptophyta; class Pinopsida; order Cupressales; family Taxaceae; genus Taxus; species Taxus wallichiana. Next base: position 995,506,318 of record CM031242.1, on the reverse strand, counting down.
AAAAGTAAGATTGCATGTTAACTAGAATTTGCATAAAAGGAAACACATATTTTAGATAAAAGTGTTGGTAAAGAAAACAAATACATTCAACCAAAGATTGCATGAAATATACATTGAAACAAGGATTGCAGTAAGACTTATCGAAAACCACATATGTGAACATAAAACAACCTCTTGTCTCCTCGGTGAGTGGGCCCTTGCTCTCCCTTGGGACAAAGGAATTACCAACAACTTTAGATCTTCAAAATGATGTGTACTTCTATTAATTCAAATAAGTTCCATATCGTGTACAACATATGAAGTTGAAAGTTCTAAATCCCACAAATGATATATTGTAAAGTATCTCCAAAAATAATCACTAATCATGTTCTTAGGAAGGTGTCTTAATATAGACACAAACGGTTACAATATTCACCATAATAGGTGGCACTAACATCTTCCACTAATCAATATTAACTAAAACTCATAAATTCCTATGGGACAGTTAGAAACAAGTCCCATACTAATAGGTTGACTGGTGGAAAAAGTCTTCTGCTCTCATATTCCAGCTCCAAACTTGGACTCAAGAACAAACACTCATTATTTCTCTGTACACATCATCACATTTTCCTCACAAATACAATTAGTAGGAAGTTTATATGGTAATCAGTTTTTATGAACAAAAGAAAGGAAAATGCATCAAACTCACTATGATATAACTATACAAAACATCCCCATGCATTAGCAAATCATATCTAAGTGGCAATTTACTGATCATAGGAATGATATAAATGAGCCAAATGATGCACTCATCAAGTAGAGACTGATGAAGTGGTATGATTTTCATGATTTATTTGTACGGGTATGGTACCGGTCTTGGAACCATATAAGGAAATGGCAAAGAAGGAGATATTACCTTTTTCTCGTAGTCTTTTTTCTCTTTGATTGGAAAGGAGTACCTTTTTGTATGAAAGTTGGAGTGAGATTTGGGTCTTCTTTTTCTTTAGCCTTCTCAATTGGATTTTCAAGTTCCTTCTTCGATTTTTGAATGAGAACAAATAGAAAATGACTAGATATTCATATTGTTCACAATATCTTCATAGTCATCTTCTTCCTCATATTCCATGTACCCAATATTGGAGTCGTTGGTTAGCTCATTGTTGGTTTCTTCAACGTAAATGAATTTTCATCATCATCTTCTACATCTTCAACCACTTCTTATCTTTCTTCAATTACTTTAATAATTGTGTTAATATGAGGGGCTTCTATGAATAGCCTTTGTTGAGAAGTCAAAAATTAATTCCTATCCCTGATAATTGTGTTGGTGAAGGCCCTTTGAGGGATGTCTTTGCAAGGGGTCATCGAATAATTTTGAGACATTCATTTTCTCAATGCCAACAAATCGTTAGCTAGCTTTTATATAATTGGATCAATCATATTTTGAGAAGAGCTTTGACCTTTGGGGTTTGAAGATTCTCTTTTGAACTTGTCAGCCATAATTAAATCATATTCAATTTATGTGGTCATAGATTATGCAACAACCAGATCCAAAACATGTAATCTCCTTAAAATAAAGCCAACTTCATGAAGCCGAGCATTAACAAAGAAGAATTTATGATTTTCCAAAGCGGGCGTAACATGTGCAAGAATCTTATGGATAAGCTTGTTGAACTTGGTGACAAACTCTCACATAGGCTCGTGTGGCTCTTTCTTTATTTGTGTAGACATAAAATCACACACTTTGAGTCATTATTTAGTCTTAATCACATACTACTATTTGCATGGTTCCTAAACAAGAAGAGTACTAATTAACCCATGTCTTTGGCCATCTTTTATTCCTTTCTATTTTACTTTTAGTCTTATAACTTTATTGGCCCTAATCTATCATTTCATACTTGATTTCACCTTTTTCGGACTCAAGCGCCCAACTATGTTCCCCATCCCTCTCCGGGCACCCCCTGTCCTCTTTACACTTTACTCTCACTTTTTGGGTCCTTTTTAGTCATTTGAACATCTTGAATTTTTAGTAATCAGAATTTTTGGGGTTAATTACGAATTTCAAGTGAGGGAATCATATAAATATTTTGTTCATGTGTAAATTAGAAAAGCTATAAGACTTGAAACTAAACACCTAAGAGTTCCAAAGATTTAAACTAACCTAACAAGAACCATCAAGATAAGAGCTTAGGGAGGCTAATTTCTTTAACATGCATATAACTTTAAAAATAATCAAACTAACATGCCTAAATCAATCTCTATTCTTTGAATGTTAACTTTGAAATGAACCTAAGAAGATCCTTAGAAATCATATTTGATTGTTAGTATGATCTTAAGGTTTGAGAATGTAGTCTCACCAACAATGGCTATAAGGCCATATTGGTTCTCTCTATATTACTCAAGCTTGAGTTAATGGATACACTATGAAGATATTAGATCAATATAAATGGAGAAATGCTCAAGATCCTAAATTCCTATAGTTTATGCTAGAGGAGGAAAAGTGTTCTAAGAAATGATGAGGAGGAGGGTTCTATTTATAGGTTTCCCATTCCAATAATGGTATGATTTTGGTGCATGTGGGACAAAAGGTAAGTCCAAAAAGCACTTTTAGCAAGTCAAAGCACTTTTTGACTAGGATTAGAAGCTAATTAATCTTTTAAGATTAATTAAGAATCCCAAGTAGGCTTAGGAAGCTTTTTGGGAGCATCTGGAGGAGGTTTTGATAGATTTTGGATGTTTTGGAAGTGGAGTTAGCCAATAAGAAGGTTTATTGGTCAAATGCATGGTAGGAGGCTTAATCAACATATAGTAGTTAATTAAGAGGATTTTGAGGGGAAAATGAGCCTAATTGACAAAGTGTCGTCAATTTGTGGGGAATAGAATAATTAGTGCAATGTTAGTAATAAAATTGCTTTGATAAAATTATAGGTGTCTACATTTGCCCCTCTTTGGGGTGGCGTAAGCTATGCCACTTCAAAGATAGTAGACAAATACAAACAAGTAATTTTTTTTGAAATGGGTAGAAGAAAAATTAATAGAGTGAAGGATGCCCTCGAGTGTCGATGGGGTGATGAAAGAGGTCGATCGATGATCGAAAAGATGAAGGAAATAGATAAAAGAAGAATTAGGGGAGATGTCTCTTGTAGAAGAGTAGAATAGTGTGAAGAGAAGAAAGGAAGCCATATTAGTCTTGTTGATACTTAGTACTAATTACCCATGAAATCTAATTTTCTATATTCATTGGCATTGCTCATCTTCCACATCATATTGAATAACCGAGTTGATAGGGGAGCTGCTTGCTTGAACGATGAGACACCAAATATTTTAGATTTATATTGAGAGCAGTGTGCATGAATGTGGAGGAAGAATGGTGAAGTTGAGTATGATGGAGAGAGAAAGGGGATATAGAAGAGAATAAGTATGAGGAAGGGGGATTGAGCTAACATCCATCTAGTGCCTTTTAAACAACTTTATTTTCATCATATTGCTAGTGATCTTCATCATCGATCCTTATTAAAAATGTAAGCATATGACAAAATTGTATAATGACATGAAAAGCCATAGTAAAACCAAATTTCCATTGCTAAAACACCAACTCCATGTAACATACAAAATACAATGCAATACGAGAAAGTAAACAAGCCAACCTAATAGGGAAATAAGTACAAACACACATACTTAAACCAACAATGTCTAAGATAGTTGCATAAGTATTTTGTTATCGAGATTCAGTTCCCAAATTTTTATGTATAATGAAAAGGATTAAAAGTGGTGCCCCAAGAAAAGATATATGTGAGGGGAAATATGGTGGATGCAAGGGTCCAATGAAAAAGCATTCGTGCGCTATGAAACAATACCAGGCAACTCATTGTGCCAAGATAGTACAAACGAAGCCAACATACCAACTTTGTTAATGGGGTAGATCCAAATGATCCGCAAGTCATTACAAAAAAAAGGTGAAAACGCACGTAAGATATAATTTGAATATAATGCATTTGACATAGGTTTCAGCTGTGTACCAACGTTTTATCAATTGTTGCAATTTTTTGAATTTTTACGATTTTTACCAATTTTTTACAAATATTGATATTTTAAGGTTTTAGTGATTTTTGATTTTTTCAGAATAAATTAGATGAGGAAATAACCTAAAAGAAAGGAAAATACCCCAGAAGAAGTAATGGGTGCTAGGTAGCAAAAATATGCCCTCGACGAGATGAAAATGGGTGAAAATGACCATTTATAAAAAATAAATATTGGGCAAGTAATAAAAGAAGGTAAAATGATCGCGGTGGAAAATTACACCTTTCACCATCATGGTGGGTGAAAAGGCATCGCGTCGTGGTCAAAACGACCACATATAGCCCTCCGGGGTAAATCATCGCGATTAATGCATGTGGACGTAAATGTTCCTTTCAATGTACTTCCTATTAGCATATGGATTTGCGCACATGTAAATGACATGCAATAAGTAAGGAATGAAGTCCCTCCTTAATGAAGGTGAGGTTACCTTTATTGAAAGCCAAAACAATATTTGCATTTGCACATTCAAAATTTTATGTGGGGGTGTTTTGGAACATCAAATGGAAAGAAACGTGAATGAGGGAGATGGAATGGAATGAAGGAAAGGAATGAATGGAAGGAACATGCCATAGCTACATAAAAGCGGAGCCTATATATTGTATAGGAAAAATAATGAATAACTAACTCAAATAAAGCAAAGTTCAAATCAACTAAACAAGAATAAGTAAAAGGGAACACACATGAGCAAGTAAATATTAGAGCTTGATCACTATGAACAAGAACAACAAATTAATAGCGTTGATAATAAGATCAAAGACAATATTTGCATGCAAGATTTAAACACTAACATCTAATGAACATAAGAACATCAAATGCTACAAGAGATAATGAATGGGACACAAAGTTCATATTTCATTAACTCTAAAATGTCTTCACAAAAGAACACAAAGTTTCTTTCCTTGAAACAAAGCTTGCACACAAAAGTATTTTCTTCTCCTCTCTCAAAGTCACCCTTACAAATGAGCCCCTAACTTCCTTTTATAACCCAAAAGTTGGTTACAAAGTAGTTAGGGTTTACATGAATGTTAATCATGGCATCTTAAATGACTTTGAATTTTTTAACCAACTTTAAAAAAAGTAACTTGAAAATAGAAACCACTCAAGTTATCCAAAGTTTGCCAAAAGTGAGTTTAACAATAACCCACTTAAAATACCATTTTAACATATGAAAAAATAGTGCCTTATCCATTGAAGTGGGGTCCACCTATCTCAAATGTATGAGAAATGGACTCTTCCCACTTCGTTAGATACTAGAAAAGCTATCTCCCGTCCCATTAGTGAAATTAGGATCTAGCGCCTTCACCAATTGAAAGGATCTAAACCTTCCCAATGTCTCGAACATCTTCTCTTCTTCAAGGGGTTCACTCGGTGAAGCACAACCTCACAAAACACCTGTAATTCCAAGATCTTACCTAGCATATCATTCAAATTGACCATCTTTGATTGAACATTCTCAAACAAGTTCCTTAATTTGATGCAACATTCCATTGAAGTGAAGATAAATTGATGGTAGGAATGTACATGTATTTGAAAAATTGTGAGAGTTTCTCCTCGACATATTCTAATGAATGCCTCTGATTTTTCTCATTTACAAGATCACAAGAGATCTCAGTTATGAACTCCTGAATCGAGGCAAGTGAAGTGAAGGCTTCATTACATACACTCTCATGATGGATCATATAATCCTCAAGAAGTGTCTTCTTGACTTGAGATTGTAGACACCAAAGAAAGTGTGTCCCTCGATATTTGAATTCAAGGATTCCTTCCATGGATAGAGTTGAAGATTCCATACTTGTCATCTCCTATAGACTAGGCAATATCTTATCCAAATTTGATATGTTAGAAATAAAAGTTTCCTAAAAGAAAGAATTGGGTCAAGATATGCATAATATATTAATGGAGCTTTACGACTACTTTGATCATCTCTCCCTAAAAATGAGAATCTCTTAAAGCCAAGATTTAGTGACATGGCCCAATGTGTTTATCTCCTTTGGCAGATTAAGATTTTCTTCATCAGGGGCAGCCACTACATCGGGTACTGGGAAAGTGGATGATATTGGATTTATCAAATGTTGAACATAATCCACCAATTGATTCTTTTGGAATTGAGCTAAGAGTTCTGAGATTTATATTTCTCAAGCCTCTTTAGTACAATATCCATTGAATCACGGGCCATCGCCATGTCACTTTCCAATGTGGACTTCCCAAGTCCAAGTCTGGATACTTCATAGTCAGTAGTTGTCATGGAATTACACTCTTTCTTAACTCATGGGATGGCAAGATCCACAAATTTGTTTCCATCTTCATCCACCACTATTCTCGAGAATACTTTAGGATTCTTGGGAATGACATCATTTGAAAGCTTGAAAAGGGCATCAAAGTCAATATCAATTTCCTTGACAACCCTCTTTCTTTTCTTAATTTCACAATCAACCCAAAAAGGGGTCTCCTTCACCAACTCTGCATATAGAATCCTGGAGTCCAAAGCAACATTCACATTGTTCTCAATATCATTATATTCTAGAAGGATCCTTACCAAAAACTCAATCTCTAGAGAAATCAATTCAATATAAACCTCTTGAACATCGGAGACCTTAAGAAACCTCTTGTGAACTGTAGGTTTAGAAGTTTTTGATACCTGGATCACTTGCACTTGAGGAGACTCTTGTGCAAGACACAACTGAATGAGGAGTGTTTGTTATGAGCTTCCTCAAACTATCAGCAATGTGAGTAGAAGAATCTATACTTGAAGTGGAAATTCCTATTACACACTCTCTTCCTTCACTAGGGTTAGGACCCTTGGATGTTTCACCTTACGACACCTTCTTTGAATAAGTGGATTTGGGAAACTACTCTTTTCTTGCTTGATGCATATGGGTAGATGGCATAGAGGTTGATTGAGAATAAGCTTTGGTCAGATGGACACCTCCTTGAGTTGGAAATTGTTGTACTAATGAGGTATGAACTTGAATTGATGGTAACTTTGCAAGCTCTCGTTCATACAAAGCTATGCTTCTTTCAAGAATTGGTTGATTCTTGTTATCAAGAGAAAATTCATATCTTTTGGTCCAATCAATTAGGGGCAAGGGAGTGAAAGAAATAACATCATATGAAGGATCAAAAAAATCTTCATCATCATCAACCAATGAATGTGGAGGATTTCTAATGTGAAAGGCATTGATGTGATCAAGGGTCAGGTGGGAAAAATCTCACCTTCTCACTTCATGTTCATTTGAACAAGCAACCCAAAAGTCATGGTAGGATTGTGTTGATGCTTTTCTCTAAGAATCTTCTCGCATATATTCGTTGATGTCAAATTGAGATATCTTCACAAATGGATGTATAGTAATGGGAGTGAAATACTTCTTCATGATTTGTGCAATGAAGAGATTTAGACATTAGTATTCCCAATTTAGAGTGGGAAAATAGATGCTGAACGATGTTTGTCGCTGAGAAAAAAATGAACTTGAAAAAGTTTCCGCGTAAGCTCCATTAATGCCCACCTATCACCGACATACTTAGGAAGCTTCCTTGGAGTACCCACAAACCCGCTCCACACAAATGTAAGAAAGGGATGAAAATTGAATAAATCATGTTCCCCTAGTGGGAAATGACATCCATAGCATCTTTGGAGAATCTTTCCTCCGTATTCCTATTCAAGTTTCTAATCATGTGGAAGGTGAATGCATCGTTAGCTCTCCTGAAATGATGAGAGCTATTTTGAAACTTAACTATAGAAAATGATGGACAACACTATTTGATGGACCCATGGCGCCTTTCATTTCTAGCCCCGAGAATAGCTTCCTTCTAGTCATCTTTGCATGGTTAAGTATGATGTCATGTAGAAATACCCAGTCATCTTTATTTCGATCACTTGTTTGTGAAGAGTATCACTGATGATGGTGGCCCAATCCAAAAAATATCTCTTGGAAAGGATGATATAGATAAAATGATACATCCATGGGTGGAAAATCGACAAAGAGGGTAAACCGAAGACACGAATGAGAAGAGTGATCATGTCATTGATTTCCTCCATGAACTTAATGCAGTGTAGTTCCTTAGGAAACCGGTCAACACGAGGCCTCTTGGTCACTAACAGTTGTTATTAACCATCGTGCTCCACCTGAGGGGTTCTTCATCCCAAAAATATTGAGCTGAATTTTGAGTGATGTCAGCATTCTTAGGGAAATTAGGGATCCTGAGAAATTCTTCGACATGTTCTGGTGTGATCAAGAGGAAAGGCTCGGAATTATCCTTGAAAATTCCTTACCTCTCAGGATCATAATGCTCGTGTAGGTGATGAATAGCTCAAGGCATTGCACCAAAATAGGAAAATCCACTGCTTGAGGTTGACCACTATGATAGAGCCTATCCGAGAATATCGTTTTCCCTTCATCTCTCACCCAATCACAAAATTGTTGCATGTTAACATGGCCAAGATTAGTGTCGGTGATATTGTCATATGTAGACTTGATGGAAGTGGGAGGAATGACCCCTTGGAAGTCGTATTTGAGTGCAGACTTATTTGAATTTTCTACTTGCTTCCTCGATTTTCCTGCAGACTTGCTAGATTTTTTTGGCCATTATGAATTTTACAGAAAAAAACACGAGCACGTAAAATGGTGTAAATGGTGTCGAGTATTAGTCTCCAAATCACTGTTAATGTAAGAAATATGACTCATTTTATTATTATTATTATTATTTTTAATAATAATAATAATAATCGATCCTAGGTAAAAAATGCTAACACAAGCAAAAAAAAAAATTGAGACTAAGCTCGAGTTACAAATTGGGCAATAATAATAATAATTTATTATTATTATCCGGTTGCAAATGGCTTTGTGCAAGATCGATTTGAATTATTTAATTCTCAACCTCTTGGTGAGATTTTATTTCTTCATTGGTGTGGCAATGCTGCATGCATTGAACTGTTTCATTTTACCTTTTGTGTAGATTTTATTGCCTTGGATCGGTGTGAGAATTCCAATATTCTTTTGGAAACCTACATGGGAGATGTTTAACTATACCAATGTTTGGATAATGATTTTGCTAAAACGTGTAGCTAAGCATACATGCAATAAAAGTGGATATTCTACTAGAAGAAATATACAAAACAAGAGATATAAATCAACACCAAATTTAACATGGTTCACCCTAGTGTGGGCTACATCCACCAAGAAACAAGCCAATATATTATCCAAAGCTTTTAGAATATATACAATTGAAGATCTACAATCTTCACACCTCTCATATGTACAATAATTTCTTTCTCTCAAGCTTCTCCTTCTTCTCCAAGAATTCTCTCTCTCACAATTATTCTCACAATAATCATTAACACACACTTCTAAACCCTAGCTTTCATGCTTATATAGGCATATACAAACTTAGGGCACTTAGCCATGTAATTATAATCAATAGATCTACTTTAATACTAAAATTAGATCTAATTCCGTGAGTTAAATAAAACACCCACACAGTGTAAATCGACGATGTTAGGTTAGCCTAACCGATGTCGGTTCCTCCTTAGGCCTCAGTGATTTGGTCATAGGTGACCGATGCCGGTCCCTCCATAACCGATGTCGGTTATTGTGTTTTCTACAAGTTTAATATAACATGCTAATCTGAAGTAATTGAGCTCCACAACTCAACAATCTCCCACTTGGAGATAAATTACTACACTATACCTATACAGTGTCATTCTTGGATCCTTTCCTTAGCTTTGTTTCTTCCTCTTCAAGTCTCAAACTCGAAGACCAACAGAAGTGGAGTGTAGCTCCAACTTCTCTTTTGCTAATGGCTTCGTTAGCATATCCAGTAGGGTTTTCACTCATATGAATCTTCTCCAGTTTTAGCTTCCCATCCTCCAATACTTTCCGTATGAAGTGATACCTCAACTGAATGTGTTTCATTCTAGAATGAAAATGTTGAGTTCTTTTCCAAATGAATTACACTGACTGTCACTGAACAATTTGCAATCATCTTGCTCCTTTCCCAACTCTTCCATGAACCTTCTCATCCATATCATCTCTTTACTAGCCTCTGTAGCTGCAACATACTCCCTCTAGTAGTAGACAAAGCCACAACCTTTTTGCAATCTGAAATCCAACTAATTGTCATCCCACCTACTGTGAAAATATATCTAGTAGTGCTCCTCTACCATCCAGATCTCCTAGCCATATCCAAATCAACATAGCCACATAAAGAAATATCCAAACCTCCATAGCATAACTGCATGCTAGATGTCCCTCTCAAATACCTGAGTATCCATTGGACTATTTTCCAATGCTCTTTACCTAGATTAGCCATAAATATACTCACAACTCCCACTTCCTGTGCAATGTCTGGTCTAGTACAAACCATAACATACATGAGACTCCAACTATGCTGAAGCATATGGTACTCGTGTCATGTATTTGACCTCCTCATGTGATGAAGGACACTGATATTTTCTCAATTTGAAGTGTCCACCATAGGTGTACTCACCGGTTTTGAATCTTGCATGTTAAACCTTTCCAACACCTTATTGATATAAGCCTCCTGAGACAAATACAATTTCTTGTTCTTCTGTCTCTTGTGTATTTGCATGCCAAGGATTCTTTTTTTGTAGCTCCTAAATCCTTCATAGCAAATGTGTGAGCTAGCTTTCCTTAAGCTCACCAATGTCCTGCATACTAGATCCTGCAATAAGCATATCATCCACATACAATAACAAAATAATATAGCTCCCATTTTCAAGCTTTTGAAATAAACACAATGGTCAGATTCACATCTCAAATAACCATGCTCATGCATGAAACTATCAAACCTCATGTACCATTGCCTTAGAGCTTTCTTGAGCCCATATAGACTCTTTTTCAACTCTGCACACTAATTTCTCCTTACCCTTGACTTCATACCCAAGTGTTGCTGCATATAAATCTCTTCATCCAAATCACCATGAAGGAAAGTCATCTTCACATCTAGTTTCTCTAAATGCAAATCATGTACTGCAACTATACTCAATACAATACATATATGGAAGTCATTTTAACAACAGAGAAAATATTTCACCAAAGTCAATACCTACTTTCTGTGTAAATCCCTTTACTACAAGCCTTGCCTTGTATCTTTTCTATCCACCCTCTTCTTCCTTGATCATGTAAACCCACTTTTTTCTACAATGTCCTCTTACCTACTGGAAACTTAACCAAATCCCAAGTCTAGTTTTGTTCCAAGGAGTCCATCTCCTCATCCATGCCATGCTCCCACTGCACGTGAGTCTTATCTTGCATTGCTTCTTCAAAAATTTCTGGTTCACCATTATCAGTCAATAATAAATAAGATAGAGAAGGTGTAAATATTTCTAGAGGTTTACTTACCCTTTGTGACCTTCTCATAGAAGTTTGGGGTACCAGAGGCTCATTCTGGACCTCCTGGACATTTGTTTCCAATTTTGACAAAGTGATGACATGGTCACCTATAACCGACGCTGGTTCTGCTAACCGATGTCGGTTTGGCTCTTTTATAACCGATACCATTTAGCTGACCGATGTCGGTCAAGGGTCAACCGACATTGGTTATTGTGTAACCTGTTGGTATTATTTTTAAATACGAGAGTTCATTTTCATTCACAAACTTCTCAACTGGTTCATCCTTGGGTACCAAAATTTGATCCCTGTACATTCTCTTTTCATTCCATTCAATGTCACGACTCCTAATAATTTTAGAATTCTCTAAATCCCAAAAATGGAATCTGAAATCACCAGATCCATAACCAATGAAAGTGCATCTCTTGGATTTTACATCCAACTTTTTCCTATTTTCCTTATCAATATGCACAAAAGCTTTTGAACCAAAAAATTTAAGAAAAGAAAGATCTACCTCTTTTCCGGTCCAAGCTTCCTCTGGTATTCCTCCATCTAGTGAACTTGAAGGCCCATGGTTAATCAAATAAACCATTGTATCAACTGCTTCTACCCAAAACTGCAAGGGCAATCCAACATGTATCCTCATACTTCTAGCATGTTCCATGATTGTCCTATTCATTCTTTCTACAACACCATTCTCTTGTGGTGTTCTTGGAACCATCCTTTCTCTACGTATTCCATTCACTGAACAATAATCATTGAAAGCCTTGCTACAATATTCACCACCATTGTCAGATCTAAGGCACTTTAACTTTGAATTTGATTCATTCTCAACAAGGGCTTTCCATCTTTTAAAAGTCTCAAAACATCATCAGATTTATGTTTAATACAATAAACCCATACCTTTCTTGTAGCATCATCAATGAAAGTAACATAATATTGGGATCCTCCATGAGAAGCTACCTGGGCTGGTCCCCACACATCTGAGTGTACAAGCTCCAATTTTGCTCCTTCTTAGTTGCCCCAACTTTGAGAAATCTCACTCTCTTTTTCTTTCCAAAGATACAATGCTCACAGTAAATCAAGATCTAAATATTTCAAATCTGATAACTTACCCTTAGCCTTTAAGATCTACATTCCTTTTTGACTCATATGGCCCAACCGATTATGCCACATGCATGCATCTGAATCTAAAGTAGATAACACATAAAATGAATCAATAACACATGTAGATAAATATAACATTCCTACCTTCTTACCTCTTGCCACAACAAAAACACCCTTGGTGACTTTCCAAGAGTCTCTTTGTGAATGTAACCATGCAACCAACTTCACCTAGTTGCCCTGCAGAAATAAGATTCCTCTTGAGGCTTGGACACATGCCTCACATCTTTCAATACCCATGTATTTCCATTCTGTAATTTTAGATGAACTTCCCTTTACCAGTAATACTGCAAGGTTCATCATCACCCAAATAAACATGCCCAAAATTTCCTGGACATAATTTCTGAAATAACCCTTATTAGGGGTTGCATGGAAAGAAGCTCATGAATCTAAAACCCATGATTCTATTCTATTATCCAAAGAAATAATAAGAGCATCTTGCATTACCTCTGCTGCAATATTTTCCTCTTTATTTGACTCTTTACCTTTGTTGGGTGTTGGTTCTCTTTATCCTTTGACCAACAATCTTTCTTTGCATGTCCTTTTCTTTCCACATTTCCAACAAGTAATTCCCTTACCTTTGGATTTAGATCTGCCATCCCTTGACTTTGATTTCCATTATTCTTACTCTTGGATCTCTCCTTCTTGCCTGCCTCTGCTTTCTACATTCAAAGCATTCCCAGATGATGATTCCTTTGTACTTTTCCTACGAATTTATTCATTCAAGATTATACTAACCACATCATCAAACTTTCAAAATATTATTAGCAGATGTTGTATTACTAACAACCATTACCAAGTTATCCAACTATCAGAAAAGAACATAAGAATAAAAGTTCTTTCACTTCATCATCAAATGGAATATCAACCGATTTTAATTGATTTACAATAGATCGAAAATCATTCAAATGACTAGATGTAGATCCACCTTCATGCATCTTAGAACTAAATAGTTTCTTCATCAAATAAACTTTATTTGAAGCACTAGGTTTTTCATATAAATTAGCAAGAGATTTCATTAACTCTACCATAGAATGTCACTTCTGTAATATTGGAAGCCACGGATGCTTCTAGGCTCAATCTTATAGATCCCAAAGCCTTTCTGTCAAGAATATTCCATTCTTCATCAGTCATCTTCGTAGGTCTAGAATTTTCATCCAACGGTAAGTACAAATCTCTTTGATACAGATAATCCTCAATCTTGCATCTTCCATAATTGATAATTTTGGCCGTCAAACTTCTACCTTATATTTGTTTTCTTTTACCATTGTTGTAGCTCCCACTCAATCAAAAAACCCTCTGTGAGTAAATATGTCAACACACAAAACCCTCAAACAAAGCTCTGATACCAATTGTTGGGGTTAGCACAAGGTTGTACAAATAATATATCAGATCTAAGCATACATGCAATAAAAGTGGATATTCTACCAAAAGAAATATACAAAACAAGAGATATAAATCAACACTAGATTTAACATGGTTCACCTAGTGTGGGCTACATCCACCAAGAAACAAGCCAATCTATTATCCAAAGCTTTCAGAAGATATACAATTGAAGATTTACAATCTTCCACACTCTCTCGATGTACAATACTTTCTTTCTCTCAAGCTTCTCCTTCTTCTCCAAGAATTCTCTCTCTCACAATTATTCTCACAATAATCATTAACACACACTTCTAAACCCTAGCTTTCATGCTTATATAGGCATATACAAACTTAGGGCACTTAGCCATGTAATTACAATCAATAGATCTGCTTTAATACTAAAAATAGATCTAATTCCCGTGAGTTAAATAAAACACCCACACAAGTAACGACGACACCGTTAGCCCTAACCGATGTCGGTTCCTCCTTTCCTGACCGATGTTGGTCATAGGTGACCGATGTCAATCCCTCCATAACTGATGCCGACATCGTGCTTTCCTATAAGTTTAATATAGCATGCTAAACTAAAGTAATTGAGCGTGAGCATTAAAGAAGCTTCCCCGTAACCATTTCTTTGTTTCCGTTGGAATAACCAATTTCCCTTTCTCCGGGTAGTGGGAATTAATTGCTAGGGAAATATGGGAAAAAAATTCAATCATTTTCCGTGGCAATGACAAAGCAGGTTGAAAATTCCCATTTATTTCCCCATGTGGGAAATTGGGAGATCTTTTGCCATTTTTCCATCTAGTTGGGTTGGCAATCAACAAGAGAAATTCCACAAGTGGGGAAAAAGAAGATTTTGCCAGAAAGGGAAATCCAAGAGCGGAAAGCCAATTTGGCATCCCCGACAATTGGAGGTGGAATTTTTATTTCCCACAATGCAATGACAAAAACTTGTCGATTGATTTTTCATGAATATTAAATTAATATTTATTTAATTAAAACCCCCAAAAATTAATAAAATTAATTTTATTAAATAAAGGGTAAGAAATTAATTAAATATTAATTAATTAATTATTAACGAAGTTTGTGACATGGCGGGAGGAGTTCTCACCTGAAATGGACGAAATGAAGACCAAAACGATCACGAGAATAAGATGATCATGATGAGGGTGATAAATCATGTGAAATAACACTTTTGATTTTTTTAAATTTTCATGCTTATTAATTTTGTGAAGTCAAAATTGGCTGATAACACTTCCATAGCACATGTACAACAACCTCCACAAAGAGGCTCCCATTGTTAGCCCACCACATAGCCCAAGAGGAGGAAAAGGAGATCATGATCCACATGGCACATGTGAGTTAGCTACATTGTGACAACAATTACATCAGTGATATCTCTACAACTCCACGCCACTACAAAGATAGATCGTGTTATTATAAAGAGGGACCATGAAGTGATAGATAGGGCACAATTGTAGGTCGAGAGATATAAATTGGTAGAACAATAGGCACATGCACATACAACTATAGTGGATCGAGATCAACTCTAGGAAGAGTGAGTATAGGTCCCGGACCATGGTGGTCAAGCTTTCAAAGGAGGTTTCCTCTCTGTCAATCCTATCGGTGCGTCTGCACACACCTCAAAGTTTACATGGATATAGCCACAACCATTGGAGAGGATGCACTCTACAAGTATCTCGTATTATGACGTAGTTCCGAGAGACAAATAGACCCAACATTCAGTCAACATGCTATGAGTAGGAGTGCCTCTTAGTTACGTAAGGAACCTCCATAAGCCAAATCATTGGAGGAACCACTAGTAGGTTAGCAGGTACAACCCCTCCCTACAGTCCATCATAGAAGATGCCCTCATCGAGTGGTAGACTGGTAGTCCCCATGAGGGAGAGAGTCGATCATGACTATGTTTATTTGATGTACTTACAAATGTATCTTTTTTATGTACGCCTCGACACGAAGGCACATTTTTTATCGATATATATGTATTAATTTTTTCTATGCCTCACTATGAAGGTACATTTTTGATCTATTCCCATGATGGCCTACCATGTATATGATGATTATATACAAAGACACATTGTATATGTACATTGATATTTTGAGACATTTATATATGATTATGATGATGATTATGGACTTTATTTATGATGTTTATGATTATATCACACGTTCTTGATTTATGAGATAAAATTTATGTATTGATGAGCTACTTCATGTTCTACTTATCACATTTTGTGTATGAGATAGCAATATATGATATCATGTTGTTTTATATGTGACACTTATGATTATCCACGTTTTTATTATGGTCTATGTTTGAGGGGGACAAAAGGCGGTCCCTTTTGCCCCTCGTGGTGATATTATATGATGTTAGCTTAGCATACATGTTCATGATGATGTATCTTACCTTTTTATTTATATATGAGGTATAGATGTGATGATATATGATTTGATTATAAAATTGTATAAGTAAACAACTAACACAACTTAATCAAATCTAATTATAACACAACTATATACAAGTATGCAAGATAAAATGAACTCATTGTAATGCACAACAGATTAAAGTAACACTTAATCTAAGCAAGCAAATGAATTCAATTTAAAGCACACAACATGAAAAATTAATGCAATCAAAAATATACAAACCAACAACTAAAAGTAAGCAAACCACTACTTTGTTTTTGCGAGACAATTTTAAAATGTTTTTCGTTGTTTTTGGTGTCATCCCTGAGACAATTTTCAAGGCTATTATTCACATTATTTTTGGGATTTTTGTGAGACAATGTTATATTTTTTTGTAGCTTCATCCCTAAAAGGTTTTTAGATGTTTAAGGTTTTTTCTCAAAGTTATATGAATGTTTTTGATGTTTTCTAAGTTTTTCCAAAGCTATGTACAAAAAACAAAGAAGCGTGGATGCCCCAAGTGTGAGATGGGAATATACAAAGGCAGAATGCCACATGCGTAGGTACAAGAAGGTGAAGATGTGAAGGTGACCTTAGCATGAGATGGGAATGTAAAAGGTGAGCCCTTCACTATATACAAGAATAGACTAGCCGATCAAGGCCACGAAGGATAAGTCCAAAAAGGATCTCAAACTTAGGAAAACCTAGCCCTAAATTAAAGCAAGTGTACTCCTTCTAGATATGAGATAAGATTGTGAACAACGGATCCTCCCAGAGTGCCGAATACCATTTTTCACCTAGGAACCTTCCCAATGTGACACAATTGCGTGGTTTTCATAGTTGGATGACTGTTTTCTTTTTACTTTTTCTTGATTTTTATTTTTTTTACTTGTTTTTTATTTGATTATTGAGGAACTTCATACTCAAGCATATAACCACTTGATATGTATTATGTTCATGGGTTCCTTTAGCTCCTCACCATTTGAGTGAGCCAATTTGTATGCCCCTAAACCATACTTAGCGACCATGACATATGGTCCTAACTAGTTGGGCTCAAACTTTCCTTTCTTTTCCTAGTCCTTGGTGGTGTTGAACTGATTTTATTTGAGTTCTAGGTCTCCTATCTCAAACTAGTGAGGTACCATCCACTTGTTGTAGCCTTGTGACACTTGATTCGATATACCTTTAGGTGATTAAGTGCCCACATGCATTTTTCATCTAGT
This sequence comes from Taxus wallichiana var. yunnanensis, assembly GCA_018340775.1. Lineage (NCBI taxonomy): Eukaryota > Viridiplantae > Streptophyta > Pinopsida > Cupressales > Taxaceae > Taxus > Taxus wallichiana. The sequence goes on along the minus strand of CM031242.1, from coordinate 995,488,734 downwards.
AGCTCCACTAGTCAAGCCACTTGGTAATCTTCATCCTTGTCTAGATAGTCCTAGAGAGATATTCTTAGGGAAGGAAGCTCAATCTCCAATGGTATGATGGCCTCAATGTTAAAGAATAATGAGTAGGGTGTAGTTGCGGTAGGAGTATGGATGGAGGTTCTATAGGCCCAGAGGCTAGGATGGATTTGTAAGTGCCAATTACGGCCTGTTTTACTCACCATATTTTCCATTATGTGAACAAGTGTTTTGTTAGTGGCTCTCGCTTGTCCATTACCTTGAGGGTAATAGGGAGTGGACCACTTTAAATGGATTTGGAAGCATTGACATAACACTTTAACTGTCTTGTTCTTGAAAGACTTACCATTTTCTACTATAATGGTGGAGGGGATGCCGTAACGACAGATGAGGTGGTTCATGATGAATTTTGAAATTTGTGCACTGGTAACATATGTAAGAGGCACAACCTCTACCCATTTTGTGAAATACTCGATATCGGTTATGATATGTGTGTGGCCATCTAAGGAAGTAGGAGTGAGATTCCCTATGAGATCTAATCCCCATTTTGAAAATGGCCATGGTGTTGTAATTGGTCAGTAAGGCTTGTGTCGGTGCATGCATCGGTTTCAGTTTTTTACTTCTGACAAAGTTCACACTTTTTGACATAGTTACAACAATCTGCTTCCATGGTGGGCCAATAATAACCTACTCTTAGTAGTTTCTTGGTGAGCACCATGCCGCTTGTGTGTGATCCACAAAATTCTTCATGTACCTCTTTGATCGCTTGGACTGACTCGACCAAATAAAGACAACACAGTAGATTCCCATCATAGCCTCAATGATAAAGTGTGCCTCATAGGAGGGTATAATAGGCTATACAACAGATTGTTGTCCTCTCAAAATTTCCCCTCTTTTGAAAGTCATAAATTTGAAATTTTTGAGTTGGCACCCTTTAATAATGTTCTAGTGAAGTAAAATTTGAGGAGATAGTGAAAATTCACATTTATTGGAGTCATTTTGGTGATTTCATGGTTTTTCAAAAAATTTTTGTCCTCATGTCCTAAGTACTACTGGGCCTTCGTTCACCGATTGGTCACTTTCCCCGTAAATCCTTAATCGATCGGCTTTATCGAACTTTTGGCCCATTTGTCCCAAGTTCACCTGGACTTCCTTTTCCCCGATCACCCGCATCACCCGCATCGGGTTCTTCACGTACTTTTGTCCCATCTATCCTAAATGTGTCTATGTTCTCTATTTCTCGACTCCCGCACCACGTGCATCATCCGAATCACATCTTTGCATCCCTCACATCCTTCGTGTTTCTGAGTACCTAGACCGCCCATGCTCATTTGGCCCGCATTCCCACATCGCCGCGTTGGCCGGATCACATCTCGCATGTCCCTCATGTCCCAAATGTACCAAAGACCGTCGAGCCAATTTTCTCCGCTTTTCCCACTTTTCATCTTTTTGAGTCGGTGCAAGGTGAATTTAATGCACATTTAATGACCTTCTCTCTCCTGAATGGACTATTTAATGGGACTATCCCTATGCATTTGTCACATTTCTCGCTTGCCATCTCTTGCTTGAATCCTTGCCATTAAAGTCATTTGCTGTGCCTGTATCCCTTTGCATTTTCATCACAATTTTGATCTTGGAAGGCTATTCCCCTGTGCGTTGCAAAAATGAAGATCAAGTTTCAAGGTCAAGAACATGTGTCACCTCTTGAGACCTCTACCTGATATTGGAGATAGTGAGGTTCGACACTTAGATTTTGGAGATTTTTGGGGCAGACTAACATGCTCTAATCTTGCTCCCATGGAAAAAATGATCAGTGATAGTGGAATTGCATATGTGGCTGGTTTTCCTATCTCTGTACAGTGTGCCGACACCATGCTGCTTACCCTGTGGAGCCCATTTTAACCGGATACCAAGGAACTTACTAATGTGCATGGGGAATTAATTGCTAAATTGGATATCGCCATCATTTGTTGCCCTACGCATTCCAGAGATTGAAGATTCCATAGTTCTCACTCATGCTCAAGCTCAAACCCTATTCGATCAAGAAAGTGAGAAATACAAGGCCGAATAGCAAAATCATGGTTAAAGAACCCTAAGAAGGGAGCGTCCCGACTCTCCAAGGCATTATTCAGGGTTGATTTTAATGAGGAGCTATCTAATTTTATTATTTTCTCCATATCATGGGGTTGCCTTCCACCAATGAATTTCACTTCTGGATGTGCCCCTTTATAAATATCATCTGCGAGGGAAAGCAGAACATTAATTGGGCTGAAATTGTTTGCATGAATTTGACTGAGCAATTGTCTAGTGTTCAAGCAGACTAAGAAGTTCTATATGACTTCTTATCTCATGTATACCCTGGCTGCATCCCGACAGTGGTTCGGTTTCACCTACATGGAGGGCCAAAAGAATGAGCCTATTTACACATACTGCCCTCAGTTTACCCTTGAAGCTAGCAATCACAATTTAGAAGAGTCAATGATGCTTTCACCATGTATATTGTAAGACTCTTGGAAGGTGATACTGCTAGGAGATTTTCTGATGAAGCTATGAACCTGATAGCCAAGTATGGGGCTTTCTTCATCCAATTCAGGAGGTTTTCATACATCAGGTTGGTTGGCTATGAAAATACACCCCTCAAGCTCCCCATGTTTTGCAATGATAAAATGGCTCTGGTTGAAGTGTGTAGGAAACTTGATAAACTCCATAGAACCTGTAGGGACAAGAAGATCACTAGTCTGCATTTCCCTATCTCCTTGGGAAACTATACATGTAAAACAACTTTGGATGCCCAAAATGTAGAAAGGGCTATCACTCCTCTCACTGTCCATTTCTTTAGACCTAGGACTTGTTTTGATCTGAAGAAGTTTATTGATCAAAACCTCAGGATAATCTATCATCACAAGCCAGATACTGAGGATTACTGGGCTGATTGTGTAGATGATTTTGAAGCCAGACAGAGGCACTATGACATAGACTCTCTCTACAAAAAATTAGAGATCTCAATCTCTACCAAGTTCCTAAAGGATTTAAGGATGATGATGAGGACTTACAGTCCTTTGAATATGAAACATCAATCAAACACACTCCTTTAGAAGATCTGGATTGGTACAAAAAGAGAGAGATGATTTGGTTGAGATTATTGCCCTGTTCTTGTAAGAACTAAAGTTTGGTTTGACAGGAAGGTTTGTGAGCTCAAGAAGAATCAGGGTGGATCTTCTTCCAGAGATACCTCTACACTAGGGAAGGAAGCACATACAACCAGTACTAAGTACTTGAGCAAACCCCTCATTCTTCCTCAATGAAAGAGCTGAGTCATCTACTCCTTCTACTCAAGTATATCAAAAGAAGATCAAAGAGGTTAAACAAGAACCAATTGAGGAAGAATCTCTTCTTGAGCATTCAGAATTACCTTCAGGACCAGAGAACATTATTGTTCTTAGTGAGAGTGATGATGGTGAAGTGCCAAATCCTGCAGGAGCTCCTGAAGTCACTATTGAAGAAGAAAAGGAAATGTCTAGTACTAAACCTCCTAATACCACAGACTCCTCTGCAAAGGAAGCTCCTGATGCTCCATCCACTTCTTTGCTAGAGGCAACAGTGGTTAATACTCTAAGTGCCATGGGTTCACTTGCTCTTGGGCCCCTTGTTCCTTCCTCTTCTTCTTCTACCTTTGCTTGGGTACAACCCATGGTTGATAAAGAAGAAGAGAAAATCTTCTTCTCATCTAATAGGGCCAAATTTTGATGCTGTGGCAGCTTTGTTGAGTACTTCCCTCCCCTCCAGCAAAGAGAGCCAAGACCACTTCAAGGTTAGTAACTGATGCTCAGGGCCACAGTTCCTAGAAGTTGCAAAGCCCAAGGTTGATAAGGTAGAGTAGGATCTTTTGGTCTCTGATTTAGAGCTTTCAAGGATCCCAATGGGAGAATCCACTCCTGAGAGTGAGGTTCATAACCTTCAGGAAATGGTAACAAGGGTTATTGAATGAGTTGAGAAGGGAAAGCAGACCATAGAATAGTTGGAAGAATAGAACCAAGTTCTTTCCAACTTTATCAAGTCATTGTTGGCCAAGGATAAGGTTTTGATACCCCCTGATTAGCTTCCCTTCCACCTCCCATGATTCTCAGTCAGGATGAAGTTCAGAGTATCAAGGACATACATAGGTATTCCACTTATGGAAAGGCTATGGAGGCTATGGTCGATGACATGACTATAGCAGTTTGAACTTCATTGTGGAGGCCTTCAAAACCAATGAAAAGGTGGCCAACTTGCAGCAGAAACTCTCCTCCTCAATTAGAGCTATGGACAAAGAGCTGAAGGTTTGGAGTAGTTGTATTATAGATCTTCACTGATGGGTCGATACTGATGAGAAGATATTATTGGCCAGTAAAGTCTTTGATGATGCCAAGAACAACTTATCAAAGACATGGATTTTTAGTGTTGAATGGAAGATAAAGGTTATGGAGGAAGCATTGGGAGAATTGAGGAATAGTTGGCAGAAAGGAGAGTCTTTCAAAACTTGTGTTTCCTCTGCCTTTAAAGATATTCATTGCCATCTTCATGATGAAACTTCAGGTGTTCCTTTCTCTCTTCAAGAGATCAAAGCTCAGTTTAGAACATTTGTCAAAGAAGACTTGTTCAAAGAAGAATTAATTACCAAAGAGAAGATAAAGGATATTTTCTCTCTTCAATCTACCATTGATGAGGCCAATAAAGAATACATGGAGCATACCGAGTTTGATAAAGATATGGAGAAATGTCTAGGCACTTGGTCTCATGCCACTACTAACACAACAATCCCACGAGGTATGGAGATAGCTGAGGCATTAAAAAATTCAGGCATCGGATTCTCAAATCAGTGGGCCCTCCTCAGCCATAAACGGATGTTTTCTCTTCTAGCTTCTCTTTTTCTTCTTCTATTCTTAGTGTTGAGCTCCTTGTAAATTAATTAAGGACATTGTTTTGTGCATTTCCTTAATTAATCTTTTAGTTAAAAGAAATGGTTACCAAATGTAACCAATTTGTAAGATATATAATGAGCTCTCCACGCCATTCTAAAGGGCTAGAACTCTGATTATTTTGAAAGTGTAAAAGAGTCAAAAGCTATCAATACAAGAAGATTTCCCTTTCTGTTTCTATATGTGCTTATTCATTCTTTCCTATCTGTTAAAATTATTGAATCATTAATCTATTTTGCATCAAGAAGCTTTGTATTCTTGTGGATGTCATCTCTGGAACTTTGTGTCTATGAAATAACATCTTATGGTTTTAACGCAAATGATTTTGTTCTATATGATCCCAGTTCGGCATTTATAAGGAATTATTTTGCTATCTATATTTCTCGAGAATGCTATTCTACCTTTTCCCTTCCTTAGTTCTTCTGTCCTTTTGTATTGATAATCGGTCATTTAAAACACTTTCATGATATCAGAGTTCCTCTTTAAAACTAAATGTTGTACATTTGTAAATAAGTTTTTGCCTTTAAATAAGGGAACCTCTCCCATTAAAGAGGAGGGAATTTCTGTCCCCTAACTGTTGCTTTCATTAAAGTCCTTATTTGACAATCGACATGGATAAAGATTTTTTCTTAGTGTGGGAAATATTTATAGGAAAGGTATTGTCTTGTAGGTAATTGAATATGGGTTCATACCAGGGAGAGAAAGGACCAAAAACTTCACATACCAAACATGATTTCGACATGTCATATGTAGGATCTCGCAGATGTTCCATGAAGAAAGGAATTTTCTTTTCCTGAGATAGAATGCAAAGCAAAGCTCCGATTGTGGCCATGAAATTTGCTGATCGATTATGTGCCCTTGACATCTATTCAAAATCAATTCAAAGTATTCCTTAAGGGTCTCAACCATCTTCTTGTATGGGATGAGCTTGTCATCCTTGACCTTATATTCATCATTAACTTGCTTGATGATTAACTGCGAATCACCACTAACTCTTAGCTATTTGATATTCCATTTGATAGCAATTTTCAAACCAACAATGAGTTCTTCGTACTCTACTATGTTATTAGTACATGGAAAAATCAGTCAAAAATCATGTGGGATGAAGTCTCATGTTGGTGTGATAAGTACCACATCGGATCTTGAACCATGATAATTGAAAGATCCATCAAAGTGCATATGTCACATGATGGACTCCTTAATATACATTGTAGAGGCATCTTATAGATCTAGACACAATAGTTCCATTCTTGGCAGGGGAGCCTCATCTAGTTAATCAACAAATACCCGTCCTTTGAGTGATTTTTGGTTTACAAATTCAATATCAAACTCACTTAGGAGGATGATCCAATTATCCATCCGTCTCGGTGAGCGCTGGTTTAGATAGAAGGTATTTCAAAGGGTTAACTTTGGAAATGAGTTTGGTTTTATTATTGAGCAAGTAGTGCCAAAGATTTTGAAATGCAAAGACCACAACTAAGCACACTTTTTCAATTTATGGGTAGTTCATCTCATAGGTGATCAAAGTGTGGCTAAGGTAATAAACTTCCCTTTCTTTTTGGATAAGGTTGTATTGGGAAAGCAATGCACCAATTACATATTAGGTAGCGGAAATGTACAACAACAGGGTTTGTCTAGGGTAGGTGACATGAGAACATGAGGACTAGTTAGGTATTGTTTAAGAAATTCAAATTATTTTGACATTCATGACCCTAATCAAAAGTAACATATTTCTTGAGTAGATGTGTGAAAGGATGACACTTATCTATAAGTTGTGAAATGAATTAGTGGATTACCTGTATTTTACCTTGTAAGCTACACAACTGCTTAAGGTTCTTTGGTGGAGGCATCTCATTGATAGCTGCAAATTTAGTGGGATCTACCTCAATCCCTCTTCTTGAAATGATGAAACCCAATAGCTTTCCGATTATATGCATTGAAGACACATTTCCTAGGGTTTAATTTGACCTTGTAGTCTTGAAGGTGTTGAAAGATATGCCTCAATGCTTTGTGTGCTCTTTCTCGGTTCTAGACTTCTCAAGATGTCATCCACATAGTTCTTTATGATGTCATTCATCATGTCATGGAATATGATTGTCATTGCTCTTTGATAAGTGGTTCCAACATTCTTGAGGCCGAAAGGCATCACTTGGTAGAAAAATGTCCCCAAGGGGTTGTGAAAGTAGTTTTATGTTGATCTTCCTCGAAATATTTATCTAGTTATAGCCCGAAAATTCATCCATGAGGGACAACATCTCATAACCCGCAGTTGAATCAAAAATCATGTCGATGTTAGGTAAAGGAAAATCATCTTTAGGACATGCTTTATTAATATCCCTGAAGTTCATGCAGACTTAGATGCCAACTGGTTTCTTTTACACTGGCACTATGTTTGATATCCATTCTGAATAGTTGATAGGTCTAATAAAACCTACCGCAATAACTTCTCTAGTTCTTCTTTAACCAGAAGTGCAACACGTGGGTGCATCTTTCTTAGCTTTTGCTTGATAGGTTTGGCATTTGGGTGCACAACAAGGTTATGCATGACTAAGGTTGGGTCCAAACCTAACATATCTACATAAGACCATGTAAATATGTCTACAAATTCTTTTAACAACATCAAAAATGTCTTTCGCTGCTCTTACCAAGAGTGAAGCTCCCAACTGTACTATTTTTGGATCCTCTTCTGACCCGATGTTAACACTGATAGTCTCCTCAACCAACATTTTAGATGTATCTTCCATTCATGTAGGATCAAGGGGGAGATTAAGATCTGCTTCTACAAGTGGATCAAAAATATTATCATCTTCACGTGGGTCAACTATATTTTCCATTGATTTTTTTGTTTGTTTGTCCACAAGTGCCTCAAAGAGGTTTTCACTATGGGACTTAGATTTATTCTTTTTGCAAGGATTTTTGTAGGACTTTTCCCTTGCTTATTATTATTTTTCTTAAGTGACCACACAACTTTGCCTCTTCCCCAAAGTATGCACATGCATTCAAATTGATGGAGAAGCCCTTTTTATGGTCACTAAACGGAACGACGTCCCAAAGACCCATGAAATCTATGATTACCTCATCGTTTTCAAAGAAATCAACTGACACATGAAGTTGTTGGCCCCAATCAATGAGGCTAGGATATACAAGGGTAATTTGGAAATCACTTGGGAATTGGACTAGGAAAGGGTAAAGATGGTGGAATCTAGGAAAAGGTTGGTAGAGGAAAGGTCCTCATATATGCTATAATAGGAATCCATGTCATTGTCTAACTTAGGGAAATCATCCTCACATTTCAAAGAGGTGTCATCCATTTTCGAGGGTTGGCCCCCCGAGGTTTAACACCAAGGCCATGCTTATTTTATTTTTGAGGGGGATGGGGATAGGCTCTAGTCTTCCTTGTGCATTTGTGCTACATCCAAATCCTTTATAGCCCATGGTGTACATCATTTTGTGTGCTTTGGTGTATTTCGAGCTTGGTGACATATGCAAATTTTGTCACTTTGGGGATCTCTTGGTAGGTGTATCCAACATTTTTTGTCGACAAAAGGCCATGAAGATTTTTTTTTCAAAGGGACTAGGAAAATTATCCCGAGAGCTTGTGAATTGAAAATCAAGCCTACCACATATCTTAGGTGATAGTGAGAGGTTAGAGACCAAAAGGGCATGTTGAAGCTCAAAATATCCACTTAGGCCATATGATCCAACCTTCAGTCCCCATGAGGCAAAGAGAAAGAGTGATGAGGAAGGATCATTATTATCAATCCTGCAATGTGTCAGGATTGAATTTGAGATTTTAGATCTTATGTTTGTAATGGTATAACAATGTCCGCTGAGGGACATTCATATGTTGCTCGAGAAAACTATGTAACGCTCTACAATGCGTAAATGGCTTAGGATCTCCTAGGATGGTGATCGTCTTCTCTCCATGATATAACTTAATACATTGGTGAAAAGTGGAGGGCACAACTTGCATGGCATGGATCCATGGGTGACCCAAGAGCATATTATAAGGAAGATCCAGATCAAGGATGTGGAACTTTGTGTCATGATTTGTTGGCCCTACTTCCATAGGTAACACAATGGTATTGAATAATTCACACTCAACATTATCATAAGCTATGATTATGATTATGTGAGAATCTAGATATGATTTTGTGTGCCCTATCTATTTGATTAGCTTCAAGGTACAAATATTCAAACTGGACCCATTATCCACAAGCACTCTTTTAATATTTCTATGAGTAAAAATACCTCAATGTATAGGGGTAAATTGTGAGTGTGATTATTGAGTGGGAATTCACTCTGGTCAAAGGAAATACAGTCATTAAGAGCAAGGTTTGCGACCATGGCTTGGAGGTGTGAAGGATCGACATCCATTGACACTCCTAACCCTTGAAGGGTTTTATAAAGGATATCCTTATGAGAGTTTATATCTTGAGAAGGTCTAAGATTGAAATCTTAGCTAGGTTTTCTCAAGTTGATCTACCAAATCATATTGACTTTTTGAGGCATAGGTAAAAGAGGTTTTGGGATCACTAGACGAGTGCATCATGTTGCCATGAAAGAAATCATTGCTAATGATCTTGATGGTATTTACCTTCTCATTGGATGAATGAATACAACCTATGAGTGAATCAAAGGGATTATCAGTTGAGGTATACACGTAATTTGTAGCTCTATAGTCATCAGATGACTGACCTTGATTTCAAATTTTTCATTCCTTGTTTATTATGATTAGGAAAGGGTTGTTTAAATATTCCCATTTTTCCATTAGGTCCTTGCCCTGATTCAAGTGAGTCCACTTCAATCTTCCCATCCTCAATGAGGTCTTGAATAAAGTGTCTCAGTTTTAAACATTTATTTGTTTTGTGTCCCTTGACATGATGAAAATCATAGTAGTCATGATCTCTATACCATCCTGGTTGGGTGCATCCTCTACATAAGGCACTATGGTTGGATATTGAACCATGTTCACCACCTCTAATTGTCTCAAAATTGTGGATAATGAGTCTATAAGGGGAGTGAACACCCATTGTTTGATCGGATTTTGACTAGGTCCTTTGGTAAGTTTTAAAAGAGGACCACTTTGAACTGTTTGAACTCGTTTAGAATCGATGATGCCATCTCCTACCATGTTATTATTTTTGTTGAAGAACTTAGGTTTTTCGTGGGTTTTGACTCTTATTTCTGTCCTTTGAAAAGGGTTTTATTATTCCCTTTGCTATTAAATCCTTCTCAATTTGGCTTCCTTTCTCGATAACTTCCTCGAAGTTAGTGACACAATGCATTTGTAAGTGGAATGCAATGTCCATATTCAAATTGGGCACAAAGATACTAACCAATTGTTTCTCAAGAACTACACAAGGGAAGTAGCTAGCTAGCCCTCACCATCATTGTAAGAAACCGGTGAAAGTTTCATTTGGTCTTTGCTTAGCACTACATAGATCTAACATGGTTATGTCATTCTCCATATTGAATGAGAAGTGACACACAAATTTCTTTGCTAGTGTAGGCCATGTGATTATTGACCCTTTTGGTAAATGAAGGAACCATTCCAATGCTTGTCCTCCTAAACTACGAGGGAAAAACGTATGAGGTAATTGTCACTATAGGCTACTTCTTGGAAAGCCATGTAAAAGTATTTGATGTGATCACAAGGATCACCTTTGCCTTTATATTTATCAAATTTTGGACAATCAATCTTTTTTGGAAATGGTGTTCACAACATGTCTCTTTCAAAAGGATAAGGACATAGCTCCTCATACTGATACTTTTTGTTATGGCCTACATTACTTTCTTGAAGGGTCGTAAGCATGTTCTTCATTGATTGTAACTCTTGCGTAAAGAGTTGATCTTTTGTAGGAGAAGATGGTCTGAGCACTCAATTTTTCTTGAAGGCTTCATCTTCTTGAGGTTCAGTATAAAGTTCACTAACCTTAGTCCTAGGTTTCTCTTGATGTGTACCCTTTCTTGGGTTCTTACTTATAGAAGAAGCTAAGTTCACTAGCTATTGGCTAAGGGTTTGTATTTGATTTTGTATAGTGACTTCCTCATTTTGAGGGTCCTCTTCATCATCATTTTGAGGAGGAGGTAACTCCTCATGTTCACGTTCTACCCTAACCTTGCGATGGATTTTAAGGGGTGGCGGTCGAGAACCACCTTTTGTCTTGATGTTTCACCTTCAATGTTGGTACGGAGGTAGAAACATGTCTTCCTCAATGCTATCATCCATGAGGGGAGGTCTTTGTATTTATTCTTATTTCTTATTTGTATCTTTGCTAGGGGCTTCTTGTTCTTGTGGCACTATGGCACCTATCTCTAAAACTTGTGCAAGCACTTAATCTCTATTTCAAAATAGGAAGTTGTCAAAGTGAGTGACATCCATGTTGTCGATATCTTGAAATGAATCACTCTCGTCTCCGCTATGATAAACTAACCCATCTGTTTCCTTTACTTCAGAGAAGAGGGGACCTAAATTGTGACCTAGAAAAGGATTTAACTCTTGTTTCTTGGATTCCATTGTTGTGATATGGACCATTGTGAGTTTTGTTTACACAAGGTTTTGTCTAGTGTAATCAAGGGTATAACAAACCTAAGTGTAATGTGTAACTGTTCATTTTATGGTCTCAAAGTATGTCAATAAATGGAACAAAGAATAATGAATCAATCAAGTCTATGAGTTTGATAACATGTAAGGAAAAATCATGCAAGTTTCTAGTAAACCAATCAATCAACAAGAAACTACACCCTATGCTAATGTTTCCAAAGATAGTTTGATGTTATATGATCAACTCAATGTCAATGCTTATGTCAAGTTCAAGATGAACAAGGCGTAAGTATTAGAAAGGGTTTGATGTGATCTCCAATCAAAGGATACTTATGATGAGTTTAGAGACAAGCAATACCCAAACCCTAAAACAAATGGAGGTTACACATGTGATCCACATAAAAATACTACTAGGATACGTTACCCAAGCTTTGTGAGAAAGCAAGGTATTAGTATCAAAATAATATCGATATGATGAAAAAAAAGTAACCAAAACTCTTTCAAGATTGGGGTAATGTTTGAAATAAAACAACATCAAAGTATGCTAAGGATTTGCTAAGATGTGGGTAGCGTAACGTTACAATATAGACACTTAAACCACATTTACTAGAAATGAGATGTAAGTATCGTAATTGTGATGAGGTGATGTGAACAACATAACACTTCTAAGGAAGATCAATGATGACTCAAGCCTAACTATGATGATAATGCATCTCAATATGGGTTTGAGACAAAGGGCCTACTAGAACATGAAGACATACCATTCACACTTTCAACACTTACATTTCAGAATTGCAACCTAGTCATGTAAGTAGACTACAAAAGTGGTGGACACAATTATTTCTAATGGTATCTACACGCGTTGTTCTCTTTTTCCTAAAATGGACAATAAGATAGCAAAGGTGTAGATCAAGTCAGGTTGAAATATACTTGGTGTCACTTTGGTAGAGTTTCACCTCACCTTAGGGTGAGTTAGAAACTTATACAAAATAAGGCTTTGTAAATTTCGTGATGCTTAGTGCAAACTTGAATGGACTCTCTCCTTGTTCGATAAACAAGGTTTCGACTCCAAACAAGTTCTTACTTTTGAAAAATCTCTATAAACATGATTGTCTTGATATGGTAAAGTGGGCTCCAAGATGATATAGCTTCCTATTGGTTCTCTCAACTAGGTGTCACAAAAATACCTCTACGAGCTCAGTTTTGCCAAGGAAGTCACACTGACTAAACCTTGGAGTATCCTAGATTTACTTTACCCCCTTCAATACAATGAGCATAAAATGCGTTCAGTTGTGTTTTCACTGGGGTCGCAATGGAGATATTTTTGACTCTAAACTCACAAGTGCAAACTAGTCAAGTGGGTAAGCGGAGCGCTTCCCATTTCGTCCACAAGGTTCCCTCTTGCGTGGACTACTTTGGGGTTCCTAGGAGCATCCCTTTTGTTTTATCTTAAGGATTATGCCAAAGGGAGTTTCTCCTAGTTTAAAGTGGATGGGTTTACCCTTATCCGAACTTACAAATCAAGTGTTTTGAATATGGTGTGTTTTCTTATCTTTTAGCTTAATGTGGTTTTTGTCACACACCGTTTGGCAACCTACAACAAATGTGTTAGCCTTCGTTTAGATCAATTATTTCGCAAGTGATATGGTCCTTCATGCAAACATTAGTAGTCTTAAGGCATCATATAAAGAGGATTAAATGTTGCTTTTGATTCCTAATATCATCCTAAGATGTGAAGGAAGAGCATACACAACGTAGAACCCAACTAGTTAGTAAACAATGATGAAAGCCTATGAATAAAACACAACTCATTCCTTTTTTATCCAAATTAACGTTCATTCCCTTAGAAAACTTTTAATGAAGTGTTTTTCAAAAGCATGAAAGAGGTGTTGGATCATTTATGATTCCCAAGATCACCTAGAAGGTGTGAGGGAAGAGCATACGTGATCCTAGCCTTACAAATGAAAATACAACTATGAAAACACTTAGTGTAACTCAAAAAGACCCTACAAATGGTTAGAAAATCCAAAGAAACAACCTTTTGTTAGTTTAACATAGTTTTCAACTTTTATCTTTGCAATGCCTATGCACCCTTTATGACGTATGCACGCCCTAACAACATGTGTGTGCGCTTTAGCAACGTATGTGAGCCTATGTCAAAAACATAGTTAGTATTTAGCATATGCATAGGAAGAGAGGCACCTGCATGCGCTTCTTGGTGTATGCACACCTGTGCATGTATACACATATCTGTTAAAAAACAAGATGACATATAGGGGTTTTAATATACGCATGTCATGAGAGACGTATGCACACCTTTGCAAACATATGCACGCGCCTGATAATTTTAGTGCAGGGTCAAAAATAACAAAGCATATGCATGGGTATGGAAGTGTATGCACGTGCTTGGGAATGTATGCATGCCCCAACAAACAAGTGCATGTGAGTTTGAACGTATGTGTGCCCCCTTCTAACGCCTTGCATGTGTACCTAGAACAACACAAAAAGGATGAAAAATTGATTTCAAAAATGCAAACAAGTAGAACTTTGCTATTTAAATCAATTTCTAATAGAAACCCATTAACTTGCATGCAAAAGGAATATTTTAACACATATAAGGTTAGAAAAATCTATTCAATCCTCAAAATGCATGGAAATGGTTAGAAAAATGATGTAAATCACAAAATCTTTGAAATCAACTTCTATGGACTATGGAGTAAGTCCCACCGGGCATGCCAAATGTGTTCATGTGTAAATTAGAAAAGTTATAAGACTTGAAACTAAACACCTAAGAGTTCCAAAGCTTTAAACTAACCTAACAAGAACCATCAAGATAAGAGCTTAGGGAGGCTAATTTCTTTAACATGCATATAAATTTGAAAATAATCAAACTAACATGCCTAAATCAATCTCTACTCTTTGAATGCTAACTTTGAAATGAACCTAAGAAGATCCTTAGCAATCAGATTTGATTGTTAGTATGATCTCAAGGTTTGAGAATGGAGTCTCACCAACAATGGCTACAAGGCCATATTGGTTCTCTCCATATTACTCAAGCTTGAGTTAATGGATGCACTATGAAGATATTAGCTCAATATAAATGGAGAAATGCTCAAGATCCTAAATGCCTATAGTTTATGCTAGAGGAGGAAAATTGTTCTAAGAAATGATGAGGAGGAGGGTTCTATTTATAGGTTTCCCATTCCAAGAATGGTATGATTTTGGTGCATGTGGGACAAAAGGTAAGTCCAAAAGCACTTTTAGCAAGTCAAAGCACTTTTTGACTAGGATTAGAAGCTAATTAATCTTTTAAGATTAATTAAGAATCCTAAGTAGGATTAAGAAGCTTTGGGAGCATCTAGAGGAGGTTTTGATAGATTTTGGAAGTTTTAGAAGTGGGAGTTAGCCAATAAGAATGTTTATTGGTCAAATGCATGGTAGGAGGCTTAATCAATGTATAATAGTTAATTAAGAGGAGTTTGAGGGGAAAATGAGCCTAATTGATGAAGTGTCATCAATTTGTGGGGAATAGAATAGTTAGTGCAATGTTAGTAATAAAATTGCTTTGATCAAATTATAGGTGTCTACAATTATAAAGTTATGTGATCATAATAAAGGACCAAGCAATAAGCACTAGTTATCACCACCTAAGGTTGCATCCATCAATGACATTAATAGTTACATTTGCCTTCATCTAGCTCCATCATAAGCCAAAAAGGCTAGTTCATCCGCATCACACTTCATAGAGGGGAATCTATTGTTTCCATGCATACATTTATTACATTCTACATTTGGTTACTTACTCGTAACTACACAAAGTGTGACCTGACACAAGAGTAACCTAGGGAACAATTACACGCACACACCTAGAATTACTTTGGGTGTAAGACGTAGGGCGGTGCTCAAGTGATAAGTCCACTAATTTGGAAGTTGAGGGAAGTCCCACCCCTTCATATACATCTTTTGTTTTAGGGTTTTGATGCTTATTTTGGAATCTTACGGGTGATTCTTCCATTGTAGGTTTATGGTAACATTGGAGAATTGTAGTGGCATACACATGACAATAAGTGAAGGAGTGCTGATATATTACAACCCTAAAAATTTAAGTTTCGACCATTTGTCAGGAGACTAGGGTACCCACGTGCACCCCTATCCTTCCCTGCAGCACCCCATTCCAAGTAAAATCCCATAGATCTGCATTTTATCAGGCTCATGTGTGACAATTTCCTCCTCTTGTTTAGCTAGTCTCCACTGTGACACAATCCTGCAACATCTTTGAATTAGTTAAGGCTCTTCCAAATCTCTTTGCACATTAGGGTTTATACATTTTATTGCTTAGATTTCTTGGGTGTATTTCAGTTATTCCATTACTTATTTATTTCACTGTAAACTTGCATTAGATTAGGCTAGGCTATTACATTTTAACATAATCAATTTGAGTGAGTTGTGACAAAAATGAATTCACATCTTCTACATGATTGATCCGCTTCAAATTTTATCATCACGACAACCCAACCGTCAATGGAATGCTGCGGTAAATGTTAAAACCATTGAATAGAAACATCTTTAAGTGTTTCTATGAATAATCAAATAAATATGTCTTCATGATCTATTCCCAATAATCCACATGCAACAAAAAACACAACAATGTATTCATAATGGTGTTGATTTACATCACCTTTAAACTTCGGGAAGTTTTTCTTTGAAGCACAAGGCAACTCATATTGTGGGTTTGAAAAGATAGAGGCCCAATGGCTAGTCCCTAAGGAGCTAGGGGTGGAGGAGGTTTTGCCATGGTAGGAAAGATTGTGTACAAGGGTACTTTAATTCCACTTAATAATAAAGCTTTTGTAAGTGTTGGATTTTCCTTCATCTTCAATATTTATTATCCAATCTACCAACAATGAACTAGTTGAATGTCTTGGAGTTAAAATTTAAGGTGTAAGATTAAATTTAAGTAATCATTGCATTTCAAATATAGGATCAACTATACGTTGTTCCCTACTATGCAGTGAAAAATCATTATTTAGGTCTAATGGTAGTGAAAAAGGAGGGAAGAAATAAGAATTTTCTTGCTACAAAGTGGGTATTAGTGCAACAAGTTATACAATAGAAAACAACGCAAATTTCATTTCCAAGTTCCCTAGCAGAGTTACAAAAACTATTGGTTTGATATTTTGTCTAAGAAAAATATGGTGTTCAACCACAACACTTGGGACAACTTCCATACTCGAATAAGGGGATGTGCCTTGTTTATTTCAATCTAAGAACAATGAGGGAATATTTACAATATATTCACTAATCTAATCATGGGGTGGGATAACATCCTAACAGATTTCACGTTATAGAGAAATGAATTAGAAAATAGAGGAAGGTAGTTCTCTTAGAATATTAGAATGGGAATAATGAAGAGAAAAAGAGAGAGAAAGAGAGAGACTTGTGCTTAAGAAAGGAAAATGCATATCTTAATCTACTTACACAAGTTGAGAAGGATAACAATAAACTAGACTAGTACTTGTAACAAAATGTTGGAATAATAAGAAAGCGTAATGTATTAAACATAAGAACAATAACATAATATCAAGATTAACTTCAACACAAAGTTTGAAAGTTTTGATCTCTTTATTCCTTACTATGAGAAAAACAAAATACAAAGCTTCTTTTATTTTAAAAAATCCATAAAATACTTTTTGCTTGAATGTAAAAGTCTTATACGCTTTGAGCATTCTTATATTTACAAACAAAAGAGTGAGAAAAAATAGGGATAGCTACACCTTATGACTAATTCCAAATACTAAAAATAAAAGTAATAAATCAACTTGATTTACACTTTTAGACTTATTCCACCTCAAAAATTTGACCATGCTAAATACATATTGATTAGTTCCCATGCAAAATGAGCAAGTCAATTTACATGTTGAACAAGATGCAAAAACATCTTAGAAATTTACATGTTTGAGAAAGATAAGAAAATGTAAAAAAATTCAACTTGCTTCCTTATCATACTTTTCAATTTGTGCGGCTTGATCAGTGAGAAGTCAATGCTTCAGATTCTGTGGCCTTCTACCTCTGTTGATATTCATGATATATCTCAATAATTTCTCGAACAAACTTTTCATCTTGCTTCCATGAATATTTATTGAGTACTTCACAAGTATCAACCACACTGATTAACTTTACTAGAATCTTTTGAGCCTTTTTCACAATCTTTCTTAACTTATCCAAAACATTTTGATACAACACCAACTTATCAATTGATTGCAAGTTAAAAATTTGTTTAAATCCCTAATACTCTTCAACCACTTGATTTTGAATTTGGTAAAAATGGTGAAAGATGGTAACGTATTCATATCTTCATCACGAAACTTATAAGATAATTTAGCAATTTCATCACCAATGACAAAGGTGACATCTATCCCTTCTTTTCATTCTTCCTATAATTTCTCCATTTCATTTCTCAAAATATAGACATAGAACTCAATGGCTTCATAATATTCATACTTCCTACCCTTTTCTTCAATCATCTTCTCATTAATGAGAGTATATGTATTAATATTATTTAGTTCACTTAATGCTTCTAGAGTGAGCTCCTAATTATTACATTGATCTTAAAAATAATTGCTCATATTTCAACTATTAACTTCTCTACTTCAATGTCACGATGGAATTTGATGACTTATTTGATTAGTTCTTTTCCATCTTTGAGAAGTGGTTCAATCCAATCATTGATCACCCTTCCCGCTGTCCTATGTTTTCATTGGTGTAATAGATGACGTATCCAATATTTTTGTTACAAGAGTGGTGGTTTAGGTAGGTTGAGTGATCTTGTACAAAACAATTGTTAGCTGATCTACCTTCTCCTTTAGTTCATTCTTTGTTACCTTGGCCTTGTGAATCTTGTCAAACTTCTCAAATAGGTTCCAAGGGAAATTTGAACATCTTACTTGATACCTTCACTTGTAGATTTTCCCTGATAAACCTTAGAAATTTGGTAATCTACAACAACTATATCTTCCTTGTTTTTATCCACAACCGGCATGAACAATTTCAAAAATATCTTCCCAAACCAATCAATGGTAATATGGGAAAATGTTATTTGGCTTCTTTTTTGTCTCAGGAAGGAGCCAAATCTAATGTACTGAAATCAAATGATTCAAGAGGCACCATATTATTCTTCTTCTTTTTGGGTTTGGCTTGTTAACCAAGATGGAGAAGAAGGAACTAATTGTTGTTGCAAATATGATGTGGATGTATCAACATAAGTTGTACCCCAAGAGCATGTAGATATTGAGACCAAGAGGGGAGGAGTTGACAAGATAGCCATGGGAATGGTGGTAGAGGAAACAATAAAGGAACTAGGAGGAATACTCAGAATAGGAATGGAAATGGTTGAAGGAATATTTGAAGAACCCATGAGAAGACAGATCCCAAGTGAAAGAGGTGGAAGGGAGGAGAAAACCTGAGCCATAAGAGAATTAGGTGTGGAAGAAATGAGAGCAGAGGATGTGAGAGTGGAAGTTGTGAGGAGCGAAGATGAAGGTGATACCAACAATGTGGGTGGATAAGGAATATGAGGTGGAGAGGAAATGTGAGTGCTTTGAGTGAAATGAGGAACACGAGGAATAAACCCATGTGGAGAGGTGGAAGATGGTTATGTGATAGGAACACTAATTAATATACCTTGACTTTCCTGATATGGAGGAGAATCCAAATTCACCATCATTGTTGGAATATAAGAAGTAGGAGTCCTTTCACATTTGCTAATAAATTTAAACTTTATTGGCTTTGCATGGGGCCTTTACTTTATCCTAAGTAATTTTAGAGGGGCCCACTCATGACAAAGTCACCATACTTGGTTAATTGATGGTTGAATTTACACATTCCTATGTTGGATGCCTAAATATATGAGCTAATGAATGATATGATTGATAATACCGATAACATGTTCTTTAATGGAGATGAACTCTTTGATCGACTGACAGTTGATTTGGGAAAATCCCAAAGTTTCAACATTGATTTGGTCATATATATTGTCTAATATATCCTCATCATCGAATGTACCTTAAGAACATCAAAAATGTCATACTTTTGGACCTCCTCAATAGTTAACTTTGAGTAATCCTTCTTTCTTAGAGAAATTTCATCTCTCGTATTTAATCAAAATGTCCTCAATTTTGGGCACATGTATATGTGTAGTTACCAAAACATTCAACACCCCCTATGATCAAAATTGATCCTTGTGTGAAAAGGTTTCAATGTCACCCTCGGTATTTCATTTGCAACATTATTGGATTTAATGGTAGACAAGAATGAGTGGCAACCTATATAAATAGGGAAGTGAATTCCTACCTTATGTTTCCCTTGTTGAAACTTATGTAAATACATAAACTATCTCACCTATTCCATCAGAATCCATTTATCATTTGGATAACTAGGGAGCATATATAAAGATATTTGGAACCCTCCTATCAAGATGTAAGTGAAAGTAGGGAACGAAGAAAGATGCATACCCATTGTGAAACTGTACTCCAAGTATCATCTATACACCGCATTTGATAAGTTCTTTATCGAACTTTCACATGATGCTATAGAAAAAGGATTCACCCTTTAAAAGTGTTTAGTAATTTCTTCCAAGGTCAATTGAGGGCACAAATCATATACCTTTATTTTATTCCTTTACCAAACATTTGTTAACACGGGATATACTCTCATCCCAACTACAACATACACAAGGTAGGAGGTCATACACAATCTACATGTTTGTGCACTTCCATAATGATGGTGAGGCCTCCATTACACTCAACCTCTACCTATAAAGTACATGTAACATAATGCATAATAGGTGTAGAATTTCTATTAATGGTTGAATGCCATACTTCATTTATAATGCTTGCTCATAATGGATCTATCATACCTCCTTCTTAGAGGTTTACAAACTTAGTGCCTTTTAAGGCATATCGAGAATTATATTTACACTTATTCGGATCTATGGCATATCATAACCTCCTATGTCAGTCCCTCTAACTCCTTCCGACCCTCACATAGCCTCTCCCATAAATTCTCCTTCCACCACTTCAAAAACATAAACATGATGAACTCCTCATTTTATAGCCACACTTGCTCCCAATATATCCCGCTTCTTTCTCCTCTCATGTGTTGGCTCCTTCCAATTTTCCATTTCATATCTGATTTGAACTTAGGATCTTAAATTACCTTATCCACATGATCTACTCTTGGATAACCATATTTCACAATATCCTTAGGTGGTTGAATTCTTCCGACCATCTTCTACATCGACTAGTAATTGCCAACTACGTTACCATGCACCTATCCCCTATCTTCCTTTTTCCATCTTTCATTGCATCTTGTCAGCTCGGTCCTCATCCCTCACACTTTTTTTTGTGCCCTTACCTTTATTTAAGGATTCTTCAAATCTTTGCATGCTCTTTTATCTCTTCACACCTTTAACTATGGCTACCATCATGGACAATCTGCTCCTTCACATGTAAATTCTCTTGTGTGCCTTAGATTTCTTCCGTGTACCCTTTTATTTTGCCTCATGCACTTCTTCACTCTTACATGCATCACACTCTCTACCCCCGTGTTAAACTTGTGTGACCTTTTCTTTTAATCCTTTTCTCATGACTATTCTCTTTCTTCCCTTATCACATACACAATAATCTCGTGTACTCCCTCCTCTTCTATTTGTACATTTCTTCTATGGATGATCCTCATTTTGTGGCTTTATGCCACTTATCTTCTTCTCCTTGGGTATCTCCCATTATGCTACACATATATTTACATATTCTTCTTTTACTATGCACTCTCCAAGTCTTTGCACATCCTCCTTGGGTGTAAGATTACCTTATTCTTGAGATGATCCCGCATCACATAAGTTGTTTATGTAGGGAATTACTTATCTACTCTCCCACTTGATGTGTTGTTGATTTTTCCTTATAATCTAAATAGAAATCCATAGCAATAGGAAGACCCACAACTCTGCTCAATAGTGTGATAATTTTATTTACCTCTTGTATGAAATTAATTCGAGGTAAAGTCTTTGGGAAACGATTTGATTAAAGGTTTTGACTCGTTAGATAGTTTTTTTGAGAGATGCTTAGTGAAAAATGTTGATTCATCATTCCAGATCTGTTGAGTTTGTTCCAAACCGACATCAACATATTCGTTGAGATCCGAGAGCTTGATTAACTCTTCAAAATATTCAACATCCAATTTGATTATGACCTCCCCATCTTGATTCTTTACAGTTCTAGTGTTTACGTCATAATGGATCACAACTACAAGAACAAACTTGAGACATAAAGATGATAGTGGGAAAGCTACTGCAAGTTCTAAACCATTTTCATACATACCCCGAATCCAACTTGACTTGGATGTACTATTCATCTTACTCTAGAAATTTGGAAGATCAATATGCCCCAAGTTGGTGTCTCTTATTTGATCAACATTGAAATCTATGTTAGAAGGGGAATCAATCCTTCATAACTCGTATTTCATTTCCTTTTTCCTTCCTTTTTATGATTATGTCATTTACATGAGATATAAGATTGAAAATTTCTCTAAAAACATCTACTAGAAGCCTTAGAGAACAAGTCAAAATTATGAGTTTCTCTGCAGCCCCAAAAGCTTGAAAATCATTGGACCGAGGTTTTGGTCCCGCTTAACACCTTAGGAATCCCGACATACACTATTTGGGGTTTTCCACCTATTCAACAACTTGATAATCATGAAACACATTGGGGAAAGGATTCACACTTGTTATACACCTTAAAAATCTCAACATAAACCCTATTAGGGTTTTCAACTTGTTGATCAATCTATAAATCCCGAAAAGCATCGACTTATAACCTATTGATCTAGTTGAGAATCCGACATAAACCTTATCGAGGACTTCAACTAGTCAAACACCCTCTAAATTGTGAAATTCCTAATTGGGGTTTCCAACTTGTTTGTTAACTCAAAAGACCTGATAATGTCAAAAAGATTAGATTTTGAATTTTAGACTTTTTCCGTAAAAGATAACCAACAAAACAAGAGAAAAAACATCAAGTAACCCTAAAACAACAAGGGAGAAACTTAGAAGAGGAGAAAATCATGGTTTGAAATCCAAATAAATTTCAAATCTAAAATCACACATCAAATGAGCTCAAAAATCAATATAAACAAATGAGGATAAAGAGCTCACCAATTATTGAAATGGGTTGGAGGGATTACTCAAAAAGATGTCTTGAAATGATGAAAACTCTTGATTGGTGTTTAGGGCATCATGTGTAAGTCATAACAGAAGAAAATCAAAATAAACACAAAGTGAAAATGACATGGAAAAACCTAAATTTATATGAAATTCACATTAATTACATGTTGTGACATGTGTATCGGTCAAATCCACTTGGCATTTAATGCGTCAACCGACAGATTGGAGGTTTGAATACACATTGCACATTATGATTTCATGCATCTAAACACCAAAATCTTGAAATAGAAAGGATTTCTTTGTATTTAGGGGTTTGAGGACTTGATGGCATTGGACATGCTTCCATGTCAAAATATCTTGATGTCCCAAACCCTTGAAATCTCAAAATGCACTATCAAATGTATTTTGTGGTTGGGGTTTGGGAATCAAGTTACTTCCAACATGCTTTAGTGTAGGGAAACCTTGAAATCTTTAAATACAAAGGATTTATTTGTATTTTTATTTTAGGGTTGGGTCAACAACATGCTCAAGTGTCAAAAATCCTGAGAAGTAAAAAAAATATTAGTGTAGGTTATTATTTATCCTTTTATTTATTTATTAGGATAATTCTTACACTTATGTTAGCCCTATACTTGTTGGGTTAGCTTGCTTAGGTGTACTAGTTATGTGGAGTTAGCTTACTAGTTGTGTTGAGTTAGCTTCTCAGTTATGTTGAGTTAACTTACTAGTCTTTTGGAGTAAACTTAAGTACCAAAGATCGTTAGTGGGAGTTCTTCACCATTGATTTAGGTAGTAGTTGCACTTCCCTCATCCTATATGTACATCTTTCTTATTGAATAATTCAAGTCATTGTATTGTAATGTATTGAGCATTATGGATTATGATGGATTTCCATATATGGTATTTTAACTCTTCTATTTTGTAAATCTAATGTGGTGTGCTATTATCATATGAGATCACGGCTTGGAACAATCTTCTTATCGTTCCTTTCAAAAAAATTGTAACTTTGATTAAGCTTCTTGATTTTCTTGGAAAAATGACCAACTCCAAAACCTTTCAGAGGTAAAATTTTGGTAGGTTGTCCCAAAATTATCATGAAACTCAAATTTGGGATAACATAATGATGAAAATATGGGAAGATAAAGCATAGAAATTAAAAATATAACTATTGAAAACATAAGAGTAGTGTGTGAAAACTAGTACATATCTTAAATTAAAAAAAGTTTATGGATACCAATCTAAATCTAGAGTTGTCATTCACAATGATTTTCTTTCTATAGTTATGATATGGATCTAGCTCTAAGAGGTCGAAATGTATCCAACACACACATACACATGATTTTGTAAAACTCAGAAGCTTTAAAATAATTTTCTTCTCATTCCTGAATCCACACTAATCTTTTACAACATTACAATCTTCTTTTTATTTCCATTATCTCTAAGAAAACCGTAAAATGCAGAAAATCCCTAAAACACAAAAACCCTAAAAACTAAAACACCTTGAATGGACCCCAATTTTTGTGTACAAAATATGCCATCGTAAATCAAGGTGTATGCTAAATATTGTCTTATTACATAAAATGAGCAAAAGATATTAAAACTCTAAGTTCTAGACAAAACCAAAAAAAGGTTCAAAGCCAATTTAGACCACTAGATGAAAGAATTTGGCCCAAAAATATGAAAAAATCACCCAAACTTCATCTAATTTTTGTTCATGGCATAATACTAATAAATATCTAACACCCTAGAAAATTTCAAGATGATCCAACATTCAAATCAAAAGTTATGGTCTCTGGAAGTTATTCTCCCGCATCATTCTCCCCTGGTCGAAAAGAATTCTGCTCCTTCAAATTGGATTATATATAATATTCCACTATCAATATTCTTCAACTCCCACTCAAGAATCAAAGTATTTTCTTCCTATTGCAAACCTTCCCATTGTACCAAATATTTGTTGTAGCTCCCTTACCTAGTAGTGACTATATTTTACTCCAAGACACACATTACCCTCTCTTTTTTCTTCTTTGACATTTATTATTCCTAGTTTATTTCTTCCTCCTCAACATTTTCCTCATTACTTGGAAACTTATATAAGTCATAAAAATAAAACTCGGTGAAATAAAAAAGTTATTAGGTAGCTCCGCCTCATAGGCATTATCACTCATTTACTTTAGAATCCTACATGGCTCAATCTTCTTATACTTTAGCTTATTATATGTCCCCTTTGGAAACCTCTCATTTTTGAGATGAACCATCACCATATATCCTTATTCAAATTCATTTACTCTCCTATTTGCATCCAACTTCTTTATATTTTGCATTACTAACTTTCAGATTTTCCCTCACTTCTTCTTGCAATTATAACATGTGTTCTACAAATGCTTCTACATCATCACTAGTTTTATCTTCACTAGGTAGCACAATTAGATATAGAACTCCCTTGGGGTTCCTACCATAGAAAATATGGAAAGGAGACCTTCACTTTGACCAGTTTACCGAGTTTTTATAAGAAAAATCAGCCTATGGTAAAGCCAGATCCCATTGTTTTGGATTTTCTCCATCTATGCAACATATAAGATTTCCCAAGCTTTTGTTCACTACTTTGTTGGCCATTGTTTGTTAGTGTTGTCATTGATGTCAATTTTGTTGATGGAAAATGGTGTCATGAGGTCATATGTGTCTCCATGAGGTGTTATTTAGGTGTCAAGTATGAAGGTTGAATGGTTGTGCCAAGTTTTGTGAAGGTGTATGAGGTCATGGTGCATGGTCTAGTGAGCCAAGTCATAGTTTGAGGTCTCCCAAGCTGATTAAATATTTTCATGAGGCCATTCATGGTCCATGAGGTGTTTTTTAGGTGTCTATTGGCCTGCATGAGGTGAGCAAGGTTGTTCATGAGTTGTCATGGTAGAGGAAGGTCATTCTAGGCCTATTCCTAGCCCCAAAGCATGCAGAATGAGATAGAGATATGATATTTGGTGCTGAATAGTCTTGATGGTGCATGAGAAAAACATGGTGAAAATTTACTTGGGGTATATGGTGAGTTTTAGGTCAATTTCGGTGATTCAGTGCATGTATGAGGTCCTTGGGAAATAAGTAGGTGAGAAACAAACATGTTAGCATAGGTAAGTCATTGTGGCTAGAGATTTCCAAGAATATTTGAGATATATGGTGAATATGGACATGTATATGATGTTTTCATGATGCTTCATGACAAGTTTTAGGTTAAAGTGCTGAAGGAATTTTAAGATATGCATGTTTTGAAAAACTGGGTAAGTTTCAATGTCTTTTAAAGCAAAAGTTAACCTTCCGACACTCCTTGTGAATTGTATGATTTACATGGGGACATGATATCTTTGGAATATATTATTAGGTCATTTATGAAGGTTTCACAAAAATAATGAAGTGGTTTGATTTTCATGTTTTTATGAACGATCATTAATAAGGTAAAGTGATTTGAAACCCTAGTAGAAGCAACTTGGAGAAAATGAAGTATAGTGAGCCTGTTTTGATTTATTTTACAAAAGTGATGATTAGATGTTGTAGAGGACTCTTCCATATTTCCAGAAAGGTAATATAGAGTAGGTGAAAATATGTGGGCCCCACCTGAAATGGCTTATTTATGAAGAAGTTTGGTTTGTGGAAAAGATCTCTCTAAAGAAGGCATGAACTAAATTGGAATTTATGTTAGCCCTAGAGTTTTTATAGATTTATATGAAGGTTTCAGGTCATGGTGATGCTGAAAAAGTAAAATTTTTTCCCTATTTATGGGGATTGGTTTTGGGGCACTTTGGAGCACCTTTCAAAGTAAAAGTGACATTCGGGAGATACATGATGAGTTAGAGCTGATTTAAGTTATGTTGTGAAGATGATTAAAGATATTTATATTGGTATATAAAAATTATGTTTTTTAATTTTATATGAAAAAGTTATGAGATGTTTTTTTAGGTTCAAGTTTGAAGGTTGCTTGTTCTAGTAGGGTGTAAGTAGTTACATGAGGAAAGTTGATGGTTTTGAGTCGTTCATGCATGATGAAGGTTTTCGAGTGCTTAAACATCATGTATAAGTATGATAAATGATGTTTTTATTTTGGAAGTGTGTTTTGGTGTGATGGAGTATGTTGAGCCCATGTTTAGTTCTTGAGACCTAGAAGGCATAAGGAATAGCTTGCAGAGATTGGCTTAGTTGAAGGCCTTCCACTTGGATTTGGAAGGATTTATAATATTTTATAGAAAGAGGATTAATATTTATTTTTAATGATGTATGTATTGTCTCATGATTTAGTGTTTTGGTTGGTCATTCAGGTCAATTTGTGAAGAAGAAGGTATGTTGGATTTCAGGACAGGTTTGTTCAGGTTGAAAGTTTGAGTTGATTGAAGCATGAGATGATTGAGTTGATGATTTATACCACCTGAAAAGTGAAGAGGGATGAATTTTGTTCCTAGTGAAGGAATTTTGAGGTCTTGAAAGTGATAGAAAGGGTGCAAAATAGTTGAGTTTGTAAAACTAGTTTTTGGGAAGCTTGTTTTGGTGAAGAGAAAAGTTGTGGTTTGAGCATGTGGATGTTTCATGTGTTCTAATGTGCATATAAGTGTTTTATAAGTCCCGTTAATTCCATATAGTGGTCACATTCCATATTTGAGTTCATCTTGATGGGTCTTGAGGCCCAAAGGTAAAATCATGGTGTTGGAAACAACTGTTTTGAGAAGGATATGAGCTAGTGGGTCCATTTAATGAAATATTTGATTGGTATTATAAAATGTGTGACCATGTATGATGTTTTTATGTTATATTAATCATGTGTGGTGATTTTGGGAGCTTTAATAATCATGGTTTTGGTGTTTGTGGTTTTAGCTCATCCTAGTGATGGGGTTTTGGGCTAGTTTTAAGCATGTTTGATGGTTTTGGGCATGACCAACCTATATGGGTCATATGTGACAATTGTAATGAATGTAATAGAATTTTATTATGATGTATTGGTAGAATTATTCATGAAGGACCAACCTCCCTTATGTTTGTGAAAATAAAATGGTATATAAGTGAAGTTTGAGTTCATTTTTGAACTAGTGCTCTTGGAGGGAAAAGTGTGACCCTAGAGTGAGTGTGTAACATGTATGGATGCATTATTTGAAGGATGAGGAGGTTTTTACATGTTGAATATTTATTGAGAACATGTGTGCAAGGGTTTAGAGCCAAGACAAGTTGAAGAAGAAGAAGATAGAGCGAGTTGAAGGAGAGAGCATGTGATGAGGGTTTGAAGGAATTTGGAGCTAATTTGGGATCACAATTAGATGTGGTATAAAAATATTTTAAGTGGTCATACTTCATCAAAATATTGTGTGATGAGTCATATTCATGCAAGTCTCTTGTTGTGAGTAATATCAACAAGGGTTTAGGGTTGGTGTTCCTTGTGGGGTTAGTGCCTCACTAAAGAAATATCTTGTGATGTGTAATATTCACTTGATTCTTTGTTATGTGTAATATAAGAAAATTTTTAGTGGATTTTCTTCCCCTTGAGGTTTTCCCACTTACATATGGTGTTCTTGTGTTGTGTACTTTGTTTCATGCTCTTGTGATTGATGTTGTATATCTTAATAAACACACAATGGTTTATGAATATTGAATGGATGGTTAATGTGATATATGAATGTTAAGTTAAATGAAGTAAATGTTTTGAAGGAATGATTCACCCCCATATTAATCCATTTTCTTCAAACAATTGGTATCATAGCAGGTCATTATGAAGCAAGTTTAGCAACTTGAAGGATATCTTTTGAAGCACAAGCAATGGGTAAGTCTTCAGATGTTGAAGAAACATTAAGGAAGAGGAATGAAGTAGCTTAGTCAGTGATTGATTGATTACAAGTTTAGATCAAGGATATGGAGATAAAGCATGATCAAGCCATAAAGGGTTTGAAATCTCAAGTGGAAAGTTTGTCTAAATCCCTAAAGGAGAAAGAAGACACTTATTCTAGGTATGAAGAAAAATTGAAAGCCATAGAATCAGATTTGGAGAATGAATCTAGTAGGTTGAAGATGTATGAGATACTTGAGAAGATATTTGAAGATCTTGATGGGATTTTAGAAGGCCAAAGGGTGGCTAGTGACAAAACATGCCTAGGGTTTGAAGGAAAACATGTGAAGAGTGATGGTGATGTTGGTCCAAGTACTAAATCTGATATGAAGGTGACCAAGAAGGCTGATTTAAGAAGGTATAACCTTGTTAGAAAACCTAATGCTATGAGGTATGGTTCTTCATTCAATGGATATTGCTTTTTTTGTCATGATTTTGGTCATAGAGCTAGAGATTGCAAAAGAAGGTCTCCTAAGAATGGTGAAGCTCTCTTCAAAGGTAAATGTTTTTCATGTTGTGAGTATGGCCATAAAGCTAAGGATTGTGGTTGGAACTTAAGTGTGTTTGAACCAAGAAGGAATAAGAATGGGATTATGTGTTTCAAATGTCACAAACATGGACATATTGCAAGTTCTTTTCATCAATTAGAATATTCAAGGGGTATCGATTAGTCTTAAATCCAAAGTAGAAGAATATTCAAGAAGAAAATCATTCCTATAATTGAGGCCAAGTCAGTTATTTCAATGCCTAAGGACAATAAGATGGTTGAGCAAGCATGTAAGGTTAAGAGAACTGATTCTCATTCTGATTTGTAGATTATGAAGTTTTTAAGGATGATTCTAATGCTACCAAAGTTGAAAACATGTTCCTCAAGCCCAAGTATAGTTAAGGAAGTATGTTTACTTTGGTTGAAGAAGATCATATATGCCTCAATGCTTTAGTGCATGAGAAATTGAAGGATCTAGGTGTTTGGAACACTTCAAGTGTGATAAGGTATGTTAAGTGATCTCTCCATGAGTTTTTGAGCCCTTGATTCTTATAGGTGTATGAGTGTGTCATGTTGTCATCTAAGCTCATCATTATAGGTTCAATTATATTGTCATGACATGGTATGCATATGTGTCTTCACTCAATGGTATTTAAAGATATGTCATGGGGTCTTTATCTTTGAGTGTTTGTAATCATATAGTCAAAAGTGTGCCAACAAGTATGTATCAAGTATTATAGGTTAGTGATCACTATTTGGAAGCCTTATAAAGGTTTCTCAGTCATGTATTGTGGTATTTGAACATGTATCACGAGTCTAATGAAAGGAAAAGGTATGGTAAGTATTGTTTATTGATAATTTGCTCATTATACATGTGTGTCATGAAAAATATAAGCCTCATGAGTGAGTCAAGAGTTTGAGTCTAATGTTTCAAATGAAAATATTTGTGTCAAATTTCTATGAGTTGATGGAGTTATAGGTTTTTATGTTTGAGATCTCTAATTGTGTGTCAAGTGACTGTCAAGGATGTCTTTGAGTCTAAGAGTGAATGTGTCTTATCAAGATGCAAGAACATACTCCAAAGACTTTACAATAGTGGTATGACAATGAATTGTGATTAATTCAAATAAAGCCTGTATGAGGTTGATGTATTTCGACCAGGGTAAAGGTATGGATGACCGAGTAATAGTTAAGCTTGTGTCACCATGAGGAATAAGTCCGAAAGGTATGTATAACAAAGGAAAGAAGATGCAAGGTCAAGTAAGTGTAATTCAAGTGTGATATTCACAGTGTTAGAAGGTCATAAAGGATGAAGTATCACAATCATTAGGTGATGTTGTGAATAACTCTAAGATTGTGTAAGAGGTGTGTTACAAAGGATTTAAGGGAATAAGAGGACTAAAACGTGTCTACACATATTTGCATAGGTATGAATGAAGTCTATAGA
This sequence comes from Taxus wallichiana var. yunnanensis, assembly GCA_018340775.1. Lineage (NCBI taxonomy): Eukaryota > Viridiplantae > Streptophyta > Pinopsida > Cupressales > Taxaceae > Taxus > Taxus wallichiana. The sequence continues at coordinate 995,458,214 of CM031242.1, read as the reverse complement.
TTGGTTAAGATAATGCATGGTTTGTGTGGGTGTAAAAGTATTGTCAAATTTATTTAAAGACCATCATGTATAAAGGTAGTGGGACAAAGATCATGTATAGTGCTTTTCCTTTGGAAAATCAAATTCTATCATTATAAAATCATCAAAATTCAGTCTCTATTATGAGATTACTAGTTCATGAGATAATGTTGATCTTAGTCATGAGTTGAAGTTGAAGCTAGGTAAGTACCTTAGACATGGAATAAATTATTAAGGACCTAGATGAGAGACTAAAATTTTCACTAATGCATCATTGTAAAGAGATAGATCACCTTGTTACACCATTTATGTGTTTGTGAAGGGGAAAATGTAGTGCTACGGGTATATGAATGAGCCTACCAAGTTTTATTTGTGTTATCAAAATCTCTTGGGTATGGTAATGCTATGAGAAGGTCAAAGATTGCCTTGATTTTTCAAGTAGACTCTAAGATACTTCAAGTGTACATATATGATTCTATGTGCTAAGTCGCGCCCGAAGAATGTTAAATATGTCAAAGTGTGGTTCTATAATCACGAGGTCAAGATAAGGTGCATGATGTTTGAAAGAGGTGTCTCTAAGAAGTGTCAAATATGATCACTCATTTTTAAAGCATGAATTATGTGTCTGAAAATTTAATAAGAAGATGACTATAAATGGAGGTTGATATAGTTGGTATAAGGATAACTAGTGTGCTCCAGGCTTGTAATAATGTTTGAAAACTGTGTTAGGACTAGTTGAGTTGAGATAAAGTATAATGATGGAATATAGAGAGCTTAAGAGGGCTATGAAAGAAATCTATAGACTTATGGGGGTAGAGGTAGGGAAAATTTTAAGGAATCACCTGAAAAAAACTTATAGAAATTGTGGTGAATACACCTATAACTAACCAGCCGTGGTTTTGGAGAATATACTTGTAACCATTTTGTGGTTTTGGTGAATATCCCTTTAACCTGTTTCATTCTTTCAGTAAAAATGGAAAAAAATATTAAAAATAGTTGGAAATTGAATGGTGAATCTCATGTAACTTGTTTGACAAGTACCCTCTATCAAATTTGACTGTAATGAGGCCCAAAAATTTTCATTTCTTTTACATGCCTTACCTTTATGCTCAAGTGCTTGGAATGTGTGACACTTGGCCACTCAGAGGAACATGAAAATGACACGTGGTATCTTCTAATTACTCACTACCACTCTACCTTGCCTCACCGACACCACAAACCTGAAACTTTATTAAATCGGTTCATTCTGTGGGCTTGGAGTCTAGGGAATGCCTTTGACTTGGGAGGCTCGAAATCCTACCATGTGTCTATCTGATGGGCAGGGAAGGATTAATAACTTTAATAATAAGGAAAAAATAACTTATATTTAATAATCAAGGATACGTCATTGGTTGCTATTAATTTTTTTATGTCAGGTATGTGCAATAGTAAGAATGTGTTTTTTAACAAGGCCATGATATGGCAAATCTTGCCAAAGCTATTGTCTTTTGATAAATAATGAAAAATAGTATGGGGGCCTAATTACTATGTCTAAAATTAAAAATCACATGTATTTATAGGGTCTTGGCGCAATTCTCATCGTTAATCACAACAACAACAATAAATCATTCAATAATCGATGATCGAATCGAATAAAGATGCCAAATGGTCATATTCAAATGCACAGTTAGCACCACATGCATGGGAATAGGGATAAAGATGAGTGCTGAGTATGCCTTTGCATGTAACTATGGAAAGCAATAGAATTCAGAAATTCTAAAAACATGCCAAAAAACACATGAACCGAAAATCATGCCACTAAAAGAGAAAAATTAGTTTCCAATAGAGAATAATCGTGCCTTAAATATAGAACTTTCCATTTTTTGGATGCTTGGATTTTAGAAGATAGACCATAACAGTAAAAATAAGAAAAGCTGCTACAAATCTGTAAGTTTTTTAGGAAACAAATCTGTAGTTGTCTTAAATCAGCCTGGGCTCAAAGGCGATGCCACCGTTATAACATATGCCAGTTGTGTTTATATATTTTGGCAGCCATGACCAAGACCCTTGCTTTAAATGAAAACAAAGGATGAGGATATTTATGGAAAACACCTTTTTGAAACACAAGAACTCTCCCACCATGCAGGCAACTAAATAAGAATATCCTTTTCCTCGCAGAAATACACTAGCACATTGTGTGGGGCATCCTTGCAATTTATTTCCAAGACCAAACATTTCCTCTCCTCCTTCCAAACTCAAGCTCGAGCTCAAACAAAATTATGTCCTTCAAATGGTCCCCATCTACAATTAGTGCTACAAGTAGCACCCTCTCTTTAGATACAACCAACCTTGGTCTATAGTGAGGGAAATGGTCTCTGCCATATCTTATAGGTAACAACACAAAATACACAATAGCATAATCTTGAGTGTTATAAATTCTCACACCCAACATAGGTTCATATGACATTAAGAAGAAAAAATTGTTGTTGAAGACAATGGGTCCATAAAAGAAACAATCTCTCAATCGTGCCATAATCCTCCAAGTCCCAGAGAAGAATCATAAATTTCTATAGTACCATTGCTTGCATTAACTCCATATCTATTAGCACCTACTTGAACCACTTTGTACCCCTTGTTGTCATCCGCAACTAGAATGCCCGCACATAAATATAAAAGTGCCATTCATTAGCTGATAACATTCGAGGAAGCTTGAAGGAGGTTCCAACCTTCAGTGGATTACATACCCTTGAAATGTGACTCAATTCACTTGAACAAAATAAGATTATCCCTCAATGTGAATCTTCAAACCGTACCCCATCAAAGCATGATAACCATGAAAAGTTGAGAATTTTCCATGTCCTACCTGTAAAATTTGTATCTCACTAATGATGATTGTTGTCACCAAATCCGCACGCCCGAATGGCCGGCTATAAGTAGGTTGTTCGGTGTGATTGGGACACATGGGATCACCTCTCTAGTTGTGAGACTTGGGTTCAAGGTGAACCACCGAAGAATGATGACTTCTTTTCCTAAACTAAGTGTTGTACTACTCCTAGTGCAATAGAATGGCTATCTAATCTTAGGCTAACATTTTCTGAGTTTTAGGGAAAGAGATCTGCAAAAGTAAACTAAAATAGGAATGGTGATGCACCAAATAAAAGGATATGTTGAATCATAGGAAGGGTTAATGTGAGTAGGATGTAGACATCATTAGTCACCTTCACCTATTGCAACTTAGAAAGGGCACAAAATACCACAAACAGAAGCATGTGTTCCTTTGTTAAAACTTGAATCATATGAAATAGAGAGACCAAAATGAATTGGACACACAATTAACTAACCATGAGGATAAAACACATGCACATGTTAAACATTCATTTTCACTGATGATGGCCAATGATAATATAACTTTAGATACAGAAGGAAAACAATCTTTCCACAACTGACATAAAATATGTTATATCACTTTTCCATAACGTGAAACAAAAACAATCTGAAATAAAGGCAAGCTAACCATCTATACTAAGGAATCATACATTCACAAAGCATATATAAATCAACCATTTAGCACAATAAATCAGTTTCTTCAAGGAAATATATCTCTCTGAATATAGTTAAAAGGTTCTTTAAATCTCTGAAGCACTCTTCCAAGCTTGAAGAGAAACCTCACCAAAATATGATCTATATCAAATGACTCCATAAACCTAACTATTTATAAGTTCCTTTAGGCTGAGCCATTACAATTGGGCCTTTAACTAACATTTACTAATAATAGAAATGTCATTAATTCAAGGGAACATGCTCCCATAAAAATAGCAATTTTTTTACAAGGGTTTGACTCAGTCAACCCTACAACTCTGACCAATCTAGAGCTTGGATCTGTCCTTTCATGGCCACTCAGCTTTGGCCTGGTTCTACAACACCTTCCTCATCTATAGGTTTTTTTTGTGTTTCCTCCCATGCAACCATTTGATGTTTATACTCGATGAAGCGTTTAATGATTCCTTGAATTTCCTCATCCCCGGGCCCACATGCGTAGTGATTTACCACATCTGCTATCTCAATTTCCCTCATGATTTTAGCTAGGACTCTTCTAAGTTTACTCAAAAATTTCTTCAATCTTCTTGTGAAATTTTGGCATAAAACCAACCTGTCAATAGATTCACTACCGAAAGTTTTAGTAACTTCATCATCACATTTCACCAAATCCTTAAAATTCTACTTGATTTGCTCCTCTGGAAGAGCATCAATATTTTCATTGAAGAATTTACAGTTAACAATATCAAATTCTTCTGATATGTCATTCAAAGCATCTATAATCTCCACTCATTTATCATCTAACTTCTTAATTAGATCTTGTAGCACCTGACACCAGAATTCCATGGCCTTTTGATATTCGAACAACTTTTCAAAGCATCATCGATTACATCCTCCTAGAGGAGTAGATCTGAATCTTCCTCTCTAATCTCACTCCATGTTTCCAAATTCAAATTCGATTGTTATTATCTTCTGAAAAAGCTTCATCCATTTTGTAAATAGTAGTTTTCCCAACCTGCAAATCATTGTATATCTCAACAACTTCTTTAATTAAAGGGTCAACCTCCTGCAATATACATTCCATCCATCCATCTACTGATCTCCCTTTCTAGCCTATCTTTTCGATCTCGTGATAAGAAATATCATCAATAGTAGATGAAATTGTCATGGCCGTAGTAGTTGAGACTTTAGTAGATGGAGTTGGCTTTGTTACTTTCCATAGCAATGTAGTGAGCTGCTCGACCTTGGCCTTAAGCTCATCCTTGGAAGCTTTATCCTTATCATATTTTTCAATAGATTTCCAAGAGCAGTGTGTACATCTTTCTTTTCTCCTTCATGAGTGGCTTTTCCCAATGAGAATCTAGAAATCTGATAATCTACAGCTGTAATTGTTTCCTTAGTTTTTCCTCAATGAGAGTGGCAACCTCCACAACTCATTCCCAGATGCATTCACCGTTAGGCTTGAAACAATCTTTGGCCTCTTGGCCTATCTCTTTGGGGTATGTTCCAATATGCTCAGATCTATTACATCTCCCTAGAGGAACTTTCTTCTTTTGCTTTGGAGTTTTCGAACAACCATTCTGGAATGGTTGATGCTAATGAAGATAACATAGTTGACTTAGTACTGAAACATTAGCCACCACAAGAGTACCAACAACATTAGTTGGCATTTGAATGGTAGTGGTAGTGATGGATGGGGTGGATGTGAGGACCGCATAGGAGTTGATACAATAATTTTAGGGAATGAGATGGAGGAAAATGGAAGTGTTAGGGGAAGTGAGGTAGAAATGGGTGACCCAATAGTTTCTCCAGTTGAGAGAACTGGAAGGGATGAGAATACTTGGGCCATGGAAGGTGATGGGAAAGAAGAAATGATGGTAGAAGTGGAAGGAACTGATATAGGAAGGGACAATGGAAGAGAAGAGGAAATGATGGGTCTTGTGGGACACTAGGAGAATCATTGACTTCAACTATTTCTGTCACAGGTGCTGTTGGAGGCATGACTTTGGGAACATGAGCCTTGGAAAGAGATGAGCTCCCAACAACAAATGAAATCTTTTTTTGGAACCATATGGGTCTTTTGGGTTGAATTTTCCCCTTTGTGGGTGTTGATTGGCTCATGGTTGATGGGGCCCCTGTATTTGTAGGTTTCTCTAACCCCTTGGGTGAGATTCCCAAGGTAACCAACCAACTGTGAGTTCTTTGCAAAATGGGTCCTACCCTTTCCTTTGTGTTGCAACATTCTTCCACATACCAATCAATCCATGACAATGGTTGATTGGCAATATTATTACTTTTATACAATTCATCCAAAACTTCATCATTGTCTTGCATGTCTTTTGGTACGTCGGCTATTCCAAATTTCTGAACTTCATCCAAAGTTAGCCATTCATAATCTCTCTATCGGATGATAAATTCATCTTGACAATGGATCCATATATCTTCTAACTGGGGCACATGGGAACTGGACCGACATGTCTCGCTGAATTTTCCCCAATAGTCAAAATTGGTCCATGGATGGAAAGTTCTCAAGGTTACCTCTACCATTTCTGCATCTACATTCTTGGCCTTGTAAATATTTGGGCAAGTGTATCTACCAATTGAAATAGGGAATTTCATTCCCACTTTGTGCCTTTTATTTTGGATCTTTTGGTAATCCAACAATTGTCGAACCAACTCTAACAAGACCCACTTGTCAGTGGGACATCTAGGCAACTTCTTTGGGAGCACCCATGAAACCAGGAATTTGAATGTAAGTAAATGTGGGGAATTGAAGATAGATATCTCCCCACTCGCGCACTTCTTTGAAGGCTTCATCTGAAATCCTCCGATTATATAGCTCCTTATCAAAATGGTAGAGGATAACAACAAAGAAGGCATCATTAATCCTATGGAAGTGTTTGCTTCCCTCATCCAAAGTGTGAGTTAAGGATAGAAATCGTAGATTTGAGAAGTGCTTTGAATACCCTTGGTATTCAATCTAGTGAAATATCCCATGGCAGCTGTAGTATAAACCAAGAAGGATGTCATATAGAAACATTTTGAAGAATGCACTCTACTCAATTGATAGCAAATGGAGCTACTGATATGCTCCCCCATCTAATAAATTCCTTATTCTTTTTGATGGTCGTGATATATAAGAACATCCACTCCTGAAATTTCTTCATGGAGGGAAGACTTGAGACTCTGCTTAGTAGCACAATAAGGTCACTGACCTCCTAAATGAAATTTGACCGATACATGGTCTTTGGAAATTTGGCAACGTTCTTGGCCAGATAGGTTTTCAACATGACCCTTGTGCACAACTCTACTTCTTTGTCCCAATGTTCCACTATTGACTCGTGAAATTGTGGCGTAATCTTCAACGTCAGAAGTTTGAGTAAATATTCAAAGAAATATGGGTCCAGGTAGATCACAAATTTTCCATCGACATCTTTAATTGAAATAGATTCTTCATCATAGTGGGCTGCTGCAGCCAAAACAAATTCTGGGCAATGCATGGATGTGGGAAAACCGACAACAAGAGCAAGCCCACTATCATATATAGCCTGCATCTAGGGTTTCTTATTTGGGGCCTTCACCCTTGCCTAGAAGTTTAGAAAATCAATTTGTCCAAGGTCGGTGTCCCCTATGTTTCCCATGTCAGAAGATAAGCAAGAGTGAGGGGCAACCCGAGGAATGAGTATTTCATTTTTCCTTTCCTTGGAAGTGGAAGTAGACATCAAATTCTACATTTTGAAATGCCAAAGAGGTAGGAAAACCCAAAAATATCCAACCTCCAAAACCCAAAAAATTAGAAACATGAAGAGGAGAAGTCGAAAACTTCAAAATGCAAATATTTGAAATGGAGAACTCAAAATGACAGTTCCAAAACCCGAAGAGGAGAAGTCTAAAAACCTAAAATGTAAATCTCGAAATGGAGAACTGGAAATGACGGTTTTGAAAATCAAGAGGAGAAGTCTGAAAACCGAAATGTAAATCTCCGAAATGGAGAACTCGAAATAATGAAAATGCAAACTCGAAGTCTGAATGGCACAATCCCCAAAAATGAGAAGTGCCGAATCAACCCAAAGCTTCGAATACTGAAAAGAGAGTTCTCCAAAAACATGGATCTCTCGAAAACTAAAAAACAAAAGGTGTTGAGGGGGTAAATTGGAGAACTTGAGAGGATCCCTGCAACTGTGAGTGCCTGCAGAAAATCAAATCATGGAATCATGGTGGGAAATAGATTTGTCATTTCCCAAGGTATGCAGAGGAAGAACAAAGAAAAATAAACAAGGAGGAAACAAAACAAAAGATCTTAAACCAAAAGAAAAGACCAAAAATAAAAAAATACCTTGAGGATGACATTGAAAAGTATGAAATACAAAAAAATCGGTTGTCAGAGCAAAGTGTCAGTGAAAATGACAGGAAAAATGTGATTTAAATAGAAAAAACCCGATATTAATGGTGAAATTCCAATCCGTACGAAGGTAGGTGGGAATTAAATGCATGAAGAGCTCGAAAGTTTGAAACCTAAAAGCCCAAAATTTAGAAATTTGGAATTTTAGGGTTTTGGGCTTTGGAGATTAAGGGATGAAAATCATGAAAAGGCTCGGAAGAGTTCAAACACGAAATCTGAAAGACCGAAAGTCTAAAATTTTGGACTTTAAGTCCGAAAGAAAATGACTCATAAATGATTGGGAGAGTTCCAAACCCAAAATCCCAAAAGTCCAAAATTTTAGACTTTCATAATTTCAGACTTCGGAAGTTTCGAGAGGTTTTTTTCAAAAGTGCGACCATTAGTTCTAAAACTAAAAGTACGAAAGTTTGAAATTTCAGACTTTTGGGGTTTCAAACTTCGGAACTCTATAAGGAAATTTCTAAAATTTGTGACTTAGAGTTTTGAAACCTGAAAGCCGAAAGTCTAAAATTTCAAACTTTTAGGGTTTTAGAATTTAGAATTTAAAAACATAGTTTCAAATTTAATCCAATTAAACCCCAAAAGGGAAAATCCCTGAAGTCCAAATCTGAATTTTTGACTTCGGGACTTGGAGAAACTTCAAGATGTAGAGATATTTTATGCGAATATTTTTTCAAAAAATTTTCCTGATCGATTTCAAAGTTTGCTTCTCAAGGTAGATTAAATTAGTAACAATGACCACTATCATGATTTACAAGTATCCATGGATGTTTGTTCCTTGTTTCACTGTAATACCTAAAGAATCTGGTGGAAGACATGAGTGCTTTCCATTCCTTAGAAACTAGAGATAACCTACATATGGATTCTAATAGAAGCCAAAGAAATACATTTTCCCAAACATCTTGAGGCAAGTGAATGATCCCACAAAACACAATTTCCATGTTGCTCCTCATTCTTTGACATTAAATCATCATCCATTTCTAGGATTTATCTTTTTCCTTTTCTTGGTGACAGCTGAAAAGAAAAGGCAAAGAAAATTCAATGGTGATTGATGATGCTAAAGGGAAGCACGTACAAGCACATGATACGAGCAAGGGGTTCAGGGGTTGTAGGTTAAATGGTTAGGCAGGGTTTCAACGCTTACATTGGAAATAACCTAGAATGAAGAACAAATTAGAAGACAAATCAAAAGGTGTGACATTGTAGCAATGCAAGAGTATCCACAAGAACAAGTGTTGACAAGGAAAAATATATTTGTTGAAACATAAACAAGAGTATCCACAAGAGTATCTCATATATTTGTTGAGATCCAGAAACAAGAGCATCCAGTTCCATAAGAGTATCTCATATATTTTTGAAACATAAACATTACATTACATAAACATTACATATCATAACATAGGCATACCAAAAAAGCTATAAGCCCTTAGCCTATAACTATATTATAACATAAATATTACATATCATAATATATTTCTAGTTCTTGTGTCACTTTCCTAACTACATCAATATCGATCTTCTCCACCAGAGTGTCGGCCAGGGTTAGTATCAAGACACATTATTTATCAACGATAGCTTTGTAGGTGTCTATTAAGTCTTGCCAGGTTTTAATCACCTCAAAATATTGCGAGGCACTAACTGCAAGGATGGAAGACACCATTTCTAATTAACTATCCATTTAAGGGGTCACCACCGAGGATTGATTGCCATCAATTTCCATATCCACATTGTTTATAACATCATGTGGAGAATCCATAGGTTCCGGGTCTGGGGATTCTGGATAAACAACAAAGAGTTCCAATAATACTTGGAATTGGTTGCTCAAACAGGAATCCGGTTGGAGCTCTGCAAAAGAAGTTCCAAGAGAATGAAGGGGAACAATGGTAGTAGTCAACTGGCTAGGAGAGGGGGTGGAAGCACCATCAAGAGGAGAACTAGAAGCTAGAGAGGGAAAAGGATTTCCCAACAATAACCTCATTTGAGTCCGTATCAGAACTAGAAGAAACCACAACGTATTTATGGCTTGATACTGGTTCGATGCACTCAATTTGGTCCCCCATGATTTTTCAAAAGAAAACAAGTTTGGAAAATGACCACAGGCCTTGAATTTATAATTATTGAGCGAGTTCTTGATTGGACCTTTACACGTGTCAACCAAACCCAGGGTATGAATTGACGGTTAATATTAAATGCAAATCATGGCGAAAAATTCACATTAAAACCAAACGTCACTATCCCACATGCCTCCATCTACCTTTTAAATGTCCTTTTATCATGATAGTGATGCCGATGAGCAATTATCGATAGCCTCGACCCTTGACCTGAGTTTTATATGAAAAAATAATTACAATTTACCTATTCATGACACATGTAAAGTGTGCTACCAGAGATTTAATCGGTACCCTCACAGTTAATAAATGTCTTATCAATTTTAATTCTTGGTGACATTATATTTTCTAGCATGAAGGTCTAGGAAACGAGATATTTAATAAATATGGAAAAGACTTATTTCATAAAAGTGACATATTTAATAAATATGGAAAAGACTTATTTCATAAAAGTGACATATTTAATAAATATGTATATTCAAAAGTTACTAAGCTTTATGAAAAGGGAACTTTCCTGCAAAATATATTGAAACAACCATCATTGCATTCAATGATCAAATTTGAAGGGCTCCCCATACTTTAATTTGACTGGCTAGGTTAAGCTTTACCCATCGTAAATGAGATATTAGAAAACACATTACCCTTCAACAGAAAAAATGAAAATGTTAATTTTCTTTCAATATATATCTGATTAATTTGAATAAAATAAATATGAAAAATGTCAAAATTATGAAATATATAACATCTAAAAATAATTTTGAAAACACTATATAAATGTGAAATACTATATTTCATCGCAATGACATCAACAATTCTGAATTCTATGTAAAAACAACATTTTTTCGTTAGTTATTTCAATTCAAATAGTAAATAATATCAAGCAACATTTGATTTTATTCATATTCATTTTCTTTAGAAAGACTTTCTTTGATCTATTCTCATCTTAAATATATGGATATTTGGTTTTGTATTTTGAAAATTGAACTTGTGTAAATTTTAAAAAAATGCTTTTGACTGGAGCTATGAACCAGAGGGTTATGGGACCCCACCCATACAATATAAAATGAAGGTATGAAAACCTAAAAGACCAAAAAAATATTTGTACAAATATCGAGGACCCATCGAGAAGAGAACAAGATCTAGAGACTAGAAGGACCAACCAAAAGCCAAGGCTGAGCCTGGAAAACAAAAACTGAAACGACCAAAAGAGAAAAGGAAACATGCTAATGCAAATTGACGTTAGCGAACAAGAGCTTTCCCTATAGGGAATGTTCGCCACCGCCACCCTCCCAACACCACCATTGAAATCATCTTAAATATAAAAGGGCCTTAAATATATGTTGTCACCAATCTTTTCGAGCATGTGAAGGTATTTTTTTGCCTATTTATTGTGGGTCATTTTTTTTTTCATTTTCATCCTTTTTGTCGGTGAGCACATATGAATTATACTCGAGTTCCCCTTGTTTTCTTCATTTTGCAGAAAGGGAAATGGCTTTTAGGTCATCTATATTCGATAATCGTCTGTGGAAGATCTTCAAAATTGGTAATGGTAGCAATATGGAGGCAATTAAATTGGTTTTGGGAAAAATATCTATTTGAGGATGGATTAAGTAGATTTAATAGCAAAGTGTGACCTCATTTTTGTTAAAAATATTTTGATAATTGAGCCATCGAAGCTTGATGCGGTCAACCTTGCTCTTCTCTGGGTTCAACCATCTTTCTACGAGAAATTTGGTTGCAGAAGTGCAAAAGTGTAATGTTGCTTTCTAGGCAGTGGGGGAGGAGGTGAAGCTTTGGGGTGGTATGGATTTGAGTGTCTTTAGGGAACTGGAATGTCGCCATGGGGAGCTGATGGCCTTTATAGAGAAGCTAGCGGTGTTTAGCCGTGACAAGAATGCTGGAAGGATGCGCTTCAAACTCCCTAATTTGGCTGCCCTCAATTCTCCCATCAAGCTAGTGCCACTTTGGTGGATGGAAATCCGTGAAATTGTAGGGAATCTTATAATCATCTTTGGTGCGGTTGGGCCAATGAAGTTGTTGCTTAAGACTCTGAGGAGGGTGTGGTTGAGAGGCAGGGATCTCCAATTGTATTTTTGTTTGTGTCTTCTGATTTAGGGATTAATCCTTGATCTAAATATATGTTGTAATGTCTATAGTATAGTATAGCTATAGTCTTCCTTCCTTCTAGCTAGCTTTTGCTCGATATACCCAACAGTCATGATTGATGAAGTTTTTACATCTTCATGTTGTATCTGAGGTTTGGCCTCTCTCTTTTATAAAGGAAGGACCCTTCAACCCACTTTAACAATAAATAATAATAATAATAATAATATATATATTTAAATGTATTTAAATTATATTAATTTATCCGCATGGAAGGTCCCAAAGAATGCTAATTTATAGCCATTTGAAGAAAAACATTTAATCAAGAGACCTTCAATTGAGGGTATATTAAACTGGCCTTGATGATCTTATCTATTTGTTTTTAATCAATAATAGACTCTCTAACCTCATATAATTGAGGTATTATGTTTGTATTCTTAGGTTTAGGTATAAAGAAGGTCAATAATTATCCTCTGTAGCTCCCAAGGATAAGGATAAGTTAGCTACCCTTGTATTGGCCTATCCATTTTCTGTGCTAAAGCTCAGTGGGGTTGAAGGAGATGTGACCCTGAATGATATAAACAAGAGAATTTTGATGCCTCCCAAAAGACCCATCCAACATCTTGTTGGGGATTATGCCATACCTCCATCTACCGCTTTCAAATGGCTCTAGGATATAAGAAAAGGTAGTAGTTTCTCTCATTAAAATACACACACAAGGAAAAGAACCATTATAATTATGAGGATAAAAGGATGAGTTGTATATTACATGCATCCATGTATTATATTGTTAACTGCAAATGTGTATGATTTTAGGAATAATATGTATTATAAGACCTTCTTTTCTTGGAAGGTACACTTTCCTAAGTTTAGACAATCAAAGTTTATTGAAAACTTGTTCAACATGTTGTAGATGTTCTTCCAAAGTATTGAACGGATGAGGTGAAATCACTAAATAAAAACACCAAAGGTAGACTTAAGAGGTCAAAGGAGGAGGTTAACATTATGAGTACAACCAAAGTAGAAGTTAAAGGATTCACAAAGGAGCGAGTGGAGTTTAAGGGCATGAGAATTTGATGATCGAGAAAATGAATTAGTATAATGTTATTCTTATAATTAGTTTGTATTATATATGTATGTTAACTTGATTTAGTAGATGCCAGAGATATGAGAATTGAGGAATAATGTATTATATTGGGATTTTATGAAGCTCGATTTATGTATGCTAACGAGGCTTAGGTATACAATCCACATTTGGAACACCGGATCAGGGCACTAATACAATGAATTCTAGGAAAAATAATCTCTAGCCTAGCTTCCCACTAAATGGAGGAATCCCAATGGTAAAAATAAAAAAATATTATACTGTTTGACATTCACATTGCATTGTACACATGCGATTGCTAGTTTAATGAAAACTTTAAATTAATTTAAGAAAGAAATAATCTAATTTAAGAAATCAATAATGTAAACACTATATAAATGTGAAAACACTATATATATATATATATATATATATATATATATTGATGTTTAAACACTTTTTACAAAGAGCTATGAACCGGAGGGTTAAGGGACCCCACCCTTACAACTATACTCCAAACAAAAACTGAACATAAACCAACAACACAAGGCCCCACTGAATGGCCCACATGGAGAAGAAGGAAACACCATTTGAACAAACAAAAGTGGCTTCAAGACAGTGAATACACATGGCCACATAACCAAAAAAAAATCTAGAAAAGAGTATTAATCCTCATCCAAATAATTTCCGCTACCGAAAACACCCCGACCACCACCACCGGAAACACCACCTTCCACTATTTGGTCTTACCTAGCAAAAGAAAAAAGGCCTCACTGACATTATCCCAAAACTCATTGAGGTGGTCAATGGCCGAGTTGATAGGTGAGCAAGCATCGGTGAGATCCAGAGGAGGCAATCTGCTAGGGTCCGGACCACCATGCCAGAACAGAACGTGAACAACCTCTGCATAGAGTAGCAGCTCCTTATATCACTTATTGAGCCAATCTTCCCCAAACTCAATGATATTCACTTGATCGTCCGCCTCCTCCACCTAGAGAAGAGGGTCTGAGATGCGGCACTTGTCCATTTATTCGCACAAACCGACTTGATGGACATGGTAAATAAAGAACTCCATGATAACCATGACATCCACCTTGACCAGATGGAGTAAGAGGCAATTAGAAATGAATGTCGTAGTGAGTTCAGAGTTGACTCTAGCCCTGTGAGAGTCTTGCATATAGGAATCTCCTATCACATGCTCAATGGCCTTAGCCTTGAGCACAAAATCATAGTGAAACACCTCTTGAAGCCACCGCAGGAAATGGCTAAAGTAAAGGCCATTTCCCTTCTCTCCCCGCATAGAGCAATGAAAGGAAACCCAAAAAAACATTCTCTCGCCAACCCAAAAACATAAACAAATAGAGGTAGGGAGAGAGGAATGCGAGTGACCACCAATAATAAAGGCCCAAAGTGTGGCACATGCCACCATTAATTCTTTTGATCTTTGTGTGCACCACCCATCATAAATGATAATATCTTCCAAGCCATGCCAATATTCTATATTATTAGAAATTAATTCAACTCCGGGCCATCAATTGCCTCGTTAGCTAGATGATCAGTCCAATTCCAATGTCCATGACCAACAAATTAACAATGAAAAATTAATCCCAGACCCAAAATTATAATTCATCCCACCTAAATCTGGGAGATTCATGTCTTGGGGCACGACAAAAATAAATCCATGGAATTCTTCCACGTGGCATGGGAAAAAGTGGGGGTTTATTATTTAAAATGTTTCAACGGCCCCCAAAAATTTTAATGGCCAAGTCATTAAATGCAAACACCTATTTCCGCGGACCCGAAACTTTATTATTGAATTGATTCATTACATGGGCTTGGAGTTTGGGGAATGCCTTTTCCTCGAGGAGGCCCAAAATCCTGCCATGTGGCCATCTGATAAGTGACAACTGTCATCCACTGAATGGAATTTGATTAATGACTAAATTTGACATCTACAAAGTACAGTGAAAGACCTAATCGTTTATAGTGATGTTGACAATTGAAATTTGTTTCTAGAAGGCATACTGCAACGGAAGGCAAAATAGATTCATAGAAGTTGTAAACCATGTAAGACTCAAATTTTTCATATTTTTGAGTAAGTGTCATCCCTGTATTTGAGTCTTGATTCTTTAAATATTATCTTTTTTATAAGTAGCACTGTATAAGCCTTCACTTTCAAATATTTCAATATAAGGGTTGAGAAATTAGGTTGAGGGTTTACGTAATCCAATATTCCAAGCATGTCTACTTCCACAATATCCCAAAGTAAAAGTAAAACCCAAAACCCATACGCCAAATTTCTTAAAAGTAAAACCCTAGTTTTTCTTATGAATATCATGATATTTATGATCCTGTAATTGGCACAAGAGCTTCACAACTTAGATACATTTGAGATGAAGATGAGGGAAAGTAGAAGTTTGGACCAATCAGGTAGACATAAAGCTTTTGGTTGGATAAAATGGGTGTTTGGATTGGGATGCATGATGTTCCATGAGGTTTTCCTGTCTTGAAATTGTTAATATATGTGCCCAAATTTATAATGAGACAAAAAAAGAAATTGTTGTAAAGGGAAACAAACAAGAACTTTTGTACATTATGGAGGTAAATCTTGGTAGTGCATTGGGGTTTGAAAGCAAAGATTTAGGAACCATCCACATAAACCTAGAAAAAATTGCTAGTGATTATCATGCCACAAATAAAAATAGAGAGATGCATTTTTATGAAAATTAACATTTAATTCGAGAGGTATGAAAAGGGAATGCTCGTATGTAATTAACATGTTTAAACTGCGGGTTAGGGAGACCATTTATATGCTAGTATTTTTCCTTGGCTTCGATAACAATGAGACAATGGATGAAACCCTCATGAAAATGGTATACAATATCCATTTCATTAATCCACCTTGTCAATAAAGATTTTTGGTTACATTGCAGAATCTATGCATAAACAATTTTTAATAATCAAAGAAGGCTCCAACACTAAGACATTTAGGTTCAATACCTACTTGTACTATTTAATTCTATGGTAGTTTGTTGGATAGTTTGAAAAAAACAAACTTGCAATTGAGCTCCAGCCATAATCCGTGCATCTAATAACTGAGTGGGCCCCCAAGATAAGGATGTATGATAATAGAGGGGACTATGATAAATTTGTGTATTATTTTTGGGCTCCAGTGTATGAAGCATTTACAAAAAGTATAATTCCTAGATTTCTGTGAAATATAGAGATTACATTCAACTAGGATAAAAATATGGTTAGTAGAATGGTACTTCACGAACGATTATACTGCTAAGGTTTTATGGATTAGGAGTATAACCTTACAAATTGCCAATACATGTGATAGAGAGAGTTTTTTCCTTCGAATATATACGATAGATGGAAAGTAAAAATAATCTATATTTTGTTTCTCAAAAAATAAGATCATATTTCCTTCTTACCATTCTCATGTGGAGGTTTCACATTTGAAATAAAAGAATTTTATGTGGCACATGACATCTTATAGATTTTTAAGTTTGATGTTGACTCTCACTAGGTGTATGGCCCATGTGAGGTGATTAAAGCAAGGGTAGTCGCGAAGAGGAAATCTGCCACTAAAATTCAATATGAAAGCAAACCCTTGCTAGAAAAATTGAAAAACAAGAACTCTTGGGATGAACTACAAATAGAAATGAATGAAATTGCTATTAAGAAATGAATTAGTTCTCAAGAGTTGCCAAAACAAATTTTTGGATTGCCTGAGCCTCCACAAAAAAGGTAGAGGATTTTCAATCTAGAAGAACATGATAAAAAGTCCTCTAAAATCATGCCAAAGGCATTACAACAAGAATTGAAAGATAGAAATTGGACAAGGTCAAAAATTACTACCTTTTGGTCTATGAGGTAGGACCTAGGCCATCCAAAATCTGTAGAAGACTATGATTCTATTCTAGAAGATGTAAATTTCAAAAAATTGTGGAATAAAGAGCATCTTGGAGAGGAAAGTAGTGATGATGACATTACCTATGAGGAATTACATAGTTCCCTAGTAGTAGCACATATAAACCAAGTCTCAATGAAGGTTTGAAAGAAATATATACTACAAGAGTAGTTATTGTTGAAAAGTTGGGTTTTACTGGTGGTGGTTTGGGTTCAAGAGGACAAGGCGTTTGGCTTCCACCAGAGGTACAATCTAGAAAAGTTTTCGATAGGTTAGGGTTTGGAGCTTCACCTTCGGAGAAAGGACCTTTGTATATTCTACAACATCTACAAGTGTTAATCTAGTGTAATTTACTTTGGAGTCAAATCCTCAAAGCAAATAGTTCAACCACACGTTGAAAATCCTAGAGGAGAAGTTGGCCATGAATCTGTTACTATTGCTAAGGTTGGTGGTTCTAGTGATGATGGTAGTAGTCAACAGAGTGTTGGAAACTTAAAGAGGCCAATAGAGACAGTTGAAGTTGCTAGGGCTATTTTCCAACAAGGAAGTGAGAAGAGGTAAAAGACAAGAGATACATGTATAGTTACTCTTGGCTCAAGGAAACTATTTATAGAAGGTGGTTCCACCGCCACCCCTAAATAAAATGCCATTCGTCCAACAAATCTACAATCCCCGCAAATTTCCTTGGAGTACCTCTAGAGGAAAATCACCCGATCCACTACCACTCCCCATTAGGTTTAGCATTGTAGAATTTCCTGGAGAGAGTCTTCCATTTCTAACTTCATTTCTTCATTTGGGAACACAATCTCCATTTGTAGAAAATAATCTTCTACATCTCCAATTCTAGAAAAATTAGGTAGTTTTTTTGGGATACCCTATGTTCTAATTTAAATATTCTCTACATCTCCTTTTTTGGTTTTATGTATTCCATGACTTTATACTATGTGGCTCATTCTATATTTTTTTCTACCATCTATTTCTCTTCATACCATGGCTTCATCCCTATACTCCATAACATTAGTTCCACTTATTTTTTCCGAGTTTCATGATACACACTCGTGGTCTCATCTTCTTTTCCCATTAAATAATATATTTTCTCATAGTTATATTTTATGTCATATGTGACACCATGCCACACTTTTCTATGTACTTTCCTGGATGCAATAATTTCCCCACCTTGTCTCATGGGTCCCATAAAACAAATTTTATATGTCCTCATTTGTGTCAAACTTGACTTCCTCACTTTCCACCCCTTTTTCTCCTTAATAATCGGGTTCAAATATCATTGAGTATATATTTTTTTAATTGCATATATTT
Source organism: Taxus wallichiana var. yunnanensis (assembly GCA_018340775.1). Classification (NCBI taxonomy): domain Eukaryota; kingdom Viridiplantae; phylum Streptophyta; class Pinopsida; order Cupressales; family Taxaceae; genus Taxus; species Taxus wallichiana. Next base: position 995,439,750 of record CM031242.1, on the reverse strand, counting down.
CATGTAGAGTTTCAAATTCTTAATCTTTATTGGTTTCATGCTAGATCTCTTTTATCCAATTTACGTTCATCCCAATTATAAGAGACATATGTGTTATCACCTCATGTACCTCAAAGGTTACATCCTTATCTTATAAACTAATGATCTCATTACATTATATGAAACATTATAAAAATAATAACACTTAATATGTTTGTTTCTTTGTATTTTTTTCCATCATTTCAAAATCAATCTAGCAGGTGAAACCTATAATGTTGTATTCAACATCCTTAAGTATCCTAAATATCACATTGAGGGAGTCATCTTCCAATGTTATATAATATATTACATTGTGTAATTTTGGTTTTCCAATTGCTTCCCATGTTCTATGTGACATTCTCAAAATAAGTCAATTTTTTCAGCATAGAGTTTCTTAAAAAATGTTTCTTGAGCTTTCTTAACAAATTTGTCATGGACCTCAAGTTTATAATAGGTACGTGTTGGATCATTTTCATTGGAACTTGAAACCTCATTCCAATGTCTTCCCTACACCATATATTTATGTTTCAATGTGGTACTTATGGTGACCACAACTCTTTGCATATTCTCCTCAATCTCTTGTACTTTTTGTTGAATAGTTTTCTTTTCCCTTATCCTCCCTCACTTATTATTTTTCCTTCATTTTATTATATATTAATTTATCTCCCTTGTAATTTCACCCTTTTCTATCCTAATAGGTTTTTCCTATTTTTTGATGATGACTCATCATACGTAGTACTCTTATTAGATGTTGATAAGTTCTATTCTCTTCATTTTATAGATCCTATGTATTTTTTCCTCCATTTTTGTAAAAGTATACCACTTTAAAAAATTAAATGAGTCATATGTTCCCCTTCAATGGAAGAAAACACATACATTGGGCAATTTTTATACACTACCTAGTAACATTTCCTTCCTTTCTACACCTATAGAATGTAATAGAAATCCTTTCTTTATTTCCTTATAATCCATTTGCTCCTTTACTATTTGTATAACTACCACCTTGATTATTTGGATATCCTCCTCCTTAATTATTTGGGTAATCACCACCTTAATTATTTTAATACCCTCCTCCTTGATATCCATGGTATCTTTTTCCTCCTTGATAGCCTCCTCTATAACCACCTCTATTATAAACACCACACCCTCAACATTATCTTCTATTATTGTATACATGATATCCTCCCATGTTATTTGTTATCTAAAAATTCCAAAATCAAAAGATTCTTGTGTTTTCAAAGCATATTCAAAGTTAATCTTTCCAAACAATCGGGACTTAGCCAAACACAAAGGAAGCATAGCAGGCTCGCAGATGGTGCCAAGTGTCCAACCGTCGCAACTTCAAGAGTCAAAGAAGGGAGAAAAGTCTTGGAAGCCCGCAAGGTTTCCACGTGGAACTAGCTAAAAGGGTCCCACCCCAAAAGTGTTGTGACATTATATACAGTGGGGTCCATTACTCATTAGAGGAACAAACGATGTGCCCGTGGACGGTGCCAAGTGTCGGCACAACACATTCCCAGAACCCTAAAGGGAAGTATAAGTCTTAGGGATGCACATGCTTCAAACGTGGATATCACAACAAATATAATCTAGGTTCAAGTAGGGACCAAAAAGGGGTGACAAGCCATGTATCACGTATGAGTGATTATGAGACTCATCTGAAAGATTTAATACTCAAGACTTTTTCAAAAGATTGGAGGTGAAGTGTCATCTAGCCGTCATTTTAGTAACAAGTTAATGCATAACCCCATATGAAGAATGCCAACCGTGAAGACTCAAGTTATTCATCTCGCATTCAATTAGTTGTTTTCTACGTAGCGACAAAATACGCACCGTTTGAGTCATGAGGCCGAAAACCAATGCACAAAAGATCAAAATATCTAGTTATGTAATAAAGAGCTGAGAGGATGTTCCTAAAAAGATGAGTCCATTTTAAGGGAGTCAGTCGTAGGATAGTAAAGATGCATTAAATAGGCATGGCTCTAACCTTTTAGAAGGGGCAAATAATGAAAAGTGTGAGAAAGATATCTAGAAATATTTTTCTGTCACTTCGCTCCATTTGTCATAATTAAAAGCAGTTGAAAAGGAGTGTAGGAGGGATTCTTATCTTCACTTCCTCCTCCTATATATATTGTATGCAAAGAGAGAAGGATATAGATAGTAATAGTTGTAGAGAGAGAATAGATGAGAAGTAGTTAGAGATAATTATGGGAATCGGTCAATTTTTCTTCTTGTCTCAAGTCACTCTTTTGTAAAAGAAATAGAGGTCTTGAAGCTCTAGCTTTCTTCTGGGTTTTGTAATAGAAAGCTTGCCTCTTTTCTAAATGTAATACTATGCACAATTGTTGGAGTAATATATATGTCCTGTGGTGTTTTCTATTCATCATTTGCATATCTTTATTGTCTCTGATTGCCTTTATTTTCACATAGAAACTGTGCATCTTCCAATGTTGTTGCTATCTTTGAAGCTATGCTTAAGTAGTTTGAAGTAGTGTTCCATGTGAATATTTTCTAACCTATGGTGCATTTCGACCACCCTTTTCAGTTGTTCATTGTTTCCCTTTTTCAGACAGTTGTGGTCTCGATTGATCTCTTGGAAGGCTCATTTGGCACATCACCCCCTTTAAATTCATATTTTTGTTTTGTTTTTCTAACCCTCACCTCACAACCAAGAGAAGAGCCAACTTATTTAAAATCTGGAGGTCTCTTTAGGGCACATCCCACTAACCTAAGGATTCCCACGACTCTGACGGTCCAATCTGCTAAGGATAATTACCAACAATTTTCCTAGCATGACCGGTGGGACAACTCAGAGTGATATTTTATCATGGCATCGGCTTGGTCTATTCTTGATAAAGTTCAAACTTCAATAAAAATAGTCACGAGCACATTTAGTGACTCCACATGGTCTGGAAAAATCATTACAAAGGCTCACAAACCTCCCTCTCATCCATTTCCACTCATCTTTCTTTCCACGTCTTCCATTTCTCTTCATCCTATGAAGTTGTGCAATCATGAATTCATTACCACCAAGGATCTTTCCTTTGTCCATCTCCAAACCACCCATTCCACCCTCCCCTTTTCTTCGAGTAACTATATTCCCGCTCCAACAAGCAATGGTTCCAAATCCAAAAGAAGAGGAGCATATGGTGAGAAGTGATACGAGCTCAGGAGGTTCATATCACCAGATGAGAAGAAGAAAGGCTGTAGAAGTTGCCTCTGTTTGTCCTCCCCATACAAAGCAACTCCTCTGGAAAAGTTTTCATCAATGGGCTTCATACTACAAGATGAAGCCACATATGATGGAAATTTTTAGACTAAAAACCATCATATCAAAGCATAAAGCTTTGACAGAGGAGGAAGAAGATAAGCTCGAGTGCTTATCAGATTTGGGGGATGGATCGATGAAGAAGGGCCTGTAGAAATAACAAACTTCACCACTTCATCAACCCCACAACAAAGGCAGCCTTCCACTCACAACATCCCCTGGGACTAATCCTAGGACTCTAGAAGAAAGTATTATTGAGAGCTTTTTGCTTTCAATCAAAGAGCCCTGGATGCCCAAAAAGTACTAGGGATGACAAACGCCAGAGAAGCCTGCAAGGAAGCCTCATTCCAAAAAATATGATCTAGAACCATGGGTAGGAACAAAGAGTCAAACCAACTCCCACAGAGAATGGTCCTCCTCAAGACCAAGGGAAGCTTCAATACCAGTCATGCTCACTTTAGGGCATGAGGATGATTTGCAAGACCCTGAGGGTCAACTACAACACCTCTAAGAAAGAGAAGAACATCTAAAGGAGGTATTCATTCGTTCACTGATATCACAGGTGGAAGAGTGAAAGGTAATTTTTCACCCTTGCTACAGGTCATATCAATAGCTAAATTAGTCATATGGCCACATTTTATAAGAAAAGGAAGCTATTTTTCCTTTCCTATTTTGGGGTTCGTTTAGCTTATGTCAAACCAATTAGACTAGGAGTAGGAGTCGATTGCTTTCAGCAGGATAAGTTCTTGCGCACACTTCACATGAATCATTTGAGGCATGTATGTTTTGTCTTTTGTATAGGCCCACACTTATATTACTCCATTAAGAAGCACTAGATCCTAGGAAGACTCTGGCTGGATGAAGAATTCATAGTTGGTTGAGGCGGTTGCAAGCTTCACTTCAAGCAAATGCAGAGAAACTAAAATTCATAGTTGGCTATCTTTTCAATTTTATACTCTCACAAAAATAGAATTATAGAGTTTTGTTAGAGATAGTAGGAGGGTGTAAGAATTAGTTAGCAGCTTGAAGGCTGTAAAAACCAAAGGTGTTACCATCTCAGATTCGTAGTGACTTCGAAGCACAGTGCCAGACCAAATTAAGAGCGGAGATCGTGGGTTCTTTCCATTTAGTAGGTTAATGGTCCCAGTGGGTCACCAAACTATTCTCTAAAAATTCCAAATTCAAAAGATTCTTGCATTTTCAAAGCCTATTCGGAGTTGAATCTTCACCAAACAATCGGGACTTAGCCAAAACACAAAGAAAGCAGAGAAGGCTTACGGACGGTGCCAAGTGTCCAACCGTCACAACTTCAAGAGTCAAAGAAGGGAGCAAAGTCTTGGAAGCCCACAAGGTTTCCACATGGAACTAACTAAAAGGGTCCCACCCCAAAAGGGTTGTGACATTATATACGGTGGGGTCTCTTACTCACCATAGGAACACACGATGTGCCTGCGGATGGTGCCAAGTGTCGGCACAACGCATTCCTAGAACCCTGAAGGGTAGTAGAAGTCTTAGGGATGCATGGGCTTCCCATGTGGATCTCACAACAAATGGACTCTAGGTTCGAAGCAGGGCCCAAAAAGGGGTGACAAGCCATGTATCACGTATGAGTGATTACGAGACTCATCTGAAAGATTTAATGCTCAAGAATTTTCAAAATATTGGAGGTGAAGGGTCATCTAGCCATCATTTAGTAGCGAGTTAATGCATAGTCCTATGTGAAGAATGCCAACCTGTGAAGACTCAAGTTATTCATCTGCATTCAAAGGGTCATTTCTATGTAGTGAAAAAATATGCGTTGTTTGAGTCATGAGGCCAGAAACCAATGCACAAAAGATCAAAATATCTGGTTATGTAATAAAGAGCAAAGGGATGTTCCTCAAAAGGTGAGTCCATTTTAAAGGAGTTGGTTACAGGATAGTAAAGATGCATTAAATAGGCATGGCTCTCACCTTTTAGAAGGGGCAGATAATGGAAAGTGTGAGAAAGATCTCTAGAAATATTTTCTTGTCACTTCGCTCCATTTGTCATAATTAAAAGTGGTTGAAAAGGAGTGTAAGAGGGCTTCTTATCTTCACTTCCTCCTCCTATATATATTGTATGCAAGAGAGAAGGATATAGATAGTAATAGTTGTAGAGAGAAGAATATATAGAGAAGTAGTTAGAGATAATTATGGGAATCAGTTGATTTTTCTTCTCTGTCTCAAGTCCCTCTTTTGTAAAAGATAGAGGTCTTGAAGCTCTAGCTTTCTTCCTGGGTTTTGTAACAACAAGCTTGCCTCTTTTCTAAATGTAATATTGTGCACAATTGTTGGAGTAATATATATGTCCTATGGTGTTTTTTGTTCATCATTTGCATATCTTTATTGTCTTTGATTGCCTTTATTTTCACATAGAAACTGTGCATCTTCCAATGTTGTTGCTATCTTTGAAGCTATGCGTAAGATTTTTGAAGTAGTGTTCCATGTGAATCTTTTTTGACCTGTGGTGCATTTCAACCACCCTTTTTAGTTGTTCACCGTTTCCCTTTTTCAGATAGTTGTGGTCTCGATTGATCTCTTGGAAGGCTTGTTTGGCACATCGCCCCCTTTAAATTCATATTTTTTTTTGTTTTCCTAACCCTCACCTCACAATTAAGAGAAGAGCCAAATTATTTAAAATATTGAGCTCTTTTTAGGGTGCACGTCCCACTAACCTAAGGATTCCCATGACTTTAACGGTCCAATCCACTAAGGATGATCATCAACATTATTATTAACACCTCATAAGTCCTTAACACTTATCATACATGTTTTTTTGATAGCTTCCATCATAGTAAATTTATGAAAGAGTTGTGAAGGTGGTGGCATGTTCTATGGTGTGATGAATAGTCTTAGAATTGTTGGATTATTTTGTGGTAATTGATTGGGTGGAATCATGGTACCTTGTGTAATTATGTTTGGTTGTGGAAGGGGTGTTTTATAACTATCGTAGATTAACATGGTCTATACTCATTTAAATATCATTGCATATATCCCTATATATTTCTATTGATTGTGACTATATGAGCCACATATTATGTAATATATGAGCTTATTTATTGGCATGGATTCCTTCATCATTCGGGAGGATCCTAGAGTGTAAAAATTTCACACCATAATCTATCCTTAGTAATTGGTTATTGTTTAGGTCATATCATTCTAGACGGTTATGCTATTATAGCCACCATTCTCCTCACTCCTTATATATAGGGATATTTGGTTCCATTGTTTATTTCATCACAACATACCATACACCATTTTTTTCTATGTATATTCCCTAGTGGATACCTATTCCTCCCTACATATTTCATTTTTATCTCTTGTTGTAGTCTTAATCGTCCCAACACTTACATTACTTTCTCCAACTCTAACCGTACCAAATTCACTCTTTCTCTCCACCATGATTGTTGTTCTAACCTTGTATCCATCTCTAATGATGCTTCTACAAATGTATAATAGTGATTCTCATCTATTAATGCTTTCAAATATGGTAAAATCTTAAAAATGAACCACTCAATTCTTTTTTCTCTTTCAAGGGATCATCCAACTTCTTATTGTTGATATACATATTTGATAAAAATATTTTACTAACACTCACTTTTTTAATTAAATCTCTAATTTTTATTATACTCTCATTTAGCGCATCCAAATAATGATAATAAAATTCAAGTTCCTTCTTAATCTCATCCCACATCTTGTTAACTATTTGAATTATCTTCATAAACCATTTCAATGTTTCATTGTCAATGTTCCCTCAAAATAAAATAATTTAACTTGTGTATTTTTCATATTATTATTTTCGAATAGAAATATAAAATGAACAAGTATTCTTCTACATCCTTAGTATCTTTCCAGAACATAGGAAACATCATCTTCCTTTCTATCTTTATTAGTTGTGTTAGTATTATCTTTATGCTACTTGTATTTTAACTCACCATCAGTATATAACTATTTCATCTTTTTCTATTTATATTGGTTTTTGGTAAAATGTATTCCTTCCATTATCTCTCTTACGTTTTACATCAAAGTATCTCTTAACATTTTTTCAAATCCTTCAATCATCATGTGTCTTTTCCCACCTTATTTTTTTCTTTTGATAAATTTTACATAACTAATTTCTTAAATCTATATTTTGAAATGATGTCTCCTTTAGTTTCTATGGTGACACAAGAGGACATTTAGTCTAAGGGAATATATTTTAATTAATTTCTGAAAATATTATTTTTCAATTGGGGAATGTATCTCTTCATATCTCATTACTTTCTCCACTAATATGTTATTCTTCATCAAACAATCTTCTACCCATAATCCTTCTTAATTTAACCTTTGTCATATGAATAAAATATATTTCCCTTGTCATCTAATTCTGTCGTTCCTTTACTTATCCTTTGTTTATCTTTTTCTATCATTTTTTTGCTAATCTATCCTACTTGTTTACTTTAATTTAAAACATTCCAAACTATATTCTACACACTTCCTACATTATTACTCTCTCTATTGATTTATTTTGGTCTTCTACATCTCTAATCTTAAATTTGTATTTCTTTTTACTATCCTTACTCCACATTCTCTTCATCATTTCTCTCTCTTTTATTTTATGCTAAGTCTACTTAAGGACACTGCGTTCCCATTGGTCTTCCATTTCAAAGGTTCCTAACATTCCTATAGAAAGTGTTTTCATTTTTATATCAATCCCGACATACTAACTAAATTTTTGTGTGCCACCTACACTTCTTAAATTCATGCTATATATATCGCTATATTCACTAAGTGTATGTTACTACTTATTTTTATGAGGTGTTTAGTATAAGATATCGAGATAAATTATCCAAGTTAAGTATATTTTTTTGTATGTTTAGGATGTCATGATTTTCTTGTTTCTAGGTTTATTGGAATGGAGCTCGATGACCTACCGATTTTCTATTTTTCTTAAACTAAGTTGGTACATTATTTCCTCCCTCTCTAATCTCTAATTTCCCCATATTTATTTCATTATTTAGCACTCTTTTGTTAATATAACTCTTTAATCCTCAATTCATATCCTTTTTGCTACTCTAACTAATTTTCCACTTTTCCTTCATTTCATCCATGATATACTACAACTACTTCTCTAACTTTTCTTTGTTGTGTGACTTGAGATTTGTTACAACAATTCTTTGTCTATTTTTTTTGTATTCCATGTAGTACACTAAATATTTATTTTTCTCACTATTTAACTTTCCAACTACACCTTTTCTATCTTTAATCCTTCCTTCTTTTCCTTAAAAAAAAATCAACACTAATATCCTATATCTTCCTAATATTTTTGTTTTATTTTCCCCATTTTCTTTCCTCCTCTTTATTTCCCAATCATAAACCTAAATATTATTCATAAGTCACATCCTTATAAATCATCCCTCATTTTTCCACCATCCCATATATGTATTTCCCTAAATAAACATACTACTACTTCTTATCAACCATTTTTGACCAATAGAATTTGAATAAAAAGTGGGACTCTTGACATAAACTATCTTATGGGCCATTATAAGAACTCATCCTTATTTGCATAAAAACTCATCCAACCTGAAATTACCCACATTATTATGAATGAATCAAGAATAATATCGAACAATAATCAACTACACAAGTCCAAAGTTCATCTACTTCCTCAAGTTCAAGTAAGCGTATTCTTATTCAACTTAATAGGTTAATGTAACCAAAGTCTATTCAAATCAATCACTTTTTCTATCCTCAAGATCCAAAACCACACTAAGTTTGGAAAGTATGATCAATTTTTTTCCTCCGATCCAAATAAACCATTTTTGTTGCACCTATATGAGTTTTCTACTCTCTTAAATTCCTTTTCTAAAAACGTCTTTAACTTATTCTACCACTAATTCACAATTTATCTACTTGCTATTTTCCAACAATGAAATGAGTATTTTCATTAGACATCGTTAACATGAATTGTTCTTGGATACTAAATGTTAACATAAACTATACATTTTATTAGTTTATTAAGTTCATTTCATTCAGATGGAGATCATGCACACAAAGGTGGATATGATAGATTACAAATAAACAATTAACATAGTGAAAAATATAATTCTAAAGTAGGTCTACACTTTCAAAGATATATTGTAGTATAATGATAAGTAAATTGATCATAGAAATATAAATTCATACTATAACTCTTTATTTATTATTTATTTCAAATAAAAAGTAAAATGTTTATACTATAGCCACCAATACATAAACTTAATCCACCTCACTAATTTTTTCTACTCTACCTTATCTTCTCACATACTGCACCTCTCTTTCACTCTACCTACAAATAACTACACACTTAAATTTACTCTACTCTAACACATACATTCCTCCTACATACATACCAACCTTATCATATTTGTATTTGCACATATTACCTCGTTACATATTGTCACATCTATTATACATGTCCATTGAAAAATATATTCTTCAATCCAACACGTGAAGCCCAATTCCTTTGATGTGCAACTTTATCTAATCCACCATATATTGTATATAATGTGTGGCCCATTTCAACATACTATGATCATCTCAATGAAGAACCTTGTCAATTGACAATATTATATATCATTGAATACACATAACTCTTAAGGTTAGAATATAAAACATGATAGGAAGAACTTGATAAATTTCATCATCCAAATAAAGGGAGAGTATCATGTTTTTTACTTCTATGCAGCCATATATGCCCATATTTTAACTTAAATCCTCTTATCCCATTCATGTACTTATAATATTGTGTCCTTTGTAATAATTTGCAACAATACATGGTTTTTCTCACACTACTTGTCCATTCTCATGTGATTGACAAATATCAAATGTATTACATTAATTTATAAAATATTTAACAAGATTTGGCTAATGATAACTTGCATCAATAATCCTCCTTGTTATTATTTTCACATAGAAATTACCTCCACATGTACCATTATGGAACTATTCTATTAGTTCCTTCCCATTATCTCTTCCAACCACTCTCGTATATCTTACATTAGCCCCTATCTAAAACAAGAACCCGTGCACAATATAATATGGATTACGTGATTGGGTAATATTACTTTTAGTCTTTGCATTAACATTATCAAAGAAACTTGAAATTGTATAAAAAGGTCCAAATACCTATGTAGTCACCAAGGAATGTATCAATGGTTAATATAGTTTCATATTTTAATTCATCATCATCACAAGATGAACTGAAACCATCATATTTGTCAATAAATTTCATCTTCATTGACATGATTATTTTTGTGCCTATCCAATGTCAAATTCAAAATTACTAAACTAAAATTATCCATATTTGTATTATTATTAATGGATTATACTTATTTATAATGTATTTTAGATTATAATGATCCATCACAATAGTAAAATTATTCCTTGACAAATAATTTATAATAAAAATTCTAGGTAGAGACTGCTTTTAAGTTACCTTGTAATTTATCTTAGCACTTCTCATTTTTCTACCTTTGTCAAAGTATATTGGATGATTATTTCCATTATTATCCCATTTTCTTACAATATTATCTAGTGTTGTATCTAAAGCATCAATATATACAATGTCGCTTACTCCAATCAGACTTAAGAGAATGGGTGTAGTCACCAAGGCTTCCTTAAGCTACTCACAATCATCATAAAACTTTTTACTATATTATCTAGTGTTGTATCTAAAGCATCAATATATAAAATGTCAGGCTTACTCCAATCCAGACTCAAGAGAATGGGTGTAGTCACTAAGGCTTCCTTAAGCTACTCACAATCATCATACAACCTTTTTCCTAGTTCATAAACAATGTCCTTCTTTAATAACCATATCAATGGTTGTGCAATATTTGAGAACTTCTTGATGAATTTCATGTAGTAACCTACTTGGCCCAAAATGTTCTTAACATACTCTTATTCATAAAGGAATGGTAATTGTTTAATAACTTTATTTGAATCAATACCAATACAATCTTTAGATATAATATTCCCTAATAAAATACCTTTAAAGCATTCAAAGAAAAATTTGTATAATTTATTGAGGCTTATACTTCATTCAACCTTTAAAATCATTATCCATATGGTGTATGTGGTTCACTTTACTTTTGTATATGTAAAACTGCCTAGAAATAATTTGATGAAACTTGTGATACATGGCTGAAATATTCATTAGGTGCTTGAAAGATTGGAGGATCATTAAGCAAACCAAATGACATGAATATATAGGAAAAAATTCACCAAGGAGTGGTGAATATAGTATTTAGTTGATCCTTATTTTCTATATAGATATGGTTGTACCATTATACTCATGTACAAAACTATAACATTTTTACTAGCTACTTCATCCAAAATCTGGTTAGATAAGGGAAAGGGGTAATGATCATTCTTTTTTCCTTATGAAGATTCTTGTATTCAATATGAATATATCGATTCTCATTCTTATTTATAGATATCGTAATGGGAGAGACCCATTCTAAGTTATCCACTATAAATATGAATCCTGTAAGAATAATATTATTTATTTCTTCTTGTACGGTCTTGAAAAAGTTAGTATTGACATATACTTTTTAGCACCACCTACTAAATATATCTGAATTATAGTAAATATCCTTATAGTCAATATTGAACATGTACATGTACATTTGAAAGAGATGGAAGCATTCATCTCTTCTCCCAACACATCATCACAAATTTGTATTTTTGAATTCATTATTCCATCTCATCCTTAATGAGTTATCTAAGAACATAAACTAAGTGGATGGAAGGATTTTTATAAATAACATGTCCACATAATTGTGTTCATCAACAAGATATACCTTAGTATTACTAGATTAATCAAAGGATGCCAAATAATCCCTTTACTCTCTTGAATCTACAAGTCTTGTCATATGATTATGAGGAGCTAATTTGTTTACCTACTCTTTTCCATGATCAAGCCACAAAACCTTCATTCTAATATTTCCTTGTGTGAACTCTACTTAACCATGAAATTCACAATAGTTTTATATATGCAACATTTTCATTCCTCATTACCATAATTTCTACCAAAAATAAAACATGGTAAAAATTTCCAAATTTGAAACTACATCTTATTACAATTAGAATTCAGAAATTGTTTAGTTAAAAAATATTACAACTTAGAAATAAAAATATATAAATAAAAAGAGGAATGTTGATAACTAGATAATTCCCCTAAAGACTAAGGGAGGACCTCTAAAACATAAAGGGAAATAATCAGTGTACAAGACAAATTGGGTGGAATTGGATGCTATACTTATTTCACCCTCTAGCCAATTAAGAATTAAAGGAAAACCAAGTGAAAGGAGAAGAAGGTAAATTATTTTATTAGCTACTTCTCCCACATGACATGACATAATGATATATAAAAAACATCAAAAATATTAAATCTCCTAGTACCCATTAAAGTCCATGGTGATAGCATACTATATAGTGGAAGCTTCCTAAGAATTATATATACCAAGAAACATAATTGCCAAACATATCGATCCAATACTAGAGTATACCACATATGAGATGAGGGAAAAATTGAGGACCACTATCAACCATCCTTTTTAAACTCATGGGCCTAGAAGAGACAAATGACCATAATAGGAAAATGATAAAGAATCCCCATTGCTGATTTATCCACCATAGAATTATAACATATGAGTCAACAAAACTTACCAATCAAAGTTAAACCCCATTAAACCACCACTTCATAGAGAATAGGATTTGATTTAAATGGATATTTGGGTTTTAGAGTTAGAATTTAGTACCCTTAAAATCCCCAAGTTATCATCTTGAATAGTGGTAAACACATCCTAGAAGAAAGAATCCTAAGTAAAAGATAAGTCTTAGAAACACCTCCACCATGACCAAGATAATATGACACTACTGAATACCCCATAAGAAATTAAGGGGGAAAGGATCCAAAATCACAAACCCTATTATAACCCTCAATTTGAAATATCAAATTCTTATAAGGTTCCTCCTAGAGTAAAAGGTATGAAAAAACAAAAGCTACCAAGAAAGAGTCCATTAAGCATAAGGTCCCTGGTCTACCCCGTTAAGGAAAATGAAGAAATACATTTGTAACCAAAAATGACCATTGGGGTCATATCATGACCAAGTTGAAGATGTCATCACCACCTAAACAAATTTTCATCATCTTCTCTCAATGATCACCTATCCACGGTGAGCCATTCAAGATAAGATCATAGAAGAACTACCACATAGGATTCTAAAGAGAAATATCATAAAGTTAATTAATCCCATTGTAGAAAATAGGAGTTCCCTAATAGAGAGGTAATCTTAAATAAACATAAATCTTACTAGTGCAAAAAGAGATGCCATGATGAGCATAAGAAAACACTAATGAATGGAGAGACAAGGTCAGAAAATGGAAACATATCCCATAATAAGTCAAATCTAACACTAACTTTGACTAAGAATAAATAAGGTAAGATGAGGCTATGCAAAAACATAGCCACCTAAGATAAGGAAGATAACTCCATTGACTTGACCATCCGAATGAGAAGAAGAGGATAAAATAATTGAATGGTAGGTGAAGACAAAAATATATCACAATCTATAAGAGGAGGCTTCAATATTCAATAAAGGATAACGATGTTACACCCCTAATAAACAACAAGATTTATGAAAATTAAAGAATGGAGGATTAGTAAATTATTAGAGAGGAATGTATAATTTGAAGTAGTGAGTAGGTATTATTTGATTAAATCCCTACCTATTAGTTTCAATTTTAGTTTATTATCATATTTATTTCGACGTAATGTAAGGAAAATATGTGCTTATCATTTATGGTTGTGGTGTATGGACCATAGCTATCATTGTAGGTTAAACTTTAGAAATAATTTCCTTGGCCTCTTCCTCCATGATTTCCTCACCTTTATAAATTTCCTTTTCTTTCTCAAGGGTCATTAGGTGGTCATAATTAACTTGCTATTTGATTTATGGCTTCATCCTAAGGATGAAGTGTTTATAGAGAAGGTTTTCCACACCATTCAATATCACATCCACTAATATTCCTTTTATATTTGAGTTTTCATCTTCCTCTTTAGCTCTAAAATTTGTGCATGATTGTCTATAATATTATCATTTTTCTCCTTGGGATAGATTTGTAATATTTATCATTGGATATGAATACTTATGTTATACACAAAAATCTTCAAGAAAACTATCGATAAGTGAATCTTGTGACTTTTCAACATCATTTAATGTTTCAAACCATATAAGTGTTAAACCATATAAAATTGTATAAGAAATACATACCATTTTTTTCTCATGATGAGCCCATTACAAATTCCATATATTTTAAACTCTTGTATGAAAGAGAGCTAATTATCATTATATTAGAATAATTTTGTCACCCTCAAAATCTCCCCCTCATTTTTAAGTAAAATTCAAAATTTTGAGCTCACGCCTCCGTAGTGTTCAAGTAAAGTTGGAAGTCGAAAAGATAGAGAAATTCATGCTCAAGTTGTTTAAACTCTCCAAGTCTTGCACGTTTTGATAAATTTTCCATTTTCTTGTCTGGATGCGTGAAAATTTTATTGTTTTTCTCTTTTGAATGAAATTGTCAATCTTTCTATGGCCATGGATTATCAAACCTTGTATTGTTTTCAATTCCTTGGTTCGTGAAATAAATTTGAAATTTAGGCGTACAGGTGGAGTTTTTCCTCTTCTATTTATTTCTTCCCGTAGTTGGAAATGATGTGCATATCTTCCCTGTTAATTTTTTCCCCAACATCCATGAGTAGTACGTGTATATCTCTGATTGGATGTGGCATGGCCATGTTTCAAGGTTCAGCGAATGGTGCCACGTGCTTCATTGGCGCAACTCAAGGCGGGCCCCAAGGGACAAGATTTAAATAAGCGTAGGCTTTCCACGTGTCCAGGATCCAAAATGAAGACAAAATAAGCCCGAATTGGCTAAGTATAAAAGAACTGGTGGAGCTCTCCATGTGTTATCCTAGTGCAACTTCAAAGGTAAGATCTAAAGGCAATTTCAAATGAGCGCCAGTTCTCCATGTGTCTAGAGGTCAACATAAGTTAAGTGGATAGTAAGCCCGAATCGGCTAAGTATAAAAGAACCGGTGGAGCTCTCCATGTGTTAGCCTGGAGAAAATTCAAAGGCAAGATCCAAAGGTAAGTTCCAAATGTGCATCATCTCTCCACATGTCATCTCGATGAAAATTCAAAGGAAAAATCCAAAGGTAGGTTCCAAATGAGTGCTAGCTCTCCACGTGTCTAGGGTTAGGTATACAGCCCCGCAAAAAAAAGGGAGAAAGTCAAATATTAAGCCCGAATAGAAAGTCAAGCGAGGAAGGGCAATTGGAGAGATTTGAGAATTTGAGCCTCATTTTCATTAAAGGGGATTAAAGTTTAAAAGTGACCCACAACCCCACCCATGCCAAGGAAAAAGTCAAATATTAAGCCCGCATCGAAGGTCAAAGCGGGGAGGCGGGCCGGCGGAGCAATTTGTGTTTTTGAGCCCACATTGAAAAAAGGTAAAATTATAAAAGTGACCCATGATTCTGTCTCCACTCAAGTAAGGCCATGTGTTAAGACTATATCAAAAGTGGAAGGGTGGACCAAAAATGTAAAAATGCCAAGTCACAAAATGCAAAAGGCATCCTCCACGCCCGCTCTACTAAATTTTTCCCACGTGAGCGACGACTGGTTTAAAGTTTCAAAGGCAAGATGAATGGTTCAAATTCAAATTTACAAAACAAGTGTAATGGCTGCATTATGAAAAATATGGTTTTTTCTTGCCATTGGCGTTTCTTTGTGAATCAAGAATCTGAATGGACACGAATGATTGAAAAGATTATAAACCGTTTCTTGCTAACAAAGAAGAAATTGTAACCGTTTCTTGCTAGATATTTAATGGATTCTTCATGCCATCGAACGAAGGTTGGTAATTGATCTTGTAAACTCACGAGTGTATTGTACTTAGAGAAAGTAAAGGAGATAGCCATTTTCTTATACTTTCCTCCATTCTCAAATTTCTTTGATTCCCACATTATGTACAACTTCTTTTTAAGCATCAATACAATAAGAAGGATTTTGTATCCTCTTTGATGAGGATATTTTAGAAACTTTGAGTTCACAATCTTATCTCGTCTTGTTTCCATTCGCAGAGTTGTTTCTTCCCATAAATGCATGTGTTGAAGTTTCTAACTAGTATGTGTGTAGGAATCTAATTTTCTACCTACAACATTAGTTATCCTACCTCTATTCTCACTCCCTTTCCCACCTTCATACAAAGTATTCCCTAGAAAGAGATTGCTAAATTTACGGAGGTCGGTGGAGTGCCCCTGTTGGATCCCCGACCGAAAGGCCACCACAGAGATCCACACTTTCTCACACATGCATACACGAAAACTACACCGGTTAAGTAGAGGGAATTAGATTCCCATAAAGCGTTGGAAAGGAATTCACAATTTTTCCACCTAACAAATTTCCTCACCAATAGTTTTTGGCACCCACCATGGGGCGATTTAGTAGCATTTCTACACCGAATGCGACCATGCAATGTCGTAAAATTCAAAATTCAAAAAAGAGAAATTTATTTGGAATTGGAATGGTTATATGAATGGATTGAAATCATGGCTATTCCAGAAACCCTCCTATTGAAAGACTTGAATTGATCTTCCATATCTAGAAGACTTTGCTTTAGATTTGAGGAAGCTATTCGACATAATAGACAAAGTGCCAATCATTACTTCATTGCCACGAGAATTGTGGACCTTGAAGAAGACCGTGCTATTGAATTGGAGAGGAAAAGACAAATTCCAGCACCACAAAGAAGAGCATAGATTTTCAAGTTGGCGGATTGAAGATTCACCCAGAGAACAGAGACAAGGAGGAAAAATTGACCCCATTTTTGAGGAACTTCAAAGGAAATAAGAGCTACTTGGAATCCAGAGGCTTCCTTTTCAAGCAACCGATCATGTTGGGAACCTGAGTGTTGCCAATCCTTTGGATGGTGAATTTTCATACATCAACGAGAACATGTAGACTTCACTGACATGAATACCAAAGAAGAAGCTAGAGAAAGAGAGGCGAGAGCCGACGAAGAAATAATATCTCAACTCAAGGAAATCGAGAGACTTCAAGAAGAGGCAGATGAAAGAGTAGCAGAAGAAGCCGCAGCCGCAACAAGGTTGGAAGATGGAAAGAGAAATAGAATGGGGGATCATGAACATGAGCATGAACATGATCGTGAGGCCCGTAGGCCTAATGTACCATGGGGAGGAAACACCGGTCCACTGGCTCTTGCTCAACCACTCCATGAGCTACCGAGAGGCTCGAGAAAAAACTTCCCAAAATTCAGAGGGGATGGTTCTCAACACCCTGAAGAGAATGTGGCAACATTTATCACTACTTACGGTGTGTTGGGTGTTGAGGATGAATATGTGTCAGTTTGAATCTTTGTGGAGTCACTTCAAGAGAAATCTTCCGAATGGTTCTATATGCTACCCCAGGTCTGTCACCTATTGGGAGGATATAAGAAGTGCATTCAAACACAAGTTCAAGAGCACAAAATATTATCATGATCTTTTGGTCCAATTGGTACAAATGAAGAAAGAAACCTCTGAGTCAATGAGGGACTTCATAGCAAGATATAACAGAGTGATAAGAAGAATCCTTGAAGATGTGGTGCCTCCTGAAAATAATTTGAAAAGGTTTTTCATCAATGCTTTTCCATCAGAAGTAGGTTTCTTCCTTATAAGAGCCCAACCAAGAACATTGAGGGAAACCAGGACTATGGAATAAAACTAATGATGATCTAATCTTGTCCAAAGGTGAAAGGCCCCAATGGGAAGCAAAAGGGTCAGAATTCAAACTCTGTCACCACAGATCTGATGTTCCAAAAATGGAAAATGACTTGGTTGCCTTGAAGAAGCAACTATCTTAGATCACAATGCAGAATGCTTCAAGGAAACCAAACCCTCCAAATAGGCCAAGGATTGCTCCACCTCCTCATCAGCTTGCTCTTGAAGCACCACCAATCAATGCCATCTATGACACCAAAGAGCCGGAGGAGGAAGCAGAAATTGATGAAATTGAAGAAGAAAATATGGAAGACTATGAAAACTATCTTGAGGTCAAGGAATTTGATATGCATAATGGCCTAATTGAGTACATTGATGATGAAGATGAGAATGATGAAGAAGCTCAAGTTTCTCTTGTGATGTTTTCACCGTGCACAATCCAGGAAAGGTGCTTCATCTTCAACGGTTGTGGTACATGATAAGAAGAATAAAGAAGACTATCCTCCGTAAATCACACAAAATAAAATCATCAACAGAGGATCACCATTACCACCTTCTATGGAGTCACTAAAGAAAAATAGACTCATTGGTTGTTAAGGATCATGCTACTATGCTAAGTAAGTTATCTAATTCTTCTCCCAACTTAAAAGTTGTTCTGTTAAAACATCTAAGGTTCAATCAAAAGCTACACCCTCCCCCTTCCAAGCCAATTGCTACACCTAAAAAGGAGAATTCAAAACCCAAAATAGCAAATCCTCTACCATGTAAATCTTCCTCAATTTCCCCGAACCTCTTCTCACTCACCATAACCCCATTTAACTTTGTGGAACATGCAAGCAAAACCAAAGTCCAATTCTCACAAATAAAATACCTACAAACACACCCTTCCTAGTTTGACAGGTTCATTAATACGATTCGTGTTGGTAAACCCTGTGTCCTAGAGTCCAAATTCTAAAGGCTTACTACCCACACCACCTTCTCAAAACACGCTAGCCCTTAGTGCCTCCAAACCAACAAGGTTTAACCTTTCTACACACTCGTCATTAAAGGCTTCCAACTAAATAATTGTATCATAGATTCTAGAGCCTTAGAAAATGTGATGCCTTTGGCCAAAGTTACAAATGCTCTAGGCCTCATCTTAACCTAGATAAATGTCACCTACTTCTCAATGGAATCCAAACAAGTGCCATTGGTAGGGAGAATCAAAGATGCACAGTAGCCTAGCTGATTTTCCGACAAGAAGGTGCTCCTAACCATAGTGGTAGTAGACATCCCAACCTCCTTTGGTATGCTATTGAGAGGAGTTTTGCAGAGACCTAGATGGAGAGATAAAAATGGATTTGTCATTCGTAACTATCCAAAGTATAAGGTGAGATGAAGAAGTTGCTACCAATAAGAAAGATGAAGTTCACAATATGAAAGTCTGATGATCCAAAAGCAAACATTCTCTTTCAAGATTGTGGGCTAGGAAACTACTTCCTCACATCAAAAAAGAGGATAACTTTCCACTTCTCATGGAGGAAGAAGAAGATCAAATTTGGACAATGGAATTTTATGGTAGTCATTCCAGGGTGGGCTCGGGAGTTGGTGTAGTATTGTACTCTCCTTCCAATGAGTTGTACCCATTTTCCTACAAGCTACAATTTGATAATACAAATAACACTGCAGAGTATGAAGCACTACTCTTAGGCATGAGTGCAGAGGAAATGGGAATCAAGAAACTAAGATGCCAAGGTGATGCAGAGGTGGTAGTAAAGCAGGTCTACCAAAATATCAGGTGAAGAATCTAAGACTCGACATTATAGAAATAGAGTGTGGGACTACATTGAATCTTTTGATGCATTTTCCATTGAAGATATTCCAAGGGAACATAATGAAAAGGTTGATTCTCTTGCAGTTTCATCTTCCCTAGTGACACCTCATCCTTATTTTGGTAAAGACAAAGTGACCATTGAAATGGTATTCAGGCCTAGTGTACTAGATAATGCAAATCATTGGCAAGTCTTCAATGATGATAACCAAATTCTAGGCTTTTTAGAGAAAAGGGACAATTTCAATAATCTCTTCTTCGAAGGAGGTGAAAATCCACACCAAGAAGCAGTCCCCAAAGAAGAGAAAGAAGGAATATAAGGGATTGATGATGAGGAGTAATCAAATTGAAAGGGAACAAAATTCCCAAAGGCCTAGTCTCTTTGGAAGACCTCTTTGACAGACATGACAAATTCATTCAAGAAAAAGAAAAGCAATCTTCTCGGTGCCCAACTATTTTGATAAAGAAAACATTGGTACCTGGAAGAGCCAAGGATGGTCAATATTGGAAAATGTTGCTCGCTCGAAGAAAAAAGAAGGTTTATTACATTACTCAAGAAATACTCATATGTCTTGGCCTACTCTTATGATGAACTCAAATCCTTCCAAGCCAAAGGAAATGCATCACGAAATCCTTTGAATCAGGTGTTAAGCCCTTTAGGTAGAAACAAAGGCCGTATAACCCAAATATTGATGATACCATCAAGGATGAGGTAAGAATATGCTTAATGTAAGGATAATATTTCCCATCCATCATTCAACGTGGGTGGCTAGCATTGTGTCAAAGTGTGGAAGAAGAATGGTGAAATAAGGATATGTGTAGACGTTTACAACCTGAACTAGGTATCACTAAAGGAAAATTATCCCTTGTTATCATAGACCATATCCTACAAGTAGTCATTAGATCTGAAATCTTTCATTACTCGATGGATTCTAGGATATAATTAAATCATAGTTGGCAGAGGAGGACCGCGCCAAGACAGCTGTCACAACACCTTAGGGCACCTTCACCTACAACAAGAATGCCTTTTGGCCTAATCAATGCAGGAGCTACATTCCAAAGGGCAATGGATTTGGCCTTCAAATATCTGAAGCATTACATTGTCATATATCTTGATGATTTCACAATATTTTCAAAGAAGAGGGGAGATCATATCTATCACTTAGAATAGGTTCTTGTAAGGTGTATGAAACATGGCATATCACTAAATCCAAAAAAGTGCATTTTTGGAGTCATAGAAGGCAAGTTATTGGGGCACATTATGAAAAAACATGGAGCACACATTGATATTGAGAGGATTAGATCCATTCAAGCATTAGCCCTACCCACAAGCAAGAAAGGAGTTCATTCATTCTTGAAAGGTGAACTTTCTTTGTCATTTGTGCTGAGTTTTCTCGATTGACTAAGCACATCACTTCCATGATGAAACCACAAGAAAAATTCAAATGGAACAATAAAGGGAAGTTAACATTCGAAGAGATCAATAAATCCATTGCAAGGCTAAACTCTTGTATCTCTAGATTTCAACAAAGAATTCATCATGTATTGTTATGTATTTGAACATACACTCTCTACCGTTCTCATTCAAAAAAATGATGAAGGCGTGGAAGCACCTATTGCTTTCATGAGTTGTCCTTTGAAAAAGCATGAGCTAAAATATAGCCAATTGGAGAAGCATGCCTATGTAATGGTCAAGGCTGTAAAAACTTCAGGTTTTACATCCTCAATTCCCATATAGTGGTGATGGTCCCCGACAGTAATCAAGTCCATCTTGACATAGCAAGATCTCAGAGCTAAAAGAGGAAATTGGATTACAAAGACTCAAGAATATGAATTGGAGATTTGACCCTATAATCTAGTAAGGGGAAATGGCTTGTGCAAGTTGATTGTTGAAGATGAAACACTCAAAGTTCAACATGGTGAAGAAAACTATGCTTGCTCAACTTGTTCAGAAGACAACCCACATGTTCTCTTTTTCACCACTACTGATGAGTGGTATGCTGATATTGCCTATTACTTGACTTATGGAGAATTCCCTCCCCATCTTGATTACAAGCAAAGGAGAACACTCAAGTTGAAGGCAACTAAATTTGTAATATGGAATCATGCGCTTTACAAAAGAGGCCTGGATGGTTGTTTCCTCAAGTGTAGATAAAGAGCAACAAGAAAAGTTTCTTAAAGCATACCATGACCAAGCATGTGGTGGACATTTTTCAAGGGTCACGACACACAAGATCCTTCGAGGAAGTTATTATTGGCCCACCATCTTTGTAGACACTAAGATTGGGTTTCTAAATTCAAAGCATGCTATGAGTTCATCGGAAGACCACAACTCACCGCATTACCACTAAGAACTATGGTTATTGAAGAACCATTTCAACAGTGGGGGCTAGAATTCATTGGTGTTCTGAATTCTCACTCAAGTGCGAGACACACCTATGTACTCACAACAACAAAATAATTCACCAAATGGGTGGAAGCCATTCCGGCCAAATAAGCCAACACTAAAATAGTATGCAATTTCATCAAGGAGAATATCATAGTCCGTTTCAAAGTGCCACAAAAGATTGTAGCAGATAATGCTACCTATTTATCTTTAAGAGAGTTGACCAAGTTTTTATATGGCTATGGAATCTCCCTATCTCATTCTTTTGACTACTATCCACAAGGAAATGGATAGGCCAAATCAAGCAATAAGAACATTGTGACCATTGTCCACAAGCTTGTAAATGAGAATCAAAGGAATTAGCACAAAAGGTTGTATGATGTATTGTGGGCGGATAGGATCACTCCCAAGAAGGTAATATGTATGTCACCATTCC
Organism: Taxus wallichiana var. yunnanensis; assembly: GCA_018340775.1. Classification (NCBI taxonomy): domain Eukaryota; kingdom Viridiplantae; phylum Streptophyta; class Pinopsida; order Cupressales; family Taxaceae; genus Taxus; species Taxus wallichiana. The sequence goes on along the minus strand of CM031242.1, from coordinate 995,417,002 downwards.
AACTGTTGTATGGAGTCGAAGTAGAAATTCCTCTCATGATCGAGATGCCAACTCTCAAGATGCTACATGCAATAGAAGATGGTCAGTACAAGGATTCCATTAACAAGAGGATCCTCTTTCTTGAGAAGCTGGAAGAAAATAGACTCCAAGTGGTGGATCACATTAAGGAGCACCAATTGAAAGTAAAGAATATTTTTGATAAGAAGGCCAAGGTAAGAGAATTCAAAGTTGGAGACTTCATCTTGCTATGGGACAAGAGAAGAGAACCAAAAGGCAGCCATGGAAAGTTTGATTCATTATGGCTTGGCCCATTCTAGATTCATGAAGCTTACGGCGAGAACACTTTTCTTCTCTCATATTTGGATGGAACACCATTGGAATTGCCTCGGAGTGGGAAATACTTGAAATTGTATCATTAGTGAAAGTGGGTTGTTCCCTCACCTTGTACCATAGGCATGTTTCCCTTCCGATGTGTGGTTTTGTTTCCCCTTTTGTTGCGTGTCATGTGTTTTCTTCCGTTATTGTGTGCTTGTGTGTTTCCTTCTTCGATATTTATTTCTCAAAGCTATACACGACTCGTAAGGCCCAATGGATAAGGCATTGGTCAATGAATTATAGGGTCTTGAGATTGAGATTCTTGATTCCCATGTCATGTCTTCACTATGCTTAGTGCATGTCATGTCCCCAAGCTAGAGCCAAATGTTGTCACCCTCAAAATCCCCCCCTCATTTTAAAGTCAAATTCAAAATTTTGAGCTCATGCCCTCTAGAAGTGTTCAAGTAAAGTTGGAAGTCTAAAAAGATAGAGAAATTCATGCTATGAAGTTGTTTAAACTCCCAAGTCGCACGTTTTGATAATTTTTCCGTTTTCTGTCGTCGGACGTGTGAAAATTTTATTATTTTTCTCTTTTAAATTAAATTGTCAATATTTCTATGGCCATGGATCATCGAACCTTGTATTGTTTTCAATTCCTTGGTTCGTGAAAGAAATTTGAAATTCAGGCATACAGGTGGAGTTTTTCCTCTTCTGTTTATTTCTTCCCGCAATCGGGAATGACATGCATATCTTCCCCGTTAATTTTTTCCCCAGCATCCACAAGTAGTATGTGGATATCTCTAATTGGATGTGGCATTGCCATGTTTTAAGGTTCGGCGGATGGTGCCACGTGCTTCATGGTGCAACTCAAGGGTAGGGCCCAAGGGACAAGCTTAAAATAAGCATAGGCTTTCCACATCTCCAGGATCCAAAATGAAGACAAAACAAGCCCGAATCGGCTAAGTATAAAAGAACCGGCGGAGCTCAACACGTGTCATCTTGGCGTAACTTCAAAGGCAAGATACAAAGGTAATTTCCAAATGAGCACCTAGTTCTCGCATGTCTAGAGGTAAACATAAGTCAAGTGGATAGTAATTTGAATCGACTAAGTATAAAAAAACCGGTGGAGCTCTCCACGTGTCAACTTGGAGAAAATTCAAAGGTAAGATCCAAAGGCAAGTACAAATGTGCGTTAGCTCTCCATGTGTCACCTAACACAACTTCAAATTAAAAATCCAAAGGTAGGTTCCAAATGAGTGCCAACTCTCCACGTGTCTAGGGTCAGGTATACGAACCCGCCAAACAAAAGGGAGAAATTCAAATATTAAGCCTGAATAGAAAGTTAAGGTGGGGAAGCGAGCCGTTGGAGTGATTTGAGAATTTGAGCCTCGTTTTCATTAAAGGGGCTTAAATTTTAAAAGTGACCAACAACCCCGCCCACATTAAGGAACAATTCAAATATTAATCCCGCATTGAAGGTCAAAGTAGGGAGGTGGGCCATCGAGTAATTTGTGTTTTTGAGCCCGCATTAAAAAAAGATAAAATTATAAAAGTGACCCGCGACTCTGTCTCCACTCAAGTAAGGCCACGTGTCAAGACTATATCAAAAGTGGAAGGGCGGACCAAAAATGTAAAAAATGCCAAATCTCTATAAAGTCACAAAATGCAAAAGGCATCCTCCACACCCACTCCAGTAAATTTTTCCCATGTGGACGGCTCTAGTTTAAAGTTTCAAAGGCAAGATGAATGGTTCAAATTCAAATTTACAAAACAAGTGTAACAGTTGCATTATGAAAAGTCTGGTTTTTTCCGCCATTGGCATTTCTTCGTGAATCAAGAATCTGAACGGACATGAATGATTGAAAATATTGTAAACCATTTCTTGCTAACAAAGAAGAAGTTGTAACTTGCTTTCTTTCCAAGATATTTAATGGCTTCTTCACGCCATTGAACAGAGGTTGGAAATTGATCTTGTAAACTCATGAGTACATTGTACTTAGAGAAAGTAAAGGAGATAGCCATTTTCTTCTACTTTTCTCCATTCTCAAATTTCTTTGATTCCCAAATTATGTACAAATTTTGTTTAAGCATCAATACAAGAAGAAATATTTTTATCCTCTTTGATGAGGAGATTTTAGAAAATTTGAGTTCGCAATCTTATCTCGTCTTGTTTCCATTCATAGAGTTGTTTCTTCCCATAAATGCATGTGTTGAAGTTTCTAACTAGTGTGTGTGTAGGAATATGATTTTCTACCTACAACATTAGTTATCCTACCTCTATTCTCACTCCCTTTTCCACCTTTAGACAAAGTCTTCCCTAGCAAGAGATTGCTAGATTTTCCATAGGTTAGTGGAGTGCCCTTGTTGGATCTACGACCGAAAGGCCACCTGTAAATCCACACTCTTCTTGTGCATGCATACATAGCAATTACCTACATCGGTTAAGTAGAGGGACTTAGATTCCATGAGCGTTGGCAAGGAATTCACAAATTTGTCCACCCAAAAAAATTTTCCACCCATTCTTCTTTATAAGACAAAATTAACCATAGTAAAATACCAACCCACGAGTAAAAATTGATATAAATTAATTTATTATTTTACTATGATTACTTTTTTTTTTGATGAGTTAAAGCTTTTAACCGGAGCTATGAACCGGAGGGGTAAGGGCCCCTACCCAACAACAATGCAAAAGAAGGAGAAGGACAAGAAATGGAAGAAAGCAAAGAAAGTATACACAAATGGAAGAAAGGTAGGAAGAAGAAGGAACAGAGAGTGACAAAAGGTAAAGAAGCCGAAAGCGAAGACATCGTCAAAAGGGCTCCGAGAAACACAAACCGGAATGAAGAAATCAGCCATGGGACGTACCGACATGTACATTGGAAACTATGAGAAAAAGTGAGAAGGCAACACCGGCATATCTTTCACTCATTGTGGTGGTCGATAGTAGAATGAACCGGGAATAAAGCTGCATCAATATCGACCAGAGGAAGGAAATAGTGATCCAACGAAGGATGCATGTTTTGCGCAAAGGTGACCAAATCCCGGTATTGGCCACAAAGCCATTGAATACCATGACCAGAGCCCAGGGCCAACTCGTCAACCTCTTCGACCCACAACAAAGGATCCAAAAGGGAAAAATCGACCAATTGGTCATGTAAACCCACCCTGTGAACTAGATAAATTTCATCTTCCGCAACGAACTTGATGAAAAGCAAGGTCGGGATGAAGGAGGAGGCAGAAGGAGATGAAGGCTGAAGCGATGTCCGAATCAATCCTGGGGTGCCGAGATCGGAAGTGGTAGGAATCCCCCAGGATGGTTTCTATCGCTTCAGCTTCCTTTGACGAGGAAAATAAAAGATGACTAAGAGCCGGTGACGATCGATTTCGAGAGGTTCACCGAGTTCCTAAAACTATCTGCGAAGAGCTATAAATGGAAACCCGACGAAAGCCATGGAGACAGAAAATAGAGAGCTCAACAGGCCGAAGATGAACAGAGAGGAAGAAACACCAAGTGATACTTAAGGATCACTTGGCGTGAAGCACAAGGAGCTACATTTTAGAAGAGATGATTGACGTGAGCCCTTCCTAGGCCGAAGCATCACAAGAAATAGTTGCAGTGTGTGGGAAGTCAATCGTAAAATTTTGCTAATAGATCTACCGCCGAGTTGGACTCATGAAAAATATGACAAATGCTCCAAAATTTTAGTTTTTCGAGCCAAAAGAGGACGGTCTGAATGAAAGGATTGATGCGCCAGAAGGGGCAGAACCCTTTGAGATGGTAAAGGTAATAATTTGAGAATCCCCCTCAATAAGAAGAGATTCCCCTCCCATTTTGATGGCCAGTTTGACACCCTCTAAGAGGGCCTGGACTTCCGCCATGTTGCAAGAACAATTGCGTAATGGAAAAGATCCCGCTACTATTAGGATACCAACATCATCGTGGAGAATGCACCTAGCCCCCGAAGAACCCGGATTGCCTCTAGAAGCACCATCAAAATTTAATTTCCATACACCTTTGGGGGGAGGTCTCAGATAGCCTGTTTTCGTGAATGAGCTTCTCCACTTGGGAAAGGCCGTGCTTGACAATGGAGCCAGGTTTTGGAATTTTGACGAGAGGCCAAGCCTTGGAGATTGAGCATCCATCGAGGAGAACGAAGGATTATTCAAGTTGTTCTTAGACATGATTTCAGAGATGACAACTTCTAATTTGATCAGGAAGGTGGGAAGAGTGCACAATTGATTACGAAAAAGACGTAGATTTCTCTCCCACCAAATGTGCCACAAGGAGAAGAAAAGGGGCCACCTGCCAAATAGAACTCAAGGAACTATTGGAACCCAAAGAGGGCCAAGAGAGAAGGGAATCTTTGATATTGTTGCAGTGGACCCAGGAGAGATTAAGTTTACCCAAAAGCCAATACCATCCTTGACTAGAAAAGGGGAAAAAAAGAAGAGATGATCGAGATCTTCTTCGCATTTCCGCAAAGGACGCATTTGGAAGGACCAGAAAACCCCAAGATCTTCTACGCATCTGGGTGAGAACTTTGTTTTTGAGAATGAGCCAACCGAAGATCGCCACTTTGGGAAGGAGAGAGGAGTGCCAACATCCAAGCTTGGGAAGGGCTTCAAAACCAGACTGCGAAAGAAGCAGTCGGTAACCTTCTTTGACTGAGTAAGCACCCGAGACGGAGCCGAGCCAGAGCAGATGGTCCTCACACTCATTAAAGGTAACCCTTCTCGCAAGGATCTCATCCAAAAGAGAATAACACTCCATGTCGTAGGGACATTCAACTGAGAAAGATCTTTCCATTGCCACGAAGGAGAACCATCCAGATGACGGGAACCATAATTAGCAACATGATTACCCCAAGAAAATTTGGTAATGTTCATAACTCTGTTGAGGGAAGAGACCAAATTAAGAGGAGGGCACCCGTTCCATCCATCCTCCCAAAATTTGACCCGAGTACCATTATTAACATACCAAGATACCGATTCCGTGATTAAAGATTTGCATTTGCGCATGAAATTCCAAATATGGGAACCTTTAGGAGATCCTCGCAAGAAAGAAGAAGCTTCGCCTACCAGCCTCCAAATATTTATGAGAGAGAACCTGATGGGCCAACCTGTGAGGGAAAGTGATGAAGTTCTAGACCAGTTTAGTGCCCAGAGCAATATTATGGAGAGCTAAATCCACTATCCCCAGAGCCGCCCGAAGAGATGGGCGATTTAACCACTTCCCATTTGACCAAATGAAATTTGTGATCTTCACTGTTCCCCTGCCAAAGGAAGGTTCTGACAACCTTTTCAAATTTCAACAAAACCGAATTAGGAAGAGCCAGAATGATAACATATAAACCAGGAGAGCACAAAGAACCGACTTAATCAGAAGCAATCGACCCGCCAATGAGAGCCATTTCCCTTTCCAGGCTTGCAATCTAGCCAAAAGGGACTGAAGAAGATCATTCCATAGGCATGCTTTGCCTACTCCAGAGAATAAAGGGATACCCAAATATTTGTGGGGAAGAGAACCAGAAACGAAGCCGAGGATCGCCAGAATCCTACAGCTGCAGCCAAGGAGAAACATTAAAAAAGAAGATAACGGATTTATGGAAATTAATTACCTGGCCTGCAACATTGGAATAGGAATTAAGGATATTGGACAGAGCACAAGCTTCTGGAATAGTGGCAGAACCAAAAAGGAATGTATCGTCAACAAACTGTTGATGAGTAAGAGAGGGCAAGTTGGAGGAAATCGAAAGGCCCAAAAGAGATCCGGAAACGATGGCTGACTTGATACAATGACTCAGAGCTTCTGCAACCAAAATAAAGAGGAAGGAAGATAAAGGATCTCCTTGCCTAAGACCCCTGCTACTCGAAAGAAACCTTCAGCAGAGCCATTCACCAAAACTGAGAAGCGAGGAGAGGAGATGCAATTGAAAATCCAATCACAAAATCTTGCTGAAGCCCAATGCCTGCAGAGATTTAAGAAGGAATCTCCAATTAATGCGATCATAAGCTTTACTATAATCCAATCTTGATCATCATCCCTGGATGCGAGGAGAGCTGTAAGGTATGAATAAGTTCATGAGAAATGATCACCCCATCGGAGATGGATCTGCCAGGAAGAAAGCCACTTTTCTCTTGTAAGACTATTGTACTGGGGGGGGCTGATGCGAGAGGCGATGGCTTTGGAGATGATCTTATACGAAGTATTGCAAAGGGAGATGGGACGGAAATCATCAAACTTGTCAGTGGGAGATTTTTTGGGGAACATACAAGATGAAAGTGTGATTAAGAGAACCGAGGATTTTACCAGAAGAACGAGATTCTTCCACTACTTGCCAAACAATGTTACCAATAACGCCCAAAAATCTTGGAAAAAGGCAGCTGGGAATCTGTCTCGGACCGGGGGCTTTGTCTCGAGCCATAGAGAAAACAATTTTACGGACATCCTCTAAAGAGAAAGGGGAAGATAGCCGTTCGTTATCAGCCTCTGTTATCAGCTTGGGAATTTGATCAAGCAAAGGAGATTGAGTGGCCAAAGAAGAGTGCGTTTCTTCGGTTAAGAGCTTGTGGAAAAAGGAAACAACCTCCATTTTAATCAAAGGTTGAGACGAGAGCAGCGTGTCATCGAGCAACTTGATGGAGGAAATATAGTTTGAGTTTCTCCTAGCTTTAACCGAAGCATGAAAGAATTTAGTATTCTTATCACCATCTTTTAACCAAATTTCCCTTGATTTTTGATGCCAAAAAGATTCTTCCTTCAATAAGAGATCCCCAATTCATTGAGAAGGAGCTTTTCAAGATGAAAATATTCTTGCCGCATACCAAATCTAAGAACCTGGTCATTGAGAGAACGAAGGGCTTTCTCAACTCTAAGCTTTTCTTGAAAGATGTTTTTAAAGGAGGATGAATTCCAAGCTAATAATTTATCTTTAAGCTGGGAGAGATTTTTTGAGAGAATGAACATTTTGGTGCCATTCACGGCGAAGGAGTCCCACCATAATTTGATCAATGATTTGAGAGAGGGGTCCTGCATCCACATGCTTTCAAACTTAAAAGGTGAACGCCGAGGGGGAGATCAAAATTTATGGTCAAAGAAATGGGGAAATGATCAGAACTAAAGGGGGTGATAGAGCTTTGAAGGAGGAAGTTTTGATGAAGCCAAGATTCTAAAATCAGGAATCTATCGAGCCTAACCACCAAGTTCCCAAAACTTGGGTGACGATTATTCCATGTGAACCACCCAGAGTGTGGTTCCAAATCCACAAGCTTGGAGGAATGAACAAAGGAAATGAAATCAGATTGGGAATGTGGTTGCCAACAGATGCCACCACGTTTATCACGGTCAGAGAGGGTAGCATTAAAATCCCCTGCAACAATAATTTTAAGATCCGGAAGGGAGCTCAAAGAATCCTGAATTTTATGCCAAGTTTCCCGTTTTTTAATGGGATTATTCGGACCATAAACATTGCAAAGGAAAAAAGCCTCATCGGAATGCTTTAAACTGACCTGACACCATTGGAAATTGGCATGAGAAGAAAGGAGAACCATACCACAGGAGCTGGATTTCCAGAGAAGACCCAACCCACCGAGGCTCCTTCCGAGTTAATGAAGATAATAAAAATTAGGAATGACCATAATGAAAAATAAATTTACTATGTGTTAGTTGAAATTTTGTGTCTAAGAACACAAAATTGGAATAGGGACTTTTACAAAAACAACAACAATGTTTCCAAAGTGTGGTACCTTGACTCTTTGAAGCCAATATCTAGATACATTTGGATTTGATCCTAACTAATCTAATGTTATCACTAATCAAACCTAAAATTGGAATTTTAGGGGAAAAGGGATAAGGTGAAAACATGAAAGGAAAATTGTGATACACCAAAGAAGAAATGATATCTCTCCATTTGTTATGGAAAAAGTGCATTAAAAATATGTAAATATAACCCACACAATATATCAATAAAGTATACAAAGAAAAGAGAACAAGAATACAACATCTAAAGGGAAAATATAAGCCAAATTCATTGTTATATTAATGATTGGAGTATGCATAATTTGTTATAGTAATGAAAGAGGCACTATATGCATTACAAAAATTTCAAATAGAAATTTGGACACTAAAAATTCCAATCCTTATAAGAGAAGAGTGTCTTTAAGTTTAATGGAGATGAACCATTTATAATGCAATGTTATTGGCATTTATAGAGGTAGAAAATGAAGAGAGAGAAAAACCATGAGAATCAAATACAAAACAAATTCCCACTAATTTGTGATTACAATATTTAAATGGATCTAATAAGGAATTGAGATCAATAAATCAACTCAATTCGAGCTTTATGTTAGATTTAATCCTACATTTAATAGAAAACCTAGGCAGTCATGAGATAAATCTCCCTCATTTACCGGTGAGGCTCCCATGTAAGATTTTGTCAGTTATATGTCCTAATATCTATTTGTTGGTATTACTTTACTATATAGCTCATGAACCATAGCTAGATAATTTTGCAGCAAGTAAGCAATTTGTAAAGGAAAGGGAAAATCTACATAAGAGGAAAATAATAGGAAACAGGAAGAAAGAAGAGAAGATGTGCAACCCGATCAATAGTTCACAGAGTTGATCACATGCACATAGATTAAAACAAATAGATCATGAAATACAGAATTCAAAGCAAAGGAAATTTTTAGATCTAGATCTAGAATAACACAAAGTTTATGAATGGATTTAGAAATAAATACGATATTAATGCACCATTGACACAAATTTCTCTAGAAATCTCTTCTCTATTCCCTACTTGCAAAAATCTATCAAGGGTCTCAACTCAAAGTCCTGGAAAACAAGAATGTTGATTACAAATTCGATGATCTAACCTGTAGGTTCTTCCTCTATTTATAGTTTATAGAGGGCAATTACAAATATGAAGCTTTAAATGAATTCCCGCATGTAGAAGCTATGAAAAGGGAAACAACTAGCAATATTCCTCCTAGAATTCCTCTTTGCATGACATGCATGATTTATAACTGAAAAATAGAACCTTCTATTTTGCATGTTTGCCACCTATTTCCAAGTAATTGACTTCTTCAAGTAACAAATTTTAAACCAATCACTTAAGTTTTATAATTTAATTGATTGCTCAATTACTTTGTTAGAGAAAATAAAAGAAAGAGGAAAAGAAATAAGAAGAAAGCCTAACCCTCGCAGCTTTGTTCTTCTTCCATATTGCATGCGGTTGACTCTTTTGCCTTTGATTCTCACCAAATTGGATCCGAAGGTATGAATGAATGTGATTTGCTTGTGGGTATTGCCTTTGACCTGTCTCTTCCTTCTATCCTTGAAGCTTTTTTAATTCTTCTTCAAGACATACACCAAAGGCAATGTTTTTCGTAAATAATTCAGACAAAACTCATCATCTTTTATTTAAAATTACATATGAGTAATTTTAAATTTTCGAAAGAAACTCGGGTGAATGAAAACACAACTAAATTCAATTAAGGCTTCAATGGAAGATTGGGAGCACATACACAAGAATCTCAAGGAATTCTCCATGAAATGACTTCCACATGGGCTGCGTTAGAAACAAGAGGATGAATTTTTTCCGAAGCAATTATGAGATCTAGATCTCAATTAAATCAAAGTGATAGGTCGGGGCCTATGTTTATATCATTGAATTCAATGAATATGGAAGCTATGCATGATTATGTTGATCCTTTTCTTTCATCATGCTTTATCATGGCTGGAACAATCTTTGTCTGAGCTCTTTTTCTTTTAATTTTGTTGGAATCCCTTGCAATTGGATCAATTTGTGCAGATTTGGCAACTTCTTCAGATTCGAAAGATATATTAAATATATCTAACATTGATTTAAACTTATTTTCACTAATATGAGCACCTATGATGAATACCTATAATTAATTTAGACAAAGATGAAGTCCAGAGCATGAATACTTGATTTTGTCACCAAAAATCTGCATATGAAGCCTGCTGCCCTAAAATTTGAGGTTTTGCTTGCATGTAAAGCAACCAAAAAAATTATTTAATTCACTAAATCACTTATACCAACATGTAGATAATTAACATAGCAAGAATCAAGCCATTCCAACCCTAGGCACCAAACCGTGAAGCTCCCTGGTAATGAAAAACACTCTTTAATGCAAAAACTTCCTTCCTTTGGTGCCAAAACATGTCGGGCTGCAATCCTTTGCAAAAAGAATTAATTTCTTCTTTATTATGGCAGCCCATGCTTATATAACCCTCAACATTCTATTTTTAATAATTGCCCTTCCTATTTCTGGCAATTTAATTAATAAACAATCATGTTTATTCACCCAAATTGGGCACCCAATTATGCATGTTGCTGGTTGCTTTTAAATAAATTTATTTTATTTATTTTTAGCATGCATCCTTGACTTCTCCTTAGCTCTTCCACTTGCATTGACTTTCCTTCTATTTATGGCACCAAAATTGGGTGAATAAACCATTAATAAATATTATTAAATGCATTGTATTCACCCAAGGTGGGTCACACTTTTTGGCAAGAGGAATTGCTAAAAATAAGAAGTCAGCTTGATGGGAATTTCCACCCTGCATTGCAGCTCCAAAAATCCCCTCTTCCACTTAAGTGAATTGACTTTCATAATGAGAATTTTTACCTGCAAGACACGTAAGAAATTCCCGCCGATGCTTTAAGTGTTTTTTATTTTAAAGGGAATGTTTACCTGCAAGGTAGGTAAGAAATTCCCGCATGTCCGCCACCTATATTATTCCCATTGCAGATATTAAGTGACTTTGAATTCATGGGAAAATTACCCCGCAAGGTAGGTATGTAATTCTGCCGCCACCGCCACGCCTAAAATTCCCATTCGCAACTTAAAGTATTCCTTCCAAAAAGTGTGACTTGCATTAAAAATGGCCTGCTTTGATAAAGTGTGACTTACATGGGTGAATAAATCTCTTTGGTGGGAAAATTTACCTTCACACCTAGGTAGAAAATTCCCATCGATGCTTTAAGTGATTTTTCTTTGTTTTATAATGGGAATTTTTACCCTGCAAGGTAGGTAAGAAATTCCCGCCTGCCCGCGCCTCTAATTTTCCCATCGCAACTTAAGTAAATTTGAATTCATAGGAAAAAGTAACTTGCAAGGAAGGTAAGAAATTATCACCTACTTACCACAACCAAAAATCCCATCGCATCTTACACTCATTAATTCCAAAAATGCGACTTGCCCGGGAGAGGCTTTTTTACATAACTTCATCTTTTTGGTTAGAAATTTGCATTCTAAGGTGATTCCTTCTAGTGCTACATTAGTAGATGATTTCCAAATGCTTTAGGAAATTAAACAGACTATACTAAACAAGGAAAAGACCTAGGGGAATTTCACAGAGAAACTACGGAGAAAACCAGAGAAAAATGCAAAAGAAATAAATAAAAGTGAAAACGTTGCCAGAAGTTGCAGACAATGCCCTAAATTCATTCCTCGTGAAAAACCTATTGAGATGAGTGAATACTTGACATGCAAAACTTCAACAGATTCAACCGAGCACAATTTACTTAAACGGCCATTTTTATTCAATAAATAATTAAATAAAAATTTCCCGCAGATAAAAACTTGGTGGAGGGATAAAATGAGTTTCGACATCCTGGGTATTTGTTCGAAATTGGCTCATATGATTTACTCGAGAATATATTAACATAAACCATACATCTTCTCGGAAATAAAAACATGAAAATACCCGTTATTTTAATAGAACAAAATTAACATGGGGTAGTCTCGATTTTAGGGTAAAATATTGAGACACCCGGTTGGCTCCGTTTGTGGACATCTTTACCTCTATCAAAATGACATGAGTAAAGATGAGATCCCATCATAACTGGTTTCGTATCTTTTCCATTGTGGTGGGGTCGGAAAAAAAAAAAAACAAAACAAAGAAAAGGAAAGAAAACAAGTTTTATTTATATATATATACATGTTTTACCCTACTTTTTAAAGTCCGGAAAGGCTTCAAGTGCTGCCCGTTGAAAGGAAGTGGTAACTCAATTCCATCCTGATAGGCAAGGAAGAAAGTATTCATTCCAGCATCTTTCTTGATCATGAAGGTCACTTTCCATAGTGAATCAGATTTGTTGTGCATGCCCTTCAGTTCATGTCTCTTGTCCCACCAGAGTACCCAATATCGATCTCGAACTTCCTTTCTCTGGCCTTCTTGTCAAATGCCTTGGGCAAGTCCTTATCAACTTCATCTGGTGGTGGCTCATCCTTTCTTCTCTTTGTGGTGGATAAGTCTGCATCAACTTCCTTCATTCCCAGATTTACTACTGCATTTCTGAGGAAGAACTAGCACCATATTCTTTGTTCTTCTCCAAGTACTGATCACGCTTGTTGAAAGTATCCACTAAGGAAACTAAACCCTTGGGGATTTTGTTACCTTTTTTTGGATTACTCCACTATTGTCATCATAACTCGGATAATTTGTCTTGTTCTTTTCGTTGTGGTGGTGATTTATTCCCTTCAACATGTAGACATGCGAGTTTTTTTGTCATCATTGAAATTCTTCCACTGTTCAACATTATCAAGGACTTTGGGGTGTAGACCATCTCCACTTTATAGTTTTCTTGTCTGAATATGGATGGTGGTCTATCTAGATTCAATAGTGTAGTTTGTGATCGCCAAAGTGTTTGCCTTGGAATTCGAGTTATTTGAATGGAATCGATAGAGAAGGTTGTAAAATCAAGTGTGTAGAAAGCACTCTATCTCTATAATACTTCGATTATCTCTTTTGACTTGATTTTCCCTCAAAATTACTTTACTAGAAGTTCAACATCTTCTTGGGCTTTGAGGAATCTTACTCTTTTCTTTCTAGCTTGTTCCGTTCCTATCAATAAGGCTTCATACTCCATCGTATTGTTGGTTTTCTTAAACATCGGCTTGTGGGAGTATGGGAATATCTCATGATCTAGAGATATTAGTAGAACACCGGCTACTGATCCAAAATAACAATAGGTGCCTTTAAAATCCAATGTCTAAACCTTTTTCCTATTCTTATATGTTGGCTTTGGTTGAAGTTATGGATCTTGAACGCCTTTATCCATTTCCAAGAAGTATACACCATGGTCAAACCCCTAAAAATGAATTTGAGATCTAGGATCTTCATATTTTGTCACAGTATACTTAGAATTGTTTTCTGGATTTAACTTTTGATTTATTCCTTTGATAGGAATATGAGCACATGACCAATCCATCTTTACTTCTCCTCCCATCTCTTTGCAGAATTTTCTGCTTAGCAACATCTCGTAGGAGACATGAATATCTGTAACTAAGATTGTCATCTTTAATCTTTTGTCAAGAAAAGTTGCTGTACTTACGCATCTTTGATTTGTCTGATTAAAGGGACTTGTCTCTCCATGGAATAACACCTTCCTATGGTCTTCATCAACGTAAGCCCAAGAGCATCTACAACTTTAGCTAGCATGACATTATCAGAAGCACCTGAATCTAAAATGCAGTTGCTTAACTTGAAACCATTAAGCAATAGGGAAACATAGAATGGTTCCACTCTTTTAGAAGATGGTGAGTATTTAACAATTGCAGTGTTATTATGGTAGAAAAATTGGGGACACCAACCTTATTCTTCACTCTAAGTGTTGCAGACACTAAATGGTTAGATCTCCATAATATTATGTTCGGTGCACACCTGGTCCTCGAGTCTGCACAACATTAGAGAACCCTTAACATTATCTCTAACACTCATCGAGTATCAAAATACCTTCATCAAATATTCACAATATTTCGTGAAGAAATATTACAAAAGGAACTTGGAGCAGTAGACTTTTGGTATAGGTAATACAATCTACTTTTTTATAAGTTTTTCCAAACTACATAGCTAATATTTATGTACCCTCATCTCACATGTATGAATGGAAACATAGAGGCTCCACACATGTCCACGGTTTTTATTGTGGCTTACTAATGCCCCTAAAGGTAATGTGATGGACTGGTAGATGTAAAATCAACAAATGTACATAAGTCTTCATGTATTTATGTTAAGTTCAAATAAAATAGTCTGCAAAACACTACCACTCATGATATAAGATATGGAAATGTATATGTACAAAATTGTAACAAATTTGAAATGTAGAGATAGAACCTATAAATTTAATACTTAATCTATAATCCTACACTTACAAAATAAATCACACGCTTTATCAACATCAACTACAAAAGTAATAACTAGCCCTCTAAATCATATAAGATATACTTGTTTGGCATTCACATTGCATGTGCACATGCGATTTCAGTTGATTAATTTTCCAAGACAAAACTAGTAATCATACCAATGAAAAGAGTTAAGAAAATTTTGGAGATAAAATTAAAAACTAATTTTAGATAGGATTCAAGGAGGAGGTAGATAAAGATATATATAGCTTGAATAAAGTGATCGATCACTAAACTTGGGGGCCATGCAAGTTATTTTATGATAAATTTGGTTTATTCTTGGATCAAATTAATTTAAAGTGGGATCATGTTAGGTAATAATATTTCAATATTCAATTAGCTTTTTTAGATGGTAATTTTAAATTTAACTATTTTAGGATTATATTGTGTACTTTAGGAAGCTTTAAGACATTATGAAGAAACCCATCACTCTATAAATTTGTGTGAGCTCATTATAAAATCATCCGAAGATTAATTTGAACACAAAAAGGAAGTTTGGAGCCTTTGATTGTTTTTTGAGTTGTAATTTGTTTCAAAATTGTTGGTTTATGTCTTTCAATCTATATAGTAATCTCTTTCAATGTATTAGGTTGAGTTTGCACCTCAATTCTCGGTAAAATTTATAGGGTAATAAATTGTGCTATGTTGATCTTATTTTCATTTGTGAATGTTTGTGACACTTGATTTTTTATGTGTTGTTATATCCTATAGATTTGGTAATTTAAGGATGTTTACAAGTGATAATTACTTTTTGTGTGGAATCTGATTAGCTTGTGATGTAAGAGCATCATCAAGCATGTAAATAACAAATTTTTTACTACACTTTTTTGGTTGAGATGGGTTTAAGTGGTCATTTTTAGTGATTTATTTTGGATCCTAACTTATTTGGGTCCATCCATGGGTGTACTAAGGTCATTTTGAAATTTCCCTCCAAAATGTATCATTTAAATATTTGAATTTTCTAGTTGCATTTAGGGGTCTAAGTACTACATTGGGAAGCATGAAATGATGTAAGAGGTTGAAAAATACCTCATGTAATGTAAATAACATGTTTCCACCATGTAAGTAGGGTTACTATGTTTTAGTTAACTCTTAGTATGGTTAAGGTTTCAAAGAGCTAGTAGTAACTACCTCCATCTTAGGTCATGAAAGAGATATATTCAAATAGGAGGAAGTAGTTTTATCTTTGGAGGAAGTTTGAATAGCCTAAAAATAAGTTTGAAAGAGCCATGAAGGCTCAAGAGGTCTATAAGAGATTATAAAAACTTATATAATATAGATCATTGGTTGAATTAAGTGTTAAATTTATTGGAAATGTGAATAATGAATAAAGGATAAAATGTGTTATGGTGTCTTTCCAAATATATATGCTTAACAATGATAAAAATTAGTGATATTTTGATGGTAGCATCATTAGAATGGTAGGGTTGTGGTTTATTTAGTGATACTAAAGGTTTTATGAAGTATGTTTTCATATTAAGGAAAATTATGTATATGATGCCTTGTTATGATTTTATAGATTGTTGAGATACTGCAATGGCCTTATTAAGAAGTGAGGCATGGTATGAATCTATAAAGGTCTAAGGAAATCTAATCTAGTTTTTCTTGAAGAGGTAAGTGGTAAAATCTATAGACATAGGTGTTTCTAAAAATGATACATTAGTGTTTGAATGAGTTTTAACATAGTTAGAGAGTAAAGTATATTTGAAGGATCTTAGATAAGGATAGAAGACTCTACATATTATATGAAAGAAAAGAAAAGGGTTTAAGAAAACCTAAGACTTGAAAACTTGGAAACTACCCAAAAATAGAGTTCTAGGGTGTGTTTTGAATATAAACATTATTATTAGGGATAAATAGGACATAATCACAAGGTTTTTTACAAGGAAAAAGGTGAGGAATTATGATATAGATCTATATAGTCCAATTTAGGGCCTTTAAGTGCAAAATTGTGCAAGATATCAATTATTTTCTCTCTCGGGCATGTGGAACCCTGTCTCCAGGGTTTGTGAATCATAAATGAGTATAAATTACATGTGAACTAATGAAAATGAGTAAATCTTACTACCCATGTGTATTTAAAGTTAATAATCACGCCTAAAATTTTTGAGGGGATATTAGAAGTTTTTGAGGGAAAATAGGAGAAAATACAATAAACCCTAGTTTACAAGTTTACTAGCAAGGTTTGAGAAAAAAACCAAGGAGTTACATATAAGTGAGGAAATGTTTATAAATAATATGTGTCTTGATGCATTTTATAAGTTTAAGGGTTATGAAACTCAATAAGGTGATCTAGGGACTTAGAGTTGGAGTTTCTTTATGAATGTGTTGACAAGAAAACATTCCAAAATTATAGAGAAAGTGAGTAAAGTGGTAAGGTATGATTATTGTTACAAATTTCCATGGTTAAGAAGGTATTATACATTGGTTAAATATTCATATGAATATTATTATAACCTTGTAGAAGTGTTAGAAAGATAAAGACAAAGTTTCTTCAGATACGACCATTGTTTCATTGATTTAAGAGTAGTCTTGTGCACAATGTATAGAAGTATATTTACAAGAAGAAAGAATCATTTGAATGATATGATATGATGTTTATAAGAGGTTAAAATAAATATTAAGAATAATTAAAGGATTCAAAGCCTAGAAGTATATTTTTGTTTGATAGTATTGAGAGTACTAGCTAAGAACCCTAGTTTTGAAGGCATTGAGTATCAATAACTTATCAAAGGATTGAAATAATACCATGTGTTACAAGGGGGATTAAAGACATAAAATGAGAGTTTAATAATTTTTTTAAGGAAGTGAAAGAAGAGTTTTATAGATAAGAGGTGTAATCTTGACATCAAAATCCTAGTTGATTGTCCTCTCCTAGTTTTGTACAATTCTTACATATAATAAGTTCTTGAAGTTTTTAAAACCCTTCAAGGTTTTTGAAAAAGGTATTAACAAGAAAATTATGTAGTGTGAATAGAATTTATAGTGAATATTTGAGTGGTATATAAACAAACCATGAAACTAATAAACTTATAAGTTGTTAATCTCAAGGAAGGGTATATTAGTCTCAAGGAAGAGTAAGGATTATTTTAGAATAATTCTTACATTTATTCAAGTCCTATATGGTTTTCTAACTTAGAACTTGTTATCATCTTTCCAAAGATGATTTATATGGTTTCTCCTACATTAGGTGGTCCTTATATTTTGTGAAAACATGTTACCGATAAAGATAAAGAAATTTGATAACAAAGCTACATTGTAAGAGAGAAAAGCATATGATATTATAAGAGGCATAGTGGATTCTTATATAAGAAGATGAGATTTAGTAAAGGAAATACATAAAAATGGGTTTTATATGGGCAATCCAAACTAAAAGTAAACATTAATTGCATGTGCATTTGTTTATTGTGTCTCTAATCTTGTGTTAAATATATCTTACGAAGTTTTTATTACATGTGTTGATTGTTATCTACATCAAATTGGACAATAGGTAACTTGATTAACCTCTAATGTGTTCTTTTTGATTAACTAGTGTTCTTTTATTAGATGATATAGAATTTTGGTTCTTATTGTGTTTTACTTCCTTAGAATAATTTGCCTCGGAGTTTGCAAATATTTGATTTAACACTAACTCTTGTTTTCTCCATTTTTATGGGTGTTTGATTGGGACAAAATGTGTTTACAATATTTATAAATTGAAGGATAATATAGTATTATTTTCTTCCCTATCCTTCTTCCCTTTTTGATTTTTTTATTATGAAGTCTCACATTGTTTATAACAACTATAAAAGTAAATGGTAAAATTTGGTAATTTACACTTTAATAACACTTAATTTGACAAAACACTCTTGCTATGATAAATACCATTTCTCCATTCCTTCTTAGAAAATTTCGAGACATTTTAAAAATAATTTTTATCCTCGCACACCGACATGTTGAAACATTCTAAGAATACAATGCAAAAATACGTATAAAAACATCGGTTAACAAGTTTCAAACTGTCCCCATTCAAGACCACATAGTTTTGTTAGGAATTTGTATCTAGTTATGAATGACCTCTAAAATATTGGTTTTACATGTCCTATAAATATGTTTTCAAAATGATACCTTGTGCTTGGGTATTATACTTCATCTTGGATCAAATTTCTTAGATAAATCACCTATGAAACCCTATATAAGAAAGTAAACATTACCTCATTTATAAACCTAGAAATTATAAGGTAACACATGAGAGAAATCAATTCATACAATTACAAAAGGAATCTAAAACTCCATAAATATTGCAATAGCAAATTTGAATTCATTATGAAAAAAACACATCAGGTTTGAAGCTTATTACTAGGTCAAGACAATATTCTCTCTCATTTACAATAATTCAAACATCACTCCTCCAAGTATTTTAGTAAGGTCCAAATCCCAAACAAGTATTTTCAAAGAAGTTTCTAAATCTATTTGATCTATATATATATCACATGGTAGATGTATAATGATGTGTGGTTTGGGGCCTCTTCGAGTAGTGTCAACATCAAAAGTACACCGGGGTTCCCACAATCCAACTAATGTTTATTTTTCAAGAATCATCATCCATGGATAGGGCTTGAGATGATGTTCATTATATTCAAATACCTTTGACGCATGATCAACAAATAAGGTTTAATATTGAAATAAAAATCAACGTAGGAAACCATAAAAAAATGTTGCAAAAGTAGTAGAGTAGGTCCAACACCTTACAAAATACGATAGACTATACACTACAATCTTGATTTAATGGTATGATCATAATCCAGGTGGTTTACATTTATATTCTAAGTTTAGAAGCACTTCCTGTGGTCAAATCTCCCTATTCTATCATTACACACCCCAAAACTTCCCAAAATCCTCTTTAACAAGCTAACTACACTCATTCCTTTATGTTTTCAAGTTCATATATTGTATTTGTTGGCTAGATTTTCTGCACAGCTGAAAACCTAGGCAGTCATGAGATAAATATCCCTCATTTATCGGTGAGGCTCCCATGTAAGATTTTTTGTCAGTTATATTTCCTAATATCTATTTGTTGGTATTACTTTAACTATATAGCTCATGAACCATAGCTAAAGATAGTTTCAAAGCAAGTAAGCAATCAAAGGAAAGGGAAAATCTACGAGTAAGAGGAAAATAATAGGAAACGAGAAGAAAGGAGAGAAGATGTGCAACCCAATCAATAGTTCATAGAGTTGATCGCATGCACATAGATTAAAACAAATAGATCATGAAATACAAAATTCAAAGCAAAGGAAACTTTTAGATCTAGATCTAGAATAACACAAAGTTTATGAATAGATCTAGAAATAAATATGAGACGAATGCACCGTTGACACAAAGTTCTCCAAAAATCTCTTCTCTATTCCTTTTCTTGCAGAAAGCTATCAAGGGTCTCAGCTTAAAGTCTGGAACACAAGAATGCTGATTACAAATTTTGATGCTCTAACCCGTAGGTTCTTCCTCTATTTATAATGTATAGAGGGAAATTACAAATAGGAAGCATTAAATGATTTCCGCATGCAGAAGCTATGAAAAGGGAAACAACGGCAATCTTCCTCTGGAATTCCTCTTCGCATAACATACATGATTTGTTACTGAAAAATAAAACCTTCTATTTTGCATGTCTGCCACCTATTTCCAAGTAATTGACTTCTTCAAGTAACTAATTTTAAACCAATCACTTAAGTTATATAATTTAATTGATTTCTCAATTAATTTTTCGTAGAAAATAAAATAAAGAGGAAAGAAATAAGAAGAAAGTTGTAACCCTCACAGTTTTATTCTTCTTCCATATTCTGCATGTGGTTGACTCTTTTACCTTTGATTCTCACCAAATTGGATCTGGAAGCTATGCATGAATGTGATTTGCTTGTGGGTATTGCCTTTGACATGTCTTCCCTTATATCCTTTAAGATTTTGTAATTCTTCAAGACATGCACCAAAGGCAATATTTTCCATAAATAATTCAGAAAAAACTCATCATCTTTTATTTAAAATTACATATGAGCAATTTTAAATTCTGGAAAGCACTCTGGGTGAATGTAAACACAAGAAAATTCAATGAAGGATTCAATTAGAATATTGGGAGCACATGCACAAGATTCTAAAAGTAATTCTCCATGCAATGACTTCCACATGGGTTGTGTTAGAAACAAGAGGATGAATTTTTGCTAGAAGCCTTTGCAATTATGAGATCTAGATCTGTCAATTAAATCGGTGATAGGTTTAGGGCCTATGTTTGTATCATTGACTTCAGAAAATATGGAAGCTATGCATGATTCTGCTGATCCTTTTCTTTCATCATGCTTCATCATGGTTGGAACAATCTTTGTCTGAGCTCTTTTTCTTTTAATTCTATCGGAATCCCTTGCAATTGGATCAATTTGTGTAGATCTAACAACTTCTTCAGATTAAAAAGATATATTTAATATATCTAACATTGATTTAAACTTATTTTCACTAATATGAGCACCTATGATGAATACCGCAATTAATTGCATAAAGATGAAGTCCAAAGCATGAATACTTGATTTTGTCACCAAAATCTGCATATGAAGCCTCGCTGCCCTAAAATTTGAGGTTTTTCTTGAATGTAAAACAAGCAAAAATATTATTTAATTCACTAGAGCACTTATACAACATGTAGATAATTATCATAGCAAGAATCAAGCCATTCCAACCCTAGGCACCAAACCTTAAAGCTCCCTGGCAATGAAAAACACTCTTTAATGCAAAAACCTCCTTCCTTTGGTGCCAAAACCTGTTCGGGCTGCAATCCTTTGCAAAAAGAATTAATTGCTTCTTTATTATGGCAGCCCATGCTTATATAACCCTCAACATTCTATTTTTAATAATTTCCCTTCCTATTTCTAGCAATTTAATTAATAAACAATCATGTTTATTCACCCAAATTGGGCGCCCAATTATACACGTTGTTGGTTTCTTTTAAATAAATTTATTTTATTTATTTATAACATGCATCCTTGACTTCTCCTTAGCTCTTTCACTTGCATTGACTTTCCTTCTATTTGTGGCACCAAAATTAGGTGAATAAACGATTAATAAATGCATTGTATTCACCAAGGTGGGTCACACTTTTTGGCAAGCGGAATTGTTAAAAATAAGAAGTCAGCTTGATGAGAATTTCCACCATGTTGCAGCTCTAAAAATCCCCTCTTCCACTTAAGTGATTTGACTTTCATAATGAGAATTTTTACCCTACAAGGTAGGTAAGAAATTCCCGTCGGTGCTTTAAGTGATTTTTCTTTTATAATGGGAATTTTTACTGTTGCAAGTAAGAAATTCCCCTGTCTACCATCTCTAATATTCCCATTGCAACTTAAGTAACTTTGACTTCATGGGCTTGCAAGACAAGTAAGAAATTTCCACCGCCTACCTGCGCAACATTAAACTTAAAGTCGTCCTTCCAAAAAGTGTGACTTGCATTAAAAATGACCTCCTTTGATAAAGTGAGACTTGCATGGGTGAATAAATATCTTTGGTGGGAAAAGTTAGCTGCCAGGAAGGTAGAAAATTCCCATCGATTCTTTAAGTGATTTTTCTTTATTTTATAATGATAATTTTTACCCTGCAAGGTAGGTAAGAAATTCCCGCTTACTTGCCACCTCTAATTTTCCCATCGTAGTTTAAGTGACTTTGACTTATGAAAAAGTATTTTTCTTCATAGGAAAAAGTACCCTGCAAGGTAGGTAAGAAATTCCCACCTGCCTACCACTACTAAAAATCCCATTGCAACTTAAACTCATTAATTCCAAAAAATGCAACTTGCCTGGGAGAGGATTTTTGTGCATGACTTCATCTTTTTTGGTCAGAAATTTGCATTTTGAGGCTGATTCCTTCAGGTGCTGCATCAGTAGATGATCTCCAGATGCTTCAGGCAATTAAATAGACTATACTAGACAAGGAACATACCTAGGGAAATTTCACAGAGAAACTATGGAGAAAAATGTAAAAGAAAGAAATAAAAGTGAAAAATGTTGCTAGAAGTTGTAGACAATGCCCTGAATTCATTCCTGGTGAAAACCCTATTAAGATGAGTGAATACGACATGCAAAACTTCAACAAGATTCAACCCGGTGCACAATTTACTTCAAACGGGGTATTTTTATTCAATAAATAATTAAATAAAACTTTCCATGCAGATAAAACTTCGAGAGGGATAAAATGAGTTTCAACATCTCAAGTATTTTTCAAAACTGACTCATATGATTTATCGGGAATATCTTAACGTAAAACATAAATCTTTGGAAATAAAAACATGAAAAGACACGTTATTTTAAAAGAATGAAAATTTTTAAACATGGGGTAGTCTTAGATTTCAAGATAAAATATGGAGACACTAGTTGGCTTCGTCTATGGACATCTATGCCTCTGTCAAAATGACAAGAGTAAATATGAGATCCCAACATATCTGGTTTCATATCTTGTCCATTGGGTTGGGGTCGGGAAAACAAAAACAAAACAAAATAAAGAAAAAAAGAAAGAAAGTTTTATTTATATATATCCATTTAAGGTTTTTTAATTCTTGAAAGGCTTCAAGGCTGCCCATTTAAAGGCAGTGGTAACTCAATTCCATCCTGGTAGGAAAGGAAGAAAGTATCCATTTCAGCATCTCTCTTGATCGTGAAGGGCCCTTTCCAGAGTGAATCATATTTTTTGTGCATGCCCTTCAGTTCATGTCTCTTGTCCCACTAGAGTACCCAGTCTCCGATCTCGAACTTCCTTTCTCTAGCCTTCTTGTCAAATACCTTGGGAAAGTCCTTATCAAATTCATCTAGTGGTGGCTCATCCTTTCTTCTCTCTGTGGTGGATAAGTCTGCATCAACTTCCTCCATTCCCAGATTTACCTGTTGCATTTTGAGGAAGAACTAGCACCATATTCTTTGTTCTTCTCCAAGTACTGATCACACTTTTTGAAAGTCTCCACTAAGGAAACTAAACCCTTGGGATTTTGTTACCTTTTTGTTGGATTACTCCACTATTGTTATCATAACCTAGATCAGTTTGTCCCGTGATTATTTTTCGTGGTGGTGATTTAATCCCTTCAACATGCAGTCATGCAGATGTTTTTTTGTCATCATTGAAAGTATGCCACTATTCAACATTATCAGGGACTTTGGGGTAGTAGACCATCTCCACTTTATAGTTTCCTTGTTTGAATATGGACGGTGGTCTATCTAGATTCAATAGTGTAGCTATGACTACCAAAGAGTCTACCTTGGAATTTTGATTTATTGGAATGGAATCGATAGAGAAGGCTACAAAATCAAGTGTGGCAGAAAGCACTCTATCTCTATAATGCTTTAGCTTATCTCTTTTGACTTGATTTTTCCCTCAAACTTGCTTTACTAGAAGTTCAGCATCTCCTTGGGATTTGAGGATTCTTACTCCTTTATTTCTAGCTTGTTCCATTCCTAACAACAAGGCTTCATACTCCGTTGTATTGTTGGTTTTCTTAAACATCAGCTTGTGGGAGTATGGGAATATCTCATGATCTGGAGATATTAGTAGAACACCGGCTCCTAATCCAAAATAATAATAGGTGCCTTTAAACTCCAGTGTCCAAAATTTTTCCTCTTCTTGTGTTGGCTTTGGTTGAAGTTCTGGATTTGGAATGCCTTTATCTATTTCCAAGAAGTATACATTGTGGTCAGTCCACTGGAAAAGAATATGAGATCTAGGATCTTTAGATTTTGTCACGGTATACTTAAAATTCTTTTCTGGATTCAACTTCTTATTTATTCCTTTGTTAGGAATATGAGCATAGGACTAATCCATCTTTACTTCTCCTCCCAGCTCTTTGCAGAAATTTCTACTTAGCAACATCCCGTAGGAGACATGAATATATGTAACTAATATTGTCATCTTTAATCTTTTGTCGGGAAAATCATGTGAACATCTTGTGTATCTTTGATTTGTCTGATTAAAGGGACTTGTCTCTCCATGGAATAACACCTTCTTATGGTCTTTGTTAGGTAATCCCAAGAGCATATGCAACTTTAACTAAAGCATGACATTGTCAAAAGCACCTAAATCTAAAATGTAGTTGTTTAACTTGAAACCATTAAGCAATAGCGAAACATAGAATGTTTCCACTCTTTCAGAAGATGGTGAGTATTTATCAACTGTAGTGTTGTTATGGGGAGGAGTATCCTTGGGTTTAGGAAAAAGGCCTTTTGATGTATTGGATTGCTCCTGGTGATTGTACATATTTGACTAGCCTATTTAACTGCTTAGGAAAGACTCTCATGTATTCAACTTATGACATTTGAATCCTAGTTTTCTTGATATGATCAAGAATGTCGAAGGAAGGTATAGATTCAGATACCATAGCTACTTTCTATGGTTGAGATGAAGAACACACATTCTTATCTCTGGGAGCTAAAGAAGAAGGTAAAGGGTTGCCCCTTCTTTATTCATCAGCTAATGCCTCAGCTTGGCAAGTTTGTAGTTTTGTAAATATTGCATATGTATAACCATGATCATCTTCATGAAGCTTCTCATTGTCATGTTCATATTTTTAGTTTAAGTAATTAATGTTGGAGTCACTAGTAGGACCTACAAAATCATCATTCTCGAGCTGATCAATGTCAAATTATTGGTCTTCTTCATTCATCTCCATGTTGTTTCTGGGAGTAACTTCAATTGCTAATCTTTGGGAACCAACAATGTGGTTCGGTTGTTGTTGAAATTCCGAGCAGGGCAGTGTTGTTGCCTTGATCCATTTGAGCCATTTGTTCCTTCATCTTTGACATCTCATTTTCTAACTTTTGCAATAGTGAATTGTAAGTAGTAGCAGAGGATGAAATTTCAGCTCTAGAAGTGCTTCTTTTTATCTTTCCAGCCATGATGAGGTCATCTTCAATTTCAACCACCATGTTTTGAGATGCTAACAAGTCAGCAAGATGTGCTCTTCGTAATTGATAACTTACTTCAGGAAGTAAAGAATTGATGAAGAATACCTTTTGATTCTTGTCATTTAGAGAGTAGATGCTGTTGGGAATTCGGGACTACATAATAGTGTTATGATTTAATAACAAAAAAATCATGCACACAGGATCTAAACAATTCCCCAAAATCTATAGCAATGGAAGTATAAACTAGAATAATCCAAATCAAGAAAAATTACACACACATAACACAACATGTACTGTGGTTCACCCAATGTGGGATACATCCACCAAAGATAGAGATCTCATATATATAATACAACAAGAGTATAAACCAAATCTTCAATACAAGAGTATAATGCATCTCTCCAAGAGTATCTCCTCTCCTCCAGATCTCTAAATGGATCTCCATGAGTGCACTACAACTATGCCTCCAAACACCACCAATAGATCTCACATAACCAAGAACTACTACATCTCTGAACTACTACCAAGTTATTTGTGGATTTGTAACCAAGACCTTTCACATGGGTCTACCATATGTGCAACTATATTTGTGCACCAAGAAGTAAGTTTGTCTCTCCATCACCGCATGCATAACTGTGTAAACATGAAGACAACCTCTCTATAACATCTAGATCTACAAGGATCAACAATACAATATGATCTTATGGATCTACAATACAAGACTAGATCTACATGGATCTATAATACAAAATCTCACCAACATGTGGATCTTCAAGAAGAAACTCTATGTGCTTTGCATACTAATCAAGATATTACAATGAGACAATAACTATACAAAGGAAATACAGTGGAAGACGTTACCATCTTCTCACCATTCAGATGTACCTGCCATTTCCTTCTATCGGCTCCTTTCCATGGAGACTCTGTCTTCATGTAACTTGTTCTTTCTTTCTCTTCTTATTCTTCTTTGTCTTCATCCACTCAATCTAGAAGAATTAAGGATTTAATTCAATCCTTCTCTTAATTCTCCTTCTAAACCCTAGCTTTCATGCTTATATAGGCGTATATAAACTTAGGGAACTTAGCCATGCAATTACAATCAATAGATCTGCTTTAATGCTAAAAATAAAATCTAATTCCCGAGAGTTAATTAAAACATCCTCACACAGTAACCAATGTCGGCTAGTCTTAATCTTGCTGCGCCGGTTCCTCCTTTCGATTGATGTCACTCATAGGTGACCGATGCTAGTTGCCCTCTAACCGATAATGGTTACTGTGTTTTCTAGTCACTTTGTAATGCATGCTCTAGTGAAGCTATTTAGCTCCACAACCTAACAAATGCCGAAATTTTGTAAAGTATTCTTTGAAATTTAGCAATAAAATCCCACATATGCTCATGTGGCTCCTTCTTCAATTGAGTGAGTTGAGTTATCAAGGTACTGGAATCTTCACTGGTTTGAATATTTTCAGTAATGTATCTCTCATAGTGGCTCAGTTGGTTATGGTGCGGGAGCTACTTGGTAGAACCATTCTCTAGCCAAGTCATATAGAGTCTCTATTAAGAGTCCTGGAAGATACATCTTCATATTTGATCGCAAGCACTCCACAGGATATGAAAAACACAACCAAGTGGTCATCTGGATTTTTCTTTCCATCTCCAAATAATTTCAGAAAATTCTTTCTTGTCCCTTTAGGTAGATCATGCATAGGAGGAGTCAGATTTAGAGGTCCAAAGGCTACACCCCATGGAACAAGTGTCGAGGGCAAGTGGTTGATTCTACATCATGATGAACAGAGCGCGTCTTCTTTGAGAATAGACTTGGTGAATAATTCCATCTTTCGTATTATGCTAGACATGATCTGGATCTGGAGAAGTTTGCACTCTTCTTCCTAGTGAAAGACTGGATCTGCAACTTCTAACTTGAGGAGGATGACTGAAATTAAACTGCTCCTGCAATCTATAAAAATGGTCGATCCTTCCTTGAGCTTTGCTAGACCATGTGAATGGACATTTTTCCAAGTTGAGCTTATAATATAAAAGGGAACTGGAAAGAGAAATCTCTGATATGCTAATTTGTGTGTTCCCCAACGGAGTCGCCAAAAACTATTGGCTAGATTTTCTGCACAACTGAAAACCTAGGAAGTCATGAGATAAATCTCCCTCATTTACACGGCGAGGCTCCCGTGTAAGATTTTGTTAGTTATATGTCCTAAAATATATTTGTTGGTATTACTTTAACTATATAGCTCATGAACCATAGCTAGATATTTTGTAGCAAAGTAAGCATTTGTAAAGGAAAGGGAAAATTTATGAAGAGGAAAATAATAGGAAACAGGAAGAAAGAAGAGAAGATGTGAAACCCGATCAATAGTTCACAGAGTTGATCACATGCACATAGATTAAAACAAATAGATCATGAAATACAAAATTCAAATCAAAGGAAATTTTTAGATCTAGATCTAGAATAACACAACGTTTATGAATAGATTTAGAAATAAATACAAGAATAATGCACCATTGACACAAACTTCTCTCGAAATCTATTCTCTATTCCTCTGCAAGAAAGCTATCAAGGGTCTAACTCAAATTTTGGAAAACAAGAATGCTGATTACAAATTCCGATGATCTAACTCGTAGGTTCTTCCTCTATTTATAGTGTATAGAGGGCAATTACAAATAGGAAGCTTTAAATGAATTCCCACATGCAAAAGCTATGAAAAGGGAAACAACTGCAATATTCCTCCTGGAATTCCTCTTTGCATGACATACATGATTTGTAACTGAAAAATAAAACCTTCTATTTTACATGTTTACACCTATTTCCAAGTAATTGAATTCTTCAAGTAACGAATTTTAAACCAATCACTTAAGTTTTACAATTTAACTGATTGCTCAATTACTTTGTCTAAGAAAATAAAAGAAAGAGGAAATTAAATAAGAAGAAAGTTACAACCCTCATAGTCTTGTTCTTCTTCCATATTCTGCATGCGGTTGACTCTTTTACCTTTGATTCTCATCAAACTGGATCTGGAAGCTATGCATGAATGTGATTTGCTTGTGGTATTGCCTTTGACCTATCTTCCCTTTATCCTTGAAGCTTTTTAAATTCTTCTTCAATACATGCACAAGTGTAATGTTTGCCATAAATAATTGGACAAAAATCATCATCTTTTATTTCAAATTGCATATGAGTAATTTCAAATTCGGAAAGCACTCGGGTAAATGCAAACACAAATAAATTCAATGAAGGCTTCAACTGGAAGATTGGGAGCACACGCACAAGATTATGAAAGGAATTCTCCATGCAATGACTTCCACATGGGCTACATTAGAAACAAGAGGATGAATTTTTTCCGTAAGCTTTGTGCAATTATAAGATCGGGATCTGTCAATTAAATAAATTAGTGATAGGTTCGGGGCATATGTTTGTATCATTGACTTCAGAAAATATGGAAGCTATGCATGATTATGTTGATCCTTTCTTTCATCATGGTTGGAACAATATTTATCGAGCTCTTTTTCTTTTAATTCTGTCGGAATCCCTTACAATTGGATCAATTTGTGTAGATCTGGAAACTTCTTCAGATTCAAAAGATATATTCAATATATCTAACATTGATTTTAACTTATTTTCACTAATATGAGCACCTGTGATGAATACCTGCAATTAATTCAGACAAAGATGAAGTCCAGAGCATGAATACTTGATTTCTGTCACCAAAAATCTGCATATGAAGCCTGCTGCCCTAAAATTTGAGGTTTTGCTTGCATGCAAAGCAAACAAAAATATTATTTAATTCACTAGAGCACTTATACCAACATGCAAATAATTATCATAGCAAGAATCAAGCCATTCCAACCCTAGGCGCCAAACCTTGAAGCTCCTGGCAATGAAAAACACTCTTTAATGCAAAAACCTCCTTCCTTTGGCGCCAAAACCTGTCCAGGGCTGCAATCCTTTACAAAAAGAATTAATTGCTTCTTTATTATGGCAACCCATGCTTATATAACCCTCAACATTCTATTTTTAATAATTTCCCTTCCTATTTAGGCAATTTAATTAATAAACAATCATGTTTATTCACCCAAATTGGGTGCCCAATTATGCATGTTGCTGGTTGCTTTTAAATAAATTTATTTTATTTATTTTTAGCATGCATCCTTGACTTCTCCTTAGCTCTTCCATTTGCATTGACTTTCCTTCTATTTATGGCACCAAAATTGGGTGAATAAACCATTAATAAATATTATTAAATGCATTGTATTCACCCAAGGTGGGTTGCACTTTTTGGCAAGAGGAATTGCTAAAAATAAGAAGTCAACTTGATGGGAATTTCCACCCTACACTACAGCTCCAAAAATCCCCTCTTCCACTTAAGTGATTTGACTTTCATAATGGGAATTTTTACCTCCAAGCGGGTAAGATATTCTGCACGGTGCTTTAAGTGATTTTTCTTTTATAATGAGAATTTTTACCCTGCAAGGTAGGTAAGAAATTCCCACTTTCTACCACCTCTAATATTCACATTGCAACTTAAGTGACTTTGACTTCATGGGAAAAATTACCCTACAAGGTGGAAGAAATTCTCACCTACCTGCACCGCCAAAATTCCCCTAATCGGCAACTTAAAGTCTTCCTTCCAAAAAGTGTGACTTGCATTAAAACTGGCCTCCTTTGATAAAGTGTGACTTGCGTGGGTGAATAAATCTCTTTGGTGAGAAAATTTATCTCGGCAGGCAGCCAGAAAATTCCCATCAATGCTTTAAGTGATTTTTCTTTATTTTATAATGGGAATTTTTACCCTGCAAGGCAAAAGTAAGAAATTTCCCTTCTTTACGCCTCTAATTTTCCCATCGTAGCTTAAGTAACTTTGACTTCATAGGAAAAACACCCGTGAGGTAGGTAAGAAATTCTGCGCTGTCGCTTTGCCACTACCAAAATTCCCATTGCAGCCTTACACTCATTAATTCCAAAAAATGTGACTTGCCTGGGAGAGGCTTTTTGTGCATGACTTCATCTTTTTTGGTTAGAAATTTGCATTCTGAGGATGATTCCTTCTTGTGCTGCACATCATTATATGATTTCTAGATGCTTTCGTGCAATTAAATAGACTATACTTGGACGAGCAGACTAGGGGAATTTCACAGAGAAAGCTGCAGAGAAAACCACATAAAATGCAAAATAAATAAATAAAAGTGAAAAACGTTGCGCAGAAGTTGCGAGCATAATGCCCTGAATTCATTCCTGGTGAAAACCCTATTGAGATGAGTGAATATTGACATGCAAAAATTCAACATGATTCAACCGGAGCACAATTTACTCAAACGGGGCATTTTTATTCAATAAATAATTAAATAAAAATTTCCTGAGACAGATAAAACTTGGCTGAGGGATAAAATGAGTTTTGGCATCTAGGTATTTGTCAAAATTGGCTCATATGATTTATTGGGAATATCTTAACGTAAAACAAACATCTTTTGGCAATAAAAACACGAAAAGACCCATTATTTTAAAAGAACGATTTTGTTTAAAAAAATGGGGCGAGTTTGATTTCGAGGGTAAAATCTTGAGATACTAGTATTGCATTCTTTATAATGCTATTTTGATATTTTATTATTGCTATTGTAAGTTAATTAATCAAAATAGCCATTATTTCTAACCTACATCCATTTAGTGTCAACCTAACCTCACTAAATCAAATTTATATTAGGCTTAACCTAAAAAGCGTGTAAACATAAAATACTCAATAAGTTAAACCTCATTACAAATCATGATTTTCATATCCATGAGCTAATAAGATGAATACAATTTCAAATAATCTAGATCCAAAATTAGAATTAACAGGTGGTATTTGTAGACATGCGAGTCCTTACATAGGTTAACACTATGCTACATGTATCGAAAATAAAGTTAGATGTCCTACAATAATCCATACCTTAGATCAACATGTCCACTAGGGTTCTACAAATAGTGGGAGGTAGAATTAAACTCCCTTCTTCCTATTTGAGAGATTGTTTATGAGTGTGTAGAAAACATTGATTAATAGTTTTCTTGGCGGTAGAAGGAGGGCCTTGAGATAGTTTGTTCATACATTATTTTAAAAACATTATCCATCTTATAAGTTTCCATTACATGACTATGTTGTGTGTTCATTTAATCATAGAGTTAAAACATTGGATTTCTCCACTTTAAAAATTCATTCAAGCTATTTTCATTCATTCCATTCTTCTTATGAAATCATGGCTTATTCCTATCCTCATTATAATCCTTCCCCTCATCTTCATAAATAACAATGATATAATTCTTCTCCTCCATTCACTCATAAATTATTTCAATACCAAGGATATGGATCTTACCGTGGTAAATATGATGTATATGGATTCTCTAGTAACCATGATCATTTTCAAGAACAAGAATATATGCTTGGTAGAGATAGCTCCATATTTTGTTTTGATCCACATTCCACGATGCAAGACATGAATGATAACATGGAAATATCACAAAAGATCATTAAATAATTAAGAGATAGGTAACTTGGTTTTAGAGAATCATGTTCATGGGGAGATCCTTTACCCAACTGGTATACCCTCAATAAGGCTCAAATCATGGAAAGTAACCCAAAGAATATGTAGGAGATGGTAAAAGAGATAAAACCTAAGGAAGTTCATTGAAGATATCCCGTATATGGGGTAATATTTCACCAAAATCATATAGGATCCCTACCGGACACTCAAACTACTACAACATCGTTAAGCACTAAGCCTTTTTCTATTATTTAAACTCAAGTTAAGGTAAATATGTCAAGTACCCTTTTAATTATCCAAAAACATAGTGGTATTTAACCTTTTAATCATATATGGTCATCTATAAATCTAACCCTACAACAACAAAAGAACACACTCATCATTCTTTAAAATAGGAAGACATCATAGTACCCTTCGAATAATGGCTAGAAAAGTTGAGAACTAGTGAAGAAAGCTTATTACATTCAAGGGAGCGATATAGAAACTTTGGCACCTCTATGGTTTATAAAGGTAAATCCATGGAAGATGAAGATATGATTTTTGACCTTAGAGATATAGAAGAAAAAGATGGACCAATAGAATTGATAAGTTTTTCATATGGGCTCAATGAAATAATTCTTACCAAATTTTTTTAAATAAAGAACATATGAGTTAAGAAGTCAAGGTTACAACTCCTTCTAGTAAATAATAGAGAGATAAAATTTTCCCTAGGCCTAATGAGATTGAGAGCTTCATTATCCCAATTGAAGATGTATTTAATAATCAAGTTTTATAAAAACCTACATAGAAGGAAATTATGGAAGAAAGAATTATTTTTTCAAAATTCACGGACAAATTCAATACCAAAAACAAGAAATAATAATACACTAATAAATACTTGATTTTTAATCAATTTGAGAAACTTATTCATTGATGAAAATTATTGAATTTATAAATAATTATTATGCTAACAATTTTAATTCCATATATATATATATATATATGGAGCCTAAATGACAAGAGGATAGGATGGATTTTACCTTTGTGAATTTGAAGTTACTTGATAGTGTGATTGGCATAATTCAACCACCTATTAAAGATTCAATGATGTCAGATGGGATAAATCTAGAAGAGGAAGAAACATATTTGAAATAGAAAAGGAGTGGATAAACATTCTACACCCTGCTCACAAAAAAGGAGGTCAAACTTATAACAAATGATATAACCATGTATGATGAGCCAAAACACCAAAAAATAACATCTCAACGAAATTCATAGGCACACATCACTAAACTTAGGGCCATGCAATCTATTTTGGGGGAAAATTTGTTTATTCTTAGATCAAATTAATTTAAAATATGAGTATGTTCCCGTAATAAGATTTTAATATTTGATTAGCTTTAGTTAGATGGTAGTTTTAAATTTAATTGTTTTAGAATTAAATTTTCTATTTTGGGAATTTCAAGACATGCATAGAGCATGGAAAACCCATCACTATGTAAATTTGTGTGAATTCATTCTAAAATCATGTGGAGCCAAGTCAATATTGAAAGGGAATTTTGGAGCTTTCATTTGGTTTGTGAGTTGTTATTTTTCTTAATTGTTGATTCATGTCTTCAAACTTAGAAAATCTTAGGAATTAAGTAGTGCATACATTCTAATATATATATATGAGTGAGGTTGGTATAAACATCCCACATAAATAGAGTCTAAATTACGAATTGTTAGAACAACTGATATATATTGTTTGAGTAGTTCTTATGTTATAAGAGCAATATTAGTCTATAAAAATGTAATGAGGCATATGAAATAATATACAGAGAGTTTTAACATAATTTTACTGTGTAAATCTGTTGTTTCTCCTTCATTTAGTATCAGAGCAAAACCAATCCGAATGAAATTCCTGTGAGAGAGAAGAGAATTGAAATTGCATTTATCTTAATGCAAGAGAGGTCCGACGAGCTATTTGCAATAGTCACGTAAATCTCGAGATGCACTTGTGAAGAATAATATTAAAGGATGAACCTGCAACGGAAGCGTTGTGTTAGCTATCCCTTTCACATGTATATCTGTACCACGCCTTGCTTGTTCTTTTCTTCAACTAAAGATCCATATTCATTTCCTCAACGCCATAATTTGGTTCAACATTTATTGACGGTGTAGCCTGATTTTCCAAAAGAATGCTCATGAATTTTGAATAAAGGATTGCTCATGACTGGTTATGTAGCGTCTGTCATTACCTGTTGGAGAATATCAAAAGCCTAAATAAAGTTCATCCACGTGCAAGCATATGGATAAACAGAAAAATGTGAAAACCATTCATTATTTCTATTCAAAGTTTTTTTTTCCAATTATGCAATGAATGTCAAGTCTCCGTTTCATTTCTAGTTTAAAAAAAAATAAAAATCTCAGTGTGGTTTACCTTGGTTTGTATTCATTCTTTAATATGTTTTAAAGTTTTTTTGTTTTATATTGTTTTGTTTTCTCAAGTATAAAGATTTAGAAAGTGAGTATTTAGTATTTTTTAAAGTTTTTTTACCATAAATTATATTGAATCACATAGTTTCTTTTTAAAGTTTTTTTAATGATATGTTAAAGTGAAATTGTTAAATAGTTTTAGTTTTTTTTTGTTTTTAAAATTATTTGCTAATATTGTTTATGTGTATGGTTGATTTTATTGTTGTGTAAAAATTTTAATTAGGTGTGTATCAAAGTCTTGAAAAAGTCAAATTGTGATATTGTATTGTATCATCGTTATCAAAGTTAGTCAAAAAAATGTGGAGTCGAAGTTTTATTGTTTTCATTATATCATCATTTTGTGTGTCGTTAAATTTCATTTTGTAATTCAAAGTGTCTTGTAGAGTCGAAAATTGTAAAGATAAAAATTGCCTTATGGATGCATTTTTGGTAGAATCCGACATCCAATTGAGGTTTGTAAAATTGAGCTCCATGATCACATATAGTTGAGGTAGCAACATCATTCATTAGAGGATGGAGGCAACAGAGACAGGAGGAACACCAACATCATCTAGTTCGTCACTACCTCAGAAGCCACATAATGCTTTAGTGACACCTTTTGTCTTGTGTGTGATGAATAAGAACATATAAGCATCCATGTTCCTGTGTGTAGTACAACTTATGTGTTTCCCTTGTGATGATGATAATGATACAGTAGATTTGTACCATTGATAATATTTCTAGAAGTGTTATTGATCAGATTGAATTGATGGTTGATGTGAATTGGTTAAACGGTCCCAATTCATGTATTCACCTGAATAGGTTGATCGATCCCTATTCATGGATGATGTAGTTCTCATAGTCGGTGTTGAGGATTGAGACCACGTGCGGTGCAGTGGAGCGACATGCCGCTTGGTTGAAGATGGTGTTTTTTTCCCATGTTCGCACTAAGGGGAATGTTAGGAATTAAATAGTGCGTACATTTGAATATTAATATATGAGTAAGGTTGTTATAAACAACCCATGTAAATAGATTCTAAGTTACGAGTTGTTAGAACAACTCATGTATATTGTTTGAGTGGTTCCTATATTATAGGAGTAATATTGGCCTATAAATATGTAACAGATGCATATGAAATAATATACAGAGAGTTTTAATATAATTTTGCTGTATAAATCTATTGTTGCTCCTTTAGAAAATAATGTCTTTCAATTTAATAAGTATATTTTTCACTTTTATTCTTACTTGAATTTCATGAGTTTGGTTTAGAATGCACTACTGAAATATACAAAAATACTTCATTATATTCATATTTCTTCAATCAATTACATATTATATAGGAATATGTATTCCTATAAACAAGGAGAGTTACAAACAAATCAACCTAATTGCGTGAGTGGTTTCAACCACCACTATTCACTTACTAACAATATAAACAAACCTATTTAATTATTACAATAATATAATTCCACCCATATAAATAATGTTCACACTAATATGTATCTCTTAACATTCCCCCTTAGTGCAAACATTGGAAAAAACATTCACACACTCATCTGGAGTATGCTCACCCCCATGGCATGTCTAACTATGTGACTCATGACCTTGATACAAAAGAAAGGATTTCCCCTTCCATGGTTTTAAATAGGGTTACCACAAACCTTAACATGAATATGTCCCATCAATTGTCCACCTCATGTGGTTTTCTGGATCTCCCACAAATCTTTTCAAGATCCATGAACTAAATTACTCCGGTGCTTTTGTTCACCTCTATGCTTACACATCGTGGAAGTATATTGGAATCACAAATTTATTATTAAAAACTGAATAATAGAACACATATTGGAAAGATATTTCACATTACATCCTATAAGAATCACAATGTTCTTAATTGCAGCCACTATTGTTGATCATTACCACTCGATCTCAAACAACATAGGAAATTGCCCTTTGTCATTGAAAGTTACCCTTGACTTTAGCCGAGTTTGATGCATAATGGAATTGGAACATTTGTGTCATGCCCGCACCTCCCCCACAATGTGAAATTTCCACTTATTCATCAAACAGTAGAAACACTAAAAATTGAATCATATCATAATGCATACTATTGTTAAGATCTTGTTGTCGGATCTTGCTACACTTGATCTCCATTTCCAGTGAACGATTCAATGAATGATCATCTTCCAACGAAGTATGAAGGTCAAAGGATTACTTGTAGTTAGAAGATGTTGGCTATATTTTATGCTCGGTTAGATACAAAAACCAAGGAATTCATGGAGTAAATCCCCTTCATTTAACAATGAAGCTCATGTGTAAGGTATTTATTTATTCTAATTATTTTTTGTGGTATAACTTTAATTGCAAAGTTGATGAACCATAACTTGGAATTTTTGTAGCAAGTAAGTGCTTGTCTTTGAGAAATTTGTGTGGAAAAGAAGAGGATGTATACCATCGGTAAGAAAAAGAGAGGGTGCATTTCATAATAAGTAGATCGCAAAGCTTATTGCAACCATATGTAGAATAAATAAATACTTTCAAAATGTCACAATTAAGTAAATGAAAAGAAATTAATTCAAATCATATTTTAATTTACACAAAGTTTACCATAAATATCCTCACGAGAATACACATGAAACTTCTAGACACAAAGTTCTCCAGAAATCTTCCTTCTTCTTATTCAATCCCATCTAAGTTTTACAAAGAAAATTTGATAATCTCAATACAGAGTTTGAGATATTTAAACTCTTGCATAAATTTATAATAGTTGATTACCAAAAAGTTCCATGTATTTGCCCATAGGCCTCTCTCTCCATTCTTAACATCTAGAAAAAGATACAAATATGAGAAATTAATTGTGCTTTCCACACGTGCTTGCTAAAAATATACAAGTAGTTGATAATTTTCCTCCTCAAATATCTCATTTATTGACACGCATGATATTCAAATGTTATACAATTTAAATCA
Organism: Taxus wallichiana var. yunnanensis; assembly: GCA_018340775.1. Classification (NCBI taxonomy): domain Eukaryota; kingdom Viridiplantae; phylum Streptophyta; class Pinopsida; order Cupressales; family Taxaceae; genus Taxus; species Taxus wallichiana. Next base: position 995,379,645 of record CM031242.1, on the reverse strand, counting down.
AAATCAACTATTTTGCATGCAATGTTAGCTATTACTAAGTAATTGACTTTTTCAAATAACTCGAAGTAATGACTTTTAACCGAATTACTTAAGTTTTACAAATAAACCCAATTACTTTATTACATCATCAAGAAATAAGAAGAAGAAGAAAAAGAAGAAGAAAATATTCCAGCTGAAAAACTTCATTCTTGTTTTTCCCCTTTTTTCTGAAGAAGAAAATTTCCCATACTGCATTAAATTCAGAAGCACTGCTACTTGTAATTGTTCATTTTATGTTGGGAGTGTTTTTGCACTTTTCTCCCATCTACTCCCACTAAATACTGATTTTAATGAATCCATGGTGTACAGGAGGTCAAGAGCTTTCTAGAAAGTCTAATATCTTGAAAAACAGAGCATCTGCTCAAAATTTATGGTCAATCAAGTTCTCGAGGTAGCATTAGCATTGTTGCTTTCAGTGTAATTTGGGTTTGTGTAATTGCTTTACTTATTACTTTGATGAAGTAATGAGTTGTTGAAAACCTGATTATGATTGGGAGTATTTTTACCATTTTCACTAACTTACCCCCACCAAAAACTAATTTTCATGATTCCAAGGTGAAGAGGAGGTTGAGAGCTTTCCAGAAAGTCCAATATCTCAAAAAATGAGCATCTAGTCAAAAGTATGGCCAATTGGGTTTTGACCCCATTCTTTGCTTTCCTTTGTATTGTGGGTTTTAACAACTACTTTACTTATTACTTCAATGAAGTAATGAGTTGTTGAAATTTCCTTTGTATTGTGGGATCTAACAACTGCTTTACTTATTACTTCAATAAAGTAATGAGTTGTTGAGATTTCCTTTATATTACGGGATTTAGCAATTGTTTTACTTATTACTTCAACCTGAAGTAACGAGTTGTTGAAATTTCCTTTGTATTGCGGGATTTTGATCCCCCATTACTTATTACTTTTTAGTAACGTGATAGATATTTTTTTCCCAATTTTTCTCTCACTCACTCCAACCTAAAACTAATTTTTATGAGTCCATTGTGTCGAGGACGTCGAGAGCTTTTCAAAAAGTCCAAGATCTCAAAAAATGGAGCACCTGAGCAAAATTTATAGCCAAAATAAGTTGTCACATTTCATTCTTTGCGTGAATTCGACCCCCCATTACTTATTACTTATAGAAGTAAAGCAATTTCTCTTCTTTGTGGGATTTGACCCCCATTACTTATTACTTGTAGAAGTAAAGAAATTTCTCTTCTTTGTGGGATTTCGACCCCCATTACTTATTACTTGTAGAAGTAAAGAAATTTCTCTTCTTTGTGGAATTTGACCCTCATTACTTATTACTTGTAAAAGTAAAGCAATTTCTCTTCTTTGTGGGATTTCGACCCCATTACTTATTACTTGTAGAAGTAAAGTAACTTCATTTTTCCGCATTACTCTCTTCTTTTTCCTTCTTTGCGGGTTTTTGCAACTACTTTACTTAGTTACTTTTAGAAGTAAAGTAACTTCATTTTTCCGCATTACTCTCTTCTTTTCCTTCTTTGTGGGTTTTGCAACTACTTTACTTAGTTTCTTAATGAAGTAAAGAAACTTCATTTTTCCGCAAAGAAGGAAGCTATGCAAATCATGGTTTTTGGGGAAGCTTTACTTCATTTTTTTGACAAGTAAAGCAACAACAAAAACCCACCAACCTAGTATAATGCAAATCGGGTTTTTGGAGGGGACTTGCTACAACTTTGAAGTAACTTAATTTGAGAAACCCAATTGTTTAACATGATAAGTACTTAGCTTTTTAGGGACTTCAAGAAATTTTGGGCAAATGGGTATTTCTCCAACTACTTCCAGGTAACCTCTTGCAACCTTTTGAAGAAATTTTGAGAAAATCTGCAAAAATTTAAAAGGGGTATCCAAATATTTCTAAGTGAAATATTTGGGGATGCTAATTGGCTTTGTCTATGGATATCTTTATTTCTTCTAGAATGAAGAAATGGAGATGAGATCCCAACATATTTGGTTTCAAGTCTTGTTCATTGGGCTATGGAGTTGAGTTTAACCTTGAAGAATTTGATCTTTCCCTTTGATAAATTTCCTCCTGAATCCGTGATGAACCTAGCATCGAAATAGAATTGCCTTATGAATGCTAGCCAGATATGATATATGGATCTCTAAATAAATCTCAGAAACTGCTCCAACTATCTGATTTGATCCCCAAGAGAACCGAGCAAGGAAAAAAACTTGCAAAAACTATATATAAACATGTAAAATCATACATGTCCCAAGTGGAAACATGTAGAGTGTGTTAAAGCACTTCTTTTTTGAAAAAAACTACCTACTCTACTTTAATCAGAGGAAAAGGAAGCTCAAATGAATCTTACATTGGCATGGAGAAATATCTACTTTTCACACAAACTTAGACCATGTAATTGATTTTGCATTGAACATGGTCCTTAGCAAGAGTGAAAAACTATTTTGAAGCTAGTTCTCCACCCTTCTTACCAAAGTATCAACAACAAAAATAAAATAAATACCTCTTTTAGTTGTTCTATATTTGGATTTGAGAGGTATTACAGTTGATCTTTGGTGTGTAGTATCTCTTCCTCATGCTTTGAAATAAACATGACTGGTTGTAACTCCTCATGTGGCTCTAAACTAGCTAAGTATCTTATTAGGAAAAGCATAATCCTCATGATTTACTCATTTCTTTGAAGCTCATCCCCATGAATGGGGGCATTCTGCAGAATTTCCTTTCCATGAATAAAGTTGCATGCAAGTTGATCTAATTTTGGTTGCTTCCACAAACAACTCTGCAAAAGAATTTAGCTTCTCCATGATGAATTTTGATTTTGCAATTGATTCATCATGGCTCTCCTCATGTAGACTAATTTGGGCAACAAAATCTTCTTTGACCATTTCCTCCATGGCTGATTTGTGGGATTTTTTGCAGCAAGAGGCTCTTTGTATGGGAAGATAGATGGTGAAAATAAATCGGTGAATTTTTCTTCTTCAAGGAAACCTTTTATATTTGATAATAAATCAAACTCATTTTCTAATTCATATTCTAAGTATCCAATGTTGGATTCACCAACAAGGTCTACAAAATCATGGTCTTTATGTGGATCATAGTTAACAACAGCTTGATCTTCTTCATTCACTCCTACATTATTCCTTGGGGCAACTTCAATTTATAGTCTTTGAGGAGTAACATTGTTACATTGCATTAGATGCTTCTTTATCTGCAACATATCATTTTCCAATCTTTGCAAGTAATGGATCAGAAGTACTGGCTGAACTAGAACCTTCAACCTTAGGATTTGAATGCTTGATTTTACCTTCCATGATAAGATCATCCTCTATTTTGATAGAAATGATTTGAGCTTCAAAAATTTAGCAGGCATTCTCTACAGATGATAACCAACTTCGAGTCACAAAGAATTAATGAAAAATACCTTCTGATTTTCATCACTAAGGGAAACAACAAGAGGAATCTTATAAAGTATCCTTTGGAATATAACAATGAAATCCCTCATGTGTTCATACGGTTCTTTTTCATCTGGATGAGTTGTGCTAACAAAGCATGTGAATCTTTTGTGGGTTTGAATCTGGCTTCAAACCATGTTCTCATAGTATCCCAGTTGGTGATACATGCAGACGGAAGGTGATAAAACCATTCCACAACAACGACTGAAGCATCTCAATGAATAATTGAATAGATACATCTTCATGAGGCACTCCTAGAACTCCACAAGCTACAAAAAATGCAGCTATATGTTCATCCGGGTGTTGCTTCCCATTGCCATTTAATTTTGGGAAATTCTTACATGATCCATGTGGCAATTCATGCAACGGTTGAACCAATGCAAGAGGGCCAATAGCTAGACCCCAAGGAACTAGAGATTTTGGTTGTTGCACAACCATGAAAGTTGTTTGCAGAGCATTATTATTGAGTGTACACCATTCTCACCAGCTTGACCCTATAAAGAAATAGTAGAACAAAGAAAATATGGAGTAGCCAATGTTTTTATAAAGTCCTCAATTTTTTTTAAAAAATAACTCACGGGATAGGTAGAGACCAGCGCTATTTTTTATTTTCTAGTGGAGTCACCAAAAAAAGTTGGCTAGTGTAGACACAAAATCATGCACTTTAGACAATATTTTGTCCCGCCCTCATACTACTATTTAGAGGGTTTTAAAGTGAAAAATTACTAATTAACCCCCATATTTTGGTCATATTATTTTATTTTATTTCATCATTCCCACCTTTAACACCCACATGTCCGGTTAGCTTTCATTGTTTCTCATAATTTTAACCTTAATCGGGGTGCCCATGGTAATCTTTGGGGCATATGTGGACACCATGGTCCCACCGAGAGGCACCTTGGTCCTTTTCTCACTTCCCGCCACCTTTTGGGCACTTTATGACCATTTTAGCTTTTGAAGTTTCTTATGGTCGGCATTTTTGGGGTTAATTACGGAATTAGATCAAGAGAAACCTATAAATATAAAGTTATGAGACCATAATGAGGGACCTAACATCATTCACTACTATCAATCATCTAGAAATGTATTCATATATTGCATTGGAGATCACTTGCATCCACATAGCTCCATCACAAAGGCACAAGGCTAGGACATCTGCATCACACACTTCATAAGGGGAGGGATTCTATTCTATTCCATACACATATTCTATTACATTTTCTACCCGTAGTTATTGCTCGCTACTTCACAAAGTGTAACTGACATAAGAGAAACCTAAGGCATGTTGACAAAAACTTGCACACAAAACTACATCAGGTCTGAGATATAGTGTAGCGCTCAGTTAGTAAGTCCACCATTGTGGTAGTTGAGGATAGTTTGACCCCTTCATTTGCATTTTTCTTTTTAGGGTTTGATGTTTGTTTTGGGGTCTTGTAGGTCTTTCTTCTATTTTGAATTATTGGCGACATCTGCCATGGGAAAATGAAGTTAGTGTGACAAGAAGATAACACAAGAGATCACTTAGCGACACTTCAGAGGAAGTTTACAAAGAGTTTTTTCATAGACTAGGGCACCCATATCTCGGTGGGCACCCACATGCGCCCTATACATATCAGTGAACCAGTCCACTCATTTCCCAAATCTACACTTTTTGGGACCTTGATACGATTGTTTCCTCCTCTTATTTCTCTATTCACCTCTTCGACACAGATCCACAAGCTCGTCAAATCATTTGAGTTCTTTCTAACTCTCTTTGCACTCTAGGGTTTCACATATCTACTTTCTTAGTTACCTTGGTCATTTCTCCTTGTTTGGTTAGCTCTTATTTATTGCTATACTTATTATATCAATAGTAAAATACTCATATTTTAGTTAATTTCATTTTTGTTAACCCGATCTTCGACTCCACCTTCATTCTAGGGATTTTCTCATCTTTTTTTTTTATCATGGATTCTAATTTATGTCAAGTCTTTTACTTCAATTTATTCAAATGCACCCATCTTATAAGGACGTTCTACAAAAAACCTAAAGACTATGTGTCTTCCTATCAACATATTTCCTACCTAAGTCAATATTATTTTTAGTCACCTTTCTGAGGACTCCCTTGATTCCAATTACAATCAATCTATTTGTAAATCCATTCAATCTCTTCATTATTTATTTCAAGATAAATTTTAGGCTATGAAATCCACAATCACATCTCTTAAATCTAAAATTCAATAGCTTAAGGATACTTCTAGGCTCATGATTGTTCTTCTTCTCATAATCATCCTATGTCTTCTACATGTGCTCATATTAGTGAACCTGAATTCATACCACTCCCTACGCCTCTCACGTTTAATCTCAATGCCAAGAAACAAGATATTATTCCATAGCTCATCACTCATAGAATCATTAGCTTGCCACCTACTCATGGTTATTCTCCTTATAGGCTTTCCAAGTATCAAGGTCTTCCATATTACAACTATCACCGAATCAATGGACATAATGAAAATGATTGTTATGCTTTATAACAAAGTATCAAGTACCTTACACAATAGGGTTTTCTCTCATTTTTTGCAAAAAATTCTAATACAAATGATAAATCCCATTGGGTTCCTAAATCTTATCCATCTATATCTAATGAGCATCAGGCTAGCGTTACTTAAGGATCCTTCTACAATAAGTCAAGCACCTCCTAAACAACCATCCCTCAAAATTAATTCAACACCGCCTCCTATTGAGTCATCTACGGTCTCACCAAGTCAAACCATGTTACCACCTCCTGCAATCTATCAACCTTATTCTCCTATCGAGTCTTTTGTAGCATCACCAATACCACCAAAACTACCACCATTCAATATTCCTCCCCATCCTACTCCACTTTCACATCCAATCACTTTTGCAAAGCAACTAACTACTCCTTCTACTAATGGTCAAGACACATTTAAAATGCCACCACTATCACATGGTCCTATTATTTCTTCAGCCTACCATTGTGTTGGCCCCTAACCTTATCACAACATAGAAAACACTCTCCCATAATGACATGACACCTCTCGCATCACTACATAGATCTCCATCATCATAGTACACTTGGGGGCATAACACTCACATAATCCCCCCTTATCATATTAGCATAGGTGCATCTCTCATCTTTGCATTATCATACATTCATATCCTTGCATAGGCATACTCATCACATGTTCTACCATCGTCATTACCCGATGACACACGCTTGTGCTTCATTTCAAACTTGATTTTTGATGGATTATTGCTACACTTTGAACCCCACACATTGCAATTTAGGCATTACATACCATATCTATTCATACATCACACATTCTTCGCTTAGTCTACAACATTTTGACATTTTTACATTTATACCTCATACATCATATTAGTCCTCATCATACCCATATTATACTATTATTCTACACACATCTATCATTACATCCTATTCATCTTACATATTTCATAACACACATTTAGACTATCTACGTATATTACATTGCACTCTATACATTACTACATCTCGACGTCATACAAATAATACACTGTGTATCTTTACATCACACCTATTCTACATACTATACTAGTATTCATTACATACGAGTCTAACATCATTTCATCCTACATACTACATTACTATCCTTCCTACAAATGTTACTTTACAAATTATACATTCTACACATTTGGCATTGCATCCTACACACTACGTATTTACACATTCTACTCATCATAGGGTCATATTAGCGTTATTACATATACTATATTGTGTTCTACACACTTCCCTCACTACCCTATGACACACTTTAGTTCTTCGGTCCATACTTAGCTACCGAGGGTTTAAAAATCAAATGGACCTTACACACATCACACGACCTTCCATCATGTGACATTCCTAAGTTAGTGACATTCTCTTTAGGCTAAATAGTCACCCATTCTATCATTTTGAAGTGATATACACCTTAGGTTGCATCACCACTCTTTTTTTCCCTTCGCATATTGATATATGCTTAGGGATAAATCATCACTCATTCATTCATCATTTATTAGTATACGCTTTAGGCTAAATCACCACCTCCCTTTTATTCCTTATATAGTGATATACGCTTAGGATAAATCATCACTCATCTATTCATCAAGTCATGATATACACTTAGGCTATAAGGTTCATGCACGTCTCTTCTATATGTCGCATATCATCACCACTACATACACACTCATCACAACGTGTTAGACACAAAACACTTCTACCATTTACTAATGATGCACTCTAGTTAATGGTTCATTCTTGACTTCTAGGGGGAACAATGAACCTCATTGCATACACTTCCATTCACTAGGGGGAACGTAGATCCTATCACCAATCTTGCATTTCATTCCATCCATCCACAACATAATACATAGTATGGTTGCTTTTACTCTTGCATACTCATGCTTGTTCATGGTCACTTTACTACACATGTTAGATTCATTTCTTGTATGTCATTTATTTATATCATCCAAAGATGCTCATTCATGTCTTTTTCTAGTGGTGATTCAGAGATACTGTCTCTTACATACAACATGGATGCTCACCTTCTACCCTTCCTATATCTGGTCACTAAGTGCATCCACATTCGTTTCTCTCGAAAAGGTGCTATTGTTTCATTTTGTAATTATCACTTTACATTACTTGCTTATACACATTTTGACATACTAGTTATCTTTCTAACATGATAACGAGTGATTGATGTGTAACATTTGTTATGTAGGGATATTTTCTTCCATTCTTGTTTGTTTTATTGTCTGCTATTGTTTTCCCTTATTCATGGGACTTTCCCTATGTTTGGTGTGCACACTTGTTTTGCGGCCATGATGGCCTTATGTGTATTGCAATATCGTGAGTGATGTCCCATGTTTGTGACCCACTTTGTGCAGCCTACTTGTCTTCTTGTGTGTTTACATTACTTTTCTGGTAGCTTACCCACTTTTTGTGTAGCTTATACAATGTTTTCTATATACATGCCTGTTTGTACTAACACTTGTCTTTGGTTGGCCATCCTTATTTGTGTTCACCTTTGTTTCTACCAAGCGCATTCCCTTCCCCCTAGAGGGTAGAGTTTGCAGTACATGCGGTTGGTCCTATTTTGGGGCGACATTCTCCTATCACCAACGTCACATGCATACCTAAAGAGGGGGCATCATTTGGGGTTTTTCTGATCTACCTAGTGCATTTACAATGGTTTAGTTCAATGCACTTTCCACCCTTAACATTGTGGGATTACATGCAAAGTGAGTGGGTTCGAGACCGGTCTACGAACCCCGTACACAACGAATTTTATAGGACATGGTAGTCCTTAACATTTAGGGGAGCAATTAATGGTTGGAGGATACAATGGAATTCCTCCCAATACTTCTTCTACCTCTGGCGTTAGATCACTAAAAAAACTAGGACAATATAGAGATATTTTCACACATAGTTCAGGAAGTAGTTAAAGGTTAGAGGACACAGAGCATTTCCTCCCTATACTTCTTCGCCTATGGCATCGGATCACTCAAAAACCCCAGTAATATAGGATGTCCTTTCTACACTCTTTCTCTCAACATGGATCAGGTGCACATGTTCCATTTACATTTTTCATTTGTGTACTTTATATTTACATAATTTTTACATACGTACACATGCATATTTTACATAACATTTTTACACTTACATACATATATATTTGACTACTTAATCATTTTCTCCTTACAATTCCAACCGTGAAATGAGAAACAAGCAGTCAAATGGGGGAAACAACAACAACAAACAACAAAAACAACAATAATGATGTCAACAACACTTCATAGCAAGAACACACCTTGCATAATAACCATCCAGGCACACATAACAATAGTTATACACGCATTTCCACCCTAGGTTCACTCTCATCATGTTTTTATGTTCTTAATCTTTAGTTTTCACGTTCCATCATATTTTTATTCATTCCATGCTTTGTCTAGTCTTTCAAAGACGCTTTCTACATCACTCTACATCAGCATCAAGTACACATCTCTATCTACTTTATGTTACCAAGATTTCTACTCACCAAGGAAAATAGACACAAAATCATGCACTTTAGACAATATTTAGTCCCAATCTCATACTAATTTTTATAGGGTTATTTAGTGAAGAAAGTACTAATTAACCCTTCTTTTTGGTCATCTTCTTTTATTTTATTTTGTCATTCCCGACCTTTTACACCCACATGTCCGGTCAAATTTCATTTTTTCCCATAATTTCAGCCTTGAATAGGGCACCTAGGGTAGCACTAGGGTGCCCGTGGGTGCCTTGGTCCCACCAGTGATTTTGATCCTTTTATGACTTTCCTGCATATTTTGGGCACTTTATGACTATTTTAGCATTTGAATTTTCTTGTGGTCTACCTTTTCAGGGTTAATTATGAAATTAGATCAAGAGAACCATATAAATATAAAGCTATGAGACCATGATGAGAACCTAACATCATTCACTACTATCACTCATCTAGAGTTGCATTCATCTATTACTTTGGAGATCACTTACATCCGCATAACTCCATCAAAAAGGCACAATGCTAGGACATATACATCATACAATTCATAAGGGAAGGGGTTATATTCTATTCCATGGAAACATTCTATTACATTTTATACACGTAGTTATTGCTCACAACTTCACAAAGTGTGACTAAAAAAAGAGCAACCTAGGGCATGTTCACACAAACTTGCACATAGAACTGCATTAGGTCTGAGATGTAGTGTAGTGCTTAGTTAACAAGTCTGCCATTGTGGCATTTGAGGACAAAGTACAACCCCTTCATATGATTTTTTCTTTTAGGGTTTAATGTTTGTTTTGGGGTTTTCAGATATTTATTCCATCTTAGATTATTGGAAACATCTTGCGTGGGATAGTGAAGCTAGTGTTGCAGGAAGTGAACAAATGTGATCACTTAGGACACTTCGAGGAAGTTTATAGAGATTTTTTAGAGACCAAGGCACCCATATCTTAGAGACTAGGACACCCACAGGTTCCCCTGTACCTATCTAGGCACCCCACCACTAATATTTCCAAATTCTACATTTTCTCGGAACTCATCATAGTCATTTCCTCCTATTTCTCTAGCCACATCTATGACAAAGTCCAACAAGCTCATCGAATAAACTGAGTTGTTTCTAACTCTCTTTGCACTCTAGGGTTTCACATATTCACTTTCTTAGTTGTTTGGGTCAATTTTCCTTATTTGGTTAGCTCTTATTTATTACCGTACTTCTTATATTAACAATAAAATACTCATATTTTAGTTAACCAATTAGATTTTATGCACGATTAGATACACAAACCTAGGAAGTCATGGGATAAATCCTCTTCATTTAATGGTGAATCTCCCGTGCAAGGTATTTATTTATTCTAATTATTTTCTAGGGGTATTACTTTAATTGCAAATCTCATGAACCATAAATTTATAATTTTAGAGAAAGTAGTTTTGTTGGGAAAATTATGTGGAAAAGAAGAGGATGTATATGAGTGGTAAGAAAAAGAGAGGATGCACTTTACAATAAGAATATCGCAAAGATTATTGCAACTATCTGTACAGAATAAATAAATACTTTTAAAATGTCACAATTTAAGAAAATGAAAAAGAAATTAATTTAGATTAGATTTTAAGTAACACAAAGTTTACCATAAAAATCCTCACAGAATACACAATGAAACTTCTTAGACACAAAGTTCTCTAGAAATTTACCTTCTTCTTATTCAATTCCAGCCAAGTTACACAAATAATTTTGAGAATCTCAACACAAAGTATGATATATTTCAATTCTTGCATAAAATTACAATAGCTGATTGCCAAAAGTTCCATGTGTTGGCCTCGTAGGCCTCTCTCTCTATTTATAGCATCTAGAAAGAAGATACAAATATGAGAAATTAATTGTGCCTTCGCACGTGCTGGTTACAAATTTACAAGTAGTTGAGAATTTTCCTCCTCAAATATCTCATTTCTTGGCACACATGATATTTGAATGTTCTACAATTTAAAGCAAAATCAACTATTTTGTATGCAATGTTAGTTATTACTAAGTAATTGACTTTTTCAAATAACTTGAAGTAATGAATTTTAATCAAATTACTTAATTTTTACAAATAAACCCAATTAATTTATTACATCATAATCAAAGAAGAATGATAAGACGAAGAATGAGAAAATATTCGCTAAAAAAACTCATTCTTGTTTTTCCCCTTTTTTCCAAAGAAGAAAACAACCCGTACTACATTAAATTCGAAAGCATTGTTGCCTGGAGCTGTTCATTTTATGATGGGAGCATTTTTGTACCTTTTCTCCCATCTACTCATACCATTTTTTTTTCACGATTCCATGGTATATAGGAGGTCGAGAGATTTCTAGAAAGTACAAGATCTCGAAAAATGGAGCATCTAGTCAAAAGTTATGGCCAATCGGGTTTTCGAGGTAGACTACTGATTTTTAGTGTATTTCAGGGTTTTGCACCTGATTTACTTATTACTTTGATGAAGTAATTAGTTGTTAAAAACCTGATTATCCTTTGGAGTATTTTTACCATTTTTCACCAATTTACCTCAACCGAAAATTGATTTTCATGATTCCAAGGTGAAGAGGAGGTCGAGATCTTTCTAAAATTCCAAGATCTCAAAAAATGGAGCATCTGGTCAAAAGTTATACCCTAATTGGGTTTTGACCCCCATTACTACTTTAATTTGTATTATGGGTTTAGTAATTTCTTTACTTATTACTTCAATGAAGTAATGAGTTGTTGAAATTTCCTTTGTATTGCGGGATTTAGCAATTGCTTTACTTATTACTTCAATGAAGTAATGAGTTGTTGAAATTTCCTTTGTATTGTGGGATTTAACAATTACTTTACTTATTACTTCAATGAAGTACTGAGTTGTTGAAATTTCATTTGTATTTTGTAACACCCCTACCATCCTTTCAACTATACTTGCTCATTGGAATGTGGATTACATCGTTGACATGTGATTTTTCTTGAGTTTTTTCTCTATTGAATTGATTAAATCATGTTGCTAGATTGATGTTTATCTCAATTGATATTTGTGTAACTAATCTTTCATTAAATTGCAAAGTACTCTTGAATTGTGATGTTTTATTTAATTGGTTCGTGAAATGAACATGATGTCTGTAGTTATGGAAAGTTTAATTTCTTTTCTTGGGACCAATTGGTGAATTGGTAAATTGAAGAATTATTTTAAGTCAATGACGATTGATTGTCATTATTATTGGGAATCTATTAAGAACATACCTTGGATCAGTTTCATTGATCTAAGGCATCCCCTTCATTCGATATGCAGTCTGATTAAATCTAGAAATTGTAGTTATTCACTATTTTTGGATTATATATGTTGCACTAATTGATCCTAGTGACTTGTTCCAATTTTCCTATGATTCATTCTGGTAATCAGGATTGGAAAGTGCCAAGAGATGGCTAGGTGGTACTATCCAATTTGGAAACATCGCTTTACCAAAAGTATTTGGTTGTGATAATTATTAAGCTTACACTACTCTATTATGCTAATAATGTTAAAGGTTCTAATGACCTAACCTAAGACCTAAGGCATGTAGATTATTTTGGTTACTTGGGAACCTAACCTAAATTGATCTTTGCCTAATTTGATGTCACTAAGCTAACCTAAGCCCTAACCTATAATGGTGAAGGGGGACTTAGACTATAAAGTTTAACTCGAATAATAATTCGAGTGGCATTAAGGATGGATGCATGTTTAATTAGGGTTGGTGGCTACCGCCACCCTTGCATGTACTTAGAGTTTGAATTCAATTCCATTAATGGAAAGACACTTTGTCACTCCTTAGCGCAAGACAAAATTGAAATGGAAAGTTGCTAAAAAGTGGTGCTAAATGTGATCATTGGGTTGGCTAGGTAGTTAGTAGTGAGCCAAAATGGAGATATAGGAAGTCGGGTGGGAGAGGGAAAGTATGGTCCTCTGTCTCTAAAAGCATTGATGATTTGGAAAAATGCACCAAAATGCCTATAGGAAAACCCCGGATTTGGTGAAGGAATTATTATTTTTTTGGGTTTCCATTTGGTCATTTTTCTTTTCTCTCTCTCGCTCTACGAATGAAGGTTTTGAGATTTTGATCTGGTTCTCATTTTTTGTTGATATTGGAATCTCTACTCCTCTGGTTCGTGCAAATACTATTGGAGATAATTCTAAGTAGAAAAGAGGGAGAAAGTTTTGTTGGTGAATTGATTCTACTGTGGAAGATATCATGGAATTGGGAGAAGGAATACTGGGAGATGGAAGAAGACTTCGGGAAGCTCTACCAGGCATGATAGTCTCTAATCCCTTACAAAAACTTGTTCTATCTAATTGATTTGTGAAAAGAACTACGCTTATTATAGAAAGCATTTTGGGTATACGGGTTTTTACTATCGCATGGTAAAATGGAACGTTTTACTTAGTAAGTAGTTGGAATTGGTTATTGATCATGCCATTGTATTTTAACCTTATCATGGTGATAATGTTGGTTTTCTTCACATGTCTATTTTGAAATGTTTTTAAATAATTCCTCGACTATAATGGAAAGATAAAATGTTGTTTTCTAGTTAGATGTATAGATACTTAGTGAATCGAGTCATAATGTTGCTATTAACCTCGTATTATTATTTCTATGGCTATGGTATGGAATTTGCTTATCTTATTTTTTGGGAAATGACAACCATGTGTTGTGGGTCAAACTTGAATTTGATTTCTCAGTCGAATAAGACTGTATCATTTTGTGCTAAGTTTGTTTGGATTGGTTGAGTTTTATTTTGGTTCGAATAAGATTGTATCATTTTTGTGCCAAATTTATTTTAGTTCAATGATCAAACCCTTCAATCTTGTAACTATGGATTCAGGGTCAATGATTTGAACACCCTCGTTTGGGAGTAATGGTTGTTTGAACCCAGCCGGGTCTAGCTTTTGGTTATCTCCTTTTCGATGTTTATTTTGAGAAAGGTTGTCGAGTTTGAAAACCATGGCCAAGTTGGAGTGCAATCGGGATTTTAGGGTAATATTTTTCACCCACCATGACTTAATGTCTTCACCTTGGGTGTGGGTGCTACGTAAATATTGGGACTATTATTTAACTTAACAAGTCGGTTCACATTCCTTGCACCATGAATGTGAAATTTTGTTGCATGAGTCATAAGAATGGTTGGGTATATTGCTATGTGAATGAGTAGGAGGTGGTCTGGTTTGGTATGGCCATAACAATGACCGTTTGAACCATGATAGTTAATGGCTATCGAGATTATTGTAATTCCTTTTGTGAACTATTTGGGTCTTGGGTAGACTTCAGTTTGATAACAATATGTTGAATCTGTCATATCTTTGAATATGTTTAAGTTTGTTCACTCTGCTCTCTTCTTACCTTAAATAATTAAGGTTGGGGTCTCGAAGCATGTACAGTTAAATGATTTATCAAACTTTCCTTTGTGTGTTGATAAAGCTAACTCCTCTCGATACTTGATCATAGGAAGATGATCATAAATATCGTTAATCGATTTGTTAGAATGTTGGTTGTGAGCCTTCTCGCCTTGGTTAAATCACTTTGTTCTAAATCTAAATGATTTAATCGAATTGGTATGATTCTTTATCTGTCTTGTATGGAATAATTGCATTTTCTTTACATTATCTCATTGATGATTTATATGTATGTTGTATATATTCAATGCATCTCATGCACTCTGAATTTGGTTGAAGCAAAGTTATTCTAGTTTAGTTGTTTGTTGATAGGCTAAGACAAAATTTGGGCTTTGAGAGCTCATTGTTGTTATTTCTATAACCAGTTGTATAGATCTTGTCCAACCTTTAAAACATTGGAATGTTTGGACTGAATTCAATTTTGAATGTAACTGATTGGACTCAAGAGAAATTTTTAATCATGTAGTATGGGCTGCATAATTAAGGCATTTCTACTCATGCTTGCTATCTCTCATCGGTTATACTTGGCTTTTCAACATTAGTGTGATATTGCGTAAACAAGAATGTATACTTGCATGTTTATGGATTACTTGTTGAATGAACTTGGATGATTACTAAATCTGATTTGTGAATAAGTCTCCTATTTGATAGAAATTAGACTTGTTTTGGATTTTTATATGCTAACATTCGGGGTTGTGATCCACTTGAGTATGATGTTGCTGAATTGTTCAAACAAGAAATAAAATTTTGAACCCTTGACTGATTTCTAATAATAAATAGTGTTCCTTCTCAAAGTTTTAGATAGAACATAAGATTCCAAGGATTTAGATTCTATCATGATCGGTTCAAATGAACTGACAGATGCTAATGCTTTTGTAGATAAGTTTCATGAAAAATAAAAAGGGAAAGATGAAGACTTATGGAAAGCTACATTTATTCTATTTCTTGAGGAAATGTAGTTTGATGAAATGATTATCTTTCATTTGCTGAACTATTCTTAGGAATAAGTGCCTTGGGCCTAAGGTCAACTTTATAAACCATGGAAAGAACTTGATTATTCTTGTCATCTTGAAATTCTGTCTTAAATTGGAAATGATGAAGGTTGTTTCTTGAATCCTTCTTTATTGATTGGATTAGCTAAAGTCAATGGTGTCTTCAATGAAATAGTTGTTTTACTTGAAAAGTGAGCTTTTTGGTAATCTATTGATTTACATTTCTTCACTTCTTGACATTAATCTATAAACTTGGGAAAGTTAAGGTAAATGTCACTTAATTACATTGTTATTATGTAGCATGGAATATTAATGTTGATATCTGGATATGCAAAAGGGAATAAATACGAATCTAACCTTGCAAGTGACTTGAATGAAATGATTGTTGGATGTTGTAACTTTTATTTTCTGAATTCATTTGATTAAGACAAATAAAGTGTAACTTATACTTAGCAAGTCATATGTTAAGGAATCTAAATTATGAATGACTAGTGTCTAATTACAACTTTATGAAACAACACAATGATGATTATTTTGTGAGGAACACTATGAACTAAAAAGGGATAAATGATTGTGATAATGGTTTTCAAACCATAGGAATAATCACACGAGTACTTAATCTTATTAAGTACATATAGGAATCCACTTTGGGAAATGGGTCTAAGTGATTATACCATAATGAATTCTATCCATCTAAGTTGACGATTATGTACATTGATGAAATGGAATTGTGTTAATGAAGGATATAAATGATAATGGGGTTAGAAGTATAATGAACCTAACCTTAAAGCTTTAATAACATAGTTCTTCTTTCTATAATAATGATGCTATAAGTATGATACATATTTGACGTGTATGCATGAAACAATTATACTGAGAACTTGAATTCAAGGGATTGTTTAGTATGGGGTGATACAATGAACCCTTTGAATAAAATATGAGTTAGATGTAAAATGTCCTTCTACCATAGATGAGTTACACTTAAGGGATTACGTTTAACTAAGTAATTACATTTCAATAAGTTGAATGATTTAAAGGAAGTAAATGCAAGTCATGGGATTATTACGGGTCAAAGATATAAAACCCGATTATGAGTCATTAAAATGAACTTAAGTGTTCCTTAAGGTATAAATGGGATGAATGAGGCTATTGCCCTACAATATACTTCTATGACGTTCTAAAGTATAATAGTAAAATAATGAAGGTTTCTTACTTAAAGAGAAGGAATGAACATGCAGATCCTTCTAGTTAACTTAAGTAGAAACATAATGTTTCTTAATAGAGTGTTGATAGGACCCGAGTTAGTCCTTAGGAATGACACCCAAGGACTTAAAATAACTAGGGTGGGATTAAAAAGTTGTGAATTAATGGGATTAACAAACTTGTTAAGGAAGGTGGTTTAGATTTTTGGAACTTAATGGATTGTTGTAGCATAACCACTGCTGCACAATACCCATCTAATGACGGGGTTCATTGGGTCATTACTGTGGAGTAGTCATTATGGCATAATAATCCATTTAGCTCCAAAATCGAGACCGTATTAAAATGGGATCTCAATTCATTGTTAAACACTAGGTAGTGATGACTCCATGGTCTACGGTCGATGTCAGCTTGCATTGATTACAGGTGATGAAGTGTACACGAAATGACAAGGGTCGATTCAAATACACTTGATGAATTTTAACCACCGTAAGTGGATCAAATACCCTAGCCCATGTGGGATTATCTCTTCCTAGTGTTTAATAAGAAATGAGAAGGATTGAAATGAGTTAAAAAGTCTAGTTAAGATAATAGGTTCAAGTGAGGTGAAAGACATATTCCTTCAAGATGAGTATGTCATCTCAGAATATAGGCATGACAAACATGTCTGAAAATTTGGCCAAATTATCGCAAGTTGTTGGTTGAGTTGTCTTAAATTCACTAGACTAAGGTGAGGGATATAGGATGGGCACTGTAACAAGCACCTAGATAAGCCATTAGTCGGTTATAATTGATGACCCATTAAATGAATATAGGAATCACAAGTATATTGATTATACATTGAAATGAAATATAAGAGATTGGTTCTATATCAAGTTATCATTGAAATAAAATATGAGGGATCAGTTTACATTGAGTCATAACAATTGCATATGGTTACTATTGTAGGATTGATTAATAGGTTTAATTTGATTCTAAATGCTAAATTTAGAACAACGAACATTAATGTAAAAAAAATCCCTTTCTTTTATAATCATGAAATAGGGATGTTACATCCTTGTATCAGTATTGAAGGTTGTATCTCTTGGACCTATTTGAGTCTATTTATGATAAAAAAGTTTTTGATTACATAAATGGTAAAAACAAGGGGACGTAATGTAAATAACCCACGCTCTAGGTGGTGAAGCAATTACAACTCAAAAGATGGATGAAATCCTTGTTGCTCTGCATGTCACATGGAATAGGATTGTTGTTCTTGAATGGCAAGTGGCTAGAAATAACATTAAGACTTAAAGTAAGCAATCTTAGGGGCAGCCAAATGATGATAGTAACAATGATGCTGGGGATCTCAACGTTGTGAATGATAACACTGCAATTAATGATGAAAATATTGGTAATAGAAATGTACCCAATCAACCCGAGAATAAGAAGGTAAGATTGATAACGGAATTGACCAACGATATAAAGAGGATAAGCCCACATAAATTTGATAGAACCACCCGAGGAGATGGGGTGGAGAATTGGCTCATGAGATGAAGAAATATTTTGTGATAAGAAATTTCTCTGAGGAAACCAAAGCATTATGGGGAGCTTATTAGTTATCCCATGAAGCATATTCATGGTGGGACAATCGTAAGGTTGAGCTAAATTTTGATGAAACAAATATCATGCGGGATCATTTCAAGGATCATTTTAGGAAGTATTGGATTCCCTAGCTCTACTATGACCAAAAAATGATAGAGTTCTAGACTCTAAATCAAGGTAGACTATCGGTGACAGAATATTGGGAGAAGTTCACCAAGCTTCCCAAATATGTGTCGTAGTATCGAAAAAAATAAAAATTTTGAATAAGAAAATTCACCATGGGGTTTGTACCCTATCATAGGCAAAGTGAGGTTGATGTGCATAACCCCCGCCACCATGGAAGAGGTGGTAGAAAAGGAATTCGGAAGGAGCATAAATCAAATAAATTTCTACACATAAGGAGGAGAAATGTAAGAAAAATGGAAATGCTTCTTCATATTTTCCACCCAAGAAAGGTACATGGAATAAATATGAAACAAAAGTAATCCTTTGGATGCAAATGAAAAGATAACAATAGCAGGTAAAGTTGCAACAAATAGTAGGAATAATGGCAAGAAGGGAAATCATGGGCCAAACCATTCTTTCAAGGTTGAGAATAAATATAAGCCTAAGAAAGGACCTGTTGGAGGTTGTTTTAATTGTTGAGGAGACCACTATGCAAGTCATTTTCCCTTAAAGAAAAAATATAACAATCAACAACATAAGATGCATGCTGCGGTGGTTGACAAACAAGGTGAAAAGTAGGCTACACCCATAGAAGTACCAAGTAAGCTGTATGGCTTCTGTAACTATACTTTTTCTTAATGGTTCTTTTGAATGTTTTATTTATAGTAATTTGGTCACTAAATTAAAACATAAGGCTTGTTTTATGGAAAAAGCATGGACTATCCAATATGGAAATAATACTATCCATACAGTCAGTAAGTGCCTTTTTGGCACAACCTTAGAATTACCGAGCTTCACAATTAAGGTAGACCTGTATGTTGCACCTCTAGGGTCTTATGACATAATTATTGGTGTGAAATGGTTGGCTGATCATAAGGCACTTGTGGACTGCTTTTGGAAATGCATAAAGTGTTTCGATAACATGCAAAAATTAAAGAGACATTTAGGGAATAAAAAGAAGCATACAAGGTTGAGAAATATTAGCTACATAGCTAAAAAGGCCAAAAATAAAGGTTGCATGCTTTATGCAATAAAAATTTCAGATTCGCATGAAGAAGGTTACTTTTTGGAGAAATACCCGATGTTACGAAATTTTAATGATGTGTTTCCGTAAGAGTTGTTGTGCCTTCCATTAAAAAGAGAGTTTGACTTCACTATTGAAATCAAACCAAGAACATAACCTATTTCTAAGGCACATTATAGGATGACTACCGCTGAATTGGTAGAGTTAAAGTCACAGTTACATGAATTATTGTCTAAAGGGTTAATAAGGCCGAGTGTCTCACCTTGGGGAGCACTGGCGATCTTTTTCAAAAAGAAATATGGAACCTTAAGAGTTTGTATTGACTACAAGATGTTGAACAATGTAACTTTAAAGAATATATATCCTCTTCCAAGGGTAGATGATATTTTTATCGATGTGTGGAGCATCGGTTTACTCTAAAATAGATCTAAGTTCGGATATCATCAATTTAGGATCAAGGAAGAAGATATTCATAAGACTACTTTTAGAATGAGATATGGACATTATGAGTTCACGGTTTTACCTTTTAAGATAACTAATGCGCTCAAGCCTTCATGAATTTGATGAAATATATCTTTCTAGAATACTTGGACAAGTTTGTGCTTGTATTATTGGATAACATTCTCATTTATTCACGGATCTTGGAGGAGCATAATGAGCACTTAAGGATTGTGCTTGAGGTTCTATGAAAGAGAAAATTGTTGAAAAACTATCCAAGTGTTCCTTTAAGAAACCGAGGTACAACACTTGGGACATATAATAAATAAGGATGGAATCTCGGTTGATCTCAAAAGATATCAAGCATAATTGAATGGCCAACACCTAAGAATGTACATAAAGTTAGAAGCTTCATGGGACTTTACTGGGTACTACAAAAAATTTGTAAAGGACTTCTCAGGGTTCACGCCCAATAAATTCATTGCAAAATAAAGACAAAAAGTTCGTATGGAGTGAAAAATGTGATATTGCATTTAAATCATTGAAAGAACAACTAACTTTAGCCCCTATTTTGATTTTCATTGATCCAAACGGGAGTTTTACTTTGGTAAAAAATGCTTCCGGGGAAGGGTTAGGGGGTGTAGTGCTGCCAAATGATCATGTGATAGCATATGAAAGTAGGAAGCTTAAAGTGCATGAGAAAAATTATGTGCCACATGATTTAGAGCTTGCTGCAATAGTACATGATCTACAAGTGTGGAGACATTACCTCTTAGGGAAGCCCTTCGAGTTGAAAACTGATCATCTTGAGCTGATATATATCTTCACTCAGCCTAACTTAAATACAAGGTAGCGGAGATGGTTGGAGTTGTTATCTCAATATGATTTCTACATTAGCTACATAAAAGGGAAATAAAATAGAGTTGCAGATGCACTAATTTTTAGGAAATATATTTCTACACTTGTGACTTAGAAAACTCAATTTAAGGATGAGGTTAGAGATACCTTAATGATTGATCCGTACTTTCAACAGCCTAAAATAGTGATGGATACGAATCAGCCTGGATTGTGAAGGGATAATGAGGTATGCGGATAGAGTGTACATACAACTGGGAAATGAGTTAAGGAAAAGGGCTATGGATGAATTTCACAATGCACCTTACTCTAAGAATCCTGAGTGACAAAAATTCATGCTAATGTTAAACATCAATATTTTGGAAGGGAATGAGGAGAGATATCTTGGATTACGTGTCTCATCGCTTAGAATGCCAACATGTGAAAGCTGAGCATATGCACCCAGCTGGTTTGTTATACCCTCATAGCATACCACAATTTAAATGGTATATTATCAACATGGACTTTATTCAAGGACCGTCTATGTCAAGGAATAAACATGATGTTATTTTGGTTGTTATTGATAAACTAACTAAAGTAGCTCATTTCATTGCTAGAAATTTGAAAGAGGACTCACTTGTGCTTGTAAAAGTTTTTTTCAAGAAATTTTCATATTGCATGGCGTTCCCGAGTTGATAAGATTTGATAGGGACCCATGAATGACTTCTCATTTTGGAAAAATCTTAATGTAGCTTTGGGAACAAAGCTGAACTTTAGCTATGCTTATCTTTCATAAATGGGTGTGCAAACAGAAAGAGTAAATAAGGTCCCAGAGGATATGCTTAGGATGTACTTCATGGACCAACAATATGAATGGGAAGAATATCTTTCCTTGGTTGAGTTTTCATATAATAACAATTACCATTCTTCTCTAAAAATGGCACCCTTCGAGGATTTGTATGGACGGATGTGCAAGACTCCTATTAATTGGGATAACGTGGAGGATAGAGAAGTAATTAGACCAAAATGCTTTCTAAAATGGAACAACACTTTAAGTTAATCCAGAAAGATTAAAAGAGGTTCCCTGATAGATGAAAAAGCTAAATAGACATGAAAAGGGTCAAAAGGAAATTCTAACTTGGTGATAAGGATTTTTTCGAGGGTCAAGCCTAAAAAAAGATCGATTAACTTTTGGAAAGTCGGCCAAACTGTCACCTCTTTACATAGCCCCCTTTGAGATTGTGGAAATAATCAGTCTTGTTGCTTACCGACTTGCATTGCCTCCCTCATTGGCATAAATGCATGATGTTTTTCATGTTTCTTTACTTAAGAAATATGTTTTAGATTTATCACATGTTTTAAACTAGAATGCATTACAGGGCCAACACCCAGGGGTAATCGTGGTGGAACCTATTAGATTACTGGAAACCTAGAAGTTGCACTTGCGTAATCATGAAATTTGACAATGCAAGGTCAAATGGGACTAGTTTAACGACGAAAGTGCAACCTGGGGAAATTTGGAGAACATGGAAGCTACTTTTCCCCACTTGTTTTAGTAGAAAATTTGCATTTCTCTTCCAAAAATTGAATAATTTTGTCTTATAATTGATTATGGGTTTTCTATTTTGAGAAAAATAACCTTATTGAGTATTATTATAGTCATCGATGTTGTTATATAATTGGAAAACTAAATTTTTGGATTAAATTTGTTTATCATCAAGAACTCATAAGGTTACATAAATTTCATTAGACTTATTTTTCTTGATAAAATGTTTTAATTCAAAGATTGATGTTTATCTCAATTGAGATTTGTGTAACTAATCATCCATTAAATTGCAAAGTACTCTTGAATTGTGATGTTTTATTTAATTGGTTCATGAAATGAACATGATGTTTGTAGTTGTGGAAAGTTTAATTTCTGTTCTTGGGACCAATTGGTGAACTGGTAATTTGGAAAATTATTTTAAGTCAATGACGATTGATTTTCATTATTATTGGGAATCGATTAAGAGCATACCTCGGATCAGTTTCATTGATCCGAGGCATTCCCTTAATTCGATCTGCAATTTGATTAACTCTAGAAATTGTAGTTGTTCATTATTTTTGGATTATCTATGTTGCACTAATTGATCCTAGTGACTTGTTCTAGTTTGCCTATGATTTAGTCCCATAATAAGGATGGAAAGTGCCAAGAGCTGGCTTGGGTGGTACTACCCCATTTGGAAACATCACTCTGCCGGTAAGATTTGGTTGTGATAGTTATTAAGCTTACACTAGCTATTATTATTCTAATAATGTTAAAGGTTCTAATGACCTAACCTAAGACCTAAGGCATGTAGATTATTTTGGTTGCTTGGGAACCTAACCTAAATTGATCTATGCCTAATTTGATGTCACTAAGCTAACCTAAGCCCTAACCTATAATGGTGAAGGGGGACTTAGACTATAAATTTTAACTCGAATAATAATTCGAGTGGCATTAAGGATGGATGCATGTTTAATTGGGGTCGGTGGTTTCCGCCACCCTTGCATGTACTGGAGTTTGAATTCAATGCCATTAATGGCAGGCCACCGACACTCCTTAGTGAAAGCCAAAAATTAAAATGAAAAGTTACTAAAAGTGGTGCTAAATGTGATCATGGAGTTGGCTGGGTAGTTAGTGGCAAGCCAAAATGAGATAGAGGAAGTTAGTGGGAGTGGGAAATTTGGTCCATCCTGGTAGGCATTGATGATTTGGAAAAATGCACCAAACTTGCCTAAGGAAAACATGTCAGATTTGGTGAAGGAAGTATTGTTGTTTTGGGTTTCCATTTGGTCATTTTTTTTTCTCTCTCTCTCTCTCTCTGTGAATGAAGGTTTTGAGTTTTGATTTGGTTCTTGTTTTTGTTATTGGAATCTACTCCTCCTCTCGGTTCATGAGAGAGATTGTTTGAGAGGATTCTAAGTGGAAAAGAGGGAGAAAGTTTTGTTGCGAACTGCTTCGACTATGGAAGCTATCGTGGAATTGGGAGAAGGATCCTGGGAGCTGGAAGAAGACTTGAGAAGCTCTACTAGGCATGATAGGCTCTAATCCCTTACAAAAACTTGTTCTATCTAATTGATTCATTAAAAGAACTCTACTTATTATAGAAAGCATTTTGGGGTTATAGGTTTTACTATTGCATGGTAAAATGGAACTTGTTGCTTGGTAAGTAGTTGTTGGAACTAGTTTTGATCATGCCATTGTATTTTGGCCTTATCATGGTGACAAAGTTGGTTTTCTTCACATGTCTATTTTGGAATGTTTGTAAATAATTCCTTGACTATAATGGAAGGATAAAATGTTTTTTTCCAGTTACATGTGTGGATACTCTTAAATCAGGGTTGTAATGTTGCTATCAACTCGTATTATTATTTCTATGGCTATGGTATGGCATTTGCTTATCTTTTTGGGAAATGATGACCTGTGTTGTGGGTCGAACTTGAATTTGATTTCTCAGTCGAATAAGACTATATCGCTTCATGTTAAGGTTATTTAGATTGGTTGAGTTTTGTTTTGGTTTGAATAAGATTGTATCATTTTGTGCTAAGGTTGTTTGGCTTGGTTTAGTTTTATTTTGGTTGAATAAGACTGTATCATTTTTGTGCCAAAGTTGTTTGGTTGGGTTGTGTTTTATTTTGGTTTGAATGATGAACCCTTCAATCTTGTAATTGTGGATTAGGGTAAATGATTTGAACACCCTTGTTTGGGAGGAATGGTTGTTTGAACCTAGTTGGGTTTGGATTTTGGTTATCTCCTTTTCGATGTTCGTTTTGAGGAAGGTTGTCGATTTTGACAACCTAGGTTGAGTTGGAGTGCAACTGTGATTTTGGGGTAATATTTTTCACCCGCCATGACTTAACGTGTTCACCCTAGGTGTTGAGTAAATCTTGGGATTGTTATTCAACTTAACTAGTGGTTCGAATTCCTTGCACCATGGATGGGATATTTTTTGCCCAGGTCGTAAGAATGTTTGGGTATATTGTTGTGTGAATGAGTAGGAGGTGGTTCTAGTTTGGTTTGGCCATAGTAGTGACTATTTGAACTAGGGTAGTTAATGGCTACCAAGATTATTTTGATTCCTTTTACAAACTATTTGGGTCTTAGGTAGACTTCCAGTTTGATAACAATATGTTGAACTATTATATCTTTTGAATATGTTTAAGTTTGTTCATTGTTCTCTTCTTACCTTAAAAATTAAGGTTGGGGTCTCGGCATGTACCAGTTAGATGATTTATCAGACTTTCCTTTGAGTGTTGATAAAGATAACTCCTCTTGATACTTGATCATATGAAGATGATCATAAATATCATTAATCGATTTTCTAGAATGTTGGTCGTGAGTCTTCTCTTGCCTTAGTTCAATCACTTGTTCTAAATCTGAATGATGTATTTGAACTAATATGATTTTTATCTGACTTGTATGGAATACTTGCATTTCTTGCACTATCTCCTTGATGATTTATATATATGTTGTATATATTCAATGCATCTCATGCACTCTAAATTTGGTTAAAGCCAAGTTATTTTGGTTTAGTTGCTTGTTTGATAGGCTAAAATGGAATTGGGCCTTGAGAGCTCGTTGTTGTTATTTCTATAACCAATTGTATAGATCTTGTCCAACCTTTAGAACATTGGAATGTTTGGATGAATTCAATTTGAATGTAACTGATTGGACTGAGAGAAATGTTTTAATCATGTAGTATGGGCTGCATGATTAAGGAATTTCTACTCATGTTTGCTATCTATTATCGGGTATACTTGGCTTTGCATCATTAGTGTGATATTATGTAAGAGAGAATGTATACTTGCATGTTTATGGATTACTTGTTTGACGAACTTGGATGATTAGTGAACTAATTTTTTAATAAGTCTTCTAGTTGATAGAAATCAGACTTGTTTTGGATTGTTATATGCTAACACTGCAGGTTGTGATCCGCTTGAGTATGATGTTGTTGAATTGTTCAAACAGAAAATTTTTTTGAACCCTTGACTGATTTCTATTAATAAGTAGTGTTCCTTTTCGAAGTTGTTAGATAGAACATATGGTTCCAAGGATTTAGTTTCTATCATGCTCAGTTCAAATGAAATGAGATGCTTAACACTTTTGCAGATAAGTTTTGTGAAAAATAAAAAGGGAAAGAGGAAGACTTATGGAAAGCTACATTTATTCTATTGCTTGAGGAAATGTAGTTTGATGAAATGATTATGTTTCATTTGCTGAACTATTCTTGGGAATAAGTGCCTAGGGCCTAAGGCCAATTTTGTAAACTATGGAAAGAACTTGATTATTTCTTGTCATCTTGAAATGTCATCTTAAATTGGAAATGATGAAGGTTGTTGCTTGAATCATTCTTTCTTGATTGGATTAGCTAAAGGAAATGGTGTCTTCAATGAAATAGTTCTTTTACTTGAAAAGTGAGCTTGTTGGTAATCTGTTGATTTACATTTCTTCACTTCTTGGCATTAATTTATAACCTTGGGAAAGTTAAGGGAAATGTCACTTACTTACATTGTTATTATGTAGCAAGGAATATTAATGTTGATCTCTGGATATGCAAAAGGGAATAAATAGGGATCTTTACCTTGCAAGTGACTTGAATGAAATGACTATTGGTTGTTGTAACTTTTATTTTCTGAATTCATTTGATTAAGAAAAATAAAGAGTAAGTTATACTTAGCAAGTCATATGTTAAGGAATCTAAATCATGAATGACTAGTGTCTAATTATATCTTTATGAAACAACACAATCATGACTATTTTATGAGGAACACTATGAACTCTAAAGGGATACATGATTGTAATAATGGTTTTTGGACCATAGGAATAATCACACGAGTACTTAATCTTATTAAGTACATATAGGAATCCACTTTGGGAAAGGGGTCTAAGTGATTATACCGTAATGAAATCTATATCCATAAATTGATGATGAGGTACATCGATGAAATGGAATTGTGTTAATGAAGGATATAAATGATAATGGGGTTAGAAGTATAATGAACCTAACCTTAAGGCATTAAGAGCATGGTTCTTCTTGCTGTAATAATGAAGCTATAAGTATGATACACATTTGATTTGTATGCATGAAACAATTATACTATGAGAACTTGAATTCAAGGGATTGTTCACTATGGGGTGATGAATGAACCCTTTGAATAAACTATGAGTTGGATGTAAAATGTCCTTCTACCATAGATGAGTTACACTTAAGGGATTAAGTTTAACTAAGTAATTATGGTTTGAATAAGTTGAATGACTTAAAGGAAGTAAATGTAAGTCATGAGATTATTATGGGTTGAATATATAAGACCCGATTATGAGTCATTAAAATGAACTTGAATGCTCCTTAAGGTATAATTGGATGTATGAGGCTATTTCCCTACAACATACTTGCATATGACGTTCTAAAGGTATAAAAGTAAACTAATGAAGGTTTCTTACTAAAGAGAATAAGTAATGAGCAGGAATGAACCTACAGATCCTTCTAGTTAACTTAAGTAGAAACATAATGTTTCTTGATGGAATGATTGATAGGACTCGAGTTAGTCCTTAGGAATGACACCTAAAGGATGAAAATAACTAGGGTGGGATTAACAAGAAGCTATGAATTAAAGGGATTAATGAACTTGTTAAGGAAGGAGGTTTAGATTTTTGGAACTTAATGGGTTGTTGCAACATAACCACTATTTTGCACAATACCCATCCAATGATGGGGTTCATTGGGTGGTTATTATGGAGTAGTCATTATGGCATAATAATCCATTCAGCTCCACTAATCGAGACCGTATCAGAATGGGATCTCAATTCATTGTTAAACACTAGGTAGTGATGAGTCCATGGTCTACGGTTGATGTCAACTTACGTTGACTATGGGTGATGAAGTGTACTCAAAATGACAAGGGTCGATTCAAATACACTTGATGATCCTTAATCACCGTAAGTAGATCATCTACCCTAGCCCATGGGTTATCTCTTCCTAGCATCTAACATGAAAATGAGAAGGATTGATAGGAGTCAAGAAAGTCTAATCAAGATAATAGTTTTGAGTGTGGTGAAAGACATATTCCTTCATGATGAGTATGCCATCTTGGAATATAGGCATGGAAAACATGTCTAAAACTTTGGCCAAAGTATCACAAGCAAGTTGTTGGTTACGTTGTCTTAAATTCACTAGACCAAGGTGTGGGATATAGGATGGGTATTTCATAACAAGTACCTAGATAAGCCCTTGGTAGTTGCACTTGATGAGCCCTTGAATGAAAAAGGGAAACTGAAAGTATATCGAGTATACTATTAAATGAAATATGAGAGATTGAGTTTATACAAGATATCATTGAAATAAAATATGAGGGATTGTTTACATTGATCATAACAACTGCATATGGTTCTATTTAGGATTGATTAATAGGTTTAATGTGGTTCTAAATGCTAAATTTAGAATAGTGAACATTATGTATATATATAAAAAAATTCCCTTGCTTTTGTAATCATGAAATAGGATGTTACATCTTGGTATCAGAGTTGAAGGTTGTAGCTCTTGGACCTATTTGAGTCCACTTATGATAAAAATAAAATTCTTGATTATAGAAATGGTAAGAACAAGGGGACATGCTACAAATAACCCACCTCCAGGTGGTGAAGCAATCTACAACTCAAAAGTTGGATGAAATCCCTTTCTACTGCTTGACACAAGGAATAGGATTGTTGTTCTTGAACAAAAGTGGCTGGAAATAATTGAGAATGAAAGTGAGTAGTCTTAGGGAAGCCACATGATGAGAGAAATAATGATGTTGAGGATCTCAACGCTGTGAATGATAACTTGCAAGTAATGCTGAAAATACTGGTAACATAAATGTACCCAATCAACCCGAGAATAAGAGGGAAAGATTGGTAGTGGAATTGACCAATGATATAAAGAGGATAAGCCCACCTAAATTTGATGGAACCACCCAGGAGATGGGGTGGAGAATTGTCTAGTGAGATGGAGAAATATTTCATGATAAGAAATTTCTCCGAGGAAACCAAAGTGGTATGGGGAGCTTATCAACTCTCCCATGAAGCATCTTCATGGTGGGACAACCGTAAGGTTGAGCTTAATGTTGATGAAACAAACATCATGTGGGATCAGTTCAAGGGTCATTTTAGGAAGTGTTGGCTTCCAACTCTACTATGACTAGAAAATGATAGAGTTCTAAACTCTAACTCAAGGTAAACTATCGGTGACAAGAATATTGGGAGAAGTTCACCAAGCTTCTCAAATATGTGTCGCAGTATCAAACAAATGAAAATTTTGAATAAGGAAGTTCATCATGGGGTTATACCCTATCATAGGTGGTGAGGTTGATGTACATAGCCCCACCACCATGGAAGAGGTGGTAGAAAAATCCATTCGGTAGGAGCATAAAACTGAAAGCAATTTCTACACATAAGGAGGAGAAACGTAAGAAAAATGGAAATGCTTCTTCATATTTTCCACCCAAGAAGGGTACATGGAAGAAATTTGGAAACAAAAGTAAGCCTTTGGCTGCAAATGAAAAGAAAACAATAGCTAGGTAAAGTTGTAACAAATAATAGGAATAATGGCTAGAAGGGAAATCATGGGCCAAATAGTACTTTCAAGGCTGAGAATAAATATGAGCCTAAGAAAGGACCCATTGGAGGTTGTTTTAATTATGGAGGAGACCACTATGCAAGTCATTTTCCTTTAAAGAAAAAAGACAATAAATCAGCAACATAAGATACATGTTGCGGTGGCCAACAAACAAGCTGAAAAGTAGGCTACACCCATAGAAGTACCAGGTAAGTTGTATGGCCTACCTGTAACTATACTTTTTGATACTGGTGCTTTTGAATGTTTTATTTCTAATAATTTGGTCACTAAATTAAAACATAAGGTTGGTTTTATGGAAAAACCATGGACTATCCAGTATGGAAATAATGTTGTCCATATGGTAGTAAGTGCCTTTTTGGCGTAGCCTTAGAATTGCCGAGCTTCACAACTGAGGTAGACCTATATGTTGCACCTCTAGGGTCTTATGACATAATTATTGGTGTGAACTGGTTGGCTGATCATAAGGCACTTGTGGACTATTTTTGGAAATGCATAAGGTGTTTGGATGACCTACGTAGAAATCAGTAGACATTTAGGGAATAAAAAGAAGCATAAAAGTTAGAGAAATATCAGCTATGTAGCTGAAAAAGGCCAAAAATAAAGGTTGCATGCTTTATGCAATAAAAATTTCAGATTTAGCTAAAGAAGAAGGTAAATTTTGGATAAATACCCCTTTGTTATGAAATTTCAGCGATGTGTTTCTAGAAGAGCTGTCAGGCCTTCCGCCAAAAAGAGAGTTTGACTTCACTATTGAAATCAAACTAGGAACATAACCTATTTCTAAGGCACCTTATAGGATGACTACCATTGAATTGGTAGAGCTTAAAGTCACAATTGCATGAATTATTTCTAAAGGGTTAATAAGGTTGAGTGTCTCACCTTGGGAGCATCGATGATCTTTTCAAAAAGAAAGATGGAACCTTAAGACTTTGCATTGACTACAAGATGTTGAACAAGGAAAATATTAAGAATAGATATCCTCTTCCAAGGATAGATGATATTTTTGATCAGATGCGTGGAGCATCAGTTTACTCTAAAATAGATCTACATTCATTTTGGATATCATCAATTAAGAATCAAGGAAGAAGATATTCATAAGACTACTTTTAGAATGAGATATGGACATTATGAGTTCATTGTTTTACCTTTTGGGCTAACTAATGCCCTGCAGACCTTCATGAATTTGATGAATAATATATTTCAAGAATACTTGGACAAGTTTGTGCTTGTATTCTTGGATGATATTCTCATCTATTCATGGATCTTGGAGGAGCATAATGAGCACTTAAGGATTGTGCTTGAGGTGCTAAGAAAGAGAAAATTGTATGGAAAACTATCCAAGTGTTCCTTTTATGAAACTGAGGTACAATACTTGGGACATATAATAAATAAGGATGGAATCTTGGTTGATCCCTCAAAGATATCAGCCATAATTGAATGGCCAACACCTAAGAATGTACATGAAGTTAGAAGCTTCATGGGACTTTTAGTTACTACAAAAATTTGTAAAGGACTTCTCAAGGGTTGTTGCCCCAATAAATTCATTGCAAAAGAAAGATAAAAAGTTTTATGGAGTGAAAAATGTGAGGATACATTTAAATCATTGAAAGAACAACTAACTTATGCCCCTATTTTGACTATCCTTGATCCAAATGGAGTTTTACTATGGTAACAGATGCTTTAGGAAGGGTTAGGGGGTGTATTATTGCAAAATGATCGTGTGATAGCATATGAAAGCAGGAAGCTTAAAGTGCATGAGAAAAATTATGTGCCTCATGATTTAGAGCTTGTTGCAATAGTACATGCACTACAAGTTTGGAGACATTACCTCTTAGGAAGTCCTTTGAGTTGAAAATTGATCATCTTGGGCTGAAATATATCTTCACTCAACCTAACTTAAATGCAAGGCAACGAAGATGGTTGGAGTTCTTATCTCAATATGATTTTGACATCAGCTACATAAAAGGGAAATAAAATAGAGTAGTAGATGCACTAAGTCATAGGAAATATATTTATGCACTTGTGACCTTGAGAACTCAATTTAAGGATGAGGTCAGAGATACCTTAATGATTGATCCATACTTTCAATAGGTAAAAACAATGCTTGATGTGAATCCAAAGGACATGAGGTACAAAGGATTTTGGTTAGATGGTGAAGGGATACTGAGGTATGAGAATAAAGTGTATGTGCGTACCACTAGGAAATGAGTTAAGGAAAAAGGTGATGGCTGAATTTCACAATGCACCTTACTCTGGGCATCCTGAAGTGACAAAAATGCTTATTGATGTTAAACAACAATATTTTTGGAAGGGAATGAAGAGAGATATCTTGGATTACGTGTCTCACTTGCTTGGAATGCCAACATGTGAAAGTTGAGCATATGCACCCACTGGTTTGTTATACCCTCATAGCATACCACAATTTAAATGGAAGGTTATAAGCATGGAATTTGTTCAAGGACTACCTATGTCAAGGAATAAACATGATGTTATTTTGGTTGTGATTGATAAACTAACTAAAGTAGCTCATTTCATTGCTGGAAATCTGAAAGATGACTCACCTGTGCTTGCAAAAAGGTTTGTTCAAGAAATTTTCAGATTGCATGGTGTTCCCGAGTTGATAATCTCTGATAGGGACCCATGAATGACTTCTCGATTTTGGAAAACTCTTAATGCAGCTTTGGGAACAAAGCTGAACTTTAGCTTTGCTTATCATCCTAGAAATGGATGGGAAAAAGAAAGGGTAAATCAGGTCCTTGAGGATATGCTTAGGATGTATTGCATGGACCAATAGTACAAATGGGAAGAATATCTTCCCTTGGTTGAGTTTTGCATACAATAACACTTACCATTCTTCTCTAAAAATGGCACCCTTCGAGGCTTTGTATGGATGAAGGTGCAGGACTCTTGTTAGTTGGGATAACATGGAGGATAGAGAAGTAATTGGACCAGAAATGACTTTTTGAAATGGAACAACAGGTTAAGTTAATCCGAGAAAGATTAAAAGAGGTTGTTGATAGATCAAAAAAGCTATACAGACTTGAAAAGGGTCGAAAGGAAATTTGAACTTGGTGATAAGGTTTTTTTGAGGGTCAAGCCTAAAAAGAGCTCGATTACCTTTGGCAAGTCAGCCAAACTGTCACCTGTTATGTAGGCCCCTTTGAAATTGTGGAAATAATCAGTCATGTGGCCTACCGACTTGCATTGCCTCCCTCATTGGCATGGATGCATGATGTTTTTCATATTTCTTTACTTAAGAAATATGTTTCAGATTTATCACATGTTTTAAACTGGAATGCATTGTAGGTCCAAGACCTAGGGGTAATCATGGTGGAACTAGTTAGAGTGTTGGAAACCCACAAGTTGCACTTACGTAATCATGAAATTGGACAATGTAAGGTCCAATGGGATCATTTTAATGAAGAAAGTGTAACTTGGGAAAATTTGGAGGACATGAAAGCTACTTTTCCCCACTTGTTTTAGTGGAAAAATTTCATTTCTCTTCCAAAACTTGAATCATTTTGGCTTATAATTGATTTATGGGTTGTTGTTTTGAGAAAAATACCTTATCGAGTATTATTATAGCCATCGATGTTGTTATACAATTGGAAAACTAAATTTTTGGATTAAATTTTTTTACTGTCAAGAAATCTTAAGGTTACATAAATTTTATTAGACTTATTTTTCTTGATAAACTGTTTGAATTCAAGGAAATCATCGAGGACAATGATACTTTTAGAGGGGAAGAATGTAATGCCCCTGCCATCCTTTCAACTGTACTTTCTCATTGGAATGTGGATTGCAATGTTGACATGTGATTTTTCTTGAGTTGTTTCTCTATTGAAATGATTAAATCATGTTGCTAGATTGATGTTTATCTCAGTTGAGATTTGTGTAACTAATCATCCATTAAATTGCAAAGTACTCTTGAATTGTGATGTTTATTTAATTGGTTCATGAAATGAACATGATATCTGTAGTTGTGGAAAGTTTAATTTCTATTCTTGGGACCAATTGGTGAACTGGTAAATTGAAAAATTATTTTAAGTCAATGATGATTGATTATTATTATTATTGGGAATCGATTAAGAGCATACCTGGATTAGTTTCATTGATCGAGGCATTCCCTTAATTCGATCTACAATTTGATTAACTCTAGAAATTTTATTTGTTCACTATTTTTGGATTATCTATGTTGCACTAATTGATCCTAGTGACTTGTTCTAGTTTTCTATGATTTAGTTTCGTAATAAGGATTGGAAAGTGCCAAGAGATGGCTTGGGTGGTACTACCCCATTTGGAAACATCACTCCACCGGTAAGATTTGGTTGTGATAGTTATTAAGCTTATATTGCTACTTTATTATTCTAATAATGTTAAAGGTTCTAATGACCTAACCTAAGACCTAAGGCATGTAGATTTTTTTGGTTTCTTGGGAACCTAACCTAAATTGATCTATGCCTAATTTGATGTCACTAAGCTAACCTAAGCCCTAACCTATAATGGTGAAGGGGGACTTAGATTATAAAGTTTAACTGAATAATAATTTGAGTGGCATTAAGGATGGATGCATGTTTAATTGGGGTTGGTGGTTTCCACCACCCTTGCATGTATTGGAGTTTGAATTCAATGCCATTAATGGCAGGCCACCGACACTCCTTAGCGTGAAAGCCAAAATTGAAATGGAAAGTTACTAAAAAGTGGTGCTAAATGTGATCATGGGTTGGCTAGGTAGTTAGTGGTGAGCCAAAATGGAGATAGAGGAAGTTGGTGGGAGCGGGAAATTTGGTCCATCTAGTAGGCATTGATGATTTGGAAAAATGCACCAAAAATACCTAGGAAAAACAAGCTGGGTTTGGTGAAGGCAATATTTTGTTTTGGGGTTCCATTTGGTCATTTTTCTTTTCTCTCTCTCGCTCTGTGAATGAAGGTTTTGAGATTTTGATCTGGTTTCTTTTTTTGTTGATATTGGAATATCTACTCCTCTGGTTCGTGGAGAGACTGTTTGAGAGGATTCTAAGTGGAAAAGAGGGAGAAAGTTTTTTTGGTGAACTACTTTGACTGTGGAAGCTATCGTGGAATTGGGAGAAGGATCTGGGAGCTGGAAGAAGACTTTGGGAAGCTCTACCAGGCATGATAGGCTCTAATCCCTTACAAAAACTTGTTCTATCTAATTGATTCATTAAAAGAACTCTTTCTTATTATAGAAAGCATTTTGGGGTTCTAGGTTTTTACTATTGCATGGTAAAATGGAACTTTTTCTTAGTAAGTAGTTGTTGGAACTAGTTTTTTGATCATGCCATTGTATTTTGGCCTTATCATGGTGACAAAGTTGGTTTTCTTCACATGTCTATTTTGGAATGTTTGTAAATAATTCCTTGACTATAATGGAAAGATAAAATGTTGTTTTCTAGTTGCATGTGTGGATACTTCTTAAATTTGGGTTGTAATGTTGCTATCGACCTCTGTATTATTATTTCTATGGCTATGGTATGGCATTTGCTTATATTTTTGGGAAATGATGACCCTGTGTTGTGGGTCGAACTTGAATTTGATTTCTCAATTCAAATAAGATTGATATCATTTGTTCTAAGGATTTTTTGGTTTGGTTGAGTTTTATTTTGGTTTGAATAAGATTGATATTGTTTGTGCCAAAGTTGTTTGGCTTGGTTGAGTTTTATTTTGGCTTGAACATGACTGTATCATTTGTGTGCCAAAGTTTTTTGGTTGGGTTGTGTTTTATTTCAATTTGAATGATCAAACCCTCAATCTTGTAACTATGGATTCATGGTAAATGATTTTGAACACCCCCGTTTGGGATGCATGGTTGTTTGAACCCAGTCGGGTCTGGATTTTGGTTATCTCCTTTTTGATGTTCTTTTTGAGGAAGGTTGTTGATTTTGACAACCCAGTGAGTTGGAGAAAATTGTGATTTTGGGGTAATATTTTCACCCACCATATGACTTAATGTGTTCACCTTTAGGTATTGAGTAAATCTTGGGATTTATTGACTTAACTAGTGGGTTGAATTCCTTACACCATGGATGGGATATTTTTTTCCCAGTTGTAAGAATGTTTGGGGATATTTTGTGTGAATGAGTAGGAGGTGGTCTGGTTTGGTTTGGCCATAGTAGTGACTGTTCAAACCAAGGTAGTTAATGGCTACTAGGATTATTGTGATTCCTTTACAAACTATTTTGGGTCTTAGGTAGACTTCTAGTTTGATAACAATATGTTGAATTGTTATATCTTTGAATATGTTTAAGTTTGTTCATATTCTCTTCTTACCTTAAACAATTAAGGTTGGGGTCTCGGCATGTACTAGTTAGATGATTTATCATAGACTTTCCTTTGAGTGTTGATAAAGCTAACTCCTCTCGATACTTGATCATATGAAGATGATCATAAATATCATTAATCAATTTGCTAGAATGTTTGGTCATGAGTCTTCTCTGCCTTAGTTCAATCACTTGTTCTAAATATGAATGATGTATTTGAATTGATATGATTCTTTATATGACTTATATGGAATACTTGCATTTTCTTGCATTATCTCATTGATGACTTATATATATATGTATATATATATATTCAATTCATGCATCTCATGCACTCTGGAATTTGGTTGAAGCCAAGTTATTCTGGTTTAGTTGCTTGTTTGATAGGCTAAAATGAATTGGGCCTTGAGAGCTCATTGTTGTTATTTCTATAACCAGTTGTATAGATCTTGTCCAACCTTTAGAACATTGGAATGTTTGGACTGAATTCAATTTGAATGTAACTGATTGGACTTGAGAGAAATGTTTTAATCATGTAGTATGGGCTGCATGATTAAGGAATTTCTACTCATGTTTGTTATCTACTATCAGGTATACTTGGCTTTGCATCATTAGTGTGATATTGCGTAAGTGAGAATGTATACTTGCATGTTTATGGATTACTTGTTGACTGAACTTGGATGATTACTGAAACTGATTTGTGAATAAGTCTTCTAGTTGATAGAAATCAGACTTGTTTTGGATTGTTATATGCTAACATTACAGGTTGTGATCCACTTGAGTATGATGTTCTGAATTGTTCAAACAAGAAAATATTTTTGAACCCTTGACTGATTTCTATTAATAATGAAGTGTTCCTTTTCAAAGTTGTTAGATAGAACATATGGTTCCAAGGATTTAGTTTCTATCATGCTCAGTTCAAATGAATTGACAGATGTTAATGCTTTTGTAGATAAGTTTCATGAAAAATAAAAAGGGAAAGAGGAAGACTTATGGAAAGTTGCATTTATTCTATTTCTTGAGGAAATGTAGTTTGATGAAATGATTATGTTTCATTTGCTGAACTATTCTTGGGAATAAGTGCCTAGGGCCTAAGGCCAATTTTGTAAACTATGGAAAGAACTTGATTATTTCTTGTCATCTTGAAATGTTGTCTTAAATTGGAAATGATGAAGGTTGTTGCTTGAATCATTCTTTCTTGATTGGATTAGCTAAAGGAAATGGTGTCTTCAATGAAATAGTTCTTTTACTTGAAAAGTGAACTTGTTGGTAATCTGTTTGATTTACATTTCTTCACTTCTTGGCATTAATTTATAACCTTGGGAAAGTTAAGGGAAATGTCACTTACTTAAATTATTATTATGTAGTAAGGAATATTAATGTTGATCTCTTGGATATGCAAAAGGGAATAAATAGGGATATTTACCTTGCAAGTGACTTGAATGAAATGATTGTTGGTTGTTGTAACTTTTATTTTCTGAATTCATTTGATTAAGACAAATAAAGAGTAAGTTATACTTAGCAAGTCATATGTTAAGGAATCTAAATCATGAATGACTAGTGTCTAATTATATCTTTATGAAACAACACAATCATGATTATTTTATGAGGAACACTATGAACTCTAAAGGGATACATGATTGTAATAATGGTTTTCAGACCATAGGAATAATCACACATGAGTACTTAATCTTATTAAGTACATATAGGAATCCACTTTGGGAAAGGGGTCTAAGTGATTATACTGTAATGAAATATGTCCATCTAAATTGATGATGAGGTACATCGATGAAATGGAATTGTGTTAATGAAGGATAGAAATGATAATGGGGTTAGAAGTATAATGAACCTAACCTTAAGGCATTAAGAGCATAGTTCTTCTTTTTGTAATAATGATGCTATAAGTATGATACATATTTGATTTGTATGCATGAAACAATTATACTATGAGAACTTGAATTCAAGGGACTGTTCACTATGGGATGACAAAATGAACCCTTTGAATAACTATGAGTTGGATGTAAAATGTCCTTCTACCATAGATGAGTTACACTTAAGGGATTAAGTTTAACTAAGTAATTTGGTTTGAATAAGTTGAATGACTTAAAGGAAGTAAATGTAAGTCATGAGATTATTGTGGGTCGAATATATAAGACCCGATTAGGAGTCATTAAAATGAACTTAAATGCTCCTTAAGGTATAATTGGATGAATGAGGCTATTTCCCTACAACATACTTGTATGATGTTCTAAAGGTATAAAAGTAAACTAATGAAGGTTTCTTACTTAAAGAGAATAAGTAACGAGAAGGAATGAACCTGTAGATCCTTCTAGTTAACTTAAGTAGAAACATAATGTTTCTTGATGGAATGATTGATAGGACCTGAGTTAGTCCTTAGGAATGACCTAAAGGCTGAAAATAACTAGGGTGGGATTAACAAGCTGTGAATTAAAGGGATTAATGAACTTGTTAAGGAAGGAGGTTTAGATTATAGAACTTAATGGGTTGTTGTAACATAACCACTGTTGCACAAGTACCCATCCAATGATGGGGTTCATTGGGTGGTTACTATGGAGTAGTCATTATGGCATAATAATCCATTTAGCTCCACTAATCGAGACCATATTGGAATGGGATCTCAATTCATTGTTAAACACTAGGTAGTGATGAGTCCATGGTCTATGGTCGATGTCATGTCGGCTTGCGTTGACTATGGGTGATGAAGTGTACTCAAAATGACAAGGGGTCGATTCAAATACACTTGATGACCCTTAATCACCGTAAGTGGATCATCTACCCTAGCCCATGTGGGTTATCTCTTCCTAGCATCTAACATGAAAATGAGAAGGATTGACAAGAGTAAAAAAAGTCTAATCAAGATAATAGTTTCAAGTGTGGTGAAAGACATATTCCTTCAAGATGAGTATGTCATCTCGAAATATAGGCATGAAAACATGTCTGAAACTTTGGCCAAAGTATCACAAGTTGTTGGTTACGTTGTCTTAAATTCACTAGACTAAGGTGTGGGATATAGGATGGGTATTCATAACAAGTACCTAGATAAGCCCTTAGTTAGTTACACTTGATGAGCCCTTAAATGAAAAAGGGAACCACAAGTATATTGATTATACATTGAAATGAAATATGAGATATCGGTTCTATACTGAGTCATCATTGAAATGAAATATGAGGGATCGGTTTTACACTGAGTCATAACAATTGCATATGGTTACTATTGTAGGATTGATTAGTAGGTTTAATGTGGTTCTAAATGTTGAATTTAGAATAGTGAACATTAATATATATATATAAAAAAATTCCCTTGCTTTTGTAATCATGAAATAGGGATGTTACATAACCACCTAGGAGATGGGGTGGAGAATTGGCTTAGTGAGATGGAGAAATATTTTGTGATAAGAAATTTCTCGAGGAAACCAAAGTAGTATGGGGAGCTTATCAGCTCTCCCATGAAGCATCTTCATGGTGGGACAACCGTAAGGTTGAGCTAAATGTTGATGAAACAAACATCATGTGGGATTAGTTCAAGGGTCATTTTAGGAAGTGTTGGCTTCCCCAACTCTACTATGACTAGAAAATGATAGAGTTCCAAACTCTAACTCAAGGTAAACTGTCGGTGATGGAATATTGGGAGAAGTTCACCAAGCTTCTCAAATATGTGTCATAATATCAAACAAATGAGAAATTATGAATAAGGAAGTTCATCATGGGTTTTACCCTATCATAGGTGGTGAGGTTGATGTACATAGCCCCACCACCATGGAAGAGGTGGTAGAAAAATCCATTCGGTAGGAGCAGAAACTGAAAGCAATTTCTACACATAAGGAGGAGAAACGTAAGAAAAATGGAAATGCTTCTTCATATTTTCCACCCAAGAAGGGTACATGGAAGAAATTTGGAAAAAAAGTAATCCTTTGGCTGTAAATGAAAAGAAAATAATAGGTAAAGCTGCAACAAATAATAGGAACAATGGCCAGAAGGGAAATCATGGGCCAAAAAATAGTGCTTTCAAGGCTGAGAATAAATATGAGCCTAAGAAAGGACTAGTTGGAGGTTGTTTTAATTTTGGAGGAGACCACTATAATTCATTTTCCTTTAAAGAAAAAGGACAAAATCAACAACATAAGATACATGTTGTGGTGACTGAAAAACAAGCTGAAAAGTAGGCTACACCCATAGAAGTACCAAGTAAGTTGTATGGCTGCTTGTAACTATACTTTTTGATACTGGTGCTTCTGAATGTTTTATTTCTAATAAGTTGGTCACTAAATTAAAACATAAGGCTGGTTTTATGGAAAAACCATGGATTGTCTAGTATGGAAATAATGTTGTCCATACGGTTAGTAAGTGCCTTTTGGCATACCTTAGAATTTCAAGCTTCACAACTGAGGTAGACCTATATGTTGCACCTCTAGGGTCTTATGACATAATTATTGGTGTGAACTGGTTGGCTGATCATAAGGCACTTGTGGACTATTTTTGGAAATGCATAAGGTGTTTGGATGACCTACAAAAATCAGTAGACATTCAGGGAATAAAAAGAAGCATAAAAGTTAGAGAAATATCAGCTATGTAGCTGAAAAAGGCCAAAAATAAAGGTTGTATGCTTTATGTAATAAAATTTCAGATTCAGTTGAAGAAGAAGGTAACTTTTTGGAGAAATACCCACTATTACGAAATTTCAGCGATGTGTTTCTAGAAGAGTTGTCAAGCCTTCCACCGAAAAGAGAGTTTGACTTCACTATTGAAATCAAACCAAGAACAAAACCTATTTCTAAGGCACCTTATAGGATGACTACCACTGAATTGGTAGAGCTTAAGGCACAATTGCATGAATTATTGTCTAAAGGGTTAATAAGGTTGAGTGTCTCACCTTGGGGAGCACCGATGATCTTTGTCAAAAAGAAATATGGAACCTTAAGACTTTGCATTGACTACAAGATGTTGAACAAGGAAACTATAAAGAATAGATATCCTCTTCCAAGGATAGATGATATTTTTTATCAGATGCGTGGAGCATTGGTTTACTCTAAAATAGATCTATGTTCTGGATATCATCAATTAAGGATCAAGGAAGAAGATATTCATAAGACTACTTTTAGAATGAGATATGGACATTATGAGTTCATTGTTTTACCTTTGGGCTAACTAATGCCCCTACAACCTTCATGAATTTGATGAACAATATCTTTCAAGAATACTTGGACAAGTTTGTGCTTGTATTCTTGGATGACATTCTCATCTATTCACGGATCTTGGAGGAGCATAATGAGCACTTAAGAATTGTGCTTGAGGTTTTAAGAAAGAGAAAATTGTATGGAAAACTATCCAAGTGTTCTTTTTTGAAACTGAGGTACAATACTTGGGACATATAATAAATAAGGATGGAATCTGGTTGATCCCTCAAAGATATCAGCCATAATTGAATGGCCAACACCTAAGAACATACATGAAGTTAGAAGCTTCATGGGACTTGTTGGTTACTACAAAAATTTGTAAAGGACTTCTCAAGGGTTGTTGCCCCAATAAATTCATTGCAAAAGAAAGATAAAAAGTTTTATGGAGTGAAAAATGTGAGGTTGCATTTAAATCATTGAAAGAACAACTAACTTTAGCCC
Organism: Taxus wallichiana var. yunnanensis; assembly: GCA_018340775.1. NCBI lineage: Eukaryota > Viridiplantae > Streptophyta > Pinopsida > Cupressales > Taxaceae > Taxus > Taxus wallichiana. The sequence goes on along the minus strand of CM031242.1, from coordinate 995,337,928 downwards.
CTATTTTGACTTTCCTTGATCCAAACGGGAGTTTTACTATGGTAACAGATGCTTCTAGGGAAGGGATTAGGGGGTGTATTGCTGCAAAATGATCATGTGATAACATATGAAAGCAGGAAGCTTAAAGTGCATGAGAAAAATTATGCTCCTCATGATTTAGAGCTTGTTGCAATAGTACATGCACTACAAGTTTGGAGACATTACCTCTTAGGGAAGCCCTTTGAGTTGAAAACTGATCATCTTGGGCTGAAATATATCTTCACTCAGCCTAACTTAAATGCAAGGTAGCGAAGATGGTTGGAGTTCTTATCTCAATATGATTTTGACATCAGCTACATAAAAGGAAAGAAAATAGAGTAGTAGATGCACTAAGTCATAGGAAATATATTTCTACACTTGTGACCTTGAGAACTCAATTTAAGGATGAGGTTAGAGATACCTTAATGATTGATCCATACTTTTAGTAGGTAAAAACACTTGATGAATCCAAAGGACATGAGGTACAAAGGATTTTGGTTAGATAGTGAGGGAATTCTGAGGTATGAGGATAGAGTGTATGTACCACTGGGAAATGAGTTAAGGAAAAAGGTGATGGATGAATTTCACAATGCACCTTACTCTGGGCATCCTGAGTGACAAAAATGCTTGTTGATGTTAAACAACAATATTTTTGGAAGGGAATGAAGAGAGATATCTTGGATTACGTGTCTCACTGCTTAGAATGCCAACATGTGAAAGTTGAGCATATGCACCAATTGGTTTGTTATACCCTCATAGCATACCACAATTTAAATGGTAGGTTATAAGCATGGACTTTGTTCAAGGACTACCTATGTCAAGAAATAAGCATGATGTTATTTTGGTTGTGGTTGATAAACTAACTAAAGTAGCTCATTTCATTGCTAGAAATCTGAAAGATGACTCACATGTGCTTGCAAAAAGGTTTGTTCAAGAAATTTTCAGATTGCATGGTGTTCCCTCGAGTTGATAATCTTTGATAGGGACCCATGAATGACTTCATGATTTTGGAAAACTCTTAATGCAGCTTTGGGAACAAAGCTGAACTTTAGCTCTTGCTTATCATCAAGAAATGGATGGAAAAAATAGAAAAGGGTAAATCAAGGTCCTTGAGGATATGCTTAGGATGTAGCATGGACCAACAAGTACAAATGGGAAGAATATCTTCCTTTGGTTGAGTTTTCATATAATAACACTTACCATTCTTCTCTAAAAATGGCACCCTTCGAGGATTTTTATATGGATGGAAGGTGCATAGACTCCTGTTAGTTGGGATAACGTGGAGGATAGAGAAGTAATTGGACCTAGAAATGCTTTCTGAAATGGAACAGCGAGGTTAAGTTAATCCAGAAAGATTAAAAGAGGTTGTTGATAGACAAAAACCTATATAGACCTGAAAAGGGTCAAAAGGAAATTTGAACTTGGTGATAAAGATTTTTCTAAGGGTCAAGCCTAAAAAAGAGCTCGATTACCTTTTGGAAAGTCAGCCAAGTTGTCACCTCGTTATGTAGGCCCCTTTGAGATTGTGGAAATAATCAATCCTGTGGCCTACTGACTTGCATTGCCTCCCTCATTGGCACAAATGCATGATGTTTTTCATATTTCTTTACTTAAGAAATATGTTTTAGATTTATCACATGTTTTAAACTAGAATGCATTATAGGTCCAAGACCCAGGGGTAATCGTGGTGGAACCAATTAGAGTGCTGGAAACCCACAAGTTGCACTTGCGTAATCATGAAATTGGACAATGTAAGGTCAATGGGATTAGTTTAACGAAGAAAGTGCAACCTGGGAAAATTTGGAGGACATGAAAGCTACTTTTCCCCACTTGTTTTAGTAGAAAATTTCATTTCTCTTCCAAAAAATTGAATCATTTTGTCTTATAATTGATTATGGGTTTTTTGTTTTGAGAAAAATACCCTTATTGAGTATTATTATAGCCATCGATGTTGTTATACAATTGGAAAACTGAATTTTTGGATTAAATTTTGTTTACTGTCAAGAAATCTTAAGGTTACATAAATTTTATTAGACCTATTTTTCTTGATAAATTATTTTAATTAAAGGAAATCATCGGGATGATGATATTTTAGGGGAAGAATGTAATGCCCCTTCCATCCTTTCAAATGTACTTTCTCATTGGAATGTGGATTGCAATGTTGACATGTGATTTTTCTTGAGTTTTTCTCTATTGAACTGATTAAATCATGTTTCTAGATTGATGTTTATCTCAATTGAGATTTGTGTAACTAATAATTCATTAAATTGCAAAGTACTCTTGAATTGTGATGTTTTATTTAATTGGTTCATGAAATGAACATGATATTTGCAGTTGTGGAAAGTTTAATTTATGTTCTTGGGACCAATTGGTGAACTGGTAATTTGGAAAATTATTCTAAGTCAATGATGATCGATTATTATTATTATTGGGAATCGATTAAGAGAATACCTTGGATTAGTTTCATTGATCAAGGCATTCCCTTAATTCGATCTGCAACTTTGATTAACTCTAGAAATTTTAGTTGTTCACTATTTTTGGATTATCTATGTTGCACTAATTGATCCTAGTGACTTTTCTAGTTGCCTATGATTTAGTTCGTAATAAGGACTAGAAAGTGCCAAGAGATGGCTTGGTGGTACTACCCATTTGGAAACATCACTTTACCGTTGGTAAGATTTGGTTGTGATAGTTATTAAGCTTATACTGCTATTATTATTATTATTCTAATATTGTTAAAGGTTCTAATGACCTAACCTAAGACCTAAGGTATGTATATTATTTTGGTTACTTGGGAACCTAACCTAAATTGATCTATGCCTAATTTGATGTCACTAAGCTAACCTAAGCCCTAACCTATAATGGTGAAGGGGGACTTAGATTATAAAGTTTAACTCGAATAATAATTCGAGTGGCATTAAGGATGGATGCATGTTTAATTGGGGTCGGTGGTTGGCACCACCCTTGCATGTACTAGAGTTTGAATTCAATGCCATTAATGGCAAGCCACCGACACTCCTTAGCGGCAAGCCAAAATTGAAATGGAAAGTTACTAAAAAGTGGTGCTAAATGTGATCATTGGGTTGGATAGGAAGTTAGTAGTGAGCCAAAATGGAGATAGAGGAAGTTGGTGGGAGAGGTAAAAGATGTTATCCATCTGGTAGGAATTGATGATTTGGAAAAATGTGCCAAAACTACCTAGGAAAATACATGGGTTTGAATGAAGGTAATATTGTTGTTTTGGGTTTCCATTTGGTCATTTTGATTTTCTCTCTCTCGCTCTACAAATGAAGGTTTTGAGATTTTGATTTGGTTATCGTATTTTTTGTTGATATTGGAATCTCTACTCCTCTTGTTCGTGGAGAGATTGTTTGAGAGAATTCTAAGTGGAAAAGATCGAGAAATTTTTTGGAAAACTACTTTGACTTTGGAAGCTATCATGGAATTGGAGAAGGATCCTGGAGGTTGGAATAAGACTTTGGGAAGCTCTACTAGGCATGATAGGCTTTAATCCCTTGAAAAACTTTTTTTATCTAATTGATTCTTTAAAAGAACTCTACTTATTATAGAAATCATTTTGGGGTTATGGTTTTACTATTACATGGTAAAATGGAACTTGTTTCTTGGTAAGTAGTTGTTGGAACTAGTTTTTGATCATGCCATTGTATTTTTGCCTTATCATGGTGACAATGTTGGTTTTCTTCACATGTCTATTTTGGAATGTTTTAAATAATTCCTTGACTATAATGGAAAGTTAAAATGTTGTTTTCAAGTTGCATGTGTAGACACTTAGTGAATTAGAGTCGTAATGTTGCTATCGACCTCGTATTATAATTTCTATGGCTATGGTATGGCATTTGCTTATATTTTTGGGAAATGATGACCTTGTGTTGTGGGTCGAACTTGAATTTGATTTGTTAGTCAAATAAGACTATATCGTTTTGTGTTAAGGTTGTTTGGCTTGGTTGAGTTTTATTTTGGTTTGAATAAGACTATATTGTTTTTATGACAAATTTGTTTGGCTGGGTTTTGTTTTATTTTGGTTCAAATGATTGAAACCTTCAATCTTGTAACTGTGGTTTTAGGGTCAATGATTTTAACACCCTTGTTTGGGAGGAATGGCTATTCAAACTTAGTCGGTTATGAATTTTGGTTATCTCATTTTCGATGTTTGTTTTGAGGAAGGTTGTTGAGTTTGACAACCATGGTTGAGTTGGAGTGAAAATAGGATTTTAGGGTAATATTTTTCACTTGCCATGACTTAACATGTTCACCCTAGGTGTTGAGTAAATCTTGGGATTGTTATTCAACTTAACCAGTAGGCTCAAATTCCTTGCATCATGAATGGGATATTTTTTCCCAGGTCGTAAGAATGGTTGGGTATATTTCGTGTGAATGAGTAGGAGGTGTTCTAGTTTGGTTTGGCTGTAGAAGTGATTTTTTGAACTAGGGTAGTTAATGAATACTTGAGATTATTGTGATTCCTTTTACAAACTATTTGGGTCTTGGGTAGATTTCAGTTTGATATCAATATCTTTGAACTATTATATCTTTGAATATGTTTAAGTTTGTTCACTACTCTCTTCTTACCTTAAACAATGAAGGTTGGGATCTCGCATGTACAAGTTAGATGATTTATTAGACTTGCCTTTGAGTGTTGATAAAGATAAATCCTCTCGATACTTGATCATATGAATATGATCATAAATATTGATAATCGATTTTTTAGAATGTTGGTCTACTGTGAGCCTTCTCTACCTTGGTTAAATCACTTTTTAAAAATCTAAACAATGTAATTGAGTTGGTATTATTCTATATCTGTCTTGTATGGAATACTTACATTTTATTTGCATTATCTCATTGATGATTTATATATATGTTATATATATTCAATGTATCTCATGCACTTGATTTGGTTGAAACTAAGTTATTCTAGTTTAGTTACTTGTTGATAGGCTAAGATGAAATTTGAACCTTGAGAGCTCGTTGATGTTATTTCTATAATCAATTGTATAGATCCTATCCAACCTTTATAAAATTGGAATGTTTAGATGAATTCAATTTTGAATGTAACTGATTGGACTCGAGAGAAATGTTTTAATCATGTAGTATGGGCTGCATGATTAAGGAATTTCTACTCATTTTTGCTATCTACTGTCATGTATACTTGGCTTTGCAACATTAGTGTGATATTGCGTAAGTTGAGAATGTATAATTCCATGTTTATGGATTACTTGTTGACTAAACTTGGAGTATTACTGAACTGATTTGTGAATAAGTCTCCTAGTTTATAGAAATTAGACTTGTTTTGGATTTGTATATGCTAACACTGCAGGGTTGTGATCCACTTGAGTATGATGTTGTTGAATTATTCAATTAGGAAAATATTTTTTTGAACCCTTGATTGATTTCTTTAATAAGTAGTGTTCCTTCTCGAAGTTGTTAGATAAAACATATGGTTCAAATGATTTAGTTTCTATCATGCTCGGTTCAAATGAATTTACAAATGCTAACACATTTTCAAATAAGTTTCATGAAAATAAAAAGGGAAATATGAAGACTTATGGAAGGCTGCATTTATTCTATTTCTTGAGGAAATGTAGTTTGATGAAATGATTATGTTTCATTTGCTGAACTATTATTAGGAATAAGTGCCTAGGGCCTAAGGTCAATTTTATAAATCGTGGAAAGAACTTGATTATTCTTGTCATCTTGAAATTACGTCTTAAATTGGAAATAATGAAGGTTGTTTCTTGAATCCTTCTTTATTGATTGGATTAGCTAAAGTCAATGGTGTCTTCAATGAAATAGTTGTTTTACTTGAAAAGTGAGCTTGTTGGTAATCTATTGATTGACATTCTTCACTTCTTGGCATTAATTTATAACCTTGGGAAAGTGAAGGGAAATGCCACTTACTCACATTGTTATTATGTAGCATGGAACATTAATTTTGATATCTGGATATGTAAAAGGGAATAAATATGGATCTTAACCATGTAAGTGACTTGAATTGAATGATGTTATTGCTGTTGTAAATTTTATTTTTTGAATTCATTTGATTAAGAAAAATAAAGTGTAACTTATACTTAACAAATCATATGTTAAGGAATCTAAATTATGAATGGCTAGTGTCTAATTATAGCTTTATGAAACAACATAATCATGATTATTTTGTGAGGAACACTATGAACTAAAAAGGGATAAATGATTGTGATAATGGTTTTTCAAACCATAGGAATAATCACACGAGTACTTAATATTATTAAGTACATATAGGAATCCAATTTGGGAAAGGGGTTAAGTGATTATACCGTAATGAAATATGTCCATCTAAATTGATGATGAGGTACTTGATGAAATGGAATTGCGTTAATGAAGGATAGAAATGATAATGGGGTTAGAAGTATAATGAACCTAACCTTAAGGCTTTAAGAGCATAATTCTTCTTGTTGTAATAATGATGCTATAAGTATGATACATATTTGACTTGTTCGCATGAGACAATTAAACTATTAGAAATTAAATTCATTTCTTACTTGAAGAGAATAAGTACTAAGCAGAATGAATGCCTAGATCCTTCTAGTTAACTTAAGTAGAAATATAATGTTTCTTAATGGAGCATTGATAGAACTGAGTTACTCCTTAGGAATGAAACCCAAGGACTGAAAATAACTAGGTGGGATTAAGAAGTCTCGAATTAATGGGATTACCAAACTTTTTAAGGAAGGTGGTTTAGATTTCTAGAAGTAAATGGGTTGTTGCAGAACATAACCACTATCGCATAATACCCATCCAATGATGAGGTTCATTGGGTGGTTATTATGGAGAAGTCGTTATGAAGTTGTAATCCATTTAGCTTCACAAATCGAGAACGTATCGGAATGGGATCTCAATTCGTTGTTAAACACTAGGTAGTGATGAGTTAAACACTAGGGTGATGAAGTGATGAGTCCATGATGACCCTTTACCATCGAGTGATCATCTTAGGGTTGATTATGGGTGACGGAAATGAAGGTGTAAAATTCTAATCAAGATAATAGTTCAAGTGAGGTGAAATACATATTCCTTCAAGATGATTCTCATCTCATAATATAGACATGGCAAACATGTTTGATACTTTGGCCAAATGACCCTTTACGTTGTCTTAAATTCCGTAGACTAAGGTGCAGGATAAGATGGATCATCTAGATAAGCCCCTGAGTTGATAGCCCATGAATGGGATTATCTCTTGAAATAGCATCTAACATCATTGAAACGAAATAAGGATTGAGTCATAATAGTCAAAAAAGCTCTAATCAAGATAATAGTTCTAAATGTGAGGTGAAATACATATTCCTTCAAGATGATTATGTTGTCTCATAATATAGGCATGGAAAACATGTTTGATACTTTGGCCAAAGTATCACAAGAAGAATCGTTGGTTAATTCTCATTAATGTGATGAAGATTTTTTTCCATTTTCCTCCAACCAAGAACTGATTTTCATGTTGTCTTAAATTCACTTTAGACTAAGGTGTAGGATATAGGATGGATACTTGTAGAAATGAATAAAATTACCTAGATAAGCCTCATTACTTATTACTTGTAAAATTGAATGCTTGTGGGAGAACCTCCATTACCTGTAAATGAATAAGGGAATTACTTATTAAAGTATGGGATTTTGAACCCCATTATTATTACATTGAAAAAAATAATTTTTGAGAGATCGGTTTCTTCTTTACTTAGTTACTTTTAGAAGAGTAACTCATTTTTCCACATTATTGAAATGATTTAATATGAGTAAAGGATTATTTTTACAAAGAAGTCTATATAAATGGGGGAAGCTTTACTTTTATTGCTTTGACAAGTAAAGCAACAATAAAAACCCACCAACCAATATAGTGTAAATCAAGTTTTGGAGGGGGCTACAACTTTGAAGTAAAGTAATTTAATTGATTTATTAGATAAGTACTTAGCTTTTTAGAGACTTCAAGACATTATGGGGAATTGGGTATTTTACTATGTGGTTTCAGTAATTCAAGAAATCACGAGTAAATCAGAGTTTAAAAATCCCAAGATTTCTAAGTGAAATATTTGGGAACACCATAATATTTCTATAGTCATATTTTTTCCTATACAATTGTTTTTCTAACATCCAAACGAAAATTTTAAAATTTTGAAATCCACACAACAAATGAAAAAAATTCACCATAATGATCATGCAAATCGATGAGAGGTCACTAATTGAACTCCAACCTCTAATGCCTCCTTCCTCTTATTTTGACTTACAAAATTAGATTTTATGCTCATTAATTTATCTCAGACATCGAATTCCACTAAAACGCCGTAAGGAAAATTATTTTTATTTTTACAAGGAACTTTATGACCTAATTTTTGAAAACACTATTATTACAAGGAAAATAAAATGACACAACAAAAAAATAAACTTAATGAATGACTTGACAATATGATATTTTTATAACTAAGATGAACAACGAAAAAATAAAATACAAAAACTTTGATTTTGACTATTAATGTTTATACAAACATGATAAAAATAATTGAAATAATAATTTATTCACTTTTATGAAAAATAACTTTGATTAAAACCATATAAATGACTATATACCATTAAATTTTCAATAACTAAAGGCACTTGAGTGACGATAGTTATAAAGTCACTTTATTCAAACTTTTGACAATAACATTTGAAACTCAAATAACTAGAGGTGAAAATTGACTAGACTACAAATAGATAATAATAAAGAGACTAAAGATTCAATGACCAAATATTAATTAAATAAAAACTAAACTAGAACTATAATGACTCACTATAATTTTCACTTATATAACTGATGCGCCAAAATTAGCAGGAACTTGACAAGGTCATAACTTGAGCTCCGGTGTCCGTTTGAGTCTGTTTTTGTTTTGAAACCACATGTTTCAATGAGATGAACGCAGTGGCAACCTGCCCTACCAATTGGGGAAAGTTTTGGCACATTTTCGGCCCTAAATCTACCATCTTGAGGCCAAAAATTAGGATTTAAGTTGTAGTTTGGTTTTTTCCTATTTTTGGGCATTAGTTAATTTTAGTCTATTAGTTGCATTATGAGTTAGAAAGTTGGAAATTCCTCTAATTTAGGAATGTAGAAGATGCGTGGCAATTTTTGTGCTGTACAGATAAGCATGTGAACTTACTAAGAATAGCAGGTTCTAGTAAACTGCTAAAAATAGTAATTTCTCGCCACCTAGAGTAGATTTAGTCAAGTTAGTTAGAGTTCACTTGGAAAATCGAGTTGGGATTTGTTTTATTATTTAGGAAACATTGTAATTTATTATTCCATAACAAAGAAGGAGATCTATTTTCTTTTGGAGTTCATATTATTTGTAGTTTATCAAGTTTGTTCATAATTTGGCTACATTATCCTCGGTATAGATCCGGTTGAAGTCTTTAAAAATAATGACAGGAAGAGGAAGAGGAAGAGGAGGTGGTATTTCCCATATGAATAGAAACATGTAAGATCTACAGAGGCAAATTTCTGCACTTGCCGCAATGATAACCGTGAGAGGAAATCAATGTGGAGATGACATAGATGAAGAAGAAGTTTGTGAATGTAAGCACCACCATTAGTTATTGAAGAAAGGATGCTTTGAGCATTAGAAGGAAAGAATGATGGGATAAGAGTTGATGTTTCAAAGTATGGTGGTAGTCTAAAACTAGAGGAGCTGATAGATTGATTGACCAACATGGGGAATTTTTTGAGTGGAAGACTATGTCAGAAGAAAAGAAGGTAAAATTTACATGCACGAAATTGAAATGTCATGCTATGTTATGGTGGGATCACCTACAAAAAGAGTGGCAAGAAAGGGGAAAGAAAGAATTAGGACATGGAGTAAGATGGAGAAGAAGCTGAAAGATAAATTTCTCCTGTGGATTATGCACAAACCCTTTACAGGAGGTTTCAGAATCTTAGACAAAACTTACAAACAGTGCAAGAATACACAGATGAGTTCTATAAGTTGTCCATTTGTGTAGAGCATGAAGAAACTGAGGAATAAATGGCTGCAAGGTATGTAAATGGATTAAAATTTTCTATTCAAGATGAGATAAGTATGCATAGGATTAAGAGCATGGAGGATTCCTATCAATTAGACTTAAAGGCCGAGGAAAAACAAAATTGTCAAAGTTTTAGGAGATCACCTGGAATGAATATGGGGGCCTCATATTCCTTTTGAGGATGATCTAGTTTCAGCCAGGGTAGGGAGAATCATCTCGTGGATTGAAAAAGCAAGAGGATACGAGACAAGATTTACAAAATCAACAAAGAGGCATATTATTTTCTAGGGGCAGAGGATATGTTGGCGATAGAGGATGGGAGGCTCCACGAAGACCATTTGTTTGTTACAGATGTGGTGAAGAAGGGCATCGGGATTTTGAATGCCCGCATACTTATACACATGACAAGAGGCAAGGAGATGCTCCAAGAGTAAATCTTGTTGAAGTTGAACAAGTAGAAGAGGAATAGGACCTGGAAATTCCACCAGATGTTGGAGAAAATATGATGATCAAGAGGATGATGATTGCTCCAAGAAAGGAGATCAAGGGGGATGCATGGCTGCGTACAAATATTTTTAGAACAATATGCACTTCAAGAGGAAAGGTATGTAATGTTATTATTGATGGTGGTAGTTGTGAGAACATGGTTTCAAATGAGATGGTCGATAAATTGGGTTTGCATTGTGAGAAGAATCCTAACCCTTATCGTATTGCATGGTTTAAGAAGGGTAATGAAGTTACTATTGATAAGAGATGTTTAATAATATTTTCTATTGGGAACAATTATAAGGATGAGATTTGGTGTGATGTTATTCCTATGGATGCATGTCATATGCTGCTAGGAAGACCATGGAAATTTGATAGAAAATTTATTCATGATAGGGGAAAGAATACTTATACTTTCTGGAAGGATGGCACAAAATAGTTTTCTACCTCTTAAGGAAGAGGGGAAGGCTGAAAATATGCTTTCTACAAAGGAATTTGTGAAGGAGGCAAAGGCAACTAGTTTTTGTTATGCACTAGTTGTAAATAAGGATGAACCTGCAAGTGCACAAATACCAGTAGAAACAGTAGAATTAATAGAAGAATTTTCAGATGTTATTCCTGATGAGCTACCGATGATTACCACCCAAAAGAGATATTCAACACCATATTGATTTGATTCCAGGGTCTTCACTCCCAAATCAAGCGGCTTATAGGATGAGTTCGACATTGCATGCAGAGTTGAATAGGCAAGTGGCAAAGCTCATGAGAAAGGGTGTCGTAAGGGAGAGCATGAGTTCGTGTGCAACCCCAACTTTATTAACACCAAAGAAGGATGGAACATGGAGAATGTGCATGGATAACAGAGCAATCAATAAAATTACAATCAAGTATAGGTTCCCAATACATCACCTTGATGATATGATGGATGTTCTTCTTTGGATCTAGGTATTTCACCAAGATTGATCTTGAAGTGGTTACCATCAGATTTAGATCAGAGAAGGAGATGAGTGGAAAACAACATTCAAGACAGGAAATGGATTATATGAGTGGTGGTGATGCATTAATGAACATCGTACTTTTATGTTTGATGAACACCATGTTACGGGAGTATAATGGTAAGTTTGTTGTGGTTTATTTTGATGATATCTTGATCTTTAGTAAAACTAAAGAAGAACATTTGAGGCATCTAAGGGTGATATTTGAAGTGTTAAGGAAAGAGAAACTCTATGAAAATATGAATAAGTGCACATTTATGCAAGAGAGTTTGGTATTCTTGGGCTTTATTATTTCAGCAGATGGGGTACAGATGGACTCAGAAAAGATAAAGGCAATTATTGAATGGCCTACTCCACAGAGTATAACAGAGGTAAGAAGCTTTCATGGTCTAGCAACATTTTACAAAAAAATTATAAAAAATTCAGCAGTATTGTAGCAACTATAACAGATTGCACAAAAGGAAGGGAGTTTTTGTGGACAAAGGCAAATGAGGATAGTTTTAGTTCTTGAAGAAGAAGGTGATAGAGGCACCCATTTTGGCACTACCATATTTTGATAAAGTGTTTGAGGTTGATTATGATGCCTCACATGTGGGTATTGGTGTTGTTCTAAGTCAAGGTGGAAATCCAGTAGCTTTCTTTAGTGAGAAATGAATGAGTTAAGAAAGAAATACTCTACTTATGATGTGGAATTTTATGCAATTGTATAAGCATTAAGGCATTGGAGGCATTACTTAGTGCCTAAGGAGTTTGTGTTATTTACATACCACATAGCCCTGAAGTATGTGAATACACAAAAGAAGTTGAATAGTAGGCATGTACAAAGTGGGTATCATTTTTGCAGGGTTATACTTTTTCTCTAAAACACAAATATGGAAAATAGAATCAAGTTGTGCAGATGCATTGAGTAGGTGTGTGACTTTGTTTACCACTATGGAAAATGAGGTGGTGGGTTTTGAAGCAATAAAGGGTTTGTATTCTTCTAATTCTGATTTTAAGGATATTGTTGAAAGGTTAATTCGTCCATTTGTCAGACAATGCAAGAGATGTCCAGGATGAGTAAATTTTACAGGATGGCTATCTATTCAAGGGATGCCAACTATGTATTCCAGTTGGGTCTATGAGAGAGAATATAGTGAAAGAGTTGCATAGTGGAGGATTAGTCTGGGCATTTTGGTAAAGATAAGACAATAGCCTTGGTAGTAGAGAAATACTATTGGCCAAAGATGAAAAGAGATGTGGTAAGATATGTGGAGAGGTGTTGAATTTGTCCAAGTCTCGAAAGGCCATGCACAAAATATAAGGTTGTATATGTCATTGCCTATTCCTAAAGGGTCGTGGACAAGATCGAGTATGGATTTTGTTTTGGGATTACCAAAAACACAACGAGGTAATGACTCAATTTTTGTGGTTGTTGATAGGTTTTCTAAGATGGTTCATTTTATTTCCTGTAAGAAAACAAGTGATGCGACAGTGTAGCAGATTTTTTTTAAGAGAAGTTGTTCGTTTGCATGGTGTTCCAAAAACCATTACTTCAGATAGGGACACAAGGTTCTTAAGTCACTTTTGGTGGACTTTATGGAAGAAGTTGGGAACTCAACTACAGTTCAATAGTGCCTATCATCCTTAGAATGATGGGAAAACAAGGTGGTAAATCAGGAGTTTGGGAAACCTGTTAAGGTGCATCGTTGGGGAAAAGCCAAAACAATGGGACTTAGCATTACCACAAGATGAGTTTGCATATAATAGTTCCATAAATAGATCCACATGAAAGTCTCCATTTTCAATTGTGTATGGGAGTAATCCAAATGGGGTGTTAGATTTGGTACAACTACCAGTTGATGGTAGAGTCAGTGATGATGTAGAAGCATTTTGCCAAACATATACAACAATTGTAGGAAGAAGCTATATAATAGTAATGATAAGTATAAGGAAATAGCAGATGTGCATAGATAGAGAAAGGTATTTATAGTTGGTGAGTTAGTTATGGTATATCTATGGAAGGAAAGGTTTCTAAAAGGAACCTATAACAAGATGAAGTATAAGAAGATTGGTCCCTATAAAATCATGAAAAAAATAAACGATAATGCTTATGAGGTAGAATTGAAGGGGAATTTTGATATTTCTCCAGTGTTTAATGTTTCAAATTTGTATTATTTTCATGGGGATGGTGCATAAGGGGATGTTATTGATGAAGTAGTAGATTGGAGGCAGCAGGTTCGGTGAAGAAGAAAGAAGAAGTGGATTAGATTTTAGATAAGAAAATAATAGACACACGACATGGGAAATACAACAAATATTTGGTACATTGGAAAGGACTGGAACAAGAGGACAATACTTGGGTCACAAAGTGGGAGATTAAGAAGTTGGATGTAGATAAATGGAAGCATTTTGAAGAAGACAACTTGCAGGAGTTGCATTTTTTTTCAAGTAGGGGAGAATGATGCGCCAAAATTAGCAGGAACTTGACAAGGTCATAACTTGAGCTCGGTGTCCGTTTGAGTCCTTTTTTTTTTTAAACCACATGTTTTGATGAGACGAATGCAGCGGAAACCAACCCTACTAGTTGGGGCAAGTTTTGGCACATTTTTGGGCCCTAAATCCACCATCTTGAGGCCGAAAATTAGGATTTAAGTTGTAGTTTAGGTTTTTTCCTATTTTTGGGCATTAGTTAATTTTAGTCTATTAGTTGCATTATGAGTTAGAAAGTTGGAAATTCCTCTAATTTAGGAATGTAGAAGATGCGTGGAAATTTTTGTGCCCGTACGAATAAGCATGCGAACTTACTAAGAATAACAGGTTCTAGTAAACTGCTAAAAATAGTAATTTCCGCCACCTAGAGTAGATTTAGTCAAGTTAGTTAGAGTTTGCTTGGAAACTCGAGTTGGGAGTTGTTTTCCTATTTAGGAAACATTGTAATTCATTATTCGATAACAAAGAAGGAGATCTATTTTCTTTTGGAGTTCATATTATTTGCAGTATATCAAGTTTGTTCATAATTTGGCTACATTAATAACTTCCCATGAGACAAACACATATAAGAAAAATTTAATATGGATTATACTTGACTCGGTGATGGTGAGGAAAAGATAAAAGGTTCTAGCTTTGCACAAACATATGAGGAAATTGAAACCATGGAGGTCATGGTGTCAACTCTCTCATTACTAGATTTACTATTATATTTTTGTAGCCTTAAGGAAACCTTCATGTCAATATGTAGACATATCTAAGTGTAATTTATTTCCCAATAATTAAATATCTTATCTATGGCAGCCATCCAGAGCATTATCTCTATATTATTAGAGAATGAAGGTCTCGAGGAAAGATTTTGACATTAAGCTTCCTCCTCATTTCAATCATGTAGTTGACAACGGAGGTGAAAATTAAACAATTCAACTGACGACCAACAAATGTATGGTAGCATGATGATCCTAAATTAATGAAATAAATTTTCCTTCACTAATAATCATAACTTCCTCATCACAAAGTAAGAAACAAGATCTCCTTCTAGGAATTTGGAAAAAATGTTTCCTCAAGACCATGAAATGAAACTCTATTTATACTATTAAATGCATGGTTTGAATTGTTGACTGAAACAAAAAAGATTAATTAAATGTAGGAATTGATGCCTCTATCTCTATCATCATTGTAGATATTTTGACTATTGTGTATGGATTGAAATGTTGAAGATTTAATCCCTTCTCTCAGTATAGCCGGTTGTGACTTGAATTCTCATGGGATTCTCATCCATCTCGATACCAAATCATGAATTTGGTTTAGAATATACAACTCAAATATATAAAAATAATTCGTTATATTCATATTTATTCAATCAATTAAATATTATATAGGCATATGTATTCCTATAAACAAGGAGATTTACAAACAAATCAACATAATTGTGTGAGTGGTTTCAACCACCACTATTCATGCAATAACAATATAAACACACCTATTTAATTATTACAATAATATAATTTCACCCATATAAATAATGTTCACAATAATATTTATTTCTAATAGAATTTATATGGTAATATATATTGTTATGTTGATCTTATTTTATTAGTGATTTTGCACCGACAATTGATTTCGTAGATGTGATATGCAATCATACATATTTAGCAATTTGGGGATCATGTTTACAAGTGATAAATACTTTTTTTTGTGTGTGGAATCTAATTAATTGAACATAGTTAAGTTGATTAACCTCATATAAATGCTTTGTGTATGAATTGGTGTTATATTTTAGCCGATAAAGAATTATGGTTCCTATTATTTTTTACATCCTTAGACTAATTTCTTGAAGTTTATAAAGAACTGAGATAACACTAATTTTAGTTTTCACTAGTTTTGTGGGTAAGTTTTTGAGAAAAAGGTGTTTGCAATTTGTTATAAATTGAAATAAAGTCTAGTATTGTTTTATTCCCGACTCCTTTCCTTTTTGAGTTTTGTTATTATGGAGTCTCACATTATTTATAATCATTGTAAATACCCAATAGGTTGAACCTAAATTCAGGATTTTCAAATCCAAAAACTAATAATTTGAATGTGAATCTTAATAAACTAGATCCAAAATCAGAATTAATAGGTGGTTTGTTAAGACACTCTAGTCCCTCCAAAGGTTAACACTAGGCTATATGTATCCCAAATGAAGTTAGAATTTCTAGAGTTATATGTACCTTCAATCCATTTATCCACTTAGGGTTCTAAAATGAGTGGGGAGAGAGAACTAAACCCCTTTCTTCCTATTTGATAAGTTTTTTATTAATGTGTACAAAACACTAATCAATAGGAAGTTAGATCATTTTTTACTCATTTCCTTTTTAAAAGTGTATGACCAAAAATAGATGTCATTTGAAATAAATCACGTAGATCTCCATAATGGATCTAATTTGACTCAATTTTGTGTCATATAAAAAAATATGGCCATTTGATTCTAAATTTTTTGTTTTCTTAAATGTAAAGTTGTTAGGCCATAAAATTTAACCCGAGAATTACCTTT
Source organism: Taxus wallichiana var. yunnanensis (assembly GCA_018340775.1). Classification (NCBI taxonomy): domain Eukaryota; kingdom Viridiplantae; phylum Streptophyta; class Pinopsida; order Cupressales; family Taxaceae; genus Taxus; species Taxus wallichiana. The sequence continues at coordinate 995,321,389 of CM031242.1, read as the reverse complement.
GTATAAAACTTATCAAAACTTGGTTGGCCTTCTTAGTACCATTTTGAACCCCTTATGCAATTTAAGGAGAGCCCAAATGTCTTAAGACCTTGTTGGTGAGAAAATTCGTCGATGGGAAAAATTGGTCAACGCTTTAGGACTAGGTCCCTCTTTGAATGGGGTAGCTCCATTATTCCATGTAAACAAAAATTGTTGTCCTAGAAGTTGGGAATCCAAAGAACATGCCACGCATCTACGGAAAATGCTTGAAATTCAAAGGAGGAATGTTCTAGGTCTTGGGGAAATGGGAGTAGGAAATTAGGAGGATTAATATTATAAGAAGAAAACTCATATGCTTGCAAAGATTAATCATAGCATTCAACACACAAAATTAGAAATAATCACAACCTTGCTAATTATATCAAGACAAGATGGAACCATGAACACAAAGTTTCATTTATTCCCTCATCAAAAAAAGCATGAAACTTCTTTCTTCTTTATTGACATTTTCATAAAGTTTGTACAATGCAATGGAAATGGTAAAACATGTAGAGAGACTCGAGAAATATTTGATCACTTGTTTCTAGAGAGAGTATGGGAGCTAGTAAACAAGATTAACCATCCTTTGAAATGAGGAGGTTCTCTCAATTTATAGCTTTACATTGCAACTCTTCATCTACCCCCCACATGACTATTCATGTCCCTATTCAACCTATGAATCTTTGTATTTCTAGGAAAGACAAAATAAGTCCCCTTTTATAATTACAAAAGGGAATTTTACATTGCACAAATATTTTATAGTCACCTTAATGAATAAGAAAAAGTCATGATTGCTTACAATGAAGAATTAGAAAGGGGAAAGAGAAGAGGGGGAAGAATGAAGAGAGAAGAGAAGGAATGCTCCAAAGCATGGATGAGGATGCTTCCGCCTTCGATGAATATCTGCTCCAAAGAAGTTGAAGATGAAATATTCTCCATGATGGCCCTCTCGCAAACTTTGAACACTTTACACTAGAGAGTTTTTTCTTTCTAACTTTAACTTGATAAAATGAAATAAAATAAAAAAATGAAGGAAGATGATAGGGTTTTCGATACCTGATGATGTATGTTGATGTTGATGGTTGATTTCATATACAAATATCAAACCGACACATAATTCCTTCTAATGTGATAAGTCATCAAATAATACACAAACACTCGAAAAAAGATAGGATTAGATAGATATATGGAAAATTTCCTAGAAAAGGCAAATTTCCGTAATTTAATGGACTTCTTGTAAGGTTGTCAATCCGTGTTCAAGAAATTAATCTAATAATGATAAGATAAAATGATAAAATAGACGATATAACCAACAATGAAAAGGAAAAGGGACTGACGAGGTCCATGACTATATGATGGTATGATGGTGATACCTGATCCAAAGGGAGTCTATGGATCACAAAATGGCTCAAAGGAGCTTGATACAATGAAGAGGCAGAAAGGAGGCAAAGGAAGAGTGGTAACGAAGTGATAGGATCTGGATGTTTGAAAAATGAAAATTAGGGATCATATTAAGGATGATCGGGGATCATTGAAATTAAGTCAATCATCGATGATTATGGGATCGATTCGAGATTGCTGAAATGTAAGATAAGCCAATCATCAATGATAAAAAGGGAATCATTGGCAATTTATCTGAAAATGTAAAAATTTCTTTAAATGAGATAACGTTGATTTAGACTTGGAAATGATGAATAAATGGGATGGTAAAAAGCAAAATTGAAGGCACTTACCTTATACTATTTGATGAATAAAGTTGAGAGGATGATATCACCCGAGAAAGGGAGATTATGGATGCAAGAAGATTGTTGAGTTGGTGCTAGATGTTTGAGTGATCTCAAGGGGCTGAAGAAGAGATGATTAGTGTCTAAAATGTTGTTTTGATGAATATGATTTTGTAAGAGGGATATGATACAACAATATTACAATGTGAAGGCATTGAGAAAGCGTCCAACTAACAAGTCAAAATGGAGGAATATAACCTGAAAATAATGTTTGAAACTCATTTATATAGGGTCACCACCGACCTGGGTGAATCTTGGGTGATTGGTAGAATCTCCAAAGCAATCGGGTTTTTGGGGAAAAGGTTGAAACTACTTCCCAAATCAAGGTTTTTGTTTTTTTATAAAGGATATGTGTGTTGGAAAGAGGTTATGTGGGTTAGGGAGGTTGTGAAATGGTTGAGAAGTTGTTGATTTTGTTTTATTTTATTTGATTTTGGTTTCTAAGTGGTTTGAGTGGTTTAAGAAAGGGTAAAATAGGATTTTATAGCTGTAGAATGATATTTATGGGGATTAAATATGATGGGGAGAAATAAGACTTAGGATAAGGGTTTAATAGATAATATGACAATGGTTTTATTATGAAGGGGTGCTTAGTGAACACAGACATGAGGATTAGCGGTGCTAATTTTAGGTGTCTACATTTGCCCCTTTTTGTTGAGTGGTTTGGTGTAGGCAAGCCATGAGACAAAAATGAGATGTGATAGATAAGGATGTGAGATGCAAAATTATATGATGAGTTGTTCCCCCTCAAACTAGGGATTGATGACCTAAAAGGGAATCAATCATGAGTTTGAAAGAGATAAATGGAAAGATGCAAGGATGGGAAAATGAGATGATGATGCCCATGGTGAGGTATATATACATGATGGTGTCATGTCGTAGAACCAAGTACTGGGGGAACCAAAGGTTAATTTCCTATAGACATATGATTCACAGGAAAAAAATGTGGTCTAAAAAGAGACCGTGGGTCAAAGTGATAGGGGAACCAAAGGGCTTGTGTGGGTTCTATAGACATATGGCCTACTAAAGGATAAGGGGGTATAAAATGATGATTTGATGAGGTCAAAGGACTAGAATTGATGTTACCACAAAGGTGGGATTATGAGGCTAGGAATTCAAGTGATAGGGGAACTAAAGGGTTCATGTCCTTTAGACATATTGACTTTAAATGATAGAAAGATGATCGTTTGACGAGTTTAAGGGACCAAAATTGACATTTCCACAAATGTTAGCTTGTTGTTTTTACTTTGATGCAATGATTTTTTGATACAATGATGTAATGTTGAGATGTGATCAAGATTGTGTGGATATTGATAGATGTTGATATGATGATAGATATTGATAGATGTCAATGTGGCAAGGTTGATAGCTATTAAATTTATGTTTTTGATATGATGTGTTATTTGATATTGATTTTAAAGTGATTTTTTGTGTATGTCTTAACCATGGTCAAGAATGAAACATGGAGTGATTGATTTTGTACTAGATTTGATGCATATGTGATGGGAATAGATATGATGAAGGAACTTTAACTCTTTGGCTTTATAAAAATGTTAACACATGACTAACAATGGGTAGTCACATGTAGGATCTTGGATAAAGATGGATGTGAAATGTATACCTTCCTAGGACATGAGAAGGGTTAACACATGTAGGTTGTGTGGGAGATTAGGTTCTCCTTTCAATGGTTTCATAGAGAGATGCCCCAACTATACATTTTATTTTGACACAAATTGATTAATACAAGAAGTTTGCTTTTGATGGGAAAGATGATCGATGTGAGAATATTTCCTAGGATTCTTTTTATATTTTGAATTTTTGAAGGTTGATCGATGGGAATCATTTTTCCATAGGTAGCCATCCTTTGAGGAGTGGTCTACATTTTTATGTTTTTGATATTGATTTTTGATATACGTCCTTTGAGGGATTGGTCTATGATTTTAACAGGTAGTTGTTCTTTGAGGGATTAGTATAATTTTCTTTTTGATACTATGATTTTGATATTTGAATAGCTTTCCTTCAAGGGACTAGTCTCTAATTTTGATGATAACTTGTCCTTTGAGGGATCAGTCTACTTTTATTTTTTGATAATATGATTTTGATATTTGAATAGTTGTCCTTTGAGGGATCAATTTATTATTTTTGATAAGATGCATCCATAATATTTTTTACTTTATTTTAAGATGAGGCAAAACCCTAATGGACCATTTCAAGGAGGGGAAAAGATATGTATACAAATACACATGTATGCCCCAAGACATGTCTTTGGTTGGTATACAAGGTGGATGGATGTAATGATTTGTGAGGTTATTGCTAAGGAGGAACTTGTCCATATGAAAGATGTGATGAACAGAGCCATGGTGCTCATCTTTAAGGATTATAAAGATAGTGATGGAAAAAACCACATAATTTCAAATCATTATGATGATAAAATAGTTGGTTAGTGGTGGAATAAGATATTTGATGTGATTACTATCATGATGGTAAATATGTTAATAGTAGAAATTTTGTAAGTGTAAGGAATTTAGAGGTTCTTTTTAGGTGTACCATCAAGGGAGGCTAGATGATAAGATTTCCCGACCCATACTATATGGATCGATCTATTAGGGAAAAAATTTCCATGTTTACTCCTTTCCAGAGTAGTGACATTTTGATTTGATTGAGAGGATAGGGTTGGTGAAGATTCACTAGGGGGAGGTGTGTAAGGTAATAATTTCAAAATATCAGTAGAAAGGATACCCCAACGTGATTGTCATGGCTAGAGATAACATGTCGTTGAAAGGAACGATATATTTTAGGTTAGGATGATGAAAGTTTTGATGTTGATTGATTGAGTATATGGTAAATAAAGGAGGATGTGAAACCTTTGACAAAGGATCTGTTGAAATTTTGGATGGGATATGAGAGGACAATTGATGAGGAGGGGTAGATGAAAAATTTTGGTTTTACCTTTTCTTCATGTATGTTGATTTCTTATTTGTGTAGGTGGGTGAACCGTACTGATTTGAGATGAAGGACCTTTAATGGAAGGTGATGAGAAGATGTATGAGAAAGGTTTGTCAAGATTTGATTGAGGATGACCCCCTTTGTCTTGCAAATGTGGTGAGGACATTGTTAGTGACTTGGGTGTAGATGTTGATGAGATTGAAAGACCTTTAATGGAAGGTGTGGACATTGATGAGATTGAGAGACCTTCAATGGAAGGTGTTGAAGACATGTTTGATAAAGGTTTGATAATACAAGATTGAGGATGTCCCCCTTGTCCTGTAGAGACATTGTGAGGACACTAACAAGGGTGGAGGTGTAGATGATATCGATGATGGCTTAGGATGGTCTTCTTCTGGGAGAAGATCATTGATGAGGAAGATTCATTGGATTATGGATTTAAGTGCTTTACAACTCTTTGTGTTATGACTTGGGATTTGATGGTAGGTGTAATTTTTATCTTGATCATACCACATAGGTTTCTAGATATGTGGATTGGGTGTTTTGATTGGTGGTAATGTGATAAAGAGAAGCTGTATAAGCCTTTCGAGGATATCGATGTAAGTCCCTTTTGGGGATTTAGATTAATGGATTTTGATTTTGATTTATGAGAACGCTTGGTAGGACACATCTTATTTTTGGATGTGGGTGGATGTGTGGATGTCATATGGTGTTGGAGCATCATAGGGATGTTGTGAGGTTGATAAGAAAGAGGATGTGACCCACATATGGATATGATGTGGGATTGATAAAATTGGATGATGGATGAGGTCCCAAAATAGATGAGGAGGGATGGATTATGGATGAGATAGGGTTTGAATGTGTGACATGATATTGAGATAAAGGATGGGGTCCTAAAATGGATGATGAAGGTGGAATTATAGATGTGATATATTTAGATTGTGATAAAGGATGGGGTCCCAAATGGATGGTAAGGTTGAGACCTTGGATTATGTGTTTTGATTTTGTAATGTTTTCTTTAGATAGAGGAGAGGGTTTCATGACATATGATGAGGATGAGGTTGTAGATGTGATGGGATTTGATTGTATGGTGTTTGATTCAGAGGAGAGGTTCTAGACTATATGGTAAGTGAAGAACCAAAGATAGGATTGGTTCTAATTCAAGATGAGGGAGATATAGTCTCTAGACACGATTGAGGTGGGTTACACCCATATGAGCTACCCAAGTCTTTGATTGGTTTAAAAGATAGTGGTTGGATGTTGATATATTTTGATTATAGGTGCCTCCTTTGTAACGGTATCCAAGGTGGATTCTAAGGGTTGTGAGGAGGTAGTAGATGATTGGATAATATGTGGAGATGATATTGATGTGTGAGGGCTATCGAAAAGAGAGATCCATGGATTTGAGTCTTTCGGAGGAAGTGATTGGTGATGAAGGGGTCTCTTCATGGGGAAGATCCTGTGTGATATTATTGATGATGTGACTCAAAGGATGTGCAATATCTATAAGAACTAAATCTATCGAGGGCGTTTGATAATAAAAAGATAAAAGAGAGACATGTGTGGTAGTATCATTTAATTCATAGGAAGTTTTAGGGGAATCAAATGAGAGATGTGTAGATTGAGGATCGAGATGGTCTTCTTCAAGGGCTTGGATTTCTAATTTCTATCCATGGTGAAGGCTTTGTCAAAAGTATAGAATGTGTGGATCTAGAGGGTAGATGAGATGTGATGGACACATGATTGAGAAAATATATCGAATCAGTTCGATTGAGGCAATGAGAGAAGTTCAATTGATTGATAATGCTTTTCCATCTAGTGAGGAAGTGATAATAGATTGATTTTCATTTTTATGGTAGAAAGGTCAAAAATGGTGATTTTATGAGTAATGTTGATAGAAAGTGCTTGAGAAATTCCAAACAAGATAGTAAGCATGAAAGAGAATAAAGAGTGTTGAGGGAGGGAGTTGTACCAATCCAAGGTAGGTCCTTCTAGTGACATAGGAAAGGTTATAAGCATGAGATCTTGATCATGGATGATGAGATAACATGAGTGTCTAAAGGATAATATATGTGCTCTTTGAGGATCCTCCTGGCCATGGAACATGGTGAACTAAGGAAATTCCCAATATAGAGGATATGATTTATATGGTACTGATGGATGTATGGGTTCATTACAAACCTGATCATAAGTGAGGAGCATGTTTGGGTCCCATGGTAGCGAATTCCAAATTGTCTAATCTATTTAATAGATCTTGCATGGGATCATTTTGTAGGATTAGGCATGAGGGAATTACATGGGAGTGTGGATGATGATGAATTAATTTGATTTGATTGATGATACTGGAGAGTAGGGTGGCCCTATTATAGATGGGTTTGATGTGGAGGTTGATAATGCGTAACTTGAGAAGGTATCGATTGCAAAGTAGGTTGTGATAAAGGGATATGAGGGAGATGTGTAGAGATGTTGGATATATGTTGTTGGATGAGAGGGGTTGATTGGGCCTAAGTAGGGATGTGTGTATGGATTTGGGATGTCTGAGGTATTAAGAGTGGTATTAAAGTCAAGATAGGTTGATGAGAAAGATGGGGGATGTTAATATTGTGATAAAAGAGGAGATGCGGTAAGGATTGATTGATACATATACTTGACATGGGATGAGGGGTGATAGTTGGAAGTAGTATGGAATTGAATAATTTTCGTAGGGTTTTGGATGGAATTATTGTAGGGTTGTAGGATTGGTTGAAAGGTAGAGGGTTCATAGGGAACAAAAGGTGATCTAGATGGCTCTAGGAATATGCCAGAGCTAAGTGAAGTTGAGTGGGATGTGATAGGTTGATGAGATTGATAAGGATTAGATCCTGTGTAGGGGATGTTTTGAGATTGATTGGGTGAAAAGTTGTAGATGAAGCAATCGAAGATGATTGTAAAAATGAAGCATAAGGGGTAAAAGAATATGCTAATGTGGAGGGTTGATCCATATTAAATGATAGTTAATTGACGATGATATAACAAAGCCTTAAGAGAGCTACAAATGTAATAGACAAGTCAAGAAGAAGAATTTTAATTATCTTGATTAGAATTTGTGGAGGAAGAGTCTCAGTGGGAACCTGGTGATAGGGTCATTCTAAGGATGGTTTTAGGTTATGTTGAAGGTTGGAGTCCTCAATATACTTGAAGGTACATGAGGCATGAATTTGTGTAGGTGTTAGTACGAGGCCTAATAGATTATGTTTGACTAGAACATTGAGTCATTTTTCCTATTGGGTGATGAAATCCCAATAGTTTCACCTAGGTAGGAATGTTTCAATGTAAGTTTATGTTTAATGTGATTTGGATGTGTTTGGGGGAGATTAAGTGAATACAATCTATTAACCTCATAATTAAACTATGTGATCAAGCAGGATGAAAATTTATTTTTAAGCCCGAAAGAAAAATTGATTTTGATGAGAGAAGCAAACAAGTATGTAATTCTTTGAAAGAAAAAGAAGGAAAGAAACACACCTATAATATGATTCCTTTAAATTTATAATTTTTTTAATTTTTTCAACACAACTAAAACACAAGAAGTAAGCTTCTAAGGCAAAAACTTGCAAGGGTTAGATGAAAATAGAAGAAAAAAGAAAAAATGGATGTTAGAGGCTAATTGATTGGGTAATTAGAAGTATCACAAAGATTTTTTGGTGATTGACAGGAATCATTGGCAATTCACACCGATCACTAGTAATTTAACTAGATCGTTGGCGATTACAAAGAACAATGCCTAAAATGAATGAAAAATTAAATTAAATGAAAGAAAAATGGACTGTGGTCCACATTAGCCATGCCAGAATGTACCAGAGATTTTTTACTTTCTGAATTTAACTTAATAAAATTAAATAACAAAAACAAATTGACCTCAAAATATGACGGGGTTTATCGATACCCAAGATGATGAATGTTGATGTTGATGGTTGATTCAACATAAAAATATATGAACGGGGGCACAACTACTTCCTTCCAATATGATAGGTCACCTGTAATACACATACACTCAAAAAAATATAGGATTAAATAGATATGTGGCAGATTTCCTAGAAAATTCTAGTCCCCATAAGTCAATGGACTTCCTTGCAAGGATGTCAATCTGTGTTCAAGAAATCAATCGATAATGATAAGATAAAATGATAAAACAGATGATATAACCAAAAATGAAAAGGAAAAGGGACTAACACATGTACATGGCTATATGATGGTTTGATGGTGATTCTTGATCCAAAGGGAGTCAAGGATCACAAAATGGCTTAAAGGAGCAAGGATGTAGATAGTTTTGTACTCATAAAGGTGAGCAGGATGATATATTTGATTTAGATAACTGATAGAGTATTAAAGATGGCTCAAAAGAGCTTGATATGACTGAAGAGCCACTGTAAAGGAAAATTGGTAAGAAGTGACAGGATCTGGATGTCGAAAAACAAGCTTAGGGCCGATCGATAGTGATTGGGGCCGATTGTGGCAATTGCTGAAATATGAGATAAGCCTATCGTCGGTGATTCAGGAACCACCAGGTGATTACTAAAAACATGTACAAGATCTAGTAAATGAGATAAGGTTGATTGAAACTTGCAAATGATAAATAAATGGGATGGTAAAGCAAAAGGAAAGGCACTTACCTTATACCATTTGATGAATAAAGATGAGAGGATGATATTTCCCGAGAAAGGGATATTGTGGATGCAAGAAAATTTCTAAGTTGATGCCTAGATGTTTGAGTGATCTCTAAGGGCTGAAGAAGAGATAATTAGTGTCTTGAAATGCTGTTGTGATGAATCTGATTTTTGTAAGAGGGCTATAATACAAAAAGATTACAATGTGAAGGACTTGAGAAAAGTCCAGCTAACAAGTTGAAATAGAGGAAGCTAGCTTGAAAAGAAGGCCCAAAAATTGTTTATATAGGGTTTCCACCAACCATGGTGAATCACTTGATGATTTAGAATCACCGAAGATCTAGGTTTTATGATAAAAAGGTTGAAATTGCCTCCCAAATCAAGATTTTTATTTTTTTTGATGAATGATATGTGTTGGAAAGAGGTTGTGCGTAGGTTGTGAAATGGTTGAGAAGTTTTTAATTTTTTTTATTGATTTTTTTAATTTTGGTTTCTAAGTGGTTTGAGTGGTTTAGGAAGGGGTAAACTATGATTTTACAGATGTAGGATGATATTTATGGGGATTAAATATGATGGGGGAGAAATAAGACTTAGGATAAGGGTTTAATAAATAATATGAAAGTGATGTGATAATGAAGTGTGTGATAGTGGAAATGGAAATGGGGATTAGCGATGCTAATTTTAGGTGTCTCACACACTTCTCCCCATTTGAAAATTATTTTAAATGATGAACCTTTCCACATTTCCCGGATGCACTGAAAAGGTAAGTGATGACCATTGATGAGTATATCATTGACACAAATGAAGAATGACTTCTTTTACTTGAGACAGAAATTCCAAACCATGAAACACCACCATTTCCTCCTGACCAATAATGCATATAAATGATAACTTGAAACAACTTCTTATATAATGCAAACATGATGATCTTGTCACCCCGAGGACATTGATGACCAAATTAGGAATCAACCCATATGAGTCACAATTCATATTTCACTCCTTTGTAAGCATGAATTTTTCATTACCATTCCTATGAGGATATATCCATAGAGATGGTCACCACTTAGTGACAGGTGAAGTGTTATAGGAACTCCCAATATTGGCATTTTCTATTTGATATAGCATATGCTCACCACACTGTGAAGGTAGAGATTTTCTTTCCAGTTGAATATTTGACCTCTATGAAATCTTGAATTAGCAAGGCATGGAGAGGAGAAGCATGTGTGATCATCTTGAGCTTATTTTTATCATTTAATATTTTTATCATGTTGCACATGGGTGCCCATCCTTTCTAATTTTGCCAAATTTTCCACTTTTGAATGTTCTACACTTGAAGGAGTGTCTTGAGATACCGAAACAAAATTTTCCTCGGAATTACTATTTTTAGTAAGCTATGTGGTAGGGAATTACTAAAAATAGAAATTGGTCTTCCTATGTTAGATTTGGACGAAACCACTTGCATAAGTTTACATAATTCATTTCGAAGCTCTGCTCCAATTTTTGTGAGATTCCGCCCACTGGAACCCTAGGAAGTGACGAGGTACCTCACTTCCCTATCGATGTCATGTCATGGTAGTAATTAATGGATTCCTTGAGATTTTTATAAAGTGTTATTTCCCACCTCAGATTGCGATGAAATTGGATTCACCGAGAATATTTTTTTCTTTTGGACTTTGTGTTCAAATTTTTAGCTCGACCTGTCTGTTGGAACGATGGGAAATTGAAGAAACAAAATATAGGGCACAAAATGAGGGTTTTTTTCACCATTAAAAATATATGGAATCATTTAATATGCTTTAACTTTCTCCTTGAAGGAATTTTGAAAAGAATAAGATTACAAAAATCTCACTTCGACTGCTTACATTTGATTGTGAGATATTAAATTTGTATAATCTAGGGCATGAAGTCATTCTAGAAAAATTTCAGCATGTGATCTTAAAAAAACAAAACCTTCATGAATTATTTTTCTTCTATGATTATGAAAATATGGAGGGAGGAATGGAGCAAGAACAATGGAGGAGAAAATTATGGAAAAAAATCGGCGGAGACTTTAAGGTAGATTTTGAGCAAATGGAGGAAGATCTTCAATAATGTTATCTTTCTAGTATTTTAGCTTTATGGGGGAAATGTTTTTCCCCTTGTACCTTTGAAAATGTATAAAAGGGACACAAAAATTCACACTATTTCATGAGAACAAGTGTTAGACATGCGTTGCATGAGGCGGGGGCTAGAAAACTTGCAAAAAATTCTTACGAAGTCTTCATAAGGTCATGTGGTGGGTCTAGGAGCTCAAAAGGGGACAGAAAATTTTTCTCCCCTTTTTCCTCTTGGAAAAGGGATGAGGGAAAAAAATTGTGACTTAGCCTCATCATGCCGATATGTAATCAAATTTTTTTAAGCGAGAACATACCTTGGGAATGACCTTGAAAAAAATGTTGTCAGAGCTCCTGGAAGTCATTTTTAATGAATCCACATATAATTATTTACTCACAATATCCTTCTGAAGAGAATGGGATGGGTCCAAAGGTCTTGTTATGCCTGAAACCCCTAAAAAATAGCCTTATATCTCAAGACCACAGGTATTCCTACCAAAAATGAGTTGTGGAAAGAAATGCATGTATCTTATGAGAAATATGAAATGATAACCAAATAGGTAATTAAATTATCTTTATAATGATATCTTGTTTAGACTCCAACTCATTTTGAGATCCAGAATCATCTTCCAAAGCTTAGTTATTTTTTTCGTGGAAGCTCCTTCAATTTCAAAACCCCGCTTTTACTAAACTTTCTCCTAAACCTCCAAATCTTCCCTAAATATTCCTAAATCACTTGAAATATTTTCTTATCTCATTTATACCACTTTCTTATGAATTTAGGATTCAACTCAGCTTCGAAGGATGTACACCTACCTTAGAAAGGCTAAAACTAACCATTCCTAAGTCCACTGAAAAATACGCCTCGAGAGACATTGTCTCGGAAGAACTTTATGAGCTTGTTTTTATTTTTAAAACACAAGGGAAAGGTTATTACAACAGACATGAGTACTAAAATGGTTGGGATATGCATGACACAAGGGATGAACTAATCTGGAAGAGTTCCCGAGAAGGTTTACAATCAAAAATTTTGACACTAGGATAAATTTGTCATGTTTTAAAGTTGAATTTTTCCATTTCAAAAACACATAACTATAGTCCTCTTTTCAAATATTCCCCATAATTTAATATTGTTTGTCAAAATTTATCCATGTCTTATTTCATCATCTATATTTACCTCCTATTGAGTTCTTTTCTAGTTTTATTTTCTTCCTTTTGAAATTTATTTTCATATCTTTGTGTCATGTGGCATCATCTAGTAACTCCACAATATATCCAAAATTTCCTCATAGTTAATGTCTCCTAGTCTTAAAATCTAAGAGACCACTAGATTGTGTCATGTGGTACCATCAAGTAGCTTTGCATTTTGGGAATTTCCTTCAACCTTCGGGTTGAGATCCAAATCCTACTAAAATCCTAAAACTTATCGTAATCTTAGTGGCCCTTAAATCCTTCCTTATGCCTTATTATCTTCAACTCTTGGCTAAAAGGTTAATTTTCATGCATAATTTTCTCTATTATACTAAAAAATAATATTTCTATGCAATATTGTGTTCTCTTCTTTTCTTGGCTAATTTGGTATAATTCCCCAAGGAAAAATAAAAAAGGTTGTCATTGTTCAAGACTCCAAACTTGACTGTATTTTCATTGGGGATAATTGGGTGGAAAGTAGGGTATCCTTATGGATCATATCTTCCTTAGATTGGCTTTATATCCAATTCAAATCTCAAAAATGGAGAGGGAGCATCAAATGAATAAAACTTATCAAAGAGAAAATGTTCCATGACTAAAAACCCTTCTATTTTTAAATTATTGTCACCTGCCTCTGTAGAATTAAAAACATATAAACATAGTCTTTAAACCATTTATAAACATTATAAAATAGGGTGGAGTGTGTTTTAGTTGATCGAAATGACTAGGAGTTCATTTTGGAAACATTATGGTAAAAACTATTTAAGATAAAAGTGGATTTATTGTGGTAAGCAAGAATGGCCATGGTAACAAGTAACTTTATTGTGATAAATATTGTTTCATGTAGAATGCAAATTTACCATGTAAGTAAATATTGGTTAATCTAGTTTAACACTCCAAAATAAATACCAATGAGGAATGATCTTGGTAATGGAACAAAAATTCCAACCCTATCCAGAAAGTAGCTAAATAAAATTTCACTAAGATCTCCTCACGCTATGATTGTATTAACAATTCACAACTTTTATTTGTTGGTATTAATTTGGAAGAAAAGCAACACTCTAGTAGCATAAACGACAATATAAAGGCTTAGTAATAAAAATGGAGTATAACCAATAATTATATTACTATCAATGAAATGTTACAATCTCACACGAAATGTAAACCAAGTGTTACCAACTCTAGATGGACTCCACTCATTTTCCTTTCCAACAACATTTATGGGAGAAACTTCCTAAAAACACTTCTTGATAGATTCTATGACACTCTTACATGATGGTATGAACTATCACTTCTTCTCAAGCCTTACCACTTACTATGTATTAAATGAGCATGTGGCATTTATATTTACAGCCTTTAAAGGCTTATCCATCCTATCACTAATATATGATGATAAATCCATTCTAGACATTTACAATTCATATCACAACTCTCATATTTACATGTAGTTTTATCCCTTATTTATCACTTACGATAATATTTGATTATCCTATTAAAATATTTTAAAAGAGATATGACATCATTATTTTACCATGTTATTACTTTGATATTTTGACATTACCATGACCACTTATGACAAATATTTTCTTTTTATCATTGAACATCTCTTTCACAACATTCCCTAATGTATTTTTATTGTTACCATAGAATGTTTACTAGTTAATTTGTTACATTCCACCATGTATACCATAATCTATCAGCAAACATTATTAACTTGAAGTGGATGTTACTACTAAATACACCTTACAATAAACTACTCAAAACATGTATACTAGTGAAGTAATAATTTTTTAGAAAATTATTGTGTTAAAAATACCTTTTTTGGCTTTGTTAGTTTGTTTTTAGATTCTACTTTTCTAGTCTATGAATACAAACTACCCATAATTTATTTTATCACCTTTTTGAACTAATAAACATGATAACTAACTCACATAAAATAAATAAAAACTATATAATATTTATTCTAACATGCTAACTATCTAACTACATCATGTATTTCATAGACTCATTCATAAAATCTTAAATTAAGATAGTAAAAAGCATGGGAGAAATTAAGATTGAGGGAGGAGGAAGACTAGATGGGTATTGGTCTACAATTTAGTAATACATTGATGGGCATAGTCATGGCTAAAATAAAATTTTACCAATAATAAATATATATTTACATTGATCATAATTTATTTACAATGATGCATGTATATGCCTTATTTTTCACTCTTATAATATTCTATTTACATATTGTTGACATTAATATCCTTGAGTATGTGCCTTACGGGACATCACTAGGTGTGGAGTTAAGATAGTAATATCTTTTGATACTCATTATGTATGGAATTTCCCAACTTTCCCTAACATGCCTCCTTAATACCTTCTAACTACCTTCCTTATTATCTCTTTATGACCACTTGATATCCTCAATATTATCACCTTCACATCTTCCTATAACACTATCATATCCCCTTTAAATCACCTTCATACATGCTCCAATACTTTTAATTACCTTCATTCTCTTTTCTCTCCTTACCTTTATGTTGGACTATTTTTAGACAACAACACTAACAATGGTCAATATTATTAATAAAAACATTTTCCAGATGATGGAATCAAATATGGTCAACATTGTTAACTAAAAGTGATATTAAATCAAAGTTATATTGTCTTATAAATAGACATCATTGTTGTCATTCCTCAATATCATTATCACCCACTCCTAATGAAAAGGCATCCAAGGACTTAATTATCCCGTAAATTTTGAGGATTCATAGAAATTAAAGTTTCATAACAATATTTTGAGTTATCAATATTGCACAAAATAGTTCCAATTTATTTGATAAATGAGCCCAAAATTTACTATGTTAAGCAATGCCCAATCTCTTTTCAATTTATAATTATGGCATATGATAACTTTATTAATAATCCATTGGATTCCCTTTACACTTATAAAGTTACAAAGGGTCACTTTATTCATATAAATATTAAACACTTTCCTTAACACTTAAATAATGATACCACGACTCAATATTTACGTAAATGTGACAAGTTTCACACTCCGAGCCTACACATTAGGAAATTTTAGGGACATTGATTGAAATTTTTTAAAATGATCCCGAGAGTCTAAGATTTTTATAAAGGTGATAAGTGGCATACTCAAATGTGGATTCACCCACAAAAAGAGTTTGATTTTTGTGAATAGGGTTCATGGAACATTCAAATTATTACCTCTTGTTAGATACTACGGCCCATTCTTTCTTCATCACAATGCCTATTTAGTCAAGGTAGATGTAGGATGATGAAAATGTATCCTAGGAAAAATGACCAACTTAGGATTTGTGTAATGATAGTATGACACAATGGTGTTTAGATATCTTCAAAGGAAAAGAAAATTACATAGTTCAAGAATGAGATAAGTGGCAAGGTGATATTTTTGTAAAGTATGAGGAACATACATAAACAATGGTGCATAAAATGACCACACAAGAGAATGAATGGAATAAGAAGAATTATGTGAAAGGTGCAAGAAGTAAGGTTAAGGTTTTCATAGAGATGCAAATATGAAAAGACTTTTGAGATGCTAAGACAATATGTGTGTTGTGAAATAAATGGACAAGATGTGAGTGTAATAAGATACGCATAAATAAAACATTGAGAGTTGAATAATTTGATGGAGGATGAATGAAAATTGAATATGCATAGAAAATAAAACCTAGGAAGTTGCAAAAAAACAAAATTTCATGAGGATTTAGGGGTTGCACAAGAATGGGGCATGGAGTGTGAGGTGATGATTTAACCATTAGGACTCCAAGAATCTTGTAATTGATCAAGATAAAGAGGATAATATTTCAAAAGTGTAGTGCATATAGAGATTGGGTGCATATATACTCAATCCAAAATGGATTTGTGTGCACAAGTGAAGATATAATTTATGAGGATGTGATCTCTACGATAGAAGAAGGTCGATATATGATGCAAATTTGATGGAGGAAGATCTCAACAAGGTGAGATATAAAAAATATAAAGGAATAAAATATTCATTCCATGCGGGATTAAGATAAATAAGTATAGAAAAAAATCTCAAGGGGAGGAAGTCACAATGACAATTGTGTTAGATAGAGGATATATTATCTACATAGAAGGCTACATAGAGCTTTAAAACAAAAATTAGAGGTCAATCCAAAGAGAGGGTCAACATGATAGTTGGTAAAAATATATTGTGAGAGATATGAGCTAGAAATATCAAGAGAGGGAGATGAGATCTAGATTTGAATAATAGATAGAGAAGTGTAGATTCCATTTATCTCCTTTGTATTATATAGGGTAGATAGGATTGGATAAGCCATAGTAAGATGGATCCATGATGAACTTTGTAACTAGATCATGCATTATTTTAATAAATAGAATGAAGCACATAGTTGTGGCATGTTTTTGTAAATATAATTTTTGTGTGGTTGGGCATCCCTTTAATAGGACCTTTGGTCATTTCTACCTAATTTGGTATTATAGATTAAGCTACAACTCTATAAGGAAGGAAACTTGAAGAAGGGGAATACATATGATTTTGAGTGGATGTATCACAAATTAGCTCCATTACATTGTAGAAACATAATTATTATTACGAGAGGAGGATCACAACAAAGGGGAACAAGGAGAAGTGTTTTGGGTTGAAAAATAAACCCATAAAAGGTTAATTTAAAAAGGGACAATGCTAAAATGAGAAGAGATGTGAGATGTAGCTAGAGTCAAAAAATAAGTGTAGACGTAGATCTAGTGAAAGGAAGTGAGGATATTTCATATCCATCACATATTTAAAGAGAGGGGCACAATAATCAATAATTTAAAGGGAGAGAATGTAAGAAATACACCTTAGAGCGTCGAAGATAGGAAATCTAGGTGTACCTTACAGTAAATATTGGGACCTTTCAAAAACTTGAAAGAGTAGAAGTTGCAACAAGAGAGGCCATTAAAAAAATAGTGAAAGGAGGAATTCAAAAATACAAGTGAAAATACTAACAAATTTATGAACAATTGGTAGCCAATACACAAGAGAAAAGTTACATTAAGAAAATAGAGATATCTTGAAAGAACATTTAATGGAGATAGTCCATATGTAAGTAATAATATGCATTGAAAATTTTCCAAACACATGAATTTCATATGTAGAACCAAGTGAGGATGACACCATGACTATATTTTTGAATTAGAGGTAGAGGAATGCAGAGAAAACCATACATACTTTTTTAAAGGTAGAAAAATTATGCACATTAGCATGAACAATCATTGAAAAGGCGATGCACTAACAACTTCATGGAAAATAGGAATTCCAAGCATAATAATTAAGAGGATAAGTAGTGATAGATAATTTAAGGGATATTTTCATGGAAAAAGAAGAGAGTGTTCATAGATTGTTGACAAAGGTACCCAGATGTAATAAGGGGAAAAGAGACCGTCTTCCACTAAGGGGAGTTGGGTTGAAGGTGTGAAAAAATATTAATTCATCCTCCAATGTAAGGAAAATGAGGGGAGGATAAAAAAGATAGAAAGAAAAATAAATTACCACAAAAATTCAAGTATGAGGTAGCTAGGGAGTTGTTATCCATCACATATATGGGTAGAGAACAAGGCGTTAGTTATATGATGCAAAAGAATGTTGTAAGGAGGGATGACCTGAAGTAATGCCTTACCAAGATTCTAATTGAGTTATCATTTAAATTGAATACATTTGCAAAGATACCAATGTAGAAAGAGAATATCGGAGTGTGAAACCCCATAGGAGAGATAGACAAGGAAGTCCCCTATAAAGAAGAGAAACTAGTGGAGGGATTGGTTTGGGAATTTTCCTTGTGTGGAAAATAATGAGGAGAATTTTCAATTGAGAAATGTGGGAAATATGAGGATAGTGTGGTGTTTGTGAAGATAATATCTATACGAAAGTAGTACAAGTAGATTATTGTGAGAGGGTGCTACACTAGAGGAGAGAAAATAAAGAAGAAAGATACAAAGAGTGCACCCTTGAGAAGACACTAAAAGGATGAGCGAGATAATATGCGGCATAAATTCCATTATATGGGGAAAAAAGGGTGAAGGCAAGCTACCTTACAACCCATGTTTTCCCACATACATGTACTAAGTAATTATATGTCCATAAATAAGTGAGTGAATAGAGAAGAGGAAGTGGATGTAACTCCACTAGGTGCATTAGATAATGCATAAAATGGGAAATGGGAGCTCTTGAGTCCCAAAGATTTGAGTGTTGCTTTATGGGGACAAAAATAGAGGAGTAAAAAAGTGGTTCATTTTACTTTAAGGTAAATTCTAGATAAAAGGGAAGAGTAAAATCATCTTACTCATAGAATATAATAAAATATCATATATGATTCTATATGATCATGTCTAGGAATATGCAAGTGGAGATATATGCGAGAGAAATTTACATTAGCACAAAAATAGGAAATGAAAGATTCAAAAGAAAAAAAAGAGAGAGAAAATGATTGTGTGTGGAAACCAAGAGAAGCTATGGAAGGATGATATGGAGAAGGGTGATCCATTACAAGACATGAGCTTAATCCAATGATGAAGGTGGTAAGAATTGCCAACTATGAAGTAGTCACAAACTAGTAGAATCATCAATATTAAGTAGCCAAAAGAGTAGTAACAAAATGACATAATCGTTGGTGAAGGCATTAAAGAGAGTAGAAGAGGAAAAAATCACAAGTGTAGTGTGTAGTGATTGAGAGAATCTTATGGGAGGAGCACAAACCTAGTTATGTGTAGTATATAAGGGACCATAAGAAGGAAGAAAAAATATCATCCTTAAGATCACATAAATCATGATTAATATTGTGCATAGGAAGAAAATTCTTTCATAAGAGGAGAATATAAAATGAAATAAAGAAAGGATAAGTAGTGGGAGTACCACACAAGATGGACATAAAGGGAATAAAGAAGAAAAATCACCTAAAATCTGATATGAATAGAACAATTTGGGTTGTGTGAAGAAGAAAGAAAAAAGAAGTAGTAATCAACCTAATTATAAGGAGAATAGAAGGGTAGACATAAGAGTCTTCCTATAAAAGGTTGAGCAATTGAATTGAATTCAAACTAAAGGAGGTGATATTTTTGGTTTTGGTGCACATATTGATGTGCATTGAAATAAATTAGGGAAGTAGAGAAGTGGGAGGGTTGTGCTAAATAATATCATGAAATATAATAAGAAAAAGAAAAATAAGGTAAAGGGAAGGATTCTGTGAAAATGAAGAATTTATGTGAGGATAAGTGTTTAAGGATAAAGACACTTACTGGAGGAGATAATTAGTTTGGTGTAGACCCATGTGAGATAATTATGTGGATGACCCAAGAGGGTTTAAGATAAGAAGGAGATCCGTCTAAGGAACAATAGGAACAAGGAGATTTGTGGTCATTTTACCCCATGGCTAGCAAAATATTTGGACCATTTTGACCCTTATGATAAAGAGCTCACAAATATTTTTACTAGGGAGTTTGAAGAAAAATAATCCCAAGAAAAATAACCACCATAGGAGTTTCTTAAGGATAACATGGTGCAAGGGTGTTGATATATATTCAACAAAAAAGTGTAATATATCATAGAATAATTAATTGATGAACGGATATGAGACTTTGGTTAAGGCATGAGGAGTATGCATAAGGTGTAGTACAATGCAGAAATAAGTACACGAGATAAAGAATAAAAAAATAGAAGCATGTGTAACATATAAGATTTATTCAAAGATTGAACATTTTCAATATAGAGAGCTACATTTTAATAGCCTTTCTATTTCCTATAAACAAGGAGATAAGGATTATCAGTAGACTCTCACATAGTCTCCTAATATCACTCCCAAAAAATAAGAGAATTATTCTATACATGATTTGTTATAAATCAAAAAAATTATAGCATTATTATCTCCAAAAAAGATATAATAAGGAACTAATAATTCTTAACACTCCTCCCCTTACAATTGTAGAGCCCACATTTTACACCCACAATTACAACAGTAAAATACCATGATAATTTTTTTACTTACATTGCTCATTACAAAATGCCACAAGGACTCCAAGTCAGGAAAACTCAACAACATATACGACACTTACATAAGTCATCAAATCACATAGACACATGACAACACCATATACATGTTTATACCACACTTTTCCAAATGAATGAGTACTAGCAATGACCCAACCACAAGACAAATGACTCAGGATTGGCAAACCCACAACACATCATTTCTTTAATTACATCTTAGTTATGATTAACATTCTAAGAACATTATTGTGCAAGGATATCTTTCTCCTTTTTCCATCTACAAAATCTTAAGTTCATTCCACGTTTAATTTATAGTTCGACCATTTTAAGTTGGCTTCCTTTATGCATCATGAAAATTTCCATAACTTACTTGCTTATTTGGCACAATTCAAATCACATATAAAGTACTCAATTATCTTGTTCTTATGTTAAGAATATGCTTCTCAAACATTTATTTAATGTTTAAAATTTACCCTTGCTACACAAGAGAATCTAACGTGATGTCAAGATGAAATCTTGGGATTAAGGAAGACATAGATTCGAGATAGCTTTTTCCCAAGAACATCCTTCGATCACGGAATAGTTATTTTCTACCATAGTTAATAAAGTTCAATAACTTATTGACTTCCATTTATATTTATATATCTTTTGTTTTCTCGAAGTTTGGTCACACCAAGGCAATACATATTCTTTGAAACACATAAAGATATTTAATTGAGTTATAAGGACTCCAAGAGTGGCAGTAACCCTAACCTCAAATTTTTTTTTTCCTCTTCTATGCTTTACTTTTACATCACATTATTACCATCGTTTTATAACAAAAGAGTTACGAAAGCACTTATCTGACATCTTAAGGAAGTACATGGTTAGAAGCATTATAAACTACACATGAACCACAAGTGACCTATGTTCACGAAGATCCCATGTCTCTGCATTTCACGATTCCGCATAAGAAATATTCTTTATTCCTTAATGCCATAAAATGACATAACAAGGGATTAAGGGACAAGATTTCAGTTTCTAAGGTTCTCTAGAATCAACATCTTTCAAATCAATTTCGTATGCAAGGAGTTAAATTATAGTTTTCTACCCACAAGTTAACATCCTAATCCACTAGGGTTTAGTTTAATTCCAATTTTCACTTAGGGATTTACGCTCTATTATAGATTAGATTAAGGTTCAAAACATATTCACCCTATAAACCCTCCGTAAAAGATCAAAGCACTATATTGTCACTAGCCAAAGATAATACATATAGCTAAGAGGATCTATTCATTAACAAAATTTTAAGTGATAGAACCACTATTTCACTAGCTCCATGATGTCATCTGGATCCCACAAGAAATTTATTCGATGTAGAAAATTTAATTCTAAATCTATCTTCGGAAGACAAGGCAGTCCACTAGGATACGAAGGAAGAGTTAGCTCTACTTACTCTAGATCAAGTTTGACTGTGTTGCTCCTATATGTCTGGTTTATGTCGATGTCACTAAACGTACCTACTAAGACGATAAACCCCTTTCTTGGGATCTTAATTGCCTAAACTAGGATGTTCCATCGAGTGTAAAGGTTCGTTTGAAGGTCATAGTTTTCTACGCTAAGGGATTAACATAGGCAAGTTAGTTATATACAAATTTTGAACTAGGGTTGACTATTGTGGTTAGGTTCCTTTATGACATTTTCAAGGTAAGAAACACAACACCAATTATTAAACCAATAATAACATAACGGAATTTTAGTACAAGGTATAAATTTCAATTCCTTTTGACATTTGTATTCCACTTTTACCATAACAATTTGGGAGCAAAATAACATCCATGAAAGAAATACCAATTTCTCAAGAACTTATTAATCTAGTGAATTTTACATACTACCAATTTCAACAATAAGTCTTTCAATATATTACCAAAAATAAACAATGAATTACTCAACGTCTTTACGTCATCATTCTTTCATCTTGTAAAAACCACGTGAGCAAGATATCAACGATAAATCGTTGGCATGGCATCCACCCTAATCTAACATAAATGATCATTTTTCAGTTTCCCATTTACATATGATAATAATTACATTTGTAATCGAAATAAAAAGGTTTAGAGACATGTATTCATTACATTTCATTTTGCTTCTTTTTGTAACCTAGGAGAGAGAAAGAGAAGGGTAGAGAGAGAAAACATTGTTTTGTCAAAAGTTCTAATGCACACAAAAATTTTCATTATAGTGTTTTAAATAGTTATTTACATGTGTTAAAAGTTCCAGGGTGATTTGGCAACCCTACGAGGGTCCCGCAGCTTTCTATTTTTACAATTTCTCACTAGCTACAAAACGTTCAAAATGGGCTCAGAGGCTAAGAAACCACTTCCAAAAGTTATCTTCCAATGAGAACACACACCACGATTAACTTTCTACATGTCCCAGATATACCAATAATTCATAGCAACTGACGGAATTGGGAAAAAGTGAACGGTTTTGCGTTTGGCGGCAAGTTTTTCGGGGCACCGCGGTCGTAGTTGGCCCAAGTGCAAAATGAACAAAATTTAGCTCGAGGGCTCAGAAAACCACGTCCAAAACTAACGTTGATGGATGAGCATGCCACGAGACACTTCCTACAAGTTCCCCTATGTGAGGAGAATTCATCAGAGTCGACGGGACTGAGAACGTGAAAACCATTTTCAAACGGCGACCAGTTTTCTGGAGTGACAAGTCGAAATTGGTCTAGTTTGACCTCGTCAAACTACGACCGGAGGCCTACAAAATGGCTTTGCCAAACTATCCAGAAGAGTTCTTTTCCCTAAATTGAATGTTCCATGCAATTTCTAGTATAAACACTAGAGGCTTGCGAAGATGGGAAATGATTTCTCTTTCCAGGTTTCGAATGGCGGTCCAGAATGAAAGCCAACTTTCTAGATTTAACAACTTCCTATCACTACAAAACAGTGTAACAGGGCTCCTATAAGGGCGTCAAAAAGATCAAAAATGTTCATTCAGGGTCAATCCAAGGATTGAAGTGACACCTCACATACCCAGGTACGCGAAGAAATCTTAACCTCCCTTTTCTAGAGATATGAAGGTTACTTTGCGAGTCCCCAGAAATTACAATTTATCTAATTAAACAAGGGAGCGGTCAAGTCATTTACAGGGAACTCATCTTCAGCCTGTCAATTAAAAAGGGATATGTAGAAATCTAGTTTGGTTGTGAAGCTTACTAGATCATCACAACGTGAGTGAACAAGTTTATTGTCTACCAAGCAATATTGGATCTTGTACATTACGATACAAGGTTTTACTATTTTTAAAACAAGTTTATTTTATACAACATAATATACGAAAATCCTTTGGTTATAAATTTTCATTTTGTTGCAAAAGAAAAACTAAAGAACATAAATTATGAGAGATGAGGAGAGATGAACCATGCCTGGAGAATGAAGTTGGTCGAACACCGCAGAATTTGGTTTAGCCTCTCCCTTACGCATTTTATCGAACAGATCATGAGCATCCGCAATGTTACCATTTTTCCTTTGCTCGAAATCCTCAAGCTTTCCCAACGAACCCATCTTGTACCTTCTGCACCGTGCAAGGAGACGAGTAAGATTGCTTTTTAGGCTATGCAAATGTCCAAGGTTCTTGGTACTAACATTTCTAGCCAGCTCATCCAATACAGGGTAAGCCTCCCGCTCAAGATCTACAACATTTGAATCCATTATGTGTATATCCTACAATCATGGCATTCCATGAGACAATGTTTCTTTGAGGCATTCTGTCAAATAGTCTAAATTGCTTTTTAACCAATCCATTTTGTGCATAGGCTGCCATCATGGCATTCCATGAGACCGCATTTCTTTGAGGCATTGTTGAACAGTTCGCATGCTTCCACATCTTGCATATGTATCTGCCATGGCACTTGTAACTAAAACATACAAAAATCCCTTCTCCATAATGCTTTGGCGGATGTCTGCTCCCAGTTTCAAAGCTCTTATTTTGGCACAAGCTGAAAATGCACTGGGAAAATGTAAACTCAACAGGTTGGAGACCTATTTGCTACATGGTGAAGCAATGTGCCTACCTCATGAGGGGACCCACGTCCTTCCTACCCAGTTGAAATCATGTCTCGTGAGAGGCTATCTCATTTTTCATCTAGTGAAAACAAACAAGCAACGTCCCCCAACACATTTGCAAACTACAATACCTGACAACATTCCTCTATCTTTTTGATTTGCTAGGTGTCCACGCAGGTTTGGGGGTTCGAGTTTGGCACAAGCTGGGAGTACGTTGCTCAAAGGAGACTGCAAATGCCTTTTACCCTAGTATCACGTGTTGCCTCCCCTCATGCCTTCTTCACAGCCTGGTGGAAGAGTATGATTGGTTCAGAGTTCTCCCCACCTCCCTCCATGGCGGCGCGCTCTCCTCCAACAACAAAACCAAAAGGTGAACAAAAAAAAACAAAAAGGAAATAACTCATGGAGCCCAAGCCCCCCCTCTGCGCTAATCCGCCCCCCCACAAAACACGGGTTTTATTTTTTATTTTTTTAAATTCTATTAATTAATTAATTAATTTATTTTTGTTTGTTTTAATCTAAAAATGTCATAAAACCCTAAAATGAAGTAGAATAACAATAAGCATGAATAATAATGATCACCACATTAACAAAGATAACACAAATTTATTAATAATAATAATAAAAATAACGCAAATTTATTAATCATAGCCCGTCAACAATGAGTAAAACAATAATAAGTACAAAACGAAAATTCAATATAATAATTATTATGTAGATGTCCCTTCAAGCTGGACACGCCATAACGACATCAAGACATCATTAAACCACCTATAGAATTTGAGAACGAGATTTTCTTTAACAAGGTAATCGAAACGGCACTACGGAGGCCCTTCACTAAAGAACATCGGCAACAACACGCATACACGGGAAGGCCGGGACGAGGAGGAAGGGCACTAATCATTTTTGGGACACAGTTGAGGTCGACTAATGATCAAAAAACTCACACCCACCACCTACCCCCGCTAACAACAAGGTCATCGAGAAAGGTTGGGGTAATTTTAACGGGGCATTACAACAAAAAACATGGGGAGAAACCATACCATAGGAACTAAATTACATATACATACATGCTTTTAGGTTTGTAATCTCTATTTGGGATATATAATACACATGATCACTTACATACAAAAGCACAAATGATCATGATTTCACTTCCGGTGAATGCTAGGATTTTCACCAACCACATACTTCTAATGATTACCTACATAAAAGAACTCAATAATTATCACTTTCACTTAAAGTGAGTGTTGGGATTCTCAATATCCAATCATTGAATAATTATTTAATGAAAATACATATTAGACATCAAAACTCATATTAAATTATTTATAGCTATCACACCATATACAAAAACAAGAAAATAAATTTGAGTATCTAGTCGTCATTATCATGTATGCAACATCATCATTGTAGATCATTGTCACTTTGTTTACAAAAACTACAAGATGGTCATTGCTACAACTTGTAGACCATTCCTAATATTAGTTGATTTGGCACAAATGGTGCCATCGATTCATTTTTTGGCCCCATCACTATCAAATGACGAGAGGAATTTGATTTTTCTCCAACCTCTAATGCCTCCTTCCTTCAAACGATTATTTTCCAATTAATTAGATTGGCCACGAGGCTCAATTTACATGTCCTTTTGATTAAATATCCCACTCATGTACTTTTGGAAAATAAGATGTTAGTTTACAATGATAAAGCATCTATATAAGATAATTTTATTCAATCCTTTCAACTTTTCAAACCATAGACCTAACAACTATAAATAATATATTAAACGTGCATTCGACAACACAAACTTGACGATGATGATAATAATTTAATAACACTTGAATTTTAAATTCTTGAAAAATACTTGTGACTAAATATAACCCTAACTAACTCAACATGATAGTTCTAATTAAAATAATGGTTATTAGGTAAATAGATATTACTTTTCCACTATATAAACTTTGATTTATTCAAAAACAAAAACAAAGACAATATAAAAAACTAAGAGAAAACAAATACAAAATAGACTATTCCAATACTATACATCCATGACTTTAATAATTTTAGACATTGAACCATCTCACAACCTTAAAACTAGCAATCTCAAATGAAATGTGTGATGGAAACGCCAAAGGGGATATGTTGAAGAAGTTAAAATTAAGGGAGATGAGCATTAGAGGAGGAAGAGGTGGTAAGAAGGAGATTGGAAAAGGAGAAGTGTATTGGTGTGGAAATAGGCTGGGAGAACCTACGACCTATGCTAAAATTCAATTTCTTATAACAAGGAATGTATGTAGTGCATGCCATTTGTGTCAATCATGTGAAGCAAAAAGGGGGTGTTAAGAGGTAGTCGTCGAGGAGACATACTTTAGAGATATATATGAAAGTAAGGTATGGTTGATGAATAGTTTGAAGGGAAACTTACACATGTTTGAATGTCGAAATGTACATATGTTTTACATGGATGTCTTAATTTACCATTTATCATGTCATCAATTACATACATAATTGCAAAAAGAGTTTCTATAAAGTGAATAAGGTAGAAATTAGGGTTTCTTGTCATCACTAGTCTTTGATGAAACTTTCCGAAAATGTATCATTTTTCTGGTTCATGTCAAGAAAAGTTACGAAGAATCCTATTTGGAATTTTGTAATAGAATAATAATTTTTAAAGAATTGGTAGGAGAGGAAAATCATTTTTTGTGCACACAACTTGGTCATGTTTTAATCCTAGAACACATACAAGGTCATGAAATGGAACATTTCAGTTTAAAGATCATAATTTAATTTATCAGTTAGAATATTATAATTTGGTTGGTCGGCATAAGGATTATAATCTATTGATGATCCAATGAATTTGTAAACATGGAATCTGTTGGATGCATGGATGTAAATTGAGGAAATTTGGAAGAGATTCCAACCTATATTTCTATGCATGAGGATACGGGAAATCTACATCATCTAGTTGTTTGGAGAGTTAACCAATGTAATGTTTAACGATTGCATGAAAATTGAAATGTTAGACGAATTGAGGGAAGATGAAAACTTGGGTGATCTTGTCAGTGGTGGGATGATATGCCCTATGTGATAAAGTATGAATCACAATATTGAATATGGGTCCATAATGCAATTCAATGTCAATCTCGAAGGACCCTCAATGCAAAGACCAAAGCCTATTGATCCTAAAACAAAATATAAATTTAATACATATCAAAGTGGAAATATGAAGTCAAACTCAGTAAAAGATCATTCTTTGATGTTAGCTACAATACAAGTGAAAAAAGAGAACAACTCAAATTATCCCACACAAAATAATAGTTTCTATATATGCTCCACTCCATCATTTCAATATTTCTTGCATTATTCATAAGCCCATGATTTACATGAAAAGAGAAAAAAATGGAAAAAATCATTAGGTTCCACACGTGAAATCCAACTAAACTTCGATGCATCGACATCATATGTATAACAATTGTATACTAAATAAAAATCTTAGAATTAAAGGTGTGTTTAGATATACTCCACTTATTTGTGGTGACATGTGGCATCAACCATTTCCCTTGTCTATTCCATCTTCATGCAGAGTGTGGAAATTATAAAGTTTCATCTTTAAACATATTTAATAAGTCCATCTTTATTGATATGCTTTTATTACTTGGAAAGGATATCAAGGATTTTATGGGTAAAGATTTGGTGGAAAAGGAGATGAAAAATTCCTCCTCATTTTATCATAAAATTTGAAGAGCGTGGTTAATTTGAAAATGAGAATATACTTGGTGATTAACCTATAAGGACATCATGCCCTCTCTCCCAATGTTGTGGAGGCCATTAGAAGTGCTTGTTATGAATTATACAAAAGAAGAGTGGATGGCATGCGCATGGTCATTGTTGTGCTTTATAATTATGCCCAACGCTTGGGATCTCTAAGCTTTTAAGATGTTTGGCTAATTTATTCATAAAATCACAAGTGATAACGTCTTATGGATAAGGGAGACAACAACAACAGTTGGCGATTTAGTTGGATTATTCGAGAGATTCACAAATAACTACGAAAAGAATTTTATGAATTTAATATGGTAAAGCAATTAGGGTTTCCCATTTGTTGGTGTATATGACTAGACTTGTCATCATTCAACGTCTTGTCCACCTAGTTGGTTAGTCATCTCACTTAGTGAGAATAGGTCATAGTTGATTTGGTCATAGTTGAATAGGTCATAGGGCTAGTGTACATGTGTCATGCACAAGAGTTACACAACACTCCTATATGTACCCTTTCATTCTGATTTATGAGCATGCCAAGACACTCCGTTGTCTTTCTCTACATGAGATTATCTATTATTTTGTTGCATGATTTTCCATTGTTGCTCGAATCTTGCTAATTATGTTGGAGCTATCACGTCATCATTGGAGTGCAACTTCATCATGGTGTATCTTGTTTCAAACATTGATTCTCATGAACACTCTTTTATGGCATCAAAGCTTAAGGATTGATTTCAAGTTTTTAAGCTAGAGTTAGCTAGTTACAACCACCTTTGGAGGCACCGCCAACTTTAAAGGGGGATTTAGTTTTTAACACGTGGACATGGCTCACTTGGGCTCTAAATATGGTGGGGATATTTTTAATACATGGGTGTTTATAACATCAGATGTGTAACATCATTCCTAGCCTTTTTTACCTTCGGGAGCTTTTTCGGTGTCCTAGCGGTCCCTAGGACTCATCTTGAGCCCATATTGTGCCTTATAATAACACTTTTATTGATTTTGAACTAGTGAGTGTGTCCACCATATTCTTGTAGCAAGGGAGTTTCTACTGTGAGGTGAGACACTTTTTCTCACAACAGGACTTGATCTTGCCCCTTTCATTATTTTTAGCTTGTTATGCTTGTTTATAGTGTCGATTCATTGCATTCCATGAAACTTGATTGTGGTATCCTCTCTTGAATGTTATTACATTGATTGCAAGGTGAGTGACCAATTGTTTCATGATGTACACTCACACTAGATTGTATCCAACGCACTAAACTATAAAGTGTTGAAAGCAGAGGGGTTATAATATTATCCTGGGTGGTTATGTTGCTTTTTTTTATTTTTTGCATTCCTTCTTTCTCTCTTTATACTATGGATGCCCTTTTAATTCCTTTGTTTAATTTGTTCAACTTATTCGAATGGAGATTGAAAATGATGATATAACTAATGGGTAAATGGTTATTTTACATCACCATGGGAGTTGAGACTAAACTTGATGATGAGCCTGAAAAATCTAAGTGGTTGAACCGTAGTGATGAAGCCTTAGGTCTACTTTTCATGTCTATTTCTCTTGAATTTCTCTTCCACATTGAGTCATTTGAAACACCTAAATTTTCATGGATAACCTTAGATCATATGTTTAAACAAAAAGATGACATGATAGCACATAAGTTGGAAAACAAACTACTAAGACTAAATCCTAGTGACTTTGAATACCTACAATCATTCATCTTGAAGTTTGTCCACACTATATTGTTGTTAAATTAATGTAAAGTGGAGAAGAAATATTCCTAATTTATCTTGTCGATTCTCTCTAAGTTAGGTCCCAAATACTCGTCTTCATGTCAACTTTTCATGCTACGAAAGCCGCTTTGGGAAGTGCTTGGAAAATTCCCTCCTTTGACAATTTTTTTCCTAACTCATTCAAGAACAGGACAAACTCATTCAAATGGGGTCTCTCAAGTCCAAGTCACATGCCCTTGTAACAAGTAATGGTAAGGGAAAGAAGATTGAAAATAAGAAAGAGAAAAAGGATCAACCTAAGAAGGAAACCAAGACCAACCAAGCCAAACCCAAATCTAACACAAACGCTTGAATTATGAGCCTAAAGTGAAGAAATAAAAGTGTAAGTGTTCCTATTGCAAGAAGATTGGTCATGAAGAGCATCAATGTATGAGAAAAAAATTGATCACCTTACTCATTTACTTGAGAAAAATCATATAGGTGTTCCTGAGTCTATCAAATAAAATGCTCTGAAAGTTGAGTCTTCCACTGTAAGAGAGTCTAAATATGATAAGAAGAAAGGAAAGGCCCTTGTATCTTGATTTTCTCCTTAATTGACATGGATTATAGATTACTAGTGCCTCACACCACATGGATTATTTACATGTTGAGTTCTCTAACATAAAACCTTGTGATATTTCCCAAATCACATTGGGTGATGACACAAAAGTGTTAGTTCTTTGGTAGTGGATCGGTAGAGATGGATGGGGGAACATTTAACCAAGTGTTTAGTGTTCCTGATCTCTCTACCAATCTCCTATCAGTTTACCAAATCACTCACCTTGGTGAAGGAATGCAAGTGGAATTTGGTCCTGACTCGTTGATTATTCATGAGCTTCACAATGACACTAAAATGGTTGAAGGAAAGGTGGATCACCATTCACGGTTGTATACCTTTTCATATTTTACTTTTGATTTGACGCCCACTACCTTGATCACTCATGTAGATGAGATTAGTAAGCTATGTCATGAGATTGTTTCAGGAATCTAAATTTTTGTTACCTTGAATAATTGATCCAAAATGAAATGGTCAATGGGTTACCCCACGTCATATTTTATAAGGGTCTTTATGAGGGTTGTGCCCTTAAGAAACACCCTAAAAGAGTTTTGAAAAAGGAAAATCCTAGAGATCTACTCATATTTTAAATCTTGTTTATAGTGATATTTCTGGCCCATTCCTGTCTCCTTCATTTACTAGAGCTATTTATATACTTACCTTCATTGATGACTATTTATGATAAACTTGGGTATATTTTCTTAATCTTAAGTCTGAAGTCTTTGAACATTTTCAGGACTTTAAGGATCTTGCTGAGAAACAGGAGGAATTATCTATCAAGGTTCTTAAAACTAATAATGGAGGTGAGCATGTGAGCAATAGGTTCAAGAATTTCTACACTTCTGAAGGAATTGTTTTGTAGCATACTGATTCTTCTTACAACCCTTCAAAAATGGAGTTGCGGAAAGAAAGAACCAAATGCTTAAGGAGATGGCCACTTGTATGGTTCACTTGAAGTCCCTTCCTTTGTAGTATTGGGCTGAAGTAGTGAATTTTTCTTGTTACATTTAGAATCATGTTCCACATAAGGAAGTAAGAGGGATGACACCCTTTAAAGTCTAGTTTGGACACAAGCCTAATGTTGAGCACTTTCAAGTCTTTGGATCCAAGGCTATGGCTTAGATTCCCAAGAAGAAATGCAAGGATTTAGAACCAAAATCTAAACCTTCTATATTTTTCAGGGTATCCCGATGGTGTAAAGGAATATCGATTGTTGAACCCTCATACTAATGAGCTTTATATCGAGAGAAGTGTGAAATTTGATGAGTCTTCTTTGACTTCTACTTCTCTACCTTCTGAGGTTCTTATGATTTCTAATTCTGAATCCGACTCTTTGGATGATGATGTTTTTGAGTATGTCCCTCCTCCTCCTAATCCTCCTTCTCCTCCCAACCCTCATACTTCGGATTCTTCCATTCGAAGGTAGTGTTGAGTGGAACCTTTTTCCTTCTCACTCAAGTGAAGAATCTTCCGACTCTGATCCTAATCCTCATCGTCCTCATTGGGCTAGGAAAAATTTGCAGAGAGTGTGAGAGAATGGATAAGATATCATTTAGATAGGATGTAGACTCACTCATAGTTTGTTGGACCTCACTCTTATTTTCCTCTCGCTTCTAACCCTCGGTCTTTTAGGAGGCTTTTGGGATTCCCTGAGTGAGATTTGTCAGGGATGGGGAGTATTCCTCACTATGAAGAATGATACTTGGGATCTCACCCCTCTTCCAAAAGGAAGGAAAATTGTTCAATGTAAGTGGGTGTTCCAAAAAAGTATGGAGTAGATGGAGATGTTGAAAAGTTTAAAGCATGACTAGTAGCTAATGGTTTCTCCAGGTAGCTGGAGTTGATTACATGAAAACCTTTACTCCCATTGTGAATATGATTTCTATTCGATTGACCCTCACCATTGTTGTGGATAACATATGGGAAGCTCATCAAATGGAAGTTTAGAGTGCCTTCCTTCATGGGAACCTAGAGGAAGATATCTAAATGGAACAACCTCCAGGCTATGTCCATGATCCCTCTCTTGTTTGTAAGTTAAAGAAGTCTCTCTATGGTCTTAAACAAGCCCCTCGGGCTTGGTATGCCAAGATGGAATCTTTTTACTTACATCAGGTTTCACTTGGTGTCACTCTGACCCAAATGTTTACATTTTGTGGCAAGATGACTCCATACTCATCCTTGTTCGTATGTTGATGACTTTTTGATCACGGGAAATTCTTCCTCTATCATTGATTCTGTGAATATTGCCTTATCCAACAAGTTTTCCATGATTGACTTAGGATTTCTTCATTACTTTCTTGGGATTCATATTTCACAATCTGACTCGAGTATTGTGATTTTGCAGCCTAAGTATTCTCTTGATTTTCTTTCTTGGTTTAATATGTCCAATTGTAAGCCTTCTCCTACTCCTTTCCTTTTTGGGGTTAAGTTGGTTTCTGATTTCTCTACTCCCTTAGTTGATGGTACCCTCTATCAAATTGGTGGGGAGCTTGATTTACCTTACTCACACGCATCTAGATCTATCATATGTCATTGGGATTGTGTCCAGATTCATGTAGGAGCCACATGAGTTGTATTGGAAAGAAGCTAAATGGATCCTTCACTACATTCATGGTACTTACACTAGTGGCATTCACTATCTTAGAGGAGTGGATATTGACTTGGTTGGGTTTATTGATTCTTATTAGGCCGGTGATTTGGATCATTGAAAATCTACCTCGGGATAAATTTTCTCTTAATTCAGTCCTGTTAGTTGGTCTATCAAGAAAAAGATTGTAATTGTGATATATTTTATAGAGGCATAGTAAAAAGGATCACTTAATGTTGCCACAAAATATATTTGGGTACAAGGTGTCTTGAAAAAGTTTGGTATTCACTATCGACGACCTATTATCATCTACTGCAACAACATGAACACCATCTTGATTTTTCGAAATCCAGTTCAACATCAGAGGACAAAGCACATCGAGATACATATGTATTTCATTTGAGAGTTGATCCATGATGAAATTATTAATTTACAATACTGTTATAAATTTGATATGGTTGCAGACATTTTTACCAAACCCTTCACTAAGGTGAAGTATCTTCACTTGTGGTCTCTTATTGGGGTGAGCTCTTAGCAACAGCCCATCTTCTTCAGGATTTCTAGTTCTCTTTTCTTCTTCTAGAAAGATTGTGTTTGTACATGAGTACCTTATTAGACATGTAGTTGTTGGGACTCATTTGAAACATCTTTCTTAGGTTATTTAGGGAGTATTTTATAAGTGAATGTTTTCCCTTAGGGTTTTTCCTCCATTACTTGAGATCCTTCTTGTACATGGGTACCTCATCAAGCCTAGTTACCAGGACCCATTATTTTCTTCTTCTTCCAAGAATATGTTGTTTGTACATGCATACCTTATTAGAATTAGTATTTGGTCCCATTGACACATATTTCTTAGTTGTTTAGGAGATTTCTCTTTCTATTATGACTTTCCATGACCTCTACCTTAGCTTTGATGAAGGGGGTGTTGGTGTATGTGACTAGACTTCTCATCATTTGACATCTTGTCCACCTAGATGGTTAGTCATCTCACTTAGTGAGAATATGTCATAGTTGAATAGGTCATAGGTCTAGTGTACAAGTGTCACATATAAGAGTTACACAACAATCCTATATATGTACGCTTCCATTTTGATTTATGAGCATGCCAAGATAGTACGCTATCTTTCTCTACATGATATTATCTATTATTTTGTTTCATGGTTTTCCATTATTTCTGAATCTTGTTGATTATGTTAGAGATATCACATTACCGTTGGAGTGTAACTTCATCGTGGTGTATTATTTCGAGATCAATTCTCACAAACACTCTTTTACCCTTCATCGTAGTGTTGATGATTTTTTTGACAATGATCATTGACACAAAACCTTTTTCCTCTCACTAGTCTGATTCATGTCAAGAAAAGTTACAAAGAAGCCTATTTGGAATTTTTAATAGCATCATAATTTTTAAAGAATTGACATGAGAGGAAAATCATTTTTTTTGCACATCTCGTTCGTGTTTCAATCCTAGAACACATATAAGGTCATCAAATGGAACATTTCATTTTAAATATCATAATTTGATTGATTAGTTACAAGATTATAATTTGGTTGGTTGGCATAAGGATTATAATCTAGTGATGAGCCAACGAATCTGTAAACATGGAATCTATTGAATGCATGGTTGTAAGTCAAGGATAATGGAAGATATTCTAACCTCTATGTCGACACATGATGATACGTGTAATATACATCATATAGTTGTTTGGAGAGTTAACCAATGTAATGTTTAACAATTACATTTAAAGTGAAACGTTGGACAAATTGAGGGAAGATGCAAACTTGGGTGATCTTGTTAGTGGTGGGAGGAGATACCATATGCGAGAAAGTATGAATCACAATATTGAATATGGGTCCATGATATAATTTTATTTCAAGCTCAAAGTACCCTCAATACAAAGATCAAATCTTGTTGATCCCGAAACAAAATGTAAATTTAATACATATCAAAGTGGAAAAATGAAGATTCGGGAATTATTTTTTACCGGATGGAGTGTCACACTAGCAAAAACTATGAATTATGCAAAAATCATGAAAATAGTGAAATCTGCAAAAATGTGAAAAAGGCAAAAAGCTTGTTTTTTCAAAAATAACAAAGGTCAGTGGCAGGAGATGGGTTTCCCGCACCGGGTGCTGGGGTCCTCACTAGTGCGAACAAGATCCTAGTGGGAAATGGCTGGCGAGGTGGTGCCGTGGATCAACCCATGAACTTGAAGCGGAAAAGGTTGTGCTTGAATTGATAGGACAATTTGGTGCTAGCTTGGTTGTCAAAACCCTAGTTTCTTTGTTCGGGGAGTCGGTACTGGAAAACATGGTGGCGGAAAAAAGTTTGGTGTAGGCTGAGCCAACCATTGAGGTGATACAAGAGGTCCCTTTCAATCCATCCCCGGTTGGGTCTGATAGGCTGAAGAGCTCGGAAGACTTCAAGGTTGACGGAATCGATTTCAAAATCGCTGCAGAAAGTTTACATCTCTCGGTGCCTCCTCCTCCCAAAGCTGATTTTTCTGATTCACGGGTGAAAAGGGTGATTTTCTACAAGTTTGTAGGCACCTATTTCTCTCGGAGGAGGATTTCAAGCTGGGTCGTGCTTCTGGGGCTCAAATGCTAAACCAAAAGTTAGTTTCCATGCCAATGGATTTTTCCAAGTATGTTTCCCCTCCCCTGATTTGTTGAATTTGGTGCTTAAAGAAGGACCCTAGTTCATGAACTCTTCTAGCCTATACTTTCGTCCTTGGTCACCAAATTTCGACCCCTGGAAGGAAAAAATTTCCAAGGCCCGCTTTGGTTAAGCATTCATGATCTACCTTTGGATCTCCACAAATGGTCTGTTCTGAAGCCAATTGTGAACTCCCTGGGGACCCTTGTGCCCATCCGTAATCCTGCCTTGAATTTCTGGCACAAAATCTGGTGTGTCTCTGTGTGGTAATGGACCTAACTACCCCTCTACCACCGTCTTTGACTCTCCAAACAAATTCTAGCCCCAAGTGCTTTACCATTGAGTATGAGGGTCTAAATGTAAAGTGTTTTTATTGCGGGTAGTTGGGTCATCTGAGTAAGGCCTGCTCTTTGAAACTGGCCAAGGCTTCCAAGGAGTTGGATTCTCAGAAGGTTGGCTCTATGATGAAAGGGTTGGAGGAGAGTGAAATGGCATCACCCTTGGTGGGTGATATTTCACCTCTTTCTCTTCTAAAAGAAACTGAAGAAGTGCATAAAAACTCTCAGGGAATTAATTTCCCTTATTAAGGAAGGTTTTGATCAAGGGCAAGCGACTTCCCTGAACTCGCTACAATCTTGGCTCCTGGATAAAGTTGAGACAAATAAGCTTCAGTCCCTTTTAG
Organism: Taxus wallichiana var. yunnanensis; assembly: GCA_018340775.1. Lineage (NCBI taxonomy): Eukaryota > Viridiplantae > Streptophyta > Pinopsida > Cupressales > Taxaceae > Taxus > Taxus wallichiana. The sequence goes on along the minus strand of CM031242.1, from coordinate 995,284,605 downwards.
GTGATGGCATCTTGGAGGAAGGAGAATTTGAGCCGGATCTGCTGGTACCGGCTTTAGCTTCCTCAAAATTGGCTTCGGTTCAAGTAGGGTTGAAGGAGGCCATATGCGGCTCAGTCGGAAAAAAGGTAGAAAATCCAAACAAGAACTAACACTGTTAGAAGTGGATGTTGGCAAACAAAGTGTCCTGAAATTTTCCAAAGTTGTGTTTGGGAAGGCAAATGTCCTTCCCTCTCCTAAATGATAATACTTTCTTGGAATATTAGGGGTCTCAACACCCTTGATAAACAACGCTTGTTTAAGTGTTATCTCTTCTCCTCGGAGGTGAGTGTGGTGTTGCTTCAAGAAACAAAGATGGCCATGGTGGAAGATACTATGCTCTAGAAAAATTCAGTTAAGGGCTGGAATTTATTCTTCTTCGATGCTACTAGGGCCTCATGGGGCTTGGGATTCTGGTGGAAGGAATGTCAGGTTCAGGTTGATCTTATCCACTAGAATCATAGTTGGTAGTTGGGTCGGGTTTTCCCGAAACATTCTCATTCGGTCTTCTACCTCCTTAATGTGTATGGTCCAAATAACATAATTGGAAAAAGAGAGGTTTGGAAAGACATCTCCAGGTCTTTTCTCCCCCTCGAGGATCAACTGTTTCTTCTTGGTGGTGATTTCAATGCTATCACCTCTGAGAAAGATAAAAAAGGTGGTATTTCTAGAAATCGGCAATCCCAGGCAAGATTTTTGTTCCTTTATCTCTGAAAACTCTCTTTTAGATATCGAGCCCAAGCAAGGTTGGTTCACCTAGAGCAATCGTAGGAAGGGATTTAGTAATATTTCTTTGAAAGGCTCAACAGGTTCTTAGCCAGACCCTATGTGGTCTCTGAATAATGTTGTCTTAGAATGCTCGATTCTGCCCTGGTCTAGCTCTGATCACTTCCTAGTTTCCCTATCAGTCAATATCGACTTTTCCCCTCACAAATCCCCTTTTAAGTTTGAGCTTATGTGGTTGAGGGATGCCTCTCTGGAAAACAACATTTCACAATGGTGGCACTCCTATCAGGTTGAAGGTTCAAAAATGTTGGTGCTTGCACAAAAACTAAAACTTCTCAAAAAGGATCTAAGATCTTGGAACAAATCTTGTTTTAAGAATATCTTCCAAGAAAAGGCTAGAGTGGAAGCCGAGTTGAAAGCTCTAAATGAGTTAATTTTTGTCTCGACATGGGGGAGGTGGAGTTTCTTCTAGAGAAGTCTTTACTAGCTAAACTTGGTGAATTGCTTCTGTGTGAGGTCTTCTGGAAACAAAAATCATGGGAATTATGGCTCAAGGATGGGGACAAGAACACAAAGTTTTTTCATTCATTTGTAAAAGCAAGGCGGAGCTCATCTTTCATCTCTAAGATAAAGAGTCATGATGGTATTGTCTCTCTACGATCAAAAAAATTTCTGATGAAGGGTCTGGTTCTTTACTTCCCTCCTTCAAGGTGACATCACATCCTTTGATTCAGAGTAATCCTCTTTCCTTGATAATATCCCGACGTTGGTCACTGATGCTCAAAATGTGGCCCTTCTTAAGCCCTTCACTATGAGTGAAGTGGAGAAAGTGGTTTTCTCTATGGCCAAGAACAAAGCTCCGGGTCTGGATGGTTTTTAGGCTGATTTCTTTCAAAAAATTTAGAAGATCATTGGCTATGATGTTTGGCCAGTTATGGAAGAATCTCATAGATCCCATTCAATGCTTAAATCACTAAATTGTACCTTTATAAGTCTCTTCCTGAATATCCCTCAACCCTCTTCATTCGCTGGACTTCAGGTTGGTTTCTTTGTGCAATACCTCCTACAAAATAATCTCGAAAGCCATTGCTTCTAGACTCAAAGGGCTATTGGAACCTATGATCTCTCCGAAGCAATCTAGTTTCTTTTGGGGGAATTCGGGGAGGTCAATTTTTGATGGTATTTTTCTCTCTCGTGAACTCATTCATTTCTCTCCTGCAATAAATCCCTAGGTATGTTACTAAAATTGGATATTAGTAAGGCCTTTGACAAGATAAAGTGGTGTTTTCTAATAAGAATCCTTAGAAAGTTTGGTTTTTGGTTCATTTTTGTAATTGGGTGTTCAGTTGCATTGCTGGGCCTTCTTTCTCCATGTTAATTAATGGTAATGTTGAAGGTTTCTTTGAAGGTAATCGGGGTATAAGAAAGGCGACCCTCTCTCCTCTTCTTTCTCTACATTTTAGTGGTTGATTCATTGGTTAGGGCCATCAACAATAAAGTTCGGGAAGGAAAATTGTAGGGATTAAGAATTACGAGAGGGGTGGATCCTATTTCTCACCAACAATTCATGGATGACACTTTCTTGTTTGGAAAAGCTAGCATTCGGGAGTTTCAAAAGATAATTAAATGGGTTTCTCGATGCTTATACACGATTTTTTGGATAAGAGGTTAGCCATGTCAAATCCTTCATCTTCTTTTTTAACATCCCCCTTCTCTGGAAGCTAGAATTCTTGGCATCTTCAGTTTCAAAAAAGGCTCCCTTCTAGTCAAATATCTTGGTGTGCCTTTGTTTGGTGGCTCAGAGTTGGGACTTGATGTGGAACGATCTCCTCTCTTGTTAATTTGAAACTCAACTCCTGGAAAGGAAAATGGCTATCACTAGCTAGAAGACTGGTCCTCATCAAATCTGTTCTCAATGCCTCCCCCTTATACATGCTTTCCATACTAAAAATCCCCAAAAGTGTTCTATCAAAGCTTATCGGGATTATGTGAAAGTTCCTATGGCAAGGTCCCTCTATGGAAAGGAAAATCCCATTGATCAGCTGGGAAACTTTTTCCAAACCCAAAGATCTAGGCGGGGCTGGCATTCTCAACTTGGGTATTCAAAACTTGGCCCTGGGTGCCAAGCTTGTCTGGAATCTCCTCACAAAACCTTTGTGTTATGATCCTCATGTGTGGATTTCACTAATTCCTCGAGGTTTTGGTATAATGGTTCATTAAATTTGGTATCGGAGTGACCACAAATCTAGTTTGAGTCCCCTTATACGGTAGCTATGTCGATATTGCAAAAGTGTTCACAAAGCTAGGGCTTGTATAGGGTATATGGCGGGGTCTCGCTATACGGGTGCAAATCTAGCAGTAGGAAAATTGGGGTCCGGCCTGAAGCATGGTGAGATGTTATGATCCTCATGTGCTAATTTCACTAACGCCTTGAGGTTTTGGTGTAATGGTTCGTTACACTCTGTGTTTTTGCAGCCAAGTGGTGGAAAAAAATATCCGAGAGGCCATCTTCTAAATCAATTCTCCGCATTGCTAATCCCCCTTATAGTTCTCATATATGGAAGTTCTTAGTTGAATGTCGAGAGATCTTCTTATTCAATACGGCCTGGAAAATTGAAAAAGGTGATAGGGTGTTATTCTAGGATGATCCTTGGAATGGTTTTCCCATGCTTGGGGAAAATCCTGAGTTTGGGGAAATCAAGAGGCTCTTAGTTGAAGAATGGGGACCATATGTTTCCAAATATGGGCTGATTCCAAAAAAATTTCTTGCTCTATTGGAATGGAAAAGTATTGATCACGTAAATATCTCTTTGGAAACTAAGGATAGTTTTCGCTCAGCTCTGCAGGAATGACAGATAGTTCTTTCTGGGGGTAATGATGAATTTTTTTGGATTGGAAGCTCTTTTGGGAAATACTCCCCACGTTGTAGCTATAAATTATTGCATGTTGAGTAAGAAGCTAAGGCTCTAATCTGGAAGGCATGTTGGTCCCCTCGTGTCCCCCTAAAGTTGGCCTTTTTGCTTGGATGGCTTTCAAAGGAAAAATTCTCACTCAAGAAAGGAGGAAAAGATTTGGTTTTCATGGTCCCTCAATGTGCTTTCTGTGTGAGAAGCATGAGGAAGATCGTGATCATATTCTTCTTCATTTCCCATTCACAGCTAAATGCTAGAGTTCATTGTGTTCAAGCTCAATCTCCCATGGGTCCAACCCTCTACACTCCCGGTAGCCATTTTGGCTTGGCCTGTAAACTTCCACTCTAACACTCTCTCCTTGATTTGGTTGTTTGGTATTGTGCTACTTCTCTGGCACATCTGGTGGGAGCATAACAAAATAATCTTTAGGGAGGAGAAGAACTCGGTGGACAGGGTCATTCTCAGGTTGGAATGGGCTATCTATGAGGTAGTTTTTGCTAATTGGTCCCGCTTTCATCACTTCTCCAACATTGATAGGGAAATCGAGCAACGCTGGCCTAGAATTGTCAAGCCGGAGCAGGTGCTCAGTGCCCTTTGATCTCCTCAACCTCACTCTGTTGGTTAGCCCATTGGCTCCCCCCCCCTAGGTTTCCTCAAACTAAATTTTGATGGAGCGTCAGAGGTAACCCGGGCATCTCTAGTGCTGGATGCATTATAAGAAATGAAAAGGGATTATTGGTCGGTGCCACCTCCTACAAGCTCAGGGATGACACTTGTAATTCAGCTGAACTACAAGCTCTGAGCAAAGGTCTAGATCTAGCAGCCTCCTTAAAGATAGAAAATCTAGAAATCGAAGGGGATTCACTAGTAATTGTGAATGCCATAATTAAAAATAAAGCCTGTCTTGGAAACTAGACCTAGGAGTTAAAAAGGTCCTTTGGCAACTTGGGAATTTAGTGCCTAGAACATTAAGCACATGTTTCGGGAAAGTAATAATTGTGTGGAAAAAATGGTGAATGTAGCAATCAAGCAAGAAAAACATATAGTGACATTCAATTCCAAAGCATGGGAAGGATTGGGTATATTGATCTCGTGCGAGGTAGATTTCAAAGCACACACCATCTAATGATACACTTGTGGGATGTGAAGGGTCTATTTAATGCTTTGGACAAGGGATTCTCCTTATATTTTTTCTCCCTCCTTTTGCTAGCTATGGTTGTCCCTCATCTGCCATGAATTTCCTTGAGTTGTGATCTGCATGTGAAATGGCATTTCGTTCCAGGATAATAGACAACCGGCTGAAAAGAATTTTTATCTCTCTTGCATCGAAGAGTTGGATGCCATTAAAGGATTTTGGGCAAAGACTATCTATATGTTGTTGGTTGGCCATGTGTCAACAGTGGCATTACCTCTATATTCATTGAGAACTTGTTGATAATCCATCCCTCTAAAGTGGATGCCATGAGTTTGGCTCTGCATTGGCTTCGACCGACATATTGTGGTAACCTAGCCTCTGAAGTGGTGAATTTTTGTTTGGCATTCTGGGATGTGCATGAGTCTTTTCCAAGCGCGTCGGGGTGGTTGTGGGTGTCTTTGCAAACTCAAAAATGGTTCAACATTCTCCTAGCCTTCACTAATCTAATGGTGGTGTATGCTCGGGACCGGGCTGCCAACCATGCCCGCCTGGTGCTTCCTAATCTGAAGACCCTCTACGCTCCATTGAACCTTATCCCCCGGATGGACCAAGTTACAACTGTCTGCGGTAGTGCCTATGACTTTCTCTGGATGAACTGGGAAAATTCTGAAGTGAAATTTGAAATGAAAGATGATACCTGACCTTAGTCGGGTGTCTCGAGTTCTGCTAGTGTTGTTATCACCTTGGGGTCGAAGAGTAATCCCTCTCTTGCCTAGTACTATAGTTATAGTATATCTCGGATAATGCTGGCCTATGTTCATGTATATCCAGCTGCTTTTTTGCCCTTATGATTTTGTTGTTTTTCTTTGATATCTTGAGGTTGGGCCTTTGTTTATGTAAATAGGGAACGGGTCCCTTCAACTCACTTTATCTATATAAAAAAAAGGTGGAAAAATGAAGTCAAACTTAGTAAAAGTTCATTCTTTGATGTTAGCAATTAGACAAGTAAAAAGAAGAGGACAACTCAGATTATCCCACACAAAACAATATTTGTTATATATGCTTTGCTTCATCGTCTCAATCTTGCTCCCATTATTCATAATCCCACTATTTGTATGGAAACAAGTAAAAACATAGAAAAATTCATTAGGTTCCATGTGTGAAATCCAACCACACCTTCGGCACATCGACATCATCTATACTACAACTATACACTAAATAAAATCTTAGAATTAAAGTTACATTTAAATATATTGGATGTATTTGTGGTGGCATGTGGCATCAATCATTTCCCTTGTCCATTCTATCTTCATGCAGAGTGTGGCAATTATAAAGTTTCGTCTTTAAAAATATTTAATAATTCCATCTTTATAGATATTCCATTATCATATCGGCAGGATATGGAGGATTTTATGAGTGGAAAAGGATCTTACAAACTTTCTCCTCATTTTATCATACACTTTTAAGAGCATGGTGAATTTTCAGATGGGAATATACGGGTGATTAACCTGGAAGGACATCATGCCCTCTCTCTTGGTGTTTTGGAGGCCATCAGTAGTAATTGTTATGAATTATTCATAAGGAGGAGTGTATGGCCTGCAAATGGTTATTTTGTGCTGCAATAATCCCCAACACTCATGATCTCTAAGATTTTAAGATGTCGGCCAATTTATTTAAAAACTCCCAAGTGATAACGTCTTATGGATAAGAGAGATAATAGTAGTAGGTTGTGATTTAGGTGGATCATTCAGAGCTTCGTGAATAATTGTGAAAAGAGTTTATATGAAGTGAATAAGGTAGTAATTAGGGTTTCTCATCATTAGTAATCTTGATGAAACTTTCTAACAATGATCAGCGACATAAAACCTTATCCTCTCATTTTCTAATTCATGTCAAGAAAATTTATAGAGAATCCTATTTGGAATTTTATAATAGCATAATAATTTTTTAAAGAATTGGCATGAGAGGAAAATATTTTTTGTGCACACATCTCGATCATGTTTCAATCCTATAACACATACAATGTCATGAAATGAACATTTCAGTTTAAAGATATCATAATTTGGTGATCGATTCTAATATTATAATTTGGTTGGTCAACATAAGGATTATAATCAAGTGATGAGCTAATGAATTTGTTAAACGCATAGATGTACTTCAAGGATAATTAGAAGATATTCCAACTTGTATGTCCACACATGAGGATACATGCAATCTACATCATCTAGTTGTTTGGAGAGTCAACCAATGTAATGTTTAACGATTGCATGTAAAGTGAAACGTTGGATGAATTGAGGGAAGATGAAAACTTGGGTGATCTTGTCAGTGGTGGGAGGAGATACCATATGCGAGAAAGTATGAATCACAATATTGAATATGGGTCCATGATGCAATTCGATGTCGAGCTTGAAGGACCCTCAATGCAAAGACCGAAGCCTATTGATCCTAAAACAAAATGTAAATTTAATACATATCAAAGTGGAAAGATGAAGTCAAACTCAGTAAAAGTTCAGTCTTTGATGTTAACAGTAAGACAAGTGAAACGAAGAGAACAACTTAAATTGTCCCACACAAAACAATATTTGTTATATATGCTCCACTTCATCATCTCAATCTTTCTCACATTATTCATAAGCCCACAATTTGCATGGAAAAGAGAAAAGAAAACAAAAAATCCATTAGGTTCCATGTGTGAAATCCAACCACACATTCAAAAAATTGACATCATCTATACAACAACTATATACTAAATAAAAATCTTAGAATTAAAGGTGCATTTAGATATACTCCACATATCTATGGTGGCATGTGGCATTAACCATTTCCCTTTTCTATTCCATCTTCATGTAGTGTGTGGAAATTATAAAGTTTCATCTATAAACGTATTTAATAATTCCATATTTATTGATATCCTTTTATTAGCTAGGTAGGATATCGAGGAGTTTATGGGTGTGAAATATTTGGTGGAAAAGGAGATGAAAAAATTCCTCCTCATTTTATCATACACTTTGAAGAGTGTGGTGAATTTTCAGATGAGAATATACTGGTGATTGACCTAGAAGGACATCATGCCCTCTCTCCCGGTGTTGTGGAGGCCATCGGTAGAGCTTGTTATGAATTACACACAAAGAGGAGTGGATGGCTTGCACATGGTTGTTGTTGTGCTACAATAATGCCCAACACTCGGGATCTCTAAGGTTTTAAGATGTCCGGCCTATTGATTCGAAACTCATAAGTGATATGGATAAGAGAGATATCAACAAAAGTTAGAAATTTAGGTGGCTCATTTAGGGCTTCACACATGAAGTAGCCCACTAGGTATGTCACACTAGTTTCCTATGTTTTTGCATATGGAGTAGTTATAGAACAAAACTCCTAACAACATATTTTATATCATGTTCATAATATATATTTAAAATATCAAGTATGCCCTCTTTTAATGGACTTAATAATATGTGGTGTCATTTAGAATGGGTCTCCATTAAATACGATCGAGCAAAGATTAAGTGGAATCAATAACATATAAAGCAAACAACGCTGGAGAAAGGCTCACACAGTATGAAAGGATATTTTGATATTATAATGGCCTAAAATGCACTTTTTGTTATCGATCTCTTTTAGAAAGGGGTTGATAAATTATGTGGTAACAGACTTTCCTTGTTCGAACCCCTAAGTTTTTGTGAGAAATGCATCCTATCAACTCAAATTCCATGCATAATAAAATACCAATAACCAGATAGATATAATGAGATGGGTGACACATTTTAATATAAACGGATTAATTGTTTAATGTATTATTTACCATCTGATGTATTAAACACAAGACATTTGATATTGCATTGATACGACCTGTTGATGTTGCAAGCAACAAGTTACATTGCACTCCTTTCTTCCTTCTAAATATTGATAAAAATGGTATGTGATCCATATGTTCATAGTTGTAATAAAGAAAAATTCTGCGTAGGGTCCCCCAATATTTTTCCTACCCTAATACTTCTCCTCCCTCAATCCCCTTCTCCATCATGTCACTTCCTCATGTAATGTTTCTCCCGTAAGTTTTTATTCTTCAACACATTCCTTTAACATTTAATGTTTTGAATAGTTTGAGTTGACATTAATTCTCCCAAAATAAATGAATGGGGGGAGGGTTATATCTTTCTAGAAACCAAATTATTACAAAACCTTACTTCTACCATGATTTAAGTGTAGGTGTGTGTGAAATAAAAAATAATAACACCTCGAGTTGTTACGTTGGCTTAAGTTCTGCTAAATTCCATCTCAAAAGTGCCACATACCATATCAAGGGTTTTTTTAACGTCCACACAAGAATAAGAGTAATGTGTGTCCAAATCCCCTCGACCTTATAGTGGACACGCGTTCAAAAAGTGAAACCTAGCTTCATAAAACACAAAAACAACCAATTTTGAAAAATATACGAGAGATTACTAATCCTAAAAAAATTACAAATCTCATCTATTGCCACGTTAAGTTTGATTTATTTGAAGAGTGAAATCTTGTTAAGAAAATGGAAAGCTGTTGGAAAAATAGATTCCAATAGAATAAAAATAGAGCAACAAAGATGAAGAACATCTTATAAATGCACAAAACTAATTATATTAGCTTCATAGAACTTTACAATAGGTTAAATCTTCAAATTCTTACTTATGCAAGCTCCTTAAATACTCTAAGTGTTGTTGTTGTAGGTTCCTAAATCCACGAATTTTATTATGCGGAGTTCTTTTGCAATTTCTTTGCTCTTTTAATTTTTTGTTCCTTTTCTTTCTTATGGAATGTTTCTACATTCATCCCTTCTCTGCTATGTATACGCTAGAATAATAATAAAAAAAAAACTTTTTTGCAAATATATTAATGTTCCCTCTAAAATAGGGAGTTCAAATTGGGTGTCCAAAATCAAGATTAACTCTTCACAAAAGAGTGGTTGAAGAGAGGGAAAAAGACAGATTTAAAAAACTATATGGGCTCAAGATTAAAAAATCAATTAATTTCAACACTCCCCCTTAATATTGAGCCAAAACAACCAAAAATTCATTCAAAACTGATAATTAATTTATGGAGCTATGAGGTCCATCTATGATGCTTAAATTTTCTCTCAAATGCTAAAACCTTTCCTTTGACAGTGGTTTAGTAAAAATTTCAGCTAGTTGTTGCTCGACTTGAATTTTTTTAGCTCAATTTATCCTTTCTCAACCAATTCACGAATGAAGTGATGTCTGATTGCAATATGCTTTCTTCTTCCGTGGAAAAGCTGAAATCTTTGACAATGTAATGGGCGCCATATTATCACGAAAAAAGAACATAAGATCCTTGTTGCTTTTCGTGAAAATATGAGAGGATTATTTTTAACCATATCATCTGACAAGTGGCTGAATTTTCTACAATATACTCTTCTTCAGCAATGGACAATAAAAATATTGATTATTTCTTTAAAGCCCATAAAATGGCTCTGATCCAACATTAAAAACATATCCAGATGTGATATTTCTATCATCTAGACTTCCTTCCCAATCACTTCTACGTATAGCCAACTAATTAAAAATCATTATCGAAGCATATAAAATACCATAATTCCTTTTTCTATTCGAATACCTCAATATACGCTTTCCTCCTTGCCAATGTGTCTCTTTTGGTGTCTCCATGAATCGGAAATCAAACTAACTACATACATAATGTCTGGTCTTGTTGTAGTTAAATACTTCAAAATTCCTACCATGTTTTTATACCTTGGAGGATCTACATTGCTGCTGCAATCATCTTTAGTCAATTTAGACTTAATTCAACTGATGTAGATGTTGGTTTGTTGTCCAACATTATGAATATTTGTAAAATTTATTTTACATACTTTGCTTGAGACATAAAAATTCCTTGCTCTATTTTCTTGACTGTAATGCCCAGAAAATACTTCAACAATCCCAAATTAGTCATCTCAACCTCCTTCCTCATGGCTGATTTGAATTCATTTTTTTCTTTGCTTGAATTTCTAGTAAAGATTAAATCATCTATATACAAAACAACAATTAAAATCTCACCATTGTTTTCTTTTGCTTTTGCTAAATCCATTGCTGATCAAATAAGAATCAATCCTATTGTACCAAGCTCTTGGTGCTTGCTTCAATCCATACAAATCTTTCTTGAGCTTATAAACCTTTCTTTCATGCCCTGAGATTTCATAACCAGGTGGTTTTCCCACATACACTTTTTTTCCAATACTCCATTGAGAAAAGTTGATTTTACATCCATTTGATGGACCTTCCATTTGTGATGAGAAGCTATGGAAATAATTGTTCTTACAATCTCTAATCTTGCTACTGGAGAAAATGTACCATTGTAATCATGACCAGGATTTTGTTTGTAACATTTGACAACTAATGTTGCCCTATGTCTTTTAATTTTCCTTCGAGAGTAGTCTTGGTTTTATAAACCCACTTGAATCAATGACTTTCTTTCTAACTAGAATATCTACTTATTCCATGTTTGATTCCTTTTAATAGTATGCATCTCTTCATCCATTTCTTCACACCATTTATAATCTTTAATTGCTTCTTCAAAGTAAATTGGATCAACTGCTGAAAATAAAGCAAAATTAATCATTTCATCTTCATTTTCATCATACCTTGACTGCTCATAAATCTCTTGTACACTCCTCATACGATTTTGACATTGATTTGAGTTGGATGATGATGAAGACGCCTCATTTTCTATTCCTTGTATGCTTTGTTGGCTACTTCCCTTACAAGATTCACCCCTTTGTGGAATGGGTTTTCAACTAGGTGGATTGTTTACCTTTGTCATCTTCTAGATCAACAACAATAATTGGTACATTTGTCTTTGCTTGTGTCCACTCCACTTCTTGGGAATCTCCCTAAGATGTTTCCTCAATAAATTAAACATCTTGACTGATTATGAGATCCTTTGTCACTAGATTATATAATTTGTAAAATTTTGATTGCTCACTATATTCAATAAAAATTTATTTCTCTCCTTTTTAATCCCATTTTTATTCTTTTCTTTGGCACATGTGCATACACCACACATCCAAAACTCTCAAGTGCTCAACACTTGGTTTTATTCCACTCCATGCTTCTTGAGGTATCTTATTTCTCACACTCTTTGTGGGATATCTATTTAGCAAATAGACTTTTGTCCCAACCTGCTTCAACGTAATTTTCATCCGAGAAATCCTCTTGTTTTGGTGACTCTCCTTGCCATTTCTTGAATTGTACGATTTTTCCTCTCAGCTACACCATTTTTCTACGGTGTATACCTTGTTGTAAATTTTTCTTGATCCCATGCTCTTTACAAAAGTTTAAAAATTCATTTGATATGTATTCTCCCCCTCTATCAATTCTCAAGGTCTTTATGTAATGCCCACTATGCTTCTCAACTAAAGCCTTGAATTGTTTGAACACTTCAAATGTCTCTGATTTATTAAAAAAAAAAAAAAAAACCCATGTCCTTTTGCTGAATTCATCTATAAAAGTAATGAAATATTCACTTTTAGACAAGGAGGGAGTATTCATGGGACCACACAAATCTGAATGTATCATCTCAATAGGTGAGCTTGCTCTCCAATATTTTCCTGAGGGAAAATCATTTCTATGTTTCTTCCTAATATGCAACCCTCACATACTTTGTCTAGTTGTTGAATAGGAGGCAACCCTTTAACCATTTACTTTTTGTAAAGAACATGTAATCCACCATAGCTCAAATTCCCATACCTAGTTATCAAATTTTAGATTTATCAATGGTTATTGTTTTGAAATTTGTTGTTGCTTCACTTTGCATCCTCAATGGAAACATTTTGTTTTGTGTCATATTCACTAATACAATCTGTTGATTGCTTCCACTTATGTCATATATTGTGCACTCTTCATTCTCAAACTTCACTTTGTACCCTTTTTGCATGAGTTGCCCAATGCTGAGAAGATTATACTTCAATCTAGGAACATAAAAGACATCATTGATCTGCCTTTTATCTCCTTGCTTGGTTAAGATGGATATGTTGCCTTTGCTAATGACTGCAACCTTGTCATTTGTTCCCATTTGAATTTAGTCTTGATTGACTCATCCATGCTATTAAAAATTTATTTTTTTCCACACATGTGGTTGCTACAAGCACTGTCTAAATACCAAATTTTCTTGCTACCTTTCTAAGCTACATTGCAAGTTAAAAACAAAGTTCACTCTTTTCATTCTCTTCTAGTTCAAGAATTGTTGTTGTTGCTCCTTCCTCTTCCTCTTGTTTGTGGCTCTTGATGAATTTGTCTTCCACCTTCTTGTTGGTTGATAAATCTACTTCTTCTTGTGTTATATGATCCTCTCCCCTTACCTCTAACATTTGTATTTTTCTTGAAGGCTTGTTCATTGGAGGAGTCGGTTGTCCTACTCATTCTTTGTTCATGGGTTTGCAATTAACCCATTAAATCATTAAATATCATTTTACTTAGGTCCTTGAACTCTTCTATCAAAACCACAACTGGATCAAATCTGATTGGAAGGATTCTCAATACCTTCTCTATGATCATCTACTCTTCTACCACATCACCTTCTGTCCTTATCGAATTGACAATGGTCATTGTCATTGTGAAGAAATCATTTATTGATTTTGATTATTTCATGAGAAGCGTCTTAAAATATCTCCTTAGAATCTCCATTATTACAACTTTTGATTTATCATTGCCTTGATATACATTTTGCAAAGTATCCCAAGCTTGCTTAGAGTTTGTAACTACTGCTATCCTTGGGAATACTGAATTTGTGACTGCATTTTGTATGTAGCTCAAAGATTTAGCATCTTTTCTTCTATTCTCCTTCAATGCATTGAATGCAACTTGGTCTGCTACCTCTGTATAGCCTCCTTCAACTAACTCCCATAGCTCTTGAGAGGAGAATATGGTCTTCATTTTAATGCACCAAATTTCATAGTTTTTCCCATCAAATGTTGGGGGTTGCTGCCACAAGTTGCTGCTAGTAGAAGCCATTAAACTCAATAACTAAAACAACCCAGAAAATTAAAATCTCAAACCCACAAGCTATTGAGCTTTTTTTTTGCTCTGATACCAAATTGTTGGAAAAATAGATTCCAATAGAATAAAAACAGAGAAATAAAGACAAAGAACAATTGAGAAAGACACAAAACTAATTATATTAGCTCCAATAGAACTTTACAAAAGGTTAAATCTTCAACTGCTTGTTGTTGCAAGCTCCTTAAATCCTCTGAGTGTTGTTACAAGATCCCTAAATCCTCTTAATGTTGTTGTTGCAGGCTGCTGCAAGTTGCTGCTCTCTTTTCTATGTGTTGCTGCTCTATTTTTACATAATGCTGAGTTACTACTCTTTTACTTTTTGTTCCTTTTATTTCTTATAGACTTCTGCTACATTCTCCCCTTCTCTGCTATGTATATGTTGGAATAATAATAGAAAACAAAAAAGCATCTTTTCTGAAAATATATTAATGTTTCATCTAAAACAGGAGTTCAAATTACACGCCTAAAATTAGCTTTAACTGTTGTCAAAGAGTGGTTGAAGAGAGGGAAAAAGATATATTTAAAAACCTATATGGGCTTCAGATTAAAAAATCAATTAATTTAAATAGCCAAAAAGGAGAGATAGTTCAATGTGTTTGCACCACTCTGTGAGTCAGCGGGGCACGAAACAGGGGCTCAGGTAATGATTTGAATTTGTTGGGTGGTGTAATTGAGCATGCAGAGGAAGTTGATGTATTCCTCCTTGCCAACATCATAAACAAGTCCATGTATCCTGTATATTTAGATACAAATATAGATATCTGACAAATCAGCAATCCATAATTTATTTTTATTTTTGTCAGAGTGGTAGTGGCGGTGTAGTTTGTAACCATGTTAGAATTTTGACCTCAAATCGTCTATTCATTATTGTAGTATTCCATTCATATTTTGAGGCGTATTAACTGCAACATTCATGAGCATCAAAGTGATGTGTGGGGCTTGAGGAACTGGATTTTTTCAGTATTAAGTTTCAACGTGGCCATTTGCAGACTTCCACTTCCATTTCCGACGGAAGTGTTACCATCCGACATGGCCTCCTTGTGAGGAAAACAAAGTTCAAGCTGTTGGGAAAATGTTCTTAATATGCCATGTGAACAGCCGAAAGGTTGCGGTACATCAACGAATAATTAAATCTCTACACTCTATTTTTGTCATGTGCCAGACCAGCAGGTATCATCACTTCACCATAGAATGCCTTATGCGTAATAACATACAACTTTAAAAGATATTATTGATAAAAACAATCTATTTAAGACCAAACGACATTAGAACTTATTAGAAGTTTGACACTTCATAAATTCATGAAGGCCGCAGATATCTCTAATGAAAAATTCTCACTATCCAATTTAGAATGAGGCTATGGGAAGCTTTAAAAAAGAATAGGAGTATAACCACACAAGCACAACAGTAAACACAACTGCATAGTTTGTAGTATGAAGAAATGAAATGTGCATAGAGAAATGATGTTTGGGATTTGATGGTGACTAAAAATTTGTAGATCATGCACACATAATGTGAACAAGATACGAGGAAGAGGACTAAAATCATAGTTTTTCTACTATGTCAGGAACGTAGTTAGAGGGTGTTTTAGAGAATGTATCAGATCTAATTGTTTGGAATAAAGGAAGAAATAATGTAGAAGAAATATATAGTAGATATAATGCAGTCAACACGTCAAAACACAAAGAAAATCAAATGGGAAAAACTATTTTATAGAGCACGAGTATGCGCTCAAGGGTCTCTAGACACGTGTGGTGACCAACATGCATTTGAATACTTGATAAGCCATTTTTAAATTTTGTAGTATTTTAAGGAGAACCAAAATTGTATGGGGCTCATAGAACACAAAAAAATTAAGATCATATTTATCTACAAACCTATAAGCCATGCCAACCATGGAATAAAATATCTCAGGGGAATCTTCCATAGTGGCTTAGAGAGGTTAGGATCCTTTTAGATGGATTGAAGAGAATGTAAAATGGTTAAGGAGATCACATAGTTCATTGGTAACTTAAGAATCTCCATATGGCCCTATAAATAGGATCTCAAATTACTATGATAATATAATTATCTTTCATAGTAATGAAATATTTTCTAAGCGTATTTAGGCCTTGTTTTGAATAATTATAGCTTGATATAGATTGAGAGATCATAGAGGGATCACATATAAAAAGAGATATAAATAATGGTGTAAGTGTTTGATGTAGCAACATCCAAGGTCTAAGACAACCACGCACAATTTTGGTGAAAATGATTGTGTACAAGGCAAGAGATCGTATAAACAAGAAAGGAAAGCGTAGAGGAATTAAAGGTGTTTGTTTGAAAGTACGCAAGTACTTTGCATGATAGTTATCTATGAGAATCATAGTCAAAGTTCACAAAGGAAGTGAGAGCACAAGTAGTGCATGGAGGGCTTGTGGAGGAAATCAAGTGTGAAGGAATAATTTACAATAGTGCACATAGAATTTTGGTAGTATATTAAGGTGTCTTGTCTCGGCTTGATAGACTAGAGGTGTGCTGAGATATTGCAAGATAGCTATGCACAATAGTTATGAGTGCATAGAGGGCACAAGAGGATACAAAAAATATAACACAATAGATGAAGAAGCACACAAATATTTGGAAGAAGACACATAACTCTAGAGACAATGCGTAAGAGGAGTTGAAGGTGAAACTTAAACATTTGAGTGTAAGAAATAAGTGTGTGGTAGAATGGGTCATTGGAATAGAGATAAAAGATGTAAAAAGGTGTTTGATAAAGGATGAAATAGTTAGAAGATCCAATGAATATATTGGTGTGGCCTAAGTATATACATCTAAGGGGAATTGTAGATTAGATCATTAATGGAGTTTGAATTCAAAATTGAATCTAAGTGGGAGAATCTGGAAACATCTAGATGAAGCTAACCTACCCAAAGACAAATTCAAACAAGGAGAAAGAAGCAAAAATATGTAGCTATTTAAGGAGGAAAAGTCCACCATTTAAACGTTTTTGTTGGCCTAGAGTTATCTTGAAGTTGGGAAAATATGGTATGAGTTAGAGGTGTGAAAATATTGTTGAATGTGCTTTTAAGCACACAAACTAGTCTAGAATAGGTCTTAGGGAGACACTAAATTTTTTTTAATACTATATCAATAAGTTGCAAGCTCTAAGAGAGAATTTGTATGTAGATGGTATTAAGTCCATTAAGGAAATAGATGAAATATTAACAATTTTCATCTCATTGTATGACTCTATAGGCATGTAAGGGAGTACCCGTTATCACCAAGTGGTATCAAAGAAGGATAATTTCCTATAAGTAGATCTGAGTAACACCGAACGTGAGGTAGCTAGCATAGAAGTTTGTGTTCTCCATCGTAAATAAAGGTGAGTGGAGAACACAAAACAAGATCCTAGAGTGTAGCAACTAGAGAAGCTAATGATATTATGGGAGAAGGAAAGATGCTACCAAGAAGGAGGGATTATTTAGATACAATAGTCATAAAAATGTTAGAGAAAGTGATGGAGGAGCTTGATGGTGTAAAGACCATATTAAAATATATACAAAGTAAGACCACTTTGGAATATATGGGGTTTTGTGGTGTGAAATATCTAGAAGGAGGATAAGAAATACTCACCGAAGAGTCAATAACATAGGGAAGAATACATAGATAAAGCGTCAATGGAGTGTTCAAGTAGAAAAGGCATGTGAAGGGGCACAACCAAATATTTTGTGAGCAGAGCTTAAAAGTGAAGATAAATCCATCATGGGAGTACCATAGAGAGAGGATGGCACAAAAGAGGGAGTACCACAAAAGGGTGCATGATAAAAGGAACATAAAGAGGAATCAAAAGTTGAGAAAATGGTGAAGAAGTAATTCACCCAAAAACAAACGACAACACATGAGATCATCACATTGGAAAAGGAATATACCAAGGAAGATAAAGTGTTCATTGTAGACCATGAGTATGCAGAGGATTGTGCAAGACTACAACTTGAGGCGGTGAAGAAAAGGGAAGAGTGGAAGGCATAACTTACACAAAAAGAAGATACACACATAAAATACACAAGCTATGTGTAAAATGAAAATGCGTAGATGAGTGAAGAGGGATTTGTGTAAGAATACCTAGAGGAAAGATAGATCAGGTGCATTATTAAATGTGCAAGAGAGGGGACCACGATGGAAAGGAATCAAAGCATAAGAGATTGTGCAAAGAGAATAAGTCCAAATAGTAGAGTTAATGAGTGTGAATACAAAAATACACGTGGCAATGGGAACCCCATTGCAAAGGAAATAGAGGTGAAGAAACAAGGAGTTTCCATGAAGGTAACCAAAGTAAAATATCCCATAAAGGACGTTTCTATAGTGTGTAGTACATGATGTGCACGGGAGAAGGAAACATTGATAAGGAAAATCAAACAACATTATGAGATGTTCGGGAGAACATATAGGTTACCTTTCAAGAAACATAGAAAGGAGAGGAACACTATGAAGAGGCTCCAAACATTTTGTGTAATGAATAAGGAAAAATATAAAAAGAAAATAAGAATGAGAGACGCTAAGATATTTTCCCAAGAAGAGAAAGAAGAGATGTGGCCAAAATCCACCAAGGTAGGAAGTGCGGTGTAGAAGTAGGAGTGTTGTCCAATAGAGGAAAAAAAGGAGAAGGAGAAGAGAATCCTAAAAGGAGACATAGGTAAAAGAGAATAGTATTGCATAAATAAATTATGCAAGGTAGAGATTGTAAGGAAGAATGCACACAATGAAGAGAATCCCCAAGAAGAAAGGGGTAAAAGTATAGAAGAATACTGAAAAAATGGATGGTTTGCTGATGGGTCCAAACCCATAAGTGTGCTTGAAGATAGAGGTGCCAAAGATAAGAGAGAAAGAGAAGGAAGTCAAAGAATGCACAAAGGAGAGGTAGTGTGAGAAAATAAACACAACCCATTGAAGAGGAAATGTGCACTGAGAGAAAAGATGCACAAGAAAAAGAAGTCATGGTTAGAAGGAAATGGGAAAAGAGGAAAGAAGAAGGAGATAAGGAGAGAAGTGTGTGTAGAAGTAACACACAAAAAAGGAAGCCAAGAGATGAAGTGTTAAGGAAACAAGAAAAGCCTTAAAGAATTGAGGTGTAGGTGGTTGGATATGAGCAAGTGAAAACTCACATAGGAAAGAGTTAAATGAAAGTGCAAACTCCCAAAATAGAAGGCTTAGTAGGAAGCCTTAGGAGTAGGAGGATGGTTAGAATAATCTAGATAATTTCATATGGAAAGGATGAAAGCGAGAATATACTCACAAAGGATTGAAAAGGAGATCCATTTGGATGAGGGGAGATTTGTGGTGATCATAGACTCACAAAGGTACTCGGGGTAGTAAAATAAGTCACTTCGAGAAGTCAAAAGAAAGTGATGAAGGATTTGAAGAAATGTTGAAAGAAGCTTCAAGGCCACAACCATGTTTAGAGGATGAAGGAACTAGAACTATTTTCCTCATCATTTTAAAGGGTGGTTCTACCACTTGCTTAGTCTACTTGAGGAGGCCCTAAGTTCTAAGTACCTTGAGTGTTTGATGTAGAAGCATCCAAGGTATAGGATAATATTCCATAATTTTGGTGAAGAATGGTTATGCACAATGTGAGAGAGATATTAGAAAAGGAATGTAAGTGAATAAATTAAGGGTGATTTTGTGGAAGTACACAAGTACTTTACACAATATTTATCCATAAGGAGTGGAGTATACGGAGTGCGAAGAGGAAGTGAGAGTGCAAGTAGTACATGCGGGGATTGTGGAGGAAAGTAGGTGTGAAGGAATAATGGCCAACAATGCATGTAGGATTTTGGTATGACAACAAGGTATATTGGCTCATATTGATATATTGGAGGCATGCAAATATTGTGAGGGAACTATGTGCCTTTGGTAGTGAGTGTGCAAAGGGAATAAGAGGATGTTTTGGAGAAGGCCCATAACCCCGAAGATAATGCAAAAGAGGAGTTAAAGGTGAGATTCCATAATTTGAATGCATAAAAAATAAGACAAATATGTGATAGATGAGTGTGAGAAATAAATTTGTGGTAGAATGAGTAGTTTGAAGAAAGTAAAAAAATATATGTCGAAGGTGTTTGACATAGGATGTTGACAAGGACGAAATGGTTAGAAAATCCTATGACCAAAAATATATATAGGGGCATGGTAGATCTAATGGAGTTTGAATTCAAATTTCAATTTAAGCTGGGATAATTTTAAGTGTTTAGAATAATCCAAGCTGCCCAAAGAAAAATTCAAATAAGGATAGAGAGGCGAGAACATGTATCATTTTAAGGAGGAAGAGTCCACCTTTTGAAAAAAATTTGACCCGAGTTAGTGGAAGCTAGGAAAATCTAGTATAAGTTGGAGGCCTAAAGAGGTTGTTGAGTATTCTTGTGAGCACACAAACTAATATAGAATATGTCTTATGGATACACCAAGAAGTTTATAATAATCCATTAGCGAGTTGTGAGATTTGAGAGAGCGAGTTGCATGTAGATGTCATTAAGGATATTGAGGAAATAGATGAAACATTAACAATTTTCATCCTATTGCATGACTTTATAGGAATTTCAAGGAGTGCACGTCATCATCAGGGTCCCAATTAGATGATATAGGTCTATATTTCTTTATAAAAGTCATGAATTTCATGTACATGTCATATGACCTTTATTATTATATAATGTATTTATTAGGGTATTAATTTTAGTCACGGTGTGTTTATGTGTATGTATATGTGTGGTTAGTATTAATTCAAAGTTTTTTTTACAATATAATAGAAATACTTGGTAGGAACTTGTTCAATTGAGTCTCTATCCCTAACTGCTTGATCTAGTACCATAACTTAATTGAGCTTTTATGGAGTATTGTTGTGAGTAAAAGTGTTTGTGAAGGTTTCTATAAGGATTTATTATTAATGGTGAGCTTATGCATGCGAATATTTACTTGAATGTTGATATCTATCAAGGAAGGTGTTAGAGTAATTGTTTGAGAGTTTGGTTGTGAGAATTATGGGATGTTTTAAATCTATTTATGATATTTTGAGAGTGAAAGGGATAATTGAGAGTTATATGAATGTGTGTTGTGTCATTGTGTGAGTGGTTTTTCTCCATCATATTATGTTGGGTAGGTAACTTAGAAATCCTCTACTAGTGATAGATAATAGTGTTCTTTGGATAGTATATGTGGGTAGGGACCAAGAGTGAGAATGTGATAATATAGTATATTGATAATCTCAAGTGTTGGGAATATTTGTGCATGTGTGTATGGTGTTATAGTGTGAGTATTTGGAGATTCACATGTGGGTATTTATTTTATTTTTTGTGTTTGATTATAGTATTGATATATTGTGAAATGAAGTCTCAAGAGTACAAGGAAGGTGACCAAAATAATGATATGGATGAAATAATAGCTAATGAAGAGAATAAAACAACAATTTTTGACATGTAGACGATGTTGAGATGTCCACAAAGTAGAATAGAATTGATGGAAAATAAGGAAATAAAAATCAAATTGATACCTAAGGACAAGGATAGTGATGAAAATAAAGAGATACTAATAGCTAGGAGGCAATGACCGGCTAATGAAGATAAAGGTGATGAAGATGAGATATTGAGGATCAATTCAATAATGGAAATAAATATGGAGATGAGAGTTTCAAGATTCAATGGATCCCTCAATCTAGAAGAGTTGAATGATTAGGTCACTAAGATGGAGGAATATTTTGAGTGTGAAGATATAGAAGATCCTATAAGGTGAAAGGACATGTTGCACTTTAGTGGAGAAACTTGCAAAATTATGGGTGCAAGAAGAGAGAAAAAGCACATCATGAGAAAGGATGACTACAAAAATAAAATGTGATTTTTCCCTCTTTATTAAGATATAATTTTGTTAAAAGATTTGTGAAATCTTAGGCAAAGAGAGACCTCGGTCAAGCAAAGTATTACCTTCGAGAATTTTTAAAATTTGTTTATTATATCAACTTTGTGTTGATTTTGATAAATATCATGTTGAATGATATATTAATACACTCAAGTTAAGAATAAAAATGATTTATGCATGGTTAATTTTCACACAATTGCATAGGCCTATCACTATGCCTTGAAGGATGGGGAGAATTTAAAAAAGGGAGGTTCATGACAAAAATAGCTAATAGAAGTGAGAAGAAGAGTGTAATAAGAAATCAAGGAGGTTTCACATTAAATATAATGAAGAATATTAGTATGGGAATACCTCACATGAAGATATAGGAGGAAATTGAATTGGTAAACTTATACAATGATGATATTTTCATATGTAGCTGGATTTCCTAAAAAAGCATATAGCTATTACAATCTTGATTGTGAGTGTTACAGGTTTGAATTATATTGACATAGATATTTTGAGTTACACGCATAAAGCTATAGTACATTAAGGAGACCAAGGGTAAGTGTGATGAATAAGAATAAGGACTAAACAAATTCTAAGAGCCCATTGAAGACAAGAAAGAAGAAATTCAATAAGGAAGAGAACCCATGACATAAGAGTGTCTTCAAGATAAAATGAAAGGTTCAAGGTAAGTGTTTAAATGTAATTATGGATAGTGGTAGTAGTGGCAATTTTTTCAAAAGAAGTAGTTAATAAGACGAATTTTAAATGAGAAGCACATCAATACCCATATAAAATGTATTTATTGAAAAGTGACTTTGAAATTTATGTTTAAGAAATCAAAATTGGAATAAATATTAGAATATTTGTAAATAAAGTGTTATGTGATGTAGTTTCCATGGATGCATGCCATAGAATATTAGGTAGGCCTTGATAATATGAAAACCAAGTTTTTATGATAGGAATATAAAATTTGTCACACATGTAGATGGAAGTGGTGTGAAGAGGATTTTTCACCATTAAGAGACGAAGATGATGTGAAAAAGCACAAAAATCAACTATCATTGATGATGGCATGCAAGTTGCTTCCAAGTGAAGAAGAAAAATGAATAATATGAAGAACATGGATTTGGTGTACATGTTTCCATCATGAAGATTGAAGGAATGATGTAGGAGCACCACTTCTAAGTCCAATTTATGAATTCCATGATAATTTTTGGTATGTTAGATTGTCTTAGGGTCCTTAGAGAGTCACTAGGACTCATTCGAGGATGTTAAGTTGGGGTTAACTAGTCAAAATTTGAATTTGGGTTTTCCCTCCATTTTTGTAAATTTGAATGAGTGAAGCTATTTTGGCTTGGATAACATGGTGTAGTGACTTAGGGGGTTTTTAAGAGCATTTTGGAGGTTTAGGACCATAGTGGTGTCTTAAAGGACTCTTCATAAGTGTTTAGTGTTCTTTTATTTCTTAAAACGTGTGTTAAGCTCCTTCTCTTAAAAATGTAACCTCCATGCAAGCTTGCTCATAACCATAAAATTTAGTTATGGGAAAATTTGAGGCAAGAGTGATTAAAATATGATTCCTTGTAACTAATTCGAATCAATCATTTGAATGAGAAGAGTTGGTGGAGCTCTAAGGACGTTTTTGTGAAGAATACTCTATTTGCAAACAATAGAAGATAAGTTTCAAATAGGTATGTTGTGCTTTTGGTGATCATTTAACTTGTGCATGTAATCTAATGGAGATTATAATTGGTAAGAAACATTTTGAGGACTTTTTATATGGATTATTGTCAGATTTAATTGGTACGATGTGATTTTAATCTGTGTAATCTATGATATTTCAATAGCGATCAATTTGGAGGTTAGAACCTATACAACCCAATCAAGTTGGTAAAGGAATTGGATCATGGAAATATTGTTGGTGGCTTAGTCAAGTGGATAACCATTTTTAGATTCAATTTAACCCATAGATTTCTTAAGAAGTGAAGGAGAGACAATATTTAGTTTAATATTTCTCGAGAGAATAGCTTGGGAAACCCTATTTTTAGGGGCAAAATAGGGAAGTTCTTATTTCATTTTCATACCTTAATGGAAACCAAACTCTCTGTCAAAAATAAAATATTTTACATGTTGGAAAAGACCTAAGGAAAATGATTTTAGGCCTTGAAGTTGAATAGTAATCATTTTATTACAAAATTTCTCCTACCATGTTTGTAGGAAATCCTACTTAGGGTTTAATAACGGTTGGCATTTGAGGTCTTGTAGTGTTTATTTGATTCATAAAACTTGCAATAAAATATCATGAAACACTCCTCTATTAGATGTTTTGACATCATAGAGTTTGAAGTTTCCCACATTAGTTCTGATTCTTGATAGTTGAGACACTTGGACGGTTACATGTTATTAGAGACCTAATTAGAACCCTAGGACCATGAATTTGAAGGAAATTTTGTGAAGAAATTCAGTATGAAACTTTTCCAATTGATGAAAATCCAAAATGGGTATCCATAAAGGTTATTTTTTTGTTATTTGAGTCTCTATATCAAAAGTTAGACTGAAAAACTCTCGAGAGAAGGGTTGTTATTTGAGAGTTGGGCTGAGAGAGAGATAGTGGAGAAAAGGAACTTACATTGAGAGTTGAGCCAAAATATTTAACACACACCTCAAGGAGCATAATGGGTGCTCAAAAATATTTAGACTAAGTTCTAGGTGTCTATATATTTCTCTAACTACCAACTCACTAGAGGCCTTACTATTAAGAAGCTAAGAAGGCGGTTTTAGCAAAAAGAAGACAATTTGATCATTTCTTGTGATTTCATCTAATATGGTGATTGTTTTGGCATGATAGAAGGAGATTCAACATTTCTCGGGCATTTCATAAGTCATTTTGAGTGATAGGGCCAAATATTGCATGATTGAAGGATTTCCTGATTTGTGAAAAAGAGCCATTTCGCTATCCTAAAGGACTTATTTGAATTGTTTTGATCAAACTAACTTGTTTGAATGGTGGAATGATTTATGTGATCTACATTAAGGAATGGGATTGCAATCGGTCTGGAACTTATGTAAACTAAGTGAAATCAAAATAATATAGACATTTGAGTTTATTATTAGCCCAAACTTGTGTAGAGGGCATGAAGAAAATGATTAAAAAGATAAAGTGGGTGATAAGGGTATATCATTTCATAAGGATATGTATAATATTTTGGAGATATATTGAAATCTAAAATTGGAGTAGAATAAAATGTTACAACAGAGGTAATAGAGTTATTTGACATAACAATAGAAGAATACATAAATAATATCTCGAGGATAGTATTAGAGACATATGAAGAAAGAATGAAATATATAAATGGATTGATTTTGAAGTCATACATTGAGAGAGATGTGGGAAATATAAAGGTATAATAAGAGGTTCAAGAGAAAATAATAAGAATGATATATGAATATGAGAGAAGAGGGAGATAAGAAGTGAAGGAGACACCAAGAGGGTTATTAAGCCTCATGTTATTAATTTATATTATTTTTTAATGAGTGTGTAGGTACTTAAAATTTATAGGGTTTAATTAAATAAATTAAATGGATCACATAGTTTGAAGGGATCACAAGAGGATCTCATGAAAAACAACAAGATATAGCCATCAATATGGACCAAGGAAAATTAAAATTAAAGAATATAAATAAGCTCATCAAATGTGAATAAGAATAATAGTATACATCTTATGAAAATAAATTGGTCACAACCAAGAGTGAATATATATGGAAGTTATGACTCATATTATAGCTAGGGTAATGAGGTGGAGACATCAAGCAACACATTAGAAAAGTGTTGGATGTAGTAAAAATTATTTTGGGGGAGGATTTTGGTTCATGGTGGGACAAATGACTCAAAGGAGAAATATATAAAGAATAAAGGTAGAGCAAGTGAACCTTGAGAAAAGGTGACATAACAAATAATAAGGTTTGGGAGACAACAATAAGCTATGAAAATAGGACAAAATATGATCAGTTAGATAAATACTTGATCAAATGGAAGGTAACTCCATTAAAAGGTCTACAAATGAGGATTCTTATTATGAGAAGAATCACATAGTTCAAATTACCTCAAGTGTCTAATTTAGATGCATCTAAGGAATAAACTAATCCTACAAATTTTTAGGATTCAGAATACGTGTAGGTTTAATGGAAGTAATTTGATCTCTCAATATTGCACAACATAGTCCTATTTTATTTAATAAATGATCCCACAAGTTAGTAAATTAAGATAGATATTTACACTATACAACAATGGCACATGGTCACTTTTATACTAATTCATTAGGGACCCTTTATGCTCATAAATTTCTCAAGGATCATTTTATTGATATAGAGATAAAATTGGGACCTTACCACTTAACACATTGATCCCAATGGAGTTTTAAAGTAAAGTGGGGATCTAATCTATGTGGAAATATAACAAGTATCATAGTTTGAGTCTACACACTTACCAAATTCAAAGGAATTCTATCCGACGAAGTTTAAAAGGATCTTGAGAGTATGAGATATGTGTAAAGTTGATGTATCTAACATGTGTGGTACATTCACAATGTTTCATTTTTAAAGAGAAAGGACCATTATTTCTTGTATGTAGTTCCTATTATCCAAAGGATAACACGAGAACACATTGATCCATAGTGAATGAATTGATGTGACCTAGTTTGAAATCTTAAGGCATGTGGATACGAGCACCTCTCATTGAGGTATGTAAAATCACATAGGGTAACTAGATTTAATATGGTATAATAAAGGGGCCACAAATTTTCATTCAAAATATGATGGATGCAAGACATAAGAAACTCAAATGGGAATAACTATTTTTAGGGCATAAATGGGAACGAGTTTGGGATCAATGAAATATATCTTGAAGAAATTTCTAATGGAGTTTGGGGTATTTAGACAAATATTTGGGGTCCAACAAACATTTGAATTCTTGGGAAGCCATTTTTTTATTTCAGAGTAATCTAAGGAGTGTAAAAACTACATGGGACACTTGAATATTTGAGAAATTAGAGATCCTAGTTGTTTTCGGACCCATTAGCCACACCAACCATGGAGGAAACTATATAGAAAGATTCAAAATTATCTTAAAGAACACAATAACCTTATAAGTGGCTTAGATAACGTGTAATAAATATAAGATATCATAAAGCTCATTTTTAGGATAACTTAATCTAATAAAAAATATTAAAGAAACAAAAAAAAATCCTTAAGATAAATATAGAAACAGAAAATGGCATACAAAAAGATGACACAATACATGAGAGTTGTCATGGGAAAACCCTTTTGAAAAATAACACAATGCACTAACTTGTCTTCCTTATTTTACTAACTCAATAGTTCACAATGCAATAATGCATTTCCAAGTTCTTCTCTACCATACTACATGCATAACTATATGTAAGTACATCAATAGGTAACAATCATGATTGTATTAATATATAATGGGTACCAATACCATGACCCAATAATGTAACCCATAATGAGTCCCCATAACAATGATTTATCTAACCATCCATATAATAACATATGGCATACCACCTATACTAGTAGTGTCAGTTTTACATTTTTCTTGGCTACATAATTTAGAAGGGAGTAACTCATGGAAAATATACAATACGTTTCCATAAAATTGGGCACTCCATAATGTTCTTATGGCTCTATAAATAGGAGATCAAATTGCTTAGTGAAAAATGATGTTCAAAGTAATAAAATGTTGTCAAATTGTATTTAGGCCTGATTTTGAAAAAGTATAACTCTATAGAGATTTAGAGAGAATAAAGGGATCACATAGAAGTAGAGAGAGTCAAATAATAGTATAAGAGTCCCAAATATATGAGATAGGTCTTTGTTTCATTGTAAGAGTCACAAAATGCATGTATATTATCTATGGAATTTATTAATGTAGAATTTAGTTGTTAGTGTCTCAATTTGGTCACAAAGTGTTTATGTGTATGTGTGGTGAGTGTCAAGTCATAGTTTATTCCATACTTTTAGAGGTTTTCTTGGTCGAGCACTTGTTTAAATGAGTCACCATCCCTAATTGATCAATTATTTTCTACATTCACTTATGAATCTTCCCTTAAAGTTTTAATAGGAATATGATTTAGTAGACCTTACACTTGGAGGTATGCTTTGGATCATTGGGTTATTACGAGAAACAATAATAGTATTTGTACCAATGAGTTCTAAAAATTATTTATATTCCTTCAATTTTATCTATTTAGTTATCTTTATAAATTTATCTCATGATCCACCCATGACAACTCTCTCATAAGGTGTACTAACCCTAAGGGAGGTTAATGCATCGATAATTTATTAAAAAGGTAAGTATCCCTATCCATTATTTTTCATTAATTTTTGTATGATTGATTATATTTGATACATCATGCATTAGACTAGGATAGGTCAAAATATGTTTACTATTGCATTATTTTTCAACACTTTCCTATATCTTCCACCTAACATTACAAACCTTATTTTAGGCATCTTATAGAACTTTATTAATCCCTTTACTCTTCGCAACCTTAATATTCTAATATGAACACATCCCATATCCTAGACATAGGATTTGAAACCCTATGTGTTATATATAGCGTCATCAATATATTCTATAAATACAACTATTTTATGACACTTAGAACTATCTTTGGCTTGTGTGGTGACCCTAAATTAATTTTCTACTTATATCATAATCTATACCATTAAGAAGAGAGAATAATTATATTGATCATTTTAGCTAGCATACATTCTAGTGAATTAGGCTTGAATATTACTCCACCCTCAAGTGATTCATCTTCATGTTTCCTTGTATATCCTCTCATGACATTCTTCACCATATTTACATGTTGGTGAACCCAATATGAAATTTACACCATCCTTGATTGAGCTTTATTCACGTTCTATTTAATCTCCTATTATATCATCTTCTTATCTTATTATAATTTAGCTCCTAATCTTATTTTCATCATATCACATCTTAGGTTTTTATAACATGCCTTAACCCATTCTAAATTTATTTGGGTTTCTCCTTTATCCCTTATATTCCCATAATTTAAGGAATCTACTCACCTTGTACTTTTTATCAACCCTAACCTCAAAAACCGTCCAATATAACATGCTCAAAAATCCATAAGAGGATCTTTATGTATTTGATGTGCACCCGAGACAAAGATCCATAATAGTATCTTCCCATATTTGAAATTTATCTTGCCAAATATCCACATGATGATCTTCCCATATTTGATTAAGGTCCACAAGAAGGTATTCCTACC
The DNA here is from genome assembly GCA_018340775.1 of Taxus wallichiana var. yunnanensis. Classification (NCBI taxonomy): domain Eukaryota; kingdom Viridiplantae; phylum Streptophyta; class Pinopsida; order Cupressales; family Taxaceae; genus Taxus; species Taxus wallichiana. The sequence goes on along the minus strand of CM031242.1, from coordinate 995,255,567 downwards.
CATTTTTATGATCCATTCCACATGGAAATGATCTTTTCACTTTAATACTAGCAATAACTTCACATTTTTTGACCCTCCTAGAAACCCTTTGTTGGAAAATACTAACTTGGTGATTCAAAAAAAAAAAAATCAAATTTTAGCAATAAATTCGTAAAATCACATATTTTTAACTACATTGGCCATTCCGTTGAAAAGTTTGATCCCATTGAAAAACTTAGACCAATTTAACTACTTTATCCATCCTAATGAACAGTAATATGTTGTTTATAAAAACTTATACCAATTCAACTACATCACCCATCCTTCTAAAAATAATTATATCATTCAAATAAATCCTTGATCCTCCAAATTAGATCGGAAATATATCTAAAAACCAAATGTTGTAAATCATCATTTCACCACTAATTGCATAAAATAATTTATTCTAAAAAGGATTGATACTATTGAAATGTCATGTGTTTATAACTCCATGTCATCACACATCATCCTTAACTACTCGTTAACTCCCAAACATCTGATTTCTCTTGCATTCCTACATTAAATCACTATGTTGATAAAATAAATGTATATATATTGAACTCAAAAATACCTACATCAATCTATTACCACACATGTTTTGACACTTGGAATATTTAGATGCCCATCCTCCTCTTCTACCATACTTTAGGCACATTTTGATGCATTTCCTCCTCATAATTCATATTTAAGTGCATGTTTTAATGTTTATCCCTTTATTATTCCACAATTTTGGGCATAATTTGATGTTATCCTTCTCTCACCTCACTCTTTAGAGAAAATTTTGACACCTTGATTTTATTTATTTTAATCCCTATTTCAACCATCCTCTCACCTTTGGATCTTCTTAAGATTCCTCTTCTCAATCATCCACAATTCCAAAGGCATCTAATAATTTTCTCCTTCTCCCACCATCTCTCATTCAAACTAAAAATATTATATCCATTTGGTCCAAATAAATCCAACTCCAATAAATCTTCAAATAATAACACCTACTCTAAAATAATACCTTAGGTTATGTTATCATCATGCATTTATATATGCATGTCACTTGCATGCCATAAATTCCTAGGATATTCTCTTATTTCATCTTATCTCCTTGATTTCTTCGCACTCTACTACCTAAACATCTTACTTTATATTAGAAACTAGTTGAATATCCTAACTTCCTTAATATATCTTTAGTTTACTTTACTACCTCTATATCCTATTACATGAACATCACACTTTACTACCTGCATTTCTTAATTTATTTCACTTTATAAACTATTTTGATAACCTACGTTTGATGTCTTATCCCCTTCAATAAATCTAGACATTTTCGTCTTTTCTCAACACTATGGTAATTTAATTTTTACAATATGACTTTGCAACCTAAAATCTCTTTTATCTTCTTCCTCATTGGTTTTTATTACCATCTTACCAAATTATTACCACATTATCATCTTTTTATGATATTCAATCACTACTTTTCTTTACATAGTTTTACCTTCATTTTTCTTAGTAATTTATGTTTAGCATAATTTTACATGTCCATGTCCACATTTCAATTTTATGTAAAAATGCAATATTAACATCTTATGTTTCCTCTTATAGCCTTTAAAAAAGTGTCTCGTGCTTCATAGATTTGTAATTTTACTACCTACATTTTGCTTTATATAGTTTTATAACTTTTCCTACTTATTATCCCCATATCACCTAACTCTCATTTTAATATGCTTCATAACTTTACCTTATTACTACCTACCTATTTATTTATGATTCATACCTTTGACATCATTTTTTTATAGGCCTCATATCTTTCACATACTATCATTACCTACCTCTTGTTTTTAGATGTTTCACATCTTTAACATAATATTACTACCTACTCTTTGGTTTTAACACTTCCTAGAATTCACACCGTACTTTATACCCACCTCTCGAATCATTATCTCTTATAGTGTGTTTCTTGGATCTTTGTTTCTAATTTACATTGTATAACACCTTAGGAATCAACAAGGCATCACTCGTAAGTACCCATATACTATGATTACCTACTTGTTACTTTAGGTTCCCAAACATATCAAGACATTGTTATAAATTAATAGTAATTTCCGAGAGTGTCGGTTTCTCACCTAAAGACAAGTATTCTTCTTGTAGCTCAACTATTGTGGTCTATATATTTGTCTTTAATCCATATTTCACCCTATCTTATAACCAAAGTATTGAATTTTTCTATCTTTGTATCACTCATTTATACAAAATTATTGGGAAAACCAATCATTTGTCATTATCTATCTTTTACATCACACTCCCTATTATCCAACCAAGGTTGGTATCAAGATAAAAATATTTTCTAAGGTACAAGTCTATGATTATTGAAGTGTCATGGTTTGTAGGTTCTCCTTTTCTAATAGTTAGGTGTTATCTCTCCAGCAGTGTTAGTAATATTCCTTATCCATTTGATTAACCTTTTCAATCCATATGGAGGAACGTAAAAATATAAAAAAGTTAAAATCCATAACATTTGAAGAAAAATTAATAAAATGAGGAAAATTATACAATCAAAAGTTAATCACAACAAAAAAACATGATATCATTTGGTGCACCTATATATTACTTAAAATATCACACTTCATCATTGACCTAATTATAAAGCTTAATTTCCTTTTAGATGCGGTAGGTTTTTCCGAGTAGGATACCGGGCTAAATAACTATCATTAATGTCCTTTCCTTTCATGCTAATACCTAATCCTTGTAGTAGTCATATAAATCATTAATTGAGATTATAAGGAATGGGAGAAATGTTATGGAAGGTATGAACCTTTACTATTATTGCATCTCATAGACTAATATGGGAAGCATTTAATATAGCTAGTCCAAATCAAAGATGTATATTTGGGTTCCTTCATACATGTATTTTTAAAAAAATTAGTCTTTCCAATCTAATTAGATAGATTGTCTTGATGATAGACCTAAATAAATTATTTTTACCTTGTTGTTAACACTTCTCTTCTCTTTGCATTATACATCACATCACACTAGTTTCAATTAACATGTGTTTGCACTACCTTCTTTATTATCTCTTTATGACCATTTGATATATTTAGTATTATCACGTGCACATCTACCTATAGAAAATTTATATCCCCTTTGATTTACTAAACATGGGATAAAAGTGTAGTTAATATAATCTAGAATGGCATGTAAATACAGTAAATGAATACAATAAGAAAGTATGGAAAAGGAACCAAGTAACTAATCTAATGAAAGTAGAAACCCTAATATGCAATAAGCGTAAGGAAGTGAATCAGCTAATACAATGAACTCTCGGGACTGTGTCACAAAATAAGAAAAATAATTTGGAAGCAAGAATGATTGTGCAAAGGTCCTAAAAAGGGACAAATTTGGATTGATTCTCTGGACTGGGGCACCTAGAGAAGGACTGGGGTGCCTGTGGGTGCTCTGGTATGTAGAATGGGTGCCCCGATTTGTGAAAAAGATCTAGAAGCTGAGTTTTACATGTTTGGAAAGTGGTCTCGAAACCCTCGTTGTGTGTCACATCAAATTCCTTGTATTATGCTAGGTGTCATTGATAACCCAAGATGAAAGAAAGACCTGCAATAGACCGTAAGAAGTATAAAAGACCCTAAAAATAAGAATGCAAATGAATGGGTCGATCGACCTCATTTGCCACAACGATGGGCTTACTAAGCGAGCGTTGCACTAAATTTCGGATCCAAATGTAGTTCTGGAGTGTGTGTGTGTGCATCATATGCCCTAGGTAATATTGTGCTAGTCATACTTTGTGAAGTAGTGAGCAATAATTATGTGTAGAAAATGTAATAGAATGTGAGCATGGAATATAATAGAATCCCTCCTCCTATGCTTGTTTGATGTAGATGAAACAACCTTGTCCTTGTGATGGAGCTAATGGATGCAAATGATTTCCAAATGGATGCAACTCTAGGTGGATAATAGTAGTGACCAATGCTTATCCCTCATTATGGTCTCATGAGTTTATATTTATAGGGTTCTCTTGATCTAAGTTTGTAATTAACCTCGAAATGGTGAACACCAAACAAATAACAACCTGAAATGTCTAGAAAAAGCCCAAAAAGTGGAAGGAAAGTTCAAAAGGATCGGGGCTCCCTGGTGGGACCAGGAGCCCATAGGTGCTTGAAGACTAATCCCAGAGCACCCCAATAAAGGCTAAAATAATACAAAATGATGAAATCATTGGACATATGGATGCAAGAGGTTGGGAATGACGAAAGAAAATAAAATAATATGGCTAAAAGATGGGGGTTAATTAGTACTTTCTTCTCTCAAAACCCTTCTAAATAGTATAATGAGGTGAGATTAAATAATGTCTAAAGTGCATGATTTTGTGTCTACACTTGCCCCACTTTATGTTGGTGAATGAAAAGCTTGATAACATAAAGTAGATAGATATGTGTACCTAATAATCCATGCATAGTGATGTAGAAACACGTTGAAGGACTAGAAAAAGCGTGAAATGAAAAAATATGATGGAGCATGGAAACTCTAGATGAAAAATTGTAAAAATTGATGAAAGTCAACCTAGGATGGAAACACATGTATAACTATTCATGTGTGTGATGTACTTGCATGGTTAGTATGGTGTGTGCTTCCATGAAGTGTTGTTGTTGACGTCATTTTTGTTGTTTCCCCATTTGATTTCTTATTTCTCATATGACCGGACCTGAAAGGAGAAAATTATCAAGTAGTAAAATATGTATGTATGTATGTCTAAAAATGCAATGTAAAAGATGCATGTACAAAAGTATATCAATGTAAAATACTTAAATGAAAATTGTAATTGGAACATGTGCACTGATCCATGTCAAGAAAGAGAGTGTAGAAGGATATCTTATCTTTGTGATTTTTTGGGTGATCTCATTCCACCCGGTGAAGAAGTGTAGGGAGAAAGCTACATTATTCTCTTTCATGTAACGCTGCTTGATGAATGTGTGTGAAGAGATCTCTATATGTCCTACGTTTTGGGCGATCTAACATCACTAGCCTACGTAGTGTAGGGAGGCACACCCATTGTAACCTCCTAGTCTGCATTCTGCTCCCGTAATGCTAAGGACAACCATGTCTTAAAAAAATCCATTATGTATGGGGTTCGTAGACTAGTCCGAACCCACTCATTATAAGTAACCCACAATGCCAAGGGTGGAAAGTGCACTAAATCGAATCGGTGTAGAAGCATTGTAGTATGTAAAAAAACTCACATGATGCCCCCTTTTTGGGGGTGCATGCTACGTGAGCTGATAGGAGAATGAAGCCCTAAAGAGGACCAACTACATGTAGAAACCAAGGTGAAAATAAACAAGAAGGATAGTCAAAGACAAGTGTCAAAAAAACAAGCATGCATATGTGTGTATGAACCTTATATCTAAATTGTATATCACAAAAATATGAATGTAGGAGTGATGATGTATCCTAAAAGCATATACCACTACGTGATAGTGATGTAGCCTAAAGTGTATATCACTAAAAGATGATAGATTATGTGATCATTTAGCCTAGAACGCATGTCACTAAAATAGGAATATCGTATGATAGAAGGTCAAATGATAAATGTGTGAGTATGATAAGGTCCACTTGATTTGTAAACCCTCGGTAGTCGATTATGGACTAAGGAACTAAATTGTGTCATATGGTAGTGAGTGCAATGCGTAGAATAAAATGTAGTATGTGTGATAGTAGATGACCATGCGATGAGTATAATGTGTAATGTATGATGTATAGTATGCAATGCAAGTTATGATGTATAAGATGTAATCTACAATATAAACTAACAAGTGCAAGATGTGCACGATGTAGCATGTAAAATGTTAGACTCATGTACCATGAGGGTGTTATATACGTATCATGAAGAGTAGTATGATGTATGATGTGTAATATGTGTAAATATGTGATGTATAATTTGTAATACAATGTGTTTGAATAGACTAGGAATGTGAAGACACATGTTATGTGGTGAGACATGATGAGTAGTATGTAATGCTAGATGTAAGGAAAATAATAGTGTGACATATGCATGATGAAGAATAATATGGTGTATAATGTGTAGATATGAAAATTTGAAGTGATGTAGATTAACTATAGAATATAGGATGTATGGCACATGATATGTGAATAGATGCGTGTGTAATGCCTATAGTGCGTTGTCCGGGGTTTATGTGTAGTAAGACCTCAATAGTTAAGTGTGAACCGAATCACAAGATAGTGTCATTAGGTAATGACAATGCTAAAACTTGTGATGAGTATGCCTATGTGATAATATTGATGTATGAGAATGTAAAGATGATAGATACTAAGATGAATGTGGGGGTGTATTAGATGGTATGTCCACCAAGTGTATGATAGAGAATATGACTATGTGTTGTTATTAAGGATATCATCGCTGTCATGATCGAATTCAATTGGAGTAGAATTGGAAAACTGATAAGCTATAGAGTGAGGAGGGTTATACAAGGACCCATTGTGGCGGAATGTGTACACATTCATTGCATATTCTTCATTAGTAAAGGAAATCGATGGACAACTGTGAGCATGCCAATGAGAGATATTTGGAGCGTAAGTAGGAGAGGAATAATTATGAATAGAGATATTACCAAAAGGCATAGGAAATGTGAGTAAAGAGTGATGAACATCTATTGTACCACCAATATAGTTAAGCTAGGACTATCCAAGTGTAAGTGGAGATTCACGAGGGGTACACGCAATAAATACTATCAAATGAAAGACATGCAATCCATAAGCTATCGTAATGTGAAAATAGCCATGATAAAGATGTGGTGAATGAAGAGGTGGTAAGATGTCATTAAGTGTCATGCCAAACCTAACCAAATTGTCACGTGTACAAATAGTGTCTAAGAAAGTAGATTTGATTGGGATGTGTTGTGAAAAGGACCTATTGATGAATAATGTGCATGTAAAAGGAGGCAACGGAGCTGCAACTCATGGAGGAGAAGATGAAATAATGTCCAAAATATTTACAAACCCTCGGTATAGTACCATAACATTAGTAGAGGGAGGGTCCTTAACCTATATTCACCTAGGCCATCACCCACAAATGTTTCTTTAAAATAAGAATCATCTATGCCAAGAGGAGTAAAATCAAGTTGTCTTAATGCTTCATCCGTAAGTTCGATAGCATCAACTTTGTCATCATAATCCTTAGAATCATCGATGTGAACATCATCATGTTGTATAACACTATCAAGTATGTTGGTAGGTGACACTGATAGATGGAGTAATAGAGGGCACCACAACTGGTGGAGAAGGAACACTAGTAAAAGCGATATTATAGGTGAAATAATAGCCATAGTGTAAGTAGAAATAGTTGGATCATGACAATGGTAGAAGGATATTGTGAAGTGATAGCTGACCAATGTTATATGTGTCAAGGCTGATATATGGGATATGTTGTGAAGGAGGTATGGACATAGAATTAATGGGATATATGTAATGGTATTTGAATGGATCTGGATCGGCAATGATAGTATGTTCATGGCATTCATGTAAGAACTTGACACATTGGTAAATAGTAGATGGAACTACGTGCATTGCATGAATCAAATACAAACCTAACAAGAGATTAAACTAAAAGGATGCCTTGATAACATATAACTTAGTGAGAATAGGCTTAGGCCAAACTTGAATATGTAATGAGATGGTCCTTAGACATGTGTGAGTAGTAGAATCATAACCTCAAATGAGGTTAAAATTCTTAGAAATTAAGTTATCATTAATACCCAATTTCTTTAAAAGAGAATAAGCTCGTAAATTGACGTCTCATCCATTATCAATGAGGACTCATTTAATGTAATTATTACTTATAATGGTAGTAATGAGCAAAGGAGCACACTAATTGCTTTTAGTAAAAGATGACATACCCTTGTCGGTGAAAGATATAACATGTGGTAAATTACCAAGAGATTGTATGATATGTGCAAAGGCCACCTCAGAATTATACCTTTCAATATGAATGAGATGAAGGGAAACTTCAAGCATGTTACGATAATCTGGTGCATTATGCAATAAGTCATAAAGAGAGATCTTAGCAGGCTTATTTTTAAGTTGTTTAATGACGGCATATCCCTTAGAAGTAGTGGGACGAGCTGTCAGAGTAATGGGTGGAGGAATAGACACTAGTGGAGACATAGGTGGATTAGGATGAGTAGTAACTACATTGATGGATGGATCAGCCCTAGGTGTGACAAATCGGGGAGAATGTTGGGTGTGCACATACATGACATTAGTAGGAGTAGTAACTTGATAAGAATATTGAGCCATAACTTGATAAGGATATGACATGGTCAAAAGGATGTGTCAAAACATGGGGTTCACTAAAATGGGATAAAAGGATAGTTAATCTAATCTAGAATGAAATGTAAATACAAAGTAAATGAATCAATAAGAAAGTATGGAAAAATACCCAAGTAACTAGTCTAATGAAATTAGAAACCCTAATATGCAAGAAGAGTGAGGAAGCGACTCAGTTGATTTGATGGAATCTCGAAATCTTTGTGTCACATAATATTTATAGAATAATTTAGAAATCGGAATGACCTATCTAAAAAGGATAGATATGGAATGATTTTTATATCTTGGGGCACCTGAGAGAGGATGAGGCACTGGGGGTGCTTTGTTCTACAAAATGGGCACCATGATCTATGCAAAAGGTCCGGCGAGTTTTATAGGATCGGTAGGTGGTCTAAAACCCTCAATGTGTGTCACATCAGATTCGTTGTACTGCGCTAGGTGTCACTAATAACCCAAGATGAAATAAATATCTATAATAGACCACAAGAAGTATAAAAACCCTCAAAAAAGAATAATGCAAATGAATGGGTTAGACTAACCTCAGCTGCCACAATAGTGGGCTTACTAACTGAGTGTTGCACTACATTTCAGACCCAAATGTATTTCTTGTGTGTGGGCATCATGAGCCCTAGATGTTCTTTGTGATCACACATTGTGAAATCTTGAGCAATAACTATATGTAGAAAATGTAATAGAATGTGTGCATGGAATATAATAGAATCCCTCCTCTATGCTTGTGTGATGCAGATGAACTAGCCTTATCCTTGCAATGTAGCTAATGGATGTAAATGATCTCCAAATGGATGAAATTATAGGTGGATGATAGTAGTGACTAGTGCTTGGTATCTCATTATGGTCTCATAACTTTATATTTATAGGGTTCTCTTGATCTAATTTCATAATTAACCCTAAAATGGTTGACCACCAAAAAATAAGAAGCTAAAATGGATAGAAAGTTTCCAAAAAGTGGTGGGAAAGTTCAAAAAGGATCGAGGCACCCCTGGTGGAACAAGGCGCCCATGGGCACCCCAAGATACTAATCTGGGTGCCCGGTCAACGCTAAAATAATGTAAAACGATGAAATCTCATTATGCATGTGGAGTGCAAGAGGTTGGGAATGACAAAAGAAATTGAAATAATATGGCCAAAAGATGAGGGTTAATTAGTACTTTAATCAATAAAAAAAACTTCTAAATATTACTATGAGATTGGGACTAAATAATGTCCGAAGTGCATGATTTTGTGTCTACACCCTTCAAGGAACCTTCATACCCCGTCCAAGTGTTTTTTCTTTCTCTTTTCTTTCTTTTCTCCTTAACTTTGTGACAAACTATTTGTTGTCAATGACACCAACTATGGTCAATTCTATATAATAAAACCTTTTTACAACTAATTACATCAAACATGGTTGATTCCATCATCTCATATAGATAGTGACTTCATGTTATGTTCTCCTATAATATGTGTAATTTATTTCATTCCTTTACATCAACATCACATAACTTCACTTATTTTTCTCAAAAATATACTCTTAAAGGTTTAAGAGGTTCAAGGTTTAGTGAAGCTTATACCTAGAGGTCTGATTTAGAGTATTTAATATAAGCAACAAGAGTACGAGTTTCACCAACAAGGTCTACCAAGTATTTAGAGTCCCGACATTGGCCTACTTGAGTTTTCTACCTATTTCTCTTTTGATCAAACCACAAAAATATCATAAGGTGTTACTAACCCCGAGGAGGTTGGAGGGGGTAAGATGGTGGAATGAGAGCATGTTATCAATAAGTCATGTATTAATAAATTAAGTGTCCATATCCCTTTATTTCATTTTTTTATGTGATTGAATACGTTTGACGTATCATATATTATACTAAAATAGAGTAGCATATATTTGTCTATTACATTATTCTCTTACGATATTTTCCTATTATCCACCACATGGAATTACAACCATCAATTCAAAATCTAATAGAGATTTTTTATTACCTTTATGTTTGAAAACTTATGATTATAGTAAGATCCCATCTCATATCCTAGACATGTTCTTTGGAACTCTACACCTTTGATGAGTGTGGGTTATTCTTATTCCCCTTAGGATTATCCTTAGTTTTTGTGTTGACCTATGATATCCTTATACTTGTATCATAATCTATATTATTGAGAAAATAAAGAGGATGATCATAGTGATAATCTTGACTAACATACATAAAAAACCTTAAGCATTATATCCATAGTTTGTCTCACATAAAGGAGAGAAAGAGTAAATATGGATGAACATTTAGCTATATGGATCTTCACATATGTGTATAGATATAAGCACTTATTGTTCTTGATCACTACAATTAGGTTAATTTATTTTCAATGATTACATTACTCTTCCTACTTCCACCGATGTAGTCACACATCAATTCATCACATTCTTCAACAAGTAGATTCGAAAAACCCAATCAATTCAATTTGTGTTTGGAAAGAATGCACCTTATTCTTGGATGCAAGGAAAAAATGAAATTGTACAATATGGCCTACAAGCTTAAAAATTACTTTCATGCTTCAATCAAGTTTGTTATCTTCTATTTCATCTATCTAAACTAATTTCAATCCTTAGAAACCTCAAAATAGACCAATTTACTCTATTTATGCAAATATTGCCTATATAGCTCCTTGAGTCCTAAGAGATCCCAATACCAATTTCCTACGGTTCCTTAAGTTTCCAAATTGTTCAAGTCTTCTAGAATGGTTTAAGGAATACCTAAAAGTTTCCTAGAGCTATTTTTTCCCAATGACAAGAAATCTAGTTCCTAGTTTTCCTTTTCTAGTCAATTAAGGGAACACGATATTGGTTTAGTCTCACAAGACCTAATATAATACCATTTTTGGATTTCAATGCTTTCCAAATACTTTTCAAAGTCAAATAAGGACTTCCTAACATTATAATCACCTATGAATGCCACAGCTCGAGGTTTGGAAATCTTTTAAAATATATGATGGGTTTGATTGAAATGATGTGTATTAAAATCCAAACGTTTATTTTCCATTTAATTTTTTTTGCCAATTAAAAAAAACATAGGAACTACCTACTTTCCCTCTTGAACAATAACCAATTATTCACAGCTAATTGGTGTAGCGGAAAAAAAAAACTCATTTACCTTTTCATCTCCATGTTGCATGTCCTCAAATAGTTTCGTGGACTATTATTATGTTCATTTGTGTACATCCTGCGATAATTGTATTCCATGATATAACATCTTATTGAGACATTTTGTCATAAAGTTGAAATTCTAAGCCTAGTTCCCACAATACACATCACAATTCACACATCACCATGAATGCTATTTTGAATCTTATCATGCCATAGATCATTGGACGAGCTCCTTGTAACAAAAAATTCTTTAATTTGAGTTACCCTGCGTCATCCTACGTTAGATCAAATTAAAAATATGTTATGTTGATGATGTACGGCTCCTCCAGCTGAAATTATTTTCCACTGTAAGATCGTCGATGATGCATTCATTGTTCTGTTTTGGTGTCATGATTGCAAAGTTAGAGAGTGTGTCTGGTGAGAGGGAACATGGCGTATGATATTGTCAGCTTGTCGTTGTCAGTTTATCATTCACTTTCACCTGAAAAAAATGGGAATGGGTGTTACTGTTTAGTTTCACTGTTGGTGGGCCCCTGACTTCTGAGAGACAGTCCAATCACATCGTGCAGGGGGCATAGGCCACGCCGTCAGAGGAGCAATGTCGGACCCCATCATGAACTACAATACACGGTTGTGGTTCATCACACCGAAAGACGTATTCACTGGGGGAAAGCCCCCCTCCCTCTGACAAGCGATAGACCATCGATGATCATGATCAGTTGTTCGACGAAGTATGGAAACTCCTCCATCGTACACATGACACACATTTCTGCATAAAAATCTGGTATAGTAATCTTTGTCAATGTCCACGTTAGCCCAAGATTTAGCAAATGATGTGCGCATAACCCTAAAAAAGTTATGGATGTTCAAGGTCCTTCGATCCAACTTATCCCCACCCTTAGATCTTTGTGGTGATCTAATCCAATGATCTCGATCGATGATTTGAAATAAATTTCTTCTATTATTATGCAAGGAAAATGATAGGTTGAAAAAGGTTGCTTAGGATGTGTCACTCGCCATGTTCTGCTTTGGGTTTTGAAGAGCGCCTCACGGAGGTGGATTGTTTTTTGACATGGGTCTATTTTTCCCATTCAACTTTTATTTTTCTATTAAATATATGTAGAAAAAAACAACATATACAAAATTTTTAAAGCTATACTACATGTGGTGACGACGACAGTAACTATTACAGCGACATGAAGTCCATAAACACATTCCTCTGAGTAGGTGTATTCATTTGAACAAGTCTTCGTGATTTTACTTTGGGCATGAACTCGAGCTTCCCCACCGACCCCATGCCCGGAAATCTCATGCTTTTCCATACGACGAAAGGGGCAATAAACCTGGAAAAAAATATTAATTTAAGGAAAGAGAATAAAGAGATGAGAAACAAAGCAATTTACATGAGCACTGTCATATCCAAGGCATGTTTAATGGCAAGCTCTAAGCATTCAATTTTTGAACAACCCACATCCACGTAAAACCCAAGCACACGCAATTGTGGAAAGAAAAATGAAGAAGAAGATGTTCGAGGTGGAGCAGCGAGATGGATCAAGTGGCATCGGCGAGCAACAAAAGCAGTGTGTCGTCAATGGAGTGGTAGTGGGTGAGAATGATGTGAGTTTTAAAGGTGAGGGCATGTAGAACGAAGCTCATGCTCTTTACAATGCGCTCCGCCTCTAACCCATCTGTGCTCAAGATGTCATCGCCCTTAAGAAAGTCAAAGATGGGTTTCTAATAAACTATTTCTCTGCGTCTACCACAAAGTCATGCTTTGCGCAAATTTGTGGGTTGAAACATGTCTTCTTTATGGTGCTGCTAACTTTATCATCGACATGTATTTACTTGTTGTCACCAACTTTGATTGATACAAAGTGCTTCATTATCTACTTCAATTTCTTTTTCCCTCGCCATTATTTCTCTTTCGGCATTATCATCGCACACCTCACGTGCGATTGCTAGTTTCCTAGATCAATGTCAAATGCCATAAAAATCCATCGGTTGTGATTTTATAAGAGTACACTGATTCCAAATTAATGGATTTTCACACGAATTGGGGTAGAGCCACTAAGTAATATGTTCACGGGTTGAAATGCTAAAATGAACGTTGTCAAATACAAATATGATGCCAATGCAATTTTAAATAATATGTCAATGCAAGGTAATTATAGTAAGGGGGTTTTAGAAATGTTGAACTAATATAGTGCTTCACCTCGATTCGCCTAAACTTTCTTCTCCCTCCTCATAGATGTTGAGTCTTATGCTCTAATACCAAATGTTAAGGTTTTGAAATAAGATTCAAAAGATTGTAATATTCCAACATATAATACATTATTTGCACATAAATATTTAGTCATATTATTTCTTATAGAATAGGAAGTCAAATTAATATTATACTAAATATTATACAAGCAAACTTATAATATAGAGGACTACTCAGTACTCATGATATGTAGGAGGTACCTAACTATACTTCAAATATGAAACATGCTTACTCGCAATGCGAGATTCAAACTTTTGACCTCTTTTTAAGAGCACAAATTCTTCACCATTAGGCCAACTCGGATGTACCCCAAAAAAGAAGATAATAAAGATAGGATATACCGAGAGATTGGGATTTTTTTAAAGACTCTTGTTCGTAACTCTCCCCGCCTAAGGGTAGAGTGGGAGTATATGTTTTGTTTATTTTGGGTGCACTTTGTAGAATATACATCCGCTAGGACCATCACTGTAGCCCATGTTACGAGATAATCATATGTGGGGATTCTTTCTATGGCCAAGTGTTATTGGCTAGTGATTCTCTGTCTATGAGGATTTGAAATCCCTTCTTAACCATATAAGATCCCAAATGTGATTGGCCCATTAAACCATGTCTTCTTGAGATAAATGAGAGAGTGAATGGTTTCGTGTGTGAGGACAACTCCATCTAATGGTTCCATTTTCTTGTACAAATCCCTCTTTCTTTAGATAGATTAGTTCTGGAAAAGGGATTTATAATCTCCAGGCACTACTTTAGCCAATCTTACAGTGTTGCAGAGATAAATGGGCTTGAATTAGGAGAAACAACTCCCTGTTTCGATTCTTTGGAGTGAGGCTTGAAGATGCAGTTCAAGTCTTGGAGGGAGGATAATTCGAGGTGACAATAGGTGCTGATTCTAAATCCTTTTACGCACAATGCCACTGATGATTAGGGGATGTGAGATCGATGAAGGACAAGGATCCAAACTAAAGCCATTTTGACTCATGACTGGTGAATCTCGTGTCACCCTTAAAACCAAGGTCGAGATCTTAGAATCCTCGGGCATAATGTTAATATTTTGTAGTAGTGTCATATTTCAAATGTACAAAGCTTACGTGAAACCATGCATTAACACCACCAACATGAAATCAATTTATCTATGCGTGTAGATGTAAAATACCGTCATCATCAACATGTAAAATAATGATATCCATGTAGAGTTGTTAATTAAAATTTTGGGGCAAATTTCAGCACAAAGCTCAAAGTTTAGGAGTTGTTTATCCCGGCGACAAGATTGCATGACCCCCATGTGATAGACCATAAGATGCCGTAAAAGATGTCATACATGCAATGCCTATGTGTGGGACCTGGTTCTTCTTTCCTGGTGTTTAGTCAACACATCTCAGTCACAGTCACGTAAGTGACTTAGCTGCATAAGTGACTACCCTGCCAAGGCATGTCAACTCCCAAGCAGATCCCAAGGCAAAGAAAGGTGGAGGAAAGGACAGAAAAGATGGCAAGCATTTAAGATGCATTGCTTTGATTTTCGCTGCCTTACGTAATTGCCAGACTCACCATCGATTAATCACTAACAATCTTAAGCACCAAAACACTAAAAAAAATTATGTGAAGCTTCATTCTCGTGGTCCATCTCGCGGACCAAGTTTGTTGCAACCAATCAACCCGAGAGAATTGGGAGGGAGAGGAGTTGCAGACACTGGAAAGGTGTTTAATCGATTATTTATTCAAGAAGCCTTAGATCCAACATAATTTTGCATTGTTCCTCTTTTGAACTAAAGGTGCAAAATAGCGGCAATAAAAAAAATATTCAACTGAATGAAACTATGTGATTTTTAGATTTTAAAATTGTTCACAGATAGACATTTTTTTGTTTTATAGAGTCACAATGCAATCGTGTGTGAAGTATTTTACACGAAAACATGTACTTATAGTATTAATAGCAATACTTATATATTGAGACTTGAGTTGCCTATTCGGTAGAGATTAAATTAAAAAAATAAAAATAAGATCAAATTAAACTTCATATACCTCAAAAAGGAGAACTCCCAGGGAGTAAACATCTGTAGCAAATGAGCAGGATACCCCCATAAGTTCCTTAGGACTGGTGTACCAACTTATCTCCATGTGTGAGGTTTTCCTTGGTTGACATGCACCATATTTCTTTGTGTTGCTCTCTTCCTTGTGATCAACCTGCATGTTCCCTGCTTCAGAACCGAAATAATAGACATGAACCGAAATAATATGCATCCCTCACACTCTTGTTGTTAAACCTGACATGAACCAAAATAATAGAAAGTGTAAAAGACCTATTAGTTTGAGAAGTTATACATGTCATTCAAGATCTTCAAAAGTTCTTATGAACCTAGCTTGGAATGTTTATCCTTATGTACGAAAATTTAATCAAAATTTATTTAGGAGTATTGTTAGGCAATGTACATTTTTTTAATTGCATCTATCATATCCAAATTCCACTTTAATTTTTTTATAAGAAAACCGCAATTTTACATAAACATATGACATCTCTACCCCGTGATAGAATAAAGATTACACATAGTAGATCTACATATGCCGAGTAAGTGTATATATATAGTCCAATATGCACACAAAAAGGAAGCCCGTGTATTCCACAAAATTTCACTCTAAGTATCCTATTACAATGTTTGCATCATTTGTCACATACACACAAAAATGAAATCCTGTGTATCCCACAAAATTTCACTACTAGTATCCTATTACGATGTTTGCCTTGTTTGTCACATTCTCACAAAAATTATAGCATGTGCATACCACAAATTTTTACTACTAGTATCCTATTACGGTGTTTGTGTTGTTTGTCACATACGCACAAAAATGACAAAGACATGTGTATACCATGAGAATTTCTCTACCAATATCCTATTACAAGAGTGTTTGCGTCATTTGTCATATATGCACAAAAAGTATAGCCTTTGTACACCATAGAATTTCACTGCTAATATTGCATTACGGTGTTGGTGTTGTTTTTCAAATTCACACAAAAATGACAGCATATATATACCACAGAATTCCACTCCTAGTATCATATTATGGTGTTAATGACGCGTTTGTCAAATACGCATAAAAATGATAACATATGTATACCACTGAATTTCACTACTATTATCATAATAGGGTGTTCGTGTCATTTGTCACATACGCACAAAAATCACAGCCTATATATACCACAAATTTTTACCAATAGTATCCTATTACGATGTTTGCATCGTTTATCACATATGCACAAAAATGACAGCTTGTGTATACCACAGAATCTCACTCCTAGTATCATATTACGGTGTTGGTGTCATTTTTCAAATACACACAAAAATGATAGCATGTGTATACCACATAATTTCACTCCAAGTATCCTATTACGGTGTTGGCATCATTTGTCACATACGCACAAAAATGATAGCCTGTATATTCCACAAAATTTCACTCCTAGTATCTTATGCAATGAAAACATTAATTTAGCATTTTATAGGATAATTTATTCATGGTTTTCATTTTCCTATTTTTTTTCATTTTAACTACACATTGAGCGTAGTCGCAAAATCATGCACTTTAGACATTATTTATCCCGGTCTCATACTACTATTTAGAAGGTTCTTGAGTGAAGAAAGTACTAGTTAACCCCGTCTTTTGGTTATCTTATTTTATTTTATTTCGTAATTACCTACCTCTTACACCCATATATGTTCGGCTTAGCTTCGTCATCCCGCATTATTTTAGCCTCGACTAGGGCACCCAGATTAGTATTGGGGTGCCCATGGGTGCCTGGTCCCACCAGGGGTGCCTCGGTCCCTTTTGCACTTTCCCGCCATCTTTTGGGTTCTTTCTAGCCATTTCTCCTTCTTATCTTTTTGGTGGTCGGCCATTTTAGGGTTAATTACGAAATTAAATCAAGAGAACCCTATAAATATAAAGTTATGAGACCATAATGAAGGACCTAACATCACTTATTACTATCACTCATCTAGATTTGCATCCATCTATTACATTGGATATCACTTATATCCACATAGCTCCATCATCAAGGCACAAGGCTAGGACATCTGCATCACACTTCATAGGGGAGGGATTCTATTCTATTTCATGCACACATTCTATTACATTTTCTACACATAGTTATCGCTCGCTACTTCACAAAGTGTGACTAACACAAGAGCAATCCAGGGAATGTTCACACACACTTGCACATAGAACTACATCAGGTTTGAGATGTAGTGCAATGCTCGAAGAAGTAATTCCACCATTATAGCAGCTTAAGGTCAGTTAACCCTTTATATGCATTTTTATTTTTAGGGTTTGATGCTTGTTTTGGGGTCTTGCAAGTCTCTCTTTCATCTTGGATAATTGGTGACATCTGACACGAGACAACAAAGTTGATGCAACAAACAACAAGGGTTTCGAACCATATGTTGAACGGTGAAGATCGGGTTTGAGCTTTTGCATATACCATGGCGCCTAGATTGCATACTAGAGCACCCGCATGCACCCAAGTCTATCTCTAGGTGCTCCAATCCAACTAAATCCTTTCGATCCATCATTTTCAAGAATTTTGCATAGTCATTCATGCTTCGTATTTTCCAGTCATCACTACAACATTGTCCTGCGAGCATTTGTTATTCAATTGAGTTCTTTCCTCTTCTCTTTTGCACATTAGGGTTAGCATTTCCTTTTACATGGTTGTTTAGCTCATTTACATCCTTATTTACTACATTTATTTACTTTATTTACAGTTGCTCATAGCTTAGAGTTACCATCCCCATCTACATAGTTCATTTTTAGTTAATCATTAAATTATATTCTTCTCACTCCAAACTACTAACACTTTTTGTGCAACTTCCTACGCTTACCAAAGATAAAAATCAGTCTAAAACTACTAATCCTTTGTTTTGTAGCATGATCGGTCCAAGACATTTGGGTTTATAAATCAAATTACTAATATATTTTTTGCAATGCCTCCTCTTGAATACCTAATCACATAATCTTTATCATTTAATTTTATTATCTTGCATCTATTTTCTTGCATCATCTTTCTTGTGTGTTTTGCATCGTTACTTGTTTATCCCAAAGGTAAAACTGTGTATGCTCTCCTCTCGCATCCTAGGACGATCTTGAGGATAAAAAGTGGTTATCCTTCCCCTTTTTTATTTTATAGGGGCAACGTGACATGGAAGTGACATCCACGTACTTGTTATAGTCTTAGGGCCTTGTGACCATGTAATTCACCTCCACGCATGTAGACACACCCCGTATTCCTACAGGTATATAAATTCTTGGAGAATTGTCGTTATTGGCTAAGAAATCACTTGTTTTAAGAGAAAAATAAAGTGAGGGGATTCTATGTCCCAATAATCGGGCTTTAGACAACATCCTTCAGAATACGTAATTGGCCCCTATGCACCGCAAGGTATATTTGGGACTCCTTTAGTGAGCTCATACATCCTATACCGGGTAACCTCTTGGCTGCATATCAAACTATAGAGCAAGGAGGCCGCACTCCCCAAGATCACTTGATAGTCAACCCCACATTGACACATAGGTGGAGATCTAGTTTGTGACACCATCTTCAGTGTGTGGTACAAAAAGTGGGCTATATTTTGATTATAATCCCACCTAACTAGTTAGGGTGTGTATTACATGTTTGGTGTTTTCTTGTGAGCACTCTTAACCATCCTATCACCTTAAAATTTTAATCAATCAAACATCATCATAACCAATCATCCTTAATCAAACAATCCCAACCCCCTCATTCATTCGATTTCAAAGAGTTTGGCTGAGTATCACTATTATATGTTTATAGAATGTATTCATTCGAATTCAAAACACTTAATTTTGTGTTTTTGAATCACAAGAAGAACCCCTCAAATGAAATTAAAGTTTTGCATCATTAGATCTCTTCTAGAACATTGAATACATCTTGAAGTATCTCTATCTTTATGTCCAATAATGCCTAATGTTGTTTTTGTGTGTGTTCTGTGGTTTACACCGTTTGGTTTTAGTGTGATTATGACAAATAATGCTTCATGGTGTTTTCAGTATGTTATGTGGAATTCACAATCTGGTTTTATTATATGTATGAAAAATAATGCTTAATGTTGTTTTTGTGTGTTTTATGGTTTACATATTATCATGTTTATGAAAAATAATGATTAATGTTGTTTTATGTGTGTTTTGTGTTTTACACAATTTGGTTTTATTGTATTATGTGGTATTTTGTGATGTTATATATGATAATTGTGGTATCTGGTTTTTTGTAGCTTATACGATGGAGGGTGTGCAAAAATCTTAAAGCTTTAAATAACCTGTTGCAGGGGCGGCTCAAACATTGTTATCAATTCATTAAATATATGTTTTATTTGGTCCTACCTAATCAAAGCATTTTATCTTCACTTCAAAATCTATAACATCAATTCTTTGTTAACCTCATCGTATAACGGCAATTTTATCTCTCAATTTTATGGATATGACTCTCAAAGTTATGAGTATATGTATACACATTCAACCATGCCATTTTTGCTTCACAAAATGAGCTCATAAGTTTTTCCATCAAATTCCATGTTTAATGTGGTATTAGTCTATTATGTAAGGATAAACATGGTCAAAGCATAACATTGGGGTGGTTAAGTTTAGACATCCATCTTTCGCATTAGGTTACATGATAGGATTTTAGGGTGAAACCGATATTCAAAATTTTATTCTGATATCTGAGCCTAGCCCTAAATTTCATGTCAAGTAACACAATTGATGCAAATCACTTTTACCTGGTGAAACATTCATCAAGTCAACAACATTCCATAAAGCATTCGTTTGATCTAGTACCCTATTTTTGGGTGTCTCAACTAGCTCTAGGTCATAAATATGTTATATCTTGACCATTTCAGGTCACAACTAGTTATCTCAACATTTTACCCTGTTTCCTCACCTTCATTAAATGCCAATTCAACTGTTATAATGACCCATTTTCCCCTAAAACTTCAATTGCTCTATTTTGCCTCCTTACACCCTTTACTAGCCTCTTGGTTCTCAATCCCAAAACAACAAAAGTTGAATTTTAGAATCCATTGACTCCTTTCAAACCTTCCCCTATTTCACAACTCATAATCATGCATCAATAGTCAATAAATGGGTTAAAAACAAGAACAAGTTATCATCTTCCTTTAAATCTTCTCCAAACTACCTTTTAATACTCTTAAGAATAATGAGTATGGTGATTTCATGGTTGGGAGGATTGGATCCAACCCACAATAACCTATTGATTTCTTCAAGTACCCTTTTCCCTAGGGGTGGTGTGTGACAAATTTCAAACCCTAGCTCCTTAATCTTCTTCCACAGTTCACTTTTTGCGTTCTTAGTCCATAAACACTCTTCCATTTCGGTATTGTGCATCTTCTTGCATAACTTTCAATAATTGTACTTAATTTTCCTAGTGAAACTATTTTAGGATACCCATTTCCAATATCTAACTTCCTATAAAGTCTCAAACCTTGATTGCATATACAAATGCCTCTTCCTTTGTAAACTTCCCTCTCACTTAGGCCTTCAAGAATAACTACAGTTTTGGCATAGTGAACTAGTAAGGATAACTCCTTGTTTAACCAATGAAACTCTAAATTTCTTCAAAATTCCATTTAATGGCCTTGCCACTATGATCTCTTCCCATTTCCAAACCCAAACTTGATGGTTTAAAGCTTCAAATCTTGTATTAACATCAAACCCTAACTAGGTAACCTGCATAGGCCCGAGAAGATCAAAAACTTCTGACATGTACAGTCACTATCATGGTCTTCTCAAGAGTTTCTAAACATAAAAATGGAGGATTTCATTGGTTTCAACCTTATAGGCATGTAAAAACACATCAATGCCACTGTTCATCACAAGTTAAATCTTAAAAATAACTTCTTACCATAGATACACAATTGATTATATAACAATGACCCCTACAACCACAGTTCACAGTGAAGAGTATTATTCTCAAATCAATGAATGGAGAAAACATCATAAAATACCATTTTCACTCTCTATCCAAGCCATTTTTAACTTCCTACAATTGATCCAATCCTTATCTTAATGCTCAAATCATACAATTGTTAGTTCTTAAATCATATGCATTCAACCTCAGAGTTTAACCTTCATACTTGAAAGGAGTTACCATCATCAATCACCTAACAAAACTTCCTAAGAAGATAACAATCAAACTTCCATGAGTCCCAAAAGAGAATCCACAGTCTTCAATTCATACCATCAAAATTTAATGAAAGAAAGATTTAATCCAAAATAAGCTTATTTTATATATGTACAATCATGTTTCATACAAAATCCAACTCTTTTTCATCTTTCTTGAACTCCTTTCCTCGACGAAGCATGTACAATCATGTTTCATACAAAATCTAACTATTTTTCATCTTTCGAACTCCTTTCCTCGACGAAGCTCCTCTAGAAGGGTAACTCACTCCCATTCAAGTTCATTCTTCCCTATTATCTCCTTCTTTCTTACAATACAACCCTAACTACCCTTTTTCATGCATCGCCATAATCTTTGTCATGGAGATTTGTTTAAACTTCTCACTTAATGATTTACTCAATAAAAACCTTCAAGATCATACCTTTCTATGATGGCATGTCCCAATCCATCCATAGGCTTAATTCAATATAGGTAACATTAGTACAATGTCATGGAAAACACATTAAGAACTCGGTCACGAGACAACTTAACACTCAAGCATGTCAAATAAGATACAACTTGATTTTGAATTCTCGTTTTCTCATTATGATAAGGTAGAGGTGCTACCCATTGTAGAACTAGTCTCACATCAAAATTCTCCATCCACCCACTGAAATCATTTGTAGTATTTAATGGATAATGACCAACAATATACAACAATAAAAATATTACTAGCCAATTGCTTACATTCTTTCTTATTTACTTAAGAATCTTGAGTCTTACCCACATATTTTGCTTTCACCATACAATTATGTTTTCCTATGGAAACAACAGTCATTAATCGTGTTCACCTCAAACCAAGTTTATCAAATAAACTAATTCATAAGATAATTCAACAAAGACCCTTTGGTGCAAGCACAATTCTTCTGCCACAAGGTGACAAACTAGGTGTGATGTGTCTGTATGAGTTCATGGATTTGTAACCAAATCTATTTGTTCTCAAAAAGAAGTTTTGTGGTATAAATATGTGATTGTTGTGGTTGTTCATTCCAAGTTTTGGATTTTATTTAATAGAGTATAACTTATTCCAAAGTTTTGATTTCATTTGGAGTGTTGTTTAAAAAAATAGTTAAGGGTTATAATCAGTGTTTTTTAAGAGATATTTTTCGACAATGGGATTTTTGACAAACTTGTAAATTTTTAGATTTTTCTTTGGACTTACCTTATATTCATTGGTTCATTATTACATGCAAACCAAGTGAACTATTTTCAAGGAAATATTTGTCATGGAGGTTTTTTTAAACTTCTTATTTAATGATTACCCAATAGGAACCTTCAAGACCATACCTTCCTACTATGAGATCAAGACACCTTACCACACTTCTAACTTTAAGGAATTTGTTCTCACCTTAGTTATTATAAGCAAAAAAATAAGCTAATTGATATTATGAATGTTGACTCTCATGGTAACAATAATAGAAATGCATGAGTCAATATAGGGCCATGAAAGCTAACAAGGCTCTCCAAGGCTTATAGAAATAGACCCGAAGATTATATTGAGTTCAATAATGGTAAAATGATGTAGAGGCTCATCACATTCAACAACCTTCATAGGTATTTCACTGATTTTAAACCTTATTTCATCTTGAGCCACTTATTCTTGACTTTTTCATGCTCCTTTGAGGGTTCAATCACTCTTTAACCTCCTTTCATGCTAGATTTCCTTGTGTAGGCTTCTCACAACTTGTTACCTCCCAATTACTCACAGTCCTCTTATACTTTGTTTTCACTTTTGTTGAGACTTGGTTTGTTCTTTATAACCTTCATCTTACCACTACATTAACTCTCCCTTACTCCTCTATACAAGTATCTCCTCAATCTTTCTTAAGTCTCTTACTAGTAACTACCTTATGCACACTTTAGGTTTCTCTTCTTGGTTGTGTCAGAATAGTCAACTACTTCTTTTGGGGTATGATTCACTTTGGATTCACGATATTGTACTTAAGACCTTTAACATGCTAATAACATGCCATACAAGCCTTACAAATTCATTATAGCACACATCCCTAAGATATCCATTTAACTTGGACAAATTGTGACATCATCTAGTACAAGAGTGTGCATAACATCCTTTGACTTAGACTGAGTATTTCCTTGAAATTTAGACCATTTACTCACCATGCTCTCACTTTCTAGTTGTTTCTTTCCTCTTGAAATTGGATTGTACTATCATGAATTTTGTTTGGTTTTCTCGGTCAATCCTTCTTAAACTTTCCCTAGACTTCTGCCACATGTAATGTCATCTTTCTACAAAGTTTGGAATCTTTTTTTATGTTAGGGTAATCATAGTAATTTTGCATTATAGTTACTTTTACCTTAGTTATTTTATTTTTACTAAGGTAGTTTAGTTGTTGGTAATTTGTTATAACTTGTAATGTAATATTCATTATATGGTTGAAACCATTTTATTTGGATTATTGTAATCATGTATGTATTGTTGCATAGTTACAACAATATATTTGTTTGTATTATTTCACGATTGCACTCAATATCTATAAATATTGCAGTCATTCTTTTTGTAATTGATTTTTCTTGCATATCAATAAAATCGTGAGGATTCTATCCCTCTTTGTTATTTACATTTGGTACCAAAGTAGGTTAATCTAGACATGTGAGAGTAGGTTGGAGAGAGGTCGCAGAGGTAGAAAAATTTTGGTATTGTGTCACAAGAGAGCCAGTGCTACCTCTAGCAGCTTCCCAAAACACCCTGCATCCCCACAACCTCCTGTCATTCTCCAGGTAAAAGAAAATCAATTTTTTTTGCCTTAGTACCCCCGCACTAGGAAAAATTTCTTCCTAAAGCCAATAAGAATTCGGGAATTTAAAAAAAAAAACCATTTTTTCCCCATAAAGGGTTTTTGCCTCATAATTTAGAGGTGCACTTTAGTTTCTACTAAAATAACATACTTTCAATTTTGGATGTCTATGTTGTATCGAAGGACCAAGCTCATGAGAGCTCTTCATCGAATTGTTGGAGGCCGAGGTGAGCTTCATTGATACTTATAGACCGAGTAGTTTTTCTTAGGAAGTTGATCTATACATTGCTCATTAGCAAGTTGTAGTGTCGAATTGAGTTAGAGATTGTGCTTTGCGTTGTGCACCGTGTGGCAAGTAAACCTCCTCCAATCGATTTCACCCACCGAGCCATTGTTCGGGTGACGTGATCCAAACAAAATCCAAACCAGTTAGAGATTGGCCGAGTCGGGAGATGCATCGGTCAAGCTATCTACATCGGAAAATCCCAAAACCATTGGGTCGAGATCAGTTTGAAGGACTAAGCCATGTTCCATCTCCTGCTCTGGTGGGAGTTGTATCAAACTCAATTAATGACAACAAAACAAAACAACGACCAAGATAAACCAAGCAAAGTGGTTTCCATGGGAAACCTAGTCTATACCAACACTAAGCACGCTAACATGTGGACTCTGCCAAATCGTTATGCCACTTTTTACATGTTAGTGCTTTTAATAGTGGTTATATACATGTTTCTTTGTTTCAATGCATACACGCTATGAGTGCTTCAGTGGCTATTGAGAAGTTGCAACACATTCGGTGTGGATAGGCCACCTATTTGACCTCACAAAACAACCATTGTTTTTTAAATCTATTGAAGTTGGCAGCTTATTAAGTCAAACCACCAAACTTAGAGCTTAAAACCACCGCTAAATAGCCTAGTTACAACCATACCCTCAACTAACTTTAGAGGAGAAAACCCTAAAAAGCAAAAAAAATCTCCCAATTAACTTAAAATTTCATTCTGAGCAATTTTCATAAAGGGGAGGGACATTAAAAATTACATTTTTATCTATTTTTTCTGCATTTTTCACACTGAGAGTCATATTGAGCTTCGGAGACCACCAGGGCCTCGCAAAACAAAACGAAAATCCTGTCATTCAATTTTTATGCATATTGGATGAAATTGTAATATTTCAGTGTATTTTCCAGTGCATTTTACTAATTTGCAAGTTGCCATATTCAACCGCAAATATTGTAACTGCTAAAAATTGGCAAAAATTATCATCAAAAATAATAAAATTTTGGTTCTAAATCACTAATGAGATCTTCGGATCTCTTTCACTGGCCTTCAGTATAAACAAAGTGCCTCCGGGAAGCACTCACGAGGTAAAGTCGTCACGACTACTACTGCACTTAATGCCTAATATAGTTGCAACAACGTCATCTGGGAATCGACCCTTTAAATCGACGGGGAGTAATAAGGACACAATGCACACACTTTGAGCCCTCCCATCCGTCTATGAACAATTACACGACGTAAATCCGGACATTGGATTTATCTCGAGTATATAGTGAAGTTATGCGCGCATATGAGGATATTTCTTTGAGTCGGTGTCAATAATCACACAAACCCCTTTCATTATTGTCTTGGTACCATGTATCGGATTCTTTCACATACATTAATGCCTCTTTCACGTACTACCAAGTATATAGAAAGGGCAAGCTTCTTCCAAATCTTGAAGGGTATATCGTAAGGGTGCGTATATAGAAAGGTTTAATATATCGATGACAAAGATACATATTACAATACCATAAAACCGGGAGTGATAAGAGTTTTACCCTTTGTCGGTTGATGATCTTGAAAAATGGGAACCAAATCCCCAAGTTCTTTCTTCCAAATTCACAACTTCTAAGAGGAAATAACTATGCAAAGCATGGAAGACAAAAATCAAAACACAACTTGAGTTTGAAGAGATTTGGAATGTTGTGAATGGTTCGTAACTAGATCAACAACTGATACAACTCAACAACAACAATTTGATAGATCTAATTAGAAGGCCAAGCTGATAATCTTGTTTGCAGTGTCCGACAATGTGCAACCCCACATTCGAGATGCCAAAACAACCAAAGAAGCATGGGATAAGTTGAGCACTAGTGTATGAGGCCAAGAACAAGAATACAATATTGAATTTGTAGAGTCAATTACACACACTGAAGTTCAAAAAAAATGAGAAAATTAAATCTTTTTTTAGAAGATTTGTAGAATTGAGGGCTTCACTTCTAGCCCTGGGAGAGGAGGTCACTGATGAAGCTCTCGTTCCCATTGTTCTGAGAGCACTCCCTCCTTCATACCAAATTTTTGTAACAACACTAAACTTGTCAGATTAGACAGTTTCTTTTGACAAGTTAGTAAATCTACTGCAACAAGAAGAAGCTATGTACAATAAAGATGATGAAGAGGAGCATGCACTTTCTTCTCATTAGAAATGGAAAGGAAAAGGAAAAGGAAAACCTAATTCCTCTCAAAAGTCCCAAACACAAAGCATCAACATGGGGACTAAGAACAAGAATAAATGTCCTATCTACAAGAGAGGACATGATATAAAATATTGTTGGTACAATACCTACAAGAAATGTTCATCAAGTCATTTTGGACCTCAAAATAAACAATCTCATAAGGGACATTCAAACTACAATCAAGGACGAAAAAGGGGAACTGGAGAAGAAAACCCCATCAACAAGGAAATATAGCTAAGTAAGAAGAACATTCGGATAATGAAGACTTCTTGTACACTACTCAATCAAGTGAACCTTCCACGTCATCTAGTGATATTTGTATATTGATTCGTGGATCCATTTGACACGTGACTAGCCACGAATCTTGGTTTACCACAATGAGGGACACGCCTTCAAAAATCATGTTTCGTTGGGTGATGATTCTTCGTACATAGTACAGGGTATTGGGAACATTTCTCTACCTCTTGGTTCATGAAATTGTAGATTATCAGATGTACTATATGTCCCTAGGTTGACAAAGAATCTGTTATCAATCAGCCAACTCCTAGATCACAATTTAAAAATTGATTTTGATACTCATTCCGGAAAGAAAATATATTTAGTTCGAGACAAATCACGAGGCTCAAAAATTGTTACAAGAACCTCTAATGTGGGAAGTATGTTCCAACTTGATTTTTTCCATAGAGATGATCAAGAACTTGTGGCTAAGAACTCTACCTCCACACAGTTCTGGCATTGGAGACTTGGTCACATCAGTTTCAAGTATCTCGAAACACTTTGCCGATATAACATGGTAAAAGGATTTCCATCTCTCTAGAAGGATACATATAAGTGTCCTCACTACCTAGTAAGAAAAAAACACAAAGCTTCATTCCATAAGAGTACCTATCGAGCTCATGGTAAGCTTGATCCGGTTCATGTCGATATTTGTGAAGCGATGCAACCAAGTCATTCTGAATTCCAATACTTAATGTTTTGCGTTGATGATTATTCGATAAAAATGTGGATATATTGTCTTTGTAAGAAAAGAGATGCTTTTGAGACCTTCATGAAGTTGAAGTGGTGAGAAACGAGACCGATCGTCACATCGAACTCTCTGCTCCCGGATCGAGAAGGGGAATTCACCACTAATGAGTTCAAATCCTACCTACAAGCTCATAGGATTTGTCGATAAAGGCCTCCTCCACACACACCGCAAAGAAAATCATGTTGTTGAGAGAAGAAATTTTACTATAATGGAAATGTTGCATTACATGATCGATGATTCAAAGCTTATGAGGACATTATGGGTAGAAAGAAAAAACAACATTTTATTTGTTGAAAAAATGCCCACAATTGCTCTTAATGGAGTAACACCACCAAAAGCATGGTAAAAATGAATCCATCTGTTTCACACCTCAAAGTATTTGGGTGCAAAGAAAGCATGCACATACCCAAGCGAGAATAGAAAAAGTTAGAAGCAAAGTCACGTAAACTCGTCTTCATTAGCTACGGTGAAGAGACTCCTAGGTACATATTGATGGATCCAAAGACTAGGAAAGTCTATTGTTGACGGAAACCTTGGGAGACACTTCCATTAGAGTCGTGGGAATCCTTAGGTTGGTGGGACGTGTGTCCTAAGGAGACCTCTAGATTTTAAAGAAGTTGGATCTTCTCTGCAGGGGGAGATAGGGGTTAGGAAAACTAGAAAGAAAAAACATAAAACAAACTAAGGCGATGTGCCAGAAAGAATACACCAAGAAGCCAACCGAATACACAATCATCTCAAACTACTTAAGCACAACACCAAAGATTGCAACAACACCCAAATATGCATAGTTTCTAAATGAAAATAAAGGCGATCAAAGACAATAAAGATATGTAAATGATGAACCGAAACACCACAAAACATATATATTACTCCAATGCACAGTATTACATTAGAAAGAGGCAAGATTGTCATTACAAATCCCAGGCAGAAGGTTGGAGTTTCAAGATATCATTTTCCTAACAAAAGAGAAGCTTGGCGACGGAGAGGAAAAGATTAAGACTCCCAACACCTAACTAAAAATTTCACTATTTCCTCTATCATATATCTTCTATCATCAAAACTTCATTACAATTTATAGGGTGAGGAGGAGGTAAGAGAGAAATTTGAAACTCCTTTTCAACTACCCCTTAATTATGATAAATGATATGAAGTGATAGAAATAGATTTCCTCAAATCTTTCTCATAATTTTCCCCCTTCGGAAAAGTAAGAGCCATGCCTATTTAATGCATCTTAATTATCCTGCAACCGACTCCCTTGAGATGGACTCGCCTTTTGAGAAGAAACTCCTTCACTATTTATTACATAACTAGATATTTTGACCCTTTATGCATTGGTTCATGGCCCCTTGATTCAAATGGCACGTATTTTGTAATGAAATGACCCTTTACCTCCAATCTTTTGAAAAAGTCTTGAGCATTAAATCTTACAGATAAGACCCTAAATCACTTATACATGGTAGATGGATTATCATATTTATGGCCTGCTTTGAAGATGGATTCCATTTGTTGCAAGATCCACGTGGAAGGCTCGCGCATCCTCTTGACTATGCTTTTCTTTAAGGCTGGGGGATGCGTCGGGTGGACACTTGGCACCATCCGCGGCTGTTGTCCTACTCCTTTGTTAGCTCTACATGTCATTCCCGTGGGAGTTTGATACTTTGTCCCCCTTTGACTTCTGAAGTTGTACCTACTTGACACTTGTCACCATCTGCGGGTTGTTTGTTTCTCTTTATAATTTGGTTAAGTCCCCTCTCTCGGTGAATATTTGGCTTCAAATGGGTTTCTCTTAGCCGCGAAAATTTAAATAATAGTTTGGCGACTCACTGGGACCATTTAGCCTACTAAATGAAAAGAACCCATGATCTTCCACTATGAAACTTGTGTTTTGAAGCCTCTATGAATCTGAGTTTGTGGCCTCCTTTAATCTTTTCTGGAATATACATAATTACCGCTGATTCTAGCTCCTTCCCACTCTCATATTGAAACTCAGTAAGCTTTTATTTTTTCTGAGAGTAGAAAATTGAAAAGGATGGCCAATGGCAACCTTTGGCTGATTTTAGTTGCTTTGTATTTGGTTTGAAGTGAAAACTACAACTGTCTTTCTGACAGTGAATTCCTTGGTGAGCTAGAGCCTTCATCGAGTTGGCACACCCCTTTTGGAGTAATATAGGAGCAGGACTATACAAAATACAAAACATACATGTCTCAAATGAGATATGCAGTGCGTGCATAAGCACTTATTCTATTAAAATAAAATCTACTCCTACTCCTAATCTAACTGGTTTGATGCATGCTAAATGAAACTTGAAACAGGCAAGGAAAAATAGCTTCCTTTCTTATAAAACACGGCCATGCAATCAATTTGGCTATTGATATGGCCTGTAGTAAGAGTGAAAATCCAACCTTCACTTTGATACCCGTGGTATCAGTGAACAGTATGAACACCTCCTTTCATTCATCATGTGGATTGGAGGTTTTGAACTGACCCTCGGGGTCTTGAAGATCATCCTCATTTTCTAAAATGAACATGATTGGTGCTGACATCTTGCTCGATGATATATATCCTAAGGTGGGGCTTGGTCCTACCTACGCTTACGTCGTCCGTCATTAGGCTTGTATCTTTTGGATCGAGGCTCCCTTGTGGATCTCTTTGAAGGGTTTCATCTTGTTCATCTTCTTTCCACTCTCCTTTCTAGCAGCTTCACCTGTAAATTCAGGCTCTTGGATTGAAAGCAAAAAGCTTTCAATAATACTTTTTCTAGAGCCTCTGAATTAGGTCCGGTGAAAAGGTCATGAGAAACAGGTGGCCTCTGTTGTGAGATTGATGAAGTGAGAGAATATGTGATTTCAACAAGCTCCTCTTCATCGAGACATTCCCCCAGATCTGATAAGCACTCGAGCTTATCTCCTTCCTCCTCTATCAAAGATTTATGCTTTGATGTGATGGTTTTTGAATCTACAAATTCTCCATCATGTGTGGCTTCATTTTGTAGAATGAAACCCGTTGATAAGGATATTTTTAGGGAGTTGCTTTGTGGGGAGGACAAACAGAGGCAACCTTCGTAACCTCTCCTCTATTAGATTGGTGACATGAACCTTGTGAGCACGTATCACTTCTTACCATATGCTCCTCTTCTGTTGGATTTGGAGCCTTTGTTTGCTGGTGTGTGAGGTATAGTTGCTCGAAGATGGTGGTAGTGCAGAAATTGTGGTTTGGAGATGAACAAGGGGAGGATCCCTTGGTGGTAATGGAGTCATGATTGCATGACCTCATTGGATGAAGAGAAATGGGAGGCGTGGAAAGGAAGATGAATGAAAATGGATGAGAGGGAGCTCTACAAGCCTTTGTAATGATTTGGTCGGACCACGGGAGTTGTTGGATGTACTCGCAACCATCTTTATGGAAGTTTGAACTTTTCAAGAATCGACCAAGCGATGCCATAATAAAGTATCACTCTGAGTCATCCCACTGGGCATGCCAGAAAATGTTGACGGACATCCTTGGCGGATACTTCCATCAGAGTTGTGGGAATCCTTAGGTTGGTGGGATGTGTGTCCTAAGGAGACCTCTAGATTTTAAATAAGTTGGCTCTTCTCTGCGGGGGGAGATAGGGTCAAGAAAACTGGAAAGAAAAAACATAAAACAAACTAAGGCGATGCTGTGAAATAATACACCAGGAAGCCAACTAAATACACAATCGTCTCAAACTACTTAAGCACAACACCAAAGATTACAACAACACCCAAAGATGCACAATTTCTAAATGAAAATAAAGGCAATTAGAGACAATAAAGATATGTGAATGATGAACCGGAAACACCACAAAACATATATATTACTCCAATGGTTGTGCACAATATTACATTAGAAAGAGGCAAGATTGTCATTACAAAGCCCAGCGGAAGGTTGGAGTTTCAAGATCTCCTTTTCCTAACAAAAGAGAAGCTTGGCGACAAAGAGGAAAAGATTAAGATTCCTGGCACCTAACTAAAAATTTCACTATCTCCTCTATCATCGAAACATCATTACAGTTTATAGGGTGAGGAGGAGGTAAGAGATAACTTTGAAACTCCTTTTCAACTGCCCCTTAATTATGATAAATGATATGAAGTGATAGAAACAAATTTCCTCAAATATTTCTCACAATTTTCCCCCTTCGGAAAAGTAAGAGCCATGCCTATTTAATGCATCTTAATTATCCTGCAGCCTTACTCCCTTAAGATGGACTCACCTTTTGAGAAGAAACTCCTTCGTCTATTTATTACATAACCAGATATTTTGACCCTTTATGCATTGGTTTCCAGCCCCTTGATTCAAACGGCACATATTTTGTAATGAAATGACCCTTCACCTCCGATATTTTGAAAAATTCTTGAGCATTAAATCTTACAGATAAGACCCTAAATCACTTATACGTGGCGGATGGCTTGTCATTTTTATGGCCTGCTTTGAAGATGGAGTCCATTTGTTGCAAGATCCATGTGGAAGGCTCGCGCATCCTCTTGACTTTGATTTTCTTTAAGGATTTGGGGGATGCATCGGGTGGACACTGCACTGTTTGCAGGCTCAGTGTCCTATTCCTTTGTTGGCTCTACGTGTCAGTCCCGCGAGAGTTTGATACTTTGTCCCCCTTTG
The DNA here is from genome assembly GCA_018340775.1 of Taxus wallichiana var. yunnanensis. Classification (NCBI taxonomy): domain Eukaryota; kingdom Viridiplantae; phylum Streptophyta; class Pinopsida; order Cupressales; family Taxaceae; genus Taxus; species Taxus wallichiana. The sequence goes on along the minus strand of CM031242.1, from coordinate 995,222,643 downwards.
ACTTTTGAAGTTGTGCCTGCTTGACACTTGTCACCGTCTACGGGCCATTTGTTTCTATTTATAATTTGGTTAAGTCCCCTCTCTCAGCAAAGATTTGGCTTTAAATGGGCTTCTCTAAGCTGCAAAAATTTAAATAACATCCATACCGGTAAAGATGTTGAGTTTTTTTAGAAGAAGGAAGCGAAACTCCTCCTCCAAACTCACCTGATGTAGATGTTTCACTTGTTGTAAAAACAGAAGCTAATGTTCCCACAGATAATGAAAGTGATGATGGGGATGATGGTGATGATCAGATAGAACCACGACCCACATGAGTAGTTCAAAGCATATGCCCAAGTGGTATACTAGCATGCATATTGTGAGAGGTTAAACCCTCCATTCATCTCAAGTATCCCACATGAAGGAAATGTTGATAATGAAACATTATTAAAAATCATGAAAGTGAGAACCAATTTTATCATTGGAAAGAATGAATTACTCCTTTAAATAAAGACACGAAAGGTATTAAGTGGAATGGCAACATAAACACGATCCATGTTCAAAATAAAAGAGTATGATTTCTTCTTATATTAAAATTAGTAACATTAATGTAAATATATCATGTTCAATGTAGATACTACTATAGACAATACAAACTATTACTTCAAACAATATGTTACAATTAGATAATAATGGTTTTAAAAACATGTGTCAATGACACATTTTTAATCTGTATTCTCATTCTATTGATTGGGAAAACCCAATGTGCTTTTGAGAACTTGTTTCAAGTGTTTGTGTTCCCATTCGTGAATGGTTGTCATCTATTAAACCTTTTCCATGACAACTTATGACATTTGTAGCCTTATTGCACTCATTGTTTCTAGGGTTTTCTATGCCATATGTAGATGACATATTTCCAACTCCATATTGACCTTCGACTCATGCAGTTCCATAAGCATCATCCTAACAACTTTTCTTCTCGTATTTGTTTGTTCTCTTTTTCATAAAACACAAGTTTCTCTTCCAAAACCTTCACATGTTTTTTTCAACTTCACTCATGTCCACGTACCTTTCACCAAGGATGAAAACTTTGGGCGTGCGAAGGTGTGTGAAAACATTATGCTACGGTCTTTACATTAAAAAATCAAAGTAAACAAAATGAAAAAGTAAACATTTTGCTACGGTATTTACCTCCATAGACAATAGACTTCAATTCATCCCTTCTCCTTTTAAATGGACCCGAGTCACCGTCAAATGTGTCAACATTTTCTTGTGGATCGGTGAGAGTTGAAGGTATCTCCACACCACCTTGCAATTTAGTCCGAACCATCACGGTGGATGATGTGAATCTAGAAATGTGATAGACACATAATGTTATGGCTCAATTAATCACACAATAAAATAGTCAAAAGTCACCATTATTTGTAATTGACAATAAACTATATATATTTGATCATAGATTGATCATTGCATTTTCAACATAGAAAATATTTACCATTGCATTGTCTACATAGAAAAGATTTAGAGACAAGTCTATAGATTGATCATTGCATTGTGAACATATGAAAGTTGTAGAGACATGCCTTATTAACATAAAGAAAACAAAAAGTAGTTTTAATTAAACTATAAGCATGTACATCATTAAATTGACATATTAGAGGGATTTATACTCTCATCATTATACTATAAGGTTGTCCATTAGTTCACAAATTTTTGAAACAATTCCCAAAACCTTCACATAAGACAGATAAAAATGAAATTTCAAATGCATAACAAGATTGAAATAAGGAATCAAATCAATAAAGGTTGCATGACAATTTTGTAAATGTTTTTCATGGCCAAGACCAGCCTTCCAACAATATATTCAGGTAATCAATTGACTACTATAATGCATAGGAGAGGATTGTAAAGTCTTAGCCAAGTGTGAAACTTTGTAATAATAATAACCAAGAAAAGAAGATCCTTAGGTTAGTGCACAAGTTTCATAGTTGGAAATATAAAGAGGTGTGACAACATGTAGACACAATCTAAATGACCGCCATCGAGAAAAGACATGGAAGATGGAATAAATCATGTGAAACGAATTTAAAATCTCAGACAAATGTCAAAACTTGCTTTAAAATCCATGTCTGTGAAGATATTGAACACTCAGAAAAGCGTTGGATGGATACCAAGCCATGTGGAGGAAACTACTATTTTCTTAGTTTAGAAACCAATCACACGATGAAAAGGGAATAATCCTATAGTACTAGTTTGAAACCACAAAGACGAAATAATGATTTTGAAACAATTCCCAAATCCTCTATTGATATCATTCCTTATTTCCAACACTGCAAGCAATGCTAACACAATATTAAACATTTTTCTAATTACAAATTTAGAATCAAAAACTCAAACTAAGATACAACACAAAAATACTCATGCAAAATGAAAAATCCTAAAGCAAAAACACGAGTTGTTGCCCTTCTTAGACTAAATTGGAAAAAATAATTCAGCTATATTCCAAGCACACATAAGATTAGGAAAACTTCTAGTTGTTTGATATCACTTTTTTCAATATTAAACAATGAATCGTTTGATATATAAGTTTTTGGGAGTAATGGCTTAATCTAAGTTTGTGCAATCACTATGAAGAACTAGTGACTAGTTATCAAGAATGTGTAAACGAAATGATATGTAAGGATGTAGTTGCACAATAGTTTAGAAATGAATTGCGAAATATGGTCATGTGTAATGTTATGTGAAGAATCAAAGGCAATATGAAATAAAGAAGACATTTATATTACCATGCTTCGGAGCAGTTTTGCATGTAATATTTTGTCATAGCTAAGAGGAGGAAGAAATTCATGTTTTTCCCAGGATGGTTTTTGAATCGAAGGGCATATCAATATTTTTAAAGTTGTTCAAGCTCCAAAACTTCACCTCCGATGTAACTTACATGCTTCCATAGTGATTTTAGTTGCAACAAGTTATATCGTCTAATGCAATATGATAGATAAGTTACACGTCCATCTAATTTCTTAATTCCCCACAAAACGATTTGTGATAAAGAAATAAAAGAGATGAAAATCAAAATAGTGGGAGATAGAAAGATATAATGTAGACAAGAAACCATATAAAAATGTATTAGTGAGAAGCAATATCCAAAAGGATAGCATATGACAACATCAAAAATAAACTATGTCTTATCACCCAAAGATATGAGGATGATAATAAAACACGTCGGCCCAAAATTTTTGCAAAATAACGTTCTCAACAAGGAAAACACATCATCGACACACCCAATTTCATGCAAACTCACTCCATATGGATCACACACTTAAGGATATGGAATGTTACTTATTACCATGAAGTGTGAAGTATACATTTCATAGATAAGAGATTGAATCGCATGTTTAACCACACTAAACATTGCATCTAATTTGAGGTTTCTTATTATAATAAGAAGAAGAAATTATTATACATGGATTCCCAAGAGGAACCTAGATTTTGGATTTACATATAATATAGAGACAACACCATACCATGTTCCAACTAATCTTTGAATTGAGCCCGAGGCAACATGATATCTTCCAGCCTATTCATATAATTAGAACACCCCTTGAGCTATTCTCAAGTGTTGATCTTTTCAAATAACGATCCATGTAGTTATACGCAAAATATTGGGATGCGCGATGTGAGTAGAAATGGGATGTAAATTTAATCCATGTTTAGTTTTATCATCGTTGTCAACAATATTACTTAAAATTTTACAAAAGATGAAGTTTACATCGGCGTAACTATTGTTTAGAGGAGCATTGTAAACCATTTTTAATTCTATCAACAACTTTGGGAAAACATTCACCGAGGATTGGAGAATGGTGGATTTTTTTCAAAATGAATGCTTTGGCTTACTCAAGTTTTCTACCAAACTATACATGTAATTCAATTGTAATATCTAGATAAAACACGGTCATGTGTAAATAAAAATAACAACTAGTAAATGAAAAATTGAAGCGAGTAAATCAAAATTTGTAAGGAAATAAAAATTAGCACAAATGCACATACCTTAACTGCAATACAAATACTAACAATGAAAAATTGTTATAATAAATAGAGGAAGAATAGGTTCACATGTTAAGTATTTTCAAAGTCACGTGATGGTTGAATAAAGTGGGCACAAGATGCAATGATTATTACTGTTGTTCTCATTGTGATGCCACATGGCACATTCAAACAAAAAACAATTATGACAACTATAATCATGTTTAAATCAAACCATTATGATGCCACATGGCACATTCAAACAAAAACAATGATGACAAACTATAATCAGATTTAATAAAAAATATCCACAATTAAAACACCTATCATGTTGAATAATAATTTAAGTACATGTGTGAAAGATAAGTGGTCCAAATCTAATCCTAAATTAAAACACATGTCAAGGATATATTGTCCAAATCTCATAATACTTTGTCATAATAATAACGTTATTATTATGAAATAATAATGTTGTTGTTATGAACTCAAATTTTCTTGCTTTTTCAAGTGCATGCAACAAATGTAGTTCATTCGTAAAATACCAATTTTCTTTTGGGATTCCTATGAATTGAGTCTATTGTCACTTTTGTAATTAGTGCTCACCTTGATTTTGTGGCAAGTACCACATCATCCTGTAAATTTAAAACATTTTATGTTATAAGAATAAATTTATATGAAGAATAAAGCAAATTCACTATACAGTAACTCATTTGTAAACAAGCTAATACATGAGATGGATGGCTATGATGCACTTTTTAAAGTGGCCAAATGGAAAATCCATTGACAACATCCGCCAACATGTCCAAAAATCTTCTCGGGCCGGTAGAGGGCAATCAACATCACTAACATGGAGGATATTAATGAGTGCACAATCCATTGGAGCTTTCTTCCCAAGACTGATTGCATCGGCACAAACATTGTGAAATTTTCCATGTACCACAACTTGTTCATCCATCAAGACATCCACCTCATCACCAATAGACAACTCCCTAGTGGGAACTGCTACGGATGTAGTAGGAATGGATGAGGCCTGCATTATAGGAACACTTTAGTCTTTTGAAAGAAGAATAATAGTTAGTCTAAACAAAAAAATTTATCTAATATATCTTTATTCCAATTTTTACACTTTTTATATAATAAAATGAATCACAATATAAAATATCTATTTTACTTCATGTAAAGGTTACATGTAGATCCTCGTGTAAAAGAATATGATCCTCCCCTTCTCTCTTGTGGCTCTGTTAGATGCTTGCAATCATTACACATTAAATTAGTAGTAAGTAGCAAAATATATCGTAATATAATGTTTATGGATCTATGAACAACATACTCAACTAAAACTTAAATGGTTACTGTAAACCAAAGCATGTATGTTCATTTGCTCACTCTCCTCTCTCCCATGGGCACTAAGAGATGCCTGCAATCAATGAAATGAACGTAAATCTGAGTTAGAACAAGCATATAAAGATGTAAAAGCACCATTTTCATCATAAAATTTTAAACTTTTAAAGATGTAAATCTTTGTTAGAATAAGCATACCATATCCAAAATTTTCACTCAAAACATTAATACAAGATCAAAACATTTCCAAAAATTTCATTACTTAGAGAGAAATACTAGAATCTAGATTCGGAGACATTCAACAAATTCAACCAATAACAATTGTTAGAACATTCATATATCAAAATCACCAAACTAACAACTTTTAAAACATTCATATATCAAAATTAAATCAACTTTTAAAACATTCTTGTTTCCTTAACCAATCACAAATATAAATCAAGCATTATTTAAACACGTTATTCTATAATATCTCCTTCATACCTTTTCATTGTGCACATGATAGTTAATGCAAGTTTTCAAGAAACAAAATTTTTAGATTCCTTATAATGGGTGTGTGTTTATGATGCAGAGGTTATGGTCAAATCATGCATTCCATGGATTTCTTATTTATATCCTAAGGACGGAGTGTAATGATTCAAATCCTTCATGGAAGCAAAGTATATGTTCTCATTAACCTTCCTTCACAGGAATCCTTTAGGATATTGAAGTTAAATTTCTTAAAACACGAGTCTCTTATAACTTTAAGACTACCTTCTTGTACATGATTGATCACCCAATGCTTAAGGGACTGTTAAGAATAACTTGTAGGAGAATACAAGATTCAGTCTAATTTTTCATTAACTCTTACATGACCCTAATTATAGTCACAAAACCATGCACTTTAGGCATTATTTAGCCCAGTCTTATACTACTATTTAGAAGGTTCTCAAGTGAAGAAAGTACTAATTAATCCCACCTTTTGGCCATCTTATTTTTACCTTTTATTTCATCATTCCCATGTATTTTCCTATGCATGCCCAACTATTTCATCATTGTCTTGTCATTTTATCTGAACAAAGGCACCTGGGCTGTCTTGGGGTGCCCTAGTCGATCGGGGTGCCCCAATCCTTATTTTACTTTCCTGCCTCTTTTTGGGCTCTTTCTAGCCATTTTTCATCCTTATCTTTTTCCTAATCGGCCACGTGGGTCAATTATGAAATTAGAGCAAGATAACCCTATAAATATAAAGTTATGAGATCATAATGAGGGTCCTAGCGTAACATACTACTATCACTCCATCTAGATATGCATCCATTACATCACTTGCATCCACATACTTCCATGCATTAAGGCTAGGATATCTGCATCAAAGCACACAACATAGGGGAGGGATTTTATTGTATTCCATGCACACATGTTATTACATTTTCTATAGTTATTATTGTTCGCTACTTCACAAAGTGTGACTGGCACAAGAGCACCTAGGGCACGACATGCACACACACCATAACTACATTTGGGTCCGAAATGTAGTGCGCAACACTCGATTAGTAAGATTGATGTTTTGGAAGCTAAGATCGATCGACCCATTCATTTTGCATCTTTTATTTTTAGGGTTTTGATACTTCTTTGTCCTTTCAAGTTATTTCCTTCATCTTGCATTATTTTATGTGTGTGGCATAGTTTGGTAGACCCAGTGTGATAGGTAGAGAATATTTCAAGGTATTTTAAATCTTGCAAAATCGATTCTAAGCTTTTACAAAGACCATGGCACCCAGGGCACTCCAATACCTTCCTAGGCACTACAGTCTCCTTATATCTTCTAGATCTAGCCTTTATGGGACCTCTTGAGTGATTGTTCCTACTCCTGGAATCTACGATCGGACACAGTGACAACTTCACGAAAGTCTCTAAAGAATCGCCCTAAGTCCTTTCCTTTTACATCTTTACACATTTAGGGTTTTATTTCATTTAGTATAATTATTTAAAATCATTTCATATTGTCTTAGCATAGTTTACAACGTTTTAGTCCTCCTATATTAGATTAACTATTATTATATTTTCCCATAGTTTAGTTTAATTTTAGTTAATCATTTTGGTGAACCCACATTTTAACACCTCCTTTGCACCATGTCATCTCCTTATCAAGTCATGACTCAATCTTCTTGTCCTACCTATACACCTACTAAGGTCACCGGTATAGTTACTACCATCGTTGATTTTATGCATGTACGCACCCAACACCCTCCTCGCTTTGTCATGCCTAAGTCTAATCTATCTATCAATGTAGTCACTACTCATTGCACTCACCTTAATCCACCAACCACTCCACCCATTTCTCTTCCACCACCCATTATGCCCGCAACCCCACTAGCCACTTCTAAGGGCTATGACATTATTGACCAACTCAAAAATACACCAGCTAAGATCTCTCTTTATGACTTACTACGAAATGCGCCAGATTGTCGTACCACACTAGAGGCTTCCCTCCATGCTATTCATGTTGAGTGTGATCATTCCACCAAGGATTTCACACATCTCATCTAGTCTCTCCATAATTTACCACGTTCTATCTCTTTCACTGATGAGGATATGTCCCCTTTGCAAAAAGTAACCCATGTGCTTCGTTGCTCATTACCACCATTGTTAGCACTACTTGTATCAAGTGTGTTCTCATTGATAATGGATCTACAGTTAATCTTTTTTCCCACTCTCTCTTATGGAAATTAGGTATAAACGATAGTCTCATCTCTCATAATTCCACTCTCATTCATGGTTATGACTCTTCCACTCACACATGCTTAGGAACTATTTCCTTACATATTCGGGTTGGACCTAAAACTGTTCTCACTGAATTCTACGTCCTTGATGCTTCTTTTCAATTCAATGTCCTCTTAGGTAGGCCTTGGATTTAAGCAATACAAGAAGTTCCCTCCATTGTACATCAATGTGTCAAATTCCTGCATGACAACTATTAACACACTATTACCGCTGATCTAGAACCATTTAAATACTGCCGCATCGATCTTGTTACCTCTATGCCCATTCCACCTCCACAACGTATTTCGTATGCTAGTCTTGATAAATACGATGTTGGTCAATCTAGTGCATCCTCCTCCACCACTCCTACTATTACTTCTCCTGTTATATCTACTCACACTTCGGTTATCATTTCACCTATGGTATTTGTCCCTGCTAGTACTCCACCTCTGCCGTCCACTACTTCTTCTACCCCTCCCACTTCGACACCACCTCGCCAATGTCCAAGTATAATGCCATCAAAACCAATCATGTACACACCGATACTTCTAGAGAATCGATGACGAGGTTGATGTAATAAAACTCACGAGATGAGTCATTAAGACAACTTGATTTTACTCCTCTAAGCGTAGACAATTCTTATTTTGAAGAAACCTTTGTAGTTGCTGACGGCCCAGGTGAATACCGGTTCAAAACCCTCCCTCCACTAATGTTATGGTATTATATAAGGGATTTGTTAACAATGTTGACGCCATTTCATCTTCTTCTCCGCTAGAGGCTACTCTACGACCTCCCTTTACATGCACCTTATTTATAAATAAGTCATTTTGGGAACACATTCCTATTGATCTCACTAGTTTAGATACTATATGTACACGCGACTGTTTTCCTAGGTTCGGTATGACACTCAATGACATCCTACTGCCCCTTCATTCACCTCATCTTTATCATGGTTACTTCCACATCACAGCGGCTTATGGCTTATGGGTTTTTCATTTGACAATCTTTGTTGCGCGTACCCATCGTGATTATCCACTTACTGATAGGACAGTATTGGCTTGATTATATCGGTGGTACAATAGATCCTCTCCACTCTTCACTCTCATTCCCCATGCCCTTTGGCACTATCTCTATTACTAATGATTCCTCTCCCACCTATGTTCCCAATGTTAGGAAATATAATGTTTACATTATAGTGGGATATTTTCCAAAAGGTAAATAATAATTAGTTAGTTATATTATTGTTATATAAACAATAATATATTAGTTGGAGTTGTTTTAACAACTCGTATGATTTGAGTTGTGTATTGTTACGTGAGTAACAATCACAACTAAATAGGATTTTGGAGATATTGTTGGGAAAGTAGTTTCCTAAAAATAGGGATGTAAATACCTATTTATATTAAGTGTTATTTTTGGTAAATATGATCCAAACCCGTGACCTAATATCTCACGTTAGCATGCTCATGGTTGTCCACCGATTGCTTTTACAGATGAAGAATACGTGATGAATGTCTATACACTCCATCATAATGGGTCCCTATATGACCCTCCCCATTCTATAGCTTACCAAGTTTTTGATGCGGCTCCAACTAGTTTTGATCATGACCACAATGATTTGCTTGATGACATATCCTAGCTACCCGGGTCACATACATTGCGGGTGAGCATAGTAATCACACACCCCACCTTTTGTACTCCTCATTTACAGTCCTTTCCTATCGGCGTAGCATATCACGCATCATAACACCCTCATTACCCGATGATGTAATCTTGTGCTTTGAGGTCACACTTGATTTTGAGGGATTGCCATTACATTGAGTGCCACACACTACACCTTAGGAATTATACATTTCATTCCACCATACATTGCACATCATACACCATTCATTCTACACTTATTATACATTATACTAGTCCTCACCTATGCATTACATTCATTCTGATATCTACACACTTCGTCACATTATACACTACACATTTTCATATCATACATTTTCTATATACTATACTAGTCATCATTACCTATGAGTCTAGTTTTACATTTCATCCCTACATTCTACATTTTACTAGTCCTTACCCTACACACCACATACATTATTAGGCTATCCATGCATCACCTTTACATAATACCGTCATACATTATGCATTTCCACATACATCCTACATACATCCTACCATTCCATCCATCCATGACATAATACATTGTCTTGGGGGCATTTATTTTGCTTGTTAGTGTTTTACATGATCACTTAACTACACATTTTCGGTTGATTTCGTATATGTCATTATCTCTATCATACACACATGTGCGTTCATGACTTTGTTTAGTGTGATTGCGGCAGACACATGTCTTTTACACATTGGATGGATGTTGGCTTTTTACCCTTCCTATATTGGTCGTTGGGGACATCCACATTTATCTTCTCCATGTGTTATTGTTTCATTTTGTACTTAGCATCTTATATTATTTTCTCATACACACTTTGACATATTGGTTATCACTCTAACATGCTAACAGGTGTTCCATGTGCAACACTTGTTTTACAGGATTATACATCTCCATGACTCCTTGTTTGTTTGTTTCTACTTGTATTTCATTGTTTGCCATTGTATGCGTGGATTTTCCCATTTCTTGTGTGCACACTTGTTTGTTGTTTGCGTCCATGTCAACCTTGCATGTTTTGCGACATCGTGAGTGATGTCCCATGTTTGCAACCCGCTTTTGCAGTCTACTTGTTTTCTTATGAGTTTACACTACTTTGTTTGGTAGTTACTACATTTGTTTGTGTATTTTACACTTGTCTTATTGCATGCACGTGTTTTTAGAATAACACTTATTTTGGCTAGCCATCCCCTTTTGTGTGCGACTTAGTTTTTACCAAGCACTTTCCCTTTCCCCTTGTAAGGCATAGTTCTATAGGTTAGAGTGTGGTAGTTCCTCTTTTGTGGACGCATTTTCCTTTCGGTGATGTCGCATGTACCCCCAAAGAGGGGGGCATCATTTAGAGTTTTACATACTAACACAAGTGTATTTATACTAGTTTAGTACAATTCACTTTCTCGCCCTTGGCATTGCGAGTTTACATATGACAAGTGAGTTCATACCAGTCTATGAACTCTATACACAAATGGCCTTTACGGGACATAGTGTCCTTTGGCATTTCGGGAAGCAATTACAAGCTTAGGGGTTATAGTGGGTATGTTTCTCTACACTACTTTGGCCAGTTGGCATTGAATCACCGAAAAAACTAGGATGCTACGAGAGATCTCTTCACACATTTCAAGTAGAAGTGGTTAGAGTTAGAGGACATAGAGCATTTCCTCCAACACTTCTTCACCATCGATAGGATGATGCTCTCGATCGATGTCGGGTCATTCATATATCTTTGCTAATAATAATTCCTTAAGCATGCTCTATATTCCAATCTTTCCACCAAATTTTCTCTCAACCTTAATCAAATCTAGATTAACATCATTTATTTCTAAATTTATGTAAAAATAATTGCTTTATCACCAATGTAAATCTGCATATGTTTACATTTTTAATCTCTGTATCGAGTAGAAAGTACTCGATTCATCAAATATATTTTATAACAAACAAAAGAAACAAATGGTCTCATAGTTCTTGGATTCTTCGCATACCACATTGAATAAAATTAAACATTCACTTTGGTTACAAATTGCTTGCATATAGCTAACACCAAGATTTCAAGATGCCCTTGAGGGAGATGCTACCAAACTAGCACGTTCTATATCGAGATATGAATCTTGGGGCGAGATAAATCATGTTGGTACAATCATGATACTTTGGATGCGGGATGCTCTATGAAGACAAGTTCTTTTTTGAATGAGGACACTAACATCAAAGAGATAAAGATGACCTCAATACAACTATTTGATAAACATGCTTGTATCAATAACAAAGTAAACATGAATGATGATTCCAAAGATCTTAAGGTCTTAAAAGAAAATAAGTTAGAAACTATAAATGATAATAATATGGTGTTCAAGGATTAATATTAAGAGTTAGAAACCTTATAATTGGAAGGTCTAAAATATATATTTTTAATTTTAAAATCTCGTTACTAATTCACATCATCATAGAAGTGGGCAATAGACATAATCAATGTTGTGAACCCTTATTCATCTTCTATTCTTGGTCTTGTTACATCACAAACATTCAGAGCTATACTATCTTATATTGTCTTATACATATACAAAAGCATTAAACACATAAAACTTGGATTTTCTGTGCATGATGATTAGTTAAGGAGGATTGGAAATCTAGTTGGTTAAAGACAAGGAGGTGTAATCATTGGAGTTACGTGTGTGAATTTTGTATAAGGGTTAAAGGATGTTATCTTATAGTAATGAAAGTGAAAATTTGATAAAAGGATCAGATAAAACAGACTAGAGTCTAGTGTGGAGACTAGAGTAAACAAGAGCGAAGGTTTAGAAAGCCAAAACCATGAAATTAGAATAGTGGAAAATAAACAAAGGTAAATACAATTCATTTATTAATATACCTTACACTTGACATTTGACCCCTTCATTCAAACTTAAAAATTCAAAATTTCAAACACTACATTTAGAGGGAAAACTGATAGCTTGAAATTTACATTTCCAATAAGGTCCATGAGTTACCATGCCCTCCATTGCTTGCACCGCCACATCCATGATAAAATGAAAAGGTGCCACTACATCACCCCCTTACGATGAACCAACCTACAAAATAACAACTTCTTATTACAATGTTTTTAACACAAAAACTACAAATTACAATTTGGAGATTTTGTGTTCACTTGTATTTACCTCAGCTTGTTGTCTGTTGGTTAGATTCATTGCTATTTTTTTTTTTTAAATCATACAGATGTAGTAGCAACATGTCATCCTCCTACATGCATAAAGTATCAATACAATAGTTAGTGAATGATTCATGAAAACAAGTGTTTTAAAAATAAAACTAAATATCAAACCAATAACTTACCTCATCATCACCTCCACTAGTTCTTTCGTGAATGACCCCCTCCACTTCTGCATCCATCTCACCCTCCTCACCTTGTTAAGACAATGACATATAAATTAAATGAAATAGATAATACTTATGTATTGATAACAAGAAACAAGTGAAATGAAATCATTACTTAGTAAACTTACCATGTTTTCCTTCTTTTCTCTTAATGCCAAGATGGTTGCCCTCATCCCACTCCTCTCAAGATCTGAATCATAGACTCTCATAGCATCTTCAACCTCTTTCTTGGAGCATTTTATAAGCTTGTAAAATGATGCCTTTCCATCGCTTTTGCATATGCATCATTGTATCACGTGTCGCCTTTGCAAATAGATCGTGTGTATGCACAACCTTAATGTTCCCCTCCCTCTGATCCATGTATTGCCTCCAATTTTCATAGGCATGCCAAGGATATTTTCCACTAAAATTTCTCCCTTTCCTTTCAGGGGAAATATGAGAGAGGGAATGGGCATCTGACCTATGGAGGTTTAGCCTCTGTAACTCATAAAATTTCCTTTCACAACTGGGGTACTCGCAATAATAAATTATGTGGTCCCTACAATGCTCCCTCCTATAGTGAAGAGGAGCCTATTCACCAACATAATATAAACAATTAGACACTAATGGAGATAAATGAAAACAATAAATAAAAATTTCAATTTGTTGATTTTACCTCATTGGTGACGATATCATCCTCCACATGACCTAGAGAAGCAACCTTGGGTGCATCCTCTTGCAATCAACATTCCAAATATCACCTCGTTAGTTACCAAATAATATATATTCAAATTAAATTAAGATAGAACATACAATGTTAAATTAAGGTGATTTTACCTCCTCGTTAGCAATATCTGCCTATACATGTGTTGGCGAAGTAATCTTCTCGTATAACCGCCTCAACATCCTTCAATCAAGCAATCCAAGTAAAATCTCTTTAGTCACACTAAATTTTTAAATAGCAATGCATAAACAATTAGTAAAGCAATAACACACACACAAACCAAATTATATATAACCAAATTATATATAATCAAATTAAATTAAGATAGAAAATACAACGTTAAATTTAGGCGAGTTTACCTCCTCAACAATGATATTCGCCTATACATGTGATGGCGAAGCAACCTTCGGTGCAACCGCTTCATTTTCCTTCAATCAACAATCCATATAAAAACTCGTTACTCACACAATAAATAATACCAAATTCCAACAAATGTTAAAAACAATGTTAGAACAATTAGTAGATCAAGTACACACACACGTACCGAAGAAGATATTTGAAGGTACATTCTCTGTCTTCGCCATTGTGATCTTCGATGGAAGGCCCAACCACAAGTGCCTGAAATAAGAATGTGTTAATTACTTATAAAATCAGTTTGAAATAAAAGTTAATGTAATTATTAATTTTTCAACTACAAGAATGGAAAAGGTAATTGAAAAGCATGTATTCTTACTTGTGATGAAGATACAATGTCCTCAGAATGCATCATCGGCAAAGCCAACCACAACAATGGAAATCTCCTTTGTGGGCATCCATAACAAAAAAGCATAATTAAGCTTAACAATAACCAAATGGACAAATATAATGCCTAAATATATTTTTCTAAGCATACACACCATGGAAGAGTATGATGTCTGCAAGGTCTTATCATGTTCGATAATTGATCATGCAATGTATTCTCGATGGGCCGTATTATTCCTATGCAATAAAAGTTGTCTACCATTCCACAAATGCATCACATATAGTACGTATTAAGCCATTAAATAATTAAAAACATGAATGTACATAACAAAAAAGAGTTACAGTGTGTACATATATCATATTACAATGTCATCCATGGCAAGTGCTAACAACACTACCACTTCTTCATTTATAGTGGCCCTAGACACTTGACATACATCCAACCTACCTCTATTAACCTTTACATGTACATATGAACATTTCTCAAAGTGAGATACAATCTCTAGCACCTGAACATGAAGAATAGAAAGATTTACATTGTTACATTGGTAAACACACTTCATTTGATTCACAACAAGCATATCATGCAAAAACACACAAATGTTTCAAACTTCATGACATATCGCTTCCTCAAGACCCAATATCAAGGCCCTATACTCAGTTTAGTGGATGATCATACTGACATCTCCCACAATGGTGCCTCTCTCTACTTTCTTGCTGCCATTAGGGTCATATAATATGAATGATGAGCATGTAAGATTTTCTAAGGTATTCGACACTCCATGAATTTCCAATCTCCAAATGACAACCATGTTTATTGTTGTCGCCAAATCACTACACCCTCCAAATGGCTAGATCTGAAGCGAGAAAATTTGGTGTGATTGGGACACATGGGATCACCTCTCAAGCTGTGGGACTTGGGCTCGAGGTGAACCTCCAGAGAAGGCTGGATTCCTTTTCCTAAATGGAGTGTTGTACTACTCCTAGTGCAATAAAATGGCTATCTAATACTAGGCTAACATTTCCATAGGTTTTAGGGAAAGAGGTTTGCAAAAAGGAAACTATACTAGGGATGGTGATGCACTAAATAAAAGGATATTTTAAATCTTAGGAAGGGTCAATGTGAGTAGGATGTGAACACCGTTAGTCACCTTCACCTATTACAACTTAGAAAGGACACAAAATACCACGAGGCACAGAAGCATGCGTTCCTTCGTTAAACTCGAAGTATACATAATAGAGAGATCAAATTTGATTGAACACACAATTAACTAATCATGAGGATAGAGCACATGCACATGTCAAATATCCATTTCACTCGATTTAGACTAATGATAATGTAACTTTTAACAATAGAAGGAAAACAATATTTCCACAATCGACATAAAAGATGGTTACATTACTTCCTCATAACATAAAACAAATAATCTAAAATAAAGGTAAGCTAACCACTTACACTAAGGAATTATGCACTCACAAAGCATATATTGATCAACCATTTAACACAATAAATCAGGTTCTTCAAGGCAAGATATCACTCTGAATATAATTAAAAGGTTTGAAAATATCTGAAGCACTCTTCTAAGCTTGAAGAGAAACTTCACCAAAAATGGTCTATCTCTAATGACTCCATACACTTAACTATTTATAAGTTCTTTAGGTTGAGCCATTACAACTAGGCCTTCAACTAACATTTTACTAAAAATAGAAATGTCATTAATTTAGGGAATAGGCTCCCCTTAAAATAGAAAGTATTTTGTAAGGTTTTGACTTAGTCAAGCCCACAACTTTGAACGATCCGAGCTTGGATCTGTCCTTTCATGGCCGCTCAACTTTGGCCTGGTTCTACAACACCTTCTTCTTCTGCAGGTTTTTGTTGTGTTTCCTCCCACATAGCCATTCGATGTTTATATTCGATGAAGCATTTAATGATTCCTTGAATTTCCTCATCCCCTGACCCACATGCGTAGTGATTTACCACATTTGTTGATCTTAGTTGGAACTCTTCTAAGTTTACTCACAACTTTCTTCAATCTTCCTATGAAATTTTGGCATAAAACCAACTTGTCAATAGATTCACTGCCAAAATTTTTGGTAACTTCATCATCACGCTTCACCAAATCTTTGAAATTCTTCTTGATCTGATCCTCATGGAAGAGCATCGATGTTTTCGTTGAATAATTTACAATTAACAATATCAAATTCTTCTGATATGTCATTTAAAGCATCGTAATTTCCACTCATTTATCATCCAACTTCTTAATTAAATATCAGAAAGCTTGACCGACACCGAATTCCATGGCCTTTTGATACTCGAACAACTTTGCAGATCGTTGATTACATTCTCTGAAGGAGTAAATCGAATCTTCTTCTCTGATTTCACTCCATGTTGCCAAATTCAAATTCAGGTTGTTATTGTCCTCCGAAAAAGCTTCATCCATTTTGTAAATAGTAGTTTTTCCAACTTGCAAATCATTATATATCTCAACAACTTCTTTAATTAAAGGATTAGCTTCTTGCAATATACGTTCCATCCATCCATCTACCGATCTCCCTTTCTGGCCTATCTTCTCAATCTCGTGATAAGAAATTTCATCAATGGTAGACGAAACTGTCATAGCCATAGTAGTTGAGACTTCAGTAGATGGAGTTGGTTTTGTTACTTTTCGTAGCAATGCAGTGAGCTACTTGACCTTGGCCTTAAGATCATCCTTATAAGCTTTATCCTTATCATATTTCTCTAGCAGATTTCCAAGAGAAGTGTGTACATCTTGTTTAGCTCCTTTGTGAGTGGCTTTTCCCAGTGAAAATCTAGAAATATATAGTTGTAATTGTTTCCTTAGTTTTTCCCTCAACGGGAGTGGCACCTCTACCACTCGTTGCCCGGATGAATTTACTATCGGGTTAGAAATATTTTTTGGCATCTTGGCTGTCTCTTTGGTGTATTCTCCAATATGCTTATATATATTACATCCCCAGGAGGTACTTTATTATTTTTCTTTGGAGTCTCTTGAAACAACCATTCGGAATGGCGATCTTTGATGAGGATAGAATGGTCAATTTCAGTAACATCCCCATTTAAGATACCGAGAACAAGGAATTTTTTTATTTTTATTTTTGATAATGTTCTCTGTTATGAATTATAAAAATTCAAACACACGTTCAAGTTTTAATAATTGTTCTCCCGCCCAAACAACACAGTTTTGATCACACAATTTCTTTTAAACGAATGTTCCCTGTTCGCATATTTACAATATGGAACACACATTCAATGCCATTCAATCTTATAACATGATTCTATATGTCTTGTAAATGACTCAACGAATCGCCGATCTTCCATTTTCATGGCTCGGAGTTTCAACGATCCTTCATTTCATGACTCAAAGAACAACCGATCCTTCATGTTCGTTTATGCATAGTATATTATATATACCTGTTCTCATAACCGTTTCCGGTTATCGAAGTGATCCATTTAAGAAGCCTATCTGAATATCTGTTACTGATATTCATCTGACATCCTGCATCTTAAATTAAGTGATAAGGACAACGCAACCAAGAATTGCGATACTTTGGCCAAAGATTTTCACATGCTTTGCATGATCATATTCCTGGATGTGATACACATCAATGGAATACATCCTTCACCTCACTTCACCTGTTATCTAGAATGGTCTTTCCTAGTTCCTACCAGTCCTCTTCGTTTAAGGTCAGTTTTAAACTTCCAATTCCAACTAGTAATATGAACGGGTATAGGAAGGCACTCTTGGTAACTAAAGATACGTAGACATACGGTGTCATTTCCCCATGACTCCGTGTGTCTAGTTATCTTTAGTATTCCAGAGTCACTCCGTATACCAGATCATACCCTATCCCCTGCTAAGAGCTACACATTCAGCCTATGTATTCTTGATGTTTTAATTCGGGAGGGGGTTACGCATTTTCTTCCATACAATGCTTCAAAGGGCGCCATTTTTAAAGAGGCATGATAGGTGTTATTGTAAGCAAATTCTACCAGTGGAAGGTATTCCTCCCATTTATACTGTTGGTCCATGCAATACATCCTTAACATGTCCTCTAAAACCTGATTAACTCTCTCAGTCTGTCCATCCGTTTCCGGATGATATGCAGAACTAAAGTTCAATTTAGTCCCCAAGGCCGCATTAAGCGTTTGCCAAAACCTTGATGTCATCCTCGGATCTCTGTCCGATATGATTAATTCCAGTATTCCATGCAATCTGAAGATTTCATGTACAAATCTTCTTCTTGAAGCTTAACTGGTGCATTGTCCTTCAAATTACCAAAGAATGAAGTGTGCCACTTTGGTCAATTTTGTCGACTACAACAGGATAATGTCATGCTTATTTCTTGACATAGGAAATCCTTGAACAAAATCCATCGTTATCACTTGCCATTTATCTGCGGAATACTATGGGGATACTGATAATCCAAATGGGTGCATATGTTCCGCCTTAACACGCTGACATTCCAAGTAGTGTGTTACAAACTCTGCCACATCCTTTTTCATTCCCTTCCAGAAATATTGCTGCTTAAGATCAGCGAGCATTTTTGTAATGCCAGGGTGTCCAGAAAAAGGTGAATTATGGAATTCAGTTAACAATTTCCCTCTTAAGTCATTTGCCACAGGTATATACACCCTGTTTTCGAACCTCAGAATTCCTTCATTATCAAAACGGAATCCCTTATACCTGACGTCCTGCGGGTCTGCAGCAAGTGCTGATTTGACTTGCTGGAAATAAGGATCTGATTCCAAGGCATCTTTCACCTCATCCTTAAACTGAGTTCTTAACGTTATAAGAGCAGAGATATGCTTCCTTCGACTCAAAGCATCTGCTACCCGATTTTCCTTGCCCTTAATGTAGCTTATATCGAAGTCATACTGAGACAGAAATTCTAACCATCTTCGCTGCCTTGCATTCAGATTTGGCTGAGTGAAAATATACTTCAGCCCCAGATGGTCTGTTTTTAACTCAAAGGGCTTGCCTAGAAGGTAATGCCTCCATATTTGAAGCGCATGAACAATGGCAGCGAGCTCAAGATCGTGTGGAGCATAGTTCTGTTCATGTAACTTAAGTTTTCTGCTTTCATAAGCGATGACATGGTTATTCTGTAACAGAATACCTCCAAGGCCTTCTCCTGAGGCGTCCGTTACAACAATAAAATCTCCATTTGGATCAGGTACAGTCAAAATAGGTGCTATAGTTAACTGTTCTTTTAACTTTTTAAAGGCAGATTCACATTTGTCTATCCAGACAAATTTCTTTTCTTTCTTTTCGCAAAGAAAGTGATTGGGACAAGCAATTTTTGAAAAGTCCTTAATGAACTTTCGATAATATCCATCCAAGCCCATGAAGCTCCTCACTCGGCACGTTAGCGTTCTTAAGCGCGAGCCACTCGATTATATTTGTGATCTTTGAAGGGTCAACACTATCCCATTTTGCTTATAACGTGTCCCAAATAATGCACTTCGCATCATAAAAGGAACATTTGGACAGTTTTCCATACAACTTCCTCTTTCTTAAGATTTCCAGCACTATCCTGAGATGTTCTTGGTGCTCTTCGACATTTTTAGAGTATATAAGAATGTAAATCTAAGAATCAAGCACAAACTTGTCTAAGTATTCTTGAAAAATATTGTTCATTAGATTCATGAAGGCAAAGCAGTGCATTAGTCACCCCAAAAGCAACACCGTGAACTCATAATGCCCGTACCTCGTTCTAAAAGCTGTTTTATGAATATCTTCTTCCTTTATTCTCAGCTGATGGTACCCTGATCGCAGATCTATTTTTGAATAAACTGATGCTCCTCGCATTTGATCAAACAGATCATCAATCCTAGGAAGTGGCTATCGATTTTTAATAGTTGCTTTGTTCAGCATTCTGTAATCAATGCACTGACCTCAAAGTGCCATCCTTTTTCTTTACAAAATTACAGGCGCTCCCCGAGGTGAGACGCTCGATCTTATCGGCCCCTTAGAAGTTCTTTATCGAGCCTTCAGCTCTACCAATTCAATGGTAGTCATTCTATAAGGTGCCTTAGATATCGGTTCCGTTCCTGGTTTGATCTCTATTGCGAAGTCAAAATCACGTTTGGGCGGAAGACTGTGATTCCTCCGGAAACACATCACGGAAATCCCTCAACAATGGATATCTTTCCATGAAATCATTATCCTCTTCCGCATTTTCCGTCACTTTTACCACATATAAAGTGCAGCCTCTGTTTTTAGCCCTCTTTAGTTGTATAGCCGTCGGTTTCCTAAGCGCAACTTCCGTTTACACTTGAATGAGCTGCGCTTTCTCATGCAGTCATCAAAGCAATGATTTGTTTTTCATGATCGACCTTTGCCTTATGTTCACCAACCAGATTAACTCCAATAATGATATCATATGATCCAGAGGAGTGACATACAAGTCAACTTCGGTGGAGAAACCGAGCAGATCAAGAATTGCCCCAAAAAGGCACATTTCGATTGTATGGACAAAAGATTATTCCCATAATGCACTTTGTCCATGTTTTATCCATTCTTGCATGACCTTTCTTTTTAATTTCATAGCAATTTTAGCATAAATAAAACATTATGTAGCTCCAGTATCAAAAATTATAACTACAGTGTACCGAATAACTTACCCGTAACTTCAATGGGCGTCACTTGCTTTTCGACATGCATTAGCCCTTTGCAGTGTGTATCCTATGCTGTGTCGCGATCATCCTTCTTCGAGAGGATAGTGATTCGCATAGTGGTCCTTTCCACGGTTGAAGCATCCTCCGGTGGCCCTTTTCTAGGCTCAAATTTGTTAAAAGCCTTAAAGTTATCATTCGACTTCCATAGGACTTCGTCAATGCCATTAACTTTTGTGAAGTTGTTCGCACGTTATTTACAGTGTCATTCGTCACGGGTTTCTTGTTGTTATCTACAACAATTTTGTTTTTTCACACCAAACCTTTTCCAAGGTCCCCTTTTTGGTGCAAGAGACGAAGAAGGATTGGGAATCTTCTTCCTTATCTCTTCCCCTGTGAGCGAGATATTTCCCTCAATTTTGTTCTGTCGATTGCCTTTTCGACAACTCCATCCATGGTGGTTGGGGTGTGGACATCCACTTCGCCACCAATGATGGGATTCACCCCATTATGAATTTCCGTATTATGAACTTCTCGGCACTTGCATGCGGCACATACTTAAGGAGTTTAGTAAACCCTTCCCGATATTCCGTCACCGACGGCCTTCCTTGTGACCAATTTCGAAATTCGGTCATTTTCCTATCAAAATAGAGTTGAAGCGACCATCGTTGCCTAAAATAACCCTTAAATTGATCCCAAGTTATGTCCGATTCGACAATATTTAGCTCAACCTTACGGTTGTCCCACCATGATGATGCTTATGAGAAAGCGATATGCTCGTCATATCGCTTTAGTCTCTTCGGAGAAGTTTCTTCTTGCAAAGTATTTCTCCATTTCACCGAGCCAGTTCTCGGCTCCGTCCCCAAGGGTTGTTCCATCAAAATTTGGAGGACTTATTCTCTTTATATCATTTGTAAGTTCAGCTGCTAATCTTGCCCTTTTATTTTCAGGGGGATTAGGAGCAATTACATTATCATCATCAACACCCGGATTCCCTCCGTTGATGTTGTCCACAGGAGGCGGTGATCATTTATTTCACTTCATTCTCCTCCTCTTCATTGCCATTGTTGTTGTTCAAAGATGCGAGTCAAACGATCCCTCAGTATTAAGTAGGGCAGAGGATTTCATCCACTTTTGGGCGATTCGCTTCTCCACCCTGTAACGGGTTATTCATAGCATTCCCTCTTGTCCTGACCATTTTCTGTTCAATAAGAAAATGTAAACCTTATTAATATCGTGGACTCATTAGGTCCAAGAGCTGCAACCTTCAGCTCTGATACCAAGATGTAACATCCCCATTTAAGATACCAGAACAAGGAAATTTTTTTTTTTTTTGATAACGTTCTCTGTTATGAATTATAAAAATTCAAACACACGTTCAAGTTTTAATAATTGTTCTCTGCCCAAACAACACAGTTTGGATCACACAATTTCTTTTAAAATGAATGTTCCCTGTTCGCATATTTACAATATGGAACACACATTCAATGCCATTCAATCTTATAACAGATTCTATATGCTGTTGTAAATGACTCGAGGAACTGCCGATCTTCCATTTTCATGGCTCGGAGTTTCAACGATCCTTCATTTCATGACTCGGCAACAACCGATCCTTCATGTTCGTTTATGCATAGTATATTATATATACCTGTTCTCATAACTGTTTCCGGTTATCGAAGTGATCCATTTAAGAAGCCTATCTGAATATCTATTACTGATATTCATCTGACATCCTACATCTTAAATTAAGTGATAAGGACAACGCAACCAGAATTGCGATACTTTGGCCAAAGATTTTCACATGCTTTGCATGATCATATTCCTGAATGTGATACACATCAACAGAATACGTCCTTCACCTCACTTCACCTGTTATCTAGAATGGTCTTTCCTGGTTCCTACCAGTCCTCTTCGTTTAAGGTCAGTTTTAAACTTCCAATTCCAACTAGTAATATGAACGGGTATAGGAAGGCACTCTTGGTAACTAAAGATACGTAGACATACGGTGTCGTTTCCCCACGACTCCGTGTGTCTAGTTATCTTTAGTATTCCAGAGTCACTCCGTATACCAGATCATACCCTATCCCCTGCTAAGAGCTACACATTCAGCCTATGTATTCTTGATGTTTTAATTCGGGAGGGCATTGCAATATGTCAGCTGCAACATTGTGTCGTCATGAAGACCCCATCTTCATGGAGACACCTTGCTGTAGCTGGCATATGCCAATGTCCTATAGAATTCTCCCATCGAGAATACACATCCTGCTCAAGTGATTTGGATACGATTTAATAATTAAAATCAACTTTCAGCATCCACGCTGATCCCTTGATCCTCGTTTCCGTTACAGTTGTATAGAGCTAAGAGGGACTAAATCCATCCATTAGCTTACTATGCATCTTCTCCTTCGTATCGAAGGGTTGCATTTCCCTACTTGGTTCACTTCTTAATCATTGGATTAAGCGGTCCGTACCGACGGACGTGATAAGTTTAACCTATTAAACTTAGCCAAGATTTTCTCAACTGCAACTAAATTCAGAATACTAACTTATTAGACGTCATTCATACGAGGTCTAAATTCCGAGAAATGTATTCATTTGTTCTCCTTAACGTCATATAGTTAAGGTCCATTAGTTATGGATATACTTATCCTATATCCTTTATTCTGAATTTAACCCACGAGATCATTAATGGAGATCGAAAGCGAAGTTCGATTACTCCGAAGTTAATTGATATTCCTTAGCTCCTAAGCTAATCCTGAATACCTTTCGATTATGGAATCATATTCTTCCTAATCCTGTTTAATGTCAATTAAAAATTCATCTTTACCCAAGTATGAACTAATTGCATTTTCAACTTAAAAGTTGCATTTAGGTAAGAATAGATATCAGTTTCCATTTAACATCCATCCAAGGACAATTAAACAAATCCAAATCAAGAAATAACATTATATTTCCAATTTAGACAACAAATCAAACTGATATAATTATTAAAATATCACACTTGTAATTGTATTCAACATTTCATGTCATAATCTGTACATTTGCCAATCCAACTAAATGGGCATGGTTTACATAAAACATCAATACAACTCATAGATAGAAGAATATACTTTCTTCTTTTCACAATTCCTCGAAGAGGAATAAAAGCAACAATTACAATTCATCTTTCAGCTAATCAAGAAGCATCAGAAAATAGCCATGTCTTCATTCTAATCAAATTCCATCTGCAAAATGATTTGCACGGGTCAGTTCAATGAACTGAGCATATTAAGCACTTATCCTTAAAATAAGGTGCTTCAACTAACTGTCTCAATAAAAGAACCCTGCTTTTATGAAACGACAATAAAACATCAATCACGAAATGGGCACAAAAGAAAGATCAGCATAACAACTGAGCTATCAAAATATCATCACAATCAGCCAAAGAACTGCTGTCCCGTTTCCACATAACCGTTACAAATCTTAATTCACAATATTTACACAGTTAAAAATATAAATAGCTTACTGCTGATATAACACACTGTTATCTTTTCCACGCCTTTCAATAACAATAAATGCAAAGGATGAAACTAACTGAAATGTAAATCCATTACTTTCCTTTCAGTTCATGCATCCTATCTAAGCACTACAAAATTCATTATTCACGAATTACAGCTTTCCAATTGAATGAAAGAAGAAAAGGTTATTTTTCCAAGTCATTCATCCATATCTCTATTTCTTTCCACATGACTGTCCTAACAATGGAATCCGAACGAGAGACAAATCAAGATAACAGTTCAGAGTGAAACTTACAAAATCCATTCGGAATTCACTTTCCAGAAGCAAGAATAATTTCATTTATAATCCGCTTTAAACGAAAACAAGGAAGAATTCATCATCCATTTTCATATTTCATTTGAATCAGGCTCATATGAAAATCCGAAACAGGTTAGTACCACCTTATGTTCATCCTAGATCAAACAGTATAAGGATGCAGACCATATATTTACCATACTAAAAGAAACCATATTTCTTTCACTGTAAGTTAAACAGATAAACAGTTATACGTTCATGCAGTCAATAAATCACATGATTTCCTAATCCTGTGAACGTATCCCGTTCAAAATAACATATTATTCATTGTTGTTACCTACAGCAAGTCCAATAATCACATGAATATGAATTTCACCAAGTTAGAACAGCAGGCAGAAGAAGGATTCCCTTCCAATAAATGATTCTACCCAGTCCATTTTCCAAGTTCCTAATAGTATGCAGAACTCCAGAATGCAAAATCAGATGTCATTACCTTTAGCAAAGTAAACCGTACAGGGTGTCAATACATGAATGTAGTACAGTCAAGACAACCCACACAACAAGACTAACTTTCTATGCATTTATTCTTTGTACAGCAATCCAAGATTAAGTCATAATCACCAAAACAGTTCGATCTTAAAGGACCGATCAGCATTAATAAACACAACTAATCATCATACCTTCCTAGCAAGAAACAATATATTTCTCTATGAGTTCAGAAGGAAAACTATTCCTTTTTTAACTCTCACGAACATTCATAAAAATTCTAATGCCCATTCCTTTAAAATACAAATGCCATTTCCTCATAATCCCGAAACAACAGAAGGAAGAGAAAATTCTTATCTCTTTTAAGCAAGAAAGGAAAGAACACCAAAAACATGTTATCTTTTCTTTCCCCAAGGAAATTCGTATGCTCATAAAAAAACAATGTTGTATTCATCATAATCAACACAGCAGAGAGAGAAAGAAACTATTTCCTTTTCAAAAGATGTTTCAGTATAGAAACGACCTTAAGCAACTCGTACATCCTGTACCATTATATCACGAAAGCCCATATAACAAAGATCATTCACATAGCAGTGAAAACAACCCACACTGTCTACCAGCTCCTTATGTAATACTTAAACAGTGAAGTAATCATTCCTTAGAATTCGAAAGGAAATGCCATGCCTTTAAATCCCAAAACAGCAGATAGTAAACAAACAAAAGATCTTATTTCCCTCAATGAAACTTTAGCACAGAAACGACATCAAGTCCCACACACAACTTTCACCATCTTATCACCAAGTTCATGTGACAAAAGACAATCATACAGCAATAAGATGACCAACACTACCTGCACAGTTTCCTATCATCATTTTTTTTGCAAGAAAACCAGTTCGAAACTCCGTCTAACGTCAACAACCAACACAACATGGAGGTATTCCATTCAAGAAGAGCAAGACAGTTAAACACAGCAACAGGGAAACGATTTTCCTATCATTTCCAAAAATGACAGCAAGGGTCGACGAACCCAAGTCATAGCAACACTTCACAACTGTATTCTACTTCCATTTACATGCAAGGACAGTTCCCAACACAACAAAGAAAGAAATGATCACATATAAGGAAACGATTACACAATCTATTCCAATTTCAAACAACACGATCAGAGAAAGAGAATACTTATTTCAAACCACCATACTGTCACAACCGATACAGTAATTCATTTCCAACTCGATTTGTGCAAAAACAAATCAAGACCGAGCAACCAGAAACGATTCATCATATCATATTCCAAAAAAAGAAGCAAGAATTGATGAAACCCAATTCAAATCGACTCGACAATGATACAAAATCAAAACCCAAGAGCAGGGTTGTTTTAATGAGACACTTAAACAAAGCAAGAATTTTTAAAGAGAAGGGCTTAACATGCCTGTAATCTTTTTTCCAGAACTCGAAGAAAGCTTCGTTTTCCGCGTTATTTCCTTCCACGGCGATAGCACAAACTTCCAGCACTCCTTTCTTCTTCAGGCTTAGCAACAGCCTTAAAAATCTCCAAGAACAGTGTCAAATTCTAAGAGTGGTTTCGAACCGAGCAGAAAAACCAAATGCAGAGCAACTTTGCAAAGGCTCGAATCGACCAAATGAAAAACAAAATTTCCTCATACACTTTCCAAGGTGAACTGGTCGCGAGGACCAAGAACAATCAATGCAATTAAGGCTCTGCCTTTTCCTAGCTTCCCACGCCACCGCCAACTTGAGTTGGCGAACTCAATTTTCAAATTTCCCATGCAAAACCAAATTTGGCTCTATCTCCAAATAGATGCCTCCATTTCTTACCTGCCCTTAAAAGCGGGAGTGTCCCACGTATGGACTTTTTATTAAATGCCAATGAATGCCCTTCCCTCATCCTTATCCTCTCCTTCCAAGGGTCTGCGCGCCCCTTTGATTAGGATTAGTTTAGGTTGCATATAGTGTTCAACCTAGGTCTTAGTTTAGCCTTAGGTTATTAGAACTTAGGTTTATTTTCCCTTTTTTTTTTTTTGAATTTAAAAATCCACTTAGGATAGTAGTGTAGGATGCATGTTAGGACTTAGGATTAGTTTAGGTTTTTAATTCCTACTAACCACTAACACCAAACAACCTCCATCCTACCTTCCTACAGACATTCACATCAATGCAGAAGCGGGACGTTCCGCCCTTTGGATCACGTGTCGAGGCCACCCGTGTCGGGCATTTCTTGCCTCACGAGGTTCCAAGTTCGACAAGATGCAGGCTCAAGAATGAACCCCACTGTTGGCATTTACGTGCTGCCATTTGCTCATACTGCGATCGGTATTTGCACGACGCTCATGACAACCTCGGGTTCAAGAGTAAATCAATACAGAAATCACCAGAAGCCCTCAGCATACTTGGATCAATAAAATTGATTCAAGGTGTGCTATCAATCAGTAACGAGAGTATAGCAAGTATACGACAATTTGTCGTCACATTAACAAACACACAAGTACAATAACTGCTGTCCTATACAATAGATCACAACATGCAAGAATCCAAGTCGAAACACATTCTTTTAAGATCAGAGTTTATCTTAACATGTTTGCCTTCATTCCAAAGAATTATAATAAAGTATGTAAAACATTCACCAAGATAACATACAAAATCGTAGCGTTCAAATTCAATGCCTAAAAAATTAGTCACAATAAGAGCACCAACAAAATTAGTTGGTATTTGAATGGTAGTGGCATTAATGGATGGGGTGGATGTGAGGATGGCCATATGAGTTGATACAATGATGTTAGGGGATGAGATAGAAGGAAATGGAAGTGTTAGGGGAAGTGAAGTAGAAATGGGTGACCTAATAGTTTTTCCAGCTGAGAGAACTAGAAGGGATGAGAATCCTTGGGCCATAGAAGGAGATGGGAAAGAAGAAATGATTGTGGAAGTAGAACGAACTGATGTAGGAAGTGACAATGGAAGAGAAAAAGGAAATGCTGGGTCTAGTGGGATACTAGGAGAATCACTGACTTCAAATATTTCTGTCACATGTGCTATAGGAGGCATGACTTTGGGAACAAGAGCCTTGGAGAGAGATGAGCTCCCAACAAAAAATGAAATATTTTTGGAATTGTATAGTCTTTTGGGTCGACCTTTTCCCCTTTATGGGTGTTGATTGGCTCATGGTTGATGGGGCTTCTGTATTTATAGGTTACTCTAACCCCTTGGGTGAGATTCCCAAGGTAACCAACCAACTATAAGTTCTCTGTAGAATGGGCCCCACCCTCTCCTTTGTGTTGCAACATTCTTCCACATACCAATCAATCCATGGAAATGGTTGATTGGCAATATTATTATTTTTATATACTACATCCAAAACCTCGTCATCATCTTGCATGTCTTTTGGGACATTGGCTATTCCAAATTTCGAACCTCATCCAAAGTTATCCTTTCATAGTCTCTTTTCGGATGATGAATTCATCCCAATAATGAATCCAAATGTCTTCCAACTAGGGCACATGGGAACTGGACTGACTGTTTCGTTGAATTTACCCCAATAGTCAAAATTGGTCCATGGATGGAAAGTCTGCAAGGTTACCTCTGCCATTTCTGCATCCACATTCTTAGCCTTATAAATATTTGGGCAAGTGTATCTACCAATTGAAATAGGGAATTGAACTCCCACTTTGTGTCATTTGTTCTGGATCTTATGGTAGTCCAGCAGTTGTCGAACCAATTCTAGTAGAACCCATTTGTCGGTGGGACATCTTGGCAGCTTGCGTTGGGAGCACCTATGAAGCCAGGAATCCGAATGTAAGTAAATGTGGGGAACTAAAGGTAGATAGATCCCCACTCACGGACTTCCTTGAAGGATTCGTCAGAAATCCTCCGATTATGCAACTCCTTATTGAAATGATAGAGAATAACAACAAAGAAGGCATCGTTGATCCTGCGGAAGTACATGCTTCCCTCGTCCAGTGTGAGCTAAGGATAAAAATCATAGATTTGAGAGGTACTTCAAATACCCTTAGTATTTAACTTGGTGAAGTCTCCCATAACAATTGTGGAATAAACCAAGAAGGATGTCATATAGAAACTCTTTGAAGAATGCACTCTACTCAATTGATAAAGAAATGGAGCTACTGATATGCTCCCCCATTTGATAAATTCCTTATTCTTCTTGATGGTAGTGATATATAAGAACATCCAATCTTGAAATTCCTTCATAAAGGGAAGACCTGAGACTCTACTTAGTAGCACAATAATTTCACTGACCTCCTGAATGAAGTCTAACTGATACATGGTCTTTGGCAATTTGGCAACGCTCTTGGCCAAATAGGTTTTTAACATGACCCTTGTGCACAACTCCGCTTCTTTGTCCCAATGTTCCACCGCGACTCTGGTGAAATTGTGGCATAATCTTCAACGTCAGGGAGTTTGAGAAAATATTCAAAGAAATTTGGGTCCAAGCAGATCACAACTTTGCCATCGGCATCTTTAACTATCATAGATTCTTCATCGTAGTGGGTTCTTTATAGCCAAAAAAATTCTAGGCAATGCATGGATGTGGGAAAACCAGCAACAAGAACAAGCCCACTGTCATATATGGCTTGCATCCAGGGTTTCTTATTTGGGGCCTTCACCCTTGCCCAAAAGTCTAGAAAATCAATTTGTCTAAGGTCGGTGTCCCCTATATTCCCCAGGTTGGAAGATAAGCAAGAGTGAGGAGAAACTCCAAGAAATGAATACTTCATCTTTTCCTTGCCCTTGGATGTAGAAGTAGACATCAAATTCTGAGTTCTAAAATTCTGAAGAAGAGAAGTCTGAAACCCAAAAATCTCCAACCTTCGAAAACCCAAATTGGAGAAGTCCAAAATGACAGGTTCAAAACCTGAATTGGAGACCTCTAAAACCCGAAGTGGAAACCTCTTAAAACCCGAAGTGGAAACCTCCAAAACAAAGAAGTCTAAAATCTTGAAAAAGAGAACTCCAAAGTAGGGACTTCCGAAATCTTGAAAAAGATAACTCGAAGTCTGAATGGCACAATTCCCAAAAAGAGAAGCGTCGAACAACCAAAGCTTAGAATTCCAAAAGAGAGTTCTCCGAAAATGCCAATCTCCGAACTCTGAAAAATAAGAGGTGTTGAGAGGGAGAATTGGAGAACTCGAGAGGATCTTTACAAACTCGAATGCCTGTAGAAACTCAAATCATGGAAACATGGCGGGCAATGAGTTTGTCATTTCCCAAGGTATGTAGAGGAGGAACAAAAGAAACTAACAATGAGGAAATAAAACAAAAGATCCTAAACCAAAAAGAAAATGACCAAAATAAAATACCTTGAGAATGACGTCAAAAAGTACAAGACACGGTAAAATCGGATCATCAGAGCAAAGTGTTAGGTGAAAATGACAGATGCAAATTCAATTTTAAATAGAAAAACTCAATATTAATGGTGAAATTTCAATCCATACGAAAGTAGGTAGGAATTAAATGCGTAGAAAGCTCTGAAAGTTTGAAACCCGAAAGTCAAATTCTAAAATTTCATAATTTTGGTGTTTGGATTTTCGAGAGATCGTGGGGTGAAAATTGTAGAATGGCACGAAAGATTTTTTAAATCCGAAAGTAATTAACTCAAAAATGATTGGGAGAGTTCTGAAACCCGAAATCCTGAAGGTCTGAAATTTCAGACTTTCAGACTTTGGAAGTCCGAAAGAAATTTTCCAAAAAGCACGACCTAGAATTCTGAAACCCGAAAGCCCGAAAGTCTGAAATTTTGGACTTTTCGGGGTTTGATTTGTAACTCCAAGGAAATTTTCATAAAATCGTGACTTAGAATCCCAAAACCCAAAATCCTGAAAGTTTGAAATTTAGACTTTCTGGGTTTGGACTTTCAATTTGAAAAACACAATTTCAATTTCAAGCCAATTAAACTCCGAAAGGGAAAATCTTGAAGTCTCAAGTCTGAATTTTCAGATCTTTGGGACTTGGAGAATTTTCAAGATGCAGAAAACTTCTATGAAGCTTTTTTCAAAAAAATTCTGATCTATTTCAAAGTTTGTTTCTCAACGTAGAATAAATCGATAACATTTACCTTTATAATGGACAAACATCTATCATAAGCAACAATAAACAACATTTTTTTGCATATTGAACACTAGAAATTTGACCTTTTAATACAACTATCTCGCATTCCGGGACATACATATCTATATGTGTGTGTGTGTGTGTCTATATATATATATATATATATGATATACTACTTGTACTACTTAATATGTAGAAAAACATAAAAACTTGTATTGTCATATACACACAAAAACATTTGTATTTGTATTGTCATATATATGTATTATACATATCCATATTCATATATGTTACATAGAAATGTTTCTTTTTATGTGTTTTCTATCGTATACAAACTTTTTTCTGTGGTATACACAATGTGGTTTTTGTGTGTATAATACAAATACACCCATATACATACGTACACACACACATACCTATGTACGTGTATATGTATATACACAAGGATATGTATATGTAAGTATATGGATATTTATATGTATATGTATGTATATGGATATGAATATGTATTGGTCCCACATACATGTGTTTTATTAAGTGTATATGCCAAACAAAACAATGAGTTAATAATAGTGATTATTATATTTTCTCTAAAACACACACACACACACACACACACACACACACACACACACACACACACACACACACACATGTTACATATAATTGTTTCTTTTTTATCGTAAACTTGTTGTCTTATGTGGTATACACACAATGCATATATGACAAACATCACTACCATATGATA
The DNA here is from genome assembly GCA_018340775.1 of Taxus wallichiana var. yunnanensis. Classification (NCBI taxonomy): domain Eukaryota; kingdom Viridiplantae; phylum Streptophyta; class Pinopsida; order Cupressales; family Taxaceae; genus Taxus; species Taxus wallichiana. Next base: position 995,190,341 of record CM031242.1, on the reverse strand, counting down.
ATACAAATGTCCAGGTATGTGAGACTACTACTACACACACACACACATGTGTGTGTGTGTGTGTGTTCATGTATATGTATACGTATGTGTCATAGGATTAGTCTATCTTGGCGACAGGATCATATGAACCCCATAAGATACACCATAAAATGCCATACATGCAATGCCTTTTCTATCGTCTAATGGCCTTTGACACCTACATATACATACACATTTGTGTGTGTGTGTATACATACATACATACATACATGTACACACAAACAAAAATATGTGCATTTGTATATGCATGTGTATACATATAAAAATACATATATATGTACTTGTATGTATGAGTGTACATATACATATGTTTATGTATTGGTCTCACATACATGGACGTTTGTATTATCATATGGGAGTGTTGTTTTTATATAGACATTGTGTGTATACCACAAAAGATAGAAATGGACGATGCATGTATGACATCTTATGGTGTATCTTATGGGGGTCATACAATTGTGTCTTGGATGGCAAGTAAATATGGGATGTAACACCACCAAAAGTTGACACGTAATTGATAAAAAAATGTGAATTTCTTACCTAACACAGGGTAGTTTATAGGATCATTGCAACATTATCAATATTTATCTACATAATCAAGTTTATCTATCTCCAAATACCTTATATGATGGTAAAAAAACTTAGGAATAATATAAATCATATCAACATATGCACTAATTAATTTCATTCTTGAATAAATACTATGAATAAAAACCTTTCCAAGTCAACAACTCCTCTCCCTCCCAATTCTCCTAGGTTGACTAGCATTGTAATGAACTTGGTCTGCAGCAGAATGGAGCTTCACAAAAAAATTGTAGTGTTTTGGCACTTAAGCTTTTTAGTGATTAATCGATGGCGAGTTTGGCAGTTGCGTAAGGCAACAAAAACCAAAAGAATACATCTTAAATGGTCACCACCTTTTTCCATCCTTTCCCCACATTTATCTTCCTTGGGATATGTTTGAGAGCCGACATGTCTTGGCAAGCTCCATAGATGTACATATGTATATGTATACTCATACATGCATGTACATATGTGTGTGTGTATGGATATGGATATGCATGTATAAACATGCATATACGAATGCATGTATAAATATATGTATTTACAAGTATGTATATGTATATGTTTATGTATGGATATGTATGTCTATGTATAATTAGGTGTTAGAATACATTCATTGAGTAGCTAGCTGATGCAAGAGCATCATCTTGTTTATATTCAATTTCATTGGGCATGAAATGTTGACATTTCTTTGATGATTATATGAATTGAATGATTTATTTTGTTTTTATATGATTGAAAATGTTAGGTTTACTTGACATGAAATGTTGATTGAATGATGAGTTACATGGAATGAATATTTGAATGAATGAGGAAAGAATTTGCATGTATGTTTACACAGTGAGGTTACAAGAATCCAAGACTAGAGGCAAGAAGAACTTAATAAGGTTGAAGCTAGACCTTGTCATTGAAGTTTAAAAATGCATGATACCTATTCTTGAATGGTTGGTAATGTTATTCATGGGTAAAATTTCTCAATTTTGATGGTTAACATTTAAGAAAGAATAAGTTCTAAAAGGTGACTAGTAAAGAGATTGTGTTTCAATCCTTTTAAGAACCTGGGAAACTCAAAAAATGGAAGGTGTAAATTGAATTCATACCATGTTGATGATCTAAAAGATTTGGAATTGTGTAATAGGTATAGGGAAGGTATTTTGAGTATTGACAAGCCATGAAAACAAATAAGTCTAATATCTTGTTCAAATTAAGTGCTCTCGGGTTGTATTAAGGCTAGGGTTTCAAGGGAATATAAAGCGTGTGTAACTTAAAAATTAAACGATGAAAAGGACTAAAGCTTGGTACATAGGTTCATGGGTGTGGCGGTGATATGGAACGAATTTCATAATGAATGCTTCAATGTAACTAACCCACGTCCCATGACAGACTACGATTTATGAGCATACTCCATTTTTTAGAAGGTTATGAGAATCTAACCTATTAAAATTCAAGAAATTTACCCTATTTGATAGTATAAGTGTTATGGGAGTGAAAATAATGAAGAGGAATGTTGGAAAAAATTAGAGAAGTGGACAAGTAGTAACGAGATCAAAATAGCACATCTACAATCCTAAGGACTCTTTAATAGTCTACAATGAGAAAGTAGTAAGGATCTTAGTCATCTACAAAAGACTTAACCCATGATTTGGAAATCTTGAAGAGACTTAACAAGGATAACGGGACTTTAAAATATGTGTCATTGTTTATAGCACATCTACAATCCTAAGGACTCTTTAATAGTCTACAATGAGAAAGGAGTAAGGATCTTAGTCATCTACAAAAGACTTAACCCATGATTTGGAAATCTTGAAGAGACTTAACAAAGATAACGGGACTTTAAAATATGTGTCATTTTTTATAGCACATCTACAATCCTAAGGACTCTTTAATAGTCTACAATGAGAAAGGAGTAAGGATCTTAGTCATCTACAAAAGACTTAACCCATGATTTGGAAATCTTGAAGAGACTTAACAAGGATAACGGGACTTTAAAATATGTGTCATTGTTTACTAAAAATGCTTAGAAGATGTAGAAGGTGTTAAACTCGGGAAAAGAGCATCTATAGACTTAGACCCCCAACTTGTGCACAATTTTATGAGCCTAGAAGAAGTATTTAGTTAAGGAGATATCATTATTAGAGATGGAAGGAAATAGAAGTCTATGGCATGGTGGTGGAAGAATCTACTATCAAATGCTGCTAACTTGAATGAAAAGGTTCGAGTGATTGAGGAAAGGAATATAGTTAAATCTCACTTGAATAGTTAGATTCGAGACACTTGTATCTCATAAGGAAGGATGACCTACAAGATAATTAGTAATAAGAATATGTTTTTAGATCCTAAGTGGTAACAAAGAAATTATATATATGGTCCTATTCAAGAAACCTTAAAAATTGTCTTGCTATAATAGATAATAACTCGAGGGAGCAAATCAAAGCGAAGTCAAGGGACTTAACCATAAGCAAGAAGGAGATTGATGGAGTAAGGAGAGGTATAAGGTTAGAGATCAAGTAGTAAAGGAAGGGTGAGTGTCTAAAACCAAAAGCTAAGTCTCAAGAAGAGGAAAAAATAGAGTTAGGAGTTAAGAGGTTGTGGGAAAACAACAAGACCAAATAATAAAAAATGAATGCAAGTAATTGTAATAAATAAATTGTATAGATATGATTCAAATATATGTTGATTTTTAGGTTGTTAATTAACATTAGCCTCTGCATCACCAACAAAGACAAGAGAATAGACAGTTTTGTCTCTCTTATGTGGTATACACACAATGTGTATATGACAAACAACATTATCATATGATAATACAAACGCCTACATATGTGAGACCAATACTTATACATATGTATATGTATACTCATACATATATGTACATAATATATGTATATGCATGCCACATCCTATCCCAGCGACATGATCGAATGACCCCCATGCGATAGACCATATATACATCATACATCTCACCCCACACACCAAACCATTGCCTACCCTCATGGCACTTAACACATATATACATATACGTACATATACAAATATGTGTGTGTGTGTGTGTGTGTGTGTGTGTGTGTGTGTGTGTGTGTGTGTGTGTGTGTGTGTGTACATGTATGTATGTGTATGTGTATATGTATATGTATGGATATGTATGTGTATGTATAAGTAGGTGTCACATCACATTCATTGACTAGCCAAAGCAAAGACAAGAGTATAGACAATTTTATCTCTCTTATGTGGTATACACATAGTGTGTATATGACAAACAACACTATCATATGATAATACAAACATCCAGGTATGTGAGACCATTACATATACATATGTATATGTATACTTGTACATACATGTACATATATATGTATATGTATATGCATATGTATGTATAAACATACATATACAAATACAGACACACACACACACACACACATATATGTACATGTATGTATGTGTATCTATATACATATGGATATGTGTGTACGTATAAGTAGGTGTCACAACACATTATGAGTAGTCTATCTTGGCGACATGATCGTATGACCCCTAAAAAATAAACCATAAGGTGGCATACAAGATGCCATACATGCAATGCCCATGTGTGGGACCCATTTACGCAGACGTGGCATCTAGTCAAGATAGCCCGATCAACATTGACATCAACGACTCACCGCAGAGACATGCTAGATCCCAAGGTAGAGAAATGTGGAGGAAACGAGGCAAAAATGTGACGTGCATTTAAGAGGTGTAATGCATCGCTTTGGTTTTCGTTGCCTTGAATGTATATGTATATGCATATGCATGTTTAAACATACACACACACACACACACATGTATGTATGTATGTATATATGTGTGTGTGTGTGTGTGTGTGTGTGTGTGTGTGTGTGTGTGTGTGTGTGTGTGTGTATGTATATATGTATGTATGTGAAATATTCCTTTTCTGGATTTATTTTATATTCAAGATTTCCAACCAAATTTTTACAAATAACAATCTGATTTTTATGACAACAATATATAGAAAAATATGACAACAAAGTATAGTTATGGCAGCAAGGTATAAAATCAGAAAATAACCAATATCTTCACTTTTATTGCAATTAAACTAACATGCAACAACATGCAAGTAACATGCATCAACATGTAATGACATGCAAGTAACATGCATCAACATGCAATAACAAGAAGTTTCCACTGATAAAATAGATGATCTCTCTTACTGAATATGGTTGTCTTCTCTTTCTGGACTTGAAACTGGATCAACAAGCCTCTGAAACTCTGAATCTGACAACCCGATCTGAATAGACTCCACAATAGCAAACTAGGGCTGGATCTTTCACCACCGAAGAGTGCTCTACTAGCTAGGGGTAGATCTTTCACTACCAAAGCTAGGGTTCCTACAGAATTTCACCTCCACAAGCAAGGAAAGCACAAACAATAGTTGCTTCAATATCAAAATAGGTGAGTATGAATGAATGCCTATTCTCCCCCAAGCGCTTCCTTTTATAACTTCTCATTGCAACAAAAGGCCCAAAAGAACCCTAATCACCCCCTTGGGTCTTTTCTTTAATTAATTAAAATAACTTAAGTCACTTTATTCCCCACATGCCAAAAAGTGCACTTAAGTCACCCCAACGAAGAATTAGAACATAAAGTACCATATATTCACCCATTACTTAAGTCATCGACTAAATATAACATAAAGTACCTTAGGGGAGCATCTCACAACCTTATTTCACTTAAGTCACCTCAAAGTACGTGTCCAACGTCGAAACATAACCTATAAGTGAAATGAAGGTGCAAACCATACCCAATAACCATCAACGTCACTAGCCCCTTGGGCATGACCAAGGCTAAGATGGATGAAAGGCCTCCTAGGCCACCTGCTCGGAAATGGGGACATTACGGTATGTATGTATGTATGTATGTATGTATGTATGTACGTACGTATGTATGTATGTATGTGTATATGTATATGTATGTATATGTATGTGTATGTATAAATAGGTGTCACAACACCTTCATTGAATAGCCAACAAATACAAGAGTATAGACAATTTTATCTCTCTTATGTGGTATACACACATTATGTATATGAAAAACAACACTCCCATATGATAACACAAATGTCGAGGCATGTGAGACCATTACATATACATATACACGCACATATTGATTTAAGTTTTTTCTAGAAATTTCAAGTTTAATAGTTTTATTTACCTTATTTGTATCTCATATTCATCAATAATTTGGTTGTATTTTCTTTATATTTTCTAGCAATGGGAAATAAGAAAATTTTTCTAAGAAAACAATTGTCCAAAATTGTGAGTTGTAAGGAAGTTGTTTTGCCAAGGGAAGGTTGATTGTATAGGTGTTAGGAAGTTGTGAAAGGGAAAGCAAAATAAGCTTTGAGGGGGATATAGATGGTGAATGATTTCTTATATGGAGGATTGACCAAAAAAACCCTATGATGATTTATACAACATGTTCATGAAGAAAATATGAGGTTCTCAACCATTACTCTCAGTTCCTTTGTATGAAGGGTATCGTAAATATGGTATACTCTGTGTTTTTTGTGGAAAAAAGGACCACATTTGATGTTGTAGTAAGTGGAATGATGAGATCTAACTGTAGGTGACTGTGTAAGTAAAAGCCCTCTTTTCTAGACTAGTGGGCAACAAATATTTGTGTTAGGTTTGACAGTTTGTGTGGGAAAGACTAGTGGTTTGTGGTTTTTTAAATGAGGTTGTTGGCTTTCCGTTTAGGATATGAAAAATACCCAAATGGCACATTAACAAGATACAATCGATAGGAACCCTACCCACCATGATACCGTATTTTTTACGTGAATGATTTTAAGTGATTGGTTTGTGGCTTTCAGAGAGGGTTGTTTGACTTGATTGTGCCCTTACAAAATTCTTCACGACCCTCTAAGGATGAGGATTGTGTCTTTGTGAAATAAGTGATAGGATTTTGGAATTTGGGTCTTGTTTTATCTCAACCTTTATTGAAGCACCTCATTAAAATGGGTATATTAACAACAACAAAATTAAAAGATTGAATTTATTGGAAAAATAATAATAAAATTTATATACATTTACCAAGTCACAATATATTGTTGTGGGTAGGAGCAAATTTTAGAAGCCCTACCTATATGAGAGCTATTTTTCAAGTATACACTGGAAAATGGTGTTTTTATTCTACCGTGAAAAACAAGGGCATAAACTTGAACCCATCCCTGTTATATAGACGGGACTAGTTGGAATGGCTTTTTAGGTGGAGGTTTCATTGTCACAAAGATACGACTTCAATCTACACCGTAATAAAAATGGTAGAAATGGCGTATGTTAATAAAAAAGAGTACAGAAGCGAACACGGTTACGATGGCGGGAGGGTTTTTACAAACTTGGAGCTGAGTTACTGTGAACTTGGAGTTGATTTTCTATGAACATGAATCTGGATGGAGGGAGCTTCGTGAGATTGTGCAAATGCAACGGTGGAGATGGAGACAATGGACAAACTATGCAAATGCAATGGTGGAGACAAAGATCTTGGATGGAGCGAGGACTGAAATTACTAGAGGTGGAGTTGGCATCCTCCTAGGTTGGTGAGCCGTTCAACCACTTCTAATGTGCTAGCTCACACCAAACCTCGTCACTTTTTTCGACGAAGATTTGTAGCGGCGACTATTTAGACTGGCAATTTTGTGCCACACTAGTAGGCGCGAGTTTGACATGTGGGGTGGGATATATGGTGTATATATGGCTTATTGAATGAGGGTCATGCAATCCGTCATCTAGATAGTTGGCCGAGTTTACATGTTGATAGGCCTACATTTATAATGTTAAATAGTGTGTTTCACGTGGTACACATGAAGAAGTTTAACTTCTACCTCTAGGTGTTCCCATGGCTACTTTGAGGCATCCTAGAGCTGTGTGAATAGAACCTTGGCTAATGGTGCGAGACTTGTTATTTTCCACCATTGGCCTCGAGTCTATTAAGAAAAGAGTTTTCTAATTACATGTTTATCTTCTTATGAATATTGGGTTATGTAATCATCGAAGCTAACAATATATGAGCCAATTATGGTATAATTTACATTCCAATCACATTGCTTTATATACCTTGGCGTATGATAATATAATATATATGGGTTGATGGAGATGCCGACATGTGGCACACATCCCCTTAGTTATATGTATGGGTTCACATGGGATATAATATTATAATGTATATGGGTGGATGGAGATGCCGACATGTGGCACACATCCCCTTAGTTAGTTATATGGGCTCACATAGGAATTGGGTAATGGGTTAGCCTACATTGGGATTAGGTGTTACCCATCCTATTTAAAGGATGTGAGTATCATTATGAGCAGGGGATGGATGCATGAGTTGATTCTTATACTTGGTAGAGGTATATTGGAGGTGTCCCCCTCGAAGTGGATTCCCATCTTGGGAGATTGTGGAGTTACTCCTTCCTTAAGGAGCATTGTATGGTGTTGCCCTACCTTAAGGGTATTATTCTGCATATATTGATTATTTGGGCATCTTTGCCCCCCATATATCTAGTGTTGTGTTATCTTCTGCAATTTATTGATTTATTATATGCAAGGTTCATATCAAGTGGCATCAGAGCAGTGATTTAGGCAATTTGTGGGATGAAACCCTAATGTTGGTGATTCATCTATATTTGGAGATCAACTTATAATTTTTCAGATATTTTTTTTGGGAGTGGATACATAGTTCAAGTGATCTTCCCTCCAAATTTTAGATTTTTTGGAGTTGTTTTGCAAAAGTTTGTCTCGTTTTAGGGTTGAAACCCTAATTCTACGGTTTCATCTATATCTTCTGAATAATGATGAATTAGGAAATAAAGTTTTTGGGTTGATGGTAATATATTCAAAGGTGATACCACTAAAATTTCAGAATTTTTGGATCTATTTTGTCAGAGTTATTTTATTTTTATTGTTTTTCACTATTTTGCTCCACAGGCCGCAATTTGAGGAATTTTCTGAATTTCTTACATTTTGAAACCTCTCAAAAATTAAATTGGGGTTTGTGTTATGTGATTTCTGATTTTTGGCTGAATTTTAGCCAAAAGGGTTAGAACAAGTTTTGATCAAAAGGGTCTATTCCTAAAACCCTAGTTTTGTGGATCATGGGGATGGTAACTTTTTTTGGAGATGGCAGGATTGATGCTAGAGAATGGTGGAACAAATTTAGGCATAAATTATCTCAACCATCAGATATTTGGGTCTTCAAATTGTGGATTAGTGGCCCTGCACAGATTTGGTTTTCTGAGTTAGAAAAGGAAAAGTCTAATTGGTCCTTGGAGGAACTGGAACAAGTTTTCATGGACAGATGGGAAACAAAAGAAGAATTTAATGATAATAGTGAGGAAGAGGAAATAGAAGAAGAAGAAGAAGAAGAAGAAGAAGAAGAAGAAGAAAAAAAGAAGAAGAAGAAAATGTTGATGATGAAGTTGTTACACAGGATAGTGCATCTCCAAAGAAGGAAGCTTCAATATTTCAGTTTGAAGGGTGTATTCAAAGGAAAAAGGTAATTGTTTCCATAAACCCTAGCAGCAAATATAACTTCATCAATATGGATGTAGCTCAAAATCTACATGTACAAGCAAAACATATTAAGGAAGCTCAAGTGGATGGTAAACATATTCAAGTTTTTGAAGATTTAAAGCTCTTTATGGATAAATATGTTTTACATTCAGATTTTTATGCTTTAGATATGGATGGTATGGATATTGTTCTTGGATATCCTTGGTTAGAGAGCTTGGGAACAATTAATATTAATGTGCAAAATAAATTCATGAAATTATGGTACAAGAGAAAGAAAATTACATTGCAAGATATCACACTTAGCAAAGAAAAAAGTAATGTAAAATTGGATCATGAAGATGAATTTGAAGATGGTGACGAAGGGAATAAGGATGAATCAGAAGGAGAGGATGAAGAACATAAAGTCACAAATAATTTCTCTACTCAAGAGAAAAAAGAAGTAACAAACAAGGTGGAAGAGGACAAGAAAGTTGAGGAAAAGGTTGATAAGGTTGAGTATACGAAGGTGGCACCATATCGACACCCACACCATCATGAGAGGAAAAAATCATGGAGACATGTTAGGACACATGAGGATAGAAATCCATATGGATATACAGGGAATCACAGGAATACTTTTGGCTATACATGGAATCAATGGAACAATAATTATATGACATGGAATCACAAGAATAATAATTATGGATATGCATGGATGTCGAGAAGGAACACATATGGACCAGTATGGAACCAGATGAGCACAATGGAATATGGAATTAGTTTGGAGCAACATCACCCACTAGGATTTCATATGGGTGGTTGGATGATCGAGCATGGTGACAAGTGTGCAATAATTTAAAGCGCACTCATTATATGGCTTATGGCTTCTTCTTATGTTTTGGGGATGAAACATGTCAAAGAGGGAGGCAATGTTATGTACCTTGTGGTATGATAATATAATATATATGGGTTGATGGAGATGCCGACATGTGGCACACATCCCCTTAGTTATATGTATGGGTTCACATGGGATATAATATTATAATGTATATGGGTGGATGGAGATGCTGACATGTGGCACACATCCCCTTAGTTAGTTATATGGGCTCACATAGGAATTGGGTAATGGGTCGGCCTACATTGGGATTAGGTGTTACCCATCCTATTTAAAGGATGTGAGTATCATTATGAGCAAGGGATGGATGCATGAATTGATTCTTATACTTGGTAGAGGTATATTGGAGGTGTCCCCCTTAAAGTGGATTCCCATCTTGGGAGATTGTGGAGCTACTCCTTCTTTAAGGAGCATTGTATGGTGTTGACCTACCTTAAGGGTATTATTTTGCATATATTGATTATTTGGGCATCTTGGCCCCCCATATATCCGATGTTGTGTTATCTTCTACAATTTATTGGTTTATTATATATGCAAGGTTCATATCGAGTGGAATGCTATGTACTTTGGGGTATGATAATATAATATATATGGGTTGATGGAGATGTCGACATGTGGCACACATCCCCTTAGTTATATGTATGGGTTCACATGGGATATAATATTATAATGTATATGGGTGGATGGAGATGCCAACATGTGGCACACATCCCCTTAGTTAGTTATATGGGCTCACATAGGAATTGGGTAATGGGTCGGCCTACATTGGGATTAGGTGTTACCCATCCTATTTAAAGGATGTGAGTATCATTATGAGGAGGTCATGGATGTATGATTTGAGTCTTCTACTTGGTAGAGATATATTGGAGGTGTCCCCCTCGAAGTGGATTCCCATCTTGGGATATTGTGGAGTTACTCCTTCCTTAAGGAGCATTGTATGGTGTTGCCCTACCTTAAGGGTATTATTATGAATATATTGCATATTAGGGCATCTTGGCCCACCCATATCTCTTTTGTTGTGTTATATTCTACAATTTATAGATTTATTGTATGCAAAGTTCTTATCACACATTTAAATCAACTATCGTCAATAAACAAGACCTTATTGAACAAATATGGGAAACCATAGGAAAATTTACAATAATTATGGTACTTGAGAAATTTATGATTCATAGGATAATAATTGATTGTGTGAATCTAAGGAAAATATTTGGTGATAGGTAGAAAAGAACATGTCCAATCAAGAAGGCTAATCTACTTGATTGTGATAGGTGGAAAAAAACAAGTCCAATCAAGAAGACCAATCTACTTGATTGTAATAAGCAACAAAGAACATCCAATCAATAAGGCTAATCAACCCTTGGAAGAATGACCTAAAAGGAAATGCAAACCAAAAACATAGGGCTTAAATAAAATTGAGAATCATGACGATGAGATATCTCTACGAAAATACTTGATTTATATGGATATGGTAGTGACACTTTGTAAAGATGGATATAACTATGTGAATGTCTTCTTCATGCTCTAATATGCAAACACCTTTCTCGGCTTGTTTGGTTTTTTCCATGAATCATAGGGAATTTGAGCTTCTTTGTCAAAAAGTTAATCTACCTTCAACTCCTTGCAAAACACCCCAAAAAATAAAGGATGTTAATGGGGGTGATTTGGGTCTAATGACCTACCTTGTCGATGCCATAAATTTTGATCCAGAATCGAAATGAATCCATTTTTAATGGAAATCTCTCTAAAAGATATATGCCATTATAAGGAGTGTTAGTTGCTTCCGACAATTTTCAACAATTTTGGAGGCCAAAATTAGCCATCTAAAGCCGAAAATTGAACTCGAAGTATTTTTCGATTTGAAAAAAATCAAAATACCATATCTTTGTAATCATGCAAGTTAAATCGAGTTAAAACTAAAGTATTAAACAAAGTTAGGCACATAGATAATGTATGCACGTTTGTAGGACCAAGAAAGTTTAAATTAGAAACTTATTAAAAATAGATCTAGCCAAATTTAGATTGGAAATCAAGTTCAATTAGAAGTCCATTCTAAGTCAAATAAAAGGACCACTTATGTAATTCAAAAGAAGAAAAGTAAGGATAATTATTTAAGTTTCTTTGGAAAATTTTCATTTTGCCTATTATATATTTTTGTTGTTGTTTGTTTGGCATCATCAATTAGTATTAGAGCATATGTCCGAGATAAGGTGGCAAGAGGTCTCGAAGGTTATGCACGGATGCATCGAATTGTACAATAATTACATAGGTAAGTTGAGGAGTTATAAGAAGTTATTTTGCGTCTTGGGAGAAAGTGCAAAGAAGATGATACAAAAGAAGAGTTAGAACAAGAAGAAGAAATGCATGATGAATAAGGAGAAGAAAAACCACACATCATTAAAGAGAGGTTGATTAAAGCATTTAAAAGAAGGAATGGTGTGATTTAGGTAGATTTTTATGACTATAGAGGGAGTTTAAAACCGGAGGAGTTGATAGATCAACGAGACCGAAGAGTCTATGGGACCAAAAGGTGGGATTTTAAGATAATTTGAGACTCTTTTCAATATAAGATCTTAGATACTATGAATCTCGAGCACAAAACCCTGCAATCTTTTCAAGTCTTGTTTCTTGAATAATTCATTTAGTCTATCCACCTTCAAGTCATTTTTAAATCGATACAAATATCATCATAAGCTAAACACTTGATGATGAAGTACCATTCCGTCTCTACCACCCCTTTCTTTGCGAGAAAAGACAAGTTCTCCTTTTCCAATCCTCCTTGGGTATAGTCCATCTATCGATTTCACTTGAAGATGATGCGATCCAATATTTAGTTGAGCCACTAAAATCCTTGCTTTACCCTTGATAACTACCCCTTGATAAGCTTTTTCATCATGCTCCCAAGTGGGGTTAAATCTTTGATGTAGTATGCTTTCTTTTGACCAATCTGCTCTATCCACATGGCAGTCCTAAATTTTTCTATCACATAGTTTTTATTTCCTTGTTATTAGGACACTCGAATGTTGATGCCCCATTTGTTCATCCATTCGTTGTTCTCGCTTCATCCACGTTTTCTTTCTATGCTCCAATTTTTCCTCCACAACCATTTTGGACCAACGATCATGCTTTCAACATTTTTCATATAACTTAGCAACGAGTTAAACGAATGATTTAAAAACATAACTAACACCGAATACATCAAGTAGTACCAAAATTAATGACCAGGCTTACATATCATTGATTTCCTAATTAACCGAAAAGTTAGTATAATGGACATAAAAGCACGAAGATCTAAATATTGTAGAGAAGGGGACGGCGGACGGAATTGTTTAATTGTCACCATATGACCGTTGAGGGTATGGGTGGTCGTCAAATCTCAACCCTGGGGCCAATGGTCCTGATTCGTAGAGACCAATTTAATCTACTGGGTGAGGATCCAAAAGCCATTTAAGTTCAGCGGAGATGCACGCTGTGTGACTGATCTCGTCCCAAAAGCTGCTGAAATCAAACGTTGTTATATTAATTGGTGTAAGGTATTCGATTAATGTGGTTGAATCTGATACATTTAAGCGCATTCGTTTGTAATGATTCTGTATTTCCTGTGAAAATTTAGGTTAATGCGTTGAGAGGTCGTCTGGGAACAGTGCAGACTGCAGAGTAAGATGGGTTCCTCCTCAAAGAACACAAGTGAAGGCCAGTCATACAGGTTGTTGCTGGCTTGCCCTGACGGCTTATCTCGCTCCCAGGTTTGTACTTCCTCTTCAAAAACCGATACCAGAAATTAACCTATCTTAAATTCAGGTTTCAATGCATAGCAATTGCATAGATTTTTCTGTAACCAGGGCCAATTTTTTATTATAGATGTTTCAAATATATATTAGAATAACCAACTAGCTGTATTTACTACCCGAACAACTTTCCAAACAGAGACAGAAACTACAATCTTAGTACCCTAACTACCCAAGTTACCTAAACTACCGGGCTGTGCTGGGTAACACTTGCGAGTGACTGGTGCGTAGCTACCTGCCAGAGATTGTGAGTTTGGGTGTGAGTTTAGTATCCTGAGTACCCAACTGGCCCATCTACTGGGCTGCTAGGTATCGTTGGGAAAACTATCAGGCTGCTGGGTATTGTTTGGGACCTACCGGTGTGTATCTGCCTACTAGAGATTGTGAATTGTGGTATGAGTTTAGCACCCCAACTACTGTAGTCACCCAAACTTCAGGGTAGCTGGACATCGCTTGGGACCTGCTAGAGATTGTGAATTGGGGTGTGAGTTTAGTGCTTGTCTCTAATGGCCAAGGTAGTAATCAGGGCGAGCTAATAGGTGTGTGGTGTGCATTTGAGCCCTGACCCTCGCTAGCCCCAAATTAAAAATTATTAGTATCACTGTTCCAAAACTGATTAGCATCATTAAACTAACTGCAAATAACAGTGTCCGAGATCTTAGGGAAAGAGCTACAAATCTAGATAGTTCTACAGACCAACATTGGACCAGGCCAAAACATAACCACACAATGACATCAAATATAGCAACCAATATCAAGTGTCTGCCTTAGCAGGTTGCACTGTAGCGCCCTCATTTCCATGTCCAGAAACATGCATTTCTGGCTGACGAGGCCCAACAGTGGAATTGTAAATTCCTTCTTTGTAACTGTGTGTGTTGCTGACAACATTGACCCATGGATTCCCAGTCTTGCTGAAGCCCTTCATTAACAGAGGTCACGATCTCACGATGGGACATTATAAGCAGTTTTATTATAGTCCACCCCCTGGTTCAGAATGTCTAGAATGCACTGATAGAGCTGAGGAATAGGGGTCCCCAAGCCTTCTTTTACTACATCTTGCAAAGCATTCCATCAATTGTCTTAGTTACCTTCATCAGAGTTTCTGCTCCCTGTGTTCCACATTGCGCTCTATCTCCTTGATTCAGAATGTCTAGAATGCTGTGATAGGGATGAGAGATAGCCCCCCAACCCACGCCTTCTTTTACTGTATCTTGCAAAGCATTCCGTTAACGATCTCATTCACCTTCATCAGAGTTTTTGCTCCCTGTTCCACATTGCACTTTTCCCACCACAGTCTTTATGAATTTCACCACTCTAACCAGCTTTGCAGCAGTCCTACGACACCCATACCCCGTGGCATTGTTGGGTTTGCGTCCTCTCTAGAGATGGTCTACAATGGTACTCATCTGATAGAACATAGCTGCCTCCATCTCCCTCTCTAACACTGCACAGAAAATTCATCTAGGCCAAGAGGTTGTGCAATAAAGTCAGAATCTAGCCCATCAGGCCTCCCATTTTCCTCTCAAGATACAGAGTGGCTTGTTTCAGCTCAAAATTTGCTGCCCCAAGGATTTCCTTTACATTTGCAGGGGGATGGCAAGGCCTTTGAATATCAAATTGTCACTACTCTGATTTAGAATAATGCCCCCTCTCCAATTTCCTTTCCATGTCATTGTCCTGATATTTTGTTTTGGGGTTCCATAACTGTGGGGTTAGGACAGGGAAGAAAAATATCAGCCGGAAGCTTCTTTCAGCCCATATTAACATCATTTGAGCAAATTCCAGGTTTGAAGTAGATGAACAGGGAAGACTGAAGTTTAAAACTAAAATTAGAGCATAGAGAAATTCCTTCCTCTTTCTAGAATGAGCTGGTGGGTTAGACGGAAAAAATATTGCACTGTAATATCCTTGATAAATAATTTCTAACAAATCTGGATATTTTATCAAACCCTAGGGCAGCAGTATAAAAATGAACTTTTATGACAGCAGCAATAAACTGATTTTTTTTATAAAAACAACAAACCCCAATTGCAGACAATAGAATTTATTTATTTATTTTCAAATCAGCTTCAGGGCAAATACCAGAATATTTGTATACAATTATTGGCTCAATTTTGATGATCCAGATACATAGAAGGCTGCAAGAAATAAACATGCAAGTTGAAACCCTTGCAAAAACTCTCCAGATGTGGCGCCCAACATATAATCAATCTCTCAAGGGTGGCATTCAACTATGGAAGTGTCTAGAGTATGCCAATATTTGTATACAATTATTGGCTCAATTTTGATGATCCAGATACATAGAAGGCTGCAAGAAATAAACATGCAAGTTGAAACCCTTGCAAAAACTCTCCAGATGTGGCGCCCAACATAGAATCAATCTCCCAAGGGTGGCATCCAACTATGGAAGTGTCTAGTATGCCTTGCAGATGTTTGTCTGAAGAAATTCTTGGTTGTACTTTTGCTGCTCTGGATGCTAAAACAACCCTGAATATGATACCCTAGCTGAACTGGATGAATATTTGTACTCTAAATGATCACTGCAATCCTTGGAATCTGGATGGAATTGCCAAGCTTAGATATGAGGGTTTCCGTCCTCAGATCTGTGTGTAAATGAGGGTTTTTGTCCTCTATTACTGATGCAGAAGCAAAAGCTACTTGCAAACAATGAAGTAGTTGATAAATTTCCAAGATGATGTAATAATAAACCCCAAAATCTGCTTTTATAATCTTAATGTCTTCTCCCAAAGGGTGGCGCCACCTTTAGAGCTTCATGCATGCTAAATTAACAATTAAAAATTATTTAATTGGTATATCCAAGGTTGGTGCCCCATCTAAAAATAAAAATTTGATGTTCAAGCAACACTTCTATCTTTGGCACCCCATAATGGAAATTCCTTATTTTATTATTATTTTATTCCTCATGCACTCACTTCTGCTTTTGGCACCCCATATTGAAAATA
This sequence comes from Taxus wallichiana var. yunnanensis, assembly GCA_018340775.1. Lineage (NCBI taxonomy): Eukaryota > Viridiplantae > Streptophyta > Pinopsida > Cupressales > Taxaceae > Taxus > Taxus wallichiana. The sequence goes on along the minus strand of CM031242.1, from coordinate 995,173,549 downwards.
TAATATTTTATTCCACTTTTGCTTTTGGCCCCACTTATTAAAAATATTAATTTGTCATTTTCCCAATTAAAATATAAAAGTACCCTTAGCCTATAGGAAATAAAAAAAAGAATAGGCTTGAATATCCGAGAATTAATTAATTCTGAAAAGTGGACATTATACTTCTGTGGAAGCTTCTTTGGCCCATATTAACATTATTCGAGCAAATTCCGGTTTGAAGTAGATGAGCAGGAAGACTAAAGTTTAAAACTAAAATTAGAGCACGGAGAAACTCCTTTCGCTTTCTAGAATGAGCTAGTTGGTTAGATGGAAAAATCTTTGTGGGGTTAGGACGGGGAAGAAAATGTCGGTTGGAAGCTTCTTTCAACCCATATTAACATTATTCGGGTAGGAAGACTAAAGTTTAAAACTAAAATTAGAGCATAGAGAAACTCCTTACTCTCTCTAGAATGAGTTGGTGGGCTAGATGGAAAAAATACTGCACACATCGGTTGGAGAAATGGATATATGACCATATGATTAGACACCTTGGGCTTAACATCTAAATTCACCTCACATTGCAGTCATTCCAAAATTTCCATCCTTGTCACTCATGCTACCCCTATGAGAAAGTTTGATCCTACCAAGTTCAGAGGTGATGATGGAGCCACGGTCAAACAAAAAGCCCTTGTGTTTCTTTTCAATGGTTAATCATCATCCTCGATTTGCTAATGATCGATGTGTCCTAAACATTGCACTGATCACGTTGCCATCATCACACAAAATCTACTATGAGATGCACTTCATGCCCACACACACCCACACTCTCCGAAGAGATGCAATAATGACTCTAGCCATCATGATGCCAATGTTGAGAGTGCTTGCTTGTGAGTGGACCAGGTATGATTGGATGATTTGATAGCTCCTCCATTCAAATATGACAGGATTTGAGATTTTTGATGGGGTCCATCTCTTCGACCAAAGTCTAAGCTGTCAAAAGTTACTTTTTTTGATGACAAAACCTTGGGATGACAGAGAATAAAATATACCTAGAACCTCAAGCTCTTTATAGGTGTAATTCATCCTGTTTAATAACAAGTTAGCTAATATGATGGGTTAGTTGATCCAAGCTATGCAGGGCACAAATGTGCAAAGGGCTCCAAACAATGAGGGAAGTTCTTTAAGGGTGAACAATAACCAACTCACTCAGAGGACGGTCACTAGTTCTACTGTTAGGCCCTTCCAGCCAAACTTCCTACATAAAGAGGAAGCAATTTGGGAGGCAAAAATTCAGCCTACCATAGCAGATGATATTGCTACTAGCTATGAGGAGTACAAGGTACTTCCTGGTGAGATTAGAGATGTCATTTCCCTCACCAATTTTATTAATCTGCAAGAAGGTTTTGGGGTGGAGTTCCAAGAAGACCATGTTGAGGTGCATAAAAATGAAAAAGGGCTTTACTAGTTGCTAATGTTGATTTTCAATTTGCTGAAATTTTCAGAACAACCTATGAGAAGCAAATTGAATGTGTTCATGACTTTAGTAAGAATCATGAAGATGTTTTATTGACTTCTAATGTTTGCATGCGTCAACAAGATTCACTTGTTGAATGTGAAGAGTTCAAGGTGAAGAAGAATGTTGATCTTAACCGAAAAGTTCCGAGTCACAAGGTTGGGGATGTTGAAGATATCTCAACCAAGCTTCATTCAACAAAGGAAGGTGAACAAGTTGAGGACAACCAAAGGTATGAAAGTGTTGTGGATTTGTTGCTTCCTACTAAGTCATTACATATGTGTGGTCATCATGGACAACATAGTGGAAATGGTAATAGAGTGAAGAACACTTCGAGTGGCAAAGGGCACATAGATTTGTTCATACAAGTTCCAAATTATGTGAACATGAGAGTTTGGGATCTGGGTATTTGCAGAAGAGACTTGCAATTGCTTGAGGGCAAACAATTTTGGGAAGGGCGGATTGTAATGTCCCCTTTTCAAAATTAATTAATTCTGGATACCTAAAGCCTATTTTTATTATTTTCCTTAGGCTAAGGGGAAATTTAGAGAAATAAATTAATTTAAGTGGTCCAATGATATTTTTATATTTTAATTGGAAAAAGACACTTAAATTATATTTTAATCCAAAAAACACTAATAGAATAAAATAAGTGATTGACTATGACTTGTTAAAGTTCGACATCCTGAAGTTCGAACAACAAAGTTTAACACTTTTGAAGGAAATCAAACAAGACCCCACAAAAGTGTGCACACATATGAAAAGAGGTTAACTTTTTTATCAAATTTGTCTTGAGCTCCACCTAGTTCAACAAGCGTAATGGTTTGTTGGCGGGCTTGCTTACGCCCTTTAGGCGCACAATGTAACCAAACACCTTTGTGGATCCGTGCGGAGCTTTGGAGGCGGTGTTGTGCGCAAAGGCAACAGAATCCCCTTTGTAGAGGTGCAAATATCCTATATGGTTGAGCAAGCTGTAGTTACTCGTACCTAGTGCATAGGGATTTGGTACCTAGATTCTCAAGTGAAAGGTCACACCAATACTAACTACCAAAGTAAAAGTGTGCGCCTTCCTACAAAGGTATGCGAGATCTGCGGGTTGGATCATAACATACATTTGTGTTTAATGCTCCAAAGAGCCAAGCTCCCCACCCTCAACTAAGATATATAAAGGGGAGTAAAGAATAATCTTTATTCCCCGCCTTCCTATTATTCACGGGGGAGGGTGGGAAAGTAAAATTGTCCTTATGGTGTAGAATCTATGAGATCAACACCCATGACACTGAGCATTGTTATGTGATTGAAGAATCAAAGGAAGCACGCTCTAAGCAATTGCCAAACCATTCCTACGAAACAAAGGATATGCTGGAGGGAGAGGCCAATGTGGAAGGGCGGGAAAGGGAGGAGGTATATTCTCCCCTAGAAATTACTACAAGTGTGGCGACCCTAGTCACTCTCAATGTATATTGCAGAGATAAACACAAGCGAAGATTTCTGACGTTCTCTATAAAAAGATGACTCAAAGGCGAGAAGGTCCTACCAAAGGCGTTGGGATGATAAAACTTGGAGCATTGGTGGCCAATGTGGAAGGGCGGGAAGAGGAGGAGGTAGATTCCCCGAGAAATTACTACAAGTGTGGTGACCCTAGTCACTCTCAATGTATATTGCGAGAGATACACACAAAATTGAAGATTTCCGACATTCTATAAAAAGATGACTCAAAGGCGAGAAGGCCCTACCAAAGGCGTTGGGATGATAAAACCTGGAGCATTGGTGTCCAAGAGAAACCAAGAGCCTAAGGGTCATAACCACGGGTAGTGTCATAGACACTCAACCAAGAAGTGTACAAATTCCATGGGAATCCGTGCAAACCACACTTACCAAGGTCATGGACTATCCGGATGGGGCGGGACAAAAACTAATTCTACCAAAGGCTTGGGAAATGATAAGGGAACCATAATGAGAGATCCATGCCACACAAGAAGTTGAAGCTTGCATGAGACATGAGGCCCTAAAATGGCATGCGCAGACAAAGAAGTGAAGGAAGTGACTGCAATCCTTGGCATATTAAAGACTAGTGGTGTGTTACCTCTTCTAAAAGAATGGCTAGACGAATCTCTTGAGAAAAAACTTACTGCAGAATAAGCAGAAGACTGAGAAATAGAATTGAGTGTAGATAAACAAGGATTTGATAGGAAGTTATTGTTTGATGCAACTTTAAATGGACATGAGGTGCACAACATTCTAATTGATATTGGTGTGGAGGTCAACATCCTCACTAAGGATATGTGGACTTGCATGGGAGGACCAACTACAAACACTTTCTTTATGGATGATAAAACAAGGCTCATCCTACTTGGTGCTCAAAGGCATGATTCTATAGATATTATGGGCGAAGTTCATAGAACATGTCAAGTCTAAAAACTACTCTAACTTTTTAGGGAGGCCATGGTGCTTTGAAAACAAAGGAGATGCATTTCAAGAAGTGTTACATGAGCTTTACGAATAACAAACATCGGGTAGTGATCGATTGGATACAATCCCAAAGCTGATTCTTAGGACCCTTTTTTTCGTAGGTGAGCTTCTTTTGTAAGGCACGCTTTCACGATAGATGTGCACTTGGGTTCCATTCCTCGTTGTGCATATATCTTGCCTTGGTGATTTTGCTACTCTACTTTTTAGCACTCTAATTCTCAAGGATGTGGTTGATTTTCACTTTACTTTGGCACAATGTCTTCTCGTAAGTTCGTAGGCTTTCCCTACCCACCTTTTGCAAGCATTGCTTGTGGTATTAGAGGCGATGCGTTGCTTCCCCATTTAAGGCATCCATCTTTATCGCTGGATGTAGTCTCCTCTTTGTGCCATAAGATTATAGATGTAGTTGACATCTTCCTCCTGTTGTCATGTGTTTTTGTAAGAGCAAAATTCAACTTGAAAACATGACAACTTTACCATAGTGTTGAAATTTTTATTGCAAACCTTCAGGACACTCTTCGAGATAAGTTCATCCTGTGTTAGGCCTATCCCAATCCTTTTAATATCCATATGTGTTGTTATGACCTTGCCCATGTGTTGGAAAGATGAAAACAAGTTCATAAGATTCTTCGAGACAGTGTCTCTCGAGGCGGATTTTTGGTGGACTTAGAAATGGCTATTTTTAATTTTAGCCTTTCTAAGGCAGGTGTGCATCCTCTGGAGCAGATTTGAAGGCCTAAATTCATCGGGTAGTGGTATCAAGGAGTTAGGATTATATGCAGTAAGTGATTTAGGAAAGATTTGGAGGTTTAGGAGCAAGTTCAGCAAAAGCGGGTTTTGAAGGTGAAGGAGCTTGCAGTTCAAAAAAGCACTTAAGCTTCGGAAGATGATTCGGGAGCTTCAGAATGAGTTGGAGGCCAAACAAGATACTAATGGAAAGTTAATTCAATGCCCTACATGGCGATATTTATCAAACTGAAAGGAAGTACGAGGGGGGTAGCGAAGAGGAGGGGTGGTGGTGGGAGGAGGGTTGGTGTCGAGACAGAAGGATAGGACAGCGTGGTCGGCAAGGGGAATGGGGGAAACGGAGAAGGAACGGAGAAGAAGAGAGACATCCGGGTTGGCAAGGATATAATCTACAACACTGGTGCCACCACCATGGGGGGGAAAGTGAAGAAGCGTGAATCCGGAAAGCGTTCAATCCTGTTAAGGATCACCATCCCCTGTGATTCCCAAGTTGGAGGAGGAACCGTCCATAGGCTGTGAAAGGACTGTCTGTATCATCGGAAATCCTATGCAAACCCATTGCTTTTGAGTCAATACTCTGTGTGCAGAATGTATCCTTAGAACGGTCATGAAGAGGGACCTGTAAGTGTCTGGTGCGGGCATTAAAATCGCCCAAAATAATAACCTTCCCTGCGACAGAGTACTGACTAATATTGTCGTATAAGTCAAAGAAGGGGTCACCATCGGGGCCATTGTGAATGGCGTACGAAGAGGAGGCAGGAGGAAAGTAACAGACAACAATATACAAATCCCTAGAACCTCGAGCAACCGCTCTAATACGAATCCACATGTACCTGGCAGACACATCGGTGCCAACCACCGAGATCCTATCCTTGAGGGAGTCCCTATAAAGACAGCGACCCCACCAGAACCCTTGACACCCCCGAACCCCGAGTCTCCTGTCTGCAAGCAGAAAACCAAAGGAAGGGAGAGGTCAAACTACGCTCTTGTGTGTCTCTGTGATGAAAAGCATATCAGCAGCCCCAAGGGCATCTGTCATAAGACCAAGGAAAGACCAAAGTGAGCCATTACCATTCCAACATCTGATAGTCAGACCCGACACCCTGTCTGTTTGACCCGTCATTTGGAAACACCCTGTCGGGGCTCCCAACCGGGGGGAGGCGAATCCCTAATAAGAGTTCGAATTTTCCGATGACCGCCCATTTACTTGCCTTCCTTGCTGCCATGACCTGCTCCCTAGAGCGTTTGAGCTCTCCAACCTGTGTCCTGGTGAGATCCTCATCAAGGAAGACCTTGTCTGGGTGAGAGAGAAGACACCTCTTAGCCTTGAGGGTGCATCGATCTATCGATGCGATCTGAAACGGATGAAAAGGGTGGAATCATATCCGACCTAAGCTTTTTCTAGTGTAATGTCAGAGATCTCCAAAGTATCCGTGAGAAAGGAGTTACCAACCACCAGTGGGTCCTGTGTAGGAATGGTGGGTGGGAGACCCCTCACTTTGAGGTTTAACTCCCTGTCACGCCTAGTGCGTTCCTCAATTAATTTGGCCTGCACAACGGCCTCAACTGCAGCTAAAGGTGGAGGGACATTGGTTTTCCCGCAAACAACCTTGGTCCATGATTCTGTTTCCAGTTTTAAGGAAGCCTGGTTATTTCTGATCTCCTCCTGTTGGGACCGAAGGTCAACAATTTCAGCGTGTAAGGTATTATCGGTGTTGTTGGCTAGTTTCTCTTTCATGATAGCATTCTCGGATTCAACATCTGCAACCCTGTTAATAAGTGCACATACCTCATTCTGAAGTTCTTGATTGGTAGTTTCAACTTTTTGGATACGGTTGAGAAGTTCCATTAAGATGTCAGTTGTGCAGTTGGGAGTATTGCCCAGGGGGTTCCCAATCGTGCCCCTGCCGGTAGGAGATTCGGGGGCCATGTTTGCCGACACTGTGGGAAAAATAACCTGAAGAGGAGAGAGGATGAGTGGAGAATCAGATAACATAAATAATTTGATCAAAACCAGCAGTAATTGCTTGCCCCACTACCCAAGATTACTGTATTAAGTGCCCTACGTTTGACAAAAAACAAACTTGATATGTTTTTTCCATTGTTTGTAGAGAAGAAACAACTCCTTGACAAGCACCGTGCTCTCGAAAAGGTAAACCGTCACCCATGATTCAACACAGAGTGGCCACAATTCGAGCGTGAAAGGGCCATGAAAACTAGCAAGAGAGAGCCACGAATCGAGCCATGAAAACCACATGAGTATTCATGAAACGAGCAAGGAGATCTCGTGTCACTCAGTCATGATTCAAAGAAATATCAAGCCACGAAACATGGTATGGAGCCATGAAAATGTGCCCACGAGAACCCCTACATGAGTGCGAAAGCGTGCCCACGGGAACTCTACACGAGTTGCGAAATTGATCCGTAATCATAAGCAAATTTATTACATTCATCCACAATCGACTTTAATTAATGATTTTGCAGATTAAATTCGATATCATGGTTTTCTTGTATTTTTAATTAAAATTAAAAATCCGTAAGTATTGAGAAATTAGAGAAAATGCTAGGAAAAATCATCAAAAGAAACGACACCACGTGATAACGGAGTTCAACACTTGTGGCCTGCCTCTCGGGTCCAATTTAAAGGGACTGATCTATTAAAATTCAAAATAAATGACAATTACAATCAAGTATCACATGAATTTCATCTTCTAAATAGATTCATCTCGTAAAATCAGGCCTAGTCACTTTTTACTTCATCTCAAAATTCCTCTCCTAGCTCCCGGTATGAGCATTTCTTTCCCTTAGCCTGCAACCTATCTGCCTTCAAATACAATGTGCCTCCTTTTATAGTGTTTCACACAGCATGATGCATTGGTTAAGGCCTTATTATTTTATTTGGGCGTCCCAGGTTCAAACCCCACCTCTCCCATGTGCCTTGGATTTTAAAATGCACTAGTGGGAATAATCCCACATGCATAGTGCAACTATCAGTTATATTTAAATTAAGGGAAGTGGAGACTTTTTAAATGGCTATAAAGCCACTTTAGACCCATGTGTGGAGTGGCTGGCTTGTATAATGCTACCCATTATGTTTGTTTGTCCCATGTGCCATGTGAGTGGTGGATAATGCGGCCCACATGGAGGAATAATTTTTGAGGCATGTGCTGGGAATAATGGCGATCCCTCATTCAAATAATAATTTTTTATATTAAATGAAAACCAATTTTATTACTTCAACCCTTATGCCACGTGTCACTATTTCATTAGTCCACTTGGGGACGTGCACGTGTCCATGTCACATGCATGTAGTCCAGATTTTTACCAGTTGACAAAAAAAATCTTCGACTTCTTGTAGCTTACTCTCCCACCAAATGAATATTGTGCCACCCATTAAAAATACAAGAAAACCATGATATCGAATTTAATCCGCAAAATCATTAATTAAAGCGATTGTGGATGAATGTAATAAATTTGCTTATAATTACGGATCAATTTCGTAGCTCGTGTAGAGTTCCGTGGGCACGTTTTCGTGGCTCCATACCATGTTTCATGGCTTGATATCTCTCTGAATCGTGACTGAGTGGCACGAGATCTCCTTGCTCGTTTCGTGAATACTCTTGTGGTTTTCATGGCTCGATTCGTGGCTCTCTTGCTAGTTTTTCATTGCCCTTTCGCTTGCTCGAATTGTGGGCTACTCTGTGTTGAATCATGGGTGACGGTTTACTTGTTTGTGAGGGCATGGTGCTTGTCGAGGAGTCGTTTCTTCTCTGCGAGACAGTGGAAAAGACATATCAAGTTTGTTTTCTATCAAACGTAGGGCACGTAATACAACAATCTTAGGCGATGGGGTAGACAATTCTTGCTGGTTTTGATTAGATTATTTATGTTATCGATTCTCCATTTATCTTCTCTCCTCGTCGAGTTATTTTTCCCATAGTGTCGACAAACATGGCGCTTCGGGGGCACGATTGGGAACCCCCTGGGCAACTCCCAACTGCACAGCTGACATCTTAATGGAACTTCTCAACCGTATCCAAAAAGTTGAAACTGCAAATCAACAACTTCAGAGTGAGGTATGTGCACTTATTAACAGGGTTGCAGATGTTGAATCAGAGAATGCTATCTTGAAAGAGAAACTAGCCAACAACACCGATAATACCAACCCTCCTAATGATACCTTACACGCTGAAATTGTTGACCTTCGGTCCCAACAGGAGGAGATCAGAAATAACCAGGCTTCCTTAAAACTGGAAACGAAATCATGGACCAAGGTTGTTTGCGGGAAAACCAATGTCCCTCCACCTTTAGTTGCAGAAGTGAGGCCGTTGTGTAGGCCAAACTAATTGAGGAATGCACTAGGCGTGACAGGGAGTTAAACCTCAAAGTGAGGGGTCTCCCACCCACCATTCCTACACAAGACCCACTGGTGGTTGGTAACTCCTTTCTCACGAATACTTTGGGGATCTCTGACATTACACTAGAGAAAGCTTGGGTCGGCTATGATTCCACCCTTTTCATCTGTTTCAGGACTGCATCTGACAGGTTGACAGCCCTCAGGGCTAAGAGGTGTCTTCTCTCTCGCCCAGACAAGGTCTTCCTTGATGAGGATCTCACCAGGACACAGGTTGGAGAGCTCAAATGCTCTAGGGAGCAGGTCATGGCAGCAAGGAAGGCAGGTAAATGGGCGGTCATCAGGAACCTCCGGGCTGTTATTAGGGATTCGCCTCCCCCCGGTTGGGAGCCCCGACAGGGTGTTTCCAAATGACGGGTCGAGATAGGGCAGTGTCGGGGTTTGACTAGCGAGATGTTGGAATGGTATGCCCTTGGTCTTATGACAGATGCCCTTGGGGCTGCTGATATGTTTTTCATCACAGAGACACACGAGAGCACAGTTCGACCTCTCCCAGGTACTACGGGCTTCCTTTGATTTTTTGCTTGCAGATAGGAGACTTTGGGTTCGGGGGTGTTAGGGGTTCGGTGGTGTCGCTGTTTTATAGGGACTCCCTCCGGGATAGGATCTCGGTGGTTGCAGCGATGAGTGCTGTCGGTACATGTGGATTCATATTAGAGTGGTCGCTCGAGGTTCAGTGATTTGTATTGTTGTCATTACTTTCCTCCTGCCTCCTCTTCGTACGCCATTCACAATGGCCCTGATGGTGACCCCTTCTTTGACTTATACGACAATATTAGTCAGTACTCTATCACAAGGAAGGTTATTATTTTGGGTGATTTTAATGCCCGCACTGACACTTACAGGTCCCTCTTCATGACTGTTCTAAGGATACATTTTGCACACAGAGTATTGACTCAGAGGCAGTGGGTTTGCATAGGATTTCCGATGATACAGACAATCCTTTCACAACCTATGGACAATGCCTCCTCCAGCTCGGGGAATCATAGGGGATGGTGATCCTTAATGGGATTGAATGCTTTCGGATTCACGCTTCTTCACCTGCCGCCCCCATGGTGGTGGCACCAGTGTTGTAGACTATATCCTTGCCAACCCGGATGTCTCTCTACTTCTCCGTTTCCCCCATTCCCCTTGTCGACCACGCTGTCCTATCCTTCTGTCTCGACACCAACCCTCCCCACCACCACCCCTCCTCTTCGCTACCCCCCTCGTACTTCCTTTCAGTTTGATAAAGGGAGTTACGACACTTTCTCAGCTCACATCCGTGACCTTCTCCCCTCTGAGAATCACTTCTCCAACCTTGTGAGTGTGGAAGCTAAGTACACATGCCTATCCTCTGCTCTGTGGAAGGCCGCTCTACTATCCTTTCCCAGCTCCACCACTCATCCCTCAGCCTTTTGGACTCCAAAATCTTGTCCTATGAACCAATGGTATGATTTAGAGTGCAAATCCCTTCACCGTCACCTCCGTCATGCCTTTACCCATGCTCTTCCCTCCTTCCCCACTCTTAGGACTGCCTACTGGTGCCTTCTTCGCCGTAAGAAGCGATCCTTCATTTCCCACCGCAGGCATACCCTTTCTACCTCCCTTCGGTCTAATCCCGATCTTTACGGCGTATTGTTTTCTCGACCACTCCCCTCCTCTATGATGATCTATCCTACCTCCATTTTCTCCCACACCTCCACCCTTTATGACATCCCGGGGGCAACAGTCTATCTAGATTGGAAATCCTCCTCCCGATAATCTTTTCACATACAGGAATTTCAAAGAGGCAATCAGGTCCTTGAATAGTGGCAAAGCAGCCGACGAAGAGGGCTTCCAGGTTGAATTCTTCAAGCAGGGTTGTGATGCATTTGGTGTTTATTTGCCAGATCTCTTCAACTGGGTGGTTCGCCGTGGTTTCCCACCTACTTGGTCTCATCATGTCACTCACTCGATCTATAAAGCGGGAACGACTTCCGATCTGAATAACTACAGGACTATTATTGTGGGCCACTCTTTCTCTAAACTCTATGCCACGGTCCTCCACAGGTTGTTGTCTGATGATTTGGAGCAGAGACAACTCAGAGCTAGAGGTCAGGTTGGTTTTCGACATGGGTACCACACTATTGACCACATCTTCACCCTTCGGGCTATTATTGAGGAGGCCCGCCACTGCTCTTCGAAGGTCTATTGCTGCTTTGTGGACTTTCGGAAAGTCTTTGTGTGAGTACCTCGCATGGCTCTCTTTCAGAGGCTTAGGGACATCGGTATCTTTGAGATTCTTATTTTTGCCATCATGCATCTCTTTGCTCACCACTTGTCCTCGTAGGGCTAAGGCACATTTTTCTGTCCCTCTCGTTTCTTTTCCAAGGGGACAAAAGGGACAAAAAAATGCACCCCTCCATCATCAAGCACAAAAAACTAGAGTTATATTTTTCAAGTTCTCAAAGTTTTTTTCTCCCACATGCCTCTGCGAAACCCTAGAGATGTTGTCGAACTTTTTCTAGAAAACCATTGCTGCTGGTCCATCCACCATTTTTCCGCCATTCCTCTATGATCATTGATGAGAAATAATCAAGAAATCTGCATTTGATCTAGACACCATGCCAAAATTTTACGAGAATGACTCCGTGCACTAGATCAAAGAAAAGTACATATCTGACAATCCGGTAAATGGATCAAAGTGGAATTTAGTGCAATCTTCTTCTTTTCAAAATGCTTTCAAGGAGAAAGTGACAACATATTATATGATGCCCTAGATTTTTTAAGCGAAAAAACCCTCATTTTGTGCCTTGGCTTTCGTTTCTTCAATTTCCCATCATTCTAGCAGACGGGTCGAGCTAAAAATTTGAACAGAGTCCAGAAGAAAAACCTATTTCAGTGAAGTTGATTTTGTCGCAATCCGAGGTGGGAAAGTACACTTTTAAAAAAGCTCAGGGACTCTGTTAATGGCTGCCACGACACAACAGTGAAAGAGTAGCGGAGTACCTCGTCACTTCTCAGGGTTCCGTGGGTGGAATCTCGAAAATTGGAGTAGAGCTTGAAATGAATTATGTAAACTTCTGCAAGTGGTTTCGTCCAAATCCAACATCGGGAAGACAAATTTCTATTTTTAGTAAGTCCCTACCACATAGCTTACTAAAAATAGTAAGTCCGAGGAAAAGTTGGTTTTGGGTATCTCAAGACACTCCTTCAAGTGCAAAAATTCAAAAGTGGCAAATTTGGCAAAAATTGGCAAATTGGTAAGGATGGGCACCCATGTGAAACATGCTAAAAATAGTAAATGATCAAAATGAGCTCAAGATGATCACATATGCTTCTCCTCTCCATGCCTTGCTTATTCAAGCTTTCATGGAGGTCAAATCTTCAATTTGCAAGAAAATCCTGCCTTCACAAGTGCGGTGAGCATATGGTGTCTCAAACAGAAATGGTGTTCTATAACTCTCCACTTGTCACTAAGTGGTGACCATCTCTCTGGAGATCTCCTCATAGGAATGGAAATGAAAAATTCATGCTTACGAAGGAGTGAAAGATGAATTGTGACTCATATGGGTTGATTCTAATTTTGGTCATCAATGTCCTCGGGGTGACAAGATCATCATGTTTGCATCGTATAAGCAGTTGTTTTAGGTTCTCATTCATATGCATTATTGGTTAGGAAGGAATGGTGGTGTTTCATGGTTTGGAATGGTTGTCTCAAGTAAAAGAAGGCATTCTTCATTATTTTCAATGACATACTCATCAGTGCTCATCACTTACCTTCTCAGTGCATTTGGGCAATGTGGAAAGGTTCATCATTTCAAAGAGTTTGAAAAAGGGGCAAAGTGTTCAAAGGTGCCCAAAGGAGTAACTTGCATCAACAGAGGCATCTTCATCCACGCTTTGGAGCATTCCTTATCTTCTCTCTCCATTCTTTCTCCTCTTCTCTACCCCCTTTCTAATTCTCCGTTGTAAGCAATCATGACTTTTGTCTTATTCAGTTAAATATGACTATAGTTAATATTGTAATAAGTCACCCTTAATTAATAAAAGGGGACTTAATTTCATCCCTAGGGATTCGAAGAGTCACATGTTGTAGAAGACAAACGAAAAGTCATGTGGGGGTAGGTGAAGAGTCCTCTTGAAATCTATAAATTATAATGACTCCCCCATTCCAAAGGGTTATCAATTTTGTATGCTCAAGAGTAGATAACTACCTGGATAAGCAAAAAAGATAACAAGTTCTTCTATTTCTCTCTACATGTTTTCCTTTTTCCCTTGCATTGTACAACTTTGTGAGAATGTCAATAAAGAAGAAAGGAGTTTCATGCTTTTCTGGATGAGGGAATGCATGAGACTTTGTGTTCATAACTCTTATCTTATCTTGGTGTTATTAGCGAAGTTGTGATTCTTTTCAAATTATGTGTGTTGATATGCTTTGATTAATCTTTGTAAGCATCTAAATTTTCCTACTTGCAATATTAATCCCCCTCTTAATTTCTCACTCCCTTTTCCCACCTACCTAGCAAATTCCTCCCTTGTAAGAAATTTTAAGCATTTGCCACATGTGTAGTGGAGTGTGCTGTTGGATCCCCGACCCTAGGCCAACAACAAAGTTTTATTTTTGTTTGCACATAATGGATCTGCCCCATTCAAGCAGAGGAATCTAGTCCCAGAGCGTTGGTGGAAATCTACCAATTTGTCCCATCGACAAATTTTGTTCATCAACAATTTTTGGTGCCTACCGTGTGGGGTAGATTTCGCACATACGCCTTTGTTGGTGCGAAAATCATCGCTAGACGGATCTATGGATAGGCGAGCCAACGGTGTGCGGGGCATAGCCCCTCTTTGAGTCGTGAAAGCGCCCGGTTTATTGCTATTCTACCAGCAGGAATCTATGCAAGTCTCACAGATTCTGCCTTCGGGGGTTTGGGATCTCATCCCAGTAGAGGTTTTTCCGACTGCGAAAAGAAAGGAATGAAAGAGAGGAGGAAGAAGGAACAGGCCCGAAGGGAGAAAAGAAATGAATTCAAAGCGAGAAAGGTCGGAAGATTTATGTTTTTGGGTTGGTAGTAAACGGAGCCAAACCTACTTGCATAAATAAACAAAGCAATACTGATGAGCAAATGACAGAAAAGTAGATATGAATCTAACAGAATAAACACGTGCAGATCTAACATAAGAAAGTTCGACACATAACACGGGAATTCAGCACAAAGTTTCAATATTTGTATTCTTTGTTTTTTCTTACATTACAAGAAAGCTCAAAGTCTTTCTCTCCTCACTTCTATTTTCATCTAAAAATGTCCACACACGAATACAAGTATTCCAATATATATAGAAGAGGAGAAGGAAAGAAGGCAAAAAGGAGCCAACCACTTATTTACAAAGATATTTACAAAATATCTAAAAGTCATGTTGACTTTTTACTGACTTGATGGATGACATCATCCCATGACGCAACATGGATGATGTCATCATTTGTGCTAACATACTTTAGACATTCAAACAAGAAAGTGAGAGAGAGAGAGAAGAAGAAGAAGGAGCTACTACTCGTCGTCATCATCCCTGCGGCCGAAAGGGGGTAGCTTGCTTTTGATCTTTGCTCGAGTGATGAGATATGGGCGAGCGCGGTATTCCAAAAACTTGTTAATCATTGGGCCAAATTGATCCTGGGAAGGATCCTTGTGCCACTCGCTGATCGCCTCACAAGTCTCCCGCTCATCTATGAGCTTCTCGGGAAGTTTGGAATAGTCCTCCGACTCAATGAGGAACCCGATGAAGTCCCTACAGGCCAGCAGGTTGTTGATAGATTCAGTGTCAAATGTGACCTCTGGCCCCATTCCTTGAGAAGCGATCTCCTTGAAGATCCGGATGGTTTCATTAGCTGACCTTAAGGTAAAGGAAGGAGTGAGCAACCCTGGAGACATGTTGAGAACAATTCGCTCCATTTGATGCATTGTATCCAGGGCTTCTTCCTTGACTTTGTCAATCTTTTCTAGAATAAATTCTAGCTGATCCACCCGGTAGTCCAGAGTGGACATGATTTTGTTGAGGGCCCTTGGATGGCCGAAGACGCCGAACTTGACCAGATCTTCGGTGAGCAACGATCGAACATTTGTTGGAAGGCCTCGTCTTTGCGATCTGGCATGTTCCAACTCTTCTGATATGGGCCCCGCCAATGTTTGGAGTTCCTTGTTTGCCTTTCCGATGTTCAGATACAAATTGACAAACTCGGTGATCACTCTTTCACTGTCCTTGAGGATCTGGCTCCTCCAAGCGGAAATGGCCATACCCCCGCTTGCCAATTTTGGCATATTCGTTGATTTTCTCTGGTGAGAAGCTCGAAGTCTCGCGGCGATTGTGGGGCGCACTACCCATCTTGCGTAAGGCTCGGAGCGAGATATTTGTTTTGCTCTTTTAGTAGCCTTTTCTCTTCTTTTGTCTCTTGAAGCTTTTGTGAGAGGCGTCGGCCGCGGAAAGAGCTTCCCCCTGGAGACTTTGGAAGATGTCCCCATTGTGACTTGGGTCACAAGTAAAATTCTGTCGGAGACAGATCCTTTTTCTCTTTGAGGGGATCGGGGTATGCAATTTCCATGATTCTCTCACCGCAAGCACTTTTAGAGAAGCGTGCTGGAGTTACGCTTCTTCGCCCCTTTGGCTGGGATCTTTGAAAAATCCATCGGAGCGATGGGAACTTTCCTCTTTTCTTTGGCTTAGGCTTGAGAGATCAGGCTGGTCTATGGAAGGACCGGAAAGCAGAGAGGGGACAGCTGCAGTAGAAGAGGGGAAAAACATGGAGACACGCGGCGGCGGCATTGAGAGAATAGCCGAAGAAGTGTCCACGGGAGGAAGGGAAACTGCAGCTGCGGAAGACATAGGAAGGGAAGGGAGCTCGAGAGATGAGGGAAGAAATGGAGGAGGACAGATCGGTGAGGGAGGAGAAGATAGACGAAGAAGCGAGGGGAAAGAAGAAGAAGAAGGGGAAGAGGACACGACCAAAGGGATGGTCGTTTGAGTCACTCGAGGAGGGGAAGGAAGAGAAGAAGAAGGGATAGAAGGGACCTCTGTTGTTATAATGCCGACATCACGAGTGGATGGGCCAATTGGAACTTACTCTTACGCTTCTTTCTGGTGTGACCGAGAGATATTACCTGCTCGGGTGCCGCGGAAGGAGGACTCTCAGGGGCTTCTTCTTGGGTGGTGCTGGATTCACCCTCTACACCTTTGCCTTTAAGCTGCTTCTTGGATCGTGAAGGTGCGTTGCCCAACGGGGAGGTTGTGAAATCTACCCCGAGGTAGATTAGGCCGTTCATCCGGCACCAGTGTTCTGTCCTCCGCAAAGTCTCCTTGACCCTCTCCTCAATTGTCTGAGGAGCCTTAGTCCTATCAATGGCCGGAAAGGGCCAATCGTCCCCATCTGTATCATTATATACCTTGTCTGTTTCATCTTCCGTAGTTTGGAAGCCTTTGGGGACAATGGCTATCCCGTATTGGATGATTTACGCAATCTTGGCGAGAATGATCCTTTCTTTTGAGCTCTACCTCATGGAGGACGTCAATATAAATATCCTCGATCTGAGGAACATGGATTGGATCAAGCTTTGCTCTTAGCAGGCAGCCCCTTGGGTCGAAGGTAGGCCTGGCTGGGAAGTCGTGTTTCAAATTAAGTAACTCCGGCTCTCTGAACATTTCCTTCGCCTTGTGGTGGGTAGAGCATGTGTATCGGCCTTTGTGAGGGGAAAGGAGTTCCACCCTTCTTTCTTTTAAGGCATTTTTCGTGGTATGTGACCGGCTGCCTTGATAGCTCTAGTAGAATCGGTTTAGGCCCAAGATACCTTGGTAGCTGGTTGGCTCTCCTAAAAAGTTGTGACCCTCGAGATAGGTGAATGTGGGAAATTGGGTGAGCAGGGCCCCCATTTCTCCGTGGCTGCCACTATGTTTTTGGTAAATGCGATTTATGAGTCATATTCGGCCTCAGCGGGCGAGATGACGTGGTAAAAGAATGCATCGTTGATTTTGGTGAATTGGGAGATCTTTATTCTCCGGCCTTAATTCTGGATAATACTCGTATATTTTGACACGAGGCCAAACTCCACTCGGGTTAGGCACGGATAATCCCTCTCTGTGTTGCGGCGTAGACCACGTAGGAGTTCATATGGAATACTCCGTTGTGCCGAATCTGTTGTAGCTTGCTTGGAGATGGTGCTGCTTATAATTTCCCCCAAAGTAAGTTGATCGAGGCAAATTCTTGTTCATTGTTTCCAAGTAGTGCAAAGCATCCATTTATGGAAGTAATGGGCGTTAGAAAGCCCAGAAGATCCTGCTCGGGAAGGTAATGGTATCGTTGAGCTCTTACGAGAAGTCAGCTGCGGTGGATGATTTGGGGCCACCAAGGTTACCACCTTCTTATTTTTCGAGATATACTTCGTTCATTAGCTACATACATTGGTCTTCATTGTCTTCCCAGGCCTTGATGCACTGCTTGCAGCTACGGCCACAAAGTGCGGTGGTGAGGATCCGAGTATGATCTCAAAATGACGGGCGGTGAGGTTAATGACTACCTCGCCCTTGCTGTTTTTGACACACCTTGTGTCCTTATTATAAGGCCCAGGCAACCACCATCATAAATTCATTGTTGGCGGCGTTGGAGGGGATTCCTCGTGAAGTGCGGGGCCTTTGCCTATTAGTTTGTCCATCCTTGGACTCCTTGTAACTTTCGAGTTCGGCCCGGAATTCCTCCATGTCGATATGCCCCGACCCCGAGTCTCGCGTCCATGCGCATTCGGCCTGTGACTCGGGCATTCGACCCTTTGATATTTATACTTCATCTCTTCCTCTCGTAAGCTTAGCATTTCCTTTCGATTTGGTGGGTCTCTTCTTTGGATGTAGACATATGTTCTTTCGAACTCGATTTTTGATCTGCATGAAGAAGAAGCGAGACCCAATCCGAAAAGGTTGAATTAGCCATTTGATCTTCCATTGGAATGTTATTAGAAGAAAGATTTAGAGATTTTAGGCTCAGGGCGCAGGGCGCATGAAAATTGCAGCTTACAGGGCTAAATAGGTAGGGCGCATAGGAAAGGGGTGTTTGAAAAGGTTAAAGCGGCGCAAAGGCGCATGGTGCATGCGTCTTTGCAGTGCATTTTATAAGGGCGCATGATAAGTGCATGTTACATAGTGACAGGATGCGCCCTTTGGCGCATGGAATTTTCATGTTGCATTGGGATTTGGTGCGCCCTTTGGCGCATGGATGTTTCGTGTAACAAGAACTTTTCGTGCGCCAAAGGGAGCATGGCGCGGCGCACGAAAGGTTTACACAACATGATGTTTTTCTAATCGGGGATGCGCCTGCGCTTTCAAAGATTTGTACTTAGCGCAGATAAAGTTTGTGTTGCATGGATGCTGGGTGCGCCATTGGCGCGTGGAAAAGTGATGCAGCAAGGAAGGTTGGCGCGCCTTTGGGGCGCAAGCTCAGCGCTTGTAGCATATGGAAGAGGCGCGCCTTGAGGGCGCAGAAGTTCATGATGCAGCAGGCAAAATGGGTGCGCCATTGGCGCGGGTTTTGTTCATGTTGCAGGGGGATAGATGCGCCTATTGGGAAAAACAGGCTTTTCTCCATTTCTTTCTTCATTTGTTTTAGCAGGGTTATTGGGCAGTGAAATGGCTCATCAAAAAGGAGATAAAACCATGCTTTTAGACAGTTCCCCTACCGGCAGATCGGGCGAGAGGGGGAGGGATATGGGAAGAAAGCAGAAGGAGGAGGATCTAGCTTAACATATGTATATCAAAAACCAACCAACAAGCTAAAACCAGATCATGAACACACCAAGAACCGAAAACGCAAAACAAGAGAAAGAAAAAAGAAACTCTCACTGGACAAATAGCAAAAATCGTAACGGGTCCACAAGGCGTTGAAAACGACGAGGCGGGCAGGCTCGAGAAAAATCACGTGCTCAGCGAATAGTGAAAATGACATTTTGGGCGCGCAAACACACATATATATATAGGTGAGCTGGTCATAAATGCGCCACCCACTTTTAAAGGGCGCATGAGAGTTCTTTGTCGGCGAGGAAAGCGTGCGCCCTTTGGCTCATGAAAAGCGTTTACACCCGAGGGAAATTAAAGCGCGCCTTTGGCGCACAAAAGCTATGTCGACATGAAGTTATGTGCGACCTTTGGCGCACTAAAACATGGCGCAACAAAAGTTGTGCCAACAAAGGCGCATGCGCCTTGGCGCACTGTGAGGAAGGTCAACATACTTTGGCGCACCAAAATGTGTGTTGACACCTTTGAAAATCATGCGCCAAAGGGTTTTAAAGGGGCGCACCAAAAGTTGGTGTTACATAGCAATTTCATGCGCCCACCAAAAAGGCTCAAAAGACTAAGTTCGAAAAACTAGATTTCGGGAAGGGATTTTACAACGTTTGAGCGCAAGGATCCCTAACGAGGATCGGAACAAAATTCGGTATGGTTATCGGTAAAATTGCCCTTGTCGATTTTACGGGATAACATGCACCCAACATCTGAAACACAAAATCCGAGAAAAAGTATATATTTAAAAAAACCAAAAGAAAAAGAAAATGGAAATCCATTGCAAAAAACCCATTGTTGATTCTTGCATGTTGCCCCATTCAAGCAGAGGGACCTAGTCCCAAAGCGTTGGCGGAAATCCACCAATTTGTCCCATCGACAAATTTTCTTGCCAATAGTTTTTGGCACCTTAGGGCAGATTTAACATTTCGCACCCAACATACGAACCACAAAATCCATAAAAGTATATATTCAAAAAATGAAAAATAAATAAAATGGAAGTCCTATGCTAAAAACCCATTGTTGATTCTTGCATGTGACCCTTCGTATTCCACAATGCCCTTTCATATTCTTGTTGCAGGATTTTTCCAAATTGGCTGAAAGAAGATACACCAAGCTGAATAGGTTGAGAGGAATTATTGATCCGCTTTTGAGGCTTTTTAAAATCCGCAAGAACAAATAAGAGAATCCTTACTGCTTCTCTCAAGCTTCATCTCCACATGATTCTTCAAGTGGTACACGCAACAATCCTATCCAAACTCTTGTTGATGCTCTCCCTGAAAATCCTCTTGTTTCTCCCGCCTTCCGCCCACCATTGAACATTGAATTCCCCAGTGAAGAGAACAAGAACTAGACAAAGAATTGGGAGAAGATTTCGCATGAAGCGAAGCATAAGCAATAATCTTGACGGACGAAGAAATAGAAAGACCCCATGCCATTGTTCCATGGGGAACGAATACAGGTCCATTGGCCCTTGCGACAAGTTCCCACAAGAACTTTTTAAAGTTCAAAGGTGACAACACACAACTTCCGGAGAATACATCTCCGCCGTTATGACCTCATGCGGAATTCTCCGAATTAAACACAAAGATGTTCTTTGTGAGACTGTTTGTAGAATCTCTACAAGAAAAGGCAGCAAAATGGTTTTATCTCCTATCGGCTAGATCCATCACATGTTGGGAAGACATTCAAGCAAAGTTCATAGCAAGATTCAAATCAGCCAAAGATTTCCAAGACCTCCTCATTCAATTAGTACAAATGAGGCTAGATCCATAAAATACCAGAGGATGCTTCACCATCCGAAGATAATGTCAAGAGATTCTTCATCAATGCACAAGCTCCTGAAATTAAATTTATCCTACGAAGAGTTCAACGCGCACTCTTACTCTTGAGCTTGCCCAAGAGGATGCAATTGAGATTAAGATGATTTAATCTTGTTTGGAAAAATGAAGAATCCAAATGGAAAGCAAAGGGATCAACTTTCCGAGGAAGGTACCATTGATTCACTTGTCCAAAAATTGGCAAATGAATTCAATGCGATAAAGAAGCAAATAGTCCAAAATATTCCTCTTCAAAATCAACCGGTTTCTCCATAGAATCTTTGGAAGATACTTTGCCATGGAGACAATGTCAAGAGATTCTTTATCAATGCACAACCTCTGGAAATTGGATTCATCCTATGAAAAGTTCAACCTCGTATGTACTCTTGAGATTTCCCAAGAGGATGCAATTGGGATTGAAGATTATTTAATGTTGTCTAGAAAAATGAAGAATCCAAATGGAAAGCAAAGGGGTCAGCTTTCCAAGGAAGGTACCACTGACTCTCTTGTCCAAAAATTGGCTAATGAATTGATTGCGATAAAGAAACAAATACAAATATTCCTCCAAAATTAGAATAGGGATCGGATTCTTTGTAGCACCCCAAAGGCTTGCCTTGGAAGCTCCGCTTGTCAATGCAATCTGTAGAACTCGAGAATACGAAGGACTTGAACAAGAAAGTGAAGACAATGATTTCCTAGAGGTTGAAGAAGTAGAGAATGATGCAAAAATCAGATTCTATGAGTATTTTGGAGGTGATAAAGATGAAGGCGAAGATGCACCCATTTTCTCATGTACGGTATTCACCCGTTCTCAGTCTCAGAAAGGAGCTTCTTCCTCTGCCGTTCTTAAGAAGAAGAAGGTTGAAGATCCTTTTGTGGTGATTGTGCACAACAAAACAATTAGTCGAGGATCTCCACTTCCACCCTCCATGGAGTCTGCATTAGAGAAACCAGATCTGTGATAAGCAAGAGGTCACCTGCTATTCCAAGTAAGCACCAAGTAAGTGTCATAATGCTCCCTCTAATTACAATCCTGCTTTTAAAAAACCCAATCCTTCAAGAGTTTTTAATGTACCTTCAAAATCAGCCTCTTTTTCCCAAACATCTACTCCCGCTTCCAAGCCTATCATAACTTCAAAAGTAGTGTCTTCATCCCCCTTGTCCGCATCTGCTCCTTTTGATATCATAGAACATGTGAACAAATCTAAAGTGCAGATTTCCAAATATGAGTATTTGCGGACTCAACAATTTGAGAAGCTTGTCCGTCATATCAAGGGTAGTAGTTCAAAGCCCAATATTGTGACTCCTAGTTCTAAAGGACTACTACCAACCCCACCTACACCTCCATCGCAGAGCATGCTTTTTATGAGTGCATCAAAGCTGATAAGATTGATCCTTTCTATGTCTCCCTTCTTGTTGGAAGATATCGGTTGAATAATTGCATAATAGATTTAGGTGCTTTTGACAATGTAATGCCTATAAAGGTGGCAATGCTCTCGAGACTCACCTTAACACGGGCCAGTGGCTCGTGTTACTCCATGGAGTCAAAGGAGGTCCCACTTGTGGGAAAGATCAATGATGCACAGGTGGCTCTTGCCGAATTCCTTGATAAGGTGTCAATAACTATCTTGGTGGTAAACATTCCGACTTCATTTGAAATGTTATTAAGTAGAAGCTTCTACTGAAACTTGGGAGGAAAAGTCCAAATGAATTGTTCTTTTATGACCATTCTGTTAAAAGGGATATGGAAAAGTTGCTTCCTGTGAAAAAAATGAGGTATACGGTGCAAAAGTTAGTAAATCTAGAAGCTAACATCTTATACCAAGATAGCGGGAAGAAGAATCATTTAAGTAACAACCGAAGATGAGAATGAGATCCATGATTTGATAAGACCAAACATCCCTTTTCGAGGGGTATTGATCTTGAAGAAGTGTTGAGAAATCTCGAGTTGCAAGAGGGTAGCCCTGAGTTGTCGGATTATGTAAGCTAGGAAGAAGATGAAGTGGTTCTTGATGAGTTCCAAGCTAAGAAATTAGCTAATGTGTTTACTCATGACGAGGAGTTTTCATTCCCATTTGAAGGTGAAGTCTCTCTTGATCATGTCATTTGTGAAGAAGAAAAGCCAACTTGCGATGAGCCCTTGAAAGGTTTGAAAGAAGAATTCGTGTAAGAAATGCTAAGGATTGCAGAAAAGCAGTAAGACCCTCATCTCAACCTTGAACTATTGATGCAAGCCATGGATTTGCAAGACATTTGTGAATCTAATTCTGAATTCTCGACCAATTTGAAAATTGTTCATGATGAAATAAAGCGAGGTGAAAAATCTGATGTCCCTCTCGAGCAAATGATTGATGAATGGGTTGATTTAAAGCGAGGTGTTCTCTTTTCCATTCAAAGAGGAAGATTCTGTCTATGACGAAAAGGTTGAAAAAAAGAGTTTCAGGTCTTGTGAATATGAGACTCCCCACCACAAAGTAGTAGTGGAATGTAATGAGTTTCGGGATGATCTTATATGCCTTATTTATATGCAATATGAACAACGATTTCATCATACACTGTGATGTTATTTTCCCTCAAAGAATAGACTGGTTTTGAGTGGTGTTTGGAATGTTTAAACACCTTTTATCGCAGCAATCAGCTAAGGGGACATTTATTTAAGTTCATTGCATGTCTAGTTGAATGTAATCAATCATTATGGCAGCGATATGTTTCTTTTAGTTTATTGCAGCGTGTTTGTGTGGATCTCTGAGTATGTAAACCTCTGCTGAAATTTATTGATTTGTGTTATTCGATTGTGGCCATTAAACCTCTTTCCTTTGATTTATTGAGTCAATTGATTGAAGGCATAAACACTCTTGGTTGGGTGTAATCACTTGAAGTTTGTCTTCTAATCATTTTTTGGGTGTCGATTCGATTTGTTAGTTCTTTATCATCTCATTGATCCTGTAGCGGGGCATTACGGTGGTATCAAAGCTACTTTTCTCTACTCCTTGTGGGTATTGTTTGCAGATCGTGGAACTTGCTAGTGATAGTGAATGGAAAGAATGGTTCAAGCATGATTTTGATTCATATTGCAGAGAGTACAATGCACTAAGTCAAGAGGCCAAAGCTCTCTTATCTCTCAAGGGATTTTGTGACTTGAGAAGAAGAAGTGGATCAAGAAGAAGGATAACTCCAGTTGATGTATACTTTGATGAACTCATCAAATAAGTTAATGGCAAGACGAAGCCAACTATATTTCCTTCCACAAGAAATATTCATTGCAAACCCTTAAAGCGGGAAGAAGAGGAAGTGAAGAAAGAAGAGCCACCGGATGAGGAGCAAGGTAAAGATTCTTTGTTGGTTGAAAATGTTTCTTTGTCTTCTAATGTTTGCATGCATAATGAAGTGACAGAAAAAGGAATCATGAAAGAAGAGCAAAAAGAAAATTCAGATCTGCACATTGAAAAAACAAGTTTGGTGGATGAAATACTAAAGAAGGATAGTGACTTTCAGCTTGTCAATCATTCCGGAACCGCCACCCATAAGAAGCATGTAAGTATGGTGGATTTGTTGTTGTATACCTTGCCATTTCAAATTTGTTTTCATGTGGGAAACAATGATGACACAAAGAATGAGGGCAGCAAAAATGGGCAAAAGTATTCCTTGGTTCGAAGTCACATCAATGGGCATTCTAAGGTATGGAATCTGGGTGATTTTCTACATTCTACAAAGGTTGTCTATTCTGATTTTGTGCTCTTAATGACTGATTTCATGAGAATAAGTGAGAATTCAAAAATTTTTGTGATGGGCATGAACAATGACAATCATGATTTAACTTTAAGGGATCCAGAAGTAAGAGGGAAAGACATTTTTATGAGCACTAATGGTGATTTTCAATTTTAGAAGCTTTTATGGCAGTCACTAAGGGTAAACATGTGGATAACAAAGAATGGTTGTATCATTATACTTGGTGTTTACCTTATTTTATTCATCATGAGTATTGCACTAATTATGAACATAAGATGGAAGGGAATCCCAAGGCAGCCCGGGACTTTGGCGAGAAGGCCAACATCTTTTAGTTTTCAACTCAAACAAAAGGAAGGGGAGTAAGTGCATGATTCCAAGTGGTGTGGGGAAAAGCATTCTTGATTAATTAGCGATTTTGTGCATTGATGTTGACAATTAGGGTACTTGAACTCAATTTTTCACTCCTTGACAAATAAAGAAATGATGCAAAGGTTTGGAAGGAGAAGGAAAGTTTAGTATAAAGTTTCCTTATGATAAGATTGGTTCTATATTTTCATCTTATGATGAGTTATTACTTGACATACATTTTCAGATTTCATGGTCTACATATATATATACATGACAATTGCAATAGGGTTACATGGTGAGTTGGTCTCTCTTTTGGTGTCTTTTTATGTCATATTTTACATGGATGATGATGACTAAGTTTGATGAGTCAAGGAATATAATGGTATGTATGATTTAAATTTTTAGGACAATCATGAGCATATTTTCATGATTACTGATTGTTGTCTCTTTTATAGCAATCACCAAGTTGATCCTAATGTGTGCACATTTCATGATGAAGAAGAAGGAAATTGATGTAAGGTGTTGCACGTTGCATAGTGATCAAGGTATGGATATTTTGCATGAGAAAAATTAGATTGATGATGGAAACTTGAGGAAGAATGAAGAAAAACATAAGAATGTGTTGTTGTGGTTGGCTGCCATGAAAATTAGTGTTGATGTGCTCTCCATTTTCAGTTTGATATATCTTGAATTTGTTGCCTTGCTTGTTGACATTATTGTTTGGAAGAAGGTTGTTCAAGTTGCTATCATGATAGAGCACGTGTATGGGTCTACTGCATTGTTAATCTTGCATGGTTGGATAATGGTTTTGAAGGATAACAACTGTTTGCTCCATCATTTTTATGCCTAACATCATCATGACCAACCCCTCTATCCCCTCTACAATTCAAATTTTTGCTATGTATGTGATGATATGGTTGTTGGTGCTAGATTGTGACTCATGCATGACTATTTGGAGAGGGAAACCAACCATCCTAAGTCTGATTTTTGAAGAAAAATTGCATGATTACAACAGTGTTTGGGGCCACATAGCAGATATTTGGGGGCAACCCATGCATGAGAAAGAGTTGGGAGCCATCCATGCCATGGAGACACAAAGAGAAACAAGAAAAATGTTTTTCAACACTTGTTTTTCTAACATGTTTGCTTCATGTGCAGGTTTGAAGAAAGAGTTGCAGTTGAAGACATTCCCAAATTGCAAGAAAAAGAAGCAACACAAGTTGTTGCAAATGCTTCTTCACTTGATTGGCACGGGAGCACGACTTTGGGAATGCTACACCATTGCATTTGGATGCACGTGTTCGACATTGCTTGAGGACACAATCTTGGGAAGGGAGGACTGTAATGTCCCCTTTTCGGGACATTGTCTACATCGAAGAATTAAAAACTCTCAACTCAATGGGTATGAAGATTGGACTTGAAATTTGTCTTAAATTGTCTATTATCTATTTTGTAACCCCTTGGTGGGCCCCTTTAGTTTAGTTAATGCGCGCATAGGCTAGTATCTTTATTATTTAATTAAAAATAATAAAGTGCACATAGTTCAAACAATATTTAATTAGAGTTTATGTTTTCCCTCCAAAAGGGAAATTTAAATTTTACACCTCTTTGTCTATAAAAGGAGGTTGTTTAATTATTGTAAAACTTGTTATGATGATTTTGATTTTTCGCTCCATGCTTGGAGGAGGGATGAATGGCCAAACTTGATATTCTTGCTCTCTCATTGTTGAAGATCCTTTGTAATCCATTGTAGTTGGTTGGAGATATCAATTTGAAGGATTTATTGGTGCCTTGCAAGTCGATTTCTTTCCTTGATTGCGGTGGCTTTGTTTGAGGCAAGTTTGGTGATATTTTTAATGAGTAATGATTTGGTTTTTGTTTATATAAATTTGTTCTTTCTTTAGTGAACGATTTCATTGGACAACTCATGAAGTATGTTAGATGCATGTTTAAAGGTGTGAATGATCGGTGATCTGTTTTGGGGGTTCGATATGAAGTTATTTACAATAATTTAGCTCCTTTAGCAATGATTTCTATCTCATTTGAATGTCTTCTGCGTGATTGTTTATTCATGAGTGTGACGATTTGAATAGTGCATGATTTAATGGTGTTTAGACTCCCTTTTGTGAGTGATTTCCATTGTTTGAATATTCTCTGTTCGGCGATCTACATATTGCATAATTATTTGGTGTGTTAGAGTCAATTTGGGGCAACGAAGTCATCATACATTGTTAGGCCATCTTCCCTAAGTAAGTCGACTAAGCATTGCTCATGTTTGAATGTTCTAAATGCTCATGTTTAACTTGGTGATTTGTAGGAAATGGCGTGAATGAAATGTTAAATGTTTCTTGGCATCCAAATCCATGCTTACTTGAATAATAACCATAGCCTTTAACAACGACTACCGAGAATGATTTTGATACGGTTTTAAATTCGTTTTCATCTCTCATATCGATTGTCATATATATTGATTGACAAAGTTAGTGATTGGTTTAACAAGGAGTCCTCTTGGACCGAGAGCTATTGTATTATTGATGTGTTAAGTCCCTATTGCAGCGTATTGCACTAGGAGTGTCAAATCTGATTTTATATGCCTTCTTCATATGTATTATGAGCAGCGATTTTATCGTACCTTTGTAATGTTGTTTTCCCCTCGAGAGAATAGAGTGGTTTTGAGTAGTGTTTGGAATGTTTAAACGCCTTTTATTGTAACGATCAGCTTAGTGGATTAGTGATTTGAGTTCATTGCGGAGTCTAGTTCAATATAATCAATCATTTGGCAATGATCTGTTTTTTTAGTTTATTGTAATATGTTTGTGTGGATCTTTAAGTATGTTAACCTTTGCTTGATGTATTTGACTTGTGTTATTCAATTGTGGCCATAAAAGCCCTTTCCTTAGTTTTATTAGGTCAATTTCTTGAAGGCATAAGTACTATTAGATTACGATCTATTGTATTTTGGATATGCTAAGTCTCATTGCGAGTGTATTGCACTTATGATGCCAAACATGATCGTATATGTCTTCTCTATATGCATTATGAGCAACAATTTCATCATACACTCGATGTTATTTTCCTCTCGGAGAATAAACTAGTTTTGAGTGGTGTTTGGAATGTTTAAACGCCTTTTATTGCAGTGATTATCTCGGGAGTCGTGATTTGAGTTCATTGTAGGTCTAGTTGAATATAATCAATTCTTTGGCAGCGATCTGTTTCTTTTAGTTTATTGCGGCGTGTGTGTGGATCTCTGAGTATGTTAATCTCTGCTGGAAGTTATTGATTTGTGTTATTTGATTGTCGTCATTAAACCCCTTTCCTTGGATTTATTGAGTCAATTTATTGAAGGCATAAACACTATTGGCTGGGTGTAATCACTTGAAGTTGCCTTCTAATCATTTTTTAGTGTCGATTCTACTTGTTGGTTGCCATTTTCTCATTGATCCCGTAAAGCGAAACATTACGGATGACAACCAGTAAGTAGAATCGACACAAAAAATGATTAGAATACAATTTCAACTGATTACACTCAGCCAATAGTGCTTATGCCTTTAATCAATTGACTCAATAAACCGAAAGAAAAGGGTTTAATACCACAATCAAATAATACAAGTCAATAATTTCTAGTCGATGTTAACATACTTTAGAGACCCACACAAACACGCCGCAATAAACTAAAAGAAATAGATCGTTGCCATAAAGATTGATTACATTCAACTAGACATGCATTAATTTAAATCACTAGTCCCCTGAGCTAATTGCGCTTGATATGATGGCATTTAAATACTCAGCCTCACTCAAAACCTGTCTTTTCTCCGAGAAAAATAACATCACAAGTATATGATGAAATCATTGCTCATAATGCATATAAAGAAGGCGTATAAGATCAGATTTGACACTCCTTGTGCAATACGCTGCAAGAGGGACTTAACACCTCCATAATACAATAGATCTGTCCAAAATGACTAACATATCTCGCCTAAACCAATTTCTAATTTTGTGAATCAATATATATGCAAAAGCGATATAACGGAGAGATGGAAATTAACTTAAAACTAGATTAAATCCATTCCCAAGTAGTCGTTGTTAAAGGTTGTGGTTATTATTGAAATAAACATTGGTTTGGATGCCAAGAAACGTTTAACATTTCACTCACACCACCTCCTACAGATCGGTGTTAAACATGAACATTTAAAATATTCAAACATGAACAATACTCAATTGACTCACTTATGGAAGATGACCTAGCAATGTATAATAACTTTGTTGCCCCAAAGTGGTTCTAACACACCAAAGAATCATGCAATATACAGATCGCTGAACAGAGAATATTCAAACAAGGGAAATCACTACCAAGAGGGACTCTAAACACTATTAAATCATGCACTATTCTAGTCGCCACACTCAGAAATAAACAGTTATGCAGAAGAAATTTAAATGAAATAGAAATCGTTGCTAAATGAAGCTAAATTAATTTTAAAAAGTTCAGATCAAACCCCAAAAGCAGATCAGCGATCATTCACACCTTTAAACATGCATACTTATTTCATGAGTTGCCCAATGAAGTCGTTGGGCTTAAGGATAAACAACATATTTATATAAATAAAAAAATCGAGATAATTACTTATTAAATTCTATCACCAAACTTGCCTCAAACATGTCATTTGTGATCAATGAGGGAATTCGACTTGCGAGGCACCAAGAAAATCCTTGATTTGATATTTCCAACCAGCCTCTGATGGATTATATTTCGACCATTTACTGATGGATTATAAAAAGATCTTCAACACATGAGAGAGAAAGAGTGCAAGAGCATCAAGTTTGGGCATACATCCCTACTCCAAGCATGGAGCCAAAATCAATAATCATCATAACGGGTTTTACAATGATTAAGCAACTTCTGTTATAGACAAAGGTGCAAATTCGAATTTTCTTTTTATAGGGAAAACATAAATTGTAATTAAATATTGTTTGAACTATGTGCACTTTATTATTTTTAATTAAATAATAAAGATACTAGCCTATGTGCACATTAACTAACTAAAAGGGCCCACCAAGGGGTTACAAAATAGATAATAGATATCTCAAGACAAATTTCGAGCCCAATCCTCAAACCCATTGGGTTGAGGTGAGGGTCTTCAATTCTTCGATGTTGATGATATCGAAAATGAGACATTACAATCTTCCCTTCTCAAGATTTTTGTCCTTAAACAATGTCGAACACGTCCATCTAAATGCAATGGTGTAACATTCCACAGTCATGCTCGTGTCAATCAAGTGAAGAAGCATTTGCGACTTGTGTTTTTTTTTCTTGCAATTTGGGAATGTCTTCAACTGCAACTCTTTCTTCAAACCTGCACATGAAGCAAACATGTTAGAAAAACAAGTTTTGAAAAACATTTTTTTGTTTCTTCTTTGTGTCTCCATGGTATGGATGGCTCCCAACTCTTTCCCATGCATGAGTTGCCCCCAAAATCTGCTATGTGGCCCCAAACACTGTTGTAATCATGCAATCTTTTTTCAAAAATCAGACTTAAGATGGCTTCCCTCTCCAAATAGTCACGCACAAGTCACAATTTAGCACAAACCATATCATCACATACATATCAAAAATTTGAATTGTAGAGGGGATAGAGGGGTTGGTCATGATGATGTTAGGCATAAAAATGATGGAGCAGCAGTTATCCTTCAAAACCATTATCCAACCATGCAAGATTAACAATGTAGTAGACCCATACACGTGCTCTATCATGATAGCAACTTGAACAACCTTCTTCCAAACAATAATGTTAACAAGAAAGATAACTAATTCAATATATATCAAACTGAAAATGGAGAGCACATCAACATTAATTCTCATGGTAGCCAACCACAACACATTCTTATATTTTTTTCATTCTTCCTCAAGTTTCCATCATCAATTTGATTTTTCTCATGCAAAATATCCATACCTTGATCACTATGCAACGTGTGATACCTTACATAAATTTTCTTCTTCCCTTCATCATGAAATGTGCATGCATTAGGATCAACTTGGTGGCTGCTATAAAAAGAAACATTAGTTGTAATCATAAAAACATGCTCATGATTGTTCCAAAAATTTAAATCATACATACTATTATATTCTTTGACTCATTATCAAACTTAACCATCATCATCCATATAAAATGTGACATGCAAGGGCACCAAAAGAGAGACCAACTCACCATGTAACTCTGCTGTAATTTGTTATGTATATATGTAGACCATGAAATTTGAAAATATATGTCAAGTAATACCTTATCATAAGTTGAAAATATAGAGTCAATCTTACTATAAGGAAACCTTATACCAACTGCTTTCTTTTCCTTCCAAACCTTGGCATTCTTTCCCACCATACCTTCTTTGTCATGGATTGTAAGATTGAGCTCAAGTACCCCAAATGTCCACATTGAATGCACAAACTCAGCCATTAATTGAAGAATGTTTTCCCCAATTTACATGCAAGCCATAAAATCTGAAAATGCTTACAAAGGAATGAATCTTCATACACATGCTTGTCAAATGAACCATAATACATATGAAAGTGGAAGATTGCTGCCCTATCATGTGTAATTTCTAGCAACCAACCCTTTTCCCATGCAACTTCAATTTTCTCTTCACATGAATTGGCCCCAATAATGCTATTAAAATTGATTTAAATAGAGCAAGTTCAAATAACTTACCACAACTTGGAGTCATGCCCTTATTTTTGTTTGGGTAAAAATTAGAATGTTTAGGGCTTCTTGTCAAATACCGGGGCTGCCTTGGGATTCGCTTCCATCTTATGTTCATACTTAGTGCAATACTCATGATGAATAAAATAAGGTAAACACAAAGTATAATGATACCATTCTTTGTCATCTATATGCTTACCCTTAGTGGCTGCCATAACAAGTTTCTCAAACTGAAAAATCATCATTAGTATTCATAAAATTGTCTTTCCCTCTTACTTCCGAATCCCTTAAAGCTAAATCATGATTGTGATTGTTCATGCCCATCACAAAAAAATTTATAATCTCACTTATTCTCATAGAATCAATCATTAAGAGCACAAAATCATAATAGACAACCTTTGTAGAATGTAGAAAATCACTTGAATTCCATACCTTAGAATGCCCATTGATATGACTTGAACAAAGGAATACTTTTGCCCATTTTGCTGCCCTCATTCTTTGTGTCATAATTGGTTACCACATGAAAACACATCGAAATGACAAGGTTTACAACAACAAATCCACCATACTTACATGCTTCTTTCTTATGGGTGGCGGTTCGAGAATGATTGACAAGCTGAAAGTCACTATCTTTCACTGGTATTTTACCCACAAAACTTGTTTTTTCAATGTGCATATCTGAATTTGTTTTGCTTTTCTTTCATGATTCTTTTTCTCGTCACTTCATTACGCATGCAAATATTAGAAGACACATTTTCAACCAACTAATAATTTTTACCTTGCTCCTCATTCGGTGGCTCTTCT
Organism: Taxus wallichiana var. yunnanensis; assembly: GCA_018340775.1. Lineage (NCBI taxonomy): Eukaryota > Viridiplantae > Streptophyta > Pinopsida > Cupressales > Taxaceae > Taxus > Taxus wallichiana. The sequence continues at coordinate 995,141,257 of CM031242.1, read as the reverse complement.
TTCTTCACTTTCTCTTCTTCCCGCCTTAAGGGTTTGTTATGGAATATTTCTTGTGGGAGGAAATATAGGTGACTTCGTCTTGCCATTAACTTATTTGATGAGTTCATCAAAGTATACATCAACCTGGAGTTATCCTTTTCTTGATCCACTTCTTCTTCTCAAGTCACAAAATCACTTGAGAGATAAGAGGGCTTTGGCTTGTTGACTTAGTGCACTTGTACTTTCTCGCAATATGAATAAAAATCACGTTTGAGCCATTCTTTCCATTCACTATCACTAGCAAGCTCCACGATCTGCAAACAATACCCACAAGGAGTAGAGAAAAGTAGCTCTGATACCATTGTAATGACCTGCTTACGGGATCAATGAGATGATGAAAACCAACAAGTAGAATCAACACCAAAAAATGATTAGAAAACAAACTTCAAGTGATTACACCCAACCAAGAGTGCTTATGCCTTCAATCAATTGACTCAATAAATAAAAGGAAAGGGCATTAATGGCCACAATCGAATAACATAAGTCAATAACTTTTAGCGAGATGTTAACAAACTCGAGAGATCCACACAAACACGTTGCGATAAACTAAAATAAGCAGATCATTGCCAAATGATTGATTATATTCAACTAGACATGCAATGAAATCAAATCACTAGTCGCCCGAGCTGATCGCTGCAATAAAAGACATGTAAACATTCCAAACACCACTTAAAACTAGTCTATTCTTTGAGAGGAAATTAACATCACAGTGTATGATGAAATCGCTGCTCATAATGTATATAAGATCAAATTCTGCACTCCTATTGCAATACGTTGCAACATGGACTTAGCACATCGAAAATACAATATATTCCGGTCCAAAAGTACTTCCATATCCCTCCTAAACCAATCACTAACTTTGCCAATCGATCGTTCGCATCGGAGGAATGCGAGCTTCGTGCTTGTGGCGAACCTTTTGGGTTTGTGGCACTACCCCTTTATCGAAGGCCTTGCGAGGGTTGGGCGAGGGGGGGAAATGGCGCGATCCACCCCGTCAGGGTTCGGGATACCTAACCACTAGTGAGGCAACGCACTTACGATTGTGTAGAGCGAGGCCTCCCCGTCAGCACACAGTGGAAGAGTTTCTCTTTCACTTGGCCCATGTTCTTCGGAACTGGGGAGATAGCTGCGAGGCCTCCTTAAGGCTGGGTGGAAGGACAAACGGTTTTCACCATGAGCGTTCCCTTGAGACTCCCACCTTCATGTTGGGGTCGGTATCGCTAATTGTAAACAACAGACAATGTATGTTACTCATCAGGGAGGTAATGTGTGATCGGGTTTCTTTGTTGTGTACAAGATCAAAGTCGTAGAATCTGAAGTCGAGGGGTGATTCCCAAAATTGCGCTTGCCCCTGACCGATTTGAGCAAGGAACTCTTCTAGTTCAGGAAACTAGGAAACAATCGATATGAGGGAGAGATGAAAATGAATTTAAAACTAGATTAAAACCATTCTTAGGTAATCACCGTTAAAGGTTTGTGGTTATTATTTAAATAAGCATGAATTTGAATATCTAGAAATGTTTAACATTTCATTCACACCACTTACTGATTGTTGCTAAACACGAGTATTTAGAACATTCAAATATGAACAATACTTAATTGACTTACTTAGGAAGATGGCTTAACAATGTATGATAACCCGCTGCCGTAAAGTGACTCTAACACACCAAAGAATCATGCGATATGCAGATTGCTGAAAAACGAATATTCAAACGAGGAAATTGCTTTGCAAGAGGGACTCTAAACACCACTCAATCATGCATTATTTAAGTCGCCACACTCAACAATAAACATCATAAAAGACATTCAAATGAAATAAAAATCACTTCTAAAGAAGCCGAATTAATGTAAATACCTTCGATGAAACTCCCAAAATAGATCGATGATCATTCACACCTTTAAACATGCATCTAACCTACTTCATGGGATGCCCAATTAAGTCGTTGGGCTAAATGAAGAACAAATTTATATAAACAAAAACCAGATCATTACTCATTAAATTCTATCACCAAAGTTGCCTCAAACAAGTCCCTATAATCAAAAAAGAAATCGACTTGCAAAGCACACATAAATCCATCAAATTCATATCTCTAACCAACTACAATGGATTAGAAAGGATCCTCAACAATGAGAGAGCAAGAACATCAAGTTTGGGCATTCATCCCTACTCCAAGCATGGAGCCAAAATCGAAATCACCATAACATGTCTTACAATGATCAAACAACCTCCTTTTATAGACAAAGGGGTGCAAATTTGAATTTCCCTTTTGGAGGGAAAACATAAACTCTAATTAAATATTGTTTGAACTATGTGCACTTTATTATTTTTAATTAAATAATAAAGATACTAGCCTATGTGCACATTAACTAACTAAAAGGGCCCACCAAGGGGTTACAAAATAGATAATAGATATCTCAAGACAAATTTCAAGCCCAATTCTTTGTTGTAGACAATGTTTCAAAACAGGACATTACTTGTGAATCTAATTCCAAATTCTCGACTAATTTGAAAATTGGTCATGATGAAATAAAGCGGGGTGAAAAATCCGATGTCCCTCTTGAGCAAATGATTGATGGATGGGTTGATGAAAGCGAGGTGTTTTGTTTCCCATTCGAAGAGGAAGATTCTATCTATGATGAAAAGGTTGAAACAAAGAGTTTTGGGTCCTGTGAAGATGAGACTCCCCACCACAAAGAAGTAGTGGAATGTAATGAGCTTCGGGATGATGAAACAATTCCTCCAAATGGTTGCCTTGAATTTCAAAATGAAGATTCTTCGAATGAATGTAAAGGTGAGCTTTTGGCAATTTTAAAGGAGTCTATGCAAGAAATCCTGAAATCCGTAAAACGTACCGAGGATCTTGAGCATAGTCTTGACCTCTTGACTCATGCTATGGCCATACAATATAGGTATGAAGTTATGTCCGATTTTTCACTCAATTTCTAAACACCTCATAATGAAATAGAACAAAATGATGAATTCAAGACCTCTGATGAAAATGTTTGATAATAAACATGAATGTGGGAAAGAAGAAAACTTAGGATATTCCAGCAATTCGAACAAAAATCAGCCCTGGGGTAATGATGAGATGCTAAATGAGAAATCAACAATGTGGGTGAACACGGAGGGTAGTTTGCACTCTGAAACTGATTTCAAAGATAATAAGAGCAATGGACTTTTTGAGCGAAGTTCGAGCATCAAAAAGCTCATGTAGGCTCACTCCTCCCAAGTATACATGCGATCCACGAAAGCACACGACTTTCATAAACAATTGAGGAAAGAATTCTCGAACGGTCGATGGCTTCACGGAACATCATCTCTCGGTCCTACGGTGAAAGCGGGTTGTCCCTGTATGTATCATAGGTGATTTAGCTTTGTGTGTTTTCCCTTTCCGTGTGTGTGTTTGTCCTTTCAATCTATCCTTGTTTCTATTGAGACAATGTAAAGTCAAATGGATAAGGCACTTGGTCCTAATTGTAAACTAAGATTCTGGAGTTCATTCTCATTCTGTCCTCACTTTGCTCGATCCAGAATGAGTCCCGAAGTGAGAGCCAACTGTTGTCATGTGTTTTTGAAAGGACAAAATTCAACTCGAAAACATGACAACTTTACCCTAGTGTTGAAATTTTTATTGTAAACCTTCCCGGGGACTCTTCCAGATAAGTGCATCCCTTTGTCAGGCCTATCTCAATCCTTTTAGTATCCATATGTGTTGTTATAACCTTACCCATGTGTTGGAAAGATGAAAACAATATAAGATTTTTCCGAGCCAATGTCTCTCGAGGCGAATTTTTCAGTGGACTTAGAAATGGCTATTTTTAGCCTTTCTAAATTAGGCGTGCATTCTTCGGAGTGGAGTTGAAGGCCTAAATTCATTGGCAAATGGTATCAATGAGTTAGGATCGTATTGTAAGTGATTTAGGAAAATTTAGGAAAGATTTGGAGGTTTAGGAGCAAGTTCAACAAAAGCGGGTTTTGAAGGTGAAGGAGCTTGCATTTCAAAAAGCACCTATGAAAGATCCCCAATAGATCTTTTGCCCAAATAAGAGATTTTCCCACTTTATAAAATAATAAAATATACTTTTGGCAGCTATGGGAAATAAACTAGGGCAACCGGGATTAATTTATGCAAAAAGTGACTAGGGTTTTATATGCAAACACACCCAAAATCAGCATACAATAATTATTTTTACTCCCAAACCCTTGGAACAATCCTAGAGAATTTATGGTGAAAATCAGATTTTACAATTTGGAAAATAATTTAAATCTGAAACCCTAACTGCTGCAATCTTCAAGATAGCATAACTTTCTCTACACAATTTCGATCTAGGCAAATGACATATGCCCGAACTTGGAAAAATACAAGGAACAAGATGGTGTAAACCAAATTATAACAACTACCAAACATGCAGATCTGGCCCTCCTACTATTTCGGCCCACACATTTAGGGCATCAAATGAGCTCCAAAAATTATTTTCTCTACCCCACATGTTTGCCCATATTTTAGGAACTCATTCATATAAGAATCAAAATTTTGGATGCCAAATCAACTCAGAAATCAGATCTGAAATCTGATTATAAAACTGGTAAAAACCCTTTGAAAAAATTATGAAACTAATTGGCTTATTTCCCAAAAATATGTAGATGATTTAGCAATTAAAATTAGATCTAAATACCCTCAAAAACAAAGTCAAATCTGCCCCAACTGGGTCAGTCCAATAGAAATTGAACTGCTGCAATTTTATTCCTCAAATGCCTTCAAATACACTGCTTGAAATGACTGAAAATAATACTAAAAATCCGATTACAATCAATTGGAATTTCTGATTGAAAAACCCTCACAACTCTTGGGGTTTTCGTCCACAAGAGAATAAATTACTAAGGGGTTTCGTACTTAGAATTTAGTTGTAAAAGTTGAAGCTCAATACAAAGGAAAATGACATAAAATATTTCTGGATGATGGAAGAGGCAAGTTGACTTCCCTTTTAAAGGAAAAGGGCCAACAACCAACCTCCAAACCAGCCAATGAAATTACATGCTCATTCCTAGACCAAGTCGACTTGTCCTAGGAATATTGTCACACATCTATTTTTCCCACCCCTAGAGCTAGTCGTATTTCCTTGGGAGGAAATACATAACTAATAATATTTTTATCCTTCCTAAATGTCATTATTCACTTTTGGCCCAAGTCGCCATTATCCCCTCTAGGAAGAATAAAATATAATAACCCCTTTACAATGATATTTGTCCCTCGTTTTGACCATAGGGATTATTATTTATTTTTATTAAGCCAAATAAATTAATATAAGTGCTTTAATAATTTTATTTAATTTTTATAGCACTTTATAATAATTTATTGTGACTTAAGTCACCTTTATATTTTCCTTTGGCTATCGGGTTGACAAAATAGGCCAAAGGTCTTCAATTGGGAAAATGGGACATTACAACCTATGCTTCGGAAGATGATTTTGGGATCTCTCGAAATGAGTTGGAGGCCAAACAAAATACCAATGGAAAGCTAATTCAATGCCCTACATGGTGGTATTTTTCTGGTTTTTTACAAGACCAGACATTTTTTCCATAGCTCATTCTTGGTAGACTCAACATGTGATCCCGAGAAAGAAGGCTATTTTGAGGGGGTTGCAGGCAGAATCAGACCTTGAGACCCATTCCATTATCTTCAGAAGGCTCTTGGGAGTCAAAATTATATATGGGTTCATCAAAAAGACCTCCGAGAGCTTGACAACTTCATTTTCAAGGTCCTCCCAAGGTACGCTCTCGTAGTTAGAAACTTTTTTCAGTGCCACGTGTCAACATGAGGCTGAGGCACACTTTTGTGTCCCTCTTATTTCGCTTCCAATTGGACAAAAAAATGTGCTCCCCCATTGAGCTTCGGACCCATCACATGACCTTGGGAAGCCTCTGTAAGCACTTTTGCCAATTTTCTAGCCCCGCCTCGTGCAACGAATGTCCGCCACTAGTTACCATGAGGCTAAGGCGCATTTTTGTATTGCTTTCATCCCTTTGCCAAGGGGACAACAGGGACAAAAAATGCGCCACCCCTGTTGCTCCCATATGGTTCCTCACGTGACCCGAACTTAGCCCCCAGGTGCTAAAAACAATCCTTGTCTCTCTCACCCGCTAGCGAATGCATTTTTCTGTCCCTCTCATACCTTTTCCAAGGGCACAAAAAAATGTGCCCCTCCCCTATCAAGCACAAAAACTAGATTTATATTTTTTCAAGTTCTCATTGTTCTACCTCCTCCCACATGCTTGCAAAACCCTAGAGATGTCAAAAGTTTTCTAGAAAACCATTGCTCTTTGGTACATCCACCATTTTTCCTCCATTCCTCCGTGATCATTGATGAGATATAATCAAGAAATCTGCATTTTATCTAGACACCATGGAAATTTTTCCCGAGAATGACTTCGTGCCCTAGATTGTAGAAAAGTTCATATCTCACAATTTAGTAAACGATTGAAGTGGGATTTATTGCAATCTTCTTCTTTTAAAACGCCTTGTTTTATCAACCATAAAGAAAGTGTTTGTAGGTTGTCTCCATCATTGATCCTGCCATGTGCTTCCACATATCATCCGTGAGGATGTTTATCTCTACGTGAATATCAATTAGGATGTTGCGCATCTCATGTCCATTTAAAGTTGCATCCAACAACAACTCCCTATCGAATTCTTGCATGTCTACAATCAATTCTATTTCTCCGCCTTACGCTTGTTCTATTGTAAGTTCTTTTTCAAGGGATTCGTCTAGCCATTCTTGTAGAAGAGGTAATACACCACTAGTCTTCAATAGGTCAAGGATTTTAGTCACTTGACTTCTTTGTCTGTGGGCCCATTTCGGGGCTGCTCTCTCATTTGTGCTTCAACTTCTTGTGTAATTTAGATCTCTCGTAGTTTTCTTATCATTTCTTGGGCCTTTTGTAGAATGAGTTTTTGTCTCGCTCCATTTGGATAGTCCATGACCTTGTGTTTTGCACGGATTCCCATGGAATTTTTCCCCTTCTTGGTTGAACGTCTGCGCCATTGCATGTGGTTACGCTCACCTTGGCTCTTCCCTTAGGCACTGGGTTCTCTTGGTCACCCATGCTCCAAGTTTGATCATTCCAGCGCCTTTGATAGAGCCTTCCGGCTTTTTGTTAGAAAAATTAACGGTGTAGAGAGAAAGAATTATAGTGAAAGTAATAAGAAAGAAACAAATCGTAAACACACACACAAATATTACATGGAAAGCCTGGTAATGTTCTAGGAAAAATCACGGGAATAACTCCACTGTTACATCAATGGTAGTCACCACACACTAGCTCTAATGTTACAATCCCGTATAATGTACAACTTTACAATCGTGTGTAGTACAAACTGCTGCGTGCCGTATTGCACGGATTCCTGAAAAAGTGTTGTATGAATGCCAAATGTTTTCCGCATGTTTGAGTCAACTACCAACCTCATCCTAGCTTGGTTCTTTACCGCTCACTCAGTGCTGACTTCACATACCAACAATCTCCCACTTGAAGTCAAATTTCTTCCCTACGAATTACTCATCTTGAATAACCAATAGCACATGCTGCTAATCAATTAATAAGCAAGCCAAGAGAAGTTCGCACCAAATGAACTTCATTAAGGATCGCAAGAGAACCACATCCCTTGTTGATGCGGGGTTGAATAGCCGGACGTAAACTGAAACGAGGTCTAGAGAAGAGAACTCCCAGATAAGTGTAGGAGCTGGTGATCTCCAGCTCCTCTCCCTTGTAGAAGAAATGGAAGTTCGAGATCTTCAGGCCATTGAAAATCATAACTTTGGTTTTACCAAGGTTAATTGTCAGCTGTCTATGATCACAGAAAAGGGCTAAGGCATCCAGTTGTCTCTGTAACCCCTCCGTAGAAGAAGCCAAAAGAACCACATCGTCTGTGAATAGAAGGATGTAGATCAAAACCTGGTGAAGAAGACAACCGTCCCCGTCCTGAATATGGTCCTTGAGAAACTCCTCTAGCTCATCAATGTAAATACCGAATAGAGTAGGAGAGAGGGGGCAGCCCTGCTTGACCCCAATGGTGCTCTTGATGAAGTCGGAAAGCCCAACAAGTAGTACACAGGCGGCCCAAGACCTCATATAACCGAGTGATGGTGGCAAGAAGGGTTTCGGAAATGCCAATGTCTCTAAGTCTGCGGAAAAGAGCTTCCTACGGAACAGAGTCAAAGGCTTTCTGAAAGTCCACAAAGCAACAAAAGACTCTAGATGAACGATGACGTGCTTCCTCAATGATAACACGAAGGGTGAGAATGTGATCAATAGTCTGGTGAGCTGTCCGGAACCCTGCCTGTCCTTTGGCCCTGCATTGGTGCTGCTCTAGAAACTTGGAAAGTTGCATGTGGAGAACTGTAGCATACAACTTCGAGAAGGTGTGACCCACCATAATTGTCCTGTAGTTATTTGGATCAGAAGTAGGACCAGATTTATGAATAGGGTGGATAATATGGTGGGACCAAGATTGTGGAAAACCAATACACACTGCCTGATTGAGAAGGACTACCAGATAGCTGACGATAGTGTTGATCCCATGCTTGAAAACCTCTGCTGAAAATCCTCCTCATTTGGCACTTTGTTGCAATTCGAATTGAGATGGCCTACTTAACATTTGTGTAGGTGAAGATGTGGCGGGTAGAGGGTGGCAACATAACCTGAATGTGGCTGAGCTGGGATATCATAGAGGATGGAAGTATGGGTAAACATAGTGTGGGGGTCAAGATCTAGAGGTAGAGGGGAGCGCCGAGGAATGATGGTACGCCAAAAGTGTTTGGGGGAGTGCATAAGTGAGGTGCGGTGCTCCCTCCTCCGGGAAATGAAGGTACATTTTTTTGTGATGATAGGCATTTTTGAGGGAAGGGAAAGATGGGAGGCCCTGGGAAAAGGCGAGTGGAGCTGGAAAGGTTTTACAGTCATCATCATACCATTGGTTCATGGGGCGAGTCCTTGTGCTATAGGGTGCGGAGGTGGAGTGGGGAATGAGAGCGAGGTTGCCTCATGTATGGCAGAGGTGAGAAGGTTGTACATATTGTCGGTAGGAAACATGGCTAAACGGGGCAAGGGGGAAGAAAGCGCGGAGATGAAAGGGGAAGGCAATGGGTTCATTGACGCCGAATCTCGAGTGGTATGCAGAGGGCAATGAGGGAGGCTAGGGGTCGGGGTTAGTTTCCAAGGAAAAGGAGAGGGCCGCATGGTCAACAAGGGGGATGGGGGAGATGGAAAAGTGGTGAACAAAAGGAAAAAGGTTGGGGTTAGTCATGACGTAATCAACAGTGCTTGCGCCACCACTGTGGGGTCTGTATAAAGAACTGGGAATCCGGGAAGCAAGATATGCCATTAAGGATCAACAAGTTGTGGGATTCCCCCATCTGTAAAAGGTGTCGTCCATAAGCGGTCAAGGGCCCTGTCACATCGTCTGATTATCTCTGATGACCGATTGAAGCCGGGTCCACCTCTAAGGTACAAAGAACATCATCTGTCTGTTATGCAGGGGAACTTGGAAGGTTTTGGTTTGTGCATTGAAGTCACCTAACAGGATGACCTCTCCAACTGCAGAGAACCAAGAGATGCCTGTAGAAAGGTTAGAAAAGGGGTCCCCATCCGGTCCATTCTCAATAGCAAAAGAAGAAGCAGGAGGGAAGTAACAAACTGCAATAAAGATGTCCTGAAGGAGGTGTGGGGTCCGTTTGACCTTGATCTAAAGGAAATGGGCAAACTCGTCCTCAGCAACAACAGAAATTCTGCTCGAAGAGTGTCCTTGACTAAGCAAGCGACCCCGCCAGAGCCTCTAACCCCACAGAGCTCCTAGTATCCGTCCTGCAAACCGAGAGCCAGTAGTACCCTCTAATATTCGGGAGAGGACGAACAAGACTCGCATGAGTTTCTGTGACAAATAAGAGGTCCGAATGACCCAGTGCATCATGAAGAAGGCTAGGTGAAGACCAATATGAACCATTTCCATTCCAATTAGAAATGGAAACACCCCTGTTACGCCGCCTCTTGGGCGAGACCGTCATTTGGAACCGTGAACCCAACTGGGAGGGAAGGTGTCACGAACCATTGGCCTTAGATTCTGAATCACCGCCCACTTGCCTGCCTTGTTTGCTGTCATGACTATCTCACGGGATTGTTTGAGTTCTACCACCTAAGCTCTAGTGAGATCTTCATCAAGGAAGATCTTATTTCGGATTGAGAATAGCTTCCGTTTAGCCCTAAGGACGAGGAGCTTGTCTTACGCTTATTTGAAGTGAAGGAAGAGGGTGAATCAGAGCACCATGCCATGCTCTATCAATTTGTACCTCCAACAGCCCCGACATGTCGTGATGAAATCAATTATGATGGCTAAAGGATCAGAAGAGGGAGGTGTGGACAACTGTCTTACCTTGAGATTTAACTCTCTTGCCCGTCTATTTCTTTCTTCCACAAGTTTTGCTTGTACAACTTCCTCCACTACTGTAATAGGAGATGTGTTATGGTCCTTTCCTTTCACTATTTTTGCCCATGAATCCGATTGTTTCCTGAGATTTTCCTGTTGAGTTTGGATCTCTTCCTGTTTGTGCTTCAAATAAGAGATTTCAGCATGTAATTGATCATTAGTACTGTAGGGGTGGCTTGAACCGTGATCTCTGCCAATTGTCTCCGTAGTGAGATATTGTCTGCCTCAGCTTTTTCCATCCGGGATGTCAGTTCAAATACCTCCGTTCGTAGGGTTTTGTTGGATGATTCCACACTCTCCAGCCTGTGTAGTAATTCTGCTATGATGTTAGGTAAGCTGCCATCTGGTGGCTTTTGTTCATTATTTCCAACGGAAGGGGTTACCAGAGCTGCGGAGGTGGAAAGAGACATCGTTGAGGGATGTATTGCTTGTAGGGGTGTCAAGATGAGAGGTGAGCAGGGGGGATCCCCCAATATGTTATTTTTCTGGAGGAGGAGACTGTGCATAACCACGTTTTTTTCCCCGTGCCCTCGAATCCCCACCTAGGCTCAAGCTTGCAAACCTTGCAGGAAGAGGAAACAACGTCACCCCTAAGACCCTTGCAAGAGCCACAAATTTACTCAGAGTCACGACTGGCAGGGGAGCCAAAATTTTGGAAACCACGGTTTTTAGGGTTCGAGCCAGCCACGAGAAGGTCGTGGAAACATAGACAGTGGTCGTGAGGCAAAATCAAGGACGTGGGAACCAAAACCAAAAGCTCGGGAGAGATCACGATAGAGATACGAGTCCGAAAGTTCACACGGAACATGACATAAGAAAGTCACAGTCGTAGGTCAACAAGCAAATGGGAGTGGCGGGATGAGTCCCAAAGCCAATGGGAGAAGCACGTCACGAGGTGAGAGGGGAAGAACGAAGCGAGTCAAAGGGCACGACGCAAGAGAAGAGGATCACGACACCGGATGTTAAACGAGCCACGATGTTTTAGTGTGTGGCCTAAGTATAGAAGAAAATGGGCTCTTAGGAGGTGTTTAGTAGATGGAAGATGATGGGCTACCAGAAGGTGTCCCATAGATGGAAGATGAAGGGCTACTAAGATGTGGCCCAAGAATAGAAGATGAGGGGCTACTAGGATGTGGCCCAAGAATATGGATAATGGGCTACTTGGAGGTGACCCACAAATAGAAGATGAAGGGCTACTAGGAGGTGGCCCACATATAGAAGAAGATGATGGGCTACCAGGAGGTGACCCAAGGCAAGATTGTGATTGAGGAAGCATGATATGTAATGAATGATTGGGTGATGTGTAGATAGGCCAGGATCAATGATAGACCTGGGCATTTCTCCATGTAATGGGGAATGTGAAGATGGAAGAATAAGAGGATGAAATTTGATGATCGTAGGATCTTCCTCAGATTTTTTGACAAAAGGAATCAACTTCTTCCCCACAATACGCGAATGCATCGAGGTCAAAATATAATCCTTTCTCATGATCCTCTAGAGGAATGTCATCATGTAGCCCCATGAATTTCTGATTGCTTCTTCATTCTGAAAGAAATTGATCGGTACAGGTCGTTGTTGGTCGATGATAGTAGGTTGATTTTAAGAAAGGTGTCCAACTGATGTGGAAGATTTAGAAGATGTTTGATAGTGATTAATAGAAAAAGATGACTCCAGAGACGAAGTAGATTTTAATTTAGATGTCTCTCGAGTGGAAGAAGATGTGGATTTGGAATCGGTTGGTATAGGTTTTCCTAGGAAACCACATGGTGTAGGTAGACAAAGAGGATCACGTAGCCAGTCAGTGGATTGCGACATAGTGTTTGACTTGGATGATTGATTAGAGGAATTTTGAGTTGCATGGATCTTCGATGGAGGAAGAGGTTGTTGAGGCGATTGATAAAAGGGGTCCTACGAAGAAAGGGAGGACCATGACTCAAGAGTCAAATTAGAGGAATGATTGGAGGAACTTGGAGTCGCACGGATCTTCAAAGGAGGAAGACGTCGTTGGGGCGAATAATAAAGGGGTTTGGCGAAGAAAGGGAGGACCACGATGTAGGAGTCGAATCAGAAGAATGATGGGGAGATTTTGTGGCGATGCAAATCCTTAGAGGAAAATTTTGTTTAGGTGATTGATTACTCCCTAGAAGAAAGTTGATTGGATGAGGCTTAGGAGATTGAGAGGAATCGAAAGATAGTTTGGATTAGAATCATTAGAAGATTGAGAGGAATCAAAAGAATAGTTTGGATTAGAATCAAAAGAATAACATGGATTAGAATCATCAAAATCATACCACCGACTATGAGATGAAGGTGGGGAAAGGGGTAGCCGAACGGGTTCTCTAGCGCGAAGAACTAATCGAGGTTTAGTCGTAATGGGCGTATTTTGATGTGAATGCCTAAACCTAGGTTCCTTATTGTCGTAAGTGTGAGGAACCATGCAATAGTTAGTCATTGTTGGCATTGTTGGGTCCAAATGCCTAGACCTAGATTGTATGATTGAAATCCTTCAAATGCAAGGAAGTTCCATGTCGATTCGGGCAGCATAACAACAACCAACTAGACATTTTGTAAGTATGCTCGTGTGATTTTCTGAAGGGGATCTAAGGAAAAAAACATATTGATGAAAAATTTCAACAATCCAACAAGGTTTGGACAACAAGTCATAAGTGTAAATGTCAAGATGAAGAACCAAGGGATCAAAGGATCAAAGGATTGTCCTTAGAAAAACAAGTTTACAAGACGAATGATCACAAGGAACAATCATGCAAGTTCGGCAAACAAGTCCAATCTACAAGAAACTACTCCTTATGTAAAGCATATCTGAATGGTAGTTTGACGCAAGATGATCAACACAATGTCAACACTTAAGTCAAGTTTAAAATAAACAAGGCATAACTATTAACAAGGGGTTGAAGTGATTTCCAATGCAAAGTATACTATAACCAATCTAGATACAAACAAGGCCTAAATCCCAAAAAGTGGAAGTTACGAATGCGAGCAACGCAACAATACCACTTAGATACGTTAATCAAGCTTTGCAAAAGCAAGATATTAGTATTGAAATGATATTGATATGATGCGAACAACGTAACAACACTTTTCAAGGTTGAGGCAATGTTTGGAAGGAGACAAGGTCAAAGTATACCAAGGAGTTGTTAAGGTGCGAGCAACGTAGCGGTACAATCTAGACACTTAAATCAAGTTTACGAGAAACAAGATGTAAGTATTAAAATTGTATCAAGACGATGCAAGCAAAGTAACACCTCAAGGGAAAATCGATGATGAAGCAAGCCTAACTACGATGAAACGTCTTGACGTGGGTATCAAGACAAGGCTACTCAAGATTTGAGGACGTACCAACACACTTTCAATGCTTATTATCGCAGTCGCAATAAGGATGTAAGCGGGTGCAAAAGTGGTGGACAATCTTGAGTAACACTACGTATGTATGCTTTCTTTTGTCCCAAAAGGGAAACAAGAAAACAAAGGAGTAGACCAAGTGGGGGTGAAAAATACTTGGCGTAACTTTGACAGAGTTTCGCCTTGTCTTAAGACAAGTGAAAAACTAAGACAAAGTAACACTTCACAAATTTCATGATGAATAACACTAGGCTCAAACTTTAATGGACTCTCCCCTTGTTCGACTAACAAGGTTTTGACTCGAAAAATTTCTTGCTTCGTGAGAGCTCTTTGAAACACGATTGGTTTTGGTAAAGTTGGCTCCTGTGCAAAATGGCTTCCTATTAGTTCACTCTCTAGGTGTCACAAACTATCTCTGCGAGCGCAGATTTGCCAAGAAAGTCGCATTGACTAAATCAAGGAGTGTCCCGACTTTACGTTACTCCCTTTGATACAATGAGCAATAAATTGCATTCAGTTGTATCTCACTGGGGTTGCGTGAAGATAATTTTGATGCTAATCTCACAAAAGGCGTACTAGTCAAGTGGGTAAGAAGATATGATAAGATAAATATATTAATGTCCAACGAATGACCACAAAAGTAGGTCAATGGGACTGCAGCCTTAACAATATACAAAGTGCGAGCGGGGACAACTCATAACGAGTTCCCAAAAACATAAAAAATGAGAAAAGACAAAGCAGAAAGGAAACCCGAAGCCAATGTCCCCACAGTCGGGGGCAATGGAGCAAGCGGGGGAGAAAGACGAGAGAAGCAAAGAAGGGAATGAAGGGGGGCAACGAGGACCAGTGGTCTACCCAGGAATGGTAGCCACACCCCTCTTAACATTAGAGGCCGATGAAAAGAAGCTCTGATGGGACTCGACAACTGAAGAGGGGGCGAAAACCTCCTCCCTTGCTGAGATCTGAGATTGAAGTGATGACAAGGGGACGAATGGAGCTGGGCTTCCTTGTAGTATGTGTGTGCATCCGATTCTCTTTGGTGGTGATCGGGGGAAGTGTGAAGGTCCAACTAGGGACGAACTGATTTATGCACTATATCTGCGTCAGAAAGGCTCTATTGTTTAGTTCCTCCACTTGCCGGTAGAACTGGAAAGAAGGCTGTAATTCGTCTCGTGGGGATGACTCTCGGAAGGGGATGAAGAATCGGTCTCTAACAAAGCAAAGACTCACGGATGTAGAGGGCAAGACACTGTTGGGTAATATATTTGAAGAAGACCGGGAGTGTCTGAATCCCTTTGAAGAGATAGTGAAATCGTCCTCTGATCTCATAGTATATGGGGTAGTGGAAGATGAAATGAGTCTCGGTTTCCACCTCTTAAAGGCTGACCCAAGTGGTATATGGAGGGCATGCACCCAGTGACGAGAGTCAGTGCTGAGGGCGAATAATGAGTCCATCTTTGATTTCAAGAAAGCGCTCGCATAAAAGGACATTAGGCGTAAACCTCCAGGAGGGTTCACCCAAGTAGTCTGAATGAAGCTCTTGTAGATATCCTCTCGGATGGACCTGTTCAACACTTGCTTGGTGGGCAAGAGATGACTGGGAGCATTCAGGGAATACCTGGAAAGGGGGAGACGATCAATCTGGATACCAACTGAATCCAACAAGGCAGAAGTCTCGGAAAACCAACAACGGCCCACAGCCTGGGCAATACTCACAGAGGAACAATAAGCGAGATACGGATACCTGTCCTGCTCATCGGAGAGATCACCAAACCTCTTGATACGGTGAAGAAAGGTTGATATGTCAAATATAGTCTCCAGACAGAAAGGTTGGGCTTTGAACTCTGCCAAAATAATATATCTGGGGGACCGTTTGTTTGCATCTGATGAAGCGGCGAAGGAGGAGAGTCTGAATCCTCTCAGCAGAAGCCCAATTTGTGTCAAAAGGGAGGGCCCCCAGACAATAGACCCATAGAGAACAGTGGGGCGGATGAGGGAGTTCATAAGAAACATCTTGGAGGAGATGTCCTGGAAGTGGTGCCGAAAACACTGTCTCTCAAGAATGGCAAGAGACCCATATCCTTTATTCACCCTCGATTGAAGAGCATGCCTCATATTGAATCTAGGCCTTGAGAACTGGACTCCCAGGTAGGTGTATGCATTAGTAATTTCAACCTCCTGCCCCTTGAAGAAGAAATGGAGGTGTGATGTCTTCAACCCGTTAAAGACCATGACTTTGGTCTTACCGAGATTGACGTCAAATGCCGAAGATCACGAATAAAGCAGAGCACTTCTTGTTTCGTCCACCGGTTCCCTCAAGGTGTGGACTACTTTGGGGTTCCTGGGGTAATCCTCATATTGATTTTTATGGCTTATGCCAAGGCACTTCCCAGTTTTAAGCGGACAAGCCGTAGCTCTTAACCGAACCTGCAAATATAGTGTTTTGAATAGTGGTGTGTTTTTTTATCTTTTAACTTAGTGTGGTTTTGTACACTGTTGACAACCTGCAACAAACTATATTAGTATTGGTTTAGATCCCGATTCTTTGACAAGCGAGTATTGGTCCTGCACACAAAGGTTAATAGTTTTCCATAAGATCAAAACATCATGAAAGAGGATCAAATGTTGTTTTGATTCTCAAGATTATCCTAAGACGCAAGAGAAGAGCATACACAACAAGTAACCCAACTATATTGAAAATGGAAAAGCTTGTAAATCAAAGGACTAGGCAACTTGTTTTAACCAATTATTGTTCATTCCCTTAACCATGAATTTAATGAAGTGTTTTTAAATGCAAGAAGGCTTAGAGTTGTTTCTAATTCCCAAGATCACCTAAAAGGTGCAAGGGAAGAGCATACACAACTCTATCCTAAGACATGAAAGCATGACATTCATTAAAGATCATCAAACAAGTTAGCAAAAAAATGATTCAAAACACCCTGCAAACAAAAGTTAGCACTGAAAACCTGCAAAATATGTTAGAAATAGTATATTGAGTTTTATGGCTTATGCCAAGGCACTTCCCCCAGTTTTAAGCGGACGAGCCATAGCTCTTAACCGAACTTGCAAATACAATGTTTTGAATAGTGGTGTGTTTTTTATCTTTTAGCTTAGTGTGGTTTTGCACACCATTGGCAACCTGCAACAAATTGTATTAGTATTGGTTTAGATCTTGATTCTTTGACAAACAAGTATCGGTCTTGTGCAAAAAAGGTTAATAGTTTTCCATAAGATCAAAACATTATGAAAGAGGATCGAATGTTGTTTTTGATTCTCAAGATCGTCCTAAGATGTAAGAGAAGAGCATACACAACAAGTAACCCAACTATATTGAAAATGGAAAAGCTTGTAAATCAAAGGACTAGGCAACTCGTTTTAACCAATTATTGTTCATTCCCTTAACCATGAATTTAATGAAGTGTTTTTAAATGCAAGAAGGCTTAGAGTTTTTTTTGATTCCCAAGATCACCTAAAAGGTGTGAGGGAAGAGCATATGCAATTCTATCCCAACACATGAAAGCACGACATTCATTAAAGGTCATCAAACAAGTTAGCAAAACAAATGATTCAAAACACCCTGCAAACAAAAGTTAGCATTGAAAACCTGCAAAATATGTTAGAAATAGCAAATATTAAATCCTGCAAACTTTGAAAACATAGCCCAAACTTTACAAAGAACACCAACGCGGCTTTTGCAACACCAACGCGAACCTCATAACAAGAGCGTGTCCCTGAAACACATATGCGGCCCAATAGACAACAAAGTGCGGGTTTGATAACAAGAGCGCGCCCTTAGAAACACATATGCGGCCCAACAGAGAACAACGCAAGTTTGAGAGAAAAGGTGGAGCGGCAACACAAAATGACATGAGCGCGGCCAGAGAAACACCAACACGGGGAGCACAATAGTGCGGGCCTTAGATAGAATGGATTGACGGATAAAAGACTCACAACAACGTGCCCAATATAACATCAGCGCATCCCTGTGACACCGGCGCGCGTCCCTTGTAATAATGACTTGACCCTCCAAACAAGAACGCGGGAAGTATAAGACCAACGCGCAGGTTTTGGAATGACATCATAAACACGCAGATCTGACATCATCAAACTCAAAAAGGTCAAATTTTTGTTATCTTAGCCCAAAATTAACAACCCATCTCCTTTAAACATACAAAAGAGACTCAACACATGTAAAGTTAGCAAAATACATCAAGGAATTGAAGTTATTTAACATGTGCATAATAAGGGTTAGCCAAAATTGAGATAAAACTAACAAAATTTGAAATCAAATGCAATGGGGTATGTCCCATCGGGCATGCCATATGTGTTCATATACAAATTTGCATGCTAATTGAAAGAAGCTAACACCTAGTAGCTTCAAAGCAAAATCAAACCTACTATAGAACCATAAGATAAGAGCTTAAAGGAAAACAACTTCTACCATGCATAAACAAAGATAAATCCATTAAATGCTTAAGCCATTCCTACTCTTTGAGATTGCTACCTAATGAATGAACCTAATTAGATCACCTAGCAATCAAATTGGTCTTGTTTTCTCAAGAATTGAAGATGAGATCTCACCAAGAAATGGCTACAAGGCCATTTTTGGATCTTCCCATGCTCTTCAATTTGAGAGAATGGATGCAAGATGGAGAAGCTATTTCCAAGCAATGGAGAATGGCTCAAATCAAATTGCTTATAGTTTACACTAATGCAAATGAAGGTGTGTGTGGTGTATTACCAAGGTGTAAGAAGAAATGGAAGGAGGTTTCTTTATATAACCTTCCTGTTTGAGAAAGCTTTGCAACTTGGTGCATGTGGGATAAGGGTAAAGCAAGATTAGGAATGGATAAGGTTGCTTTAGAAAAGGTAACCTTGATTTAGAAGAGTTTAATTTGCCGTTAGCAAGTCATGGGATTTGACAGATATTTTAATTAATCAAAGGTGATTAATTAATAGGTAGATGTAAGCTTATAGAAGCCAATTAGAAGAAAATTAGTATGATTTGGGGGATATAAAAGAGGAATTTGATCCATTAAAAGATGATTTATTGATTTAGAGTAGCGAGCGTAATTAATTAACCCAAGTAGAAGCGGACATTAATTAACGAAAGGACGTTAATCGGCATCTAGAGTGATGGGGAAGTTAATTAATTAACAAAAGGTACTTAATTCACGGGAATAGAGGGAAAATGGTGGTTTATTGACGAAGCGTCATCAATTGACCAAAAGAGAGTGAATATTGTGGTTAATTAGCGAGAAATCACTAATTACGATGAGAATGATAGAAGAGAGGATAATTAGTGCAATTTTAGGTGTCTACACACCTCCTAAGGCCTTCACTTCAAACTCCCTAGCAAGCTGAGCTTTCAATCTGATGATTTTGTGCATGTTGGGACCTGCTACCAACATATCATCAACATACAAAAGCAAAATAATGAAAAGATCATTTTCATACCTTTGAAAGTAGGTATAATGATTCACCGCACATATACTAAAACCCAAACTTATCATAAAAGAATCAAATCGTTTGTACCAACACCTTGGTTTCTGTTTCAAACCATACAACGATTTGTTCAACTTGTAAACATGATTCTCTGTCTCTTTCCTCAAAACCTTCCGGTTGCCACATATAAATTTCCTTAGAAATATCACCGTGCAAGAAGGTTGCTTTGACATCTAACGATTCTAACTTCAAATCAAGACTAGCAACAAGAGTTAAAACAATTCTAATTGTACTAAGCCGTACAACAAATGATTTTTTTCATCAAAACCAATACTAAATTTCTGCACATATCCCTGGCCACCAATCGAGCTTTATACCGCTCCATGTTATCATGTATGGCTTTTTCTGTTTGGAGACCCACTATTTCCCTATAGCTTTTCGCCCTTTAGGCAATGGCACAAGCTCCCATGTTTTATTTTTATGTAGAGCTTCCATCTCTTCCTCCATGGCAGCTCTCCATTTGCTTGCATCTTCAGCTTTGCAAGCCTCCTGATATGAGCTAGGCTCACCAACATCAGTAACTAATGCATAAGCTGAATTACAACTAGGAGAGTACCTTTCCGGTGGTCTGGTCACTCTAGTGGATCTCCTCACAAAGTGTGATGTGTCACCCTGTGGCTCATCTGGTTGCTGTTCATCCTCATCATATACCTGATCTTGATTGTTATCTTGCTGATTTTCATGAACAGGTGGCTGATTTTCATTCTGCACCTCCATATCAACATCATATGTTTCCACCTCTACTGGAACAAATTCTAAACTTTGCTGTTCTTTACTTCTTTGCACTGATATTTCATTAAATTTGACATCTCAGCTAATCACTAGCTTGTGGGCAGCAACATCCCACAACCTGTACCCCTTTGTACCATCTGCATAGCCAAGAAAAATACATTTTACGGACATTACGTCCAACTTATTCCTCTTTTCTTTAGGAATGTGAACATAAGCATCAGAACCAAAAACACGAAGAAAGGAATAATCAACAGGTTTCCCTGTCCACACTTCTTCAGGAATTTTAAGATCTAGAGCTGTAGTAGGTGACCTATTGATTAAAAACATACTGTAATTTTACGGACATTACGTCCAACTTATTCCTCTTTTCTTTACGAATGTGAACATAAGCATCAAAACCAAAAACACGAAGAAAGGAATAATCTACAAGTTTCCTTGTCCACACTTCTTCAGGAATTTTAAGATCTAGAGCTGTAGTAGGTGACCTATTGATTAAAAAACAGGCTGGATTAACAACCTTACCCCAAAATTTATGCTCTGAACCAGTGAGTGCTCAACATCATAGTTACCATGTTCTTACAAATTTAGTGAAAATTTGGTTTGAACCGTACTTTTGTTCTAACCGAACTTACCGAATGAGTTCGATTGAACTTTATTTTTTCTTTTTGTAATTAAAAAATTAAAGCATTTAAACTAAAAGAACTTCAACACAAAACAAAAAAGAAACACTAATACCTAAGCACGTAAAGGAAAAACTCCGTAGATAATATATTTATTTATTATTATGTGTAATTGGATTTTCTTTTCAAATATCATCATATATGTATAGTATTTATTAGTTATATATATTTTATATTTGTAAATTTTCTAAACCGAACCTTTTGAAAAATTCCAAACTTCCAAACTTTTTCCCCTTGTCGAACTATCCGAACTTTTCGAACATGGTAACTATGCTCAACATACATCTAGCTCACTCCATGTAACACCATTTTGTAAGTTATCTTGGTGAATATTTTTCATACTATTATAGCTGCTGAAATGAAGGCAAACATGTTAAGATAAATTCTGATCTTAAAGGAATGTGTTGCTAACTTGGATTCTTGCATGCTGTAATTTATTGCATAGGACAGCAGTTATTGTGCTTGTGTGTTTGCTGATGTGACGACAAATTGTCGTATACTTGCTAAACTCTCTTTGCTGATTGACAGCACACCTTGAATCAATTTCATTGATCCAAAGTATGCGTTGTGGTCTTCTTGTGATTTCTGTGTCGATTTACTTTTTAACCGAACCTGAGGATGATATAAATGTGCAGCGCCTGATTGCAGGTATGAGTAGCTGGCACGTAAATGCCAACGACAAAGGTTCGATTCTTGAACCCTGTACTGTCGAACTTGAGACCTCGTGGGGCAGGAAATGTCTGGACACGGGTGGCCTTGGCATGTGAAACAAAGGACGGAACGTCCTGCACAACATTGATATGAGTGTCAGTTGAGAGATTGGATTAGAGGTTGATTAATGTTAGTGGTTAGAAGGAATTAAATCCTAAGCTAATCCTAAGTTCTAACATGCATCCTAAACTACTATCCTAAGTGGATTTTTAAATTACAAAAAAAGAGGGAAATAAACCTAAGTCCTAATAACCTAAAACTAAACTATGACCTAGGTTGAATACTAATAAACATCCTAAACTAATCCTAACCTAAAGGGGACGCGCAGACCCTTGGAGGGAGAGGATAAGGATGAAGGGGTATTCAATGGCATTAAATGGGAGTCCATACGTGGACAGCGCCAGTTTGGCGGGGGCAGGTAAGTGGCGGAGGTATCTAGTTGGAGATGGAACCAAATTTGGTTTTGCATGTGAAATTTGAAATTTAGAGATCGCCAACTCAAGTTGGCAGTGGCGTGGAAATTTGGAAAAAGGCAGAGCCTTTAATGCATTAAATGTTCTTGGTCCTCGCGACCAGCTCGCCTTGGAAGGCGTAGGAGGGAAATGTTGATTGTCATTGTGTCGATTTGGATTTGGTGAAGTTGCTCTGCATTTGGTTTTTTTGTTTGGTTCAGTCGAACCAGTTTCTTTGGATTTATCACTTGTTGTTTTTGGGAGGTTTGGAGGTCATTCTTTGAGCTCTGAAGAGGAAGGGAATTGTTGGAAAGATCGTGCTGTCGCCGAGGAAGGAAATACCTTCGGCAAACGCAGTTTTCTTCGAGTTTTGGAAAAGAAATCACAGGCATGTTAAGCCCTTCTCTTTAAAAATACTTGCTTTGTTTAAACGTCTCATTAAAACAACCCTGCTCTTGGGTTTTGGGTTTATGTGATTGTTGTCATGTTGATACGATTTGGATTTAGTCGATTTTTCTGTCATTTTTGGAAATGATAGGTAAATTCGTTTCTGGTTGTTATGCTTTGATTTGTCTTTGCATGAATCGAGTTGGAATATGAACTTGTTGTATTGGTTGTTGATGGTATTTGGGAATTCGAGATGGGTTTTTCTCTGCTTAAGTGTTATATAAAGAACTGGCAGACTGTGTGGGTTGTTTTCACTGCTGTGCAATTGTTCTTTTGCTATATGAATTTCAGTGATGAAAACTGTACAGGATGTACGAGTTGTTGATGTTGTTTCTATACTGAAATCTTTAAAAGGAAATAAGATCCTTTTTCCTTCTGCTGTTTTGGATTTTGTTAGAAATAGCATATGGGTTTTATTGAGCTTATGAACTCGATTTAAAGGAAGAAATGGTAATATTTTATTGCTGTCCCTTTTTCTTGCATAAGAAATGAACGAATAACGTTTTGGGTATTCGTGGAAGTAGGAAAGGTTAACTGTTTTTCTTCTGAACTTGCATATGATTACATTCCCTCGTTGCTGTGAGGACAGGATGATTTTCGTTGTGTTTTATGGATGTTGTTCGGCCTTCCTGTTCGGACTGTTGTCACGATTACTATCTCGGCTTGTTTTCTGTACAAGTAAATGGAAAAATATAGAAATTTGGGTTATTGCTTGAGTTTGTCTTGACTGCACCAAGCTTATATATTTAATACCCTATGCGGGTTTGCCTTGACAGAGGTATTGATATATGAATATATATATATATATATATTTGAGTTCTGTATCTCATTAAGAAAAAGGAGAATGTTGTTTTTGGAATTAATTGTTGATCGAGATAGAACTCGAATTGGTTATTTCATTGTTTGCGGTATTTTGGATATTCATTGTTTGCGGTATATTGGATTGGAACTGCACAGGTTAGGTGAGTTGCTTTTCAATATGAGCGATTGTTCTGTTATCTTTATAAGTTGAGCTGTCATGCTTGAATAAACACGACTTGGGTGTTTTTAGTTCATTCTGAGCAAAATGATCGTTTCTTAATGAAATTTTAGGAACATGAATTCTTCTTTATGCTGTTTTCGATTCGAAAGGAAACAGTAAATTGGTTTTGATGAACGTTATAAGTTCAGTTTGACAAAGATTACAGTGACATTTAGATGGTTTCTGAGTGCTGTTATTTTTCTGTACAAACGGAAATTTTGAATGTATTCGTGTGGTCTTCTGATCTTTGCACTGTCATTCAAGGAAAAATGAAATCGGCATGAGTAATTCTTGTTGAGTTGAAGAAAATGATTGTTTCTTATTTGAATAGTTAAAGGAACGAATTCTTCTCTTTGGGCTGTTTGAATTATGGAAATAGCATTATGATTGGTCTTGCTGTAGGTAACAGCCATGAATAAATTTCATCTTGAACTGTATGCGTTCATGGAAATAGAAAATCATGTGATTAATTGATTGCATGATTGTATAACTGTTTATCTGGTTTAAAATACAGTGAAGAAAGTATGGGCTCTTCTAGTACAGTAAATACATAGTATGCATCCTTATACTATTTGATCTATGATAAATACGATGTTGTACTAACCTGTTTTGGGTATTCATATGAGCCTGATTTAAATGAAGTATTGATAAGGACGATAAATTCTTCCTTGTTTTCATTTAAAGCTGATTATGAATGAAATTACTCTTGCTGCCGGAAAGTGAATTCCGAATGGATTTTGTAAGTTTCACTCTGAACTGTTATCTTGATTTGTGTCTCGTTTGGATTCCATTTTTAGGACAGTCATGAGGAAGGAGATAGTAATGTGGATGAATGACTTGGAAAATGATCTTTTCTTCTTTCATACAGTTGAAAATTTGTAATCGTTATTAACGAATTTTGTAGTGCTTAGATATGAGCAACTATATGCATTGCTGTTCGCTTTCTCGTCTGTGCGTGATTGCTAGGAACCTAATATGATGCATGAACTGAAAGGAAAGTAATGGGTTTACATTTCAGTTAGTTTTATCCTTTGTTTTTATTATTAATGAAAGGAGTGGAAAAAGATAACAGTATGTTATATCAGCAGTACGCTATTTGTAATCCTAACTTTACAAATATTGTAATTTGGAACTTGTAACGGTTACGTGGAAAATGGGACAGCAGTTCTTTGGCTGATTGTGATGGTATTTTGATGGTTCAGTTGTTATGCTGATCATTCTTTGGTGCCTATTTCTTGATTGATGTCTTACTGTCTTATCATAAAAGCAAGGTTCTTTTATTGAGACAGTTAGTTGAAGCACCTCATTTTAATGATAAGTGCTTAATATGCTCAGTTCATTGAACTGACCCGTGCAAATAATTTTGCAGATGGAATTTGATTAGAATGAAGACATGGCTGTTTTCTGATGCTTCTTGATTGGTTGAAGATGAATTGTATTTGTTTACTTTTATTCCTCTTCGAGGAATTGTAAAAAGAAGAAAGTGTATTCTTCTATCTATGAGTTGTAATGATGTTTTATGTAAACAATGCCCATTCAGTTGGATTGGCAAATGTATGGATTATGACATGAATTAATGAATACAAATACAAGTGTGATATTTTAATGACTATATCAGTTGATATTGTTGATTAAATTGGAAACATAATGTTATTCCTGATTTGGATTTATTTAATTGTCCGTGGATGGATGCTAAATGGGAAATGATATCTATTCTTACCTTATTACAACTTTAAGTTGAAATGCGCAATTAGATCATACTTGGGTAAAGATGAATTCTTAATTGACATTAGAAAGGATTAGGAAGAATATGATTCCATAACTGATAGGTATTCAGGATTAGCTTGGAAGCTAAGGAATATCAATTAACTTCGGAGTAATCGAACTTCGCTTTCGAACTCCATTAATGACCTCGTATGTTAAATTCAGAATAAAGGATATGGGATAAGTATACCCATAACTAATGGACCTTAACTGTGTAAGATTAAGGAAAATAAATGAATACATTTATTGGGAATTAGACCTCGTTTAAATGACGTCTAATAACTAGAATTCTGAATTTAGTTACAGTTGGGAAAAATCTTGGTTAAGTTTAATAGGTTAAACTTATCACGTCCGTCGGTAACGGGCTGCTTAATCCAATGATTAAGAAGAGAACCAAGTAGAGAAATGCAGCCCTTCGGCATGAAGGAGAAGATGCATAGCAAGCTAAAGGACGGATTTAGTCTCTCTTAGCTATATACAACTGTAACGGGAACGAGGATAAAGGGATCAACATGGTTGCTGAAAGTTGATTCTTAATTATTAAGATCATATCCAAATCACTTGAGCAGGATGTGTACTCTCGATGGGAGGATTCCGTAGGACATTGACATACGCCAGCTACAACAAGGTGTCTTCATGAAGACGGGGTCTTCATGACGACACAATGTTATAGCTGACATATTACAATGCCCTCCCGAATTAAAACATCAAGAATACATAGGCTGAATGTGAAGTTCTTGGCAAGGGATAGGAGTATGATCAGGTATACGGAGTGACTCCGGGATACTAAAGATAACTAGACACACGGAGTCGTGGGGAACGACACCGTATGTCTGCGTATCTTTAGTTACCAGGAGTGCCTTCTTATATTCGTTCATATTGCTAGTTGGAAATTGGAAGTTTAAATCTGACCTTAAATCGAGAGGACTGGTAGGAACCAGGAAAGACCATTCTAGATAACAGGTGAAGTGAAGTGAAGGACGTATTCCATTGATGTGTATCACATCCAGGAATATGATCATGCAAAGCATGTGAAAATCTTTGGCCAAAGTATCGCAAGTGCTGGTTGCGTTGTCCTTATCACTTAATTTAAGATGCAGGATGTCAGATGAATATCAGTAACAGATATTTAGATAGGCTTCTTAAATGGATCACTTCGATAACCGGAAACGGTTAAGAGAACTGGTATATATAATATACTATGCATAAACAAACATGAAGGATCGGTTGTTGCCGAGTCATGAAATGAAGGATCGATGAAACTCCGAGCCATGAAAATGGAAGATCGGCAGTTCCTCGAGTCATTTACAGCAGCATATAGAATCTGTTATAAGATTGAATGGCATTGAATGTGTGTTCCATATTGTAAATATGCGAACAGGGAACATTAGTTTTAAAAGGAAATTGTGTATTCCAAACTGTGTTGTTTGGGCAGAGAACAATTATTAAAACATGAACGTGTGTTTGAATTTTATAATTCATAACAGAGAACGTTATCAAATTTTTTTTTTTTTCCCTTGTTCTAGTATCTTAAAATGGGGATGTTACATCTCCATGATTATGACGGTTCATCCTTTCAGCAACACCATTTTGTTGTGGTGTTCTAGGAACCGTCAATTGTCTTGCTATGCCATGCTCACTACAAAATCCATTAAACTCCTTTGAACAAAATTCCCCTCCATTGTCAGTTCTAAGACATTTTATTGTTTTACTCTTTTGGTTTTCTACTAGAGCTTTAAACTTCTTGAAACAAGAAAAAACTTCGATTTCTTCTTTAAAAGATAAATCCACACCTTACGGGAACAATCGTCTATAAATGAAACCGAATATGATGAACCCCCAATAAATGCAACATGTGCTTGCCAAGTATTTAAATGAATCAACTCAAGGAGTTCTTTACTTTTGGAAAAATGCATCCTACGCTATTTATCATATAGACAATGCTCACAAAAATCCAGATCTAAAGATTTTGCACTTGGGAGAAGGTTTCTATTTAGTAGTACCTTGAGACCATGCTTGCTCATATGGCCTAGCCGTTGATGCCAAAATGTCATTGACCCCAATTCCACATTTGACGCCACTTTGTAGCCTCTCAATACAAGTTTCATCGACCAATCTGCAGAGATTTCCCACACCTTTTCTCCCTTTAACACTACCAGCGCTCCCTTTGTTACCTTGAGACAACCCTTCTCTCCACTGAACCGGTAACCATGTTTATCAAATACTCCAAGCGACAAAAGGTTTTTCTTCAAGCTTGGTACATGTCTTACATGTTGAACAATCCTTACTACCCCATCAAACATTTTGATTTTGACCTCTCCTCCAATAGCCTTGCACGGATTATCATTTCCCATATATACCACACCTCCATCACATGACCGATAAGAAGAAAACCAATCCTGTGAGGAGTCATGTGAAAAGAGGCTCTTGAATCAATAAGCCAAATATCATGTAACTGACCTCTCATATTAGCAGACAATACCTCTCCATCTTCCAATGATGCTTTAACTTCGCCATATTTGCCTCGATTGACTATAGGATGGAAGTCTCCGTGTTTTCCTCAGCCTAGCAATCCTTTTTGACATGTCCCATTTTTCCATAGTTCTAACACTTAACTCTTTTCTGCCCTTTGGATTTCGACCTAGTTTGTCCTTTTGCCTTGATTCTTTTTAAATTGCTGCGACCACATCTTCAAAGACGAATTTCCCTTGTGGTGCCGAGTTACGAGCACCGGGACTAGCTGATCCCAAAATTTGGGTAGAGAGCATAATAGAATGGCCACCTTGTCTTCTTCATTGATTTTCACCTCCATTGAAGCCAACTTGCTGATTAGTGTGTTGAAATCATTGAGATGATCCACGATTGATGAACTGTCCTGCATCCTCAAATTATATAGTTGTGGTCGTAAGAGAATCTTGTTTGCAAAGACTTGGTCTCGTATAACTTTCGAGCTTATTCCACAAGCCTTGTGTCATTGTCTCCTCTGAAACATTAAACAAAACTGAATCTGCCAATGATAATTGAATTGTGGCCTTGGCTAGGGCATCCTTCTCGTCCCAATCCGCTTGATTCATGGCTGCAGGTTTCGACGTTGCCCCTTTGAGAGCTAGGGTACATCCATCCTTCACCAACAAGGCTTGAACCTTTAGCTTCCACAAAGCGAAATTAGAACCATCAAATTTCTAGACCTCGTATCTAATAACTGTGCCTCTTGTGATTCTTCACTTCTCACAAGAACAAACCTCTTTTCCACTAACCTTGCTCTGATACCAACTGTTAGAAAAATGAATAGTCTAGAGAGAAACAATCATAGTGAAAACAATAAGAAATAAATAGATCTAAAATACATCACAAATAATACATGGATGAAATGTCCCTCTTTCTCGAATAATAGCATCGAAGACCTTTGGCCCATTTTGTCTACCCGACGGCCAAAGGGTGTGTGCAAGGGTGACTTAAGTCACAATAAATTTTTATAAGTGCCTAAAAGAAAATATAATAAAATTATTAAAGCACTTATAAATTAATGTTGTAATATCTAGGAAAAGTGCCTAAAGGGTCTAATATATGTTTGTATCATTCCTAGGAAGTATGGTGACTTACCTAGAGAAATGATAATGGGAAAATAGAAAGTAAAAAAGGCCGTTTCTTATTTTATAGTTCCTCTAGGCAAAAGTGCAACTTGGCCTAGGGAGGAGAAATGACATAGAAGACAGCACTAAATCTGATTGGAGGTGAAAGAGGCCACTTTTCCTTTATAAAGGAAGGGTCGACTTAGAGGAGGGCATCTCATACTCATTTTATCAAATCAGAATTTTGTCTAAGCTTTGTGCTTGCAAAAATATTCAAGAGGACGAAAACCCTCTTAGAAAAGGAGAGGAATTTCCACCCAGGCTATTCCATTGAGCTTACAAAGAATTTCAGAAATTTCTAGCTTTCTGTGGAGTTTTATATGAAGGGGATTGAAGAACTATTTTGCAGCAATATTATGATTATTCTCCCAGGTGGAGCGACCCATACTGGAGCTGATTTGTGATGAATGCAATACATTCCAGGTCTGCCTTGTATTTCCACTTGCAAATCTGGTTTTTGTGACTAAAAACAGCCAGTTCTTATAATTTTTGGGGTTTATAAATGTCATTTTCAGTCATGTGCAAGTCTGACTATCTGCAGATCCTTTTATTAATTATTTCCAGCATTGTGGTGTCTTAAAAATCTGAGTTTCTTCATCCTTTGGCCACTAAAATTGTGGAAATCAGATTAGAGTAAGCACAGGTCTGTTTGTGTGCTTTTTGTGAGGGCTTCATATTCAAACCGTAGTCGCCATTAGGGGATATTAATTGCAGCAGTGTAATCTGATCCTTGTATGGTCGTATTTACCCTCCTAAGAGCTGATTTGGAGTCTTAAAAATATGAACATTCATGGCTGAGTTGATAGTGAAAGAATATTCACCTTGCTATATGAAATTTCCGAATATATCCTAGTCACTTTTTCCTGCAATAAATCTGAACTGCAGCTATAATTTCTGATTTATCTTTTATTGAGTTGCACTTTAGTGTTGGGTTTGCCTAAAATCCCACTGGGTCCAAATATGTCCATTTGGGGACATTATAGTGGAAAACTTGGTAATGTACCAAAGAGAACCACAGACAAAGGTCTCTCAGTATTTTATTACTCAGGAATAAATCCGGTGTTACATCAATTGCAGTTGCCACACATTAGCTCTAATGATTACAATCTTGTACAATCATACAACTTTACAATCCATGGGTTCCTTTTATAGAAAAAACTCCACATACTAACACCTTTGAGTCATCTTTTTATACAACTTAGGGAAATCTTTAGTTTTATGTGTATTTCTGCTAGGTTACCTACCACTTCCCCTTCCTGCCCTTCCACATTTGCCTCTCCGTCCATCATAATCCTTGGTTTGGATGGGATGGCTGGGCAGTTGCTTGGAGCATGCCCCTTCCGGCCTTTGAGTCATCTTTTATACGACTCCAAACAATCTTTGGTTTTGTGTTATTTTTGCAATATCCGCAAGTCATAAACTTAGGGCAATCAAATTGATAGTGACTCGGGTCACCACACTTGTAGCAACTTCTGGAGGGAACCTACCTCCTTGCCTTCCCTCCCTTCCACATTGGCCTTTATGTGTATTTCTGCTATACCCGCAAGTCAGAATCTTAGGGCAATCTTGTTGATAGTGACTAGGATCACCACACTTGTAGCAACCACGGGGGGGAACCTACCACTTCCCCTTCCTGCCCTTCCACATTTGCCTCTCCGTCCATCATAATCCTTGGTTTGGTTGGGATAGCTTGGCAGTTTTTGGAGCACGCCCCTTGAATCACAAGATAGTACTGTGTCGTGGGTGTTGGTCTTACAAACTCTACACCATAGGGATACTTTTACTTGCTTGGTTCTTTGGAGCACGGACACAACTGCACATCATGTTCCTTCGTACATATCTCACATACCTTTGTGGCAAGGCACACACTTTTCCTTCGACAATTATTGTCGGTGTGCTCCTCTACTTGACAATCTAGGCACCAAAGCCCCTGCGCTTCTCTTGCGCACCATTGGCTTTGAGTAGTTGCAGCTGCTTAGCCATATTGGAGATTTACACCTCTAGGAAGGGGCTTACCTTGACGTCTATGGTTCCTGCTACATCTGCACGCAATGCCTCCTCTAAAACTCTCCATGGATCCACCAAGGTGTTCATTGCCAGTGTGTGCCTAAAGGGTGTAGGCAAGCCGCCAATGAACCATAGTAAAACATAGATATCAAAGTCTTGAACCTCTATTCATATGTGTGCACACTTTCGTGGGGCCTTGTTTGATTTCCTTCAAGGGTGCTAAACTTTGTTGTTCAAACTCCGGGATGTCAAACTTTAACAAGTCACGAGTTAGTCACTTGTTTAGGGGGTCATACTTTAGGTACCATGCGTGCATGCTATCCAAAAGTGTGGTAGCAAACTTGCTTGCTTTTCACTCAATGGGCTGTGATTCCCTTGGCCCTCCATATGATTTCACACGAATGCACATGGTTTTTGCATTCTCAACCCTCTATATTTTGGAAGCTTCATGGATTGGTCGTAATAATAGGTTGCATAGGTGCATGTGTAATATCCCCTTTGTGGGGGATATTATTTAAATCGACAAAATTAATTAACCAAATCAATCCTAGGAAGATTAATTTTTTTTAGTTTGACCTCAAATAATCCAATGTTGGCAATAATACAACCCAAAAAGGGGTTGGAGTATGCCAAAGTGGTGGGTTAGATGGGAAAACTAATGAGAATGCTAATATAATCCAAATCTGATTTTTAACAGCAGTTAATTAATTAAATAAACACCCAAACTGCTGCAATCTTCCAAAATTATTTCCTATTTAACTATCCAAGCAAAAATCTTCAAACTTTGGATTTTGGACCACAAAAATATGAAGAACAATGTCCCAAAATCAGTTTTTGCACAACCAACATAAAACCCTAATTTTTCCCTAAAACTTAGGTCGCCCAACACATTTAGGGCATCCAATTAGCTCCAAAAATTATAAAATCACTTTCTTCTTATTTCTCCTAATTTCTACAACCAAATCCAATATTAAACTGACCCCAAATTGCATATCGATTTAATATTAATTGTTAGCAACCAAATAGCTGGTAGACAGCTGAAATTTTCTAAAATTCATAACTCCTTCAATACTTAGTGTTTTTCCATGAAACAAGATGCAAAATAAACTAGAAATTTAGGGCTTTCCACTACATTAAGAATCTGAATTTTTTGAGCATTAAAACCTTGCCAAAACAGCCCCAGAAAACTGATTTCAAGTCGTTAGGGTTAGATAAAATTATTCCAGCTCTTTCTAACCATCCAACACACCCAAAATATCCACCTTTGCACTGAAATAATTGATAACACAACAAATTTGAGATCAAACTCATATGGCATTAAAATATAATGAAACAAGCTCCAATCCAAGCCGATTTGGTAAAATAAATTGCGGTAGCTATAACAATCACAAAAGCACTTCAAACCCTTCACATACAATGCAGATTTACTCTCAAATAAATGCACCAACACTCTAAACCAAGTCGCCAATGCTTAGAATGAAGGAACAATGCATAGATTCATCAACAATGATTGCAAGAAGGCTTCAAAGCTAGGGCATACATCCCATTTCTCCAAGCATGGAGTAATTTCAAAAGTTCAATCAACATAACCCATAAAGGAAATGCGACCTCCTTTTATAGAACTAAGGGGTGCAATGTCCAATGACCGACCTTTTCCCTTTTGGAGGGAAAACATAAACTCTCATTAAAATATTTAATACTAAGACTATGTGCACTTTATTTATATTTTAATTAATTAAATAAAAGTAACTAACCTATGTGAACATTAAACTAACTAAAGAGACTCCCACTTGTAGCGCTAGGCATGCCAAGGGGTTACAATGCAAATGGAAAATAGTTATTAGTAATGTCCCGAAAAGGGGACATTACAGTCCTCCCCTCTCGGAAATTGCTTGCCCTCAAGCAATAGCAAGTTCATAGATCCATGCATCATGCCCCAAAGAAAAGATGTGGGGTGGTGCATCCAAAGCTTCGATCTAGTGCCTGTCAAGTGGCGAAGTGTTGGAAAGAACAAGTTTCTTTCCCTCATGTCAACCCAAAAAGATGGGTCATCAGCTCCATAACATGTGCTCCAAGAGATGGTGTCCTCAACATGGCATAGAGAGTCATCAAAGGGATGAGCTTTGCTAAGCTCCAAGGCTGCCCACTCAAAAATGCCCTCATGAAATGAATAGGACAACAATCTTCCATCACATGTCTTCAATCCTGCACATGAAACAAACTTATTAGAAAAACAAGTGTTGAGAAACACTATTCTGTTTTTTCTTCATGTCCCCAAGGCATGGAGAGCGTCCAAATCTTTCTCATGTATGGGTTGTCCCCAAAATTTGTTATATGGCCCCCAACACTGCTGTAATCATGCATTCTTCCTTCAAAAATCAGAATTAAGATGGCTGGTTTCCATCCCCAAGTATTTACCCATGAACCAAAATAAAAAACTAACAACCATATCATCAAATGCATGGTAAAAATCTAAATTATACAAGTGATAGAGAGGCTGGTCATAGTGATGTCAATCATAAAAATGATGGGGCAGCAACTAGCACGTTTCAAAATCTTTTCCCAACATGAAAGAACATCAATCTAGTGAATACAAATGGCTCCCATGTAACTGCAATTTCATCCTCAACTATAACCAACTGAAAATTATACATATGCAGAGTTGAAAATGAAATGCCTTGAGAAAAGTTCATACCATGTTCCTTCACTTTTTCCAAACTTTCCATTCAAGCGAAATACAAGCAACAACAACCAAATATTCTCAACACATAACCTTTGGAAGGAAGAATTTTTTTTTTTTTTTTTGATAACGTTCTCTGTTATGAATTATAAAATTCAAACACACGTTCAAGTTTTAATAATTGTTCTCTGCCCAAACAACACAGTTTGGATCACACAATTTCTTTTTAAAACGAATGTTCCCTGTTCGCATATTTACAATATGGAACACACATTCAATGCCATTCAATCTTATAATGATTCTATATTCTTGTAAATGACTCGAGGAACTGCCGATCTTCCATTTTCATGGCTCGGAGTTTCAACGATCCTTCATTTCATGACTCGGCAACAACCGATCCTTCATGTTCATGACTCGGCAACAACCGATCCTTCATGTTTGTTTATGCATAGTATATTATATATACCTGTTCTCATAACCTTCCCCGGTTATCGAAGTGATCCATTTAAGAAGCCTATCGAATATACATTCGATATTCATCGACATCTGCATCTTAAATTAAGTGATAAGGACAACGCAACCAGCAATTGCGATACTTTGGCCAAAGATTTTCACATGCTTTGCATGATCATATTCCTGGATGTGATACACATCTACGGAATACGTCCTTCACTTCACTTCACCTGTTATCTAGAATGGTCTTTCCTGGTTCCTACCAGTCATCATCGTTTAAGATCAGTTTTAGACTCTCAATTTTCCAATTAGAATATGAACGAATATAAGAAGGCACTCCTGATAACTAAAGATACGCAGACATACGGTGTCGTTACACCACGACTCCGTGTGTCTAATTATCTTTAGTATTCCGGAGTCACTCCGTATATCTGATCATACTCTATCCCCTGCTAAGAATTACACATTCAGCCTATGTATTCTAAATGTTTTAATTCGGGAGGGCATTGCTATATGTCAGCTGCAACATTGTGTCGTCATGAAGACCCCGTCTTCATGAAGACACCTTTGTAGCTGGCGTATGCCAATGTCCTGCAGAATCCACCCATCGAGAATACACATCCTGCTCAAGTGACTTAGCCACGAATTAATAATTAAAATCAACTTTCAACATTCATGCTGATCCCTTGATCCTCGTTTCCGTTACAGTTGTACAGAGCTAAGAGGGACTAAATCCGTCCATTAGCTTACTATGCATCTTCTCCTTCGTATCGAAGGGCTGCATTTCCCTACTTGGTTCACTTCTTAATCATTGGATTAAGCGGTCCGTGCCGACGGACGTGATAAGTTTAACCTATTAAACTTAGCCAAGATTTTCTCAACTGCAACTAAATTCAGAATATTAACTTATTAGACGTCATTCATACGAGGTCTAAATTTCGAGAAATGTATTCATTTGTTCTCCTTAACGTCATATAGTTAAGGTCCATTAGTTATGGATATATCTATCTTATATCCTTTATTCTGAATTTATCAAACGGGATCATTAATGGAGTTCGAAAGCGAAGTTCGATTACTCCGAAGTTGAATTGATATTCCTTAGCTCCTAAGCTAATCCTGAATACCTTCCGATTATGGAATCATATTCTTCCTAATCCTTTTTAATGTCAATTAAAAATTCATCTTTACCCAAGTATGAACTAATTGCATTTTTCAACTTAAAAGTTGCATTTAAGTAAGAATAGATATCAGTTTCCATTTAGCATCCATCCAAGGACAAATAAACAAATCCAAATCAAGAAATAACATTATATTTCCAATTTAGACAACAAATCAAACTGATATAACTATTGAAAATATCACATTTGTAATTGTATTCAATATTTCAAGTCATAATCTGTACATTTGCCAATCCAGCTGATTGGGCATAGTTTATACAAAACATCCATACAACTCATGGACAGAAGAATATATTTTCTTCTTTTCACAATTCCTCGAAGAGGAATAAAAGCAACAATTACAATTCATTTTACAGCCAATCAAGAAGCATCAGAAAACAGCCATGTCTTCATTCTAATCAGATTTCATCTGCAAAATGAATTGCGGGTCGATTGATGGCCGAGCATATTAAGCACTTATCCTTAAAATAAGATGCTTCAACTAACTGTCTCAATAAAAGAACCCTGCTTTTATGAAACGACAGTTAAACATCAATCACGAAATAGGCACAAAAGAAAGATCAGCATAACAACTGAACTATCAAAAATATCATCACAATCAGCCAAGGAACTGCTGTCCCGTTTCCACATAATCATTACAAGTATCAATTCACAATATTTGTAAAGTTAGGAATACAAGTAGCTTACTGCCTATATAGCATACAGTTATTCTTTCCACGCCTTTCATTAATAACAAATGCAAAGGATGAAACTAACTGAAATATAAATTCATTACTTTCCTTTCAGTTCATGAATCATATTAAATTCAAAGCAATCAAGTACAGACAAGAAAGCGAACAACAATGCATATAGTTGCTCCCATCTAAGCACTATAAAATTCATTATTCACGAATTCCAGATTTCCAACTGAATGAAAGAAGAAAAGATCATTTTTCCAAGTCATTCATTCATATCTCTATTTCTTTCCACATGACTGTCCTAACAGTGGAATCCAAACGAAAGACAAATCAAGATAACAGTTCAGAGTGAAACTTACAAAATCCATTCGGAATTCACTTTCCGGCAGCAAGAATAATTTCGTTTATAATCAGCTTTAAATGAAAACAGGGAAGAATTCATCATAGAACAAGCAATATCAAGATGCAGACTATGTATTTCTGTACTAGAAGATCCCATACTTCTTTCACTGTATTGTTAACCAAACAAACAGTTATACAATCACGCAATCACTTACTCATATGACTCTTTATATCCATGAACGCATACAGTTCATAATAACAAATTACACATTGCTGTTACCTACAGCGAAACCAAATTCTTATGCACCGTAAAGCTCCAATATTATTTTCAGAGTCAAAAATAGCAAAAGAGAAGAATTCATTCCCTATAATTTCATTAAGAAACAACCATTTTGTTCAAAACGAAATCAAACACCCAACCCGTGTTCATCTTAAACAAGACAGCTCATTATAAAGATAACAGAACAGTCGTTCTTATCGAAAAACAAACTCTCATAGCCTGTACCGTTTCAATCCAATACCACAAACAACGCATATTCAATTCGAGTTCCTTCTCGATCAACTGTTAACTCAAAAAAATAGCAATTTCCATTTTCTAAATGAGGTACAGCTCTTAAAATATAATATTCAATTGTCAATACCTCTATAAAAGCAAACCCGCACCGGGTGTTAATTGCATGAGCTCGGTACAGCCAGAGCAGACTCAGAAGACAAGTTAGATCCCAAATTTTCCATTTATTTCCACAAAAATCAAATCAAGTTCGCATTCTCCAGATAGTTCAAACAGAAGGACAACCCTCAACTATAAGACGCAATGAAATCAATTTTTCCATTACAGTATAAAGAAATATAATCATTCTTTGCACAGAATACAATCAAGTTGTAATTGTGTCAACAGTCCGTATAGGAAGACCAAACAGACATTATAAAACACAGTGAAACCACCTTATTCTCTCAACAAGGAGAAACGAAATCCATTGATAACTTAAGAAGGAAAAACAGTTATCTTTTTCCTACTTCACGAATACCCAATACGTATTCGTTTAGTTCCTACTCAAGAAAAGGTACAGCAATGATAATATTGCTAATACTTCATTCAATTCGAGTTCAATTACTCAAAGGAAACCCGAATGCCACTTCCATCCAAAATCCAAAACAGTACAAGGAAAAGGATCTACTTTCTTAAAGAAAACTTCAATAAGAACTACTTCAACAACTATTATTCCCTTCCATCCAGTTCGTTAGCAATAAACGATTGTTTCAATAGTGAAAACAACTCATAATAAGTGTACAGTCACAAGATATATACGATGAATTTCCCGTTACAGTCAAACGTCCAGCACACAGGAAGGTACATCATTCGAGAAATACAAAGACAATTAAACTCAGCAGTCAAAGACAATATTTCTTATTGTTTCCAAAATGACAGCAAGATTCAATGAAACCCAATTCATAGCAATATACACGGCTGTATCTCCACTTCCTTATTTTTTTTTACATGCAAGGACAGTTCCCAATACAATAGCAAGAAAAGATTACATTTAAGGAAACAATTTCACTATAAGGAACGAATACACAGCCTGTTCCCAATTTCAAACAACACGAACAGTGAAAGAAATATCCATTTCAAACCACCATACAGTCAACAACCATACAGTAATTCATTTCCAACTTGATTCGAGCAAAAACAACTCAAAACCGAGCAACCAGAAGCAAATCTTCTTATCATTTTCCAAGAAAAGAAAGCAAGAACCAACAAAATCCAAGTCAAATCGACTCAACAGCAATCACGCAATCCAAACCCAAGAGCAGGGTTGTTTTAATGATACACTTAAACAAAGCAAGAGTTTTTAAAGAGAAGGGCTTAACATGCCTGTAATCTCTCTTCCAGAACTCGAAGAAAACTTCGTTTGCCGCGTTTTTCCTTCCACAGCGACAGCACAAACTCTCCAACACTTCTTTCTTCTTCAGGCTTAGCAACAGCCTCAAAATCTCCAAGAAAATGTCAAATTCCAAGAGCTGGTTCGACTGAACAGGGCCAAAAACCAAATGCAGAGCAACTTTGGCCAAAACCAAATCGAAACAATGAAAAATCAAATTCCCTCATGCAGTTTCCAAGGCGAGCTGGTCGCGAGGACCAAGAATAATTAATGCAATTAAGGCTCTGCCTTTTTCCTTGCTTCCCACGCCACCGCCACTTGAGTTGGCGAACTTTAAATTTCACAATTTCCATGCAAACTGAATTTGGCTCTATCTCCAAATAGATGCCTCTATTTCCTACCTGCCCCGCCAAAACTGGCGCTGTCCACGTATGGACTGCTTAATAAATGCCAATGAATGCCTCCTTCCCATCCTTATCCCTTTCCTTCCAAGGGTCTGCGCACCCCTTAGATTAGGATTAGTTTAGGTTGCATATAGTATTCAACCTAGGTCTTAGTTTAGCCTTAGGTTATTAGGGCTTAGGTTATTTTCCTTTTTTTTTTGTAATTTAAAAATCCACTTAGGGTAGTAGTGTAGGGTGCATGTTAGGATTTAGGATTAGTTTAGGTTTTAACTCCTACTAACCACTAACACTAACAACTTCCATCCAGCCTCCCTACTAACATTCACGTTAATGCAGAGCAGGACGTTCCGTCCTTTGGATCGCGTGCCAAGGCCACCCGTGTCCAGGCATTTCTTGCCTCACGAGGTCCCTAGTTCGACAGTACAGGGTTCAAGAATCGAACCCCTGTCGTTGGCATCTATGCGCCAGTTGTTCACACCTGCAATCTGGCGCTGCACGTTCATAACAATCTCAGTCCGGTTCAAGTGTGAATCGACACAGAAATCACAAGAGGACCTCAGCATACTTGAATCAATGGAATTGATTCAAGGTATGCTGTCAATCAGCAAAGAGAGTTTAGCAAGTATACGACAATTTGTCGTCACATCAGCAAACACACAAGTACAATCTTTGCTGTCCCATGCAATAAATCACAGTATGCAAGAATCCAAATTAGCAACACATTCTCTTAAGATCAAAACATATCTTAACATGTTTGCTTTCATTTCAGCAGCTATAACAGTATGTAAAACATTCACCAAGTTAACATACAAAATCGAAATTTTTGACTAATAGAATCTAAATGGTGCAGGACTGTTGCTGGAATATTCAAGAGAGAAGCAAAATATACAGGAATAGCTTGCAACACAACTTTGATTAAGGTTATTCTTCCCCCTGATGATAACCATCTATTAGTCCAATTACTAAATTTCTGTTGGATCTTAGCCGGTAGCCAACCCCAATCAGAGATTCTTTTAGAGCCCAATGGAATACCCAAATATTTTAAAGGTAATGTGGCCTTCTGAAATCCAAGTTTCGTCAATATGTCCTGTTCCAGCCTTGGCGAGCAATGGAAGAAAATTATTTTTGACTTAAGTCTATTAATATCCTGACCAGTGGCCTTTGAAAAAAGTTCCAAATTTTTATGGATCTGAGTAGCTTCCTTCATAGACGTAGCCCCATTATGGACGAATCATCAACAAACTGTAAGTGAGATAGTGGGTCCACCTGTGTGGCCAATTTTATACCTTTACTGAACTTTCTCTTGGACTCTTGTCTGGCAAATAGTCTACCAAATGATTCTGCAACTATGATGAACAAGAACGGAGATAAAGGATCTCCTTGCCTTATACCTCTCGATGCAGAAAATCGCTTTGTAGGATTGCCATTGACTATAATTGAATAAGAAACTGATGAAATACAGGCTTGTATCCACTGCACCCATAGAGGAGAGAACCCAAAACAGAGAAGGATGTCAGAAAGAAAGGTCCAACTTACCCTGTCATAGGCTTTAGATAAATCAAGTCTAACAAACATGGCGGGCTTCTTCTGAATGTCCATAGAGTGAAGAGCTTCCTGAGCCAACACAATGTCATCATAGATTTGTCTATGGGGAACAAATCCACCTTGCTCGGGAGATATTACTTTGTCAATTATGGCTTTCAATCGCTCAACTATTACTTTAGTGATTATTTTGTACAACACATTACATAGAGCGATGGGACGATACTCTGTAATAGTGGAAGCCTCCTGTTTCTTAGGAATTAAAGCAATATAGGTGTAGTTGATGGACCTAAGGATTGTCTTTTCTTGTCTGCATTCTTCCACTACTTCAAGCAAATCTTTTTTAATAATATCCCATAACTCTGATAAAATTCAATTGGAAATCCATCAGTCCTGGAGTCTTCCCTTTTTCATGGCCCACACAACAATTTGAAGTTCCTTTTTAGACACTGGTTGCAAAAGTGACATATTATCGCCTCAATTTGAAGTTCCTTTTCAGACACTGGTTGCAAAAGTGACATATTGTCTAGCCTCACTAACCAGAGAAGGAATAATGTTAAGCAATTGTTGTGCATTCCTGTCCAGATTAGATGCCTTAAACAACTCTGAAAAGTATTGTATGGCAACGTGTTGGATTTCTTCATGTGTATTTGCCCGGCTTCCATCCTCTTTGTCTAGGTAAGCAATATGATTGTTGGAACAGTGAGCTAGAAGAGATTTATGAAAAAAGGAGGTATTTTTATCTCCCTCTTTCAGCCACTTAATTTTGGCTTTTGTTTCCAGAATATTTCCTCCCTTAATTCCCATTCCGTTAATGTTTGCTTAAGTAGGATCCATTGTTGGGACACCTCCTGTAAGGCTTCCAAGATCTTACATTTTTCACATGAACATTTCCAAAATCTGAAATATTCCATTTCTTGAGTTGATTCGTGAGGTACTGCATTTTTTGACGAAGCAAAACATTTTAGTACCATGGTGAGGCTGACCTTCCCTCCACCATTTCTCAATTAAAGGAGGAAGATGTTCATCTCATAACCACATCAATTGGAATCTGAAAGGGGTTAACGGTACTGATTTGCCCAATTCCAATAACACTGGCCAGTGATCATTATCAAGAACATTAGCTATGGGTATGATGTTACAGTCAAACCAATCTTCAGATATCAGAAATCTATCCAATCTTTCCATTATACAACTTTCTCCTATTCTTCTATTGGACCATGTCATTAATCCATTTTGAGTTTGAATATCAACCAAGTGCATCCTTTGTATAGAGTCCAACATATTATCAACAGAAGCATCCAGAGTAGTGTTTCCCCCTTGTTTCTCATGAGAGAAAAGGATTGTATTGAAGTCTCCCCCTATAATGACTGGTATGCCAGAATGTGCTACTACAATATTATCGGCGGAAGCATCTAGAGTAATGTTTCCCCCTTGTTTCTCATGAGAGAAAAGAACTGTATTGAAGTCTCCCCCTATAATGACTGGTATGCCAGAATGTGCTACTACAATATTTTGAATAATCTTCCACTGGGCTTTTTTTGCCTCCACCTGTAGAGGGGCATATATGTTCATTATCAAAATAATCTGATTTTGAGGAACATATCGAACTACCATGTAGAGAACACCCTGGTTTCCACCGCTATCAAGAAAATGAACTTTGGGGGTCCATATACATGCCAAACCTCCAGATGCTCCGTGTGAACTTAAAGAGACAACTTGGAGTTTTTTGTGAATATTTGGGACCACCGCTGCCATGAATTCTATAGAAGCTTTAGTTTCCTGAAGAAATAACATATGAGGGTGATGTTGTTGCACAAGACGCTTAATCTCATTTACTTTAGAAGGGCTTCCCTTAAGCCCCGAATATTCCATGTAATCAACTTCATTGTGGGGTTTGTTCAAAGATTGAGGCCAAATCCCCAACTTTACCATTGTCCCGTTAGTTGTTGCCCTTCTCTCTGAAGACGGACTTGATTAGTTTTCCTTCCTGCTCGTAAAGTAGAGTCCATCCGTAGTTTCTTCTGCTGTTCTTGTTGGATTCCGGAAGGATTATTATCAAGAGGGATTGTTGTTGTGGGGGGAGGTGGTAATAATAAAATATTACTCTGTATATTATTCTGGGCATTTTCCTTTTCATCCTTCTCGTTGCTCTTCAACCAACTTATGTTTCCTTTGGTAACTTTTTATTTCTCCCGTATTTCCTTGGTGCACCACCAATGCTTTAGACTCTGATTGCATCTGATTATTGTCTTGAACCTATTGGTGATTCTGACCCATTTGAGTTTCGGGACTTGGGTTTCCTGTACTACATCCATATCTTCCTCTGCTTCTTCCGTTTGGAGGGCTGCAAATCTGTTGGTGTTATTATTCTGAACCTTGCCTGTATTCTTCTCTTTTATGGTCTTTCTTTTTGGCGGTGTTACAAATTCATCAGAGTTAAGTGTCTCCTTGATCCGCAGCGGACAATCTTTAACAAGATGGCCATATTCATGGCAAAGGCGGCATCTGAAAGGTATATTCTCATAGTCAATCTGTTGCTCCCATCGTTCCTCCCCTATTTCCAGAAGAATTTTTGCAGGCAGCGGTTGATTCATATCCATATACACACACATCCGTGCATAGACCATTTGTTCCATCCGCATTGTAGAATCCGCTGCCCTTACAAATTTGCCAATAGAGTTACCTATGCCCTGGAGTCCAAAATTCCGTTGGTAATCCAAACAAACGGATCCACACTGGAACTACAGATGGAAGTTCCTCTTCAGCTTTGAATAAAGGTTGCCATGGCTTCATGAACAAACCTACTCTTCCATAAAACCATGGGCCTCCTTGGAATATGTATTCCTTTTCAGCTCTATTTGCAAACACAACCAAAAAGTAACTATTCGGATATACAGAAACCATGTACTCACCTGGGGTGTTCCATGTTTTCCAGGCCCATTCTTTGAACGCAGACAGTTGGTATAGATCATTTCTGAAACCAAGATTCTGCTCGACATTGTAAAATTTGCATCACAATATGCACGGCAAATGGATAAGGTGGCCTGAATTATTGCTGATCTGGTAGGAATACTGTCAAAAATATGATTGAAGGAAATAAATTGAAATATAACTCGGAGGGTTCTCAAGTATTTCTCAAGTATATGAAGGTACATTATTCTTTTGTATTTTGCTTAAAGATGAGGATTTTAGGCCGAGTGGCTACATAGATGCTGATTGGATGGGATTGAAGCATGACAAGTAATCAACCTAAATTAGTAAAAAACAGTCTGTAATAGCATTGCCATCCACTGATGCAGGATACAGAGCCTCTATGGATGCAATACTTCAACTTTTGAGTAGTATGGCTTTGTCAAGTACTGGAAGGCATGAATTTTAACAAACTTATTAAACAGTATTATAGTACTGAAATCAAAACACTATCAAATTGACGAATAACTCAGTTTACTATAAACAGACAAAGGATATGGAAGTTAACCATCCTATATCAGAGAACAGGTCCAAAATATAAGTTCAAAAGTACTGATTGATAATGCTTACGTGAATTCCTTTGTTTTAGCAACACTATTGTACTAGTTTCTCATTTTATTTAATAGCTTTGCTTATCATACCCAGAGAACCAGTTGTCAG
The DNA here is from genome assembly GCA_018340775.1 of Taxus wallichiana var. yunnanensis. Classification (NCBI taxonomy): domain Eukaryota; kingdom Viridiplantae; phylum Streptophyta; class Pinopsida; order Cupressales; family Taxaceae; genus Taxus; species Taxus wallichiana. Next base: position 995,097,640 of record CM031242.1, on the reverse strand, counting down.
TTGGGACCCATTAGACTTTTGAAAAGCTATTCAAATTGCTATTGCATTTTGCTTTATGCATTTTCATCAAGTTGCTTGAAATAAAACCAGGCCTAAATTGAAGGCAGATTCCTTTTCATTAATCTTGTAGGTCTTTGTGGACTTCAGTGCATCTCATGACAGGAAACCTCATCCTGATCCCAGACTTGAAGAATCCGTTGAGGAGGTTAGTGAATTTGTAACTATACTTAAAATTATACAGAATTTTGTTCTGATTTTCTTTATACAAGTGTTTCTCCTCCTCTCTATCTATCCCTTTCATGGTTGCAGCGTGAGAAAATGGCATCCAGAAATTTGTTATGCAGTGTTAACATAAATGGACAGGCTTTGTTATGGCATTTGCTAACACTTTCAACTGATAAAAATGGCTGGTGCATATTTTGAAAATGCTCAAAAAGGCATTAAGTTACTTCATAAATGAATGCTGTCAACTGAACAGCTATGAAAATATATTTTGTACTGCAATGTGAATTAAAAAATTGCTAGCGCAAGGAAAGATTCTCACTGCCTGGCTATGGATATTTTGCAGGTGTGGAAACAACGGATCTCTGTAAATCCTTCATTATTTAACGCATTAAAATTTAGGGTATGTGAATTAGCTGCTGACTTGAATATTATTTCCTTTACATTCAACTGTTTTTAGTTACATTTTTTTCTGATTAAAAAAATAGCTATATGACATAAAAGATATTTTCAGTAACAACAACGTTCATGATGGTCGGTCTACTTGGTTTTCAAAAACCAAATCCATCACAATGCTAGAAAATTTTGAATTCAAATTGCTTATGGGGAACTACCATTAAAACTGGAGATATGAAATAGAGTATCATCTAAATTACCACAAGGTTTCACAATATTAGAATCGGTAAAAACATAATTACTAATACTATTAGCATCAACTAGGAAATATTTCTCCCAAGTCCTTATACAAGCAATCACAGCCATTCTTCTTGCGTCATCATCAAACAATAAAACAACACTGAGCATCACAATCTGCCAGCATCCAATTCCTGTAGAAAAAGCAGTCAAAGTCACTGCCATTGCTGCAATGAACTTCAAGACAGATTTTGGCACAAATAGTGGGTTGCACAAAATGAGCATCCTGCAGATTTCATGAACCATCATTGGCTATATCAAGATGGACAATTGAATCCCCAACAAGGGATACTTCAGGAATTCTCTATGGAAAAAGACTTCATTAATGGATTTTGTCTTGAACCCTCTCCTTGAATTTGTCATGACCCCTTTTTCAAATAAAGTAAAAATAATAAAGTTAATATTTTTAAGTTGTCAAGTAACTCATTTTTATTAAAAATGACAACTTAATATTACTTTATTATTATAAATAAAAAATAAAGGTGACTTTCCAAATTAAGCAAGTCAATATCAAATTAGAAGATGGAAAGTTACTTTTGGGGCTTTTCCTTGGGAAAAGTGTCAAGTGAACTTATAAAAAGGCATTGGGGGGTCATTTGGAAGGATCTTTTTGCCATTATCTATTTTTACATTGAGAGTTTGAGCTGCTGCTTCAACTTCTGCTTTTGAGGACGAAAACCCTCCATTGCAATCAGATTTGGGGACGAAAACCCTCCAATCTTTAGTGGTGACTCCATCCAGGAGTTGCATTTGTGCATCCAGTTAGAGATTTACAGATTTCAGCTAGGGCATCATCATCAGATTTACAGATTTCAGCTAGGGCATCATCATCAGATTTACAGATTTCAGCTAGGGCATCATCAAATTTACAAATTTCAGCTAGGGCATCAGTTATCATCATATTTACAAATTTTAGCTAGGGCATCTTCAAATTTATAGATCTCATCTAGGGCATCACTTTTGAAGGTTGACTTCACATTTTGGGGGCAATCTAGGGTTGACACCATCATTTCTAGGCTTTTCTAGCTTGGACGCCACCCTTGGGAATTTAAACTGTTCGCCATTTGACATCCAGGGCATCTTTTGGTTGGTTTTGTATGGTTTTTGGTTAATTAGTTGTCGCTTCTATTTCGAAAATAAATTGTAAATCCAGCTAGGGTTTCAGTGTGGAAAAATTCTCTAAATTGTACCTAGCTGTTTGCAAATTAAAGGGTGGTTGCCATAAATTGTGTTTAGAAGCTCAAAAATTAAGGGTAATTCCAGTATTTTATTTCCAGCGGTAAGGGTTTTTGTGAATTTTCAGAATTTTCTAATTTTTCCAATTAAAGGATATTACAATTTTTTTAATTGTCACATCCCCAAGGCACCATAAACAACATCCTGGATGCTACTCTTGAACAACCGAGAGACTGGAAGCTTAAGATAATACATAACATAATCCAAATGAATATCTTGAAGCCATTTTTCAATGCCTTTCACATGCTGAAGTAGGTCCTGTTAGGGAATGCAAGAGATAATTAATATCACAGATTATAGAGCCACCATATAAAATTGCCAAAGATTATAGTGTATGGTACAATAATTTAGAATGAATTAACTTATAGATTTAGGTATAGATAACAAGATATAGATTGTAGTCGATAATGAATGACTATAGTGAAAGTAAATGAACACAACACAACACAAGAGTTAAGTGGGAAATTTTTTTAGTAAAATCCCATTGAAAAATCACTCATCTTTATTGAGAATATGTATTTCACCCAACACTCCATTCACATCATGTATCATCAATATGCTCACGTCTTGCTCACATAAGTTTGTTACATGCTTGTTGTTCGTTGTGTTTGATCTTTAAGGAGATCACCTTGATTTATATCAAGGCGGGTAATTTAAATTTAAACAATGCTGACACAGTATGTGGATTTTGCCATGCTTATGTTTTAAACATAAGTTATAAGCCATGACCATTAGTCTTTTGTGGGTTTCTTATTAAGTCAGTTTCGCTTAATATTACAAACCCAACACTCCCCCTTAATGTTAAGTAGGGAAACATGCAAAATTGTCTTTTTATACAAAAGGACTTACAATCCATAAATCATCACATGAAGATTTAGGCTAGCATGCAAATATATAAAACTTGTTCCAAATAACACATGCCAAGTCACCTTTTTGTACAAAAAGAATTACAATCCATAAATCATCTAAGTGATTTAGGCTAGCATGCAATAAAACATTTGTTTTGTGAATTTTGTAACTGCGGCACACTACTTAGTGTTCGTAGGTTTCGTAACTCCGCGTTACTCTCTTTGTAGTATCCCATAGACTTAAACAAGCCGCAAACCAATGCAAGTGTTTTGCGGGTTTTAGAAACGCGTGGTACCTCTGTTTTTGTGCTTTGCGGACTTCAAGAAGCCATGACACAACAAGTATTCCACGGATTCTCTAAAAACCGGACTACACAAGAACACAAAAATCTCAAGGTAAAGTGATTACATAAAGTCTTACATAAGATTATGGAGTCTTTTATAAAACAAGAATCTCTCATATCTAATTCTTCACTAGGTATTACAAGTAAACTCACATAAAGTGATAATTTACTTAAACAAAATGGAAATAGTATAGGGAGTTTACAATTGGCACAATGAGGCCGTTAAGAGGTGGCATTGCAAAAACATGCTCATTCTTCCTCAAGCGCAACTCTGAAATGCCATAGCTCATCTGATTCAGAGGTGAAGATCAAGGTCATTCACATGATCATTTGAACCAAATTCTAAAATGCCCAACATAGCACGAAATTTGTAGAACTTTGTAGCACACAATGGCTTTGTAAAAATGTTTGCAACTTGATCTTCAATAGAACAAAACTTGAGGTCTATGTCACCATTTAAAACTTTCTCCCGAATGAAGTGCATATGAATCTCAATATGCTTGGTTCTTTGATGTTGAATTGGATTGTTTGCAAGAGCAATGCAACTTTGGTTATCACATAGAAGAAGAGTACTTCCTTTGATGCCCATATGAAGTTCATCTAATAGTCTTTTTAACCACAAGCGCTTTTTGTTGCTTCCATAACACTTTTATAATCTGCTTAATAGGCGAGATATGTATTGTTGGCTGCTTCTTGCTACTTAAAGTGATTACACTCGCACTCCAACTTGAAAATATATCCGAATATCACCAATATAATCAAGTATGGTTAGAATCACAATGACTAAATAAATTTGCATCATCACAAAAAGAATAATACAAACTATAATTGATTATACCTTTTATATACCTTAAATCCTTTTTGCCATAAGAATCTTGCATGAATCTAGAAACAATTCCAATCGCATAGGATATAACAGCCTAGTAATAGTTAAATAAATCAACTAGAAACAAATTGTCTATATAAAGTAGGATTAAATTTATCATAAACAAGTTTTGGATTTAATTTAACTGTTGGCTAGATTTTTTTGCATGACCGAAAACTTAGACAATCATGAGATAAATCTCCCTCATTTAACGGTGAGGCTCCCGTGTAAGATTTCTGTCAATTATGGATCTTAATAACTATCTGTGGGTTTTACTTTAATTGCAAAGCTCATGAACCATAGCTAAGCAATTCTACAGACAAGTAAGTAGTTTTTAATGAAGTATTTTCAACCAAGGGGGAAATAATAGAATTTGGGAAAGAAGAAAGAAAGATGTGTGATCCGACCAATAGTTTACAGAGTTGGTCTCATACACATAGACAAAACAAATAGATCTTCCAAGATAGAAATAAAGGAAAAGGAAAAGGAAAGGGAAAATTCTAATATAAATCTTAGATAACACAAAGTTTATCTAAAAATCCACACAAAAGTAAGAAGCAATGCACCGTTGACACAAAGTTCTCCGGAAATCCACTTCTATTCAATTCCTCAGCTTTCACAGAAAAGACATCAAAGGTTACAACACAAAGTCTGGAACTCAAGAATGCTGATTATAAATTTTGATTCCTCAACCCGTAGGTTCTTCCTCCATTTATAGTGTATGGAGGGGAAATTACAAATAGGAAACTATAACTGAACTAGCACATGTGGAAGTTGTAAAGGAAACAATTGGCAATCTTTCTCCTAGAATTCCTCTCTAAGTGACATGCATCTAGAGACTAAGTCAAAGTTGTGCACATCTGCCACTTATCTTAAAGAACCTTTTCAAATAACTTAAAGTAATGGCTTTTAAACCAATTACTTTAATTTTACAATTTCATCCGAGAACATAAGAAATGAGAGAAGAAAGAAGAGAAGAAAGAAAATATGCCAATTGTAACACCTTACACTTTCCTTTTGTTCTGATATTGAATATACTTGTTGAACATGTAATTCAATGTTTTCCCATCTGTTTTAACAATAGCCTCTTTCTCGGTCTTGAATTGCAGCAATCATCTGGACAAAGTATCAATGCTTGCCTCCACTTCCTCCAAACTAGGTCCGAATTCTTTGATGTCTGCTTGAAGTCTCGCCAATTTGCTAATTGAATCCAACGTGAAAGGCATGATAGCTTTATCAATCTTCTTCTGAACAATTAAAAACAATTCTTCAAGAGAAGCAGGCAATTTGTTTGGAATGATTCTCGTATAGCGAGGGGAATACCATTAACTACCTCTTCCTCAGTGAAAGCAACTACATTATCTGGCAATGAAAAGATCTTATCTTCGAGCAACTGCATTCTTTTCAGCATAAGCTTAAGAATCTCCATGCGGAAAGAAACCACAATCTCCAACTGCTTACCCTTTTCCACCAATCCATCAGGCACAAGTTGTTCTACAATCAAAACATCCTCTGGCAGTGAATTTATCTTAACCAAGATATCCAGATTACTCTTAGCCACTATATTCTCATCCACTATGTTTGTCATCAATTGCTTTAGCTGAGATAATGCCCTTTCCATAACTTCCAGACTAGTTGGTACTTGAGTGTTTGAAGCTTGGTGGATGATTTGGCTTTTCCACTCATTGATAGCTTTGACCTGATTACCTACATCTTCAACCTCTTCAATCAGATGACTACTCACATGCTCATGTACTAAAACTGGCTGAGAGGAAGGTTTGCAACCTTAGTGATGATCTCACATAACTAGGAAATCTGCTCTTGAAGTCTGGCTTTCTCTACCTTCTCCTTGTCAAGCTTGAGGAATAAAACGTCTATTAATGTTTGTGTATCTTGCTTTAATCCTTTTGTGGTGATTTGACCCAATGGCACTTTGGTTATTGATATATCCGCCGCCGTTAGTTCTCCCTTTTGCTTCCTTTGGCTAGAACTGACAACTCAACGAACTTTTCCCTAATTCTTCAATAATCAACCTTGAAGTTACCTTGGAAACTTTAGGTTTTCTATCTTTTCCGCCTAAACTCATGAGCAGTGCAAGTCATGTTCTTCCAAGTTGATCTCTTCTCTAGCTTCTGGGACTATTTGCAAAGCCAACCAGGATGAGAAATTGCTCTTTGGGGAATGAGAAGTCACTGAATGTACCACCATCTCATGCTCAGACTCTGCTACATCCGAATTCACCACAATGTTATGGCTGCCATCCTTTGAATTGTCCAAAGACAATGCTCTTTCAAACTCTGCCATTTGTGCTTTCAACTTCTCCACAGGGAGAGGTGAAGATCTAGGTGGTTGAGAAGCAAATACGAACGATGTTGGATTCAACGGTGGAATGATAATATCTTGCCTGGGGTCTTGGGGCTGCTGAAGTGCTATGAGTTGACGCTGGAGAAGCTTTGTTTGAAAGTGGTACTGGTATAATAGATGTAGACTTGTCCTTCTCCAATACTTGAGACTTCTTGTACACCTTGAGCTTCTTCGGTCTTCTGCTACTTTCACCTTCATGCTTTCTTTTGCTGGAATCCCTGCAATCAAATTCCCTGTGATCTGGTTCATCAAAGTCTCGTCCATGCAATAGCCCTTTGTTAACAACCAATTTGAGGTGTTAACCAGAACTGCGGAAGACCTCTCCTCAATTGTCTGATAACCGCCTACACTTTCTGAAGAGCAGCTCTATCTCCTCCCATTTGATGGTATGTGTCAAGTACCACATGCCCATCATCTGTGAGATTTGCAAGTATCCGTGCTAAACCATAGTCAAAAACCTGTTGCGCTGATAACCTATTGAAATCTCTCTTTCTGACTTCGTATTCGCTCCTGCACTTCATCCAAAAGTCTTCCAATGAAGGTACATGTGAATATTCTGGGAGACTGTCCTCTTCGCTATCCCATATGGGTCAAAGTTCATTCGTGTGGGAAGAACTCATGCTCATACCCAGAAAACATTTTTGCTTCAATTCCTCTGGCTTTATGGATGCTCTGACAACTATAATGACCCACTGTGACTGGAAAGCTACCCGTAGATTTGTGTCGTTTTGACTGTAAGTCATGCATCTCCACGAGCTGCCTGCACAACTCCATGATGACCCACTTGTCACTTGGGTACTTCGGCAACTTAACTGGTTCTCCTGAAAAACCACTAACCCTGAGATATGTGAAGTCTACAAACTGGATGAAGATACAACCATGCTGGGAGACAACTTCCCAAGCTTCTTTGCTCACTCTGTTGGTCTTCAGATCACCATTTAATTTGCAAATGAATCGTAGAAGAATCCATCGTTGACCACCCTATAATATTTGTAGCATTCAGGAACTGTCAACTGCAGGAAACACTCATAAATAGGATCTTTTGACAATATGCCCGTCTATCCAGTTTGGAAAATATCCCCTGAGAGGCTGCTGCATATACAAGGTATGAAGTCATTTTGAAGTTGAATGTCCGCCTCACACTTCGGAGTTGCTCACTGATGTTGTCACTGATGATCTCCGCCCAATTAATTATCGAATCAGCTCTGTTGATCTCAATGGTTCTCACAAAGGCATACATCCATGAGCGGAAGTTATTGGTATTAACTTCCCCATTTATCTTGCAAAACAATGTGGTGATATCAACTTCCTGCACAAGATTGGATTGTGGAAGAGTCCTCGGGAATTTCGATGGTGATCTGGGCTTCTTCATGTATCTGTTGTTCATTATACCCACGCAATCTGCTTTATGCTTTTCCCATCTATTACCAACATCCTGCATGCTAATTGCAATCACCACTGCCGTCTTAAGAAGCTTAAGGCAATAATTAATGAATTGTGCATCCAACTTGATTATTGTCTTCCCTGCAGCATCTTGGACTGTCCTAGAAAGAGGATGATAAGACCTTGCACACTCCATAACAAACTCGGGCAATTGAGTGTGACCGGAAATGCTGAAGCTTGAATAATCCCGCTACTTTTTATTGCCCGCATAAGAGATGATCTTCCGGTGGCTTTGGATCTATCAATTAAATTAGTGATAGGTTCAGGGCCCATGTCTGTATCATTGATTTTAGTAAGCCTGGAAACAATGCATGATTCTGCTGACCCTTCTCTTTCATCACGTTTTATTATGCCTGGAATAATATTTGTTTGAGCTCTTTTTCTTTTATTTTTTTGGAAGACCTTGCAATTTGATCAATTTGTGTAGAACTTGTAATTCCTTCTGAGTCAGAAGATATATTCAATGTATCTGACATTGATTTTGACTTCTTTTCACCAATATGAGCACTGTGATGAATACTTGCATTGATTCAAACAAATATGGAGTCCATGGCATGAATACTCAATTTATATCACCAAAATTTGCTTATAAAGCATGTTGCCCTAAAATTTGAGACTTTGTTTGCATGCTAAGCAAGCAAAAATATTATTTAATTCACCTGGGCACTTATACCAACATGCAGATGCTTTGAATAATAAAAAGAAAGCTTCTCCAACCCTAGGCGCCAAAACTGGAAGCTTCAGACAATAGAAAATATTTTTTAATGCAAATCACTCCTTCCCTTGGCGCCAAAACTCTCCAAGGCAGCATGCTCCATCAAAAAGAATTAATTGTCTCCTTATGGCATCCCATGCTTATATAGATAACTGCATGCTATATTTAATAATTGCTTTCTCCTATTTTGACAATTATTAATAAGTTATGCTCTTTCTCTCAATTTGGGTGCCCAAGTTTGCATGCTTTAGCTTGCTTTTTTATGCAATTCTTTTATTTATTTTTAGCATGCTTCTTTGCCTTCTCTTTAGCTCATCAAATTGTTTTGACTTTCCATCTATTTTAGGCGTGAACTTTAGCTAGAAATAATAAAAATAAATATCATTAAATGTATCTAATTATGCCAAGGTGGGTCGCACTTTTTGGCTAGGAGACATGCTAAAAATAAGAAGACAGAGCAATGGGAATTTTTACCCTTCCAGGAGCTGCAAAATCCCATCCTTCACTTATGTGATTTGACTTTAATGATGGGAAAAAACAACCTTCTAGATAGGCATAAAATTCCCACCTTACTTCAACTTCCAAAATTCCCATTGGCGAGTTAAAATCTTCCTTCCAAAAAGTGTGATTTGTATTAAAAAGAGCTCCTTTCTTAAAAATGTGACTGCGTGAGTGAATAAAACTTCCTTGATGGGAATTCTTACCCTTCCTAGCAGCTCCAAAATTCCCATTGGTACTTTAAGTGATTTATCTTTCATAATGGGAAAAAACAACCTTTCATGCACCTACAAAATTCCCACCTTCCTGCCACCTCCAAAATTCCCATTGACAACTTAAGTGATTTGACTTTAATGATGGGAAAAAACAACCTTCTAAGCAGACATAAAATTCCCACCTTCCTTCCACCTCCAAAATTCCCATTGGCAACTTAAAACCCTCCTTCCAAAAAGTGCGACTTGCATAGAAGAAGCTTATTTCACTTACATCCTTCTTTGTCAGAAATTAGCACTCCATGATTAATTTCTTCCTTTGTCTGAGGCCATTGATGATTTCTAGAACTTACAGGCTATACTGAGCGACCCGAGCAGATCAAGGGGAATTTAGGCAAAGCAATTTGTAGAGAAAATCGAAAACAAACACAAGAAATAAATAAAAATGAAAAACGTTGGCAGAAGTTGCAGACAATTGCTTTGAAAATAACCTGACGGATAGTCGGTTCGTAAAAACCCTTCCCTGATGAATACCCTATTGAGAGGCGGGAATACTGACATGAAAATCCTCAATAGGATTCAATTGCAGCGCAATTTATTTTAAACAAAACTTTATTTATTTAATAAATAATTAAATAAACTTCTCTCAGACAAAACCCTGACGGAGGGATAAAACGAGTTTTAACATGCGGGTATTTGTCGAAATTGGCTTATATGATTCTATGGGAATACTTTAATGTAATGGAGACAACTACAGACAATAAAAACACAAAACGATCCGGTATTTTAGAAAGAATGAATATTTTAAAAAGGGGTAGTCCAAGATTTTAGGGTGAAATCGGGGACACCATAACCCCAACTTCGTAGGAGTAGAAAAACTTATAATCAATCATGTTAAATCTTTTAAGAATGTTAAAAACAACAATAGAATTGTGATTTTGACAAATAACCATGCCTAAGAAATGATTTAACAGTCCTAAATCAGTCATTTCAAAACATTGTCTTAGCTTCTCTTTGATTCTAAGAATTAGATTCTTATCACTATCTAGTAATCAAGATATCATCAACATATAAGACAATAATAATAATATGATCTGTTTTCAGATTTTACAAACAAATCATTGTCAACAAAACAATTTTTGAAACCAGGGTCTCGAAAGAAACTATTTATCTTAGCATATCAAGCTCTAGGAGTTTGTTTAAGCCCATACAATTTTTTTAAGCTTACACATAATTCCTTACTATGTTCTTCAAATCCTTTAGGTTGATTTGTGTAAATTTCTTCTTTCAAATCACCATTTGAAAAAACATTTTTCACATCAAGTTGGTGAATCTCCCATCCATGTTGAGCAGCTAGAGTTAAAAGAACTATGAAACTGCTCATTTTGGCAACAAGAGCAAAGGTTTCAACATAATCTAAACCAGGTTTCATTTTGTGTCGTGAACACAAAATAGGCTTTATATTAAATTTGTGCCGAGAACACAAAACAAACTTTATATTAACTTTGTGCCGAGAACATAGAATAAGCTTTATATTAAACTTTTTGAATGATTTTACATATAGATATGCAATGCTAGACAACTTTAGTAAGAGCGAACTCCATTAACATATTATTCTTGCAATGCTACAATAGACCAAGAGACAGGAATACAGAGGCGGAGGCAACAATGTCGAGTCCAGGCCACACTTGAATCAAAGCCTTTACTGAGACACACTTAAGACATTGGAAATCCTAAGATCTTAATTCTAAGGGAACCCGATCTTGAAAACTTGATGGTAGTGAGTGAATGCCTCGCCTCTATTTATAGATTTGAGACAAACTTTTCCATGGGTAACCGGATCCAAACCTATAGAGCGAGGTAAAAAGGCAGTGCGATGTGAGAGAAAAGATTATGAACTATTACAACATTGTTGGCCATTACAAAAGTGATGATGAGAAGTGGTCCTCACGAAACCTCATAATAGAACGCATTATAGCGGATCAAGTGCTTTTCGCAAGTAAGGAATCTTACTTTTGTCGCATCCTTTTCGGTCATGAGATCAAAAGAGAGAAAAGATGCTTGCCCACTATCTTTTACCTCTTACTGACAAGATCGGAGCGGTGAACTTGTTGTAATCACCATACGGTAAAAGATTCTACTTTACACACGTCCAAGGTCCTTCCTTTGCAAACTTTTTCGACACTCGGAAAATGTCTTTAATTTGAGTCCTCTTATGAAGATGAATAGACCACTCCATCACGGGTTTGATCAAGATATCTTCTCGCTAAGTGCTAGTGTCATTCAATGAATAGGGAAAAGATCTTGATCTTGGATACGTATCTCGCTTTGTGGGTGTCTGTGGAAGGAGAGAGAAATTATGGGACTTATAATACTTAACCCATAATTGTCCTTGAGGGTGAGTCGGGCGAGGTGACGGGAGTCGGATGGTATAGTACTTGTCTTTGTCTTCGACGCGTCACGTCTGCTTGGTTTGGATTAAGATATTTCTCGGTGTTTGGTGGAATCTGTAATTGTGGATCATTTGAAATTTTGTTGGCATATAATTTTCAAAAATATTTTGAGATACTTAGGGAGCCTAGGAGAGTCCCAAAGATTGAGCTGTAGTGGATGATGTTCGGGCATCAAGATCAAAGTATACTTTTCACGAGAGTGTCTTTGTTTGCGAACTAACTTATCAAACTTGGTGCACTCAATCTGGATATCCATTTGGTTACGTGAGTCCTGGAAAACTTGTTAGGCAGTTGAGGGTACATATACTCGGGGCTCATTGTTGTGATGGTATGGAAGTGGACTATCGGATCAAAAAAACTTTGAGTGGTAGTCGTCCGGTTATTTTTGATTTCCACAATGTTATGTTTAGTCAACCATTCTACTGACTTCTCAACTCTTCCTTTCATCATTCCGTCCATGCACTCTGAGAAATGTTGCCATGTTTCTAGTATTCCAGAGTGGCATAACAAACTTTGTAGAAACTTCAACAAAATTGATTTTGGCAAAGGGAAGTTCTTTGCTTGCAAAATCAGCAAAAGCATTCTTCTTACCAGAGATGTGTCATGACCCTTGTGAGGGTATAATTCCCAAGATCCACCCAAATTATTGGACAACCATCCATACTGAGCCATCCACAAGCTCCATCAAGTTGTCTCATGACCCTTGTGAGGGTATAATTCCCAAGATCCACAGTCTCCCGAACTATTTGAGCAACCATCCATACCGAGCTTCATGTACCCTGTATCCTTTCTTGCCTTCAAAGTTTAGAGCAACTTTATATTACATATTCGTCACTGTCCTCACTACCTTCTGCATCTAGTGGGTCTTCAACCATGGCTATATTGGTTGTATTTGATATGTTTTTACCTTGAGCACATCATTGGCTCAAACATGACAATCCCATAAATTTTTATTCATAAGTTGCATTTGTATTTTCACTTTCCATGTATGAAAAGATAGATTAGAATATCTTTCTACTTTGGAATTTCCATAAAATAAAATAAATACTAATGCGCATTTACCAAGATAAATAAAATATCAGTTCTCTCGCCCTACGACTGCAAATTTTTTTGCCCTAGAAATTTGCGAATCTGTGTACCTATCAACTGTAGCCTTTAGAAATTGCGACGATTGTATTTGTTTTGGTTTTGGGGTTATTTCATACTCGAAAATTGTGTTTGTATTCGCGTTTGGTTGTAACGCTATTAGTTTGATTGTAATGGCTTGAAAATGTGCCCTTCCATGATTTGTGTTTGTAGTGTAACTTTATGTCGTGGCCTTGAAGAAGCCCTAAATGATGTCCTCGACAATATTTGTGTGATTTCCGCTGATTTCCTTGCGAGGTAAAATAACTGTCCCGTGCCCTAGTTGGTATTCGCAGCCACTTTTATTGTTCTTTTGTGATTCACGTTTGTGTATATAATCAGCCTTTTTGTGAATTGTAATAGGACTGTAACAACAGCGAAAATGGTGACCTCCTTCCTTCTCTTTCTTCTTCTTGCACTCTGATACCAATGTTAGAATATGGAGAGAGAGAAAAAGAGAGAATAAAATGTACAAAGATGGAATGAAGAGAAACCAGAATGCACACATTTGAGATTGTGTGTCCATCTATTTATTATGAATGATGTAGTTACAAAACAGTTGATATAGTTACAACCGGTTACAACCAACTCGTAGTTAAATAACTAATAACATCCTTATAAATAAGTCTTATATTCTCATAGGCTAGAGTGATATTTTAGCTCAGTCGTTTGAATAATCCTAAGGCATATCGTAAATCTTTTCTTTTGCATCGACATTATTTCTTTTAACACGACTCCCAATATTCTTGAAGCATCTCTCTCAATAATTTTTAGTCGTTTTCTAGGAAGAGACATAGGAGAAAGACTTTGACATACCTTCTTAATTCTTTGAAGTTGCTTTTGTCATTTCGAGAATTCTATTCAGGGGCATTTTGTCTTAGTGTTTTGTTCAAGATTAGCTTTGTGAGCAGCCACATTTTTATAAAAACTAGTAATATAATTAATGCAACCCAAAAATCTTTGGAGTTGGGTTTTATCAGGGAATCTCATACGGAAATAAAACAATTTTTAAGACAATATGGGCTTGCGTAGTAAGCGATTGCGTCTGTAAGAGTTACTCCCATAAATTGGATGGAGTCTTTAAATGTTTCCATCTTCGTGGGATTGAGGCAAAGGCCATTATCAAAGACAACCTTATGGAACCCGGGACAAATGTTCCATACGTTCTTTAACATTTTGGAAAAAAATTAAGATATCATCAATATAGACTATGAGAAATTTATCTAGATGGCCAAAGATTTGGTCTTTCTTTTGAAAAATGGAAGGGGCCGTCTTTAATGCAAATGGAAGAACTTTCCATTCATATTGTGCTCTCTGGTATCTTTGAATCTTTGTCTTATAGGTTTCTTTTTGGAAATTAAGTCAGTCTTGGAAACCCCTGCTGCAAAAATTAGCATTCCCTTCTTCCTCTTCTTGCGTTCGATGATTTGTTGTGTTTTTATTTCTTTCCATGTCCTTTTTATCATTGTTGGTCTCTCTTTTCTCCTTTTGTGTTCTCTTTTTCCCCCTTTTCTCTTAATCTTTCGTTTATTTTCCTTTTTTTTTCTTTTTGGTGGTTTGCCCCCTTTTCCTTTTATCGTTTTTATTTTTATTGTTAATTTATTTTATTTTTCTTTTCTCCATTTATTGTTATATTTTTCCCTCACATCTTTTTGGAACAACATGTCTCTTGGTAATTGGAGTATTTATAATAGTTCAATTGCCATATCTGCTCTCAAGCAATAGCTTCACCTCGATGATGGTTCCGGTACTATAATCGAAACGTCGGTTTTAATCCTCGTTACGTAGTGTATCCAGAAGATTACATTTGTTACCTGACCTACGATATGAATCTCAAATCTTTGGTATCTTTCTTGTCCAAAAAGATGCGCAAAATCTTGACTTAAGATCAAATTTTCTGTAGATCGTATTGCCACTAATCCTACTAAGTAGATCATCTTTGCTAGGAATAGGATGTTGTACTGATAGTATATATTTATTTAGTGGTTTATAGTTTACCACTAGTCTTTTCTTGCCTTTGATGATCTCACTTCTTTTGTTTACATAGAAGGTTGGACATGTCCATGGAGATTTGGATGGCTGTATGAAACCTTCTTTAAGCAAGTTATTGATTTCTTCTTGGCATTCAACTTTCATTTCAGGCGGCATACCTATATGGTGAACTTTGAATTTTGGTGGGGTTGTCTTGAAGTTCAATTGACAAAAATGTTTCTTCTATAGCTAAATGCATGATGGTTATGAAGTGCATTCTGTTTTAATGTTATTGAGGATGGCCTCAATAGGAGAGAGGTTGAGGGATATGGATTTATGGATCCGGTCTATGTTGGAAGTTTTAACGGGATTAGAAGCAAAGGGAACAATAGTTTGAAGCTATAGGAATAACATCCCACCTTAGGAATGACTTGAGCCGTAAAACTCATAATCCCACAGAGTGGATCCATAAATCCTTATCCCTCGACCTCTTTCCTATTGAGGCCATCCTCAATAAGATTAAAACAAAATGCACTTCCGATAACCCTCATGCATTTATCCATAGGAAGAAGCATTTTTGTAAATAGAACTTCTAGATAACAACCCTACCAAAATTCAAACCTCACCATATAGGCATGCCGCCTTTGAGAAAACATGAATGCCAAGAAGAAATCAATAAGTTGCTTAAAGAAGGTTTCATACACTATCTGAATCTCCGTGGACATGTTCAACCTTTTATGTAAACAAAAGAAGTGAGATCATCAAAGGCAAGAAAAGACTAGCGGTGAACTATAAACCACTAAATAAATATATCTTGTCGTCTGACATCCTATTCCTAGCAAAGATGATCTACTCGGAGGATTAGTAGCGATACGATCTACAACAAATTTGATATGAAGTCGAGGATTTTGGCAGATCTTTCTGGACAAGAAAGATACCTATAAGACAACATTCAGCATACCAGGAGCACAATATGAATGGAAAGTTCTTCCATTTGGATTAAAGACTGCCCCGTCCATTTTTAAAAGAAGATGGACAAGATCTTTGACCATCTAGATAAATTTCTCAGTCTATATTGATGATATCTTAATTTTATTCAAAAATGTTAAAGAACATATGGAACATTTGTCCCAATTCCATAAGGTTGTCTTTGATAATGGTCTTTGCCTCGGTCCCACGAAGATGGAAACATTTAAAGACTCCATCCAATTTCGGGAGTAATTCTTAAAGATAAATCTTTGTTACCATGCCGAGACCATATTGTCTCAAAAATTGTTTTATTTCCAGATGAGATTCCTGATAAAACCCAACTCCAAAGATTTTTGGGTTGTGTTAATTATATTGCTAGTTTTTATAAAAATGTGGCTGCTCATAGGCTAATCTTGAACAAAAGATTAAGACAAAATGCCCTTGAATGGAATTTTGAAATGACAAAAGAAATTCAAAGAATTAAGAAGGTATGTCAAAATCTTTCTCCTATGTCTCTTCTGGAAAAGGATTAAAAATTATTGAGACAAATGCTTTAGAAGAATATTGGGGAGCCATGTTAAAAGAAAGAATGCCAGATGCAAAAGAAAAGATTTGTAGATATGCCTTAGGATCATTCAAAGGACCGAGCTAAAATATCATTCTAGCCACAAAGAAAATTCAGGTTTTTCTATTTTTTATTCAACATGAAAAGTTCCTACTTGAATTGATCTTGACATTTCAAGGGATGTTTCTATAAAGGAGATCGACAAACAAGACCACATATGGCCAGCTTCAATGATGGGCTTAGTGGTTTGATGGTTATGAGTTTGATAAAAATGTGGTGCTCACGGAGTTAATCTTGAACAAACGATTAAGACAGAATGCCCCTGAATGAAATTTTGAAATGACAAAAGCAATTTAAAGAATTAAGAAGGTATGTCAAAATCTTTCTCCTATATCTCTTCCTGGAAAAGGATTAAAAATTATTGAGACAAATGCTTCATAAGAATATTCGGGATCCATGTTGAAAGAATGAATGCAAGATGCAAAAGAAAAGATTTGCAGATATGCCTCAGGATCATTCAAAGGACCAGAGCTAAAATATCACTCTAACCACAAAGAAAATTCAGAGTTTTTCTATTTTTTATTCAAAGCATGAAAAGTTCCTACTTGAATTGATCTTTAGCATTTCAAGGATGTCTCTATAAAGGAGATCGACAAACAAGACCACATATGGCCGTCTTGCCGATGGGCTTAGTGGTTTGATGGTTGTGAGTTTGATACTAAACACATTTACTGGTAAGAAGAATGCTTTTTCTGATTTTGCAAGCAAAGAACTTACCTCTGCCAAAATCAATTTTGTTGAAGTTTCTACAAAGTTTGTTATGCCACTCTGGAATACTAGAAACATGGCAACATTTCTCGAGTGCATGGACAAAATGATGAAATGATGAGTCAAAAAGTTTGTAGAATGGTTGATGAACATAGCGTTGTAGAAATCGGAAGGTGCTGATCTTTGAGTGCCATCTCCACTTTGGCGTGGTCACTAATCCTTGAGTCCGCTCCCATCGTCGACATCCTCGTTACATGCAATAGCCCGAGCACATGTAACAGTGAAACCTCCTCCAACTCTTCATCAAATCCGCCTAATAATCTCCTCAAAGTGGAAGATCAACAATGCCTCACTTGCACGGTATCCAAAACTACTGCACACATCAAAGCGCATGTATTAACCCCCACCCATCATTACCCCTCTTTCCATCATTTGACCATTCAAAGAAAACCCAAAGCAGGCATAGACGCCACTATTCCCATCATAGGTGCCAAAACCTAACATAGGCGCCGTTTCGTATCATAGGCACCATTCTTTGGCATAGGCGTCATTTTATTTCTCCACTTGGCGAATAGGTGGCTGCCATTCATGACATAGGCACCAAAATCCCACATAGGCACCAATGTTTTGCATAGGCGCCAATTTATACCCCCTCCTAGGTGCATAGGTGCCAAAATGTGCTCCTCCCAGGCGCACAGCGCCAAAGTCTATACTACCATTCCTAAGCGACACATAAGTGCCACGATTGGTGCATAGGTGTCGTTTTTAACCCCTAACAACTATAAATTGGCCTACAAACCCTAAAAATGCTCAAAAACACGCAAAGCAAAAACAATAAAAACCATTCCGATCCACGGTAACTCCTCACTCAATCCGCTCGATGATCCGTAATCTTCGCGTAGGCCATCATGCTCTCTCGGAAGCTCTCCTCTCTCTATCTTGCGTAGTGAAAATGACTCGCCGTGTGGTCCCCCGGCCTATTTTACACCCGCCGCGATGCCCTAAAATATTCCAGGAGCCTGTTCTCCCATGCCGCTAGTCTGTTTTTCCTCTTGTTTCTTCCTACCCTGTCCAAATTTCCCCATCTATCTTCCAAAATTGTAAAAATCCAAAAACAAAATCCAAAAATTTCCAAATAACTCGAAATCGTAAAAATTTAAAAAATCAAAAATAAAATTTGCTTTATAAAAATTCAAAAATTAAAAAAGTCAAAACAATAGTAAAAATTCAAACAATCATAATATCCAACAATGTTTTGATTGTTTTCTCAATTTCTTCCTTGTAAATGCGTGGGTGGTGGTAGGGGTTGTTATGACTGGTTTGGTATTCGGTTCCAACTCAATGACATGTTCTAGGCTGCGTGGGGATTGTTCCCTCTCATGGCTGGTTTTCTGCAGATCCGTGTGATCACGAGGCACTTTTGAAGAGGTCTCTTTAGCTGGTCCAAAGGGATGCTTCTAGGCTGCTTGGGGGCTTGTTTCCTCTCCAATTGACCTTAGGAACACCACTAATAGCTGCTGATTTTGGGGCAGCAACTTCAAGATCAAGAGCCTTCTTTTTGCCTTTTGTAGAGACAATGGATCAAATGCATGAAATGGACCCCTTAGGGGCTCAATCAAACCCTCTACAAAAAGCACAATAAGTCTTCTTTTAGACACATCCGTAATCATGACGGAAATCCTCTGAAAATCAGCCACATACTCCTCTACGGTACCTTGTTGTTTCAATTGTGCAAGCTCACAGAAATGTACCTTTGGATCCACTCTATCAAATCTATCAATAAGCCTTTGACAAAACTCATCATAGGCATGTATCTCACTATGCCCTTGAGTCACAAGTCTATGAAACTGTTGGAAATTAGGACACTGAGAGGGGGTGAATCAATGTCTTCTCAAATTTACCTTCTCAAATTTGCTATGATGAACACAAAACCATACACAAGCAATTTACAAGAGAGTACACAGAGACACAAGTTTTAATGTGGGAAACCCAAACTGGGAAAAAATCCATTGAAACCAAGAACTAGGCTTAGGACAAATTGTCCTATATCAATTACATTGATTTCATGGTTGAGCTTCAACTCAACCTGGAGCTGCAACTCTAAAGTTTGGTACAACCCCCTACAATTTAACCAGCTACAACTGATATTTTGTAAGCTACTACTTACAAGGAGGTTACAACCCCTATATGCTAAGTTGCAACTTAGACTTGTTCTTGAGTTTTGGTCACACTTTGTTTGTTGTCTCTCACAATTGATGATGACCTCTAGATTTGCTCACTTCTTCTGTTTTTTCTCCTAATTCCCTTTTCTTTCAATCTGTTGCATGCACCCTGATTGTGACCCTAAATTTGCAAACTGACCTTATCTCACCTGCAATTTCATCAATATATCAAGCCCTTAATCACCTTTCACCTGCAATCTGACCTCTTGGTGCATTCACTCACTCTGCTTGACTTACCAATTCAAAGCTTTGTTCATTCAATACCTATAACAATCATATAGACTTCACAAGCATTAACTTCTATCTTCAAAACCTTCAGGCACTTTGTCTCGGTCAGAAACTGTGCTCTTCATCATGCTTCTGCAACCTTTTGGCATACTGTATTTCACTATTAGTATCTATACTCTCTACAATTTTTAAGCACTAGCACTTAACATCACATTCTCTGTTATGCACTCACCATACTCTGCTCAACACACTTCACATGCTCTGTTATACACTCACTCAAATTCATATCACATTCTAGTCCCTTCATTACACACACCTCTCACTTAACTTCTAACTGTTATCTATACATGTCTCATCAGCTATTCATCACATTTAAGTACTTTTGCATATCTCAGAGAATTTGCATATCTTCAATATATCTGCTCAACTCACTGCATTCAACATCCTTAGGACATTCTTACACTTGTCCTATCTTTATGTCTTACATATACAAAGCTCACTGTTGTCTCTTTTTCTTCACTGCACACATCATCAGCCTTTGTCAATATCAACAAAATTTTTAAAAACATATAACATACCTCAGTTACTTTTACTTCCTCGAGCTCATAAATGGGGAAGCTAATACCTATAATTTCCTCCCATGGATGTATGCCTTTATCAGAACAATTGAAATCAACAAAGCAAATTTGATAATCAATTGGTCGAAGATCATCGAGCAAGAACAACATTAGTGAACAACTCAGAAGTGTGAGGCGGAGTTTCAATTTCAAAATGACTCTGTACTTGGTATATGCCGCAGCCTCACAAGGGATATTTTCCAAGCTAGATAGACGGGGCATACTTTGAGTTCTCGAAAAAAAAAGATCCTATTTATGACAAATCATACAAAGCATCCATCTACCATAATCATCATCATACTTATATCATTATATATAGACAAATCAGAAAAATAAAATATACCAAAAAAGAAAAAAAAATTTCCGCCAAAACAACAAAATTAGCATCCATTATAATCATCATATCAGTTACCTTGTTTCCCACAGCTGGCAATCCCTGAATGCTATAAGGATTATAAGGCAGTGAACGATGGTTTCTTCTATGGATTCATTTGCAAGCTGAACGATGATCTGAAGAGCAACAAAGTAAGCAAGGAAGCTTGGGAAACTGTCTCCCAGCATGGCTGTATTTTCATCCAGTTCGCCGATTTCACATATCTTAGGATTACTGGTTTCTCAGGAGAACCAGTCAAGCTACCGAGATATCCAAATGATAAGTGGATTATCATGGAGTTATGCAGGCAGCTCATAGAGTTGCACGACTTGCAAATAAGGCGTCATAAATCTACGGTTATTTTCCCAATCGTAGTGGGTAATTATAGTTGTCATAACATCCACAAAGCTAGAGGAGTTGAAGCAGAGATGTTTCTTGGTTATGATCATGAGTTCTTCCCAGCTCAAATGAATTTCGATCCTTATGAAATAGCAAGGAAAACAATTTCCCTAGAATGTGCACATATTCTTTTCGCTGGAGGATTTGGATGAAATGCAGGAATGAATACGAAGTCAGAAAAAGAGATTTCAACAGATTATCAGCTCAGTAGATTTTTGACTATGATTTGGCGAGGATACCTACAGACCTTCCAGATGATGGGCATGTAGTGCTTGATTCATATCAAAATAGGAGGAAAGCAAAGATGGGAGGAGACAAGGTTGCTCTTCAAACGAAATAGGAGAAAAGCACATCATACCATTGAGGAGAGATCTTCGGCAGTTTTAGTCAATACTTCCAATTGGTTGTTGACAAAAGGTTATTGTTTGGATGAGGCCCTGATGAACCAGATCACAGGAAATTTTGGTACAGGGAATATCAACAGCAAAAGGAAGCATGGAGGTGAAAGCAGCCAAAGGATTCCATGGAAAAGCTATAAGCTAAAGGTGCTCATAGAAGAAGAAGTCTCGGACATCATTGAATATATCTTGAAAAGATAAGTTTGCATCCACTTCACCTTATCAAAAATAAAAGAAGTCTACTCTCAGACAAAGCTTCTCCTACGTCAACCCACAGTACTTCATCGGTTCCAACAACACTAGAACTCATGACTAGTCAATCCAGGCCATTTGAAACCGATGCATCATTCGTATATACTTCTCCTCTTCCGCTACCCATTTCTTGCTTCTTCCTCTTATGGAGGAAAGACGGTGATCAGAATAAATTGATTGAATTTGAGACGGGCATTATCTTTGGATGGCATGGAAGAAGACAACCATAATATGGAGATGAATTCAGATATATGTGAAGAAGCGAAGCAGGAAATGGTAGTACACATTTTTGATGTGAGGTTTCTCATTCCATAAAAAGTAATTTCTCATCTTGGTTGGCTCTGAAATCAACAAAGCAAATTTGACGATTCTGAGGCTAGAGAAGAAATTAACTTGGAAGAGGAGGACTTGCTTGGTATAGCTGCTCATGAGCTTGGGAGGTAGAGGCAAAAGGTCTAAAGCAATGCTATAAAATAACTTCGAGGTTGGTTATTGAAGAATGATCGAAGAGCAACAAAGTAAGCAAGGAAGTTTGTTGAATCATATCTGATTTCACATATCGGTTTCTCGGCTAGAAAAGGAAGCAAAAGGGAGAGCTAATGGTAGCAGACATATTAGTAACCAAAGTGCCATTGGGTCAAATCACCACAGAAGGATTAAAGCGAACATGAAAGCTAGAGGACATTGATAGATGCGTTTTCCTCGTTATGACCATGAAGCTTGACAAGGAGAAAGCAGAGAAAGCCAAACTTCGGGAATGAAAAAGTCGTAAAGAGAGATTTCCCAGTTGTGTGAGATCATCACTAAGGTTTCCAAACCTTCATCTCAACCAGTATTAGTAAATGGGTGGGGTGAGTAGCCATTTGATTGAAGATGTTGAAGATGCAGTAATCAGGTCAAAGGTATTAATGAATGGAAAAGCCAAATCATCCATCAAGCTTCAAAATAGTTCAAGTACTAGCTAGCTTCTTGGAAGATATGGAAGAGACATTATCTCATGGCTAAAGCAATGATGTGGTGTCACCCAGATTTCATCCACAAAAAGAAATGCGACAACCCTATCTGAAAATTTTTCGGATGCAGCTGCGTTTAAAATAATGGGTCATTTTTGTGTTTTTATTGCACTCGAAAGTTCTTGAGAGCTAATGGTTCATATTGTAACCAAAGTGCCATTGGGTCAAATCACCACGAGAAGGATTAAAGCGTTTTCCTCAAGCTTGACAAGGAGAAAGCAGAGAAAGCCCAAGATATTCCCAAGATATTAGTAAAAGAGCCATATTAGATTTTTTCGCCAAATATTAATGAATGGATGCCCAAAATCGTTATATCCTGTCGTCGGGATTTATCTCTGCGGGAAATTTGTATTTATTTATTTTGAGCCCCATTTGAGGCTATTTTGCACTATTTTAACTCTTGTTATGATCGAACATGTCATTATTCCTATGTACCAGAAGGGTTTTAACTTGGAATAAGTTTTGGGCTTTATTTGTGCCTTTTGGCAATTTTTCGTGTTTTTGTGTTGTAAACTCGTTATTCGAACATGTTTATTTTTGTCACAAATTTCTCTAGAACAATTCCTTTTCCTTTTGGTAAGCCCGATTTTTGGCCTGGAGCAGCAAATTTCTAGAAAACATATACGCACGTTATGCCAGAGGAAGTCGCCAGGAAGTTGAGGTCCGGATCACTGGGAAAAAGCGTAGTCGTGCACGGAAAAGCCCTTGCGGGGTTGGGCTCATTTTTGGAAAACAAAGGATTCAAGCAGTAATGGGAAAAATGGAAGTAGAAGGTGGGAATTTTGTACCGCTAACAGGTACTTTTTCCCGTGATATAAAATTCACTTAAGCTGCAGTGGGAAAGTTAGAGGCTGCAGGCAGGTGGGAATTTATTGCTTGCCTTGCAGGTAAAATTCCCATGATAAAATAAAAGGAAAGTGACTTAAGTGAAATCATGAGATTTTATTGCCTGCCTTGCAGGGTAAATAATCCCATTGTCAAAGTCAAATCACTTAAGTGGATCATGGGATTTCTGGGGCTGCCTTGCAGGGTAAAGAATCCCATTGTGAAAAATTCTTAAAAATAGAATTATATTGTGCAAAAAAGTGTGCCCCCTTTGGTGAGATGATGGCAGCCTTTAAGTGGATTTAATTAATTATTTCTCCTTCTAAAATAGGCGCCCAAGCATGGAAGAAAGTCAAGAAGTCAAAGGGGAATAAAAGAAATAGAATTAAATGGATTAAATTGACTAAATTTAATTTATTTAAAGGCTGCCCCCTTCATGTCAAAAAGTGCGCCCCATTTAGGATATATTTAATGATTTTTGAGGCATTAAATCATTAGATTAAATTCTATTTTCAGTGGCTATGGTCAAGGCACACTGTGAAGTTTAAGTGAAGTGAAGTGTGAAGGATTAAATTGGATTAATTTAATTTATTGGATGGCTGTCCTTAAACATGCTATTTTTAAAGAGAGAAACATGATTTTTAATTAATTAATTGCCAGGAATAGGAAGGGCAATTATTAATTATAGAATTGTGAGAGTTATATAAGCATGGGTTGCCATATGGGTGAATTATTTAATTCACAGGTAAAGAATTGCAGCCAAGAGGAAAAGTGCGCCCCATTTGAAGAAGGATTTTGCTCAGGCAAGGTGGAAACAAGGCTAAAAGCTTCCAAATTTGGCGCATGCTTTGAAGGAGGTTGATTTTTGTCTGCATAATTGTTTGCATAGGTGTTACAGGTGCTCAGGTGTTGTTGAAAGGATTCATGCTCTCTTTATGTGCAAATTAAACATCAATTTTTGGGGCAGCAGGCTTGAAAAGTGCAGATTTTTACAATTAAAATTCACTATTCATGCTCCGGTGGCCATTTTTGTCTGAATTAATTGCAGGAATTCATTACAGGTGCTTTACAAAAGAAAATGAGCTTTAATCAATGTCCAATACATTGCATATATCCTCCGAATCTGAAGAATTGTCCAGATCTGCACCAGTTTTGAAGAAATCCGGCCAAGTAAGAAGAAAAAGAATTATTCAGACAAAGACAAAGCCATGGTGAAGAGATGAAAAAGAAAGCACGATGGAGTCATGCATCGCTTCCAAACTTGCAGACATAGGAGACACAGATCTAGGTCCGGAACCTCTTTCCGAATTGATTGATAGATCTAGAGCGGGAAAGACTTCACTCATGCATGCGGTTAAAAGCAGTGGAATTATCCGAGCTGCAGCCTTTCCATGCACAACCCAGTTGCCAGAGTTTGTTATGGAGTGTGCTAGATCTTACCATCCTTCATCCAGATCAGTGCGTGATGCTACGGGAAAGACAATAATTCATTTGGACGCAGAGTTCATCAATTATTGTTTGAAGATTCTAGTGCGAAAGGTGGTGACTTCCATTAGTCTTCAGGATGCCGGCAGCAGGTGGGAGAAGCATAGAGCTGATTGCGTGAGCATAATGAATAGCAGATACATGAAGAAGCCTAGATCTCCTTCAAAGTTCCCAAGAACTCTTCCACGGTCCAATTTGGTGCAGGAGGTCGATGATGTGGTCAAATTGCTATGTAGGATGAATGGCGAGGCAAATGCTTACACTTTCCGTACATGGATGTATGCTTTCATCAGGACCATTGAAGTCAACAAGGTTGATTCCATAATCAATTGGTCGGAAATTATTAGCGAC
This sequence comes from Taxus wallichiana var. yunnanensis, assembly GCA_018340775.1. NCBI lineage: Eukaryota > Viridiplantae > Streptophyta > Pinopsida > Cupressales > Taxaceae > Taxus > Taxus wallichiana. Next base: position 995,072,186 of record CM031242.1, on the reverse strand, counting down.
AACATTGGTGAGCAACTTTGAACGTGATGCGTACTTTCACTTCAAATGACTTCCTACTTGGTGTATGCTGTGACTTCACAAGACGTCTTTTTCAAGTTGGATAGATGTGGTGTTCTTTCTAAGGACCCCATTTTCGAGTGCTACCCACAGCTTACTGTACCTGCGTGCGAGAAAGATTCCAAAGTGGTCAATGATGAATTCTTCTATGATTTCATTTGCAGGCTAGACAAAGACTTGAAGGCCAACAGGGTAAGCAAGGAAGCGTGGGAAGCTATGTCCAAGATTGGCGGTCAATTCATTCAGTTTGCAGATTTCACATACCTTAGGGTTATAGGTTTTTATGGAGAACCAATAAAGATGCCCAGGTATCCGAATGATAGATTGATCGCCATGGAGCTGAGCAGACAACTTGTGTAGTTACACGACCTTCAGTCAAAGCGGCACAAGTCTACAGGCTTTTTCCCAGTCACTGTGGGACATTACAGCTGCATTAGCATTCATAGAGCTCGGGGGATGGAGACACAGATGTTATCCGAGTATGAGCAAGAGTTCTTCCACGCACGGCACCCAAGACTTCATCAATGAGTAGGAGAAGATCACTTCCGCGGACATGACTTTGGTTCCAACTTCTCCGGCACCCAGTACTTCACCAATTGTTGCACCTCAGCAGGACACTTCCATGCCTCCACTGAATCCGGCGACATTCGTCTTCTCTCCTCAGCCACTCCGTTCAGCACCTGTTCCAGAGGAGATGTTGAAGCTGCAGATGGCGGAGTTCGAAAGAGCTTTGTCCTTGGATGATTCAGAGGATGGCAGCCATAACACCGTGGCACTTTCTGATGGAGAGGAGGCAGAGCGGGAGATGGTAGTGCACTCAGCGACTTCTCATTCTTTGAGAAGTAACTTCTCGGAATGGTTGGCTTCGCAGTTGGTTCCAGAAGCGAGAGTGGAGATGAACTTAGAAGAGCACGACTTGCAGCTACTCCAGAATCTGGGTGGAAGAGATAGAAGGCCTAAAGTTGCTAAAGCAACTTCTAGGTTGATCATCGAGGAATCAGGGCAGAAGTTTGCTGAGATATCAATTTCGGAGAAGGAAAGGAGGAGCTCACGGTAGAAGATGTTACAGTAACCAGAGTACCCCTCGGTCAAGCCACCACTGAAGGATTGAAGCAGGACACGCAAACATTGATAGATGCTCTATTCCTTAGGCTTGACAGTGAAAAGGCGGAGAAAGAAGAACTTCAGAAGCAGGTATCTCAGTTGTGCGAGATCATAGCCAAGGTTGCTAAGCCTTCCATTCAGCCCATTTCAGAGCAGGTGAGTGATCATCTTATGCAGGAAATGGAGGATGCAAGCAATCAAGTAAAAGCTATTGACGAATGGAAGGATTTGATTATGCGTCAAGCTTCTGTACAACTTGGAGAAGTGCCAACCCGCTTGAAGGTTATGGATGATGCAACAAATCAGCTGAAGCAACTGGTAACGAGCATAGTGGACATGAACACAGTTGCTGAGAGTAACCTGAGTACTTTGGGGGAGATCAACAAGCTGCCAGGGAGATGTATTGGTTGTAGAACAAATTGTACCGGATGGATCAGTTGAGAAGGGGAAGCAGCTAGAGTTTGCAGTATCTTTCCGTTTGGAGATCTGCAGAGTTTTGCTGAAGAGGATGCAGGCACTTGAGTGTAGGACATCATCCTTACCAGATAGTATCATTTCTTTCACTGAGGAGAGAGTGGACGGGAATGTTACTTCATACGCATGCAGATCGTTCCTAGCAAGGTGCCTAATTCCCTGAAAGGGTCTCTTCTGATGGTACAAAAGAGAATTGATAAAGCTACTAAGCCTTTCACGATGAATTCTATTAGAGTGGTGGTGGCTATGAGGCAGGATATTGCAAGGTTTGGGCCGAGCTTGGAAGATGTGGAAGCGTGCATCAAAGTGTTGAATGAAGGGTTGCTGCAGTTCAGGACAGAGAAGGAAGCAGTGGCTAAAACAAATGGAAAGATGTTGAATTACATGTTCGATAAGTATATCCGATATCAGAACAAGAAGAAGACATAAATATTACAGCTGACATGACTTCTATTCTTTCTTCTTTTATTTTCTATGTTCCCGGATGAAATTGTAAAACTTTAAGTTATTGGTTTTGCAACCATTACTTAAAGTCATGTGGAACCATTCTATTAGTTAAGTGATACATGTGTCACTTAAGGAGAAGTTAGTGGAGGATGATTGCCAAATGTCATCTTTACTTGTTGTTTGTTTTTGATTCGGTTTGAATTTTCCATTAGTACTTTCCTTCTACATTCTATAAGTAGAGGAAGAACCTTCGGGTTAATGATCGGGATTTTGCAAGCAAGCGCAATCTTGTGTTCTAGACTTTGTCTTGAACCCCGAGAGCCACTTGAAGCAAAGGAATACAAAGGAGCGAGTTTCCCGGAGAACTTTGTGTCACGGAGCATCTTGTGTTTCTTACTTTTAATCTTAGATCTCTTAATAAACTTTGTGTTATTTTAGATCTGGATCTAGAGCTGCCTTTGTTTTAGAATTCTGTGTTTATATCTATTGGTTTCTTCTATGTGCATGCAATTAGCTCGCCATCTCGATTGGGATGCACATCTTCCCCGTTTCTTCTATATGTTTATGTAATTATCTTCTTCTATAACTTTTCCTTTCTTTAAACAATCGCATGCAGAATTATTCAGTTATGGTTCATGAACTGAGTAGTTAAAGTAAAACCCCATTTAGATATTAGCATACTTAAATTGACAAATCTGACACGGGAGCCTCACCGGTTAAATGAGGGAGATTTATCTCATGACTGCCTAGGTTTGATGCTATGTAGAAAATCTTAGTTAAGATAAATTCACTATCGGAGGATGTTTTGATTGCAAAACAACTTGTGCTTGATGGATTGGTGGAAAAGGGTAAGCAGTTGGAGATTGCGGTTTCTTTCTGCATGGAGATTCTCAAGCTTATGCTGAAAAGAATGCGGTTGTTAGAGGATAAGATAAATTCACCGCCGAGATAATGTAGTTGCTTTCATAGAGGAAGAGGTAGTTGATGGTATTCATTACTATACGAGAATTATTCCAAACAAATTACTGCTTCTCTTGAGGAATTGCTTTTAATTGTTGAGAAGAAGATTGATGAAGTCGCCATGCTTTTCACGTTAGATTCAATTAGCAAACTAGTAAGACTTAATGCGAGACATCAAAGAATTCGGGCCTAGTTTGGAGGAAGTGAAGGTAAGCATTGATACTTTGTCCACGGGATTGTTGCGTAGTTCAAGACCGAGAAAGTAGCTATTGTTAAAGCAGATAGGAAAACACCGAATTACATGTTCGACAAGTATATTCAATATCGTAACAAAGGTAAAGCGTGAGGTGTTACAACCGACATATTTTCTTTTCGTCTCTTCTTTCTTCTCTCATTTCTTATTTTTTCGGACATAAATTGGAAAACTAAAGTAATTGGTTGAAAGTCATTACTTTAAGTTATTAGAAAAGGACCTTTAGTTAAGGACAAGTGGTAGATGTGCACAACTTTGATCTAGTCTTGATGCATGTCACTTAGAGAGGAATTCGGGGAAAGATTTGCCAATTGTTTCCTTTATAGCTTCCGCATGTGTGAGTTCGGTGAAATTTGTAACCTTTGATGTCTTTTCTGTGAAAGCTGAGGAATTGAATAGAGGTGGATTTCTGGAGAACTTTGTGTCAATGGTGCATTGCTTCTTACTTCTGTGTGGATTTTTAGATAAACTTTGTGTTATCTAAGATTTATATTAGAAGCTTTCCTTTCCTTTTCCTTTACTTCTGTATTGTGAGATCTATTTGTTTTATCTATGTGTATGAGACCAACTCTGTAAACTATTGGTCGGATTACACATCTTCCTTTCTTCTTTCCCAAATTCTATTATTTCCCCTGAAAATACTTCATTAACAACTGCTTACTTGCTGCAGAATTGCTTAGCTATGGTTCATGAGCTTTGCAATTAAAGTAAAACCCACAGATAGTTATTAAGATCCATAATTGACAAAAATCTTACACGGAAGCCTCACCGTTAAATGAGGGAGATTAATCTTATGACTGCCTAGGTTTTTAGCAATGCGAGAAAATCTAGCCAACACCATTGTATATGAATAGTCTCTTAAGATCCTTTTGATGCAAGCAATGAATTCACTTTACTTTTCATAAGATTTCTCTGAAGAAAATTGCAGTTTATCAGTCAACTAAGCAAGACTTGTGTGCACTTCTCATGATTGTTATGTCTATCCAGGCTTTCAAGATAAACCAACTACTCCTTAATGTTCCCTGAATTATTTCTTTGCCCTTATGAGCTTTGCAGGAGGATTTGAGTCACTCTTCACAACTAATTTATCATTTGGAGAGGTTCACAAGTTTTGCACAGTACTTGGGTGTTAACCATGAACCTACTGTCACATAATTTGGAGCTTTCAACACGACACACAAACAATTCTTGATAGATTAAGCCATGCATAGGCTTTGGGAGTGCTGCATACGTTTCTAGTTTGATTATATAACAGAATTTGCCTAAAAACACGAAGAATTAACCTTGCATACAGTTGATCGGAGACATCAGGAGACTGTCAAGGAGAACTTTCTCGATTCCAGATGAAACACTTTAATTCTATTTACAATGTATTCGTGCCCTTCATATAGTGATTCCCTCAAAAAGTTAGGATATCTCATCAGTTAGTTTTCGTGTTTTGAAATTTTTTCTCCGCAAAACCCAAGGATCAAGTTTTTCCCATTGTGCCAGCCCGAGGGGCTTTAAAATTAATTTCTCACTCATTTCTAGATGAAATTTGAAAATTTCGCTTGGTGTTGCTTTGTGAGAGTGTTTACCATCCTCTCCAATTAAATAACAAGATTTCAAAAATATAGTGTAGAGAATTCAAAGTTTCAAACAACTAGACTCTGCTCTATGTGAATGGGCTTCCCAAAATGTTTTAAGGTTTTAGGACAACACCAATACTTTGAAGCCTTTCTCACTCAATCCCAAATGTCATGACATGTTAATTCACCATCTGCAAGAAGTTTGATAAGACTTATCACTCCAGGATCGTTTTGAAGACACAATAAGACAATTCTGAGACTTGGCTGCCTACTTGCAACCTATCCTTCAACTATTACTTCTTCACCCTTGACTCTTAAAGGAAAAGAGATCAGTCAAGTATGTGCTTCTTTAGTGATAGCCTACAGGCCTTAGAAGGAATGTATATTCAAGCTAGTCTGTCATTTTCTCTTAACAACATACAAGCCATTAGAAGGCACTAGCACCCTTAAAGTAAACTTTACCTTTCACCACACTAACTGATGGTTCCAATAAGCTTCTTTGTCCTGTAGAAGATAATAACACCTCATGAACTTTGAAAAGCCTTTGCACAACATCTTACTGAACAACCATAGACTTAGTGTATGACTGCCCAGACCTGACTTTATAAAGCATATACATGCCTACATGGTACAGTCCACTCCGAGGTACAATGGAGTCGTTATTTTGACTTAGAAAATATTTTCTATGCTTCTGAGGAGTGTACAAAGTTGCACAAATGATCTAGAGTCAGAAAACTCATGTTAAGCCTATCAACTCAAGAAACGGCCCTAGAGAGAGAAAAGAGTGATAGAAAAAGACGCATAACTTCTCCGAATCTTAACCAATTGGCTCAAACCTTTCGTAGTTTCAGGCATGGAGTTATCTACAAAAATACCCTCTATGATTTATCTGAAGAAGGCTCCATCTTTTTGCTTGAGATCTAAGAAAACAGGTGCTCAAATTGCATTCCTTAAGAAGTCCAGTCTTAGGAAAATTTGCATAACTTCCACATACCTTTTCAAAACTTGATGAAATTTGGCATGAAGCACTATAAGACACCCCTTTACACATTCCATCGTTTGGTTAGCCATGATTTTGCCGTTCTGACTCAGACCTATCTCATTTGCATCATCTTACAAGATTAGTCCTTAAAGACAATTTTGGTGAACTTCTGAATTTTTCCTCCAGGAGCTAAACAAAGCCTTGTTGTTGCTCATGTATGCCTTAGACACCATCCCTAGGCTTGTCCCATGCTTACATGCTTTTGTCATGCCTTGCTGATAAGTTCTTACACCTCATTAGGCTAAAAAACTAGGCCTAAATGAGCTATTTACATCCGTGACACCAACCATATGCCCTGTTGCTCATTCCAAGAGCTCTTTCCCATGCTGACACCATCATATCGAGCCAGAGAACATCCGTGTCAAGCATACCAACCATTTCCATACCGGCAAAGAGACTCTATCTCACCGACCAAGCTGCAACACACTAGAACTATCACGAATGCTCAATAAACCACTGAGAAGGCACTACCAATCAACTTTCATGCCTCTGACTGAGCTTCTCTTCATCATTCACTCTTTTGCCATCAATGCCACTTGACATCAATGACAACACCAATGACCAGTGGTTGTGAGAAACCACCACTCATGGGCAATGCCCTCAAGATGTAAAGTAGCAAATTTAATGGGATCTTCTTTTGCCACTTCAAAGACAAATAAGTATTCAATTTTTGGATCCAAGCCCTAGCGGTACCTTTTATGGATCCATCAAATGTAGAAAAAGACAACTTACCCAAAGCACTTTGTACCTCTCTTTGTGGCATGGCATGCCTAGGCTCGGGCCTAGATCTTCCTCTATCCAACCCCATGAACTCGGCAAGAGAAATGACATCATGGATCTCTCTAGACAAGGCCATATATTCCTCATAACTCGCTGCAATATTTCTTCTTCCCATTGGTCTTGGCTCTTCCTCCGGAATGGCCTCCTCTCTAGGGATGAAAGTGGGCTTCCAACTCGATCCTCGGGCTGATCCATTGGGTTGCTTGGCATTATTTGCACCACTCGAACTCCCTTCACCATTTTGAACCCTTGGTTCAATGATTTTTTGGAGAGAAAGTGCTAGGAAGTCCATGGTATCTGTGAGCCTCTCTTGGTGACAATTAGCTTGTCCACCTTAGCTTCCTGAGAATTGTGATCAGCCATATTGTCTTCTTTCACCAAAACCCTAGGCCTTTGAAGATCCGAGCTCTGATACCACTGTAATGACCCTTTCAAGGGTTTCAACCAAACATACAAAATGTAGATCTGAATTTTAAATTGCAGCAGACTGTAAAATAAAATCAACAACTCAATCTATCACCAAATATGCCAAAAATCACCACAAAACACTATAAATCAACTCACCATAATTATGTATATTTTATGGAATATTAAGAGCCAAAAACAAAAAGAAATGCTGAAGATCTCACTGCTGGAAATTAATTATGAACTGGAACTTGTAGTCACAAGAAAATTATGAAAATAGGGCATAGAAACCCTCAAAATTCACCAAACTTCAGATTCAGGCCTTATAAAATATTACAAATCAGATTATCAAACCAAATTTATCAAATACTTCACCAAAAACTCCAAACCCTACCCAAGGTAGGTCCTTCCACCCTAAATAAATCAAATACCAGCTGGAAATTACAAATTTCTTCAAATCAGCCCCTATAATCTATCCCAAGCCAAGCGAAGGGTTTTTCATCCTTCCGTTAACCTCAAAAGGGTGTTTGTCCTTCTAGTCAAGTCGCATAAGGAGGTTTTCGTCCTTAAATGCAAGAACAAGCAACTCCAAGCTTACTTTGCTCCAAGAATATAAAATGTGCCGAGTCTAGATCTCAAATGGTGTCTCTAATCTTCTTTATATCCTCTTTTTTGCCAAAGTACAAAAGGAAAGGTTGACTGTATAAACAAGGAAAACACTAAAGGAAATATAAAATATTAGATAAAATATATTATAAAGGTGCTCAAGGTTCTCCATTTTTTTCCTTTGTCATGGAGAAAGAATGACAAAAAGGCCAAATATTAGCTATTAGTTGGCAAAAAGGGACATTCCATCTTCTAGCCTTGTCGTGATTCACATCTTCACTCACTCTCCTCTCCAATCAATTCTTTCTCAATCAATCAATAGTCCAATCCAAATCATCCCCTCTTGCATCCAAAATCATCACCCCTTCGTTTGTGGCATCTTCTAACATCTTATAATCAATCAAACTCATCACTTCATCAAATCTCATCCTATTCTATCATCCACATCAATCCAAAAATCAATCCTTATTCTCTCATTCAATCATTCTCAATCTTCTAATCCTCCAAATCCAACATCCTACATCCTGTATTCCTATCCAGGTCCCATCAATCCTATAACATCCTCAAATCTAACATCTTCAAATCCAACATACTCACCCTAAATCCCAAATCTTCAATCTTAACCCCTTGACTGGGGCATCCTATAATCCCAAATACCCAAAGCCTAACCCCTTGTGTGGGGCATCTTCTAATCCAACAATCTTAAATCTTCACCCTCTTCATAAATCGTTGACTGGGGCATCCTTTATTCCAAAATCCAAATCTCCTAATCCTCCAATCTCCTACTCCTTTAATCCCACTCCGAATCCTCCATCTTCTAATTCTCTAGTCCTAATTCTCAAAACTTCTAATCCTCTACATCCTCAAATCTCCTCATCTTCTAATGCTCACTCATCCACTCACTTGAGCCTCTTCTCTTTTCAACTCTTTTCCGGTGGTTCCCGCCTCGTTCCTCCCCACCTAACCCCTGAGGGGGCATCATATCACCATCATCTTTTCTTCTTTGAATGATCATTGCTACGCAATAACCATTCAAAGAGGAGAAAAATGTAGACATGTGAAATGTCGACATCATAAATAAAATACTTATTAATATTATTAATATATATCCCCCATCACTAACTCATTATCACAATTCCCATCTCAACCATATTATAATTAATCCCTAATATCATATATATCCTTATCCCAAATATTCCCATTTACTCACCCAATAATCCCATCTCACCCTTAATCATATTAATTCATTAATAATATCTTATTATCCTATCACTAATCCCTATTATCAATTTCTAAGAATTTAAAATTACCACCCACCTACCCACCTACTCTACACCTATCCTACACCTAGCTTCTCCATCAAATCACTTCCCTAATCACAATTAATCTCACCTAATTCTAGCCTAATCAAATGCTCCACCCCCAAATAATTTTCCCCCACTCCATTGAATTAAAAATTCAATAGAGACTTCTCTTAATTTCTAGAATTATCTAATTCTAGAATTCTCCATCCTTCTCACCAATCCTCAACCATTGATCCATATCCTACATGGATCAATCTCCACCCTTCATTCTTCCTCCCACAACCTATAAATTTGGCTCACCACCCTCATGGAAACCATCTTTTGAAATTGCAACTAAGTGTTGCCAAAATATTCCTAGAAAGCTCTCAATCATCACCCTGCAAGATCAAATAATCAAGGGAGGTGTTTCCCAACCAAGTCCACAATCTAAAGCAAAGATAATTTATCCATTGAGCACATCCAAAGCATCAAAGAAGGAGGATTGTAGCTTGTAGGTAAGTGCAGGTATAACATCCTTTCCCTCTTTTATCTTGCTCAATCAGAGGTAGAGATTAGGTGTGTTAGATTAAGGATTAACTTGGTTTGGTTCTTAGTTTGTATTTGCAGCTAACAACACTCTTGTCTACATTTGTATTTTTGTATCTTCACGTATGTAATTTGTTGTGCATGTACAACAACTTATTTGTCTCGCATTCGGTTGTATAATGCTGAAATGTCTCACTTCCTAAGATAATCCACGTCGAAAACTCCTAGCCCATTTTGTCTCCCCGACGGCTAGGGGATGAATGCAAGGGGAACTTAAGTCATGATAAGTTATTATAAAGTGCATATAATAGAAAAAAAAGAAGAAAATATTATAAAGACACTTATAGTAAGTTATTATAGACTTAATGATAAAATAAAATTAGAAAGGAAAAAGACATTTGATAATGTTTATTTATCCTATGGAAAATGCGACCTCCTTAGGAGATGGAATAAAGTGGGAAAAACATTAAATGGAGGAGGAAAAATCTGATTGGGAGTTGAGGGTGGCCATTTGGCCCATTACTTCTATAAAAGCAAGTGGACTTGCTTGTAGAGATCATCCTTGTCTATTTTATAAAATCTGATTTGTATGTTAAGCTTTGAGCTTGCATCAATAATCTTCTAAGGACAAATACCTTTAGAGATTCACTCTTGAGGATGAAAACCCTCTAAGAGATCTAGTAGAAGGACGAAAACCCTTCTCCTAGTTGAGAGGATTCTCCACACAGGGGTTTCCATTGCAGATCACAGAGTTAGTGGTGTTTTTTCAGTATTTTCCAACGGTATAGAAGGCTGTAAAAGTGCAGATTTGTACAAGGGTTTGAAGGTGGAAGCTTGTTGCAGATTTTTACCTCCATTTGCAGCCATATCTAGGGTTATCTACACCCTGGTTGATAGAGTTTGATACATTCTAGGGCACGGCTATCCCGGATCTCATCACCAACATCTTTGTCATATTTTTAGAGGTCAAATCAGCCAACTTGCATAATTTTTGGCTCAAGGGTTTTGTACTTTTCAGCTGTGTTTGAGGACAGCTGTCTGCAGATTTATATAAAATAATTCCAGCCTGTTTTGAGGTCAAATATGGTATTTATCTCTTGATTCCATCTTTATAAAATTAGCTGAGTTGATTCCTTAAAGATTCAATGGTTTTGCCTTTCATTTTGTGGGTTTTCATCTCCTATGCAAGTCGCCATGCATGTATAAAATTCAGATCTGCATTGTAATATTTTATAAATTATTTAGAAATTGTTCTTTGGATTGGGGTTTTGCCGAAAATCCATTTGGGGGTAAAAATTGTCCATTTGGGGACATTACAAATGCATATATACATTGCAACTTGTTTGCTCATGTAATCTGCTTTTCATATCAATAAAATTGTCACAGTGCCTCCCTCTGTTGCCTTAGGTCTTCAACATTTTGGTATCAAAGCGAGGTTATGGAGAGCCTATTCATGTGAGCGTAATGTGAAGGAAAGGTTGCAAAAGTGTGAAGAGGTCTTGGAGAAGTTTTCCGCCTTCTTGGAGAGCTTGTGCTTTGTGTAAGGTCCCTCTTTCTCAAGTAGTTCGAGTGAAGACCTTTAGGCCATTCTTACCGATGGGCAAAGGGTGAAATCAGGGTAACTAAGTTTTATTTATTTTATTTGTATTGTGTAAAATATCAAAATAAAAAAATTATAATGCACATATAATAAAATAATAAGACTTTTAAGAATTAGAGTTGGGCAAAGTCAAAAAACAATTAAAAAATAATAAATGTGTTCCAGTAGGGAAAATTGCGACTTGCCCATGGGATGGGAAAATTAGATTTGTGTGGCAAAACACTTTTAGGAAAAGTCGACTTGGCCTAGGAAAAATAATGTAATTTCATTGGCTGATTTGGAGGTCACTTTGTGATCTTTTTCCTTTAAAAGGGAAGTCGACTTGCCTCTTGGGTATCCAGAAATATTTTATGACATTTTCTCTTGCATGAAGCTTCAGCTTTTGCAATAAAATTCCAAGGACGAAACCCCTTAGGAATTTAATCTCTTGTGGACGAAAACCCCAAGAGTTGAGAGGGTTTTTCACTCAGAAATTCCCATTGATTGTAATCAGATTTTTAATCATTTCCAGCAGTGTATTTGAAGGCATTTTGGAGAATAAAATTGCAGCAGTATTTTCTCTAGTGGATCGACTCACCTTGGGACTGTTTGGGCATTATTTTAGAGGTATTTACATCTGAAAATTATTGTCAAATATCTCCTGATTTTTATGAATGAAAGCAGCTAAGTTTCAGAATTTTTCCAGAGGGTTTTCTTACCAATTTTATAATCAGATTGCAGATCTGATTTCTGAGTCTTTTAGACACAAAAATTCTGATTTTTATTTGATTGAGTTCCTAAAAATATTGGCAAGCATCTTTGATAAAGAAATCAATTTTTGGAATTCATTTGTGCATGTTTTTCTATCAAACCCTAGTCAATCTACCCTAGAATAATTCTATTTTGGCCCTAGGGTTATCGCCATAAATTCTCCAGGGTAGTTTTAAGGGTTTGGTAGTGAAAATATTTGTAGTAATAGGGGCTAATTTGGGTGTGTTGGCATATAAAACCCTAGTCAACTTCGACTGAAATTAAACTAGTATGCCCTAATTATTTGCCCTAGTTGTCAAAATTGTATTTTTGCTATTCGTGAAATGGAAAAAACTCATATTTTTACCAAAGGTCCATTGGGGATCTTTCATGCTGCATCTAGTGGCTTCCCATGCCCACCATTGCATCCTCTCAACCTCCATTTAACATCCGTGCAAAAGAAAAGCAATTTTTTTGCATGGTGCCTCTCGCACCAGAAAATTGGCTACATTATGAAAAAATTCAGACAATAATTTTTTTCTCCAATGGAAGACAATAATCTTTTGAATTTAGTGGCAAATTATAGTAGAAGTGCCAAATATAGCCGTTAGAAACCCTACTAAAGTAGATAGTTGAACTAAACCCTAAGTAACCGCATTTGTCGAATCTCAAGGAAAAAAATCAAAATTTGTTGGATTTAAAACACCACAAAATATTTCATTGAAAATCGCGAATTTAGTCGCATAAAAATCGGATTCAAGTTTTTATGGTATATAACCCTTGTCGCATGTCCCGATCTTCACATATCTTCGTTGCTTGGAGTTTGGACACCATTATTTACAGCTAGTTGTTTGGATCCCATCGCTGAAGGGTTCGTAAGTTTCTGGAGGGTTCGTGAAGGGTGCCGGTTTGGACGCCATTGTTGGCCCAACACATGGTGTTGTTTGGATGCCATTTTGAGCTCACAGCCTATATGAGATAAAACACGCAGCTCCAAACTTCCATATTCACGTTTTAGTTTTAGCTTTATAATTTTATTAAGTCTCAATTTTAATTTAAAACACCACAAAATATTTCATTGAAAATCGCAAATTTAGTCATACAAAATCGGATTCAAGTTTTTATGGTATATAACCCCTTGTTGCGGTCCCGATCTTCACGTATCTTCGTTGCTTGGAGTTTGGACACCATTATTTACAGCTAGTTGTTTGGATCCCATCATTTGGAGGGTTCGTAAGTTTGTTGGAGGGTTCGTGAAGGGTGCCAGTTTGGACGCCATTGTTGGCCCAACACATGGTGTTGTTTGGTTGCCATTCCGAGCTCGCAGCCTATATGAGATAAAACACACAGGCTCCAAAATTCCATATTCACGTTTTAGTTTTAGCTTTATAATTTTATTAAGTCTCAATTTTATAAAGTTTTAGTTTTATTAAATTTTACGGTTTAAACTTTGTTTAATTTTATTATTATAAAATAGAAAGCAGTTTTAAAGTTTTATGCCTCAAGTTTTATTAGGTTTCAGTTTTATAAAGTAGTTTTAACTTTTACGATTTATATTTATTAAGTTTTAGTTTTATCAATATAAAGTAGTTTTAAAGTTTTACGTTTTAAGTTTTATTAGGTTTCAGTTTTAACTTTTACAAATCCATTGGGTTAATATATTTAGTTTTTTATTATAAAATATATATAATTATATGCATATATTGTTTTATATATAAAATATATATAATGTATTTTATAAATTTTATATGTTATATTATTAAATGTATTTAATATTAAGTTTTATAAAGTTGATAAATTATAAAGTTTTAGGTTTTAAAAATTCGTTTCATTAATATATTCAATTTGTTATATAAATATATATATATATATATATATATATATATATATATATATTTGTATGTGTAATATTATCTTTCTATTTTGAAATGTGAAATTATCTTCCGTTTTTATATATTTAATCTAAATGTATATTTCTTATAGTTGAATTTAATCACGAATTTTATTGTTGATTTTTTTAGCAACGAATTTTTCACAAATTTAATTTGTGGTGAATTTGAACACAAATTCGAATGCGGCAACATAGACTAAACCCCACCCTAAAAATAGCCTAGAAAACCTTATTGAAGGGCAATTTTTTTCTCCCACAACTTAGATCGATTCTCGAGCATTTTTGTAAAAGTAGGGGTGTCCTGAAAGGGCTGTTTTTCAACATTTTCATCTTTTTTTTGCGTTTTTTCACATTGTGAGCCATTTTGAGCTCCAAATGCCACAGTGGCTTTCAAAACAAATTTTTTCCTCGCAATTCAATTTTTTTCCGCATAGTTGGTTGTAATATTGTATTTTTAGTGTATTTTTGCATTGTTTTGTGCTAACAAGCCATCTAGTTGGGAATAGTCTAACCACCCACTATGGCAAACAATGCTCCGAAATTCTTCTTGCTTGACTTGCAACTACTCCGTGGTGACAATTATGCCACGTGGAAGACCAAAATTTGAACTCAACTTGAGTTTGAAGAAATTTGGCCGGTTGTAAATGGTTTAGTAACCAGATCAGCAGATGATGCAACCCAACAGCGACAGTTTGATAGGGCTAATTAAAAGGATAAATTGATAATTTTGTTGGAGTGTCCAATGACATGTAACCCTACATTCAAGACGCCGAAACAACCAAAGAAGTGTGGTATGAGTTGAGCACAGTGTATGAGGTCCGAAACAAGAACACCATTATGAATTTGCAGAGTTAGTTGCATACACTGAAATTTAAGTTGAACGAGAAAGTGGAAGCTTTCTTACAGAGAATGCAGCATTGAGGGCTTCACTTCTAGCCTTGGGAGAGAAGGTTACTGATACAACTCTTGTGCCCGTTGTTCTGAGAGCACTTCCTCTCGCTTACCGCATTTTTGTGACAACAATTAACTTGTCAGATTAGACCATCAAGTTTGAGAGGCTAGTGAATTTTTGCAATAAGAAGACACACTTTATAACAAAGATGAAGAAGAAGAGCAGGCACCATCTTCGCAAAAGTCCCAAAAACAACATCAACAAAAGGGGACAAGCGAAAGAAGAAATGTCTTATCTGCAAACGAGGACATGAGTTGAAAGATTTTTGGTACAATACATACAAGAAAGGTTCATCAAGCAATTCGGACCTCAAAATCAACAATCACAAGGACAATCACACTACAAGCAAGGGCAAAAGAAGGGGAATTGGTGAAAGAAACCCCATCAACAAGGAAATGTAGCTAAGCAAGAAGACCATTTAGATGATGAGGACTTCTTGTACACTGCCCATTCCACGTCATCTAGTGTTGTTTGGTACGTTGATTCGGGAGCCACTTGACACATGACCAGGCACAAAGACTAGTTTACCACCATGAGGGACACACCTTCAAAAATCATGTTTTGTTAGGTGATGACTCTTCTTACATGGTACAAGGTATTGGGAACATTTCTCTACCTCTTGGTTCATGACATTGTAGATTATCGATGTATTATATGTCCCTGGCTTAACAAAGAATTTACTATTAGTTAGTCAACTTTTAGATCATAATCTGAAGATTGATTTTGATAGTCATTCTAGTAAGAAAGTGTGTTTGATTCGAGACAAATCCAAAGGCTTGAAAATTGTTGCAAAAGCCTCAAATGTGGGACAGATGTTCTAGCTTGATTTTGTTCACAAGGATGATCAAGCACTAGTGGCTAAGAATACTTCCTCTGCACAGTTGTGGCATCAAAGACTTGGTCACATTAGTTTTGGATATCTCGATACACTTCGCCGATATAATATGGTGAGAGGTTTTCCATCTCTCAAGAAGGATACAGACAAGTGTCCTAATTGCCTCGTAGGAAAACAACACAGAGCTTCATTCTAGAAGAGTACTTATTGAGCTCAGGTAAGCTTGATTTGGTTCATACCGATCTTTGCGGTCCGATGCAACCTAGTCATTCTAGATTTTAGTATTTCATGTTGTGTTGATGATTATTCAAGAAAAATGTGGATTTTTTATCTTCATAATAAAAGTGAAGCTTTTGAGAACTTCAAAAGCTCAAAGTCGCCGAGAAAAAGAGACTGGTCATCATATCGATCTCTCCGTTCGGATGGAGGGGGTAATTCACCAGTATTGAGTTCAAAGCCTACCTAGAAGCTCACAAGATTCATCGATAGATGCCTCCTCCACATACACCACAAAGAATGGTGTTGTTGAGAGAAGGAACCGTTTTATCATGGAGATGGTGGTGCGTTGTATGATTGATGATTCTGGACTAGTGAGGACATTTTCGGTCGAAGCAATGAAGACAAGGTGAAGCTTTTGTGGATTATGTCTTCGTAACAAAAGTGAAGTTTTTAAGAACTTGAAAAAGTTCAAAGTGGCTATAGAAAAAGAGACCGAATGTCATATCAGATCTCTCAACTTAGATCGAGGGGGGGAATTCACCAATATTGAGTTCAAAGCCTACCTAGAAGGTCATGGGATTTTTCAACAAATGTCTCCTCCACATACACCATAACATAATGTTGTTGTTGAGAGAAGGAACCGTACTATCATGGAGATGGTGCGTTGTATGATCGATGATTCTGGACTAACGAGGACATTTTGGGCTAAAGCAGCGAAGACAATAATATATTTCGTTTGACAGTGCCCACAATTTCACTTGACGGAGTATCACCACATGGGGTATGGTCGAATCGAAAGCCATCCATTGCACACCTCAAATTATTCGGGTGCAACCTAACATGCACAAACCCAAACAGAAAAGAAATAAGCTCGACATGAAATCAATGAAACTCATCTTTATGGGCTACAATGAAGAGGCTCTTGGGTGCAAATTGATGGATCCGAAGACTAGAAAAGTTTATACCAGTAGAGATGTTGAGTTCTTTGTAGTAAGCTATCTTTCCAGTTCATACAGCACCCAAATTTTGTCATTGGAAAGCAACAATGCGGATGTTGAGATATGTTAAGGCTACTATGGATCTTGGTCTAGAGTACAAAAAGAATTATCATTTCTTCTCGATGGATATTCGGATTTGGATCATACGGGTAATATTGATGACAAGAAATCCTCTTCGGATTTGTATTCTTTTTGGGACCACGACCAATATCATGGGGAAACAAGAAACAAAACTTTGTTTCGCGCTCTTCTACAAAGTCCAAATATCATAGTATAGGTGGAGTTGTCTCCGAAGCGATATGGCCACGTCACATACTTGAGGGTCTTGGAGTGCCACAGGAGAAATCCACTACCTTGTATGTTCACAATGAGGGTGTTCTCAAACTTGTTTACAATCCAGTGTTTGATGAGAGAACCAAGCATATTGAGGTACAAGTTTATTTCATACACGAGCATGTCTTAAAACACAATATACAAATTTAGTTTTGCGGAGGGTCTTGGAGTGCCACAGGAGAAATCCACTACCTTGTATGTTCACAATGAGGGTGTTCTCAAACTTGTTTACAATCCAAAGTGTTTCATGAGAGAACCAAGCATATTGAGGTACAAGTTCATTTCATACACGAGCATGTCTTGAAACACAATATACAAATTTAGTTTTATGGAATAACCGAACAATGAGCAGATATTTTCACAGAGTCGCAGACGTGACAAAAACGAGTTGTTCAAAGAGTTCCTCTCCTCATCCCTTAAGGCAATGTAAAATTAAGGGGGAATGTTAGGTAAAACCTTCTTATATAGGTAATTATGCATTTTTATTAGTGTTATTACCTTAGTTATTTTACCTTAGGTAATTAGTATTTTACTAGGTTAATTAGTTGTAATATATTTGTTATATGGTTAGGTATATTTATATTGCCTAAACCATATATTTGTATTTTTGTATATTCACATATGTCATTTGTTGTGCCTGCACAACAACTTATTTGTCTGCATTCAGCCGTACAATGCATATATACATTCGCAATTTGTTCATATCAATAAAATTGTCACAAACGCCTACTGTTTCCTCGGATCCTTAGCATATACTTGAACAATGTGAAGATATTTCTATCTAAAATAATCTAACCATACATCAATCCTTATCTCTTAACTTTTCCATCAATTCTATGATCCCCGACGAGCTGCTCTTTTGAATAGATGATCCTTTTCATCTTCGTCCAAATCAACAACGTGCAAGTCAAATGAGATGAGGGTTCAAGTGCATGTGTTGCTTCTTTGGAATTCATCAAATCCTAAGGGTATTCTACATATAACCTAAAATCAACTTGAAGCATTGGTCAAGGGTACAAGCAAAGGAAAATCCCCCATTTGCTGCATTTGGATACCATGCCTCCTCGTAACATTAAGGTGAAAATTATGATTTTCAAGTTTCCTCTTTCTTATAATATTCTTCGACCGATGATGGATGCATCGGATGCACGCCATTGCCTCATCCACATGTCGGTGTGTGAAACTCCCTTACGTAGGCTCTATGTAACGCAACCCTTAGAACTTTGAACACTTCGCATAACGCAGTTGTCTTCAAAATCCCCACTCTTGAAGAATTGTCTTGTTGGCTAGATTTTTCTGCATAGCATCAAACGTGGGCAGTCATGAGATAAATCTCCTCATTTAACCGGTGAGGCTCCCGTGTCGATTTGTCAATAAAAATGTGTTATTATCTATGAGGGGTTTTACTTTAACCACTTAGTTCATGAACCATAACTAAGAAGTTCGCAGCAAAGTAAGCAATTTTGCTCAAGAAAGGAAGTATTTTATAGAAGAAGGAAGTAAAGGAAATACAGAGAAGAAATGGGGAAGATGTGCATCCCAATTAGTAGATAGCAGAGCTAATTGCATGCACATAGAAGAAACTTAATAGATATGAACACACAGAATTATAAAACAAAGGCAGCTCTAGATCCAGATCTAAAATAACACAAAGTTTACTTAAGAGATCTAAGATTTAAAAGCAAGAAACACAATACACCGTGACACAAAGTTCTCCGGAAACCTGCTCCTTTGTATTCCTTTGCTCCAAGTTGCTCTCAGGGGTTCAACACAAAGTCTAGAACACAAGATTGCTGCTTACAAATTCTGATCGATCATTAACCCGGAGGTTCTTCTCCTACTTATAGAATGTAGGAGGGAAAGTACAAATGGAAAACTCAAATTGAACTGAAACATAAACAACAAGTAAAGATGACATTTGACAATCATCCTCAACTATCTTCTCCTTAAGTGACACATGTATCACTTAACTAATAGAATGGTTCCACATGACTTTAAGTAATGGTTGCAAAACCAATAACTTAGAAGTTTTACAATTTCATCCGGGAACATAGAAAATAGAAGAAGAAAGAATAGAAGAAGTCATGCATAGCAATTTGACGACATCATCTACCTTTTGCACCAAATTGGACCGTGGAAGAGTTCTCGGGAACTTTGAAGGAGATCTAGGCTTCTTCATGTATTGGCTACTCATTATGCTCACACAATCAACTCTATGTTTTTCCCACCTGCTGCCGGCATCCTGAAGACTAATGGAAGTCACCACCTTTCGCATTGGTATCTTTAAACAATAATTGATGAACTCAGCGTCCAAACGAATTATTGTCTTTCCCGAAGCATCACGCACTGATCTAGATGAAGGATGGTAAGATCTAGCGCACTCCATAACAAATTTTGGCAACTAGGCTGTACATGGAAAAGCTGCAGCTTGGACAATTCCACTGCTTTTAACCGCATGCATGAGTGAAGTCTTTCCGCCGGATCTATCAATCAAATCGGAAAGAGGTTCCGGGCCTAGATCCATGTCTCCTATGTCCGCAAGTTTGGAAGCGATGCATGACTCTATCGTGCTTTCTTTTTCATCTCTCTTTGCCATGGCTTTGTCAATATATGTAATGAATTCCTGCTATTTATTCGAGACAAAAATGGCCACCAGAGCATGAATAATGAATTTTAACTGTAAAAATCAGCACTTTTCAAGTCCGCTGCCCCAAAAAATGGTGTTTAATTTGCACATAAAGAGAGCATGAATCCTTTCAACAACACCTGAGCACCTGTAACACCTATGCAAACAATTATGCAGACAAAGATCAACCTCCTTCAAAGCATGCGCCAAATCTGGAAGCTTTTAGCCTTGTTGCCACCTTGTCTGAGCAAAATCCTTCTTCAAATGGGGGCACTTTTCCTCTTGGCTGCAATTCTTTACCTGTGAATCAAATAATTCACCCATATGGCTGCCCATGCTTATATAACCTTCACAATTCTATAATTAATAATTGCCCTAACAATTAAAGGCAATTAATTAATTAAAAATCATGCTCTTCTCTTTTAAAAATAGCATGTTTAAGGATAGCCATCCAATAAATTAAATTAATCCAATTTAATCCTTCACACATCACTTCACTTAAGCTTCACAGTGTGCCTTGACCATAGCCACTGAAAATAAAAATTAATTTAATGTTTTAATGCCTTTAAAATCATTAAATAACTCCCAAATGGGGCGCACTTTTTGAGAGGAAGGGGGCAACCACTAAATAAATTAAATTTAATGCATTTAATCCATTTCTTTTATTCCAATTTTGACTTGTTGACTTCTTCCAAGCTTGGGCGCACTTTTTAGAAGAATAGATTAATTCAAATAACCACTTTAAGGCTGCCATCATCTCACCAAAGGGGGCACACTTTTCTGCACATATAATTCTATTTTTAAGAATTTTTTCACAATGGGATTCTTTACCCTGGAAGGTAGGCACTAAAATTCCTTGATTCACTTAAGTGATTTGACTTTGACAATGGGATTATTTACCTGCAAGGCGAGCACTAAAATCCCATGATTTCACTTAAGTTACTTTCCTTCTATTTTATCATGATAATTTTTACCCGCAAGGCATGAACATGAGAATTTTTACCCTGTAAGGCATGCAATAAATTCCCACCTGCCTGCAGCCTCTATTTTTTCCACCGCAGCTTAAGTGAATTTTATAACAGGGGAAAAAGTACACTGCTAGACAGGTATAAAATTCCCATCATGCCTGCAGCTTCTATTTTTCCCATTGCAACATAAATCCTTTGTTTTCCAAAAATGCGCCCATCCCTGCAGGGGCTTTTTCGTGCATGACTTCGCTTTTTCCCAGTGATCCAGACCTCCGATGGCGACTTCCTTCGGGCATAATGTGCGTATATGTTTTCCAGCTGCTTCAGGCCAAAAATCGGGCTTACCCTAAGAAAGGAATTGTTGTAGAGAAATTTCACGAGTAAAACGAAATGGGATGACACAAAAACACGAAAAATTGCCGAAAGTCACAAATAAAGTCCAAAACTTATTCCAAGTTAAAACCCTTATGGTACATAAGAGTAATGACATATTCGATCATAACAGAGTTAAAACGGGGCGCAAATAGCCTCATACGGGGCTCAAAATAATTAAATACAAATTTCCTGCAGACAAATCCCGGCTGACGAATATAACAACTTTGGGCATCTGGGTATTTGGCGAAAAAGGCTAATATGGCTCTTTGGGATTATCTTGACGCAATACAAGAACTTTCAGGCAATAAAAACACAAAACGACCCATTATTTTAAAAGTACGAAATTTTTTCAGATAGGGTAGTCGCAGATTTTAGGGTGAAATCTGGGTGACACCATGTCTTTTGTTCACTCGAGAGTATTAACTATCCCGTCAATCCCCTTCGGTGATACAATGGTTATCCCGAGCTTTTCGAGAACATCCCATCGACCTCCTCGACTCGGATGATGACAAGCCTAATGAAATCAATTTTAAGATCAAAACATCCGATCTTGAAATTCTATTATTGCTTAGTTGCCCCTTCTTTACAACCTCATTCTCACAAGAAGGTAATTGATGCAATTCGCATTGACATCTCTTCTACCTCACCTCTTAAGAAGCTTCCTATTTCACCATCTAGTAAACAATTATTGGAGCCCTTAACATCTACAATATTACACCCAAGTATGAAGGCGACTATTCTCTTGACAACCCTTTCTTGTGTGGCTATGTTCAAACTAAGAACGTGGAGGTTCTACAATACTACTAGTTCTACACTACACTCTTCCATTGCCTCTAGTAATTATGATGAGCAGAGAGACTCTCCATTAGTGTGTCTTCCTGAGAATTCGTACAATCCTCTTTCTACCTTCATATTCTAAGGATCGGGACTTTGATACCCAACAAACCGACTTGATGGATGACGAGGTACTAGTTACGTCTCTTTTCGAATAAGCATGAGCCTAATCTCACACGGATCCTCGGCCTAAATCTCCTCTTCCACAATTTCCAATAGACTTAGAGCACGAACCACAATTCTTGTTGGTTCCTCTAATTCGCTCTCCTATTATTGACCCTCCTTGTAACTCCGATGCTTGAGCCAAAACCCAGTTGGCTCCTCTAGTTAGCTCTCCCATCATAGTCATTCCCTCGCCTCTTGTCGGACATGTTTACCCGTAATCTCGCGACATTGACTAGAAACTCCTCGATGAGTTTGTACAGTTTTGTACATGACATAAGGCACCGAGGCACAAGGTTAAGGATTGCCGAGCCTATAGGCATCACATGGCAAAACTTGAAGTAGAAGTGTGTGAGGAGCAGATTCATCGACTATCCCATCCTAATCTCACCACATTGACTACAAACTCCTCGACGAGTTTGTCAATTTTGTACATGTCATAAGGCACCGAGGCACAAGGTTAAAGATTGCTGAGCCTATAGGCAACACATGGCGAAACTTCAAGCGGAAGTGTGTGAGGAACAGAGTCATCGACTATCCCATCTGCCCTCCTTTCCTCAATATTTTGGCTCCCATCATGGTGCTTGCTTCCATTCATCAACAAACTGTTAAGTACTCCGATAACAACATTGTCAACAACGCCTACCTACTCCACCTTGAGTTGACCATACTTAGCAGCATATTCGATCCGAGACAAATGTGTCCGACTAACCCCATCTCTCGGTGGCTTGATGCAATCAGCTGGAGCTGAATGTGTCGTTTATTTCTGTTTTCAACTGCTGGAAGGGTCTATGATGGTTTGGACTACCTTAGAGCCTTCTTTGTCTTCCATTTGCACCGTAGCTTACCTTGCACAACTGCGTGTTATGTTTTCCTGCCTTTGTAATATGAGTGGAAACATGGCTTGAGTACATCATTGTTCATACAAACCATGAATGGATATGAACATCTGAATCAAAACTGCATCAACATGAATGATCCAATTCGGATCAATTATAGGTAGGCATATTCGGTCGGAGACAAATGTGTCTCGACTCACCCCATCTCTCGGTGGTTGGATGCAATCAGCCTGGAGCTGAATGTGTCGTTTATTCCTGTTTTCAATTCTTTGGAAAGGTCTATAAGGGTTCGAGACAACCCTAGAGCCTTCTTTGTCTTCCATTTGCTCAGTAGCTTACCCCGCACAACTGTGTTATGTTTTCTTGCCTTTGTTATATGAGTGGAAACATGGCTCGAGTACATCATTGTTCATACAAACCATGAATGGATCTCGAACATCCGAATCAAAACCGTATCAACATGAACGATCCACCAATTGGTTCAATTGAGGCGAGCATATTGGTCGGAGACAAATGTGTCCGACTCACCCCATCTCTGGTGGTTGGGACGCAATCAGCCGGAGCCGAATGCGTCGTTTATTCCTATTTTCAATCTTTGGAAGGGTCTATGACGGTTTGAACTACCTTATAGCCTTTTTGTCTTCCATTTTGCACCGTAGCTTACCCCGCACAACTGTGTTATGTTTTCCGCCTTTGTAATATGAGTGGAAACATGGCTTGAGTACATCATTGTTCATACAAACCATGAATGGATATGAACATCCGAATCAAAACCGCATCAACATGAATGATCTAATTCGGTTCAATTGTAGGCAGGCATATTCGGTCGGAGACAAATGTGTCCGACTCACCCCATCTCTCAGTGGTGGTTTGACGCAATCAGCGGGAGCTGAATGTGTCGTTTATTCTTGTTTTCAACTGCTGAAAGGGTCTATGATGGTTTGAACTACCTTATAGCCTTCTTTGTCTTCCATTTGCGTTGTAGCTTACCCTACACAACTGTGTTATGTTTTCCGCCTTTGTAATATGAGTGGAAGCATGGCTTGAGTACATCATTGTTCATACAAACCATGTAACACTCTCAAATTTATCCGCACAAAACCCAAGACAAACATAGGTCAAACTAGAAAAATTATGGATTTTTTTTTTTTTAAAACCTACTCGCAACACTAGGTTAAAATTTACGGTCACACTTTCTCGTTTTAAAAAATTACATTAAATCAATATAATTAATTTCCGAGTGAGGATCCACAATCCCCTTAGGTCCCTTTAAATAAAATCTTTTAAAACCATTTAATAAATTAATTAGTCTAAAGCAAGACTTAGGCTCCCCTACCATTTGTTTTAATACAATTTAATTCAACCTTAATTAAACTTGCTCAAATTAATTTCAAAGGTATTGTGGTCTAGTTATTTAAATAATAAAGTTTTACTATACCCACAAAGGGGTCAAGGTTTGCATTAATTAAAAGGTCTCTAATAAGACATTTGGGTTAGAAAAGTAATAACACCCCCTACACTACTTGAGTGGCCCCAAATAAAGTCTACCCATGCATTTTAAATTTGAAATTTATCTCACCCACTTCCCACCTACTTTTTGTAGGGATGAATCTCATCCATTGGATGGATTCATTTGGAGCCCTTAGATTTAGGGATCTAACCCTAAGTATGCTTATGAAAAGCTCTTTTCTCCTTTGTTTTGACTTATTGTTTTGTAGATTTGGAGGAGGTGGAAGCCATGAGAGACAAGCTCAAGCTCATGAAGAACAAAAATAATCTTTTGTTGGGGATTCCATTCACACCCTCTCCTAGGGTTTGCACATATTTTTATTATTTGTTTAACTTATTCTTTTGTATTTGCCCAAATGGGCATATGGGTATTTTCCCTATTTTAGTGAAATAGGAAGAATAGTGTATATATAAACTTGGGAAAAAGATATATACATACATATATATATATATATATATATATATATATATATATATATAAAGAACAATTTACAAGTCTCGGTCGTGGTGAGAAATCTGTATAGGCCGCGCTTTTTTTAATGTGAAGGGCTGATTGCGCACAATAATACAAATGACCGGGGTTAATAGAGTTTGGGGTTAAAATTTTGTTGGGCGGAGGGGGCGGGGAGGTCGCCGACCCCATACAAAACACACACAGCCGCGACCCTATAACTTTATCAATTTTTTTTTTTGATTAAAACTTTTAACTATCATAATAACATTTAATGTAAATTTATATATATATATATATATATATTAAATATGGCAATATTATTATTAGTATCACCATTAATAATATTTTAATATGATTACTATTATCAATACTTAATAATATTCATATTATTTATAATATTAACTAATCTTAATCTTTACTTAAATTTTCTTTGATAATTTGAAAATAACATTGTAAGATGTTGATTATTAATTTTATTTTCACCTATTTTTACATTAGTTAATATTTGATTTATATATAAATTTAAAATAACTTAAAAAATAAACAAATTTGTATACTTCCAATAAAGCTATGATTTAAATTATAACTGTGCATTTTCTTTACTCTACTAGATTAAAAGAAAATCAATCCATGTTATTGACAAAGTAACTGACAAATAAGAATTTTAAGGCCTTTCCATCTACACATAAAGTGTAAACTTTCTTTCAATCAATACAAAAAGATGAACAAATATAGTTTAACTTGTTATCATATGCCTTTCAAGTAGTGAAATGTAAGTAGCTATTTCCTTTCATCACACAATGCAATTTCAATCATTTCAAACAATAATTTGCAACAAAATTTCCCCATATTTTAAAATGAATATCACTCCTCTTGAAGGCAATGAAACTACTAGCTTGAAAGTAAAGTATTCTTATTTCAATCACATTTCCATTATATCAAGAACTTGTTACACTAAAATTGTTTCTCTTTCCAACAAGCAAAGAAGTAATATTAAATCCTTTACTTTCATTTCCAAAGAGAACTAATACTACAATTTTAATAAATAAGACAACTAAGAATCTCCACTTTAAGAATACAAGTTTACAAGACCTCCATACACAATGGAGACAACATGATAAAATATAACAAGAGAGTTTTTGATTCTTTCTCCAAATGCTACAAGAACATGACTCCTCCTTTGAGCTCCACCTTCCAAGATCAAACACACAACAAAAATGGGAGTAGGCAACACTCTCCACCCAACCATTACTCCAATGAGGAAGTGAAGCCTACTTCCTCATTGGCCCCGAGCCCCAACAATGAGACAATAAGGAATATTTGACAACCATGGCAACAAAGACAAGGCTTCCACACTTACTTTCACACAAAAAAATAACCACAAAACATTCATTTTTAAACACAAAAACTTCCCAAAACATTGGCTCTAAAACAAGCCAAGTAGAGAAAGGAATATGGGGATACCCTTGTGCCTCCCAAGGGTTTGGATGCCCACCTCAAAAACCTCCAAAACAAAATCAACCCCAAAATCTCTTATGCCTCCCTACAAATAAAAATATCTCTTATGCCTCCCTCACTCTTATGCCTCCCTCTCTCTTATGTCTCCCACAATGAACAAAATAACAAGATGAGAACAAGGTGGGGCACCCAACCCACTCCCTCCTAAATACCCAAGAGAAACTCTTATGCCTCCCAACAAATTTCATCCCCATTTCACTTTCTCATACACATCCTAAGGACATTTCACTACCCAACACATCATGCAATACAACATTCATTCAACACATAAACACATAAGAAAGAGAAGAAAACAAAAGGGTGAAGACCTAACCTTGCCATAGCAAGAATCCAATCCACAAGCAAGTCCCAAAATCCTCCAAGCTCAAGCAATTCCAAGCAATCTTCAACTCCAACAAGCACTCCAAAAACAAACATTCCAAAATGAGAGCCAAAACCAAGCAAGTAACCCCAAAACTTCACAAAAATTCCAATAAATAGAAAAGAGGGAGAGGGAGATGATGTGGCTCCATGTAGGATGCCACATCATTTCTTCTCCACCCCACATCACCATGGTCAAACCCAAACCCCAAAGTATAATAAATTGGTGGTTGGGGAAATGACCACCCTCTTACACACTCAACCCAACCCACACCCCTTAAGGACAAAATTAATTACCCATGTAAGAAAAGTGCAATTAATTGTTCTTTTCCTTCATTAAAACACAAAATAGGACCTAAAATAAGTCCCTCACATCATAGGCTAGGTGGGTGGGTGGCTTTAAGAGGTGTGGGACAAGCTTAGCTTGTCCCACAAGTCTCCAAAATAGCCTAGAAGGTCAAAATCCGAATTTCACAAGGAAGATTGAGTACACACTACCCCAAAACAAATTAAATTCATTCCAAGCCAACACACATTAAGGCTACCAACTCACATTTATTTCCCCCTTTTGTCACATCCTAATTAGCACTAGATAAACACTTTTAAATTAACTTAAGAGGGTGCTAAACACAATTAATAAAAGTGACTCCACATGCAAATAAAAATACAATAACTCACAATTAAATAAAATCAACAAGACAAAATTACAAACATTCCCAAGGTCACTTTTGAGGTCACCCTTCCAATGGGGACCTAACAAACTACAACAACATACAACATACGAATACACGTGTTGCCATGGTGACCTGTTTCCAATACTCCATATTCTTTCACTATTGGTCTCCTATCCCCCTTTGGTTTATTGTGTTGCGAACACCTGTAAAAGTCAAGACAATACCTTTCTAGCCTCGTGGCCATATTAACGACATCAAAATAGTAAAAATACATGCATATACATATAATCAATTATCATAACTAAACCATCTCAAAACAAGTAATTTGCCATCGTTCACAATTTCAATTATTTCAATTTCATTACTTTATCAACTAGCAATAAGATCACGACATCAAATACATCATCTAGCATCATATAATTATTGAAATAAATGCATTAGTCCAATATAAGCTCAAAATCAACAATTCGATATATCCAAACATGCATATAATCCATCCTGTAAATCATGTCATAAGTCTAACATCCACACTGTCTATAAATTAACTAATCAAAATAACAATGTCCATTTGTCAATATCTAAACTGTGATAGAAATGTCCAAAACTCTAATCTATAATAAGCAGAATCATAATCATATAAATGTCGAAGAGGAGTGGGCACTACAAACCATGAATGGATCTGAACATCTGAATCAAAACTGCATCAACATGAATGATCCAATTCGGTTCAATTGTAGGCAGGCATATTCGGTCGGAGACAAATGTGTCTGACTCACCCCATCTCTGGTGGTTGGATGCAATCAGCTGGAGCTGAATGTGTCGTTTATTCCTGTTTTCAACTGCTGGAAGGGTCTATGAGGGTTCGGACAAACCTAGAGCCTTCTTTGTCTTCCATTTGCTCTGTAGCTTACCCTGCACAATCTGTGTTATGTTTTCCTGCCTTTGTAATATGAGTGGAAACATGGCTTGAGTACATCCTTGTTCATAGAAACCATGAATGAATCTGAACATCTGAATCAAAACTGCATCAACATGAATGATGCAATTCGGATCAATTGTAGACATGAGTGGCGATAGTTGAGACTGCAATGATAGTGAGAATCAAAAGTATAAATAATGCTTGCACTGATTATTATATGGGAAGGAGCAGAAGGATATGAAAGGCATTTCTATCCAATGATACCAATCGCAATGAGTCCTATGAATACATGACATTGACAATTAAAGAAGGGTCTCCATGTTAGCTTTGAGCTGATCATAAAACATGTTCCTAGATGCAATGTCTGCTCTAAAACAATATGGGACAGGACCTCTATACTTACATATATCTAGTGGATATATGTGCTGTATAACCTATTTGTCTAGATGTTTGTCCTCTAAGTTAGAGGCGAGAGTAAGTTTGATCTTTATCAATTCTCTTGCAACTGCTATTTCTCAATACAATTCATGAATTTTGACTTCGTACTTTCAAGATGAATGTGTTACAAATATGTTATTCTCATCTTGGTGATGTGCCGACATGCTTTCCCTATCTTTCTGAATTTGATTTTTTTAGTTCCCCTTTCCATATACTGATTAATGGATCTTTCTTATTTGAGAGCAGAGCTCCTTGAAAATGAATTAGGTGCTTTCACATCTTCAGAACTAGGACCACAGAAGAAATACTCTCTTATCTCCCATCTCATACAAACATTTAATAGGAAATGAGATCGACATTAAACATACAGTTTCAAACTGTGTAATAGGATGTCTACACAGAAACAGAATTCATGCACCCCCTTATTACGAGTAATATCGGTTTTCTGAAATATTTAGATGCTACATGAATCTTTCAGCTTTCAGAGGTTTGAAACTTGAAAGGCATTAATGTAGAAAATTGTCTTTACTATTGTTTATCCTACATACTCGTATATGCTTTTAGTTGATGCAACTCTTTAATTGGTCTAGAGTGGGCATAAATTTCACCTTTGATATCATGTAAATTGTAACTTTCAAAAATGATATTGATGTGCTAGTGCGTCATGATGGTATGATGAAATAAGCTTATATTGTCATATTTTGCTGTCGAGGGATATTTTTATTTTTTAAGCTAATATAACTGCTAAATAATGGATGGCATGGACAATGATTTTTCCAACCCAAGTGATATAAAATATAAGCAGGTTTCAGAATATAAACTGCAATACAGCTGTTTTCTGTAAAACAGATGTTTGTATAAAAACTTCATCGAGTCCTGGATTCACAATTTTTACATTAAATTTTTTGCTGAAATTCCACACTTGCTGGATTCTTTTAATTTCACGTTTCCATCTATATTATATATAATTTTTTTGGTACACATGTCAGTATCAATAGTTTTTATATTCTGATTGAACTTTCGTAATGATTTCAGTATGGGGGCTATGTTATATCATCTACAACTACAAGAGAAGAATTTATTGAAGCAACCACAATCTGCCTTTGCTTGGGGCTCACTGACTACAGGTTCATTTGATTCATAATTGTTCTTACCACCTTTCTGCTTTTACTTTAAAGCATCAAAATTAATGATCATTACTATTTATCAAGAAATTGGAACACCTATTAATTGCTCAAACATAATGATATGTTAGTCATAATATCCTGATACTAAGTCTAATGTTCACCTCTTTAATATTACTATATTAGTGGTTGTAATTTATTGTAATAACGGTCATCCAAAAGAAGAACCGAAGAGTCTCCCTTTGCAGCTATTTATGCTTGTATGCATATGTGCATCATGAACAAGAGCTTTATCGAACACATGAGAGTTGCATTGAATATTTGCTTCTTGTCTAATTTCTCATCCATTTCATTTTGTGAATCTTTCTCTTACAATTTAATTCCTGGCCTGACATTGGTATTAGAGCCCAGACTTTTCTCCTTCATTTTTCCTTTCACTACAAATTCTGTTCCAGCCAGTCATATTGCTGTGCAATGTAATTTTTATTCTTCTACCAGCCATACGGTCTGCTTGGTATTTGATAAATTTCTTCATTGAAGTGTTGGCACTGAGCATTGAAGCCTTGTCTGCAGTATATGTGCTGGAATTTTGTATTAAACTCTCCTCCTGCTGCAATTTCAATGAGAAGACTCATGTTCAGTCATTTGGTCAAATACTGGGTGAATTTCAATAGAACTGCGCATTTTTTTCATTGCTCTGCAAATATTCTCTTGGAGGGTTTCATTCGTAGCTGGAGTAGTGTGCTGGAGCTACATTGAAAGCCTTGTCTGCAATATATGTGCTGGAATTTTGTATTAAACTCTCCTCCTCTTGCAATTTCAATGAGAAGACTCATGTTCAGTCATTTGGTCAAATACTGGGTGAATTTCAATAGTCTACGCATTTTCTTCATTGCTTCGCAAATATTCTCTTGGAGAGTTTAATTCATATATGAAGTAGAGTGTTGGAGCTATATTGAAAGACTACGTTGAAATCTGTACTTGGTTTATTGGTTGGCGCTGGCATTTAACTCAGACCTGCAATATTCTTTCCAGTTACTTGTATTTTGGTGTTTAAAATCTGCCCAAGGCATTTCATTTTCCCAAGAGACTGCTGCAACCTGAAAAAGAGATGTCAGACTGATGCAAATCATGTTGGAGCTGTGTGGATAATTGAGGCGTCGAAGAATTGTTTCGAGGACTGCGTTTCAACTTTAATTTCTGAGTTTGATTGCTGGCTGAGACATTCTGGTGAAGGCGCATATCCACCCTCTCCACCATCACCCATCTCCCATATGGGTAGTCCAAAAGTCCTTTGACAATGTGGCCTGACATTGAGCATGGCATTTCAACAATTTTGAAGAGTATAATTGTTTGTTGAAACAATACTTCAATTGCATCCAAGTGCGTTGCCATTTCAAGCCACATGGGAGAAGACAACATTCAAAAGGCACAACTAAGTTCAATTTATTTTATGCTTTTTCAAATTGCATATTAATTAGTGTCATAGGGCAGTTGGACAACACTATTTTGTAAGCCGGCCTCATTTCAATCCCCCTTTTTCTCAAATTCGTGTCTCAAACTTACTTTTCTGGAAACCAGACTCATCCACAATTCCAACGAGAAGACAAATACTCAGGTGTCCAATTTGTCCAATTTATAAATTTTAATGCCTGTAAATCAAGACAATATTCTGAAATTGCATTGAAGAGGGTTTGTCTTTGCCTAAAACCAATTAAAATTTCAAAACAACGTAATTTTTGCATACATAATGGTGTAAAAACTTGTTTGAACGAAGTCAAATTGCAAAGACTTGTCCAATCAAGAAATGTTTTGTATTTTTGAGCACTTTTAGTGTTACCTAACTCAGAACTTGTTCTGCAGTACACCACACTTTGCATACAAAATGAACACATTGTATTTAGATGACATATTTTCTTTACAACTTCCTATTAGAGGCTGTAACGCCCGCTAAAAATGCCTGTATGAGAC
Organism: Taxus wallichiana var. yunnanensis; assembly: GCA_018340775.1. Classification (NCBI taxonomy): domain Eukaryota; kingdom Viridiplantae; phylum Streptophyta; class Pinopsida; order Cupressales; family Taxaceae; genus Taxus; species Taxus wallichiana. Next base: position 995,040,333 of record CM031242.1, on the reverse strand, counting down.
CCAAGAACAACCTAGAGTTAGCCAGAAAAATTATGGAATAATTTTTTTGAGAAGCGTGCCCACAAAAGGTTTCGAAAACAACGATTGCTTCATTAATGTTTCTAGTCAATTATATTTAATAGATAAAATTTTCCCGTTATAACAAATATTAAACCCACATTAAACTTTAATGAATTTAATCTGACTAAGCATGGAAAATTTCCCTAAGTGTTATTTAAATAAACAAAATTAATTCCTACTATAGTTGAATATCCCCCATGGGATGTCAAGGGTAAAAGAGGCCAATATAATTAAATACCAAGGTTATTTAATTTCTACAAGGTTGAAACAATTAGCAAGGTCCCTCATTTAATATTGGGTTAGAATAATAAACACTTCCTTACCCCAAAAGTGACCCCTTAAAAGTCAACCCATGTATTTGAAAATTAAACATTTAAATTAAAAGACAATTTCCACTCACCCACTCTCCACCTACTTTTTGTAGGGATGAATCTCATCCCTTGGATGGATTCATTTAGGGCCCTTGATGAGGAAGAAGACCACTAACCCTAAGGTTTGCTTAAGAAAACTCCTTTCTCATTTCCTTTTGGTTCATTGTTTCTCTTTTGTTTTGCAGGTTGTTGGAGGAGGAAGAGAAGCCATTGGAGGCCATTCAAGCTTTTGGAGAGGCTTACAAGTTTCATTTATTTTCTTATTTTGTTTACACCCTCCTAGGGTTTCAATGTGTTTATATATTTTATTTAGCTCATTTTTGTTGGGTTTGCCCAAATGGGTTTGTGGGTATTTTCCTATTTTATTGATATAGCTAGGTTTGATTTATATTTTCATTTGGGTATATGAAAGTGTATATATATATATATATATATATATATATATATATATAAATATATTTTTATTTATTTCATTTATTGGGTAAACCCGAAATGAATTTAATTGAGAGAAACAAGATTTAATATACATATATATATATATATATATATATATATATATATATATATATATATATATAAAGAGTTAATTATGGCTCGCCGCGACCATACATTTTTACAGTGCGTAGGTTTGGAGGAATGCGCGGTGGGAGATTGGTTTTGTTTGAAGTGTTTTGGGGGGTGGGGGGGGAGGGTCACCGACCCCACCCCCATCCCATTTACTAATGGGGTGGGGGTGGCGTTGGTGACCCTTCCGCCCCAACCCCCTTCACTCTAATTTCAAAACAAAAGTGCAGGCTGCACATTTCCCTTTGTCCCCTTTTTTATTTATATGTATATTAAAGAATTTGGGCCCTCTATTAATTACCTTTGGTTTTAATACCAAGATCTCTACATATCACTTTATTAATTTTTAATTATATTTTAAATGTAAATGTATTAAATATTAGGTATATTACTAAATTAATTTATTATTAATATTATTATTAATAATAATTCTAATATAAATAATTTGGTCATTGAGTAGTCATACTACCATTTTTAATAGTATTTACTAATGATAAGAAAATGTCATTAAGTGATAATAGTATATTATTAACAAAATCTGGATTTTGCACTAAAGACTTCTTTGTAAAGTTTGATAGTAATAAGCTAAGAAGTATAAGGAAATATCAACCTAAATTCTACTTGTTGTCATATTGAATCACTTTAGGTTATAAGCAATTTTACAATAACTAAATAATGAAACTATCCCTTCTAATGAGGCTAGGGCCTAAATTGCCAAAGAGTAATAACTTTCTCCATTAGAGTTAGGAAATTAGCCTATTTTTTTGACATGTAAATGACAATTACAATTTGCATTATTCCCATCTAAATATACATAGTTTTGCTTTCTTTCATAATGCAAGTAAATGAACAAACTAGGCTAATTTTTTTCTTACCACAAAATGCAACATTCCAACATAACAATATACTTCAAATTTGTTGCCTCTTTCCATTTTTTCTACAACCTATATGTTCAAAATAACTATGACAACTTTATTCTTCATTCAAGTTTGACATGCATACATTGTTTGCATCTTACAACTTCTATATTTCTTCTTTCTCATTTTCAATAATACAACTACAACAATGAAGGTAAACTTTCTTTTCCCACAATACAACTTTCAACTAAACTTTTACACATGATTTCCATTTTGATTCTTTTCTTTCCATACTACAATTTTAAAGAGAAAGGAAATTTTACAACTCTTCAATGAGCTTCCTTGAAATAATATTACAACTTACAATACAACATTTCCTTTAAAATAAAACACAATATTACAAGCCTTCCACCTTGAGTGGGAATAACAAGAAGGTTTTATCACAAGGAAGGATTTCTTGAGGACACCAACAATGCTCCATATTTCACATCACCAACAAGAGAGCTCCACCATGCTTTATTTGATCACAAAAAAGGGGGAGAGACAACACTCTCCACCCAACCAAGAATTCCAATGAGGAGAAGAAGCCATCATCTTTATTGGCCCCCGAGCCTCAACCACATTGCAATGAAAAATGAATTCAACTCATGGCATCAAAACAAGCTTCCACATCACAATACAAGATTTTAATACTATACCAAAACACAAACAATACAACTACAATCACAAGAAGGAAAACAACAAACTACACAAGGTTTCAACATGCCAAAGCCAAAGGAGTAAGATCTATGGGAGGTCACTTATGCCTCCTAATGGAAAATGGGTGTCCACCTACAAACCCTCCAATAAACATCTCAAATCCCCTACACACTCTTATGCCTCCCACATTCTCTTATGCCTCCCTACAATTTCCCTTATGGCTCCCTCATAAAATAGACCAAGTAAGAAATGCAAACAATTTCTTGTCCAAAGTGGGGCACCCAACCCAACTCCCTCCGAAACATGAAAAGAACTCTTATGCCTCCCCACATGTAAAATCCCCATAGTCCTCTCCTACACCACACTTAAGCAATCTACCCAACACTCAAAACATGCACATATACACAATATAAAAGGAAAATATTTTACAAGAGTATAGCTCCTACCTTTTCATGGTAGAGCTTGATCCAAGAGTCACACACCAAGCTTCTTCAAGCCCAAACAATCACCAAGAAGCTTCAACAAATCCACAAGCACTCCAAAATCTTCTAACTCCCAAAAATGAAAGAGCACAAGGAAATGAAGTAATCCCAAAACAAACAAAAAAACTTGAATAAATAGAAAAGGGAGCGAAGAGGGTGAGGTGGCTCCATGTAGGATGCCACATCACTCATCCTCAACCCCACCTCACAAGTCAAACCTCAACCCCAATGCACCATAAATTAGTGGGTGAGAGTAATGACAAGTTTCTTACACACACAATCCAAACCCACACCCCCTAAGGACGGACAAAATTACATGAAAGGAAGTGCAATAATATTTTACTTTTTTGTCCTCCCAAAACACATAATGGGGTTTATTTTTGACCCCCAACCCATAGGTAAGGTTGGTATAGCAATTTAAGAGGTGTGGGACAAGTTTGACTTGTTCCACAAGCCTTCAAAATTGGCTCTTAAGGCTAAATCCGAATTTTTATGAAGGGGTAGAGTGTACAACACTCAAGGTCACAAGCACTCAACTTACAACACATAATCCTAGAGCCATCAATTCTCATAAATTAATTCTTTTAACCAATTTTTAACTAATTTAGTAAACTAATTAATTTACAATCTAGACATAAATCAAGTGATTAACAAAAAGAGCATACATCACCATAATTTTACATACTAAAATTATATAAAGGAAACTAAATGAAAGAATAACACATAACCTCTTAGTCACTGATTGGAGGTGATTCCCCCATGGGACCCCTAACAACAATTCAAACACACACACATAACAAAATACATGTTGCCATGGTGACCCTTGTTAAATTCATCTAACATTCTAATGTGGTTGGTCTCCAATCCCCTCGATGTTTGTTGTGACATGTTTACCTACAAAACACAACACCTCCTTCGGCCTCGTGGCCGCATCAAAACATCCAAAATAAATATACAATATAACTCCACAATCATCTATATATGAATCAAAACATCATCTAGGCAAGTAACGATATCATTTACAATTTCTAACAACATCTCGATCCTACATTTTATCAATATCCATATGATCATAAGATTAGTTCAATTGTCTAGGTCTACTCAATATGACAAAATATTGCATGTTTAAAATATATAAATAACCATGTCAACAACATATCAACATCAATATAAAATGTCTCTAATAATCCACACACATCATATATGAATCGAAATCAACAACAGTCTAGTATCTCTAACATCTAACATCATGCTAAATCAAAAGCTACAATAATATCCATAAGTATAGTCGACAATATCGAAATCAATAACAAAAAGGTGTCGAAGGGAAGTGGGCACTACAAAGGCAAACTTGATTTGAATATTGGAGACAATTTAAACCAATGTTTATGCGGTTCTATAATCAATACAAGATGTTGCATGCAATAAATCAATAGGTTGCGTAAGATCAATTACAAAATAAAAATCCTATACCTCATTTAAAAAGAAAGATGTCAACAATGATGTTTCTTCTTAAGCAATTCAACTCAAAAATCTAGTGAAGATAAAAAGTTGTTGAAGAAAAGTGTTGAGCCCCCTCCCATGTCACACAAAAATCTTGTTGTGTCTAAATTAATAAGCGTGTTGTCAAAACCAATCATGGATACAACACCTATTAGTTCTATTGTTGAATTTGCTCTGTTGTGCGTATTGGTCTAGGTTTTATAGGTGTTGTGAATTTTCATATACCGGAATATTCCAAACCTATGAAATTTGTGTCCAAAGGTATTCTGAACAAAAGTCGAGTCTTCATCTATTGGTCATCCAATGAAATTGCCAAGTCAACCAAAACCAACTTGCGAATTGCACCCATCAAGTCCAAAAATGTTGTCATCATGGATGTTGTGGTCATACCTCTAGTGATTATTTTGACCTACATCCTTGTCTATCATGTGGGCAATATACACATTTTGTTAAACAATGTTATCTCAAAGGTCCTGTCTACCAAATGTATGAGGCATGCACATTTTGGATGGATATATCACTCGAGATTGCAATCAGAGGCTTGTCTATTGTCAAAGTCTTACAAGCGAGTACAATTTATTATATCAAATGATGAGCTCAGCCTTGCAGATATTGTTGAGCCTAGTTATGCAAGTGCGATTGTATATAACCACAACCAATAGAATTGTAGAGTTGCACCCAATTCCCACAGAGGATAATTATGCACTCAAGACACCTATGATTTCCTATTCAATTCGGGATATTGATGATGAACACGATGAGACTGCCAAATATGCAACTTAGTTTATATTATTTAAGGCATAGTTCAAAAAATCGTAAATCGGGATTAATCGGCAATGAGCCAAATTTTGAATCGAAAATTGGGAATCAGCAACTTTTAAAAACATTTAAATTCATAAAATATACTTAAATTAAATGTAAAAACAATGTTAAATGATGCGAGAAGTGACTCTATAGAATGCCATATTTTTAAAATCGTTATACAATATTGATTCTTGAATATACTATTATTAATAAATAGAATATACAGAATTTATACTTAATAGTTAATAGTATAATACTTAATATTAATATTAATACTTAATATTAATACTTATAGTATTTATTAAAATTTAATATTAATATTATAGTATACAATGCACTATACACTGTATACACTGTACACTATACAGTATTTAGTAATTTACAATTACACTTACAGTATTTAGTTTTACTATTTATAATATATATTAATATATATTATACAGTATTAATAATAAATATTAATATACTATAGTCTAGACTGTATATTATACAGTATTTACTATTACTATTAAGTTATTAACTATTAATATTAATATACACTATTAATATTAATAATAATATACAGTATTAATATTAATACTTAATAATAAATATAAAGTAGTTTAATTTTTACCTGCTGCCGCTGGAAATGGGCACGAAATGACTGAACTGGAGCCACGAACTGGTAAATGCCACGAAATGGAGCCACGAACTGATGGTAATGAGCCACGGATCTGTTTGAAAAATGAAAGTCAAATGCCCTCGCAGTAGTAAACGCAAGTCGCTGTTGCAAAAACGAAGTCGTGGAAAGAGAAAAGAGGATAAAAAAAACGATTTAGTCTATTTTCGTGTTATACCCTAGGCCGCGTTTTCCCCCGATTTTCGCCGATTTTAGCCGCGATTTTCAACGATTTTTGCGGGTTTTTGACCGCGATTTATCGGCGATTCATCAGATTACAAAAATCGCGATTTTTAAGAAGTTTAATCGTTTTGCTAGAAGAACACGATTTATCGCGATTTTGAATAAGAGATTTAAGGCTATGGATATTACCTCTTGTTGATTATACTTTTGCACTAGAGTTGTAAGCTGATAACCCGAAAGGGCGGCTTACAAACACTTCCAATTAAGTTGGAAACCCAAAGGGCGGTGAATTATGATGAAAACCTGAGAGAGCCTCATTAATTTGTGCATTTTCATTATAAGATGATGTGTTGTGTCCTTTCAGGGGCTATATAGCAGCTCTCCATTTCATCTTATAAGGGGGCACATCAAGATTTAGATTATGGGTTCCTCGAGTATAGTACATGGAGATTTCTCAAATTGTCCATTGAGGATTTGTCGTTGCAACACATTGCAGATTATAGCGTATAGCTACATATCATGCACCATAATTTGTGCACATTTTTAGTTCTTTGAGATGGTACTCCATACATTGCAACTTATGCAAATTATAGCGTATAGCCGCAGTGAGACAACACTATTTTATGAGCCCCCTTCATTTCCAAGAGGTCTGAAGTTCAAAAGCTGCCTCCTTTTTTTTTCAAATTTGCAATTTTGAATTAATTGCCATCACATGAAAATAGGTACCTCATAATCAGATCATTAGGTCAATTTTTGGTTGAAACGTACATTTTTCTTGAAACTAGACTCGTCCACAATTCCAACGAGTACAAATACTTTGGTGTCCAATCTGTCCAACTAGTAAATTTTAATGGTCGTAAATCAAGACATTTTTTAAAAATTGCATTGGAGAGGGGTTTGTCTTGCCTAAAACTAGTCAAAATTTCAAAACAACATAACTTTTGCATATGGTGGCCAAAATTGTCTTATGACCACTCGGTTTTTATATAAGAGGGGTTTTGAAATCCTTCATATAGATAAATTTTGATTTTGCAGCTTCTAAAATGTTTTTTGGAGAAATAAGGGTGTAAAAACTTGTTTGAACAAAGTCAAAGTGCAAAGACTTGTCCAATCAAGAAATGTTTTGTATTTTCTGAGCACTTTCAGTGTTACCTAACTCAGAACTTGTTATTTTGCATACTCCAACAAACTGCATACACAATCAACACATTATATTCAAAACAACATATTGTCTTTACAACTTCCTGTGAGCATAAACACGGAGGCAAAATTTATTTCAGAATGTTGGAGACAGTTTAAGCCAATGTTTATGCAGTTTTGCAATCAATACAAGATGTTGTGGCAAGAAATCAATAGGTTGCAAGATCAATTACAAGATCAGACATCCAATGCCTCAGCAGAAAGGAAAGATGTCAACAATGGTGTTCCTTCCTCAAGCAATTCAACTCAAAAGGCTAGTGAAGATAACAATTCATTGAAGAAAAGTGCGAGCCCCCTCCGTGTCACACAAAAATGTTGTTGTGTCTAAATCAATAAGTGTGCTGTCAAAACCCATCATGGATACAATACTTGTTAGTTGTTAGTCCTAGTGTTGAATCTGCATCTGTTGTGCAAATTTGAGAGACAATGAAATACAAAAACATCTTATTGGTCTAGGTTTTACAGTTGTGAATTTTTATATGCCGAAATATTCCAAACCTATCAAATGTGTGTCCAGAGAGGTATTCTAAACAAAAATCAAGACTTCCCCGTTGGTTAGTCCAGTGAAATTGCCAAGTTGTCAAGTCAACCAAAACCAACTTGCACCCATCAAGTCTAGATTTTTGTCATTGTGGACATCATGGTCATACCTCTAGTGATTGTTTTGACCTACATCCTTGTCTATCATGTGGTCAACATACACATTTTGTTAAACAATGTTATCTCAAAGGTTTGTCTACCAAATCTATGAGGCATGTGCATTTTGGATGGATAGATCACTCGAGATGGCAATCGAGGCTCGTCTATTGTCAAAGTCTTACAAGCGAGTACACTCCACTATATTAGATGATGAGCTTAGCCTTGCAGATATTGTTGAGCTTAGTTATGTGAGTGCAGGTTGTATTTAGCCACATCCTACGAAGAGAATTGTAGAATTGCACCCAATTCTCACAGAGGATAGTTATGCACCCAATACCTATGCTTTCTCATTCTGATTGGGATATTGATGATGAACACGATGAGACTGCCAAATATGCAACTTAGTATATATTAGTTAAGGCTATGGATATTGCTTCTTGTTGATTAAACTTTTGCACTAGAGTTGTAAGTTGATAACTCGAAAGGGTGGCTTATAATCTCTTCCCATTAAGTTAAAAGCCTTAAAGGGTGGCTTAATGAAGACATGATGTAAACCCAAGAGAGCGTCATTGAATTTGGTATTTTCATTATAGGATGATGTGTTGTTCCCATTCTAGGGGGTTATATAACAAATCTCCACTCTCATCTTATAGGGGAACATCAAGATTTTGATTTTGAGTTCTTTGAGTATGGCCGGTGGCCATTGAGGATTTTTCATTGCAACATATTGTAGATTATAGCGTATAGCCACATATTATGCACCACAATTTGTGCATGATTCGAGTTCTTCGAGATGGTACTCCATACATTGCAAAATATTGCAGATTATAGTGCATAGCCACATATCATGCACCACAATTTGAGTTCTTCAAGGTGATTCTCCACACATTGGAGCATATTGCAGATTATAGCATATACCCGCAATTGAACAACACTATTTTATGAGCCCCTTCATGTCTAATAGATCTGAAGTTAAAGCTGCCCCTACCTTTTTTCAAATTTACAATTTTGAATTAATTGTCATCTCATGAAAATCAGTACCTCATGCTTAGCTCAATAGGTCAAAATTTTGTCTCTGAAACTTACTTTTTGGAAACTAGACTCACCCACGATTTCAATGAGTACAAATACTCGGTGTCCAATTTGTCTAACGTTTTTTATGTTCGTAAATGAAGACAATTTTCTGAAATTACATCGGAGAGGGGTCTATCTTGCCTAAAAGTTTAAAACCAGTCAAACTTTCAAAACAACATAACATTTTCATACGGTGGTCAAATTTGACTTATGACCATTCATTTTTCATGTAAGAGGGATTTTGAAATTATTTACGCAGATGCATTTTTATCATGCAAATTCTAAAATGTGTTTTAATTTTGAAGAAAGAAGGGTGTAAAAGCTTGTTTGAACTAAGTCAATGTACAAAGACTCGTCAATCAAGAATTGTGTTGTATTTTTGAGCACTTCCGGTGTTACGACTCGAGAACTTGTAATTCTGCATACTCCAACATATTACATACACAATGAACACATTATATTCAAATGCCATATTGTCTTTACAAATTTTAGTCAAAATGCAAAGACTCATCCAATCAATAAATGTTTTATATTTTTTGAGCACTTTTAGTGTTACCTAACTCGAACTTCTTATCCTGCATACTCCAACGCATTGCATACACAAGCAACACATTAAATTCAAATGGAATATTGTCCTTAAAACTTCAAGTTTGCACAAATCAATAGGCAAACTTGATTTCAAAATGTTGGAGACAATTTAAACCAATGTTTATGCAGTTTCGCAATCAATCTGTAATATCTCCTTTTGGGATATTATTCAAATCTGCAAATTAAACTTATCCAAATCAATCCTAGGAAGATTAGATCTTCTTAGTTTGACCTCAAATAACCCAATGTCGGCAATAATACAACCCAAAATGGGGTTGGAGTATGCCAAAGTGGTGGGTTAGATGGGAAAACTAATTAGAATGCTAATATCACCCAGATCTGATTTTTAACAGCAGTTAATTAATTAAATAAACACCCAAACTGTTGCAATCTTCCAAAATTATTTCCCGCTTAACCATCCAAGCAAAAATTCTCAAACTTTGGATTTTGGGCCACAAAAATATGAAGAACAATGTCCCAAAATCAGTTTTTGCACAACCAACATAAAACCCTAATTTTGCCCTAAAAATTAGGTCGCCCAACACATTTAGGGCATCCAATTAGCTCCAAAAATTATAAAATCACTTTCTCCTTATTTCTCCTAATTTCTACAACCAAATCCAATATTAAATTGACCCCAAACTGCAGATCTGAAATTAATATTAATTGTTAGCAACCAAATAGCTGACAGACAACTGAAATCTTCTAAAATTCATAACTCCTTCAATACTTAGTGTTTTTCCATGAAACAAGATGCAAAATAAACTAGAAATTTAGGGTTTTCCACTGCATTATGAATCTGAATTTTTGAGCATTAAAGCCTTGCCAAAACAGCCCTAGAAAACTGATTTCAAGTCGCTAGGGTTAGATAAAATTATTCTAGCTCTTTCTAACCATCCAACACACCCAAAATATCCACCCTTGCACTTAAATAATTAATAACTCACAACAAAGTTTAGATCAAGCTCATATGACATCAAAATTTAATGAAACGATCTCCAATCCAAGTTTATTTGGTAAAATAAATTGCAGCAACAATAACAATCACAAAAGCACTTCAAACCCTTCACATACAATGCAAATTTACTCTCAAATAAATGCACCAACACTCTAAACCAATTCGCGCAATGCTTAGAATGAAGGAACAATGAATAGATTCAACAACAATGATTGCAATAAGACTTCAAAGCTAGGGCATACACCCCATTTCTCTAAGCATGGAGTAATTTCAAAAGTTCAATCAACATAACCCATAAAAGAAATGCGACCTCCCTTTTATAGAACTAAGGGTGCAATATTCAATAAAGAGTGACCTTTCCTTTTGGAGGAAAAACATAAACTCTTATTATAAAATAAAGTCTCTAATAAACTAAGACTATGTGCACTTTATTTATTTTCTAATTAAAAAAATAAAAGTAACTAACCTATGTGCACATTTTAAAACTATTTAGAGACTCCCACTTATAGCGCTAGGCATGCCAAGGGGTTACAATGCAAATGAAGAAGATAAATAGATATATTAGTAGTGTCCCGGAAAAGGGGACATTATAAATACAAGATAATGACAAGAAGTCAATAGGTTGCAAAATCAATTATGAGATCAAATATCCAATGCCTCAACAGAAAAGAAAGGTGTCAACAATGATGTTCCTTCTTCAAGCAATTCAACTCAAAAGGCTCATGAAGATAAAAATTCATTGAAGAAAAGTGTTGAGCGCCCTCCGAAGTCACACAAAAATGTTGAGTCTAAATCAATAAGTGTGTTGCTAAAAACTATCATGAATACAACCTGTTAGTGCGATTGTTGAATCTACACTTGTGTGTCTAGGAGATAATGAAATACAAAAATATTGTATTGGTTTATGTTTTATAGATGTTGTGAGTTTTTATATACTTAAATATAAAAACTATCATGAATACAACCTATCATGAATACAACCTATCATGAATAAAACTATGGTCTATGTTTTGCTAAAAACTATTATGAATACAACTGTTAGTGCAATTGTTGAATCTACACTTGTGTGTCTAGGAGATAATGAAATACAAAAATATTGTATTGGTCTATGTTTTATAGATGTTGTGAGTTTTTATATACTTAAATATTCCAAACCTATCAAATTTGTGTCCGAAGGTATTCTGCACAAAAGTCGACTCTTTACCTTGTTGGTGGGAAATTGAATCAGACAAAATAGCCACAGTTTAGGGGACAAAAGTCCCTCCGCTTTAATGGGGAGGTTCCCTTATTGAATGTCAAAAATGAAACATAGGATATTTATGCCATTTACACTAAAACTATCTTGGTGGGTGGATTAATTTCCATACACTCATATTTCGAGAAGGAAGAAAGAAAGAAGAGAACAAATCTTCAGAGATAGGGTTTTTTTGAAAACATGGAGGAAGGGTGACATTACTTTGAATAAAGCAAAACCAGATCCTTCTCTACTCATGCATGTCAATAATAAAAGAGAATTACAAAATTTCATAACAAAAATACCTGTCCAAGAATTAAATATCTTCCTCAAATGAATGTATTTAATTCTAAATAATAGACAAGAATGAGCACAAAGTTCAACAGTTTATAAGAAACAAGAATGAACACAGTTTTAGATTTCATTAATAAAATGCGGAATTGGGAAATTACAGACAAAGGAAGGAGACAAAAGAGAAAGGGGATAATTCTCTTTTGTATTTCTATTCTGGAAAAATATCAACAACCAAAAACACTTTCACAATGACGAGGATCCCTTTTTATAGTGAGAAAGGGTTGTAACTACCTCAAGATAACTAATCATCATTTTACATTGTACTTTTCTTAATTAAGTCATTTAAGTGACTTTTACATTTTCATAACTCAAGAAAATAAAATCCCAAAAAGTACAATGTAAAAATATAACATTTGTTCTTTTTGAAACTCAGGAAGGAAGAGAAGAGGCTGAAACTTTGAGTTTTAGGACATGCATTCTAAATTTGGTCACTACTCTAACAATGTTTGACTCCTTTGGTATCACAGTGTTTGCAAGATTATTTAACTAACTTCCCAAAACATTCATCATTTTAGAATTAGTTCGTCCAAACTGAGCCAAGTTCTTTGAGACCTTCACTATCACATTGTGCAATTTAGAAATCTCATCTAGCCTGTCTTGGCTAAAATTATCTGCATTGAACAACTCCTTAACCAATTTGCTGAATTGCTCTTTGATTTCATTGATTGTATTCAACTGAGTTTTCTTGAAATATATCACAACAAAGAGCTTTTAGATCAACAAAAGTTTCAGCCTTTAAAGATTCATCGTTTTGTATGTAATTTAACTGATTCATTGTGCTTTCTTCTAATACTTTAAGTTTCCATTCAACACTGCAGGACCAAGTTCGGGAGAGTCTGTCTTTTGGGCTATCAATAATCTTCAATTCTTGGATCAGTCAATGCCGTGATCTTCAATTTGTGGATCACATCAGCCCATAGCTTGGCCTCCTTTTTAGCATTTTCAATTCATGAATCCAATTGTTTTTAGCTTCCACTAAGCTCTCATATAACTTATATCCTTCATTAATGAATTTCCGGCCATTTACCAATAATTTCTCCACCCAAGCTTCCATAACTTTACTCCTTTGAGTATGCTTATGAATTTAAGTGATGGGCTTAATATCAGTGTCACTGAGGTGGAGGATGGAAGGGAGGCAAGAGGAGTGGGATCAGAGAGATAAAGGCCTTGATGTATGCTGAAAGGGTTTGTACTTGTACTTCTAATTGTTCCTGTGTCTGTTTCCCATTTCAACTCTCTCAATAACTCTTGAAACCGTCTCTCTCAAATTATGTACATCTTCAGGAGTGGCCTCTCCAAGTGATATTCTTGTTAATTTGTAATCAGCCATAGTGATTTCATCTTTATTCTTATCAACTGTGGGCTTTGGAATCTGAACAAATTAAAGACCTGAAGTATCTAATACAAGGCGGGAAGTCACCTTGGCTTTTGTGGGAGCTGGAGTACTAAGAAGATCAGCTACAACATTATAGTCAGGAACAACAATTTTTGATTGCGTTTTCCTCTTCTTCTCAATCAGCAGTTGAACCCAAGAGAAGGAGGTCTCAGTGATATCTTCCACAGTTGAACTTGTAACATGTAAATTCAGGGTTAGTGTAGGAGGAGGAGCCTGTGCAAGAATGATTTCCAAAAAGGGAGATTTCTTAGCTGATACTTGTGGGGGAATGGGATCTCTCCTTACAGTTAATTTTTGTCTCGAAGCACTCCCTCCATCTATGTTCTCTATAGGAACTTTAGTAGGATCTTCTTCTTCTTCTTCCTCTTCGTCTGATGCAAGATCAACCCTTGGATTCTGAACATAGACTTTTGTGCTTTGTTGTTGAGTTGAAGAAGGCATCTCTTGATGTCCTAGGAAGCAATAAACTTTTCAGAATCCCTGAATTCTGCCAATTTCTTAATGTACCATTTCTTGGTTCTAAGGATAATAGGTGCAATGAGATCGTCAATACCATCTTTCTCTGTTTGGGACCAATCAATGATGGGAAGGGGAGTATGTTGAATAGACCTCTCATATTCAGGTTCATACATGTCATATCCATCATCAATCATACCTTTTGTAACGTAACGTAAATTGAAACTTTGAATTTGCTGAAGAGTCATCCTTCGAATGATTTATTTTTAACTTCAAATTCATCGTCACAATTTTACCAATAATCTTCAATGGTAGGAACATGAGAATATGATACTGGCAGCTGAAGATTGTTGTTGATGAAATTCTTACTATCAAATGATGACCTCTTAGAAAAGGATGCATATTGAATGGAGCAATTTTCCTCTTGAAATTTTGTGCATCAATGCCTGATCTACAAATATAATTTCCAAGGGTTATGGGAAATTGGATTCCTTGCACCTTTTATCTCTGTAAGTTCTGTGTAAGATATCCAATTTTTTGCATAACTCAATCATGACAAGTTTATGACTACAATAGATTGGAAGTTTGTAAGGGATTCCCTCAAACCCTACAACTCTGATATAAGAGAATCTCGGAAATTGAATGAAGAAACTGCCAAATTGGGTCACCAATTGTTTTCTTCTTGAGAAATCTTGTTGGTAGTGCATCGTTCCAACAATCTCACTATGAACAATCTCACTAGTGCATCCTGAGAAATCTTGTTGGTAGTGCACCCTTCTGAAATGAATTTTATTGTCATGAGTGTAACAATCATAAATGGGTTTGGAGAGATTTTTCCTTCCTTGACCTGAAAGACCAACCCAAATTTTGTAACTTGCAATAGTATATATCAAATATGAAGTCATGTAAAATGACTTGGTATTATTCAGTTGAGTGAGTTATTTGGTCAAGGTTTCACAAATGATCCCTCCCTATCTCAAGTTTGTTTTCCTTCACATATCAGATTGACAAAAATGCTCATCCAGCTATGAAATTCTTTGGTGGATGAAAGACCCATTACTCTGGCTAATAGAGTGATAATATCTAATAGTTCTTCAACGAAGTCATTTTGATAGAGTTTTTGCCAATTTTGAAGGTCTTTTCTTTTTAACCGACTTTTTTGACTAACACTTAGTCCATCCAAATGGTCGGTCAATCAGTTCTGATGGGGAACAACAAAATAGAAGGAAAAGTTTTCTTTGTTCCGATAAAAGTCGACTTTGCCGACCAAGAGTAAAAAGTCAAAAAAATGACTAAGTCCCAAAGATGCTTTTTTTGCAAAGAAGACCATTATGATACCTAAAACCAAAGTTTTTAAAAATTTGAGCAAAATTTTACAATTTTTAGTTTCATGACAACACAGTTGTTGGTCAGTCCAAAGAAATTGCCAAGTTGTCAACCAAAACCAAAAATGTTGTCATTGTGGTCATACCTCCAAAGTGATTGTTTTGACCTCCATCCTTGTCTATCATGTGGTCAACATACACATTTTGTTAAACAATGTTATATCAGAGGCCCACCTACCAAACCTATGAGGCACGTGCTTTTGGATGGATAGATCACTCGAGATTGTAATCAAAGGCTCATATTTTGTCAAAGTCTTACAAGTGAGTACACTTTACTATATATCATATGATGAGCTCAACCTTGTAGATATTGTTGATCCTGGTTATGCGAGTGCAGATTGTATTTAACCACATCCTACTAAGTGAATTGTAGAGTTGCACCCAATTCCCACAGAGGATAATTATGCACTCAGCACCTATGATTTCTCATGTAGATTGGGATATTGCTGATGATCACGATGACTGCCAAAAATGCAACTCAATATAGATTATTTAAGGCTATGTATATTGCCTCTTGTTGATTATACTTTTGTACTAGAGTTGTAAGTTAATAACCAAAACTCTTCCCATTAAGTTGAAAACCGTAAGGGGTGGCTTAATGGAAACTTATGATGAAAACACGAGAGAGTGTCATTGAGTTGTGCATTTTCATTATAGCATGATGCGTTGTTCCCATTCAGGTGGCTATATAGCAGCTCGCCACTCTCATCTTACAGGGGGAACATCGGGATTTAGATTTTGAGTTGTTTGAGTATGGTACACGGAGATTTTCACATTGTCCATTGAGTATTTGTCATTGAAGCATATTGCAGATTATAGCGCATAGCCACATATTGCGCACCACAATTTGTGCACAATTTGATTTCTTCGAGATGGTACTTCATACATTGCAACATATTGCAGATTATAGCACATAACCACATATCATGCACTACGATTTGTGCATAATTCAAGTTCTTTGAGATGAAACTCCATACATTGCAACGCATTGGAGATTATAGTGTATAAGATAAGATAAGATAATTATATTAATGTCCAACGAATGACCACAAAAGTAGGTCAATGGGATTGCACAATACAATGCCAAAAGAACCAGCAGGGAGACCCGAAAGGGTCATCCGAACAACAAGAAAGGAGAGAAGAGAAAGGAAAGAAGGAGAAGCAAGGGCCACAATGGCTACAAGAGTGCAGATGGATGGAGCCGAAGAAGAGGGGGCAAAAAGCCCCATCTTCGACACTGTCACCTAGCATCCGAGGCCGACTGGAAGTAGTTGGCGATATGCCTGTATCCTATAGCTGAAACCATGGAGAGTTTGGAATGTCAGTGTCTGGGAGAAGGACGAGCAAGACAAGCCCTTCTGTATCCTTCTGGTTGACCATGATCCATGGGTGGAGGGCTAATGGTGTCCTATCATGAAAGTCTTTGGATTGGGAGGTGGCATCCCGGGTCCTAATGGATCTGGTCTGGGAATCCATACCGGTGTTAAGGTGCCGCTTGGTGCCCCTCTCCGGTGGGAGCACCGTAAAGAAAGATGTGATCTGTCGAGTAACAACCTATCTGGGAGGGGATTGAAGGGTCTTATTTCGAAGCCTGAGAGCCACCTGTAGGTAGAGAGCAAAACACTCATTGATTGCAATACTTAAAGAAAGTTGCTAATGATAGATGCTCCCAGAATAGGCAATGGAATCTCCCTTTGATCTCATAGTAGACGGGGCACCCGAAAATGAAGTTATCCTCTGTTTCGACCTCCTGGAGAGAACAAAGCTGGCAAAGCCTCTTTGAGCGGTCCAGTTGGTGGTCCTCCACGCGAAGTCTATGAGAGCACACTCTGAATTGGCCTAGGGATATGCAAAGTGCTTCAGTAACCAATATCAGGAGATATACGTAGGCCGGCTAATAATCCCATCTTCGACCTCAAGGGAATGTGTAGCATAGAAAGCAATCTTATGGCGTAATCCACTCGGAGTGCTTGATCTAAGTATATTGGATGGACCGCTCTGTAAATGTCTTCTTTGATAATTTTGTGGAGATCCTACTTACTAGATAGGAAATGGGAAGGAGCGTTCAGGGAGTGTCTGTATGGTGGGAGGCAATCCATTTGAATCCTGAAAGAGCCAAGAAGATTTGAAACTCCTGTGTACTAGCATTGGGAACGACCACTGTGGTTAGAAAGAGTAATAGCCTTAGAGGAACAATAGGTGAGGTAGAGATACCTATCCTTGCTTGCAGAAGAATCTAAAAGTCCCGGATGCGATGCAAAAGCAAAAGGAGGACAAATATAGTCTCCAGTCTAAAGGGGCGAGCCCCAAACTCAACCAAGAGGATATTGTGTGGAATTGTCTCTTTGCACCTGATGATGTGTTTGAGCATGAGGATCTGGACTCGCTCAACAATAGCCCAATCAGAATCAAGTAGGGATGGCCCCCAAACCTTAGAGCCATAGAGAATGGTGGGCCTCGCAAGAGAATCGAGAGAGACATCTTCGACAAGATGTCTCTGGAAGTGGTGGCGGAAGCACTGTCTCTCCAAGACTCGAAACGGGCCCTATAAATAAAATTCCTGTGTAAGTGTAGGCGTTGGTGATTTCAATCTCTTCCCCTTTATAGAAGAAATGGAAATTAGAAGTCTTCACCTATGAAGATAATGACCTTGGTTTTGCCAAGGTTAATCGTCACTGCCTCGTGGCCGCAAAAGAGGGCTAAGGCGCCCAACTATCTCTATTGTCCCTCTCTCAAGGAAGAGGCAAGGAGGAATATATCATCCGCAAAAATGAGAATGTAGATCAACACCTGGTGAAGAAGGCAACCATCGCCCCCTCCTAGATATAGCCCTTGAGAACATAATGGCGACAAGAAGAGATTCAAAATATCGATGTCTCTAAGTCTACGGAAAAGAGCTTCCCGTGGCACCGAGTCAAAGGCTTTCTGAAAATCCACGAAGTAGTAAAAAACCTTGGAGGAGCGGTGGCGCCTCCTCAATAATGGCTTAAAGGGTGAGGATATGGTCGACGGGCCTCATTAAGTGTCGAACCCCGCTTGCCCTGGTGGGCAATGGTACGCTGCTCCAAACTCGTAGAAAGCCGCATGTGGAGAACTGTGGCATAAAGCTTGGAGAACGTGTGGCCCACCATGATCGCCTCCTGTAGTTGTTTGGGTCGAAAGTGGGACCCGATTTGTGGATGGGGTGAATGATATGGTGGGACCATGAGTTCGGAAAACTTGTACAAACCACTTGATTGAAGAGGTCCACAAGATAGTTGTTTAGAGTGTCCAAATTGTGCTTGAAGAATTCCACTGGAAGCCCTCTTCATTTGCAGCCCTGTTGTTATTCATGGCTGAAATGGCTTTCTTCACATTTGTGTAAGTAAAAATATGACAGGTAGAGGGAGGGGACCCAACCTGGATTTGGGGCTGGCCAGGGATGTCATAAAGGGTGGAGGTATGGGTAAAAGTATGTCGTAGAGGGAGGGGACCCAACTTGCATTTGGGGCTGGCCGTGATGTCGTAAAGGGTGGAGGTGTGAGTAAAAGTATAATAGGTAGAGGGAGGGGACCCAACTCGGATGCGGGGCTGGCGGGGATGTTGTAAAGGGTGGAGGTATAGCTGCAATTGGACAACATTATTTTATGAGCCCCTTCATTTCCAATATGTCTGAATTTCAAAGCTAGCCTTGCCTTTTTCAAATTCACAATTTTGGATCAATTGTCATCTCATGAAAATCAGAACCTCATACTCAATTCATTACATCAAATTTGTGTTTGATCTCTTCTTGAAACTAGATTTGTCCATGATTCCAACAATTACAAATACTTAGGTGTCAAATTTATCCAATGAATAAATTTTAATGCTCATAAATCAAGACACTTTTATGAAATTGCATCGGAGAGGGTTTGTCTTGTGAAAAATTAGGCCAAAATTTCAAAACAAAACTTTTGAATACGATGGTCAAAATTGGCTTATGACTACTCGTTTTCCATGTAAGACAGATTTTGAAATCATTAAATGTAGACGGATTTTTATTTTGCAGCTTCTAAAATGTTTTTGGAAAAATAAGGGTGTAAAAACTTGCTTGAACGAAGTCAAAGTGCAAAGACTCGTCCAATTAAGAAATATTTTTATTTTCTTAGCACTTTTAGTGTTACCCGACTCATAACTTGTTATTCGCATACTCCAACACATTGCATACACAATCAACACATTACATTTAGATGAAGTATTGTCTTTACAACTTCTTGGTAGCACAAATCAGGAGGCAAACTTGATTTGAAAATGTTGAAGATAGTTTTGCAATCAATACGAGATGTTGTAGAAGAAAATCAATAGGTTGCAAGATCAATTACAAGATCAGACATCCATTCTTAATAGAAAAGAAAAATGTCAACTGTGATGTTTCTTTTTCAAGCAATTCAACTCAAAATGCTGGTGACGATAAAAAGTCATCGAAGAAAAGTGTTGAGACATCTTCTCGTGTCACACAAAATGTTGTTGTGTCTTAATTTATAAGTGTGTTGTCAAAACCCATCATGGATACAATATTTGTTAATCCTATTCTTGAATCTGCATCTGTTGTGTGAGTTTGGGAGACGATGAAATATAAAAACATCGTATCTGGTCTAGGTTTTACAAGTATTGTGAATTTTCATATACCAAAATATTCCAAACCTATCAAATTTGTGTCCGGAGGTATTTTTAACAAAATTGAGTCTTCACTTGTTGGCCAGTCTAGTGAAATTGCCAAGTTGTCAAGTCAACAAAAACTAACTTACACCCATCAAGTCCAAAAATGTTGTCATCGTGGATGTTGTTGTCGTACCTCCAATGATTGTTTTGACCTACATCCTTGTCTATCATGTGGTCAACATACACATTTTGTTAAACAATGTTATCTCAAAGGCCCGTCTACCAAATCTATGAGGCATGTGCATTTTTGGATGGATAGATCACTTGAGATCGCAATCAAAGGCTCGTCTATTGTCAGATGATGAGCTCACCCTTGCAGATATTAAAGCCTGGTTATGTGAGAGCAGATTGTATTTAGGCACATCCTACTAAGAGAATTGTAGAGTTGTATCCAATTCCCACAAAAGGATAATTATGCACTTAGTACCTAGGATTTCTCATTCTGATTGGGATATTGATGATGAGCATGATGAGACTGCTATATATGCAACTTAGAATATATTATTTAAGGTTATGGATATTGCTTCTTGTTTATTATACTTTTGCACTAGAGTTGTAAGTTGATAACCCGAAAGTGCGGTTGACAAACTCTTCCCATTAAGTTGAAAACTTGAAAGGGTGGCTTAATGGAGACTTGTGATGAAAACCTGAGAGGGCATCATTGAGTTGTGCATTTTCATTATAGGATGATTTGTTGTTCCCATTACAGGGGGGCTATATTGTAGGTCTCTGCTCTCATCTTACATGGAGATTTTGAGCTCTTTGAGTATGATACATAGAGATTTCTTACATTGTCATTGAGGATTTTTCATTGCAGCATATTGCAGATTATAGTGTATAACCACATATCGTGCACCACAATTTGAGTTCTTTGAGATGGTTCTCCATAAATTGCAACATATTAGAGATTATAGCATACAACCACATATTATTTACCACAATTTGTGCACAATTCGAATTCTTCGAGATGGTACTCCATACATTGCAGTAAATTGTAGATTATAGCATATAGCCACATATCATGCACCATAGTTTGTGTACAATTAGTGTTCTTCAAGATGATACTCCACACATTGCAGCATATTGTAGATTATAGCATATAACCGCATATTGTGCACCACAATTTGTGCACAATTCAAGTTCTTCGAGATGATACTCCATACATTGCAACATATTGCAGATTATAGCATATAGCCGCGTATTGTGCACCATAGCTTGTGCACTACAGTGAGAGATGATCAAACTAGCTTATCATACATCAGAGACCATTCATTCAAATGACTATGCGTGGAGTTGGATCATCCAATTTTGAAATTCTTTTGCCATGAGCAGTTTTTTTTTTGTTTTGGCATGTGTCTTTATTTGAGAGCATTGTGGATGGCAAGTGGTTCACATTTTCAGCTTGACAGAAAGTCAGGTCATTCTGTGCATGCTTCAACACACTTTTGGGTTGCTCATGGGCGCAATCAGCCTTGGTTATCCAGTTTTCAGGAAATACAATGTAGCTACAACACACTTGGACTACTCATGGGTGCAATCAACCTGGGTTCTCTATTCTCCACTCTCTTTCGCACATGGTTTATTTTGAGCATCATTTGCATCATGAAAATTGTAGAGGACAAATAACACATTAGACTTAGTCTTACAATGGGGTGTTAGGAATAATATCCTAATACTAAGTCTAATGTTCACCACTTCAATATTAGTGGTTGTAATATATTGTAAATAATTCACCTACAAGGAAAGCTGAACGGTCATCCAGATGAACCAAAAGTCTCCCTTTGTGGCTATTTATGCTTGTACGTGAAATGTCCCCTTAGGGCATAAATGAAAGAAATTTGAGTTTTCCCACAAACCCTTATGCAAAAATGACAAGAAGCTGATTTGTTTATAATTATTCCAAAGTAATGATTCAAAATTAAAGCACCTGAGATTGGAAATCATTGAAAAACCATCAAATAAATTTATAAAAGTGCTAGAATCAAATACATTGCAAATTCAAGCCAAATACAATTTTTATGAATTTATTTGTTGGCTGCAAATCAAAGAAATGAAAGCTGACCATACAAGGAGATTTTTTGCCGGAAAAGAAGATCCAACTGATTGATGGATTATTGGAAGTAGTAAACAACCTTTAACAAACCCCTGAAGACAAACATTGATGAATGACAAGTTACAACACCTCCCCAAGGTGACGTCAACCCCTAAGCAGGAGAATCGTTACTTAAAAGAAGATCCAACTGATAGATGGATTACTAGAAGTAGAAAATAACCTTAGACAAACACTTATGAATGGCAAATACGGATGAATGACAAGTTTGCAACACCTCCTCAAGGTGACATCAACCCCTAAATAGGTGACGTCAACCCCTAAATAGGCGATGCCAACCCTCAAACGACCTTGAAATCCATTGAAAAATACACTCCGACTTCCCTAGAAGATACCCTAGCTGAAATGGTTGTCAAACTGACGTGAAGCCCAATTGTAACCCTTGAATGGAGATACTCGGTAGATTGGAGGTTTTCATCCATAATTGCTAAATACATGAGGGTTTGCGTCCTCTAATGCAAAAGTTGGAGCAGCAACTCAAAGCCTTCATGAAAATTATGATAATGGTCAAAAGATCCTAAATGCCCCCAAGCGACCTCCTTTTATGCTTTTTTCATGGTTCAAATCTTAACACAGTCCTCAAATGGGACACCACACTTTTGCATTTTAATTTATTTAAAATAAAGTAAAATTATTTCAATAAAGTAATGATTTTATCTTATTATTATTTTAACTTTATCTTATAAAGTCACTTTTTAAATTAATAATAAAACATAAGTGCTTATAATTGAAGTTACTAATTTATTTCCCCCTTTTCCACGCATTAGCCGACGAGAAAATATTTAATAGGCTAAGGGTCTTTTTCAAGATTAATCTTGAGAAGGGGACATTACAGTCCCCCCCTCTCAAAATTGCTTGCCCTCAAACAATTGTGAGTCAGGATGCTCCAAAATTGTTGGACCTTCCCACATAGTATTTTCAACCAAAGTAGATCCTTCCAACAGACCGAATATTTTCTTATGCCCCTGTTCCTTAGCTTTTCCTCACGAACATCCGTGATAGCTTCAAACTAAAATTAGCTTTCCTTCATCATCCAAAGGAGGCAACTCAATAGGAGTAATATGCTGTCCTAGTGCCTTTTTGAGGCATGAAACATGGAAGACATTATGTATTTGACTATGCTCTGGCAACTCTAGCTCATAAGCAACCTTCCCCACTCTTCTCTTAACTCTGTATGGTCCATAGAACTGTGGTTTGAAATTTTCAACTCCACTTTGCTTGAGGGAAGATTGTCTATATGGCTGCAATCTCAAGAAAACCATATCTCCCACCTCAAAAGTCCTCTCAATCCTATGCTAATTTGCATACAACTTTTGCTGGTTTTGTGCATGCTGAAGATTTTCCTTGAGAACCTTCATGATATCCTAACTCTGTTGGACCAAATCCTTGGCTCTTGGCACTCTACTATCTGAAATGACCAAATCAATAAAGGAAAGAGTATCACACCCATACAATGCTTTGAAAGGAGTCATACCAATTGACATATGATATGAAGTATTATAACAATGCTCCCCCATGTAGAGCCATTTGATCCAAGCTGATTGCTGTCCCGCCACATAGTTCCTTAGGTATCCCTCAATCCATTTGTTCACTATTTCAGTTTGTCCATCCATTTGGGGATGATAACTAGTGCTAGGAGTCAATTCTGTTCCTAGTAGACAAAAGAGATCTTGCCAAAACAAACTCATGAACCTGCTGTCCCTGTCACTTACAATATTCTTAGGCAGCCCATGAAGTTTGAAAACTTCTTTGAAAAATATATCAGCCACTAGTGGTGCATCAAACTTGGTTGGAAGAGGGAAAAAGTGAGCATACTTAGTGAGCTGGTCAACCACCACATAAAGACAACTCTTACCTTGAACCATGGGGAGTCCAGTGATGAAATCCATTGAAATACTTTCCCATTTTTGAGTTGGGATGGGCAAGGGCTGCAACAAGCCTGCTGGAAACTTTTGTTCACAAATGAGACACTCCCGATATTGAAGGACTTCTCCTTTGAGCCCTTTCTCGAAAGAACATATCTCGTGCTTGTATGTCTTAAAATACCTCGGGTGACCAACCAAGGGTGTGTCATGTATTGCTCTCAAAATCTTATGCTTCATCTTTGATTTTGGGACCAAATAAATTCTATTTTTGTAGAGAATGAGTTCATCCTCTACCTTGTACCTTTCATCCTCTATTTTCCCTTCAAGGACAACATTAGTAAACTCATTCTTTGCATATTCAGCTGTTATATAAAGCTTAGTATCTGCTGTGATTTCAGACATGGTGCAAAGATGTGGTTTCCTTAACAAAGCATCCGCCACAATGTTGTTTTTCCCTTTAACATATTCAATGTCAAAGTCAAAAGCTTGAAGTTTACTTAGCCATTTTTGTTGCCTATCATTCAAGTCCCTTTGGTCAAGAAAAAATTTCAAACTATTATGATCCGTCTTGACCACAAACCTGCCACAAAACCAACTATTTCCTGAATTTGGTCAATGCATGCTTGATGGCCAGTATTTCCTTGTCATATATAGAGAATCCCCACTCAATATTTTTGAGTTTCCAGCTTTCAAAGGCTATGGGATGCCCCTTTTGCATCAAAACAGCCCCAATACCTTCACCTGATGCATCACATTCCAACACAAAAGGAATAGAAAAATTTGGAACAAGTATTGGACATGTGCTCATTACCCTTTTGAGTTTGTCAAAGGTTGTTTGGGCTGATTTGGACCAGCTGAAAGCTCCCTTCTTTGTTAAATCAGTCAAAGGGATAGCCAATCTGTGAAAGCCCCTTTACAAATCTTCTATAATAACTACAAAGTTCTAAAATTCCTCTCAGCTGTGTCATTGTGGTAGGAGGAGGCCAATCCAATATGGCTTGGATCTTTTGTTGGTCAACATGAACTCCTTGGGCATTGATGACATGGCCAAGATATAGAACTTCACTCATGCCAAACTCACACTTGGATTCCTTCTATTTTTGAGTTTTTCAAGGGCTATTTGGGCTGATTTGGACCAGCTGAAAGCTCCCTTCTTTGTTAAATCAGTCAATGGGACAACCAATTGTGAAAACCCCTTTACAAATCTTCTATAGTAACTACAAAGTCCCAAAAATCCTCTCAGCTGTGTCATTGTGGTAGGAGGAGGCCAATCCAATATGGCTTGGATCTTCTCATTGGCCAAGATATAGAATTTCACTCATGCCAAACTCACACTTGGATTCCTTAGCAAAGAGAGTTTGTTGTTCCAAAATTTCCAACATTGTATCCAAGTGTTTCAAATGCTCTTCCCATGTCTTACTATACACCAATATATCATCAAAGAATACCAAGACAAACTTCCTTAAATGCTTACCAAAAACATGATTCATACAAGATTGGAAAGTATCGGGGCATTGGTTAACCCAAAAGGCATAACAAAAAACTCAAAATGCCCAAAGTGACATCTAAAGGCTGTCTTTTGAACATCTTCATCCCTTACCCGAATTTGATGATAACCGGTTCTCAAGTCAATCTTGGAAAAGAAAACAGCCCCATGTAATTCATCAATTAACTCATCAATCCTAGGTATGGGATACCTATTTTTGATGGTCTTCTTGTTCAAAACCAGTAGTCAATACACATCCTCATGGTTCCATCCTTCTTCTTCACTAGAACAATTGAAGAAACAAAAGGACTAGAACTAGGCCTGATATGCCCCATCTCCAATAACTCCTTGATTGCTTTTTCAATTTCTTTGGTGGCGGTAACGAGTAGTTATTACCAGTTTGATGCCGGGTTCCAACTCAATAATGTGTTGAAATCTTCTATTTGGTGGCAGCCCATGGGGTATACTATTGAAAACTTTGGCATGCTTATCAATTATAGGCTGAATATCCTTACGATATGACTGCTGTTCTGAAAATGGAGTTGTAGAACTTACCAAACAATGTGTTTCCCATGAGACTTGCCCTCTTCTAAAATCTCTCTCCATCCTTTTTGCCGTGACCACTTGAGGAGCTCCATTGGCCATGCCTTGAAGCACAACCTCTTTACCATCAACTTTGAATTTCAGTTCCATTTTTTGATAGTTTTGGGTGAATTCCCCAAAGAATGCAACCATTGTACCCCATGCACTAAATCCGTTTCACCAATACCAACAACATAGAAATCATCACTTACTTTGTGCCTTCCCAAGGTGAGATTGAGTTGCTGAATTCTCTTGGTGCATGGGATGGTGAAGCCATCAACAACAATCACATTGCAGCCTTTGAAATCTTCCACTTTCAACCCCATCCTCATCACCAAGCCCTCATCAATAAAATTGTGGGTTTCCCCACTATCAATCAGCACTGTGACCTTTTTCCCTTGCAAGACTCCTCTTACTCTAAAGGGATGATATCTAGGAGCACTTGACAATGTGGCAAGAGTGCCACCCATAGCATCTACCTCTTCCTTTTCTGGTTCTTGTTCTTGTGCTACTTCTTCAATTTCAGCTTCTTCTCCTTATTCACCATCTGATATCACCTCTATGTAGTGAACTTGTCCTTTGCCAAGACAATAGTGATTAGGTGTCCATGGATCCTTACATGTGAAGCATAAGTTCTTCCTTCTTAATTCATTTCTTGTTTCTAGCTCCTTGTTCTTGGCAGCCCTCTTTGTTGAGACCCTCCCGGCTGGAATGGCCTTCTTTGCTGACCATAAGGTGCTGTCCTAGGCTGCCCAAAAGGTGTTGTTCTAGGCTGCCCACTTTCTGTTGTCCTTGGCTAGACTGGAGACAAATTTTTTTTTTGGAGCTGAAGTTTCCAAATCTAATGCCTTCTTAATTGCCTCTTGAAGAGAAAGAGGGTTGAAGGATCTTACCAAACCCTTGAGTGGTTTAGCCAACCCCTCAATGAACAATACCACAAGTCTCCTTTCTGTCACATCCGGTACCATCACAGATAGCTTCTAAAAGTCATCCATTGTGTTGCTTTGCTTTAGTTGTGCCAATTCCGAAAGTGAACTTCCGGATCAGTTCTATCAAATCTCTCAATCAACCTCCTACTAAACTCATCATAGGAATTGATGAGATTATGCCCTTGTGTGATCAGCCCATGGTACCACCATTCATGTGCAATTCCCAAGATGAAGCATTGCAAACTTGATAGCTTCCTCTTCCATCATTGGCCTAAGAGATAGATAAGTATCTAGCTTTTGTATCCATGCACGAGTTGTACCCTTATTAGAACCATCAAAGGTGGAAAGTGTTAACTTTCCCAAAGCATGTTGAAGATCTCTGTGTAGCTTGTGGTCTAGGCTCCGGTCTAGGTCCAACTTGGTTTTTCTTCAACCCCATGAAGTTTGCAAGTGATATTTCTTCACGGATCTCAGCTGGAAGAGCTTTATATTCTGCATAGATGGCAACAATGTCATCTACCATAGAGGGCTGAATTTCCACCTCTAGAATAACTTCTTCCCTCGGAATGAAATTAGGTTGGAAAGGCCTAGCAGGAGAACCAATAACGGTTCTTTGAGGTTGATGGTTGTTGTTTACCCTTGAAGAACTTCCTTCACCATTTTGATTTATGGGTGTATGCATGTTTTGTATGGTATGAACCAACTGAGCCATCATATCAACCAATCGCTCTTGCCCTTGGACAAGCCTATCAATACTTGCATCCTCTGCATTCCTATCAGCCATATCTTCCTTCTCTTTTCCTTTCTTAAGCCCTGGATCAGTTTGTTCAAACCCTTCCTTTGGCTGTTTTGAACCCTTCTTTTTCTCTCTAATAGTATCTGAATTCTCTTTCACCATCTTGCATGAAGTTTCCCAACGGTTTGGCAAGGAAACCATCTCTAATAACATTAAAATGTCCCTTTAGGGCATAAATTAAAGAAATCTATGTTTTCCCACAAACCCTTATGCAAAAATGACAGCAAGCTGATTTTTAAATAATTATTACAGCAACTCTTCAAAATTAAAGCAACAAAGATTGGAAATCGTTGAAAAACCCTCAATTTTTTTTTTTTTATAAAAATGTTGGAATCAAATACAATCCAAATTCAAGCCAAATACATTTTTATGAATTTATTTGTTGGCTGCAAATTAGAGAAATGACAGCTGACCGTACAAAGAGAAATGTTGCTGGAAAAGAAGATCTAGCTGATCGATGGATTATTGGAAGTAAAAAATGGCTTCTAACAAACCCCGAAGACAAACACTGATGAATGATAAGTTGTCACACCTCCCCAAGGTGACGTTAGCCCTCAAACAAACCTGAAATCCATTGCAAAATATGCTCTAGCTGGCTTAAAAGATACCCTATCTGAAATGGCTTTGTCAAACTGATGTGAAGCTCAATTGTAACCCCTGAATGGGGATACCTCGTCAGATTGGAGGGTTTTTGTCCTCAAATTTGGTTGATTGGATGGTTCTTGTCCTCAATTGCTGAATACATAAGAGGGTTTCCGTCCTCTAATGCAAAAGTTGGAGTGACAACTCAAACCCTTAACGAAAATTATGATAGTGGCAAAAAGATCCCATATGCCGCCAAATGACATTTATAATACGCTTTTTCATGGCTCAAATCTCAACACAAAGTCCCCCAAATGGGACACCACACTTTGACATTCGAATTTATTTAAAATAAAGTAATACTTTACTCTGCGAAACTAGGAAACACCTAAGGGCCCCACGTTTGCTTCGACTTGAAATGTTTGAGAAAGGCGAAATGGGTACGAAACACCACCGAAAGCGTTTGTGGAAACGTTTGAGATGTTTCGAAAGCGTGCAGTGTTTCCGGAAACTTCCCAAACGTTTTTGCTGCTTTTTTAATTTTTAAAGCATCATAACTTCATAAAAAATAAAAAATACCTTCATTTATTGCACCTAAACCTAATCTACCTACCTAAACTTGCTAAAGACACTTCCTAAAAGCTATATAATGACATCTTAGCCAACTTTCACTGCTTGGTATTGATGAAGAAGAATTAGGATCTTTTGCACAAGGGATGGAGAGTGGAGCTAGTGGGAGTGGAGCTGTCAGTGCCAGTGGTGTTCATGGAGATGATTATGAGGAAAATCTAGATGATATATTCTAGAATCTAGATTATTATCATGTATATGTGAATCATTGAAATTGTAACCATGTTGAATGATGAATCTTTAGAACTTCAAATTTCAATGAATACAAAATATTTTGAGTGCTTTATCAATTATCTCTTATGGTCTACAATTATAAAATGAGTACTATGCATATATATATATATATATATGTATTGTACGGATGTTTTAGTAACGTTTTGTATCTAAGGTTTTTTCAAAATTGCCGTTTCCGCGTTGTATATATATATATATATATATATATATATATATATATATATATGTATTGTACGGATGTTTCGGTAACGTTTCAAAATTGCCATTTCTGCGTTTCGTATCCAAGGTTTTTTCAAAATTGTTGTTTTCGCTTTTCTGCTGTTTTCGTTTTGTTTCTGGCAACATAGACTTTAATTTATTTCAATGAAGTAATGCTTTTATCTTTTTTTATTTTAACTTTATTTATAAATTCACTTTTTAAATGAAATATCCCTTTTGGGACTTGGACAAAAAATCAGAGTTCTGGTATAAAATTGCAGTAGAGTTAGATGTGAAATGTCATCCATATCAACTTCATCATTATCTCTTGATTTGTAGTGACATGAGGCTTTCATGGGGCTCATTCTTTGAGACGCAAACTCATTTTTTGGCTTCAAATGTACAGCTGTGATGTACAGGTCAGCGAGCTTGCTATTTACACTTTCATTCCTTGAGAGGTCTCCTAAAGCCAAATTATGTTTGCCCATACTTGTGCTTATCATAAAAAAATTAGTATCCCCATTTGATTTCACAAAACTTAGGTTGCCCCCAATACTCAGAATTTCTGATTTTAAATCTGCTTTCCTTGTTGACATGTTTCCTTTGCGGATGAGATACATTTTTTTCTTACATTCCTTCCCTCCTTCGGACAGCGGATGAGTGGCTCTAACCATAAAGTTTTCTTCATACTTTTGGAGCTCCATCGTTGCTCCTTTCGATTTCTTCACCATTGTTTTCCTTTTACCATTATGTATGCCACCATTAGATATCAACAACTCATTATCAAATATCAGAGAGTTCATACCTTGAATGGAAACCTTCATTGCCCATGGTGGGAGAGGAATTCTTCCTTGACATGGCTCCGGAAGCAACTGCTGTTGCAATCTTTGATGCAAAGAAATGCTCTTACCCTGGATTAACCATAAAGGGATTTGAATTGTGTGGTATGACTGCTGTTCCCAACCAGCAGCATAAAAGCCTGTAATGATAAGCTTAGGACACCATAAATTTACCCTTATGCCCGGATCAAATGAATAGTATGTAATATCCCCTGTGGGATATTAATTAATTATTATTAATCTACTTGCAAAAGAAGCAAACTTAGAAGAGAAACCCTTCTAGGTTCACCTCAACTAACCCAGTGTCGGCTTCAATACAACCCAAATGGGGTTGGAGTGAGCCAAGGTAAGGGTTCAGATGGGCTATCTAGTTGGAATTTGCACTCCTTTAACCAATAAACTTGCAGAAGTAGAAAAATAAATTAATATGCCTGGAAATAGCTGAAAATGACTGCAAACTTTAAAAATTAATCTCTCTCAATCTTTATCCGTTTTGAATGAAATAAATTGCAGAAGGATGATAAAATTATGCACTTTCCAATGAACTAACAATCTGAATTTTCTGATCACAAAACCCACTCAAAACAGCCCCCGAAACTGCAGTTCAAGTCGCTAGGGTTAGGGAAAATTATAAAATTGATTCCAGCTCAAACATACACCTCTCCACACTCAAAATTATCACTTTCAGATCTGCATTAATAGATCTGTAACAACAGATTGAAAAAGACTTCAAACCCTTCCAAAATATGATAGAAAATCACATAACCTAGTCGATTTATTTATCATAAATTCTAGCAAGGTTAGCAACTCCAAATATCATGAAACAAGTGCATTAGCAATAGAATAATAAGCAAGAACAGTTCAGATTTTATCCTTGCAAAATACCACTAAGAAACACCATAAATCTCCCTCCACAAGTCGATTTATATAATGACAAAACCAACAGCAATTTCCAGAATTTATTGACCAAGTAGTGGCCCAAACACTCTCCAAATAAACTCACAAGCTCTCACAATAATGACGACTTACTTGGATTGAATAGACATGCAAATAACTCATCAACTCAAGCTCAAAGGGCATACACACTTCACTCAAAGGTGGTGTTGAAGAACACCTTTTGTTTTAGATCATTAGTGGGCATACATCCCTTCTTCAAGCATGAAGATAAGTTTCATAAACCGTCAACATGCGAAAAAGAGTACCCACATCTTCTTTTATATCTTTTTCCTTGCATATCCTCCAAAGTTCTCTCTCCATCTTTGGCGCCAAAAGCTAGGAGGGAATATCATTTAAAAAAGTGCCTAGAGATCACACTCAAAGAAAATATTAAATGCATAGGGAAATTAAATCAAATGGGGCCCATATGGATCGACCCATGCCTAGAAGAAATCGATTTATTTCAAATACCAAACATTAAATAATTCCCAGAAAAATGCGACTTGCTTAGTCACTTAATTCACCTTAAAAATAAGTAATTATAATCCCAAGGTGAAATCGAATTTCTCTTTTATTTTTGATTTGCACAAAAAAATATTTTATTTTTAAATTTACATGTGCAAATCGATTTTCTCTTCTTTTAATTTTTAATTGAAAAGGAGTACATTATATAGTATTCATTTTTGTTTTGTTTCCACATGTGCCCTTTCACAGCTAGCTTGCATGATTGGTATGGTTCAGCCCTTTCATATTGTTCTTTATGAGAAGATTTCTCTCTTTCCCATACCCTCATAGGATTATTTTCAACACAACCCCAAGGTAATCTTCTCAACATAAGCATATCAAAAGAATGGCCAACCAAATTAAGAGAGGAGTACATACCATGATTTTTGAAGGGAAGTTTATCGTTCATCTCAACTCCCTGTGACTGTAAACTTAGAAGTAACAAATCTGAGGTGTATTCGATCCTCGGACCTTTAACAAGACTTTCATCTTCTTTTTCATCACATAGCAGCGACTGTGTTTTTCAGGTTTTGTTTCACCCTTCAAATTCTTTGAATCTTCTCCCACAATTCATGTTCTTCAGTTCGTGCCCTAATGTAGGGCTTCCTTGACTTTGCACTCTTCTATACTTCAAATCTGTACTGCATTGCCAAACTTCCTTAGATTCCGAACCCCTTTGTGCATTAGAGGCTCTGATACCAATGTTAGAATACATAAACAAGGAAAGAATTAAGAGGAATTGGACTGCACACTGAATGAGTGTGTAGGTCCTTCATTTTATCATGCTGGGAGTGGTTACAATGCTGTTGGGACAGTTTTGAGACAGTTCATAACTGATTACAGTTAGAGAACTACCAACCAACATATGTGTGTATAAATACATTCAATATCAAGCAAATCAATTAAACATTTTGTTCCAATGTATAAACAGTCCAATTATTACATAAATGAAGTACCATACGTGGGTTAATGAGAACAAACATGTAATATGTCATACATCTGATTTGTATTAGAAAGGAACAATAGATACATCAGAGTTCAAGTCATCCGAACACATACTGATCACAATGACATCAAGGCCTGACATGAACATTTCACCAAGTCTCATGATCTATAACATATGTGAAAGTAAATGAAATAATATAACGGCTGCATTAAGTGCAAAGTACTGCATAATTACATCATAATAGCTCAAGGCTGAACTGATATACAAATCACTTCCGACTAAATAATGTACATCAACTCCCGTGCTTGAGCAAGAGATGTCCATATTTTGCCAGCCTGCCATTGCCATATCATCGGGGCACTTTACCTCCAACTACAGAGCTGTGGGATCCCCTGTATGCCTTCTGTAAATCGAGATTGGCCCTACTCTTCAACAAAGGTGTCGAATATGGGAGCCAAAAGAGATAGAGAGAACCAAGTGAAACAATGTCGATCTCATGCAATTTTTTTGCAGACCACATACAACAAACATACTGAATGGGAACAATCGATTAAACAATTAAATATGCTTTGGCCAAAGATACAAAAGGAAAACATATCTATTGGATTCTCTGTATACCTCATCAAATCCATTTCCCATTAATGTTCAATATGTCCACTATTATCTCAAAAGGAAGCGAACAACTAGTTTTCATGCTTCAGCCTCAGAAGAAAGCCGTATCATTCGCTCTCATGTCTTTTTGTTGCTTTTATTCATGTAATGCCCATAATGGCAGCTTGAGGACCATATGCGTAATGATATCTCAAAGTAAGCTCAGTCAGCATAGAATAGACCACATAAGAGTGGATAGCACAAGAGAGACGGTGGAGAGGTCCTCATTACAACACAGGTTTAGTGTAAAAGCCCACATCAAGGTCATAACTGTCAAACCATTTGATAAGGCTGCATGCCTTGTCTATAGGATTAAAGTCCTTATCACAAAAATTGCAGCTGGGCTGTGCTCATACAATACCCTGATTCAATATCTTAATGGCAGGTTCAAAGAGATGAAAGCCACAATAATATTTCAATAAGCATAATCTTCTATGAGTTTGATGCCTTGTGAAGTAGCCCAGGCCCCAATGGATCTTCACAATCTTTAACTTACACTTTCCTTTCGATTGAAAACACTTGTTTGTAATTGATGGCAACTTCATTAATAGAGGAACAGTACTGCAGGTTCAAAAGGCCAAAGAATTGTTTATGAAAAGCAAAATATGTCCTCAAGATACCATCCCCTTAACTCTGAGCACAATATGTCAATATTACCATAGATAGAGTAGTGCTGAACAGTCCATTAATACATTGCCTGATACAAGGACAACTGCAAGTAAGTAGATAAATACAGCAGAGTTCTCCTTGATAGGGAGATCAATTTAGCAGGCTGGGTAAGCTATCAAATACCATTCTCAAAGCAACCCAATGCATAGGCTGGAAAATAAAATTTTAAAGATCTGATAGCTAAAATCCAAAGCTACCAATCCATCATTCCAATACAAGGAATATTGAACGCATAATATTTCCTGTCATTAAAGCACCAAACGCCTGATCAAGGAAAAGGATCCAGGTCTATCACCCAACAAAAGGTATTTATACTTAACTGAGGTGAAGACAATGCTACTGACAATCATTCATCATACCCAAGAATGCTAAGAGTACAATAGTATAAGGTTTCCAATTCGAGGTTTGATCCCAATGTCTCCCTTGCAAAGTAATCTCCCAAACCTCCAACTTATGCTAAGAATACAACAGTACAAGGTTGCGGATTAGAGGTTTGATCACAATGTCTCCCTTGCAAAGTAACCTCCCAAATCTCCAACTGATGCTAAGAGAACAGTACAAGGTTGCTGATTAGAGGTTTGATAACGATGTCTCCCTTGCAAATTAACCTCCTAAACCAGCAACTGAAGACAATTATGAAAGCACATTCCTCTAGTTCATCTAAAAACTAATGGTGGAAGAGACAGCTCTGTATCATCAAAGGTTTGCATCCTTTTCCAATATCAAGAAAATGTGTGTGTAATAATATGTCTTAGATCCAATAGCCTAGTCTATGCCCAAGTTCTATATGTATAAGAATCTACCAAGGCCAAGATTCAAGCCTTCTTAGTTAAATCATAAAGATGTTGACAATAAGCATATATATAAATGTCTTAGATCCAATAGCCTAGACTATGCCCAAGTTCTATATGTATAAGAATCTACCAAGGTCAAGATTTAAGCTCTCTCAATTAAATCATAAAGACATTGACCCTAATAAGCAACATATTAGACAAGCCAAACCGAGTAATTGTCTAATCATGAAGGTTGACGGCATAAGCCACAAATCAGTCCAACTCTATAGCAATCAAGAAAATTTTCCAAGGCCAAGCTATATGAGATGATAGTATGTTGCCGCATTCGAACTCTTGAGGATAAAATTCGTTAAAAATTCGCTGCTAAAAAAGTCGACAATAAAATTCGTGATTAAATTCGGCTATATAAAATTAGTATATATTTTTAATGTTTTATAAATTATATAACGCTTTATTAAGGTTATTGACGTATAAAACCATTAAATTTAAAAGATTATAAATTACTTTGGAATTTATTGAAATTATTAGAAAAATAAGTCACCGCATTCGAATTCGTGTTCGGCTGAAGATGAAATTGGTAAAAAAAACGTCGCTAAAAAATCAATGATAAAATTTGTGATTAAATTCGACTACAAAAAAATACTTTATTTAAAATAAAAATAAAAATAAAAATATTACTAAATACAAATATAGTAAAAACAAAAAAATATACATTTAAAATAAAAATCAAATATAAATATATAACAAAAAGGTAAAAGTATTATATATAGAACATAAGTATAATAAAAACGTTAAAATAAAACCTAAACTAAAAAACATATAAACTAAAATTGTAATTTATAATATTACAAAGCTAAAATACAACCTAACGTTAAATCGGTGTTTTAAAACCCGGTCAAACCGGGCGGAACGGCCGGTTTGACCGGTTTAACATTTTAAAGCACGAACCGTTTAGTAAACCGGATTGGTTGACGGTTTTAGCCCAAACGATCAAACCGGTCCGGTTTCATCCTAAATCGGGTCGAGTCATGTAAAGATAGCATTTCTTTCCTTTTTTTTGGATTTTTGGTGAAAAAAACATGAGAATAGAATAAAATTTGCCATTTTTGGAAAGGGTTAGGGAAGATGTAGTAGCAAAAATTTGCATGTGCCATAACTTTCATTCGTGGCTCCGTTTTAGGTGTCGTTTTCTCTAAAAGTGCATATTTTCTCGAGCTCTACGCATTGATGGCAATATTTTTCTTATTTTCATAAAATCCATTTTTGCACCTTTTTGGACCAAGTGACTTCTTTGCAATCTTACGAGAAAGAATCATGAGCTTTGATTGCTGTAGACAAATTAGTAATTAAAAATACTGGATAGCTTTCCAAAACTCGGCGAGTACTCGCCAAAACTCAGGCGAGTATTCGGCCAAATATTGCCGAGTTTTTTTTTTGGGTCTCACGAGTATTTGCTGAGTATGAGCATTCCAACTATCACTATATACATGAGCAAAATTTGCATATTTTGTGTGTAATTGTTGGAATCATGGTTTCTAATTTTCAAATATATTGTTTTCTTTAAAAATGTAATTTTTATGTGTTTTTTAGTAAACCGGTTCATAGAGTTTGAACCGGTCCGGTTCCGGTTCCGGTCCGGTCCAACCCTCGACCGGTTCCGAGTCCGGTTCCGATTTTTAAAACATTGCGTTAAATACATTCACCAATCTAAAGTTAAAGTTAAACCTAAAACCTAAAGTTCCATACATTTATGAATACACGAGCCTTCATGAATATATGGTAGCGATCAACACGAGCCTGGAAAGGCCTAGGAAAAACACAGGCTTGAAAAACAGATTCGTCGTTGTAAACACAAACACGATTTCAGATTTCAGATTCGTCATTGGAAACATAGGCACGATTCGTCCTTGTAAACACAGTACACGATTCGTCCTGTAAAAACCGTAGAAAATGGCACGATTTCAATGATTCGGGGTTTTTTTTTAGGCGGCAAATAAAATCGAATTTCACCGAATTTCATGTGACCGTTTGAGGTTCGACAATTACACATTTTTGCTTGGAATTCGGCGAATGCGGTGACTTAGGATGATCTTTGTACATGTGTGTGCATAAGAGCCAATCTTGATAAACAAAGTGGTCAAGCACTAACACTTACACCGAGCCAATCGTTCTGGAGCAGAGTTTAGTCATTTGTTTAAAGCCTCTATGTTAGGTTACAAAATCCAATAGAACAATCCAGATAGCTTGTGTGTTCCTTCATTTGTGGTTTCCACGTCATATTATTTCTTCATGATTTACGATTTCAACATGTTTTAAATTTTCGTTGTAGCTTCCGTCGTCTTCTACCAGGAGGAAATTTAGCTGCAAAGTCGAAAACACTCAAGAATGCTGATCATAATGGGTTGCAAGCTCACTTTTATACACATGCATTCTTTGATACACTCCTTCAAAGTATAAAGGATGGTATGCGTATATTTATTTTTCTGGTTAAGTGCATTGCTTGCAGATGTCAGAATGATTCAAATTGACCTTCCTGGGCTATGTTGAGTTTTAAACAGAAACTACTTCATCATTTAGTCACTAGTGTATGCTTGGATTCTATGCCATCGATTTCACAGCTCTTGGAACTCCACTTAATAGCTCCCATTGCACAGTAACTTGGGACATGAATAACTTTTATGTTATGGATGTCAATAATTCTTGTTAATGACACTGCTTTACTAGTAAATTATTTCATAAAACTGTTGCATATCATTGAAATTGTTCTCAAGGTTTAAAAAATCAAGGAATATCATGTAAACATTTTGATGATGGAAGGAGAAAATTCACTCTGATCTTGCAAAGTTTTTGGTGAAACATACAGATACCTATTACCCTCTCTCTTTTACTTTGTTATGCTCCATTGACATTTGCCTTTTTATGCGCCATAAAGAGTTAAATATCATTGCACACAGGTTCTAGACCTTTAGTTGAATTTCATGAACAGATTCACTGAACCAATA
The DNA here is from genome assembly GCA_018340775.1 of Taxus wallichiana var. yunnanensis. Lineage (NCBI taxonomy): Eukaryota > Viridiplantae > Streptophyta > Pinopsida > Cupressales > Taxaceae > Taxus > Taxus wallichiana. The sequence goes on along the minus strand of CM031242.1, from coordinate 995,002,435 downwards.
CCTAGGAGTCATTATGCTTCATATTTCGATGCTTTGACAATGTGATGCCAGTGATGATGATTTGCAATTATTTGTTCACTTTGCATGATATTGGTCACATATATGTTTGTTGCAGGACTTTTACTGGCACAAACCTGAGTCCTGAATGGGAACAGTTTCTCTTACCAATTAAAGGTAACCTTGTTAGACAATAGTTTCAATTTGTGGTTCAAAATTTCGCCATGTTCAAATTGCATAATACATTTGCAGATCTAAATTATGATATAGATTTAATGACTGAGGATAAGGAGTTCAAAGAAACTCTCTCATTCTTGACACATTAGGGCCCTTTATGTGGAAATGAACTCCAAGAAAGTTATAAAGCAGGCTCAATATCATTTATAAATTTTAGGAAATTATTTATTGCAATTCCTAGTCACAAATGGCATTATTTCTTTACTACCATAAATGCCGTTTTATTGTACCTGGTAAAGCCAATTTGTATTTAAATTGTAAATTGATATGTGATAGCATGGACAGAGAAAAAAGTTGCATAGTGGTAAATAACTCTCGTCAAAGGGATTATACAGCCATAATGGTAGCTACCACTGAAGGTGCTACCCATGAGATGAGATTGATAGCAATGCTCAACCTTTCCTCTCCCTCTGATTTAAAGGGAAAGCTGACGTGATTGCATGAAAATAAAACAGGGTAAGGCAAATTATGCCAAAAATCATTTAAACATTTTAATAATAATGCAAATAGATTATCGGAGATGATTATTTCACTGTTAGAGGGGCACAACTTCATCTAGAGATCATTAACTGGGGTTTGGAAAGCGTTTGAGACCCATTAAGCTTTCTTATCTTATTATGTGATTCTTAAAGGAGGGCACCTCGAATAAGAGACAAATTACAGCAGAAATTGTCTCAAAACGGGAGAATCATCCTGCCTCAAAAATGCCTTGTGAGACAATTTAATTAAGAAGTAATACATCAAATGTTAATTTAGTTATGAGTGTAATTACATAGTTTAGTTTGAAAAGAATCTTCTTGCTTATGTTCGGGTGTTGATGGTTGTGTCAACCTACAACCATAAGTCATTTGTCTTCTAAATAGAAGGATATATGTCAGGGAAAAGGAACTTCTATCAGGTTCTTCTTGTACTGTATGAATTGTATTGAGACTCATCTTTTATAAATACAAGCTGTTATTGTTTGGGTACTTTGCTTTGATATGGTATGTTATGCAATTACTATTCTGTGTATGCTGTTATTGATAAGTCTAGTATCTCAATAGACATTAAGCATACTATAATTAACTCATTTCAATGCAAGCTAAATTTATTAGGTTAATATTGTCTCATATGGATACCTGTAAGGTATCTTCTATTTATAAGTGTTATTGATAATCACAAACTAATGGAAATTATGAAATCAAAGATGTGCTTAGGTATTCCATAAGACGTATTCGATGCTATTATGAAAACAACTGCATGAAATCATGAAATAAGGAGTACTTTATGTATAAACATCATAAAGAGATAATTTTCAGCTCATGCTGGTCTCATGAGTTATCCTTAATTGGTGTCTTGGTTATTCATAACTTTGGTATGTATAGTTTGTGCCATAATTTGCACACTCATACTCCGAAAATAATTGGCGGACCAATAAATATTTGACTTGGCAATACTCGGCAAATACTTAGCAAAACTTGGCAACTGAAAAAATACTTAAATTTCTAAAAAAATTACATTTTATACAAAATACAATTACACAACGTATCAAATGAGTATTGGTGAGTACTCACCATGAATATTGGCGAGTTTTGTCAAGTAGTGGCAAGTACTCTCGAAAAACCCACGAAAACTTGGGACTGGCAGGCTTGTGAGTATAAGTCAAAAAAACTTGCCCATTTTAAATTTCAGTGATACTCACAGACTTGCCAAATACTTGCTGAGTATGTAAACTATGGTCTGTACAATGAAAGGTGGTAACATTTCCGAGGGGTTTTAAAAAGGTTTACTTTAGCATAAACTTGTGCATAGTACAAATGTTTAATACATGCATGTTGAATAGCCAAGGTATGCCTTTACCTTGGCTAACAAGTAAATTACTCATCTATTGGCTAACAAGTAAATATCTAGTTAAAGAGGAGGGACAGAGTCTTGATCCCTTGGGAATGTATCCTGAACTTTAATTGGGCTCATTTAGTGTTAGGTCTTATGAGACAACAATAATTGTTACCGTGTGTTAGTCGTGCTATAATGAAGTGTGCAGAACTACAAAGTGAGTCACTTACTATAATGAAGTGTGCAGAAATACAAAATGAGCCACTTACTATATTTGACTTAATGAAGATTCCCGTCCAGCAGGTTATGCTTCCATTGCAGCTTTGATGATACTTGTAACTTCCTATTAATTTTATTCATTTAGGACTATTTTATCATTTAACTTGATTACTACAAACCCTTAGTGATTGAGTAGGATCATTGTATCATTTAACTTGATTCTGGAACACTGATCTACCATTCTTTGTGTACATTTCTTTTAGGTGGGCAGCAAGAGTTGTTATGGGGGCATTAGAGCTAGGTTTTAACATAAAACCCTCTCCCCCTCTCCTCTCCTTAAGAGAGGTGAATCATGGACAAGAAAACTCAAATAACCTTGATACCATATGTGAAGGGGATTTTGGAGAGTGGTATGAAGCTTCATAAGACATTGGTACAGTATGACATATTGTTATGAATATGCAAAAAGAGACACGATAGAAGGATGATGAACAATATAAGACCATGACATAAATCCATGAGGAACTCAAGGAAGAATCCTTGATTGTATATTGCGCAAGACAAAGAATTCTAGGTGGAGAGGCACTAGGTAAATAGGAAGGCATATTATAGGATGAAGGGACACTTTTATATCCTCGTTAGACAATGCTGAAATCTTTGCACTTGTCATGGAGAGGCGAATCTTATCAAGGAGAAGATTATGCAAGCTGCAACTAGTATATAGAGATGACCCTTGTGAAGGAGGAGGTCACATAAACATGCTTATGGAGAAAGGGGCCTAATTAAGGATGAGGTCACGCAAAATGCTCATGGAGATATTGAATATTTTGAACTAGACAGATGCTACTAAGGCCAAATAAACTCAAGGGCTACAAAGGCTGATTAAACTTTTAGCTACAATGGCGAAATAAAAATTCAAAGGCTAAAGAGGCCATACTCAAAGACTATAGAGGCCAAAATGACTACATAGGAAAAAGGCTAAAGCTACAACAACAATGCATTTATGCAGAGGCTACAATGGCTAGAGTATCTTGCTACGGGCGAAGAAAATCAAAATTAGAATAATTGATCCATCTTGAAAAAAGAAGCTAGGAAATACTCGAAAGGCTAGGCTAAATCTTAGAGAAACTTGATGTCTTAGGAAGGTTTTCAAAAGCTTGATAAGTTCGAGGATTTTGTATTGGGAATATTGAAAGTCATTAGGTTTAACTATATGTGATTAATTTGTTTGAATCCCTTGAATAAGCCGCCATTGTATGCCCCTCTTTTGAGGCGAGGAGGAGTGCCTTTGTATCACTCGTGTCAAAAGAAAGAGTTAAATCCATGTCTCTTAAGAATATAAAGATAAACCATATAAAATATGTATACAAGACACGATTGGATTTGTTATAATTGACAGATATCATTTGTTAAACAAGCAAGATTGTGGCATCCAAAACATAATCATAAGTGAACATAATTAGAAATTGAAACAAGCATTCAACAAAGCACAACATTTAACCGCATTGTAAATTATAGAAAATGGATAATAGAAACTATGACAGTATTAGTATAATTATAGTAACATAAACATTGCAAGAAGGTATGCGTGATATATATCATGGCAGCCAACACATGTAAGTCTTGAAATAAGTATCACGATCAAGAAACACACAAGCAAACATGACCTAGCACAACAAGAGGATCCTCTAACACAGATGCCATTGCAACACTTGACACGACCAAGCCCAACATGATTAAATTTGAGAAGATGATGATAATTATAGTAACATAAACATTGCAAGAAGGTATGCGTGATATATATCATGGCAGCCAACACATGTAAGCCTTGAAATAAGTATCACGATCAAGAAACACACAAGCAAACATGACCTAGCACAACAAGAGGATCCTCTTAACACAGATGCCATCTGCAACACTTGACACCGACCAAGCCCAACATGATTAAATTTGAGAAGATGATGACTTGACAACATGATCACACAACGATGTAACAACACAACTAGTATCAGTAATAAGCACATAGTAAGCACACAAGCAATCATGAACTATGAAGCATGCAGTAAATATATAGTCAATTATTGATAAACATGTCATAATTAGTAAACACGTGATCAATTAGTGATAAGTATGCCATAGTCAACAATCAATAGGGAATATTTAGCAAGCATTCATAGCCTCATAGAATTAAACAATGTCATCATCAAGTACGAACATAGTAGTATAGTACAATATTTATAATAAAGCAAGGATGTAGTACAATATCCATAATAAAGCATATGTGAAACGCATAAGGCGGGGAAAAGATTATAAACAATTGAGGTAGTGCTATATTGTCAATGGAATGACATATAATGATATCACCTGAAAAATTCATGCTAGATGCCCTAGTGTAGGCTTGCCCTAGTGTGTAACAATTGCCACTAGATGACGTCTAAATAAAGCTGTCAAGTATGTGCATACATGATAGTGTATAGCCTATGTACTATGTCTAAACTCATGTAGATCATCATGAGCATGACAAGTGACAATGTCATAATCTATGTATCAAAAAAGCAAACAAGCCCATAAGTAGGTCATAATATTTGAAAATTTCAAACGCTTTTGAATGTTTTCTCGTTATCTTTTATATTAGAATGTTTTTGCTTTATTTTGAATATATTTGTAACAAACAGCAATTAATCGGTTAGGAAAAGATAAAGGGCACAATTATAAAAAGAGGAGGGTCCGAGGTAGTGCATAGGATCTTGTCAAAACATATTGTGCATCATGGCAAGGAGAGTGAGGGAAAGTGATATGCTCTCATTGTAATTTCATGTCTCAAGGAGATTGAGGGAATGTGGTTTTCCCCATTGCAATATCATTATCATAGAATATGTGTAAAAACTCATAGTAGGTGCATGCATAGTTTGAAAACTCACCAAGTTGGTGAGTACTCACCATTCGTTTGAGCAAACGAGTAAACCATCATAAAACTCGCCAAAATAAACTCGGCGAGTTCATGCATTTAACTTGCCCACACTGGTAAAACGCGTATACACGGATTTTACACTAAAAAAACACTGCAAATACACGGTTTTTGCTCTTTTTAAGGCCCTCCACTCCCTCATTTTCACTCACACAACCATTTGAGCTTGCATTGCTTGTGTTGAGTGGATTTTGGAGTGAATTTGAAGAGAGAATTTGGAGAATTGCATTTGGAGGTAGGTTTTTATTTTTTTAATTCTTTCAAGTTTTTTCAAATTTTGTGTATATTATTTAGGTTTTATAGATTCATATTGTGATTCTAAATACATGTAATGTAAAATCGAATGCTTGTAATTTTTTTATACTAATTTGCAGCCAGAGGTATGTATTTTTTTGTATGCAAATTCATTGTAAACTAGTTAAATTTTATGTATGTGTATTGTAATCGATTCGTTTTGTAATTCTAAATACATGTAATGTAAAATCAAATGCTTGTAATTTTTTTAGTCATTTGCAGCGAGAGGCATATATTTTTTGTTTTTTTAACGCAAATTTGTTATTCAGAATACGTTTTTTTTAAAAAATTGATTAAGCTTACAATTTTCTAGTTTTTAAATGTGCATTGTGTTGTAGATTAGAGCTTCACTATCGTGATCGCATCGGACTCAACATCGGGTTCGACATCCGGGTCAACATCACTAGGAGGAATTGTTCTTGCGAATGCCCTGTTCCAAAGCATGGAAGTATGGTGTACATGGAGCTCTATTGAAAATGAAGTTATTTGCAATTTCTATGGTAGAAAAATGTTTGGAGGCATCAATCGTTTGAAATATCACCTTTCATGTATTGTTTGCCGAGATGTTACGGTTTTGCCAACGTGTCGGAAGAGGCAAAGCGAGAGATGAGAGTAGAGCTGGCAGAACTAGAGGAGAAGAAACTAGAGAGGGAAAGGGTGCGCCTGACCATAAGACAAGCTATTAGACCTAGCTACGCGCTGGCTTTGTGACGAGAGGATTTAGAGGATGATGCGGCAACAATCATTGTGGGCTCTACTCGTAGTCCAAGTGTACGAAGTGGAAGAGAAGAGAAGATGCGCATCTTCATCGAGTTCGAGCAAAGGCATACAAAGTTTTTTTTGGCAATGAACACACCTAGAGCACAACCTTCATTGGAAGGTACGCCCTGGAACAAAGATATGCACGAGGAAGCAGATAAAGCTTGTGCAAATTTCTGCAGTACTACAACAACTGCCGCTCAATGTGGCAAAGAGCTCATATTGGGAGTACTTGGTGATAACGTTGTGATTGGCAGGGAAAGGGAACAAGGCACCCTCTCCAAACGATTTGAGTGGGAAATTGCTTGAGGGTGCAGTTGCAGATGCCACTACCATTCTAGAAGAGCAAAAGAAACAATGGCAAAAATTTAGATTCACCATTTTTTAGATGGGTGGACGGATGGAAGGAACCACACCCTTGTTAATTTTTAGCGGCTTTAAATGGTGAGATGGTGTTTTTGAAGTCTATTGATGCCTCTAACATAGTAAAAAATGCAGAAAATTTGAGTGTTATGTTAGAGACGGTTGTATTAGAGGTTGGTGTATAGAATGTTGTGCAAGTTGTCACAGACAATGCAACAACATATGTGGTGGTTGGGAGACTACTGCAGGAGAGACATCCATCACTCTTTTGGACTCCTTGTGTAGCTCATTGCCTTGACCTTCTTTTGGAGGACATAGGCAAAATTGATTGGGTGAGGCCGGTTGTAGAAGATGCAAGAAACATAACAAAGTACATATACAATCACCCTTGGGTTTTGAGCTTGATGAGAGAACACACAAAGGGGAAAGAGCTTGTTCGAGCCGGTGTCACAAGGTTTCGACTAACTTTTGACGTTGCGAAAGTATTTCTAGTTTGTTGACACTTTGAAACAAATGTTTGTGAGTCAAGTATGGCTAGACGCACAATATTCAATTGAAAGTGACGGAGAAAGGGTTGCGAAAATAGTTTTTGATGATATCTTTGTAAAGAGGGGTATAAAGATCATCAAGGTAATTTCAAACTTCGATTTATATTTCATTCTTTTATTTAAATTTGTTAAATTATCAATATATTGTTTTACTTTTTTACTTTATTTGTATCGTAAGTTTGCAACCTTACATTTTAATTTGTGTGTAGGTGTTAGAGTAAATTTTGTTGGTGAGGGTTTTGCGTTTGGTTGATGGGGAGCATAACCCCATGGGGTTTATATATGAGGCCATGGATAGGGCCAAAGAGTCTATCCAAAACTATTACGGGGGATATCGTCAAATATGGTCCCTTTTGGGAGATTATTGATCGGAGGTGGAACAATCAACTCCACCAACCTATTCATGCAGCGGGGTATTACCTCAACCCCAAGTATTTCTACTCCAACGGCTTCACAGATGTGAACGGAGAGATTATGGAGGGCCTTTCAACATGTATTGAGAGGATGATACCATATTTTGAGATGAGGGACCTTGTCATTTTAGAGAGTAGAGAGATTCAAACATGCTTTAGGGGAGACTCTTTTCTTCGGTGCTAACTATTCGAGGGAGAGCCATGTAGTCACCGGGTAATAAAAATTGGAACGTTTACCAAGTTATTTATTAGTTACAAATTTGATTTTATTAATTACTAGTAAATTTTGATTATCTTGTTTATAGGTTCTTGGTGGAAGGATTGGGAGGGAATACACCACATTTTTAAAAGCTAGCTCTCGAGAATTCTATCTTGATCTTGTAGTGCTTACGGATGTGAACGCAATGAAGTTTGTTTGAGGCCATTCACATAAAGAAGCGCAACAAGTTGAGTCAAAACGGCTCAACGACTTGGTTTTGTGCAATATCTCGACTTCGCACCAAAAAGTGGAGGCCACATTAGAGGAGCTCATTGATTTGGATGAGATAGATCCATACGGTGAGGAGTGGATCGGGCAAGAAGAGGAAAACCCTATGTTCACGAGAGGACGAGATTGCTTCTTTTGAGAGGGAAGCTATGAAGGGAGAAACACTAGCGAGGACTTCGAGGAGATATTGGATTGGATGATATCTTTGGAGGTGATCTCCAACATGCAACAGAGGAGCCACCAACACCACAATCTAATTCCGGGATCGAGCGAGTCGCAGCCTTCTAGGAGGAGCGAGGAGATGCGGTCGAGTGTGGGGACTAGTAGAGGCACTAGACCCTCTCCCCAATATTTCTCTAGATTGGGGAAGAGGAAAATGTAAGTTATTGTATATTGTAACTTGATAGATACAAAATTTATGATGATATTTTTCAATGTCAATCATCATAAATTCATATTACTTATCAGTCGGCTGTTGTAGTCACATGATGATGCGATTTTGTATTGTATTTGTATTCAAATCTAATAGAAAACACTTCTCCAACATTTCTATGGGATCATTTGATACATTTTGTAGAGTGTGTTGCTTAAAATTTATGGTTTTAAAAGAAATTTGAGTATTTTTAAGTTGCAAGTATTCTCGAATATTGGCCGAATATTGTCGAGTTTTTTTGGCGTCTACCAATTATTTGCCAAGTACGAGTATGCAAACTATGGGTGCATGCCCTCGGTGGAAAAGAGTCGATGTATATGCAAATGCCATAATGTGTGCATGATGCATACGTATATATAAGTATGTAAGCTCAATGTGGGCCATGAAAAAGTGAGGTTGAATAGCCAAATATGGACAGATGGGAAAATGGTATGCCACAACAATGTGTTTCATGCTGGGAAATGTGTAAGAAGTTAGAATGTTCAAAAGATATATATGCATATGGCATCATAGGATAGGTAGTGTGGACATATGAGATGTGATAAACAATAAAGTGGGAAAATGCTAATGCAATAATCAATGAAAGCCAAGGGGAAATGTAATAGTCAATGTAAAGTCGGACATGGTTGTAATAGATAGAAGAAGTGTCAATCAAATAAGGGAGTGTAATCATGCAAGCAAGCAATTAATTGAGAAACTATGTACATGAATGATCTATATATACAATAAAAAGCTATGAAGAGTAAAGTTGCATCCGAGTTGACATAAGAGGTTGGCTAGAAGTGCTAACTTATGATCCCATCAATGGGATGCTCATGTAATGGATCGGGGTTTGATGGGGGTATTAGTGTATGATCATGATTGAAGGTGTCGAAATTTGTGTGTATGGTAGACAAAGGAATATCGGTGCAATCAATTCAAAGCCAAGGGCTAAAGTAATAGTCAATGTAAAGTCATATGTACACGGTCGTAGTAGACAAATAGAAGTGTCAATCAAATTAGGGAGTGTAATTGTGCAAGCAAGCAAGAAATTAATTGAGAAACTATGTACATGAATGATCTATATACGGTAAAAATTTATGAAGAGTAAAGTCGCATCGAGAGGTTGGCTAGAAGTGCTAACCTATGATCTCATCAATGGGATGCACGTGTAATGGACCAAGGTCCGATGGGGGTATAAGTGTATGATCATGATTGAAGGTGTCAAAATTTGTGTGTATAGTAGACGGGAATATCGGTACAATCATTTTGTCTAGGTCTCCAAACCTTCTTAGTGTGTGATGTAAGCATGTTCGGTATCTTGTATATGCCATCTCGATGTATCTTTACTTGGTGTTTGAGGATTTAAAATGTCAACCTTTTATCAATGTTCTCCATGATTTCTACAATATCATGTAGTCATAGTTTTCCAACTATAATGTTATATTGCATAGGAGAAATCATTACACATAGCCATAGGTTTATTTATTTTAGGTCGAATGTGTTGTTCACTTTGATATACCCTAACAATCCTTTTAAATAAGTGTATTTTCCCATTCATGTAAATCACATCCTATTTGTTGGAAGAAGAACGCACTACATGTACTAATTTCCACCCTTTTGTCTATGAGGATTCTTTGTGTATGTTTTCCTTCTACAAATGTTTTTATTTGTTGGTTCTCTTGTAGGTTGTGATTGGAGTACCTTAGGAGTAATAGGTTGTATCATTGTCTTGTGTTCACAACAGTTTGACTAGTTGTGATTAAATAGTTTTGATAAATTCCTCAAGATTTTGTTGCTGACTCAATACAACCATTGGATTCATGTCCAATGATCTTATGGTAAACCCATAACATCATATTTATCTTTCTTGATAAACACATTGTTTGAAAAAAAAAAACAAGCAATCAGTTTCTTATTAAGTAACATCTTCAAGTTATCCCGTGTTTTTTTTTCTTCTATAACCCGTCTAGTGAAAGGTGGAAATCTAAGGTAGTGGTACGCTGAACCAAGGACTGGTCCAAAGTAACAAAGCTCCTCTTGTGACTAGAGATGTTGGATGATGTGATTTCTCATCTTAGCATTGAACGAATAAGAGAGGGGAAGTATATCCCCATAGTGTATTAGCTCGTGACAAAGCTAGTTAATAGATGCGTAGACTTTGAAAGAATGCTTTACCTTTTTAGAGAGGGCAACAAGATCTTGTTTAAGATTAACTCTGTTTTTCTAGATTTTTGTTGGTACATTAATCGATGCATACCACGTTTGACTCGAGAATGTACTCACAAATGGGTTCATTGACCTTTTGTTTGAGAGTAAAATATTCATGCGTGAGCTTGAAACCTTTGTTAATGCTAAAGTGGGATAAGAGTGCATCCTCAAGTTTGAGGTAAGAGCTCATAGAACCAATAGGTAAGGAGTAGAACCAATCTAAACCACAACCTACTAAGTTTTAATGGAAGGTTTTTAGTAATAACGTGACATTATGTTGGTAGCTTCTACGGATGCCATGCAAAACATTTGCAGGAGGTGTAAAAATTGGTCTCCATATCCATTAAATAAGTAGAAAAACGGCATGACAAATTTGCATGGATAAGGGGCTTGAGGACTCGTGCACTCATTGTTTGGCCATAAACAATTTCGTGATTTCACCTATTACTAGATTGGTGGATAGAATTTAAAGTTGTTTATGCATTTCTCTCGTGCATGTATCATAGAGATGATTTTACTATTAGGGATTGTAGGTATAGGTTCATTCAAAGGTTGCATTTGGCCATTGACATCAAACATTGGTTCATACTATGGTTGATTATTATTTGTATTATTTGCCATTTTCCTTTTCACAATACCTAGGTACAAGAAATTTATTACTACTATCCACCTAGCGGGTGTAAGGGATCAAGCTTGCCTAGGTGGCACTAAATGAAATCATGACAATACACATAGATCATGTAAAACCTAATACGTATGGGAATCAAGGTTTGTTTGAAACCCTAAGACTTCAAATTGGCCCAAAAATATGAAACTCTAAGGAGTAAAAATAAACCCTAGGTTTATTTGAAATAAAAAATCGGCTTCACCAAAATGTAGTGTCAAAATTGGGCTATGAGCATAATTTATCCATTATTATGAAACATTAATTTAGGATAGACTAATAAAGGGCAGTCTTAATACAATCGAATTAAGTTAAAACTTGATATTTTAATGTTATTGATCGGTCGAATGATGGAAAAACATCAATTAAGTCATAAAAATAGAATGAACTCACCAATACAAGATTGTAGATGATGAAACTAGTTGCTCAAATGTTGAACAAAAGTGGGAAGACCATCGTCAAGGTGCTTAGGAAAGTCTAGGGGCTAGCATTGTGTTTTGGGCATGTTTGAAAAGGGCAAATGGGTTTGGCTACGAACTTGTTTAGGGGCAGACCATATCGGGGCCGAACTGTCTCAGAGGCTATGAACGCATCTACGAGTGATTGTGCGGGGTTGAATTCTTCTATGTAGGTTAACCTAAATATGTGCTTCGATTTTGACATTGGAATGTTGTGATGAATCTGCGATGTAGCTGAATTGTATTTTCCTTTGTCAAGCCTTGCCTTGAAGATGAGAAACCTTAAAAGGTGTTTGCGTTTTGGGTTGGAATGGTCCCAACCACCCCTGATGGTTGATCGTTGTCTCGTAACACTACTCTAAGAGGCAACTAACAATATAGAAATAAATAAATGCATTTAACATGAAACCTTGATTTGACTTTGGCACTTGACAACATGAGTTTTAACCTTTGTATATTTGAGATTTCTACTCTTGGCTGATCTAGGACCACTCTTGGAAGGTATGGCTCTCTTGCACAATGTCTCCAAGTGATGAGGCGATGTCAAGATGATTCCTAGATGATGTGAATGGTTTAGGACCTTTGCTTCAACATTTGACCTTTTGTTAGTTTCCTGCTCAATCAACCACAAAATCTAGCTAAGGTTGACTAAGACAACTTACTTAGCCATTTGAAATTGTGATCATTAGGCAAGTGGAGGACATGTTTATGACACGTGGACAAGTTTAGGACCAAACCTTCCAAGACCTATGAATCCATTTAACGGTCATGAAACATAAAGCGTAAGATGTGTGATGTTTGACTAGGATGTAAAATTGAAGAATATGTTGAAGTGGTTTTGGTGATGTAAAAGCGAAGAATGGAGTCAACCTTGGATTAGAGAGTGTTTGGAAGAGGGAAATATGTGTGAATAAGGTCAATTGTGTATTTATGGACAAAATGTTTATAAAGGTATAAAAAGTGTATTTGTCAAGTGCGTTAGACCAAATTTAGGGTACTACACAACCAAAAAGCAACAAACGATTGAGATTCACAAAGAAATAAGGAAAGCAATGCTTTATGATTTCAACTTAAAGAAGAACGATGGTTTTGATTTTCAAACGAAGTTGGAGGCATGAGGTGCGAGACCAAAATTTGTTCAAGTATTCTTAATGTTGATGAAATTGTTTTTGTTGTCGACTACTGTGAAGACAAAGGTACTAAAACAAATGTCACAATCTCTCAGATAGAATTTAAGTCAAAGACAAAGTAGAAGCTGCCTTTTTAGAACACTGCGCGGAAGCACGATAACAATTAACAATGCCTTACATGTTATTTGCGAAAAGAAAAATTAAATTGCCGACATACTAGCTAATAAGAGAAAACATTTGGAAACTATTGAAAGCCCTTGATAGAATAAAGTCCAATATAGTCTTCAGATAGATTTTCTACGGTGTCTTTGTCGATGTATGAAATCCTAAATGGACATTGAAAATGTATGAAACCATAGATAGACGTTGGATTGCAGAGCAAGAATATACAAGGTCATTTCCAGATGCATGTGCCATTGGAGATAAAGGCTGCAGTTCTACATAGTGCACAAAAAGATTGTAGACATTCTATGAATATTCAAATTTGATAGTGGCAAAGCCCTGCTGCTCGCTCTGGTTGGCTTGATCAAGACCCGCCCCGCAGGACAACAATTGGCGTAATGACTTAATTTTTTTCTGCTTTAGTGCTTTCGATGCTTTGTAATTGGATGTGTTCCTAGGCTTTGTTCTTGCCTAGCTTGGTTCGTGGTTTTGGGGCGCGCTTCCACACCACCCGATTTTTTGTGAATTATCTTGTATCATTTTACTTAATATAATATAAGATCTTATTCATAAAAAAACTTGATCCAATATGCTATCGATATAAAGTGATATTGTTGTGGGATTTGTTCCGGGTGACAATGTGAACCCTTCTCTCCATGAGAAAGTTATGCGGGATAAGACCGGTTAAATAACAATGTTGAAATTATCATTTTGAAGTGTTGTGACTTTAGTCAAAATCAGATTGAGACAAATATTCTTGACTATCCTCGTTGAAAATATGAGTTTCAAATAAGATTCTCCATTTATTTCCTTACAACATTGAGAGATTTTCTCAATCGGATTATCTCTTTGGTTGGATTGAAATTTGGTGTTCAATGTAAATGAGCAAGTACTTGTAGGATACAAGTTTGAAAAGTTGAACAATCTACTCTTTGACAATATTGATAGAGACAATCTTTAATTGGTTCTATGATTATTGATTTAAATTATTTAGGCTTATGTCACCAAATAAATTTGAACCTACAATTTGTTGTTCTGCCTAAAGTAACCTAAATGGGATCCTTACATTAAATGTCGAATATCTATGTTGTGCAATGTTAAGTCACTGTAAACCCTAAATGTAAAATTAATTCCTTTAGAGATTCTCCTAAATCATGTAATTTAGTTATAGTTAGTCTATGTTAGGTTTCATATGAAACCTAAGTGGATATGAAATATTTTGATTTGAATCTAAAACATAATTGAACCCCATGATAAAACCATAAATGAAAAGTGCCAAAAGTTTGATATAAACTATAACCCTATTCCTAATATTATTTCGATTTTGAATTTTTATATTTTTTGGTTTGTAAAGAAACAAGAAATTATTTACAAATTTTACGTATGTACAATCAAAGTGTATGTGTGCTAAAGCACATTTGCCAATTTTGAAAAAAGTTTCAATAGTTTCTCTTTTTTGAAATAAATCTTAGGAAGGAATAGAAAATCAAAATTGTGGTTGACCAAATGAGAGAAAACAATCCATAGCATGTTAGGTTGAAACCAAAATCAAATATTTATTAACCAATTGCAATGTAATCACGTATAAATAATTGCTTTTAAGAAACCCTTGAAACTTTTCTCTATAATGTGTAATCACAAATATGGCAGGCACTTCCCAAACAACATGTCTATAGGATGAAAAGTGCTCTAGAAAGTACTATAGGACCTCTGGAAAACCCATAGTTAACTAAGTATCAGGGATGGCAAAAAAATCTCAGATTTGGGGACGCCTAATAAAATAACAATTAATATTTAAATATTTTAACTTAATTCAATAAAGTTTAAGGCTTTAAAATTTATTTAATGTTCTTAGGGTACTCTTGGAATCAAGATTCAATGTTTTTGTTAAAATTAACAAATTTTTCAAAGTAAAAGTGTCAGAGTTTTTTTTTTTGAAATTTAAAATAAAAAATATCAGGGATGTCACCTCCAATCCCCTAAATGTGTGGGATGCCTGGGATGTCGTCAAAATCTAGGTGATGCATCCCCACGTAGTGCTAGAAAAATCTGCAAGATTGCAAGCATTATACATGACCAACTGTAGGCAATGTAGTCAACATAATTGGCAAGCACATATAGCTAAGTGAATCAGAAAAGACAGACCACCCATGCAGAAATTAGAATGCTCCAATGGCAGCTGCAGCTGACCTTCAATCTCAGGTTTACAATCTTGAAAATGAGAGAAAAATGTAGAAGAAATCTTTATGAATAATGTCTCAGATCCTGGCTGATTTTCTTTCATCTGTTCAAGTGAGACTTGTCTCAGTTCCTGGCGTAAAGCTTTGGTATTGAAATCATTCTCCTACTTTTGTGGTCATTTGTTGGACATTAATATATTTATCTTATCTTATCTTATCTCCATGATCATTTCAAAATAATATCATCATTGCAACGATAATTTTTTAATTAATGCCAATGAACATTGGACATTTGAGACATAAGAAAGCTATCGGACATAAGACTTTATTAAGCTAGACTTAGGATAGAGTCACCAAAAGGGCCCATCAATCATATGCAATCTCAAGAAAGCTATGGGACATAAGACTTTATTAAGCTAAACTTAGGATAGAGTCACCAAAAGGGCCCACTAATCATATGCCACCTTACTAAATGTTCTCTCATAGCATAGGCTTCTATTTCTTTTGAAAAACTACACAGTCACCATATTAGTGTAGACCACGTTGACCTTGGTTCATTGTTCTATTGTCTTTTTGGTCATTGTGTCTTCTCCATGTTTATTTGATTCTTCCACTATGCATTGCAATCTAAATCATACTATCTTGATCTCATAGCCAATGAATAACATCGTAGTTGGAGCGGAGCGTTCTGCTTCATATTCAAATATTTTCTGTATCACTTGAATTTGTACAAATACTTGTATCAACAATAGAAAGGAGTAAATGCTGTGACTGACCTACCTTCAAATGAAAGAAGCAGCCAAATATGCATTGATTGCAAAACAAAATAATGCTATTGCCATGTACACAAACTGACCAAAATCTATAGAAAGAGATCAACCATATTGCTGCTGTGCTCGATTTCATTATTCAAACAATCAATATGAGAATCAATATGAGAATCAAAACATATAATTCCAATCACCGTCTTCAGAAACACCATCTCCAAAACAAAATATGAACAAAGCATGCCAAGCTTCAACATGCATATAAAATATGTTCAATGTCTAGCATCAAACACACATGTACAATGTTGTCTCATATTCCATCACCTTCAGATCATCTTCAACAAACATCTGAGTACAACAAGGGAATACATATGCATGAGATGGAAGTGCAAGATCCCATGATTGACAAAAATCGAAACCCATACATTCAATAGATTATTCACACTAAAACATCAAGATATTGTTGGATGACCCTAAGGCACCCCAAAAGACATTATACTCGATATAGAATTATAAAAGAATGAATCGTATGAAATCGATATAAGTGGGGCATAGCCCTCTATTTATACACCTCTTCCTAATAACGTGTAGGAAAAGTCGATATAGTTAGGGCATAGACCTCCACAACCTCTATGTAGACATCAATCCCAAGGGTAAATCACAATATTGGTAACTGAATGGACCCTATAAGATGGGTTTTATAACTCTAACAATACACACATGCATACATTCATACATACATACATATCTCAGAGACAAATTAGAAAAAGGTTTATCAAAAGTGTAATACTAGAAAGCACCGATTTGAGCCATAAAATCTAGACAAGCAAAGTTATCTTTGTAAAGCCAATTTTCACATCAGCATAAATTTCCATTATTGTATATATCATAATAATGTAACACATTAATAAAGAAATGTTTATCTTTGTATAGTTTGATGTACTAATGAAATAATAAAATTTGAGTTACGAGGATAATAGACCCCTTGACCATTGTGGCCAACCATCACACCTACCCCCACATATTTTTATCTATAAATGTGGTATCGAGAGCTGATCCATGTTCTTCACCATTGAGTCTATTTTTGTATTGGATGAGAGTAAGGGACCATATCAATGAATGGATACACCCCCTTCATTTGTTTTGTTGTGTTCTTAGATGTGATTATGCCTGCATGTAAATTCTTGTAGGTAGCTATGTTCCTGTATAAATTGTTGGCTATTCTATTTTATACTGTTTCAGCAAGACAAATAATTTTAGTAGGAAGCTTATTGTATTTGAAGTTGTTTCGCAAGACCATTGTGGAAATCTTGACCATTGAGTTTTAAGCACCATTTTTCATGTCAGCTTGAAAGGAAGCGATTGTTTTTGGCTGAATGATGATTTTTTCTCTCGTCGAAGCTAATATTAGATAAGTAGGTTATCAAGTTCAAAGAAATTATATCGTGAAAATTTTGAGGGTGAAGTAAAGTTCCAAGTTTACTTTCAAAACAGCCGAGATCTCTCTTTTCTCTCTTGCTGTAAAAATATGATAGAGAGGAAGACAACTTTATATTGACATCCTAATGTGGTGAACTTTTTCAAACTGATTCGAGTTATATTTTAAGAAAAATAAATTTATGAGGAAATTTATTATATTTGAAGCTGCTATGCATAAGGCCATTATAGAAATCTTGACCATTGAATTTTAAGCACCATTTTTCAAGTGACTTGGAAATGCAGTGATTATTTTTAACTAAAAAGACTTCTATTGTAGAAGCTAATCTTAGACAAGCAGGTTATTGTGGTCAAAGAACTTGTATTGTGAAAATTTGCAGGGTAAAGTAAAGTTCCAAATTTACCTTTAAAACACCTTAGATCTCTCTTTTCTTTCTTGCTATTAAAAATGATGAGAGGAAGCCATTTTACCATTTGATGAAAATTTTCAAGTGCTCGGCAATTTTGCAAAGTCAAAACTGAGTTAAATCCATATCAAACTAGAATAAATAATTGATCATGAAAAAGGCATTTGTACCTAATACTGTTCTAATCATACTCATTAACCGTGACCACATTTTCATTGAAACTTATATTACACTTCATAACTTTGACGATAAATCTCAAGTCTATCAAAACAAAGTTTTCCTTAAAAACTACGTGCCTCAAACTTTAAAGACAGAAGAAGCAACAGCTACTGAAGCTATACCATGTTGTCAAATCAGACATCAGATGTAGACAAATCGAAAGATTATAGATTATCTACTACAAGTAAACCAATATTATCAACCGATAAGGTTAGTACAGATGAAAGGAAGAGGAACACCATTTATGATTTATCAAAATGAAATGGTTAAAGTTTTTTGATAAACACTTTTTCGCTTAACCACTTCCCGATAAGCCTTGATGTTTCATATAGTACAAGGCCTTGATATGGCCATGACTGAAGCAACAATAGTTCAAGAGAAATCCTAAAGGAACTTTAAGGAGGTTGAGGGCCATTAAGATCATGATGCGTTCATGATCGCCATCATTTTATGTACATAACTAGAATACAGCTGCATCGGATTACCAATTACCACATTCAACTTGACTAGAAAGGTATTTATGTTGTGACTGGTTGGGCATGGAGGTCATTTATGGGCTTGGACATAGAGAGTGTATTGATTGAAAGGGAGGGAGTCAAGGGGGATAACTCATTTAGGTACTTGATCCATACATCTCAATGGTTCCAAGCTAATGTTAGTACACAAATTGATAATGATAGTAGAAGCTTTGTCGACAAATAAGCTGAAGCATTTGCTGCTTTTGATTATGCCAATAAGTGTTTTTATAACAAGCAAGTGTCAAAAACTACAATGAAACTTATTTTCCTTATATTTCTCATCAAATATTGAAGAGATGACCACTTATGATAAAAACCTTATATAATCTTTCCGTGAACAACTACATTGGGCCTTCAATAATGAAGTGTCATTTATACTTCAGAAAGTGCTAAGTATTGTGCTAGAGACTTGAAAAAGGAAGTCAATGAAAATTTCTATCAAAGAAACGTCACGGATCTTGGTTTGAAGAATGCGCAGGTGAACGATGCAAGACGTGAATTGTTCCAAGACAAAACAAAGCAAGCATACAAGGCGCAAATTATGAAAATACAAGAGAGATAATTGCAATAACACGAAATAACTCCAACTCAACACAATCGAATAGAATAATGCAAGTGATGTACATATAGGAGGTGAATGTGTAACCTCCTAAAGCATCATGGCAATCTCCACCTAGAATAGTGGTAAACCAATACCTAGAATGGTGTATTCAAGTGGTAACCAACACCTAGAATAGTGTAGTCATGTTGGCTAGATTTTCTGCATAGCATCAAACCTAGGCAGTCATGAGATAAATCTCCCTCATTTAACCGGTGAGGCTCCCGTGTCAGATTTGTCAATATAAATGTGTTATTATCTATCAGGGGGTTTTACTTTAACCACTTAGTTCATGAACCATAACTAAAAAGTTCGCAAGTAAGTAAGCATTTGTTTAAGAAAGGAAAGCTATAGAAGAAGGAAGTAAAGGAATTACAGAGAAGAAATGAGGAAGATGTGCATCCCAATTAGTAGATAGCAGAGCTAATTGCATGCACATAGAAGAAACTTAATAGATTTGAACACACAGAATTATAAAGCAAAGATAACTCTAGATCCAGATCTAAAATAACACAAAGTTTACTTAAAAGATCTAAGATTTAAAAGAAAGAAACACGATGACGCCGTGACACAAAGTTCTTCGGAAACACTGCTTCTTTGTATTCCTCTCGCAACAAGTGGCTCTCGGGGTTCAAAGACAAAGTCTAGAACACAAGATTGCTGCTTACAAATTCTGATCGATCATTAACCGAAGGTTCTTCCTCTACTTATAGAATGTAGAGGGGCAATTACAAGTTGGAAGCTTTAGTTGAACTGGCACATGTGGAAATCGGAAAGAAACAATGGCAATCTTCCTCCCGGAATTCCTCTTTGCATGACATGTATGATTTGCAATCGAAAATAGAACCTTCTATTTTGTGCGCACCACCTATCTCCAAGTAATTGACTTCTTCAAGTAATGGCTTTTAAACCAATCACTTAAGTTGTATAATTGAATTATCGCTCAATTACTTTGTCGGAGGAAAGAAGAAGGAAGAGGAAAGCTGACTTTGTCCTTTTTCATGTCTACATACGCAATCGATTCAAATCTGGATCAAGAAGCGGTGGATCTAGTTGGATCTTGAAGTGGCTGGATTTGGAAACAAGCTGGAATTGCAAGCAGTTGGAATTGGAAGCAAGCTGGAATTTTGCCTTCGCATTGTCTTCTCTTTTATCCTTGAAGCTTTTGCAGTTCTTCTGTTGTACATGCATCAATGCAAGGTTGGCCGTAGATAACTCATCATCCTTATTTTTAATTGCATATGAGCAATTAAAAATTCTGGAAAGCACTCAGGGTGAATGAAAATTCAATGAAGGCTTCAACTGGAAGATGAGAGCACATGCACAAGGTCTTGGAAGGAATTTCCCACGCACTGTCTTCTTCATGGGCTGCATTCGAAACAAGAGGATGAAGCCTTTGTGCCAGAAGCTTTTGCAACTATGAGATCTAGATCTGGATCTGCATATGGATTTGCATCAGCATCTGCATCTGGATATGGATCTGCACCTGCATAACAAATTCTGGCAACTGGGCTATGGATGGAAAAGCTGCAGCTCGAATAATTCCACTGCTTTTAATCTGCACGCATGAGTGAAGTTTCTCCTGCACGCATGAGTGAAGTCTTTCTTGCTCTGAATCGTCTATCAATTTAGCAAGAGGTTCCGAGCCTAGATCCGTGTTTCCAATATCTGCAAATTTAGAAGTGATGCATGACTCCGTTGTGCTTTCTTTTTCATCTTTCTTCGCCATAGCTTTGTCTATCTTTGTCTGAATAATTCTTTTTCTTCTTATTTAACTGGAATTCTTCAAAATTGGTGCAGATCTGGAAAATTCTTCAGATTCGGAGGATATATGCAATGTATTGGACATTGATAAAAACTCCTTTTCTTTTGTAAAGCACCTGTAATGAATTCCTGCAATTTATTCAAACAAAAATGGCCTTTGGAGCATGAATAGTGAATTTAAATTGTAAAAATCTGCACTTTACAACCCCGTTGCCCCAAAAATGGTGTTTAATTTGCACATAAAGAGAGCATGAATCCTTTCAACAACACCTGAGCTCCTGTAACACCTGTGCAAACAATTATGCAGACAAAGATCAACTTCCTTCAAAGCATGTGCCAAATTTGGAAGCTTTTAGCCTTGTTTCCACTTTGCCTGAGCAAAATCCTTCTTCAAATGGGGCGCACTTTTCCTCTTGGCTGCAATTCTTTACCTGTGAATTAAATAATTCACCCATATGGCTGCCCATGCTTATATAACCTTCACAATTCTATAATTAATAATTGCCCTAACAATTAAAGGCAATTAATTAATTAAAAATCATGCTCTTCTCTTTTAAAAATAGCATGTTTAAGGACAGCCATCCAATAAATTAAATTAATCCAATTTAATCCTTCACACATCACTTCACTTAAGCTTCACAGTGTGCTTTGACCATAGCCACTGAAAATAGGAATTAATATAATCATTTAATACTTTAAAAAGTATTAATTCCTTCTCAAAAGGGCTGCATTAAATAAATTAAATTTATTTAATTTTGGAATTCTATTTCCAATTAATTTATTCCCCTTTGCTTTTGTTGACTTTTCCACAAGCCTGGGTGCCAAAATTGGGTGAATAAATATTAACAAATATTTATTTAATGCATTATTATTCACCCAAGGTGGGTCGCACTTTTTTGCATAATAGAATTCTATTTTAAGAATTTCTGACAATGGGATTTTTTACCCTGCAAGGCAGCCCCGGAAATCCCATGATCCACTTAAGTGATTTGACTTTGACAATGGGATTATTTACCTGCAAGGAGCAATAAAATTCCATGATTTCACTTAAGTCACTTTTCTTTTATTTCACCATGGGAATTTTTACCCTGCAAGGCAAGCAATAAATTTCGCTGCCTGCAACATCTAACTTTCCCACTGTAGCTTAAGTGGATTTTATATCACGGGAAAAAGTACCCTGCCAGGCAGGTATAAAATTCCCACCCTGCCTGCGGCTTCTATTTTTCCCATTGCAGCTTAAATCCTTTGTTTTCCAAAAATGCACCCATCCCCGCAGGGGCTTTTCTGTGCACGACTTCACTTTTTCCCAGTGATCCAGACCTCCGATGGTGACTTCCTCTGGGCATAATGTGCGTATATGTTTTCCAGCTGCTCCAGGCCAAAAATCGGGCTTACCGTGAAAGGAATTGTTCTAGAGAAATTTCATAGAAAACGAAACAGGACACCACAAAAACACGAAAAATTGCCAAAAGTTACAAATAAAGCCCAAAACTTAAAATAAGTTAAAATCCTTCTGGCACATAGGAATAATAACATATTCGCTCATAATAGAGTTAAAACAGAGCGCAAATAGCCTCATACGGGGCTCAAAATAATTAAATACAAATTTCCTGCAGACAAATCCCGACGACAGAATAAAACAATTTTGAGCATCCGGGTATTTGGCGAAAAAAAGGCTAATATGGCTCTTTAGGATTATTTTGACTTAATACAGAACTTTCGTGCAATAAAAACACAAACGACCCATTATTTTAAAAGTACGAAAATTTTTCGGATAGGGTAATCATGATTTCGGGATGAAATCGGGTGACACCTAAGTCAAGTGTACACTTAAGTAAGCATATCCCATAAGTGTAGGGAAACTCCAAGTGAGGTGGAATATTCTGAGTAGTATAATACAAATGAAGCGAGGAAAATAAATCCTACACTAACACCCCTATAAACACAACTTAGGTGGGTAGTAAAAAATGAAAGTGGGTCCCGACAACAAGGCCTTGATGAGGTACCCACGTACAATGCAATCTCTCATAAGATAGAGTAAAAGGAGAAAACCCAATGGGAAAAAATTTCCCCAAAAAGAGAGACAAAGAAGAGAAGGTAGGACTAGAAAGCCCCACTCGAAGCTACAATCGCCATTATCCATCCGATATCCCGCAAAGCAATCTCCTGTGAGCGATGCGGCTCGAAGTAGATGCAGTGAAGAGTGGATCACCATGGAAAAGTGAAGGTAACCACCAAGTGTTTGATGGATCTCCAACCAAGGTGTGGTTCCTATCCAAGGAACTATGCTCCTCATACACGGTAGAAGTGCCAACTACTCCATGAAGGAATGATGTATCGATGTAGAAGCGAAGAAAGAATGTGGAGGGTCTTGTAATTGAGTAGAAGACCGCTCGCTATCTCGATGAGTCCTGAATCAAGATACGCTCCTGTTACTATGTTTATACTCTTTTTTAATGAGGCTTTCTATTTTTTATTCTTGGCTATGAGAGCTTGAGATTTGGAGGACTTCAAGGTACCCATTTGTATTAACTTATCTTGCTCCTTAGTCAAATCAACAATAAAGTCATCTAAAGATGGCATAGACCACGTGACTCAAGAGCCCTCTTGGTAGCATAGAAGGTAGAGAAAAAGATAAGAGTAGTCAGGACCTAGTTTGGTGAGCATTGAAAGAACTATCTGTTCATTCTTCTTTTCTGTTACACATTCTTTTAACTGCAATCATAAGGACTTGAACTTGGTAAAGAAATCTTCCAAGGTGTCAAAGTTTTTAGGACTTAAGTTGATAAGTTCTATTTCTAGCTCATGACCCTTCATAGTGTTAACTTTTCCATATAAGGTTTCTAAGGTTTTTCACACCTCGTTGGGAGATTTGGCTGACTCTATGTGAAAGAGGAGTTCAGGAGACATTGAAAGACACAAAATACCAAAGGCTTCATCACACTTATTAAACCACTTAAATTTGTCTGCAACTTCACTAGGCTCGATTCTAACCCCATTGTGATATGGTACAACCCTATTCTCCTAAGTGCAATGGTCATTTTTTATTTCCATTCATGGTAGTTAAAAGGTGTAAGTGGGTTAATTGAACTTAGATCCATAAGTGCAGAAATAAAGGTTGTGGTAGTTGTTGCAGAAAACAAAGAAATGTGCGGAAAGAAAGAAGTTCCGAACAAGAGAGGAAACACATTGAACACCCCTTCGAAAACTATATCAAGAAGCCCCCACGGCTTTGGCACTTCATAATTTGGTGCATTTTACAAAATAAATAGGTCCAATGCTATGGGAAATGAAAAATATTTAATTTTTGCAAAAAAATGACACTCGATATCAAGATAATAATTAAAAGTTCTAAAATAATTATTTCCGTGAATAAGCCCCATTTTAAATGAATTTGCACTAAACTTGAAATGCACTTTTTCACTAAAATATAATTTTAGCAAAAAGGAGG
Organism: Taxus wallichiana var. yunnanensis; assembly: GCA_018340775.1. Taxonomy (NCBI): domain Eukaryota; kingdom Viridiplantae; phylum Streptophyta; class Pinopsida; order Cupressales; family Taxaceae; genus Taxus; species Taxus wallichiana. The sequence continues at coordinate 994,977,957 of CM031242.1, read as the reverse complement.
TGGGTAGCACATTTGATTCACTTGTGCCGGGCACGATCAGAAGGCTACAAAATGCCGGTGGGTTGCGGGGCGGCGTTAGCCACCCTACATCCGAAGGTTGTTCCGCGAGGCCTTTAGGATGAAGTGGATTTTTTTTTGCTGTACACAGGCTGCGGCCATGTTGGATCAAGAAGATCTTCACTACGAGCTTTAAATTGCTGCAGATTTGAGTGTAGCAAACATCACGGCCGCGGGGCTAAAAAAAAAGCGGATCAAACCGGATCTACAATGCGTGTATGGGTTGTTGGAAACTCTGTTGTAGGTTTGAAATGCCTCTTGATCAGAAACACACCATTTGCAAGTCGAACATGCATGCAAAGCACTACAAGGGTCAAAACGCCCTTCACAGTCTACAAATCAACCTCTAGATTTAGATAAATCTTCCAGGGAGCCTGCAACAATGATATAAGGGCCTGTAAAAAGCAATCTTTAGAACTGATATGCACTATGCGGGCTTGTAAACCTCAGAATCCTAGAAACAGGCTATATAACCACAAACCAAGCAAACCCAACACCAAAAACACCCAAATAATTGTAAATAATGACCTCAAATGAAATTAAACTTGCAAAATAATAACCAGAAAAGCTCAATACCAGCTCGACTTTGATACCATATCAATGAAGCGCCACAGATCTACTTGGTTCGAAGAATGGATAGGTGAATGATGCGAGACATGAATTGTTCCAAGACAAAACAAAATAAGCATACAAGACTACAAATTACGAAAATACAAGAGAAATAATTGCAATAACACAGAAATAGCTCCAATTCAATACAATCAAATAGAATAATGCAAGAGATGTACATATAGGAGGTGATTGCAGTAACCTCCTCCTAGAATCATGACAATTTCCACCTAGAATAGTGGTAACTGTCATTACCAATCCGGCACTATGATAATTCTTCACCGGGAACTCCTCGTGCTATGATTATTTACTAATGCATAGCCTTTAGTTTGGTGGATGTAATCTGGAAACACAACAAACATAACACAAGAATACCATAGACTATGATAAAAAGGAATGATGATAAATCTGAAATATCAGAGTAAATTATAATATTAGCATGAAATTGTTACAATCTCACCCATGAGGTACTTCAAGTGTTATTGACTTCACTTGCATTCCACCAATACTATGGGAGAAACTTCACAATTACACCTCTTAATGGCTTCTTCAACACACCTTTAAACTGATGGCTTCCTTTACACACTTACTCATACAATATTTCTCACTACTTCCTTCTATGCTAAATGAGGGGGGTGGCCTCTTTATTTATAGACTTCTAGGCTTATCCATCTTATCTCTAAGATAGGATAAAAAATTCACTCTGATGAATCATATTCCATACCTTAACTCTTATTTGTACATGTAAGCTTATCTTTTAAGATAAGATAAACCTTATCATTTCACATGGGTTCCACATTTTTAGACTTTTTACAAATAAAATATACAAAATATTTATGACCTCACTCCTTGTCCTTATTACCAATATAATATTTCTAATTCCTAATCATGTAGACCCTACTTCTCTTCTTACCCCAACTTTGACATTTTAACATTACTGGACCACTTACGACAACTATTTACTTTTTACCACAACATTCCTATTGTACTTTTGACTATTTCCGTACTATACATTATTGGCGGCGTCGTACTGGCAGCGCCGTTATCTTCTATCGGACGCTACTACTAAACATCCTATTCCTAATACATACATTAATGAAATAAAAATTGGAGGAAAATTTTAGTGTCGATAAACCAGCACCAAGAATGGTGTAGTCAAGTGGTAACCATCATGTAGTCAAGTGGTAACCAACACCTAGAATAGTGTAGTCAAGTGGTAACCAACACCTAGAATAGTGTAGTCAAGTGTACACCTAAGCAAGCATATCCCATAAGTGTAGGGAAACTCCAAGTGAGGTGGAATATCCCGAGTAGGATAATACAAATAAAGCAAGGAAAATAAATCCCACACTAACAATTTGGACATGCTTAAAGAAGATATAGCTAGATTAGATCAACACATATTCTTGAGATCCCGATTCATAATTGTCTATAATAGACTTTGGTTACGATTATCCTCGTACTCTTTACCGGAATATTGGAAGGATCATTGCTGAAAAACATATAATTTTTTAGAGTAATTGTGTTTTTCCTACTATATACTTTATGAATGTCACTCTACTCGAAATATCTATGTAGTAGTACACTAACTTGAGATGATTGATTCGAGAAGCAAAAACAATTGTCATCACCATTTTAAGATTCTTGTGCCACTTTGAGGCTGAAGTATTTTGAGAACAAAGATGTGTTCTAGGTCTCTTGCCATATAATTTATTATTATTTAATATATTGTAGGATGAACCATATGTTATGCATCTCTTTTATGTATGTTTTGATTATATGAATATCTTATGTAACCCTTTTATGTATGCTTTGATTTGTACTATATATATGTTACATAGAGTTTCGGGATGAGGAGAACATGATTAATGAGATGAGTTTTGGGACGACAATTTTTTTCTTTGATTTCGGGGACAAGAATCAAATAATATAATATACATATAGATATGTATGTTTGTAAATATAATTAAAAAAAAAAATCAATATAGGGTAGGAAGGTGCTGTCAATTAAAAAATAAGAAATATTGTGCTTTGTGATGGCTGTTTGTGGGATGAATTAAGGGATGCCGAGGCATCCTCATGCTATCCCAAGAATGGCTCAAAAACCATGAAACATATTGGGGATGTGACCTAAGCCTGGGAAACATCCCAAGAATTGCAAGAGGTAGGTTCTTTGCAATTAGGGACAACTTGCGTGATCCATACGGGTCCATGCAATTCATCAAGAACTGAAGGACATGTTAGGATCAACAAAACAAAGGAAAGTCGATGAGTGGCAATGTTGCACAAACATTGTATATTTCAATAAGGTGAAACACATAGTATACTTCATCAAAAGTCAATTTCGATTGCATATATGGATTCCTCTCAAAAAATTATACCTTTTGGAAAGTGGTGGTTTTTCCTTGTCTTAAATGGTGGTTTCACACAAAAGAAAGGAACATCTAGGGTAATGGAAGGGATTGATCTTCTCATTTTGGGTGTTTCAAAATGTTTGGCCTTCGAAGGGTCGTTTCTAGAAATTTATAAAAGGGTGGGTAGCAAGGAGTATTCTACGGAGAAGTTTATAAGGAAGGAATTGGCATCAAGGATCAAGAGTGTTGGAGTGAATTGGTGAATGTATGAGTGGGTAGCAAGGAGTATTCGGCTACTGATAGTTGATACTACTCAATGCTCTGTGTATTCAGTTCATTACAGTATTGGAAAAATAGGAGACAATAGAGTGTGTGAGATCTATGCCCCTTACAGCTCTTTGTATTAACCTCATTACTTGAAGGGAATGTGTAGTTGCCATGATTTGTTGGTTTTACCCATGCTCGGGGTTTATAGGTTAAAAACCCTGTATCATGTGGCTTGTTTCATTTATTTTGTTGTTCATGCTTCTGCAAGGAATTACTCGTTCAGTCCATATTCTACCATTGATTCTAAAACCTCTTTCATCTGAGAAATTTAAGTAGTTGCAACATGGATAGAAAAATATCTGCATTTAATTTCCAACAAGGCAATTTTTAGAGGAAATTAAAAATCATTATTCCGGCATTCATTCTAAAACCACTTCCATTTGCGAAATTTATGTAGTTGTAACACAGATAGAAAAAACATCTGTATTTAATTTCCAACAAGGCAATTTTTTGAGGAAATTACAGTTCATTACGGAAGTTTCCTACTGGTCCTCACATCTTCGAAATGCAGAAAACTCTATGATGCCCCACAGACACAAGGGAAGCATACCTGTGTAACATTGATTTCTATTATTAATCTCATTATTGTGTAACATTGATATCATTGTTAATATTCCATATGTTTCATTTATTGAAATGCTTATTACTTAATAAGCCACCTTGTACATCTATCAAGTTGTATTGATGTATGCCATCATTGGTGGGGATTAGGAGTCAACATATTACTAGAAAAGACTTGGCATAAGTTGAACTAACCAGCATCGTGGTCTCTAATATTCATATTTACATGGAAAATCAAATTGCATCAAATTTCCTGGAGTTTTTGGCAATGGAACAAAATAAAGTGGAGGGAAAATTTCTGTAGTAATTTTTATGGCAGTTTCCTTACTTAAACCTATATATGGTGCACTTCAGGATTGTTAATGTTTGGGGCAAGTGAAAATGATTCAAAGCTGGGAATGTGGCTGCTTGACAATATAATATGAAAGAAAAATAGGTGAATGTGGACTCGAGAACTAAAAATTCAGCAAAGAGTTGACAAGTTCTGATTTGGAAGAAGGGAATGAAGGAATTTCCGGTGAGATGAATGGATTACAATCTTGTAGCCGTAGCATTCTTCATCTTGATGATTTGTTCAAAAATTGATGGGAAGACTATACTTTTACATTGCAACTTGGGCACTAGAACTTCTTATTATATTATTGAGGAGAAAAAAGGACAAGCAAAAGGACAAATGAACTTATTTATAAACAAAACAAGAAACTTGTTTTTGATCCCAATCTTGATCCTAAAATCAGTAAAATGGGAACATAGTCTAAAATACCCATCTTATTGCTGCCAAATGTCACTAGGGTCGAAAATGACTTTGACTTTCCTGTATTATCCTTACATCCAATAGTTCCTAGATCAATTTTTCAATTTCTGTGTTTTCTAACAAGAATAACTATATGATTTGATGTCTGGAGGGTCCATGCATCCGCAAACTCAATGGTGTGAAGCATTTTTCTTTTGGATACATGAATCCTCTAATGTGTCACCTCAGTATTTCTTGTAATTCTGTTGGCTCATTATTTGGTTCTTGAACTATATTGACAGCATAACCTCTAGCTTTGATACCACTTGTTCGGATCTTTTAGCAGCAAACGACTTCTTGCAATCTCAAGTAGACAAGGATGCCAGTGACTAAAGAGCAATGTAGCTGGATAGCAAGAACTCAATCCATAGAAGCAAAATACATAGACATAATATGGTAGAAAAGGTCTTTGAGATGGGACAATCTCCCAAAGAGCATAAATCGATGACACCTCTAGGTAATGCTCATAGCAATCCTAGTCCAATCTGAGGTAACATTTATATGGCTCTACTCAATAACCCTTATGGCTAGATTCAAAGTACAATGATGTTGTGAACTAGGTACCAAATAACTTTTACATCATCCTCTAGGGGCATATGAGTGAGGTACAAAATATTGACTCATGTCTAATACCTTCAATGCCAGTCAATACAAAACTTAGTCTGTTCTTTAGCAAGTCCTTTGTATTAAGAATTCAACGTACTGCTCTGGCTGAGCTTATAGCCTCATACCAATTTAGTAGTTACATTGACTATTTTTTTAAGTTGGTAAGGAAAATTATCTTTTTGTTTAGTTTTCTCTTGAGATCCAATTTGCTTTTATTCTAGTGGAATGTTGTTGTGCTCCTTTTCCCACCATGTCATAGAATACTTACAACACAAAATTTCATCATTGCCGACTATTCTTATTTTCCAAATGCCTAATTAACCTTTGGTTGAAATACAGAAATGCTTTTAATGTAGTTCTTAAGAATGTTTAGCCCTAATTTAGTTCCAAAGTTGTCAAATATGCTTGAAAATTTGTTTTTTTCCTTTTACTTCATTATCACCTTTATTACCAACTGGTGGATTGCATTTATTAGCCGACTTTTAAAATTTAATCTTACATTTCGTTCTGTAAATGCTCCTTTAGGATTGTGTCAAATAAAAGAAGACACCTTAGCCTTTTGTTTTGGTGGCTTGTATCAATGTGTTGGGATTGCTGGTTCGTATGTTCTGTTTCATTTTCTACATATGATCTATCATATTTGGAAACTTACAGCTTATGTCTCTGTCGCAGACGATGTAGAGCAATGCAAATACACTTCAAGTCCATTAGGAAACGGAGCAATTGTTGAAACGATTGATAATTTTATTCTTGTGCTAAGAAGAAGTCACAACGTGGGAGAATTCCCAGGGCACCTTGTCTTCCCTGGTGGGCATTCCGAGGTACGAATATGACATGAAATTTAAAAACACATACTATCTTTTGGTTATATGATTACCTAATGTTCTCCACCGATGTGGATGGAAGTAATGAAGAACCTAATTTTAGTAAATGGCAATTGTGTTACAACAAAGCTCTCATTAAGAATGAAATTTTCAAAGAAAAGTTAGTAGAATTCCCTAGAGATGCCTATGTGGCTTATAAAAATTTAACTAGCCAGAGACAACCATTTGATAAGTGAGCCTTAATTAAAGTGAAAGGAACCATACTACAAGAAAATTGGAGCCATTATTTAGCCCTTATCATGTTGTAAAGAACCTGGGAAGATGGCCTTTATGTTCGAAACAAGCCATAGTGTTGACATCACATTACCCTAGGCCCATGAGTTGATAATTATCTAAGTTATGAGGAAACGGAAATGAGTCTGAAACATGGAAAGTCTAATTTTCCAAGAACTCATGGAAATAAAGGGCATTGAAACATCTTTACAACAAATTACTAAAAAAATGTATAATATTTCTTTCAGTCCTTTAAATATAAAAATAAAAATACTTAAAAATATGGTATTCACGAAAATTCAAAACATTCAACATTCTTAAAATTTCAAATGTTCATGCCATATTCAATAGGCTCAAATTTATAAATTGGAAACACTTGGCTGATTGCTAGAAACGCCACGGAAACGGCTGTACCATTTCCGGGACATTTTTGGCAGTCGTCCGGGTCTCTCCAACACTTTGAAGTGCTTCCCCTGCATTTCAAACCCTGATTCACTTCGTAAGTGATTCCAAAGTACTGTTTCTGGGGTGTTTCTGTAAGTCGTCTGGGCGTGTCTGGCACTTCTGAAATGCATCCACTGGGTTTCAGATCTCCGAATTGCTTTGGCAGCAATTCTGGGGAAATGGTAATTGCAGGTGACATTTACTGAAACAAAGATAGTTATAGGCAGGTCAAAGGCTGTCAATACTTTCCAAGATTGGTCATTTGGATTATAATTCATGATGCAATTTTTGTCAAGAGAAGGATGCCAAAGTAGAACATTCATGAATCTCCTTTATGACTAGTATCAACTTCATGCATCTCCTTTATAACTAATATCAACTGAAGATGTCATAAATTGTCAGCAACAAATATATCTGGTAGATGCTTTATCATATGTGAGTGATCCAAAACCATAGATCGAAAGAATTCCAAACAAAAACACAATAAAAGGGGGTAAAGTTGAACAGTCCCCTGTTGTAACAATTTCTTCTAAAAGTTCTCTAAGCTACACATCAATAAACAAAATATATGTATAAAAACTGGAAAGTACAAGGTCACCCCTGTTCTTAAAAGAAAATATATAAACCTGAAACCACCATAATCAGGCAGGGGTCCAGGTCCTTAACTATAGGATATTTTCTTAGATTGTTTTGGTCTTAAATAGTGGATTTACTCTGGCAATTTGATTTTCTTAAGTGTACGACTTTTCAAACAATAGAACAGCACAGCAGAACAAAACAGTACAGAACAATGCAACAGAACCAATTTTTGGCTGAAGAGGAGTGCTGGTAAACAATTTTGCAAGTGAACATTACAAGGAAGACATCTGGTATAATAATCAATTGACAAAAAGACAAGAAAGGAGGTTGCGTACAAATTATTGTTTGACAAAATGCCCGTATAGAGCCAAGCCTAAAACAACAATAGAAATTAATTAATGCTCTTTTTGTCAATTAGGCTTGGCTCTATATGGGCATTATTGTTTGACAAAATGCCTGTATACAGCCAAGCCAAGCGTTCATCTCATCTCTGTGTTGCCAATTGGAAACGGGTCCAAAATATGGAAACCCTGGTTTTAAGAAAATTTGTTGGGTACCAAATGGAACTGAAACGTCTACACACACATAAAAGCCTAATGCTCTTTTTTTCGTCCATAAAAGATAAAACACTTAAAAAATATAGATGAAAGTTCAGAACATAAACCATGCTTAAAAATATAGTATTCGTGTAATGTCCCCTTCTCGAGATTAATCTAGGAGAAGACCCTTAGCCTTTCCAAGCCAAGCCAAGCATTCATCTTAAATTGTTGTTTGACAAAATGCCCGTATAGAGCCAAGCCTAAAATTGAATAGAGTCTAGTGCATTTATTTCAGATTTGAAGTGATTAATTTCCTAACTGGTTCTCCCATCCGATCCACCACCTTGGCTCACTCGAACCCTATTTGGGTTGTATTGAAGCTAACATTGGATTATTTGAGGTCGAACTAGGAGGGTTTAGTCCTTCTAGACTCGATTCAATAAATTAATTTGCATATTTGGATAATATCCCAAAAGGGGATATTACAATAAGTAACGTAAATTATAAGCAACGATGTTTTATTACTAATTTAATAAGCGACTTTATAAAATAAAGTTAAAATAAAAAGAAATAAAATCATTACTTTTTCGAATAAAATACAGATTACTTTATTTTTAAATAAAGTAAAATACCAAAGCTGGATGTCCTATGTGGGGAGTGCCATGCAAAAGCATAAGAGGAGGTTTCTTGGGGTCATTTGGGTATCTTTTGCCTATTATGATAATTTTGATGAAGAGTTTGAGCTACTGCTCCGACTTTGGCATTAGAGGACAGAAACCTTCTTGTGTATTCGGCTATTGAGGATGAAAACCCTCAATTTTTCCTTGTTGATTTCATACAAAGATCACACTTGAGATGCATTTCAGTTAATTAAAGCTAGGACATAGATTTAAGGTGAATTTCAGTGGTTGGCAGCTGGCGCATCCACAGGAGATCAGATATTCAGACCTATATCAGCTATTACATCCACAAGAGATCAGATTTCAGACTTATATTAGCTAGGGCAGCCATCATTCAGCGGGAACAACATTGGAGGGGATTTTGAGATTCATTTTGGGGTCTTTTAGAGCTGGCCGATCCTCTAAGGGAGTGAATTGAACCCTTGTAGGAGCTGTTGCAGGTGTTTTGGGTGGTGCATTTAGTGGTAGGGCTTGCAATGACCTGAATCTGTCCTAGAAAAAAACTACAGCCATTCTCTCTTCAGATTTGGCATCAAACGGGCAGCTATATTCCTCTTTTAATTTCAGTTCAGAAAGAAATTGAAATAAATTCATCTACTGATTGTGAAAATCATTTTCTTCCATATTCATGTGCCAAGAAGATTCCTAGAGGCTTTACTCCTTGTGGGTATCTGAAATTGTTGGTTTTCCAAAAATAAAAGCAAGAAATCAAACTTCTGTATTTTTTATTGATAAGGGTTTGAATCAAAATCTGTTTGTTGTATATTGGGTATAGGGTTTATGTGAAAATAGAGAATTCATTATTTTGTGCCCTTAAAGGACATCGCAGTTTGTGAAAGTTCAAGCGTTTAACATTGAAGCTGCTCCTAAATTTCTTGTTGCATCAATTTTTTAATGTTATTGAAAGTTTGTGAAAACTGTAAATCAGCAATGGAATGATAGTGTGTTTTGTAATGGGCCAATTGTGTGTTTATATAGCTTTTAGAAAGCGTGTTTAGGAAGTTTAGGGTGTGCTTTTAGGGTTTTGAGTGTTATTTTTGACTTTCCCATGGACCTGTGCCGTCATAGATGTAGAGGTTCATATGTGGTGCTGACTCGGGACAAAGGGAAGTTTCAGGTGTGTTTCTGGACAAGAAATGACTCGACATGGATATGGGGGGCAAAGGCATTTCCCTGCAATGTAGTCTTATCTGCATGCTAGCATGGATCCCCACAATAACTACGATGAATTCGACCCTGGTACAGTTAACACTGAACTTGATTAAATCAAAGCTTTCATCCACAAACTTGAACACAACTTGGAGGAGCTTACAGGTACAATTTCAGAACAAAATCAAATTATTAAGGAGCAAGCATTGCAACTTGAAAAACATACAACTCAATTACCATGTAGGGTGAACACATCTCAAATTAGAGATCACTGTTCAGCCATGACAGGTCACTTTGGATGCTATTAAAAATCTCCTGGAAGCAGTCCTAGCAACTAAGGAAGATCAAAAAGGGCTTGCAGCCAAGCTTGAGGGTGTAACTGCACGATAGTTGTGGCCTCAAATTGTTTTGGGTAGTTTTAAAACATCACCAATCATTGAACCAACAATCCAAGCTAGACTTGAAGAACATAAACAAAAAGAATTCAATGTTTTAAACCTAGACTGCACTGATACGTCCAGTACTGGCCCGTACCAGGCCTGAAACGTACCGGGTACGGAAACTGGTACTGGTACTCTCTGGGTACTCTGTGGGTATGTACCCATAGGCTCCGGTACGTACCAGGTATGGAAAACCATACCCGGGATGTACCCAGGGCCTGTGGGTACGTACCCATAACGTAGCCACATGGTTTTTTTTTAAGTGCAAAAAAATAAATAAAACTTGAGGGCTTTGACTGGAATTGAACCTTGGAAGGTTCGTGTGAGATTCAATATTGCCAATAGGCTCTGAAGGGTCAAGAGAGATGAAAAGGACTTCATTTGGTTGACTTACTATTTGGGGGCTTTCTTGTTGCTCCTCATGGGTCCTTTATTCTTCAGTCAATTTGGAAGGCATGGGAACAAGTGAAGCACTTGGTGGTTGGGCAACCTATATTCTCTTCATTTGACACTAGGTGCCAAGCCTACAAATCAATTTCGTCGAATCTGAAATATAATGACAAGATCCTTGCCTTGACAAGAGGCTGCTCTGCCCTCCTTTGGTTTGAGAAAGGAATTAAAATATTTCACGACTTGTACAGATTTGGGAAGTGGATGGAATGGACAGACCTTAAAGCTTTCTATAAGCTTCCTCAATCTCAGTTCAAAATGTATACAATGCTCAGAAATGCTTTCACAACTCCCTCCACTGGACTACTTATGAAGGATGAGAATGACTTTTGGGATACTATGAGGTGGCTCAAAGACCCCCTCTCCAAGAACTCTATGAAAAAATTTCCCTCTCCCCAAACCTTTCCTTGAGCCTTTACAATAAGTGGAATGTTTGTGAGCCCATTAGCAAATGGACTCATAAATTTAATGTTTTGTGGTCTTCTTGTATTCAGTCAAAGAAATCTTGCTTTAGATGGCTTCTAATTCATAATAAGGTTGTTGTTGGCTTCTAATATTATATAGGTTGCTGAGACTATAAACTTGTTGTTTTCTTTAAATTTATATATATTTATATTTTTAATTTTTAAAAATATATTGTAAGAATGTACCAACAGTGTACCATACCCGAGGTTTTAAAATATTTACCGTTTCAGCATACCGTACCCGTACACGTATCCATACCCGTATTGAAACGTTCTAGTTTTAAACCTTAGAGTTAGAGGCCTTACCAAGGAAGATGTCCCTAACAACAACTTAAATCTTCTTTTAGAACAATCTAAACATTGACAATGTATCAATAGAGAAGGCACTTTGTATCTACCAGATAAATATATAACCATTAGGTTCCACAATCTACATGATAGGCTAGCTGCTTTGAAACTGAAAAGAAAGCCCTTCAGCTTTGATCTAAAGGTATACCTAGATAAGTACATGACCAAGCACAAGTATGAGGAATTTTAGTGTGAAAAAGTCAAATTCGTTGAAGCGAGGAAGCAAAGTAAATGGGCTGTTATGAGAAATCGTAAAGCTGTAATACATGAGAATCTGATGTGGATCCAGCTACAAGAGGTCAAAATGCCTCCAAAACACGCACAGGATTGTGCAAAACTTCCATAAGCTTCAAAATAGTTTTCTTCTCATTCCTGAATCCACGCTAATCTTTTACAACATTACTAATACTATCTTCCTTTTATTTCCCACTATCTCTAAAAACCCTAAAATGCCAATAATGATTTGTAAGCCTCTAGTCTTTGGATAATTTACAAGACCACAAAGAAAATATTGTTCTACTTTCAAATTTCAAAAATGACAGATTCTGGAAATTAGTGAAAAGTTCTTTGTGCTTAGAATTATTTGCAGTGAAAGGAAAAGGAATTAAAACCAACAAGACACCAAATTTTTATCTTGGAAACCCCAATTGAGGGAAAACTAGTCGGGAAGGGCAATTGCTCTTTCTTCCTACTTATATGTATTGGCCAATTCAATAGATACAAATTACAATAAGATGAAGGAAAGTAAACACTGTAAACACTTCCCCTTTGTACTTGCTTGCTCTGCGTTCTTGTACTCCTTGCTTCCATAATTCGACTCCAAAGACCGAATTCTTTTGGCTTACTTTTCCCATGAATCGAATGAATAACTCCCACTTGCTCTCTTGCTTAAATACTTCCTTCTCATGTCCTCCGTGCATTGGAGAATGGGAGGAGGCGTCAAAGAAAAGACATGGTCGAGCTATTCTAATTTTGCACACTTCGTGGAGTTTTTTTTTATTTTTTTGTGATAAGTGACAGGACCACTGTATTCAGATCGGGCGGTTACACAACCGCTGCGGCGGTTACGTAACCGTCAATTAGTGCAGGGGCGGTTACGTAACCGCCTCTTTGCACTGAGAGGGGCGATTACTGCAACCGCCTCTTTACACAGAGGGGCGGTTCTGTAACTTTATAGTTTGCTTTGCATTTTTCTAACTTTTCCTTCTAGTATTGGTTGTTGTGATGAAATGGAGTCTTCTTAGATCCCTATGGATCACACCTCCCCTGCTCAAGAGGCTTTTGGTTCCACAAAAGCTTAGTGTGGGAGTAGATGTGGAAACAATTCCCTCACTTGCTCCTTCGAGTACCACCGGCCTGCCTTGGTGTCTTCCCTTTTAGTCTAACTTGCCAAGACTCTTGTGGACCTCTTCTTATCTCCCTGATCTTTTGCTGTAGCACTACGTCCTCCTCCAATTTGCCTCGTGAGTCCAAGACGCAATCTTCTATGGAAGGTAGTAACTGACACTCTTCTTCTTCGTTAAGGATGGATGGCTCATATAGGTGCAAGTTTTCACAATTTACTACTGAGTACATCCGCATGAATGGTGGCAAATAAAACCTGAAGGCATTTTCTCTAACTTGCTCCAATATAGTGAATGGTCTATACCGTAGTGGCTTGAGTTTCTCCATGCTCAAGTAAAGCCAAACTCTATCTCCAACATGAAGTTTGTGTTCCCTCGGATGCTGATCGTGTTGAGCCTTATGCTTGGCTTGAGATCTCTCTAATTGTTCTTTCACCTTGAGATGGATTTTCCAGATCCTCTCAATGAATTTTGCTGCTCTAGTCACCTCTAAATCATGTGTTCCCCTTCTTCCTGCTGCCCAATTGTTATGTCCAAGTGGATTTGTAGGTAGATATCCCAAACATGCTTGAAATGGTGACTTCATAGTGAATGTGTGTACTTGCCTGGTTGTAGGAATGCTGAATGTAGGCTAAGGAATCATCCCAAGTCCGTGGATATTTGCTATTATATCCTCTAATCAGCTGCACCAAAGTCCTGTTCACCACCTTTGTTTTCCCATCTGTCTGTGGATGGAAGGCCGTGCTCCTCTGTAACTTGGTGTCCATCTTGTCCCACAAAGTAGTCCAAAACTTCCCCAAGAACCTAGAATCTCTATCAAAAATAATAGACTTTGGAAAGCCAAAATGCACCCATACATTAGCAAAGAAAAGTTCAGCTGCCTCATATGCTTTTATTGTCTTTTTACATGCCATAAGAACACACATCTTATTGAATCTATCTACAACAACATATAGATAATCATGGCCATGTTTAGACATAGGTAGTCCTCCTACAAAATCCATAGAAATATCTTCCCAAGGATGAGTAGGGACCGGTAAAGGCATATATAAACCTTCCTTCCTGATTTTAGGCTTGCTTGTACAACAAATTTTACATCCTCTTATGAATTTAGATACTTCTTGCATATTAGGCCAATACACGTACCTTTACAAGTGGGCTAGGGTTTTACCAACACCGAAATGTCCCTCTACTTTCAAGGTATGTGCTTCCCTCATCAACAAGTCTTTTTTCCTTTAGAGCACAAAGTTTCCCCCATCGATAGAGTAGCCCATCTTTGAGATAACAATCTTCAATACCTGTCCTTTCAACCCTTGAGACTGCAACTGCTGATATGTCACCCCAAAATATTTGTCTTGAGCATATGCCTCCCATAAGATTCCTTCGTGAAGGGCTCAATCTGAGAGATAGTGGCCAAACAAGAGATTTTCTCTTGTGTGGGCAGCCTAGACAACATGTCTGCCACCAAATTTGTGCTACCTTTCTTATACTTGATCACCAAATGGAACTGCTAAAGGAACCCCATCCACTTATAGTGCCTTGCCTGCTGCAATTTAGACTTGTGCTTGCAAATACTAGAGAGGTTTGTGGTCAGTGTGCACAATAGTTTCTTTTCCCAACAAATAATGTTTCCATTTCTTTATTGCTTGAACTAGTGCATACATCTCTTTATCATAAACAAAATATCCTCTAATTGTCTGAAGTGAAAGTTTTTGAATGATAACATATTGGCTTACCTCCTGTAAGCAACACTACTCCCATAGCATAATCATTGGCATCTGTCTCTACTTCAAAGGGCTGTTGCAAATTAGGAAGAACAAGTATTGGAGCATGACTAATCTTGTATTTTAACAACTCAAAAGCCTTATCTTGTTCCTTACCCTAGTCAAAACCCTTACTCTTTGTGGCCGATGTGTGTAGAGGTTTGCAATAATGGAGAAGCTTTGAAATGAACTTCCTCATGTATTGTATTGCTCCCATAAAACTTCTAGTCTCTATGGCTCCCGTTGGTGTTGGCCAATTGGTGATGGCTTCCACCTTCTTCGGATCCACTCATAGCTCTCCTCCTCCAACCACGTGCCCAAGATAGATAAGTGACTGTTTGGAAAATTCACACTTCTTCATGTTGCATAACATTGTTTCTCCTTGATAACTTGCAAGACTTATTTGCAAATGTGTTAGATGTTCCTCCCATGTGGCACTAAAAATCAGAATATCATCTAGATAAACAATGACACATGAATCTATGAATTCCCGCAATACATCATTCATCAATCTCATAAATGTAGTAGGTGCATTACATAAACCAAATGGAAGTACTAACCACTCATACAAACCTGTTTTGTTTTGAAGGCAATCTTCCATATATCCTCCTCCTTCATCCTGACCTAGTGATAACCCGACTTGAGATCCAACTTCGTGAAAAATTTGCATGTTGAAGCTGGTCCAGAAGGTCATCTATGCGTGGGAGTGGATATCTGTTCTTTATGGTGATCTTATTCAAGGCTCGGTAGTCGATGCACATCCTCAAGAACCATCCTTCTTTGACACCATCATAATAGGCAAACCGCATGATGAGGTGCTTGGGCGTATTACCCCTTGGTCCAATAGCTCCTAGAGTTGTTTCTTTACCTTTGTACTCTCCAATAAGGATTCCTATACAACCCGATGTTTGGTAGAGGGGACTCTGGCAACAAATGAATCTCATGCTCTACCTCCCGTTTTGGTGGTAACCCTGGGAGTCTGGAATACTTCCTGAAAAGACTGAATAATGCTATCCAAATCTTTCATCCCCTGGTTAGAAACATTTGAAATTTCCACCCCATATTGTTTATCCTTTAATAAAAGTAAACAAAAATGATTATGATTTGCTTGAATAAGTCTTTTTGCTTGGTTAACACTTACCATAGCAATTTTTGTCTTACACTAGTGTGCTCGGATGTTGTAACTCGATCCGTTGACCCATCATATCGGTTCTCCCTTCTCATGAATATGGCATCCCTGATATACAAGTAAGGACTCCCAAAAACAATATCAAATGCATAAAGGGAATTACATAAACTTCCAATACATCGATATATTGAGAATTTATCCCAAATTTGAACCTACATCTTTTTGTTACTTGAATCTCTACACCCTTCATCACCCATCCTAAAGGATATGGATGTGGATGCTTGTAAGTTTCAAGACCAAGCTTCTTTACAACCGCATCAGAAATCAAATTAGATTGAGAACTAGTATCAACCAAAGCATTTACCTTAGTTCTCTTGATTTGGATTTTGATCTGGAATAGCTTACTCATCTCTTCTTCCTCCTCTTGGTTGTTCATGTTGGTGGCCGTGCATCCAAGCCTCTCGTCTACATCATAATCATCCTATATCTCCACTTCCCCTTATGTTTTTAGTTGTCATGGATTTCTTTGAATCCTTGGTTCGGTTCTTTGGATGTAACTCCGGATGTAACTTCCAACATGTAGTGTCAATATGACCATTGATATCACAATTCTTACAAAAATTCTTGGGATCTTTACAAGTATTCAAAGTAGTGGCAGTTTGTTTACCTTTTCCTTTCCATTTACCTTTGTTACTTGTTTGTCCTGCTCTTTCTTTGGCTGATTTGTTGACTACTTTGTCTTTGACTCCGCCTCTCCTTGCTTCCTTTCATCATCTATGTAGTATGCTTGCACACAAGCTTAATTGAGATCCTTGGGCTTTGTGGAGATGACCTTCCTCCCAAGGTGAGTGTGAAATCCTCCCAAATACTTGGTCAGAATATCCTCATCCTCCAAGTCCATATCAAGCAACATAGTTTGTCTCCGAAACACCATGGTATAATCCTGCACACTTTGACCACTGCCTTGTTTAAAGTACTACCATTTAATCATCTGGTCATGCTTATGGCTAGTAGGATAAAAGTTAACTCTAAGCAATTCTTTAAAACCCTCCCAAGTACTGACAATAGGACGTTTCTTCTTCTCACAAGTGGCTAGATGGGTTTCCCACCAAACCAAAGCATGACCTTCCATTTTGAGACGTGCAAAGGTAATCCTTTGTGCCTTCGTGACATTATGCACACTAAAGTAAACTTCCAGTTGCTTTAACCATTTATCTAATAACTTTGCATCTACTTGTCCTTCAAAGCTCTTCATGTTAATTTCAACTTTAGAAGGAGCATGATAAAATTTTACCTTTTCTTTTAAAACTGGAGTTTATTCTTCACACCCTTCTACATCTTCCTCATCGTGGCTCTTACCTATGCCAAAATTTTTGGCCAAAGCTCGAACCACTAAGTCCATGTTATCTTGCTTGACTAAAGCCGTCTTTTGCAGATCGAGAGTTCTTGTTGATGTCTATACATCCTATCCATCATGGTCTCTAGCATCTCAATTCTACGGACCAAGTTCTCTTCCTCCATTTGATCTCAAATTCTTTGTTTCCACTTCTTCGTAGATATGTCTGGATCGCAAGGTAAAAATTCTTCGCCTTTAGACCTTGTCACTATCATACAAATCACAAGAACGAATACCACAGTCTTGGATACTTATTATCAGCGCCTTGATACCAAACTGATTTGTAAACCTCTAATCTTTGGATAATTTACAAGACCACAAAGAAAATACTATTCTACTTTCAAATTTCAAAATGACAGATTGTGGAAGTTAGTGAAAAGTTCTTTGTGCTTAGAATTATTTGCAGCGAAAGGAAAAGGAATTGAAACCAACAAGACACCAGATTTTTATCCTGGAAACCCCCAATTTGAGGGAAAACTAGTTGGGAAGGGCAATTGCTCTTTCTTCCCACTTATATGTATTGGCCAATTCAATAGATATAGATTACAATAAGATGAAGGAAAGTAAACACTGTAAACACTTCCCCTCTGTACTTGCTTGCTCTATTCTTGCACTCCTTGCTTCTACAATTCAACTCCAACACTGAATTCTTCTTGCTTACTTCTCCCATGAATCGAATGAATAACTCCCACTTGCTCTCTTGCTTAAATACTTGCTTCTCATGTCCTCCCGTGCATTGGAGAATGGGAAGAGGCGTCCAAGGAAGAGACACGGTCGAGCTGTTTGAATTCTTGCGACCGTTCATGGAGTTCTTTTTATTTTTCCGTGATAAGTGACAGAATGCCGTATTTGTAGACCAGCGGTTACACAACCGCCATTCGTGCAGGGGTGGTTAAGCAACCGTCGGGCGGTTACGCAACCTCCTCTTTACACGAGGGGCGGTTCTGTAACTTTATAGTCTGCTATGCATTTTTCTAACTTTTCCTTCTAGTACTGGTTGTTTTGATGAAGTGGAGTCTTCTTAGATCCCTATGGATCAAAGAAACCCTAAAACACAAAAAAACTAACAAAGAAAAACACCTCAGATGGGCCCCAAATTTTGTGTACAAAATATGCCTTCATAAATTTAGGCTTACGCCAAATCTTTGCTTATTCTATAAAGCAAGAGAAAAAGATATTAAAACTCTTTAAGTTCTAGTCAAAACCAAAAAAAGGTTCGGAGTCAATTTTAGACCACTAAACAAAGGAATTTGGCCCCAAAATATGCAAAAAGGCACCCAACCTTTGTGAAAAGGCTGGTTATGGCGTATCACTAATCAAAATCTAACATCCTGGAAAATTTCAATACGATCCGATGGTCGGATCAAAAGTTGTGTTCTCCAGAAGTTGTGCTCCTACATCATTCGCCCTGGTTGAAAAGAATTCTACTCGCTGAATTCGGTTGATGGAATTTGTCCGATTTTCCACCATGCCGATCTTTTTCAAATGCCACTCAAGAATCCAAGTATTTTCTTCTTGCTACAAAGCTTTCTGTTGTACCAAATATTTGTTGTAGCTCCCATGCCTAGTAGTGATTGTCTTTTGCTTCAGCTGCACCCTTTCCCTAGCTTCTTCCATCTGCAAAGCTCCCCCATATTGTGTCAATTTATAGTTGTACATGACTATTAACAGTTGTTCTAGCACTTTGACAATGTCATAACGAAAAATTTGATCTCCTTTTGCCCCATTCAAGGGTGTGAACCATGTAGGAGCTGAAAATGCTCTTGGAAGTAAGTGCAACAATGAAATAGCAGTACTGTAGGGGCTGAAAATGCTCATGACAGCAACATGGAAGTTGGGAAATTGTGGCATGGTTGTCCCAAATTTTGAACCTGCACATAGAGCAAACATGTCAATGAAATCAAGAGCTCCCAACATCACTCCTTCAACTGCTTCATCATGCCTCATAGGCATGTTATTCAATCCTCTTCTCATGCTTGCATCTTCTTCAAAATTCCCATTCATGTGATGGACTTCCAAAGATCCATTCTTGCTGCCCCAAACATGGTTGTAGTTGGACCATTGCATTTTCTTGCTCACAATCAGCATTGTGGTGGCTGGAAACTCTTTTATAACAGCTACAAACAATCCCTCATTGATGGTAGGCAGAAAATCGTTCCACCTAGTGATTGTAAACACTTCTGTGGCTGCCATAAAAAGTGTTAAGGGGTTGGTTCTGTTGCAAACAACAACAGAAAGAATAGGTGTAATATCCCCTTCTTAGTCGAAGACCTTTAGCCCAATTTTGTTTCCCAATGGCTAACGGGTGATAAAAAAGGGAACTATTAGTCTTAATAAATTATTTTAAAGTACATAAAAAAACTTTATAAAAATCACTGATATTAATTTATTAATGACTTAATAAAAATAAAAGAGAAAATATAAAGTGAAATTAGAAAAAAAGGGAACAAATTCACTTTATATTTAGTGGTTTTGGGTGGCTAATAAGCCAAATGTGCTTATAAAAGCAAGTGTGCTTGGCTTTGTAAAACATCTCTTTATTTTATAAAAATTCTGATTTTTGTTTGAGCTTTGTAAGCTTTGCAAATAAACTCCTAAGGATGAAAACCCTTTTGAGTTAGCTCTAGAGGACAAAAACCCTCTTGAGGATTAGAGAAAGAGGAACGAAAACTCTTCTTTCTTGTGAAATGATTCTCCATTCAGGTGTTTCCATTGAAGATCAAAGATTTCTTTGTGTTTTCCATTGAAGATCAAGCTTCTATTTCTGTTTTCCAGCAACGTTTGAGGGCTTTCCAAGAGGGGTGAATGGTTGTTGATTTCGGGTACAACTAGGGTTTCATCTACACATTTCCAGATTTCGAACTTGTTTTGGGTGCCTTCCACCCATCGGAAAATTCTGATTTTGGTATCATTGGAAAGCTTGTGATTTTATCTTCAATTTGAGCTATCATTTGTCAAAAATTGTTGGGTATTTTCTCGAGTTATGAATTTATGAAGTTTTGGCTGTTTTTCTACAATTAAAAATCAGATTTTCAGTATTTTACAAAATATAAGTATTTTTAGATTTGATAGTTCAAGGGCTAGCTACAAATTTAATTTCATAATTTTTGAAGGTGTTTTGAGGCTATTTTACACCCATAGGAAAATCTCCTAGGGTTTTGGCAAGGAATTTTGGGTTGTTTGCATTGCTGTCATAAAAACAATAATTTCCAACTTGCATTTTATTTGGGATTTTCCTTAAATCCATCTGGGGTTAGAATATGTCCATTTGGGGACATTACAATAGGACAACTATCATACTTTAAATTATTCAAAAATTCAGAAATGACAGTGATATAGGGGCTGGAATCAACCATATAGTGACTAAATATGCTTCAACAATATCAACAAACTGAAGATTACTCAAGTGTATGACTGAGACTACTTGTATGGCTGCATACAAAATGTTAAGTTGGCTGGAAATGTGGGTGACAACAACTCTACAACCCAAAATAGTGAAGTTTTTTGTAAAAACACCTCCTCCTTGAGTTCTCCTTCACACCATGCGACTGAAAACACTTTTATGGCTGTTATAGAAGTGTGAAAGAAGTTGGTACTGTTGCTGACAACAGCTAAAAGATGGGTACAATAGCTGCCATACATGACACACTTCGCCAAACTCAACCCTTCTTGGACCACTTTACATATCAAGTACCTCGCTGCCCTGTCAATGGTGATTGTCCTCATAGCCTTGTTCTTGGAACATTGATTCTCCAAGATTTCGTTAGAAAGCATGGCATACTTCATATGGGTCCTCATGAACTTCTTTTCTAACCAAATGCATGGGGTAAAGAATTTATTAATATAGTAACATTGAACTCCTCAAAGACCTTACCAAATATCATGTATCAAGTATCTCGCTGCCCCAAGAATGACGATTCTCCTCATAGCCTTGTTCTGAACATTGATTCTCCAACATTTCGTTAGAATGCATGACATACTTCATAGGGGTCCTCATGAACTTCTTTTCTAGCCAAATGCATGAGGTAAAGAATTTATTAAAAATAGTAACATTGAACTCCTCAAAGACCTTACCCTTCTTGTATCTCCAAAGATCACCCGGATCCCAAACTTCCATGTACAAGTAATTTGGAACTTGTATGAAAGGATCTATGTGCCCTTTTCCCCTCATAGTGTTCTTCACTCTATCACCATTTTCACTATGTTGTCCATGATGACCACAAATTTGCTATGATATACTATGAAACATTAAACTTGACATATGATCATTCTTTTCAACATATTTCCCATGATGATGACACATCTGAAATGACATAGTAGGAAGTAACAAATCCACAACACTTTCATACCTTTGGTTGTCCTCAACTTGTTCACCTTCCTTTTTTGGATGAAGATTGGTTGAGATATTTTCAACACTTCCAACCTTGTGACTTAGAATTTTGAGTTAGGATCAGCATTCTCCTTCACCTTTGATTCTTCATATTCAACCAGTGAAGCTCGTTCGCCTTGACTGCATCCATATTTAGTTGACATGTGCATGGAGCATCTCCATGGTTGTCATCAAAGTCATGCACACCATCAACTTGCTTCTTATTGATTATTGTTCTAAAAATTCCAGCAAGTTGAAAATTAACATTATCATCCAACAATTGAGCTTTAACCACACAATTCTCTCCCCAATCTTGCAAATCTAACTTTCCTTCTTCCTTGGGCTCATGCTCCATGATTTCTCCCTCTTCCCTCATCGTCAAGGGGGGTTTTTTTGCCCTCATTTCTCCTAGGTGTTGTTTTGCTTGAGCGGCTATCAACTTAGCTTCCCTAGCTCTCCTTAGCCATTCATCACACCTTTGATGGGTCCTCATTACATTTTTTTCTCTTGAAAATTTGAATTCTTTTTTCCATTTAACTATAACATTTTATACATTTGAATCCATATCTTCCCCTTTGGAGGGTTCTTCCTCTTCAATTTGCATGGTTGATTCCTCTATGGGCAGCTTGATCTTTTGTGGTGACGAAGTAATCATCACTTTTGTTGGTCCTTTATATGTAAGTAGGTTTTTTTCCCCAACCTTTGTTGAATATCTTTCTAGGGCTGATCATTATGAAGTCTTCTTCCACCCTTGTGACCATTCCTTGACTTCAAGGTACAAAAATCAAGGAAAGAAAGCTCTTGGCGGATGGCTGGCCTCAAAGCTTGGTATTCCACATAGAACTGACCCATCTCATCATCCCCATCTTGCTGCCCTACTTCCGCTTGTTCCTCTTCTTCCCTTTGTAGAAATTTAGCTTGGAAGGTTCTTGTGGGAGGATTAATGGAAGTTCTTTTATTGCTGGAAGAGCTGCCCTCACCTAGAGATTTCTTCAATTCTGGAGCACCTTGGATGGCTTGGATCAATTCAATCATTGAAGCCCTCATGGTCCTTTGGAAGCTTTGCTCCATGTCTCTTTGATTCCTCAACAACTCTTGCATGTAGCTCATTTTATTGGAAGGTGGAGGTCTTTGATCCTTATCCCCCATGTTCTTTGTCGAGTTCTCCTTTGATAAACTTTAAACCCTTCCTCATTGGTATTCATGCAAATCTGAAAATCTGAATTTACCCTCACATAGGATGGGAGGAACAATGCTCTGATATCACTTCAATGTCCCTTTTTGGACAATTTTAGGACAATCGGGATTTCGGGAAAACCCTTATTTTTTGTTCCTTTCCCTTTATGACAACAATCTGAAAATACTTCAAATTCAACCAATAAACTGAAAATTATCTTCAAACCCTAACAACAATATGTTTTTGTTATTTTTATGGCAGCAATTAAGCAAAACAACTGAAACACAAAAATAACAACTTCAAATATTTTTTGGGAATATGCTGGAAAAAACTTAAGACAAATGAACACCGGAAAGAGATATTTTGTATTTTTGGAACAACTAAAAATAAAAGATGATAACAACAATGTCTTCAACATGGCTGGAAATGAAGGATTCCACGTCCAAAAACAATAAGGAACAATATGTCTTGAACATGGCTGGAAATGAAGGATTCCACGCCCAAAAACAATAATGAATGCACACACGAACTCCAAAAGATATGATAAAGCTAAATATGAAAGAATTCAGCGATGGCATGCCCTGGAAGACCCCAAACACCCCCACAAGGCAGGTCACCTCTCTTGGGAAAAACTGGAAATCCACTGCAAAATCCTGATAACCCTCTTCCTCTCAAACCTTGGCTGGAAATTTGCAAAATCAGTCTTCTTTGATGCTCCTTGGAAACCCCTGGATGGAGATTCCTCAATGGATTGAGGAGTTTTTGTTCCTCAATCAAACAAGGAGGGTTTTTGTCCTCACTTGTTGTGCCATAAGAGGGTTTTCGTGCTCAAGTGGAATGGTTGAGCATTCAACCCAAAAACCATGCAAAAGTTCTAATAGACGATCCCCCCAAATGACTCTCTCCAACTCCTTTTATACCTTTTCCCTCCTTTTAATTCTAATTTATCATTGACATTACTTAAATTAGAGAGCCCCCTTCTATTTTAAAATTATAACATAAGTTGCCGACATAAAGTTACTTTTTGGCTAACTTATTCTCCCAAGTACCACTTTTTAATAATAACTTAATTAAGTGCTTATAATAAAAATTACTATGCATTTGAAATTAACCTATTAATTTTTCTCCCATCCCCTTTAACCGACCAAAAAAATAGTGAAGATAGCCTAAGGGGTCTTCATCTTGCTTTAATATTTAAAAATACCTTTTATTTTAATAATAATATTATTAAGTTGTCCCAAAATGAAGAATTGGCCACGCCCAACTTAAAATATTATTAATTATTTTTAATTTAGAAAAGGGGATATTACAGTCTTATGTCACAAATTTGCTTGCCTTCAAGCAAATGCAAACTCCCTTCTTCACTCCTTGTTCCCTTCTGCAAATACTAGGATCCCAAAGCAACCTCAAGAACTCTTGAGTGTGGAAAAACTTCAGCAACCTCTTCCACCAATGCAACAACATACTTTGCATCCTTTCGCAACACACTTAGGCCTACTCAATTTTTATTATGTTTTAGACTTAATTCATGCATGGTTACATAAGGGCGGTGGTATCAAACAAATCTGTGTGCTAACCATATGATTTATTTTATATGTAATTCATTGATTAGTATTTAGAAAGCTCTCTACATTTGATATAAAGGGCAATGTTATATGAAAAAAATGCAAAATCTAGATGAATATTCCTATTTTATGTGTGGGTATCAACCAACACACCACGTGACTTGTTCTCTATGTAATTCATTGATTAGTATTTAGAGAGCTCTCTACATCGATATAGAGGCCAATGTTATATGGAGAAACTTCATAATGTAGATGAATATGTTTATACTTATAGATAGGTGTTATGCCATGACCAATTTTCTTATTTTCCTATTTAGAGAGCTTTCAATTTTAATACAAAGGCTAATGTTATATGGAGCAAGTGCATTAGATGAATATTCCTATTTTCTCTGCACGTGCAATGTAAGAGAAAATTTCATTTGGTTTTTGTCTACATGGAATTCTCATGTTGTAAATCCTTTGAGTTGCTATTTTCATTCTTGGGACAATTACAATCCTAGAAACTATTCGACTATTTAGTATATCGAAACTTTTCTTTCCAACACTTCGCCACTGATTAGAGCCTTTGGTTCAAAGCATTGTAGTATATCAAAAACATGTTCTTTCCAACACTTTGCCTCTTGATAGTACTAGTTCAAGAATTCAAAATAGCCAAATAGTTTCTAGGATTGTAATTGTCCAGAATTGAAAATAGCACGTAGGATTTACAACACGAGAATTCCATGTAGATAGAAAACCAAATGAAATTTGCTCTTATATGGGTACGTGCCAACAAAAAATAGGAATATTCATCTTTGCACTTGCTCCATATAACATTAGCCTTTGTATTAAAATTGAAAGCTCTCTAAATGTTTTCTATGAAGAAGAAAATTGGTCGTGGCATAACACTTATCTACAAGTATAAACATATTCATCTACATTATGAAGTTTCTCCATATAACATTGGCCTCTATATCGATGTAGAGAGCTCTCTAAATACTAATCAATGAATTACAGAGAACAAGTCACGTGGTGTTTTGGCAGGATACCCACACAAAATAGGAATATTCATCTAGATTTTGCATTTTTTCATATAACATTGCCCTTTATATCAAATGTAGAGAGCTTTCTAAATACTAATCAATGAATTACATATAAAATAAATCGTATGGTTGGAATCTGTTTGGATACCACCGCCCTTATGTAACCATGCATGACTTAAGTCTAAAACATAGTAAAAATTGAGTAGGCGTAAGTGCGTTGCGAAAGGATCAAAGTATGTTGTTGCATTGGTGGAAGAGAATGTTCAAGTTTTCCACACTCAAGACATCCTGAGGTTGCTTTGGGATCGACATTTGTAGAAGGGAACAAGGAGTGAAGAAGGGAGCTTGCATTTGCTTGCGGGCAAGCAAATTTGTGGATGGAAGACTGTAATGTCCCCTTTTCTAAATTAAAAATAATTAATAATATTTTAAGTTGGGCGTGTTACAATTCTTCATTTTGGGACAACTTAATAATATTATTATTAAAATAAAAGGTATTTTTAAATACTAAAGCAGGGAGAAGACCCCTTAGCCTATTTTCACTTTTTTTTGGTCAATTAAAGGCCATAGGAGGAAAAATTAATAAGTTAATTTTAAATGCATATTAATTTTTATTATAAGCACTTAATCAAGTTATTATTGAAAAAGTGGTACTTGGGAGAATAAGTCGGTGTTACTGGGACGCGTCCCCCTTTTCTACACGTCCGGGACGTCCCGGACGCCCTGGGGACGCGGGGACGTGGGGGAAACGTTTCCCCCACGTTTCCTTTTTTGGCGGGAGAGGGCGAAACGCCCTAGGGACGGCTGGGGAAGGAGAAAACGTCCCGGGGACGTTGGGGACGGCTGGGGACGGCGGGGGCGTCGGGCGTCCTCGGAACTTCCCGGGACGCCCGGGGGCGGCGTCCCCCGCCATCCCGTGGCTAATACGTGTTTTTAAAAAAAAACATACTTTTTAGAGATTAAAACACTTTTTTTTTTATTGTATATGTCTAATAACATAAAAGTGACATTCCTAACCTAACCCTAACCCTAAAAGTGCTATTTTATGTTATAAATTAACAATATGGGCTCATTTCATATTCACACCAAGCAAGAGCAAGAGCAAGAGCAAGAGTGAGAGCAAGAGCAAGAGCAAGAGGAAGAGCAAGAGTGAGAGCAAGGGCAAGAGGAAGAGGAAGAGCAAGAGCAAGAGCAAGAGCAAGAGCAAGAGCAAGAGGGAGCAAGAGGTATTTATAATTTTATTTGCTTACAATACATGTTAAAGTTTTTTTTTTTTAAAATTTAGAATCTAGATTATATTTGCATTTGTTAGGGGCTGTTTTTTAGCATTTGCATCTACATTCACAATGTAATCATGCATATGCCATATAGTTTGTAGGATTTTTAAAAATGCATATTGCAATTGCATAGGGTTTGGTTATACAAACTACAATGTAAATGGTTACATTTTTTTTTTTAATTACATTTTTATTTCTAGTTTAAAATTTATATTATTTTTGCATTTTTTAGGGGTTGTTTTTTAGCATTTGCATCTACATTCATAATGCAATCATGCATATAGTTTGTGGGATTTAAAAAAATGCATCTTGCATAGGCCCTAGAGGCTAGGGTTTGGTTGTAAAATTTAAAATTTAAATGGCTACGTTTTTTTTAAAATTAATTCATTACATAATCAATCAATCATATAGTTATGGTTGTTTTTAATTCATTGCAGCAATCATCACCATGAGTTCTTCTACGAGACCGAGTATGAGTATGAATCGGAGCATGAATCGAAAGCGGGAGAGGGTTGAACGGGAAGTTGAGATAGGCGGCCGTGGAAGAGTTGGTGATGCCACAATGGGGAGAGTGAAGAAGGGGCACAAAATGTAGTGGGCGACAATGGTAGTTCGGTTGGTAGCTACCAATTGCCTCTCAAATGTTGTCCAAATTTGCCATTGGACCATTTGATAAGAAGAAGCCATTGCAACAATTTGCCCAAATAATTGATAACCCCAAGTCTGGAGGGGGGAGCAAAGTATGGAAGTGCAACATATGTGCACTGACTTGGCATGGTAGTATCACTAGGACCAATGCACACTTGTTGCATCTTACAGGAAGGGGGGTTGGCACTTGTAAGGGTCTTTCACTAGAGCAGAGAGCTGAGATGGTGAGAATCTTCAATGGAAATACCACGGGCAATGTGCCAGAAGTTCGTGGTTCTACGGCTACTACTCCATTGAGCACTCATAGGACTGGCAAACTTACTAATACTCTGGCTGGTTCTAGTTTTGAAGTGTCAGAAGTGGAAAGCAGAGGGAAGAGAAAGGCCGTGGGGGCAGCCCCAAATTCAGTTATTGACATGTTTGATTCAAAGGCAAGGGAAGAGGTAGATGATGCTATTGGGAAATTTTTCTATGCTGCTGGGATTCCATTTAATGCTGCTCGCTCTCCTTATTACAAGGAGGCTATGGCTAAGGTTGCAAAAGCAGGTACAAGTTATGTGCCTCCTGGAGACACAAAACTCAGGACAACAATCTTGGATAGAAACTATTCCAAGGTTAATGTATTGATGGAGGAGATGAAGGTGACATGGGTGTCACATGGATGCAGCATTATCATGGATGGGTGGACGGATATTAGACACCGTCCTCTCATCAATATCATTGTCTCTTGCAAAAATGGACCGTACTTCTTGAGAGCAATTGATTGTTCTGGGAAGCGAAAAGATGCTGAGTTTCAGTTTCAGATTTTGAAGGATGCCATTGAGGAGGTTGGACCTTCAAATGTTGTACAGGTTATCACAGATGCAGCTTATGTGTGCAGAGCAGCAGGCAAGCTAGTGGAGCGGGAATATAGGCATATTTATTGGACTCCATGTTGTGTGCATGCCATGAACAATGCACTGAAAGACATAGGGAAGATTCAGTGGGTTAATCAGATAGTGACTGATGCCAGAGATGTGCAGAAGTTCATATGCAATCACCACACATCATTGGCACTTTTTCGAAATTTTTCGAAGAAGGAATTTTTGAAACCAATTGACACCCGCTTTGCATCCTATTTTATTTTGTTGGAGAGGATGTCCGAGTTGCAGGAGCCCCTGCAAATTATGATTATGACACAGGATTGGACTAGGTGGCGTGAGTCCAAGACAGATCAAGGGAAAAGAGTGAAGGAAGTGGTGTTGTGGGAAACATTTTGGGTTGATATGAAATACATCATATCAATTATAGCTCCAATTTTTAGTGTCATCAAATATGGGGATTCTAACAGCCCCAATCTTGGTGAGATCTACGAGTGCATTGATAGCATGCTTGGGCAAATGAAGGCAGCTATTCGGGTGAGGGACCCCACTTTGGAGTTCTATAATGAACATATACAGCCCATTATTCAGCGGAGATGGGAGAAGTTGAACACTCCTCTTCATATGGCTGCGTATGCACTAAATCCCAAATGGTATGTGGAGAGGCCAGGCAGAGTTGTCCCATTGGATGATGATGAGGTGAAGAAGGGCCTTATGAAGGCTTTTAAAAAAATGTACACTCCACAAGAGGCTTCACAGATCAGAATGGAGTGGCTTGACTTCACTGAACTCGATGGGTACAAAACATCAGCAAAGACAGACAGGGTAACATTAGCACAGGAGAAACCAGTGAGTTGGTGGCGACTGTATGGGCTTCCAGGATTGCTGCGACCACTTGCCATTCGCCTCCTTTCCCAGGTTTCTAGCTCCTCTGCCTCTGAGAGGAACTGGTCTACGTATGGTTGGATACACTCTGTTAAGAGGAATAGGCTTACCTCTGCGAGAGCGGAGAAGCTTGTAGCTGTACACAGTGCTTTGCGTCTTATAGATCGCAAGACACCTGAGTACAAACAGACTCCAGCATTACGGTGGGATGTAGATCCCGAGGAGCCGAGGCAGGTTGAAGAGGACAACACTGTGCAGCGAGGATTGATTGGGCTTACCTTTGAGGACGAGGATACTAGTACCAGCGAGGAGGAGTTCATGGATATTGCTTCAGATGGAGATTCTGATTTTTAGGCTGATACTTGTAGTTGTCCTCTTTTTTTGTAATATTGACAATAGACAATTGTTGGTGTATTTGGCTATGAGATTAATGATATGAATATTAGCTATTGTCACTTGATCAATCGTATTTTAGAATGGTTATATGAAATTTCAAATTTCAGCTTGTCTCATATTCAAGAATCAAAATTCAAATATGTATTATGAATTTTCAATTTATGACATTAACATATTGATATTAGACTTTATAGTGTATTTGATGTTTATGAGTTCAAGTTTCACCTTATTTAAATCTCAAATGGTTTTATTTCAGCTTATTTATATAATTTAGTCACTATATCTTTTTATTTTAAATATTTATATATTTTTTAATCAGCCGTCCCCCCGCCGTCCCCAAAATTTAGAAATTTTTTGCCGTCCCCGCCGTCCCCCGTCCCTGTGTAACACTGGAATAAGTTAGCCAAAAAGTGACTTTTTGTTGGTAACTTATGTTATAATTTTAAAATAGAAGGTGGTTCTCTAATTTAAGTGATGTTAATGATAAATTAGAGTTAAAAGGAGGGAAAAGGGATAAAAGGAGTTGGAGAGAGTCATTTGGGGGATTTTCTATTAGAACTTTTGCATGGTTTTTGGGCTGAATGTTCAACCATTCCACTTGAGCACGAAAGCCCTCTTATGGTACAACAAGTGAGGACAAAAACCCTCCTTGTTTGATTGAGGAGAGAAAACTCCCCAATCCATTGAGGAATCTCCATCCAGGGGTTTCCAGTAGCATCAAAGAAGACTGATTTTGCAAATTTCCAGCCAAGGTTTGAGAGGAAGAGGGCTGTCAAGGTTTTGCAGTGGATTTCCAGTCTTTCCCAAGAGAGGTGACTGCCTTGTAGTTCGTGTGTGTTAGGGGTCTTCTAGCACATGCCATTGCTTTGAATTCTTTCATATTTAGCTTTATCATATCTTTTGGAGTTCGTGTGTGCATTTAGTTATTGTTTTTGGGCGTGGAATCCTTCATTTCTAGCCATGTTCAAGATATATATTCTTTATCATCTTTTATTTTTAGCTGTTCCAAAAATACAAAATATCTCTTTCCAGGTGTTCATTTGTCTTAAGTTTGTTCCGGCATATTCCCAAAAAAATATTTGAAGTCGTTATTTTTGTGTTTCAGCTGTTTTGCTTAATTGCTGCCATAAAAATAACAAAAACAAATTGTTGTGAGGGTTTGAAGATAATTTTCAGTTTATTGGCTGAATTTGAAGTATTTTCAGATTATTGTCATAAAGCATAAAGGAAAGGAACAAAAAATAAGGGTTTTTGGGAAATCACAATTGCCCTAAAATTGTCCAAAAAGGGACATTACAATTTATTTGATCATTCCTTCGACTAGAACATACAACACATATAGATAAGCACATTAAAACATACTTTCAAAATTGCTATTTATATTTATTCGGGATCTCTGCCCTAGCCATTTGAAACTCCTAGTTTTATAGTTTAATATAATCTACAAAATAACAAGATTGTTGTTCTATTATGAATTCACTTAACGATAGTTTGGAATTCTTAATGTACTTAGAATTATGAAATGCACCGTGGGAAAACATAAACAATACTTACAAATCTCAAACATGCATGCAAATCAACAAGAATAGTAAACATGAACCATGAAAATAAGGACAAGGATTTTGGTCTAGAAAACCTTAAGATGAGGAAAAATTAGTTGGAAGTAGTAGTTGCCTAGTTTTCAATCTTCTTGTGGCCAAAGAGGGATTGTATAGCTCAATAGAATAAGTACAACAAGCATCATGCTATCTTGCTCACTCGATCGTTTTCTCCGATCCTTCTTACAACTAACTCGAACACCAACTTAGTCACTCACACTCTCCATGCCTTCTCTAAACTCATGCCTCTTACTTAGCACGTTGATGGATTGTAATGCCCCCTTTTTCAACTTAAGAGCCTAATTATGGACTTCTTGTCATTCCCTTTCCGTGGCAATGGAGTTGAATGAGCAAGGAAGGAATTGCACTTCCATTACATTTTTCTTTTCTAATTTGTAATGTTTTTTCTTTAGTGGTTTCTTCATTAAAGCAAGTTGGTTGGCTTGGAGGAGTTTAAACGATTTTTTTTTTTAGTAAAGCCCAAAGGAGGCCAGTCTTGCCTATTTGGTCTTTGACGCCAAGATTGGGCTGTTTAAGGAGACTAATGACTTCATTTGCTCCCATCTATTTTGGCGCATTTTATTTAAACTTGATATTTGGGTTGTTTGCTCATTTTCATTCCACTTTTGGACGAAAATCCAATTGCGTGACTTTTCCAAGGAGGACGAATACCCTTCTTGTGGCTGGTTGGAGGACGAAAACCCTTCATTTTGGGTGATTTGAAGACATCTTGAAGACCTTTTTGCAGATTTGGGCATTGGAAGATCAAAGAAGATATCTACAAGTGTTAGCATGCATATATGGGCCCTTCCTAGTTGGATTGTGGTTTGTAAACCCTTCGTTTCATAATTTCTTTGAGTTGTACATCTGTCGCAATTAATTAATTTTCCAGTTGTGTTTTCATTCAAGTTTCATATTGGAAAGTGGTTTAGATTCATCCTAAAATATCTATCTATATTTTGGTTGGATGATTTGATGAGTTTCAAGTGATTTTCCTTCATTTTTGGACTGCTGTTATAAAAATCAGACTGTTGATTTTCAGCTGTCATAACTTTAAGTTTGTTGGTCTAAAAATCAGAATTTGATAATATTGGGGTTTGTGTGATTTCCTCTTTTTTAGTTGAAGTCCCAATAAGGGACATTATAGTGGTATTAGAGCTCCGATCTTCCTAGCCTAGGGTTTTCATGGAAGAGGGCAACAAGGGTTTTCTATACTATCAAAGGAGAAGGAAAGAAGACCAGCCAAGAGAGGAGGATAATATGGCCAACCAAGATCCTCAGGAAGCCAAGTTCAATAAGCTTATTGCGGAGCAAGAGCAATTGGTGGATACCATGGATTTCCTAGCCCTATCTCTTCAGAGGATGATTGAACCTAGGGTTCATAATGGAGATGGTAGCTCATTCGGAGCTAATAATGCACGACGACCTTTGGGATCATCTCGTGGATCAGCCACGAGGCCTACTTTTCTTCCAAGGGAAGAAGCTATTCCGGATGTGGGAGCAAGGCCCTCTATGGGGCAAAGCATTGCCACAAGCTATGAAGAGTATATGGCTCTTCCAAGAGAGATACATGAAGCCATTTCACTTGCCGAATTCATTGGCGTAAACAGAGGAAGGTCTAGGCCCGAGCCAAGACAACATATGCCACAAAAGGAGGTGCAAAATGTGTTGGGGAAGATGACTTTCTCCACCTTTGATGGATCAACCAAGGGAACAGCTAGGGCTTGGATCCGAAGCTTGATACATACTTGTCCTTGAAGCCCATGATGGAGGATGATGCTATCAAGTTTGCAACCCTACATCTTGAGGGAATTGCTCATGAATGGTGGTTTCATGGTTTAGTGACACAAGGGCACAACGAGATCCATTCCTATGATGAGTTTTGTCAAAGACTCATTGATCGATTTGATAGAATTGATCTGGAAGTTCACTTTCGTGAGCTTGCTCATTTGAGACAACAAGGCATGGTGGATGAATATGTGACAAAATTTCAGAGGCTTTTCGTTATGATCACAGATGTTTCAGAGAGGAGGCTTGTAGTGCTCTTCATGAGGGTTTGATTGAGCCACTCAAAGGCTTGGTTAGAGCTTTTGATCCTTTGTCTCTTCAAGAGGCAATGTAATGGCCCTTTTCCCTCCTAAAAGCTGAAATTTGGTCTTTTTGCCATTCATTTTCCATGGAAAAGAAGCAAAAATGAAGGAGAAGAACCTTGAGCAACTATTTAATATATTTTATCTAATATTTTTATATTTTCTTTAGTGTTTCCTTGCATTATACAGGTCGGCCTTTTCTATTTGTACATTGGTGCCAAAGGAGGACATAAAAGAAGATTAGAGGCATCATTTGCGGCTAGACTTGGCGCATTTTATTCTATTTGGGCATTGTGAGCTTGTTGCTCTTTGTTCATCCACTTGAGGATGAAAACCCTCTTGTGAGGCTTCTTAGAAGGACGAAAACCCTTCTAGTGGCTGGGTGAAAAATGAAAACCCTTCATCATTGTTTGGTCTTGAAGTAAAGAGTTGATTTGAAGAGATTTGTAATTTCCAGCTGGTATTTATTTATTTAGGGTGGAGCGACCTACCTTGGGTAGGGTTTGAAACTATTGATGAAGAATTTAAAAAGTTTGGTTTCAAAATCTGATTTGTAATATTTTTAAAGGTCGGAATCTGAAGTTTGGTGAATTTAGATGGTTTAAAGACTCATATTTCATATTTTTCTTGTGGCTGCATTTTCCAAAGTGAGATCTTCAACATTTCTTTATGTTTTTGGCTCTTAATATTCCATAAAGTATATACTTAATTGTGGCAAGTTGATTTGTGGTGTTTTGTGGTGATTTTTGGCATATTTGGTGATAGTTAAAGTTGTTGATTTTATACTTTCAGTCTGCTGCAATTTAATTTTCAAATCTGCATTTGTGTTTGGTTGAAACCCTTGAAAAGGTCAGTTACAGTGGTATCAGAGTCCAGATCTTCAAAAGGCGTAGGGTTTATGAAGAAGGTAACAAGGGTTACATCTACTACCAAAGGAGGAAGAAGGCAGACAAAGAGGACCAACCAAGAGAAGAGGGACATATGGCTGATTTTGATTCTCAGGAAGCTAAGGTAGACAAGCTAATTGCCGGCCAAGAGAGGCTTGTAGACATTATGGACTTCCTAGCGCTTTCTATCCAAAAAATCATTGAACCAAGGGTTCAAAATGGTGAAGGGAGTTCGAGTGGAGCAAATAATGCCAAGTGACCCAATGGATCAACCCGAGGATCGAGTTGGAAGTCCACTTTCATCCTTAGAGAGGAGACCATTTTGGAAGAAGAGCCAAGACCATGGGAAGAAGAAATATTGCAGCGAGCTATGAGGAGTATATGGCCTTATCTAGAGAGATCCGTGATGCCATTTCTCTTGCCGAGTTCATGGGGTTGGATAGAGGAAGATCTAGGCCCGAGCCTAGGTATGCCATGCCACAAAGAGAGGTACAAAGTGCTTTGAGTAAGTTGCCTTTTTCTACATTTGATGGATCTACAAAAGGTACCACTAGGGCTTGGATCCAAAAATTGAATACTTATTTGTCTTTGAAGCCTATGGTAGAAGAAGATGCCATTAAATTTGCCACTCTACATCTTGAGGGCATTGCCCATGAGTGGTGGTTTCATGGACTTGTGACTCAAGGGCATAGTGAAATACATGCCTATGATGAGTTTTGTCAAAGGCTCATTGATAGGTTTGATAGAGTGGATCCGGAGGTACATTTCGTGAGCTTGCTCAATTGAAACAACAAGGTACCGTAGAGGAATATGTGGCTGATTTTCAGAGGCTTTCCGTAATGATTACGAGATGTGTCCGAAAGAAGACTTATTGTGCTTTTTGTAGAGGGTTTGATTGAGCCCCTAAGGGGGTTAGTTCGTGCATTTGATCCTTTGTCTCTACAAGAGGCAATAAAGAAGGCTCTAGATCTTGAAGGTGCTGCCCCAAAATCAGCAGCAATCAGCAGTGTTCAAGGCCAATTGGAGAGGGGAACAAGCCCCCAAGCAGCCACAAAGCATCACTTTGGACCAGCCAAAGAGATCCCTTCAAAAAATGTCTCATGCTCCCACAGATCTGCAGAAAACCAGCCATGAGAAGGAAGCAAAAAATGAATTAAGAAGGAAGAATTTGTGTTTTTCATGCAAGGATCCATGGACTCAGGACACCATTGCTTGGGAAAAGGTAAGGTTCATTATATAGAAATAATTTCAGATTGTGATGATAGTGATAGCAATGAGGATGAGACTAGGCATAATGATATATTGGAAAAGGAACCGGAAGAGGTAACTAGCACTCTTGCTACCTTAGTGGGTGCACCAAGTTACAACTCTTTTATTATTGAGGGTGATCTACAAGGGCACAAGGTCACAATTTTGATTGATGGAGGGGCTACTCATAATTTCATAAATGCATGCTTGGTTTCAAATCTGAAATTGAAGGTGGAGGACTTCAAAGGCTTCATTGTTAGGATAGCGGATGGGTACTCTATGCAATGTACAAAAAGGTGTTCTCAACTCCACATCACCATGGGGTTATATGAGGTATGTGCTGATTTTTTTGTGATTAACATGGCTGAGTTTGACATCATACTTGGAGTCCAATGGTTGTGCTTGTTGGGAGAGCTAACTCTCAACTATCAAAACATGGAGATGAGCTTCATGGACCAAGGAAAAAGGGTCACTTTGCAAGGTATACTTCCGGACACACCCCAAATTAATTATTTGGTGGAAGAAGCCATTTCATGTGAGTCATATTTCTGTTCTTTATCAAAAATTACAGCAGATTGGAAAGCATTAATTTCAGTTGAGTATGCAAAGAATAAGTTTGCTAGTGATGTCTTTGAAGGAGAAATAAGTGATGAGAAGTACAAGGTGACAAGCAAGATGGATAAGGTTTGTAACATAAGTATGGAGAACATTATTTTCAGATCTCCTTTCATCATACTTGCTGATTGGCACAAGGAAGCAACCATAATGAAAGATAATTTTCAGATTTTCAAAGCATTATGGGTCACCATTGAAGCACTTTCAACTATGGTCACTTCAATTGGAAGTAGTATGCATATTTTTAGGCATAGATTGAACAATTCGAAGAGGTTAGGTACACCAATTGATATGCAGCCTGGAAATCAAGTTTTGGTGTTCCAAACACTCCATGGGGGGCAACCAAAAGGTCTTCTACAACCTGGTAATCTTTTTGATTCATCAATTTTGAGACACGCTTGTTTGTTCCTTCCTCATTTGTGTGTTAAAGTTGATTATTGTGGGAGAATGGAAAATAGTATGGCGTGCATTTCCGAGTATCATAGGACAACCCGTTTGCAAGGTATAAAAGTGCCACAAATGTAAAATGTTTTGTTGCTTGGGGTCATGATTTGGGTTCCACAGACCCAACAAATTATTGGAGAAGTTTGGGAAAATGTTCCACTTTACATTGAGGGTGGAATAAGCATGTCCAGGCAGCCATTAAAGATGGTAGTTTGTGATTTTCGTAACTCTTCTAATCACTCATGATAAATGTTCAATTGTCACTTCATTGGATGTGGTGTCCCCAGATTTCATCCTGAAATTTGAGACTACCCTATCCGAATTTTTTTGTACTTTTAAAATAATGGGTCGTTTTGTGTTTTTATTGCCAGAAAGTTCTGTATTGTGTCAAGATATTCCCAAGGAGCCATATTAGCCATTTTCGCCAAATACCCAGATGCCTAAAATTGTTATATTCTGTCGTCGGGATTTGCTGCGGGAAATTTGTATTTAATTATTTTAAGCCCCGTTTGAGGCAATTTGTGCTCCGGTTTAACCCTGTTGTGATCATACATATCATTATTCCAGTATACCAGTAAGGTTTTAACCAGGAATGAGTCTTGGGCTTTATTTGTAACTTCTGGCAACGTTTTGTGTTTTTGTGTTTTTCCGTTTCGTTTTCTGTGAAATTTCTCTAGATCAATTCCTTTGCGGTTTGGCCCGATTCTTGCCTGGAGTATCCGGAAATCGCATATGCACGTTGTGCAGCGAAGGAATTCGCCATCGAGGTCCGGTTCTCTTGGAAAAGACGAAGTCGTGCACCAAAAATTTCTTCGGGCTGGCCGCATTTTTGGAAAAAGGGGTTTGAAGTGGATCATGGGATTTTGGAAGCGGCATGTAGGTGGGAATTTTTGTACTCGCCAAGCAGGTACTTTTTCCATGGAAAGCAATGTCACTTAAGTCACAATGGGAAAATTAGAGGCAAAGAGTGCACGGGAATTTCTTACCCGCCTGCAGGTAAAAATTCTCATTGTAAAAAAAAGAAAATCACTTAAGGCATGAATGAGATTTTATTGCCTGC
Organism: Taxus wallichiana var. yunnanensis; assembly: GCA_018340775.1. Lineage (NCBI taxonomy): Eukaryota > Viridiplantae > Streptophyta > Pinopsida > Cupressales > Taxaceae > Taxus > Taxus wallichiana. Next base: position 994,940,688 of record CM031242.1, on the reverse strand, counting down.
CTGGCAGGGTAAATAATCCCATTATGAAAGTCAAACAACTTAAGTGAATCATGGGATTTTCAGGGCTGCCTTGCAGGGTAAATAATCCCATTGTCAGTTGACTTTTAAAAATAGAAATTCTTTATTCCAAAAAGTGTGACCCACCTTGGGTGAATAATAATGCATTAAATAAATATTTGTTAATATTTATTCACCCAATTTTGGCACCCAGGCTTGTGGAAAAGTCAACAAAGGGAAGTGGACAAAAGAAATTTAAAAATAGAATTCCAAAATTAAATAAATTTAATTTATTTAATGCAGCCCCATTTGGGAGAGAAATAATACTTTTTAAAGTATTAAATGATTAAATTAATTCCTATTTTCAGTGGCTAAGGTCAAAGCATACTGTGAGGCTTGAGTTAAGTGGAAGCAGAAGTTTAAAATTAAATAAATTTAATTTATTTAATGGCAGCCATAAGCATGCACAAAATAGGCGCCCCATTTGAAGAGTAAAGCTTATTAATTAATTAATTAATTGTCAGAATAGGAAAGACATTAATTAATTATAGAATCATGAGGATTATATAAGTAGGGGCTGCCATAAGGATGAATTAATTAATTCACAAGCAGAGAAGTGCAGCCCAGAGGAAAAGTGCGCCCCATTTGAAGAGAATTTTTGCTCAAAAGAAGGTGAAATTAATGCTAAAAGCTTCAGAATTGGCGCACTAGAGTTGAAGGAGGTTGATTTGTGTCTGGATAATTGTTTGCATAAGTGATATAGGTGCTCAGTGAAGTTGGTAAAATTCATGCTTGCTTTGCATGCAAATAAAACATCAAATTTTGGGGCAGCAGACTTGAATTACGCAGATTTTTATGATTAAAATCCACTGCTCATGTTCATGTTCGGTTGCCATCTTTATCTCGAATTAATTGTAGGAATTAAATTACGGGTGCTTTACAAAAGAAAATGAGCTTAAATCAATGTTCAATACATTGAATATATCCTCCGAATCAAGAATTATCCAGATCCGCACTGATTTTGAAGAATTTGGTGAGTAAAAAGAAAAAGAATAGTTGCACAAAGATAGACACAACCATGACAAAGGATGAAAAAGAGAGCACAACGGAGTCATGCATCACTTCTAAATTTGCGAGACATTTGAGACACGAGATCTAGGTCGGAACCTCTTTCGAATTGATTGACAGATCCAGTGGAAAGACTTCCTTCATGCGTGCAAACAAAAGCAAGTGGAATCATTCGAGCTGCAGCATTTCCATTCATAGCCCAGTTGCCAGAATTCATCATGGAGTGTGCTAGATCCAGATCCAGATTCAGATCCATAATTGCAAAGGCTTCATCCTCTTGTTTCAAATGCAGCCCGTGAAGAAGTTAGTGCGTGGAAAATTCCTTCTAGGATCTTGTGCATGTGCTCCCAATCTTCCAGTTGAAGCCTTCATTGAAGTTGCATTCACCCGGAGTGCTTTCCAGAATTTTTAATTGTTCATATGCAATTAAAAATAAAGAGTTATTTACGGCAAACATTGCACTGATGCATGTACTGGAGAAGAACTGCAAAAGCTTCAAGGATAAGAGGGAAGACATGTCAAAGGCAATATCAGCCGCTTCCAGATTCAGTTTGATGAGAATCAAAGGAATTCCAGATCAACCGCTTCCGGATCCGGCCCGCTCCCAGGTCTAGTTTGGTGAGAATCAAAGGCAAAAGAATTAGCTGCATGCAGAATATGAAAAAGGACAAGACTGCAACTTTCCTCTTTCTTCTTCTTTCTCTTATTTCCTCCGACAAAGTAATTGAGCGATCAATTAAATTATAAAACTTAAGTGATTGGTTTAAAAGCCATTACTTGAAGAAGTCAACTACTTGGAGATAGGTGGCAGACGTGCAAAATAGAAGGTATTTTAAGTTGCGTAAATCATGCATGTCATGCAAAGAGGAATTCTAGGAGGAGATTGCTAGTTGTTTCCTTTTTCTAACTTCCACATGTGCCGTTCACTAAAAGCGTCCGACTTGTAAGCAACATTCTTGTGTTCTAGACTTTGTGCTAAACCCCTTGAGAGCCACTTGAAGCAAAGGAATATACAGGAGCAGATTTCCGAAGAATTGTGTTATGGTGTATTTTGTTTTTAGCTTTTTATTTTAGATCTTTAAATAAACTTTGTGTTATTTTAGATCTTGAACTAGAGTTGTCTTTGCTTATAATTACGTGTTGATATCTATTGGTTTCTTCTATGTGCATGCAATCAACTCGTTATCTATTGATTGAGATGCACATCTTCCCCATTTCTTCTCTGTGTTTTATAATTCCCTTCTTTAAAATATTTCCTTTCTAAAACAACTACTTATTTAAAGCATAATCAGATAAAGCTATGGTTCATAAGTGAATGATTAAAGTAAAACCCCATATAGATACTAGCATATTTTAATTGACAAATCGACACGGGGAGCCTCACCGGTAAATGAGGGAGATTTATTCATGATCGCCTAGGTTTTATGCTATGCAGAAAATCTAGCCAATAGGATGATAAGATACACATTTTTCAGTCATGAGTTGGACGAATCATGGGGATTATGGACAACGGTAAGCATGCATCCCGAAATACTTATTTTGTATACCAAGCATTTACTTTTGGGGCAAGAAAGGAATGCAAGAATGTTGTGTTAAGATCTAACATGTTTGCTGATTTCAATCACGAGCTTGTTAATCTTCGTTTTTAGCCCATGTAGGGCAATTTTTAGTCCCTATACTATTTAGAAATTTGGCTTTTCCATAAGATTCCAGTTTGGTAGTTATGCTATGGCTATAGGGATGAGTTTGCAAAATCCAGATTTGGGGCTGCCATTTCCAGTCATGAGCAACAATGTATTTTCATTTTTTGAGTGCATTCCCTCATGGCCTAATGAGGAAGAAAGATTTTAGTTGAATGGAGGAATAAAATCAGATTATGGTATGATATTTTCAGATTTGAACATTCTAATTTTGAAGGAACAATGCATGATTACAGCTCTTATGGGGGCAACACTATTGAAATTAAGGGAAAACCTAGTGTGGTTGCGGATGCTTTATCAAGGATGTCACTTCCTACTTCATTAGAGGATGTGGATGAAGAGTTCAAGTCATTAGATACATTAGGATTGCAATTGCTTGGGGACAAAAATTTTTGGGGAGGGAGGACGGTAATGTTCCTTTTTCCCACCTAAGAGCTGAAATTTGGTCTTCTTGCCATTCCTTCTCCATGGCAAAGAAGCAAAAATGAAGGAGAAGAACCTTGAGCAACTTTATAATATATTTTATCTAATATTTTTATATTTTCTTTAGTGTTTCCTTGCATTATATAGGTCGGCCTTTTCTATTTGTACATTGGCACCAAAGGAGGATATAAAAGAGGATTAGAGGCATCATTTGCAGCTAGACTTGGCGCATTTTATTCTACTTGGGCATTGTGAGCTTGTTGCTCCTTGTTCATCCACTTGAGGACGAAAACCCTCTTGTGAGGCTTCTTAGAAGGACGAAAACCCTTCTAGTGGCTTGGGTGAAGGACGAAAACCCTTCATCATTGTTTGGTTTTGAAGTAAAGAGCTGATTTGAAGAGATATTTGTAATTTCCAGCTGGTATTTGATTTATTTAGGGTGGAGCGACCTACCTTGGGTAGGGTTTGGAACTTTTGGTGAAGTATTTGAGAAATCTGGTTTCATAATCTGATTTGTAATATTTTTAAAGGTCGGAATCTGAAGTTTGGTGAATTTAGAGGGTTTCTAGACCCATATTTCATATTTTTCTTGTGGCTGCAATTTCTAGTTTATAATTAATTTCCAGCAGTGAGATCTTCAACATTTCTTTGTGTTTTTGGCTCTTAATATTCCATAAAATATATACATAATTGTGGCGAGTTGATTTGTGGTGATTTTTGGCATATTTGGTGATAGTTCAAGTCGCTGATTTTATACTTTCAGTTTGCTGCAATTTAATTTTCAGATCTGCATTTGGTGTGTTTGGTTGAAACCCTCGAAAGGGTCATTACGAGCAATCAAAAAGCCTTGGACCTAGAAGGATTTTCTTCAAAAACAATAAAGTGAACAACGGTCATCTCATGGGAAATTCAAGTGGAGGACAACTGCTAGCATTGTCCCTCCTTTGGACCAGCCCAGGAAGCCCTTCCAAAAGATGTCAATTACTCACAAGGAGTTGACTAAAACTAGCAATGAAGGAGAGTCTAGAAACAAACTACGAAAGAAGAATTTGTGCTTCTCTTGCAAGGATCCATGGACTCCTAGTCACCGTTGTTTGGGTAAAGGTAAAGTACATTATATTGAAGTATTTTTAGATTGTGAGGAAGATGATAACAATGTAGATGAAGCCAAACAAGATAGCATTCCGGAAGAGGATCTAGAAAAATTAGATGGTACTCTTGCCACCTTGTCAGGAGCCCCTAGATATCACCCATTCCGGGTAAAGGGTGATCTACAAGGGCAAGGGGTCACAGTATTGATTGATAGTGGAGCCACACATAATTTTGTTGATGAAAGTTTGGTCAAAAGATTGAAGTTGAAGGCTGAAAATTTCAAGGGTTTTAATGTCACAGTAGCGGATGGCTTCATACTTCCATGCACAAGAAGAATACCTCAGCTCACACTCACCTTGGGAGGACATGTGGTAAGAGATGATTTCTATGTCATTAGCATAGGTGAAACAAATTTAGTAATGGGTGTTCAATGGTTACATTCCTTGGGTGAATTCTCTCAAAACTACCAAAATATGGAGCTGAAATTTAAGGTAGAAGGCAAGGAGGTTGTGTTGCATGGTATGAAAGGTGGGACTCCTCAAGTTGTGACCGCTAAGAGCATGGAAAGGACTTTCAAAAAGGGCAGGTTGCTTGGGCTGCTCATTGTTTGGTAAGGTTTAACTCTTCTATTTCCATTCAACAATCTTTTCATGATGATATTCAACCCATACTTGACAAGCATGCCAAAGTTTTCAATGAATTACCTCATGGGCTGCCACCGGATAGAGGATTCCAACATGTTATTGAGTTAGAACTGGGTACCAAACCGGTAATAACCACTCCTTACCGTCACCCAAGGATCTACAAGGAAGAAATTGAAAGAACCATCAAGGAATTGTTGGAAATGGGGTTGATTAGGCCTAGTTCCAGCCCCTATGCTTCTTCCATAGTGCTTGTTAAGAAGAAGGATGGCACTCTAAGGATGTGTGGACTACTGAATACTAAATAAGAAAACAATCAAGAACAAGTATCCAATACCAAGGATTGATGAGCTAATGGATGAGCTACATGGAGCAGTCTACTCGAAAATTGATTTAAGATCCAGGTATCACCAAATAAAAGTAAGAGAGGAAGATGTACACAAATTGTATTTAGATGTCACTTTGGGCATTTCGAGTTCCTTGTCATGCCATTCGGGTTAACCAATGCCCCACCACCTTCCAATCATGCCCGAATCACAATTTTGGTAAGCATTTGAGGAAATTTGTGTTGGTTTTCTTTGATGACATTTTGGTTTATAGTAAAACATGGGAGGAGCACCTCCAACACTTGGATAAGGTGCTGGAAATTTTGGAACAGAGTCACTTTATGCAAAGAAATCCAAATGTGAGTTTGGAATGGTTGAAATCTTGTACTTGGGGCATGTTATCAATGCACGTGGGGTTCATGTGGATCAACACAAGATCCAAGCCATCATGGATTGGCCAACTCCAACCAACATTACACATTTGAGAGTATTCTTGGGTTTATGTTCTTACTACCGAAGATTTGTGAAGGGATTCTCCCAACTTGCAGCCCCATTGACTTCTCTAACGAAGAAAGGAGCTTTCAGCTGGTCAAAAACAGCCCACATAGCTTTTGAAGAATTAAAAAAGGTGACGTGTTCTTGTCCAGCTCTCATTGTTCCATATTTCTCTATACCATTTATACTTGAATGTGATGCTTCCGGTGAGGGTATAAGAGTTGTTTTGATGCAAAACAAACACCCCATTGCATTTGAGATTCGGAAATCGAACGACCATGAGAAAACGTTCTCCACCTATGACAAGAAAATGTTAGCCATCATGCATGCATTGATCAAGTTCCGACGATACTTGATTTGTGGTCAAAACCGATCACACTAGCTTGAGATTCTTTCTCCATCAAAAAGAATTAAATGACAAGCAACAAAAATGGGTGAGTAGACTCCAAGCATTTGATTTTGATATTGAATATGTCAAGGGAAAGCACAATGTGGTAGCAGATGCTTTATCAAGGATACTTCATTAGGGGATGTGGAACTACATGATGAGGAGAATGAAGGAAACATGACAACAAATTCATTGAGTTTGTTAGTAGATTTGGGCATTGGAAGATTAAAGAAGATATTTACAAATGTTACACATTTATGAGCTCTTCCTAGTTGGAGCAACTAGAGTTTGGTAGCATTTAGGTTCTTTCGTAATGTCCCCCTTTTCAAATAAAAATTAAAATAAGGAAAAATTCGATTCACATATGGATTTAAAAATCAAAATATATTTTATTTGTGCAAATCAAAAATAAGAGAGAGAAATCGATTTACCTTGGGATAATTAATAATTTTTGGAGGTAAATAAATTAATAAAGCAAGTCGCATTTTTTGGAGGATGGTTTATTATTTCTTTGGGCACATTTATCTATATTTTTGGCATGGGTCGATTCCTTTTGGGCATCAAGTTTAAATATTAAATTCTCCTTTGTGTTTTATTTCTAAATCTTGCCTTGGGGAATTAACTTTCACATTGGAGTTTGACTTTCAGGTTATTTTAAATTAAAGGCTCTCATCTCTAGACTATGGCGCCAAAATGGAGAAGGAACTTTGGAGATTGAGCAAAAATATCTATAAAAGAAGATGAGGGGCACCCATTTTCGCATGTTGACGGTTATTATAACTTATCTTCATGTTTGAAGAGGATGAATGCCCACTAGTGATAAAAAAAAAAAGTGTTCATCAACACCACCCATTGTGAAGTGTGTGTGCCCTTGAGAGCTTTGAATTGATAAGTTATTTGCATTTATATTCCATATATGTGAGTCATTTTTTGGAGAGTGCATGAGCTTGTTTGATGAGGGTTTTTGTGAGCTTTTTGTGAAGATTTCAATCTGATTTTAGTAGTTGATTATTGTGCATCAAGTCGACTTGTTTGGGAGGTATTTGTGGTGCAAATTGGTGGTATTTGAAGCAAGTTTAAATATGATATTTTCCAGCATACTTTTCTAATTGATATGGCCATGATTTGATCAATTTTTAGCTTGTATATGTTGGAATTATCTTTTGCTAAATCGACTTGTGTAGAGGAATTTTGGCAATCATTGGAAGGGTTTTCTAATATTTTATGAGCTGCTGTCATAAATCATTTATTGCAGATTTGAAAATAACATTTTTTGGGCTGGAAAGTGAAGGGAAAGAGTTGGAATTAATTTAAATATTTTTCCCTAACCCTAGCGACTTGATTTGTAGATTTGGGGCAGATTTGAGTGGGTTTCAGTGGGTTAAAAATTCAGATTGTTAGTTCATTTGAAAGCTCATAATTTTATCTTCTTTCTGCAATTTATTTCATTCAAAAAGAACAAATATTGAGGGAGATATTAATTTTTGAAGTTTGTAGTCATTTTCAGCATATTTTAATTTATTTTACTACTGCTGCAATTTAATTGGTTAAAGAAGTGTTTATTTCGACTAGTTAGCCCATCTAAACCCTTACCTTGGCTCACTCCAACCCCATTTGGGTTGTATTGAAGCCGACATTGGGTTAGTTGAGGTGAACCTAGAAGGGTTTCTCTTCTAAGTTTACTTCATTGCAAGTAGTTTAGTAGAATTTAATTAATATCCCAAAAGGGGATATTATAGTGGTATCAGAGTTTTCTTTCCTCTTTTCGTGTGGGTGATTTGTGGATGCAGGGTGATAAGGAGTTTCAGTATTATAAGAGGAGAAATAAGGGAAACATGGATGAAGGGGCATTCACGCCGGATCAAGTAAGATTTCTACAAGAGCTGATGCAAGGGTGTGGTTTGGAGCTTCAAAAACCATGAGTGAACAAATGACCAAGCTCATCACAGAAGCTTTGGGAAATGGAAAACGCCAAACTCCAATGGAGAAGGGAGTTCCATAGTGGGGAAAAGAATTCAACACAACCCCCTCCTAAGTTCTTCAAGGGCACCTTCCTTCCTAAGGAGAATCATAGAGAATTTGAAGAACCATCAATGGTAGAGACCATTGAGGCATGCAACAAGGAATATGGTACTTTGCATCCGGCCACAAGGGCCATACTTACTTTTGATGAGTTTTGTGCTTTGAAAGATGGGAAACAAGACCAAGAGAGCCCACAAGCAACCCCATATGGATGTTCAACAAAGATTGGGCAAGGTCTCTCTCCCAAGCTTTGATGGAACTAACAAGATAATGGTAAGAGCTTGGTTGCAAAAGATGGAGACCTATTTCTCCCTCAACCCCATGCAAGAAGAAGAGGCCCTCAAATTTTGTTACTCTTCACTTAGAAGGCATGGCACATGAGTGGTGGTTTCATGGTATGCACACCCAAGGACATGACTTGATCCACACAATGGAAGAATTTAGTCAAAGGATCATGGAGAGATTTGATAGAAGGATCCGGAGATTCATTTTCGAGAGTTGGCACAACTGAAAAAAAATCAAAGTAATTGTTGATGAGTATGTGATGGAATTTCAAAGGATTGTAGTGATGGTTTCGGATGTCAGTGAAAAAAGGTTGATAGTCCTCTTTACATAAGGTTTGATGGAGCCCTTAAAAGGTTTGGTAAGAGCTTTTAACCCTATGTCTTTGCAAGATTGTATTACTAAATCTCTAGATTTAGAATGTGCAGCTTATAGAGGGGATTATGGGCCTAAAGGGCAGCGTTCTAATGTTCACAACCGCTGTCCAAAAGTGGATTTAGAGGGCAGCCAAGGTCTGATTTACAGCAGCCCACAAAAGTGCATGGAGGCAGCCCTTGGGTCATCAAAAGAGGCCCCAAAAAGGCCAAATCAACCCTATGTACCACCACATAGGAATCAACTCCAAAATAATGCACAAAAAGATGAAAGAGATGAGTTAAGAAGAAGAGGATTGTGTTTTGATTGTAAGGCCCATGGGTAAGAGGTCATAATTGCAAAGGTAAAGGACAAATCTATTTCATTGAAGTGGTAGATTCAGATTTTGATTTAATTTCAGATTCTAATGATACTAATGAAGTGGTAAATGAGGTGGATGATGAGCATGTGCAAGAGAAGAAGAAGAAGAAGTTGAAGGAACATTTGCAGCCCTTTCCGCACTCCTAAGTATCTCCTTTCAGGTGGAAGGTATGTTATGCAAACAAAAGGTAATCATTCTAATTGATAGTGGAGCCACTCATAATTTTATTAGTGAAAGATTGGTGACAAGGCTTGGTCTATGTGATGAGGTTTTTCAAGGTTTTAATGTTACCATAGCTGATGGGTATATTTTATCATGCTCTAGAAGGATTTCCAAACTTTCCATCACCATAGGGAATTATGAGCTTATTGATGATTTCTATATGATTAACATGGATGATATGGATCTTGTGTTAGGAGTGCAATGGTTGCATTCTTTGGGGGATTTCACCCTCAATTATAAGGACTTGTTGCTTAAATTCATGGTGGGAGGCAAGAACATCATTTTCCAAGGTATGACAAGAAATTCACTCTTTGTAATCATCCTCCAAGGGAAGTAGAAATCTGTTCCTGTATCTTTTATATCAGCTGATTGGAAGGATTTAATCACTCTTGAATATGCAAAAAATCAGTTTTCTAATGATGTGATTGAAGGGTTGATTGTTGATGAAAGGTACAAGGTGGTAGATGGCCTCATACTCTACAAAGGGAGGGTGTATTTGACCCCAAAATCAGAAGTAAAAATCTGATTTTAAAATCTGCACATGATGCTCCTACAAGTGGACACCAAGGGTACTTCAAGACCTACAAATTGGTAAGGGAAAGGTTTACTTGGAAAGGTATGAAAAAGATGTTCTTAAGCATGTTAGGGAATGTGTTATTTGCCAAAGAAATAAAAATGAACATACTTTTCCAGCTGGTCTTTTGCAGCCCCTACCTATTCCCTCTCAAAAATGGGAAAGTGTGTCCATGGATTTTGTTACTGGATTGCCAAATGTTAATGGTAAGACTTGCATGTATGTAGTAGTGGATAGACTCACTAAGTATGCTCATTTTCATCCACTTCCTACTAAATTTGATGGCCCTATGATTGCTGATTTGTATTTCAAAGAAGTTTTTAAATTACATGGTGTGCCTAAGAATATTGTGAGTGATAGGGACAACAGATTTATGAGTCTCTTTTGGCAAGAATTATTCTGGTTAGTTGGGACTAAACTCACTCCAAGTACTAGTTATCACCCACAAATAGATGGGCAAACTGAAATAGTGAATAAATGGGCTGAGGGATATTTGAGATATTATGTTTCAGGACAACAGTTTGCTTGGGTAAAATGGTTGCATCTAGCTGAGTTTTGTTATAATACTACACATCATATGTCCATTGGAATGTCTCCTTTTAAGGCTTTGTATGGTTATGATGCTAATTCTTTCATGGATGTAATGATGACAAATAGTAGAGTGCCTAGTGCACAAGAGTTGGTGCAACAAAGTGTGGACATTATGAAGGCTCTCAAAGAAAATTTGCACCAAGCCCAAAATAGACAAAAATTGTATGCAGATAAGCATAGGAGTGAGAGAGATTTTGAAGTGGATGATTGGGTGTTTCTTAGATTGCAGCCCTATAGGCAATCTACACTCAAGCAAAGTGGCAAGGAAAAGTTGAAGCCACGTTTTTATGGGCCCTACAAGGTTACTAAAAGAATTGGTAAGATGGCTTATGAATTGGACCTACTCTGGAGAAATGGTAAGATTCATAATGTTTTTCATGTTTCTTGCATTAAAAAGGCACTTGGGCAAAATGTTGTTCCTTCTTTAGAGTTACCCCCTTTAGATGAAGAAGGAAAATTGATTTTAATTCCAGAAACCATCATTGAAACAAGGGAAAGGAATTTAAGGAGACGTGTTATCAAGGAATATTTGGTGAAGTGGAAAGATTTACCAATGGAGGATGCTACATGGGAAAATGTTTCAATTTTAGAGCATCCAAATTTACAATTGCTTGAGGGCAAACAATTTTGGGAAGGGAGGACTGTAATGTCCCCTTTTCAAATAAAAATTAAAAATTAAAATAAGGAAAAATTGATTTTTGCACATATGGAATTTAAAAAAAAAATATATTTTATTTGTGCAAAATAAAAAATAAGAGAAATGATTTACCTTGGGATAATTAATAATTTTGGAGGTAAATAAATTAATAAAGCAAGTCACATTTTTTGAGGATGGTTTATTATTTCTTTGGGCACATTTATCTATATTTTTGGCATGGGTCAATTCCTTTTGGGCATCAAGTTTAAATATTAAATTTCCTTTGTGTTTCATTTTAAATCTTTTGGGAATTAACTTTCACATTGGAGTTTGACTTTCAAGTTATTTTAAATTAAAGGCTCTCATCTCTAGACTATGGCGCCAAAATGGAGAAGAACTTTGGAGATTGAGCAAAAAATATCTATAAAAGAAGATGAGGGGCACCCTTTTCGCATGTTGACGGTTATTATAACTTATCTTCATGCTTGAAGAGGATGAATGTCCACTAGTGATCAAAAAACAAAAGGTGTTCATCAACACCACCCATTGTGAAGTGTGTGTGCCCTTGAGAGCTTTGAATTGATAAGTTATTTGCATTTATATTCCATATATGTGAGTCGCCATTTTTGGAGAGTGCATGAGCTTGTTTGATGAGGGTTTTGTGAGTTTTGTGTGAAGATTTCAATCTGATTTTAGCAGTTGATTATTGTGCATCAAGTCGACTTGTTTGGGAGGTATTTGTGGTGCAAATTGGTGGTATTTGAAGCAAGTTTAAATCTGATATTTTTAGCACACTTTTCTAATTGATATGGCCATGATTTGATCAATTTTTAGCTTGCATATGTTGCTGGAAATTACCTTTGCTAAATCGACTTGTGTAGAGGTATTTTGACAATCATTGGAAGGGTTTTCTAATAGTTTATGAGCTGCTGTCATAAATCATTTATTGCAGATCTGAAAATAACAATTTTTTGGGCTGGAAAGTGAAGGGAAAGAGCTGGAATTAATTTAAATATTTTTCCCTAACCCTAGTGACTTGATTTGGAGATTTGGGGGCAGATTTGAGTGGGTTTCAGTGGGTTAAAAATTAGATTGTTAGTTCATTTGAAAGCTCATAATTTTATCTTCCATCTGCAATTTATTTCATTCAAAAAGAGCAAATATTGAGGGAGATTAATTTTCAAAGTTTGCAGTCATTTTCAACATATTTTAATTTATTTTACTACTGCTGCAATTTTATTGGTTAAAGAAGTGTTAATTCGACTAGATAGCCCATCTAAACCCTTACCTTGACTCACCCAACCCCAACCCGATTGGGTTGGCTCACAATGGGTTAGTTGAGGTGGACTTAGAAGGGTTTCTCCACTTTGCAATTAGTTTAGTAAAATTTAATTAATATCCCAAAAGGGATATTACACTTCTAAGGCGTGGAAATCGATTTTCTTTCATAATCAAATTTGACATTCTTTATAAGGTTGAAAACAATCATAATTTGTGTGTTGGCTAGATTTTAATATCAAACCTTAATGAGATGGAAGATGTGCATCCCAATTAGTAGATAGCAGAGCTAATTGCATGCACATAGAAGAAACTTAATAGATTTGAACACACAAAATTCTAAAGCAAAGGCAGTTCTAGATCCAGATCTAAAATAACACAAAGTTTACTTTAAAGATCTAAGATTTAAAAGCAAGAAACACAGTACGCCGTGACACAAAGTTCTCCGGAAACCTGCTTCTTTGTATTCCTCTGCAACAAGTGGCTCTCGGGGTTCAGCACAAAGTCTAGAACACAAGATTGCTTCTTACAAATTTTGATCGATCATTAACCCAGAGGTTCTTCTCCTACTTATAGAATGTAGGAGGGAAAGTACAAATAGAAGACTCAAACTGAACTAAAGTATGAACAACAAGTAAAGATGACATTTGACAATCATCCTCAACTAACTTCTTCTTAAGTGACACATGTATCACTTAACTAATAGAAAGGTTCCACATGACTTCAAGTAATGGTTGAAAACCATTAACTTAGAAGTTTACAATTTCATCCGGGAACATAGAAAGTAGAAGAAGAAAGAAATAGAAGAAGTCATGCTAGCTGTAACATCTACATCTTCTTCTTGTTCTGATATATGATATACTTTTCGAACATATAATTCAGCATCTTTCCATCTGTTTTAGCTACTGCTTCCTTTTCTGTCCTGAATTGCAGCAATCCTTCATTCAACACTTTCTTTGCATGCTTCCACTTCTTCCAAACTTGGCCCAAATCTCGCAATGATCCGCACTGCGGTGTCACCCTCTACCGATAGAGTTCATCGTGAAAGGCTTGGTGGCTTTATCAATCCTCTTTTGCACCATCAGAAGAGAACCCTCCAGGGAATCATGCACCTCGTTAGAAACAATCCGCACGTATGAAGTAATACCTCCATCCACTCTTTCCTCAGTGAAAGAAATAATACTGTCCGGCAAATCTGATGTTCTACTCTCAAGCGCCTGCATCCTCTTCAGCAAAACTCTGCAGATCTCCAAACGGAAAGATACTGCAAACTCTAGCTGCTTCCCCTTCTCGACTGATCCATCCGGCACAATTTGTTCTGCAACCAATACATCTCCTGCAGCTTGTTGATCTCGGCCAAAATACTCAGGTTACTCTCTGCAACTATATTCATTCCTTCTATGCTTTCATCGGTTGCTTTAGTTGATTTTCTCGCATCATTCATAACCTTAAAGGGTGGCACTTCCCAAGTTGTTACGAAGCTTGACGAATAATCGATCCTTCCATTCGTCAATAGCCTTTACTTGATTGCTTGCATCTTCCATTTCCTACATAAGATGATCACTCACCGCTACTTGAAATGGGGGTGAACGGAAGGTTTAGCAACCTTGGCTATGATCTCACATAATTGAGATATTTGCTTCTGCAGCTCTTCTTTCTCCGCCTTTTCACTGTCAAGCCTAAGGAACAAAGCATCCAACAACGTCTGCGTGTCCTGCTTCAATCCTTCAGTGGTAGCTTGACCGAGTGGTATTTTGGTCACCGTCACATCTTTTGTCGTGAGTTCCTCTTCTACCTTTCCTTCCGCGGGATTGATATCTCAAAGAAACTTCTCTCCCGAATCCTCGATGATCAACCTAGAAGTTGCTTTTAGCAACTTTAGGCCTTCTCGTCTCTTCCGCTCGATCCTGAAGTAGCTGCAAGTCATGTTCCTCTAAGTTCATCTCTACTCTTGCTTCCAGAACAGTGCAAAGCTAACCATTCCGAGAAATTACTTCTTGGAGAGTGAGAAGTCGCTGAGTGCACTACCATTTCCCGCTCGCATCCTCTCCATCGAAAGTGTCACAAGATCATCATGGCTGCCATCCTTTGAAACATCCAAGGACAAAACTCTTTCGAACTCCGTCATCTGCAGCTTCAACATCTCCTCCGGAACGGGTCTTTGAACGAAGTGGCTGCGGAGAGAAGATGAACGCTGCTTGGTTTTAATGAAGGCATGGAAGCATCCCGCCGTGGTGCAATAGTTGGTGATCACTACGATCTTGGAAAAGTCGGAGTCAAAGCTATGGTCGTAGAAGTGGTCTTCTCTTTCTCTTGAGATCTTCTGCGCACTTTCAACTTCTGGACCTTCTCACTTTGCTCTCTCCTTCATGCTTTCGCTTGAGGGAATCTCCTGTGCGAAGTTGCACAGTCGTGATTTGGTTCATCAATACTTCATCAAGGCAAGTATCCTTCGTTAGCGAACCACTCGAAGTACTCACCAACACAGCTCCAGATCTTTCTTCTATTGTGCTGCAGCCGCCATTGCTATCCTGCAGTAGAGCTTTATCTCCTCCCATTTGATGGTAAGTGTCAAGTACCACGTTCCCATCATCTTTAAGATCCGCAGGTATCCGCGCTAGTCCAAAGTCAAATACTTGCTTTGCCGACAGCCTGCTGAAATCTTTCTTTCTGACCTCGTACTCACTTCTGCACTTCATCCAGAAATCTTCTAACGAAGGCACATGTGCGTACTCCTGGGAGATTGTCTTCCTGGCTATTCCAAATGGATCGAAATTAAGCCGTGCAGGGAAGAACTCTTGCTCATACTCGGACAACATTTGTGCTTCCATCCCTCGAGCTCTGTGAATGCTGATGCAACTGTAATATCCCACAGTGAGTGGGAAGAAGCCCGTAGACTTGTGCCGCTTCGACTGAAGGTCGTGTAACTCCACAAGTTGCCTGCTCAGCTCCATGGCAATCAATCTATCACTCGGGTACCTTGGCATCTTTGTTGGTTCACCTGAAAAGCTCGTAACCCCGAGGTATGTGAAATCGCAACCGGATGAATACACTGCCAATCTTGGACACTGCTTCCCATGCTTCCTTGCTTACCCTGTGAGTCTTCAAGTCTTTGTCTAACCTGCAGATGAAATCGTAGAAGAAACCATCGTTGATCACTTTGAAGTCCTTCTCGCACGCAGGTACAGTAAGCTGTGGGTAGCACTCGAAAATGGGATCCTTGGAAAGAATACCACATCTATCCAGCTTGGAAAAGATACCCTGTGAAGCTGCAGCATACACCAAGTATGAAGTCATCTTGAAGCTAAAGGTACGCTTCACGTTCCGCAGTTGCTCACCGATGTTGCTGCTAATAATTTCCGACCAATTGATTATAGAATCAACCTTGTTGATTTCAATGGTCCTGATGAAAGCATACATCCATGTCCGGAAAGTGTAGGCATTCGCTTCACCATTCAATCTCGCATAGCAATTTAACAATATCATCCGCCTCCTGCACCAAATTGGATCGTGGAAGAGTTCTCGGGAACTTGGAAGGGGATCTAGGCTTCTTCATGAACCGGCTATTCATGATGCTCACACGATCACTCTATCTATTTCCCCCACCTCATCAAAGATCCCGAATGCTAATAGAAGTCACCACCTTTCGTACTGGAATCTTCAAACAATAATCGAAGAATTCCGCATCCAAACGAATTATTGTCTTTCCCGCAACATCACGCACTGATCTGGATGAAGGATGATAAGATCTAGCACACTCCATCACAAACTCTGGCAATTGGGTTGTACACGGGAAAGCTGCAGCTCGAATAATTCCACTACTTTTGACCGCACGCATGAGTGAAGTCTTTCCAGCTCTGGATCTATCAATCAAATCAGAAAGAGGTTCTGGGCCTAGATCCGTGTCTCCTATGTCTGAAAGTTTAGAAGCAATGCATGAATCCATCGTGCTCTCTTTTTCATCTCCTTTTGCCATAGCTTTATCAATCTTTGTCTGAATAATTCTTTTTCTTCTAATTTGGCCGGATTTCTTCAATACTGGTGCAGATCTGGACAATTCTTCAGATTCGGAGGATATTTGCAATGTATTGGACATTGATAAAAACTCCTTTTCTTTTATAAAGCACCTGTAATGAGTTCGCAATTTATTGAGACAAAAATGGCCTTTGGAGCATGAATAGTGAATTTAAATTATAAAAATCTGCACTTTTCAAGCCTGCTGCCCCAAAAATTGGTGTTTAATTTGCACATAAAGAGAGCATGAATCCTTTCAATCAACACCTGAGCTCCTGTAACACCTGTGAAAACAACTATCTCGACGAAGATCAACCTTCTCCAAAGCATGCGCCAAATCGGAAGCTTTTAGCCTTTGTTAGCACTTTGTCTATGCAAAATCCTTCCTCTAATGGGGGCGCACTTTTTCTCCTTGCTGCAATTCTTAACCTATGAATTAAATAATTCATCCATATGGCTGCCCATGCTTATATAACCTTCATAATTCTATAATTAATAATTGCCCTAACAATTAAAGGCAATTAATTAATTAAAAATCATGCTTTTCTCTTTTAAAAATAGCATGTTTAAGGACAGCCATCCAATAAATTAAATTAATCCAATTTAATCCTTCACACAGCACTTCACTCAAGTCTCACAGTGTGCTTTGACCATAGCCACTGAAAATAGAAATTAATTTAATGATTTAATGCTTCAAAAATCATTAAATAATGCCCAAATGGGGCGCACTTTTTGAGAGAAGGGGGCAGCCACTAAATAAATTAAATTTAATTAATTTAATTTATTTCTTTTATTCCTCCTTTGACTTTTTTGACCTCCTCAAGCTTGGGCGCACTTTTTGAAGGAAGAAAGATTATTTAAAATAATCAATTTAATCACTTTAATCCATCACCAAAGGGGGCGCACTTTTTTGCACATGTAATTCTATTTTTAAGAATTTTTCCATAATGGGATTCTTTACCCTGCCAGGCAGGCACCAAAATCCCATGATCCACTTAAGTGATTTGACTTTGACAATGGGATTCTTTACCCTGCAAGGCAGGCACTAAAATCCCATGATTTCACTTAAGTCACTTTCCTTTTATTATATCATGGGAATTTTTACCCTGCAAGGCGGCAGTAATAAATTCTCACCACCTGTGACCTCTATTTTCCCCACTGCAGCTTAAGTGACTTTTATAACACGGGAAAAAGTACCCTGCTAGGCAGGTATACAATTCCCATCCTGCCTGCGGCTTATATTTTTTCCATCGCAACGTAAATCCTTTGTTTTCCAAAATACGCCCATCCGCAGGGGCTTTTCTGCGTGCACGACTTCGCTTTTTCCCGGTGATCCGGACCTCCGATGACGACTTCCCTCTGGGCAAAATGCGTGTATGTTTTCCAGTGCTGTGCCAAAAATCGGGCTTACGGCGAAGGAGTTGTTCCAGAGAAATTTACTAAAGCGAACGGGACACCACAAAAACACGAAAAATTGCCAAAAGTTACAAATAAAGCCCAAAACTTAAAATAAGTTAAAATCCTTCTGGTACATAGGAATAATAACATATCCGCTCATAACAGAGTTGAAACGGAGCACAAATAGCCTCATACGGGGCTCAAAATAATTAAATACAAATTTCCCGCAGACAAATCCCGACGACAGAATAAAACAATTTTGGGCATCTGGGTATTTGGCGAAAAGGGCTAATATGGCTCTTTGGGATTATCTTGACGCAATACAAGAACTTTCAGGCAATAAAAACAACAAATGACCCACTATTTTAAAAGTACGAAATTTTTTTCGAATTGGGTAGTCACAGATTTCAGGGTGAAATCTGAGTGACACCATTGTGGAATTTGGGGTTTGGAAACCCTTCGTTTCATAATTTCTTTGAGCTGTACTTTTGCTGCAATTAATTAATTTTCCAAGTGTTTTCATTCAAGTTTCATATTGGAAAGTGGTTTAGATTCATCCTAAAATATCTATCTATATTTTGGTTGGATGATTTGATGAGTTTCAAGTGATTTTCCTTCATTTTTGGACTGCTGTTATAAAAATCAGACTGCTGATTTTCAGCTGTCATAAATTTCAATTTGTTGGTCTAAAAATCAGAATTAATAATATTGGGGTTTGTGTAATTTCCTCCTTTTTCAATTGAGGTCCAAATAAGGGACACTACATGGATGTCCTTTCGTGCACGAAAGGATCCTCAATTGTCTTGAAAATCAAAGAGACATCATCCTTTTCCATTTCTTTACATGTATGGTTACATCGAGCAAAATTAATGTTACATCAAGGTAGAGAGGTGTTTACATGGCAATTTCGTCACCATGCAAGAAATACTCCTTTTAAAGCTTTTATGTTGACTGAAATTGGGTTTTCTTTGGCTGGATATTGAAGTGAATTGGTTTTGCTAATCCCTATGAATCATACTTCCTTTTGGAAGGCTTTTGGTTCCACAAAAGCTTAGTGAGGGCAGTGACGTGGGAACATTTTTTGTACTTTCTCCTTGAGGTACCATCTTACTTGTCCCGGCATATTTCTCTTGATGCCAGCTTCCCATGATTTATGTGGTTTCCTACAAGTCTCTTTGACTTTCTGCTGCAACACTACATCCTTCTCCAAATCTCCTCGTGCATCCAAGACAATGTCTTCAATAGAGGGGTAGCAATTTTCCAAGTTTCCCTCATCCAACATGGATGGCTCATATAGGTGCAAATTAGCACAAGTTACCACCAAGTATGTCTTTAAGAAATAGGGAAGATCAAACCTGAAAGCATTCTCTCCAATCTGCTCCATGATGGTAAATGACCCATAGCTTGAAGCTTTGATCTTTCCTAGCTTGTCCATGAAATATTTCTTTTCTCAAACACAACCATACCTTATCTCTCACCATGCTCTTTTCAGTGCTGGTCATGTCTAGCCTATTACTTGGCTTCAAACTTCTCAAGTTACTCTTTTACTTTGAGATGGATTTGTCTAATTCTCTCAACGAATTTTGATGCTTTTGTCATGTTTGATTCTATCCTTAACACTTTTTCTTGCTGTCTCAATTGCAACATCAAGTGGATTAGTAAACAAGTAATTCCAAACATGCTTTAGTAGGTGATTTGTTTGTGGATGTGTGTACTCCCCTTTGTATGAGTGCTAGGTATATGCCAAAGACTCATCCCAAGTCCCTAGATACTTGTTGTAAGCTATTTACAAGTTTGGTTTTCCCATTGTTTTGAGGATGGAAAGCTGACCACCTTTTGAGTTTAGTATCCATCTTGCTCCACAAGGTGGTCCAAAACTTTACCAAAATTTGTGAATCTCTATGGACTTAGCAACCCAAAATGCACCCAAACAATTTAAAAAGAATAGATCAGCTAGTTCATGACCTTCTTTTGAGTTTGGAACCATCCAAAAAATTTGTTTGAATCTTTCACAGATGCAATCCCCTCAGTTGGTATAGTATTTCCCGGTATATTGATGGCCTATGTTCTATCTAAACCTATTAACATCTTATCACAAAATGTACATAATAAAACAATTAGGATTATCTCAGACCAATCGATTAATATGATATATAATTGGTCATATCATCGAGCTTATATAAATTTGAACCATCTCTTAACTATGTGTGTGAATATTATTTAAACATAGCGGATCAAATATTGTCCCAACCAGAAGGTATTGTACCAAAGGAGATTCCAGATCGGGAATTATTCAGTTTACTCTCTGACCTTTATCTGAATCCTATTGATGAGGGGAGACATAAAAATAATAAGGAAAATTTACTTGGATTTACGACAATTTAATCAACATAGTTATTAATATTTATGTCAGTGAAAGTTTATGAAACTCTTACTGTCGAATGTGAGACAGGTAATTATCATACTTTTTGTCCAATTAGCTGTGTGTCTTGGCTATATCAAAAGATTGAGGACAGTTTCTTTTTAGTTGTGGGTACAAAGACATGTGGTTATTTTCTGCAAAATGCACTTGGGGTTATGATTTTTGCAGAACCCCGCTATGCAATGGCAGAATTGGAAGAAGGAGATATCTCGGCTCAATTGAATGATTATGAGGGATTAAAAAGGCTTTGTATTCGAATAAAAAAGGACAGAGACCCCAGCGTCATCATATGGATAGGTACTTGTACTACAGAAATAATCAAAATGGATTTGGAAGGTATGGCACCAAAATTAGAGTGGGAAATTGGAATCCCAATTCTAGTGGCAAGAGCGAATGGACTGGATTATGCTTTTACTCAAGGAGAAGATACTGTGTTAGCTGCGATGGCACATCGTTGTCCAGAACCAGAATTATTCGTTCGTGAACGAAAATTCACTATACAAAAACAAAATTACTTCGCTTTTCATTCTATAAAAAAACATGAATTGGGCGAATATGCAAATAGTCCGTCCTTAGTTCTTTTTGGATCTTTGCCGTCCAATGTGGCTTCTCAACTCAATCTAGAAAAGGGATTTTTCCTAGGCTAGAAACCCTAGGTTTTTTTTCTAGGGATTTTTTTTTGGGATAACATAGCTCATAGCCTCATTCCATTTCAAATAGAATGATCGGATTCATTCGAGTTATCGGAGCACCAAGAAGGTGCTCCTGCCAAGGATAAGGGCTTTCTTATGCCCTTTTTCATTTATGGTTTTAAATTCTGGTGTCTCAGGCGTAGGGGAACCACACCAATCCATCCCGAATTTGGTGGTTAAACTCTACTGCGGTGACGATACTGTAGGGGAAGCCCTGCGGAAAAATAGCTCGATGCCAGGATGATATTAAGCTTACTTAATACGTAATCTAAGGTCATCTTTCCCACTCCACACTGTGAAATGTGAAACCCCTCTTTTTCCTAAGTCTCTCGAAGGTACTCCTGGGAACAGATCCCGTGTATCCGGGGGCCTGTAGCTCAGAGGATTAGAGCACGTGGTTACGAACCACGGTGTCGGGGGTTCGAATCCCTCCTCGCCCACAACAGTCCACTATATACTTACTATAGAGTAACTGTCACTCTATTAGTTACTAGTTCAGTGGAGTGAACTTAACTGCTCTCCGCTTAACAAGATGCCTACTGCTATGTTCGTAGCAGTAAGTAAGAGAGCTACTTATACCTATGGCACAACAGACGAATGCCTACTGTATATAGGTACAGGTATACTATAGGGATATCGCACGAAGCCTTCGAACTTTTACACACAAACAAGGATTGATTCGTACATGGCGTATATTTATTAATGTATTAATATTATACGAGTATATCCGATGTGCTACAGATATTGAATCTGTGTGACCTTCTAGTAAGGTCTTCCTACTAGCCACCGTGCCAAACTTGCACAGAGTATTATAATCTATTAATCTATTAATCTATTGATAGAAATGGCAAGGATCGCTTAGGAGTAGCTAAGCCTTAAAAAAATCCTGAATGAAAAGGCTCTCCTCAAATAGGATTTGAACCTACGACCAATCGGTTAACAGCCGACCGCTCTACCACTGAGCTACTGAGGAATAACGAAGGTTTAAATTCCAATTTCATATATGGTCAATACTCGGGTCTTTGACTCGACCTATGACATCAACGATTGGTAAACTGAAAAACTCAATGCAAAGGTTTCTTCGAGACTAGTGGGACAACCCACCTCCTCGCCTTCCTATGTATAATGTATAATACAGGTTATATTATAGGTATAAAAGGTCATGATAGCAATCCCTTTTTATTTCCCCGGACCCGGGCAAGAGGTGGTGGTCAACCACCACCACAGCCCTCCTTTAGACGCATATTGAGAAATTGATAAAGTGCTGCAGGTCTGTCATTGGGCATAGTATGCTTACTATGCCCAAAGGGGCAACATGGGTTAGTTTATATCATAGTAGGAAAACTCGCCAAAACCAAAAACTCGCCAGACCCCAAAAAAAAAAACTCGCCAAAAACTCGCCAATATTCGGCCAATACTCGGGAATATTCGACAACTTAAAAAATACTCAATTTTTTTTAAAAAACATAAATTTTAAGCAACACATAGCTACAAAATGTATCAAATGAGCCCATAAAATGTTGGAGAAGTGTTTTCTATTAGATTTGAATACAAATACAATACAAAATCGCATCATCATGCGAATACGACAACCGGCTGATAAGTAATATGAATTTATGATGATTGACATTGAAAAATATCATCATAAATTTCATATCTATGCAAGTTACAATATACAATAAATTACATTTTCCTCTTCCCCAATCTAGAGAAATATTGGGGAGAGGGTCTAGTGCCTCTGGCTCCACTAGTCCCCACACTCGGCTGCGTCTCCACGCTCCTCCTAGAAGGCTGCGAAACTGGCTCGATCCTGGAACTAGATGGTGGTGCTGGTGGCTCCTCTGCTGCATGTTGGAGATCACCTCCAAAGATGTCATCCACTCCAATATCTCCTCGGAGTCCTGCTAGTGCTTCTCCCTCCATAGCCTCCCTCTCAAAAGAAGCAATCTCGTCCGCTGTGAATGCAGGGTTTTCCTCTTCTTGCCCAGTCCACTCACTGTATGGATCTATCTCATCCAAATCAATGAGCTCCTCTGATGTCGCCTCAACTTTTTTTGTGCGAAGCCGGAGATTGTATTGCACAAAAACCAAGTCGTTGAGTCTTTTTTGAGTCAACTTGTTGCGCTTCTTCGTGTGAATGGCCTCAAACAAACTCCAGTTGCGTTCACATCCAGAAGCGCTACAAGGTTGAGATAGAATTCTGAGGGCTAACTTTTGAAGATTTGGGGTATTCCCTCCCCAATCCTCCCACCAAGAACCTACAAACATTTAACAAGATAATCAAAAATTTATAATTAATTAATAAAATCAAATATGTAACTAATAAGTAACTTGGTAAACATTCTAAGTAACTTGGTATTACCTGGTGACTGTGTGGTTCTCCCTCGAATAGCTAGCACCGATGAAAAGAGTCTCCCCCTACCATGTTTGTAACTCTGCAGCTCTAAAATAACGAGGTCCCTCGTCTCAACATCCGGTATCATCCTCTCAATACATGTCGAAAGGCCCTCCATAACCTCTCCATTCACATCTGTGAAGCTGTCAGAGTAGAAATACTTGGGGTTGAGGTAGTACCCCGCTGCATGAATAGGTTGGTGGAGTTGATTGTTCCACCTCCGATCAATAATCTCCCAAAAGGGACCATATCTGACGATATCCCCCCTGTAATAGTTTTGGATAGACTCTTTGGTCCTATCCATGGCCTCATATACAAACCCCATGGGGTTTTGCTCCCCATCAACCAAACGCAAAACTCTCACCAACGGCTCTGACACCTACACACAAATTAAAATGTAAGATTGCAAACTTACAAGTTACAATACATATTAGAAATGAAATAAAAAAGTGAAAAGTAGAACAATGTATTTAATATTTATAATTTAACAAATTAAAATAAAGGAATGAAATATAAATCGAAGTTTGAAATTACCTTGATGATCTCTATAGCTCTCTTTGCAAAGATATCATCAAAAACTATCTTTGCAACCCTCTCTCCATCAGCTTTCTTTGAATATTGTGAGTCTAGCCATGCTTGACTCACAAACATTTGTTTCAAAGATGTCAACAAACTAGAAATACTTTGCAACGTCAAGAAGTTAGTTGCAAACCTTGTGACACCGGCTCGAACAAGTTCTTTCCCCTTTGTGTGTACTCTCATCAAGCTCAGAACCCAAGGGTGATTGTATATGTACTTCGTTATAGATCTTGCATCTTCTACAACCGGCCTCACCCAATCAATTTTGCCTATGTCCTCCAAAAGAAGGTCAATGCAATGAGCTGCACAAGGAGTCCAAAAGAGTGATGGATGTCTCTCCTGCAATAGTCTCCCAGCTGCCACATATGCTGCTGCATTGTCTGTAACAACTTGCACAACATTCTGTACACCAACCTCTAATACAACTGTCTCTAACATAACACTCAAATTTTCTGCATTTTTTATTATGTCAGAGGCATCAATAGATTTTAAAAACACCATCTCACCGTTTGAAGCTGCTAAAAAATTAACAAGGGTGCGGTTCCTTCCATCCGTCCACCCATCTGAAAGAATGGTGCATCCGAATTTTTTCCATTGTTTCTTGTGCTCTTCTAGCATGGTAGTGGCATCTGCAATCGCACCCTCAAGTAATTTCCGCTCAAATCTTTTGGAGAGGGTGCCTTGTACCCTTTCCCTACAACTGTCAACGCTGTCACCAAGTACTCCCAGTATGGGCTCTTTGCCACATTGAATGGCAGGTTGTTGTAGTACCAAAAATTTGCACAAGCTTTATCCACTTCCTCGTGCATATCTTTGTTCCAGAATGCACCATCCAATGAAGGTTGTGCTCCAGGTGTGTTCCTTGCCACAAAATAACTCGGTATGCCTTTGCTCGAACTCGATGAAGATGAGCCTCTTCCGGCTCTTCCTCTTCGTATGCGTGGACCACGAGTAGAGCCCACAATTGTTGCTGCATCATCGTCTAAATTCTCTTCCATTGCAGCCCCAGGTCTAATAGCTTGTGCTATGGCTGCCTTCACCTTGCGTTCTCTAGTTTTTTCTCCTCTAACTCTGCCAGCTCTGCTTTAATCTCTCGCGTTGCCTCTTCTGACACGTTGGGGCAAACTGTAACATCTCGGCAAGGAATAGTTGAAAGGTGATATTTCAAACGATTGATGCCTCCATTCATTTTCTTGTTACAGAAAGTGCAAAGAATTTCGCCCGCACAACTTCCACGTACAGCATACTTCCATGCTATGGAACGGGCATTCGGAGGAACGGTCCCTGCTAGTGATCCAGATGCCGAACCTGATGCCGAGCCTGATGCCATTGTTAAACTCTAATCTGTAACACAATGCACATTTAAAAAATTAGAAAACGTAAACTTAATTTAATTTTAAAAACAAAACATGCCTGAATAACAAATTTGCGTAAGTAAAAAAAATACATTACAAGCATTCAATTTTACATTACATGTATTTAGAATTACACAACGAATCGATTACAATACACATACATAAAATTTAACTAATTTACAATGAATTTGCGTTAATTAAAAAAAAAATACGTACCTCTAGCTGCAAATGAGTATTAAAAATTTACAAGTATTCAATTTTACATTACATGTATTTAGAATTACACAACGAATCGATTACAATACACATACATAAAATTTAACTAATTTACAATGAATTTGCGTTAAAATAAAATAAAATTACATACCTCTGGCTGCAAATGAGTATAAAAAAAGTACAAGCATTCGATTTTACATTGCATGTA
Source organism: Taxus wallichiana var. yunnanensis (assembly GCA_018340775.1). Lineage (NCBI taxonomy): Eukaryota > Viridiplantae > Streptophyta > Pinopsida > Cupressales > Taxaceae > Taxus > Taxus wallichiana. Next base: position 994,914,937 of record CM031242.1, on the reverse strand, counting down.
TTTAGAATCACAATAGGAATCTATAAAACCTAAATAATATATTCAAAATTTGGAAAAACTTCAAAGAATTAAAAAAAAAAAAAAAAACCTACCTCCAAATGCAAATCTCCAAATTCTCTCCTCGAATTCGCTCCAAAATCCACTCAACACAAGCAATGCAAGCTCAAATGGTTGTGTGAGTGACAATGAGGGAGTTGAGGGCCTTAAAAAGAGCCAAAACCGCGTAAAATCAGTGTTTTTTTCCTTTGAAAGCCGTGTTTCCGCGTCTAAGCCGCGTCTGGCGAGTTTTTTGCACGGGCTCGCCGAGTTTTGGCGAGTTTTTGGGCGGTTTAACCGGTTTCCTGGGTTTTTTGGCGAGTTTTTTGAAAACCGGCGAGTTTTTGGCGAGTTTTCCATCTATGGTTTATATAATATGCGATATCTTATCCCATCTGCCCGGGGATTTTGGTAGATGCAGTAGTGGAAAGTGACAAAGGGTTAGAATGGATCTCATATCGACGATCGTACCCTTTATGTTCATAACGATGTTATGCTTGCTTTTGGTACTCCAGAAAAACAGATCTTGATCGAGCCTATATTTGCTCAGTGGATACAATCTGCTCATGGTAAGACTTTATATGGTTTTGATGTACTCTTATCTTCAGCAAATGATCCAGCATTCAATGCTGGTAAAAGCATATGGCGATCGATGATAATACAATCATCTCCATCCGTCGGAACTCGAACTATATTCATTCGTTGGTCCATATGGATATATAGGCTATTCGTCATTATCTCTATCTCTTGGCTTGTTTTATTGGATGAGAATTCCAAAGTATCCCGAACTCATCCAAAAGAAGAAAAAAAACTAAGTAAGGAAAGCTTTTTATTAATAACTTGAGTTTATATATTATAACGTTCTGGTAGTTTGATCGTGTAATTAATTTTAATTTTATCTAAGGATTTTTGGAATATGGGTGTGCCATCTTACTCCACAAGATGGTTCAAAATTTTCTGAAAATCTCGAATCTCTATATGGAACAATGGAGTTAGCAACCTAAAATGCACCCAAACGTTAGAAAATAATAGATAAGTTGTTTCATGCCCTCTTATTGTCTTTTTACATGTAATCAAAATATACATTATACTAATCTCTATCTATATCAATGTAAAGATAGTCATGGCCATGTTTAGACATTGGTAATCCTCCTACAAAGTCCATTATATGCTCTGCATGGCCTAGATGGTATTGTTAGAGGCGTGTTACAACCCTTATTTCCTAAGCTCAGGTTTGCTGTCATACAACTTATTTTATATCCTCTAATAAATCTAGACACTTCTTGCATATTGGGCCAATACACATACCTTTTGCAAATGAGCTGATCTAGCCAACACTAAAATGACTTGATACTTTGGAAGTATGTGCTTCCCTCATTAATAAGACTCTCTCCTTTTGGCACACATACTTTATCCCACTTGTAGAAGTCTCTTTTGGCCGGAATGTTTCCCCAAAATCTGTATACATCCTTATAAGCCTCCTTTGTGAAAGGCTCAAGTTGTGTATTTGTTGCCAAAGTTGAAACTTGTTTTTATTGGTGGCCTAGATAACATATCTACCACAATATTCGTGCTTGCCATCTTGAACTCTATCCACAAATGAAATTGTTGAAGCAAAACCATCCATTTGTAGTGTCTTTCTTCATGACGATTTGCTTGATATAGTGCATACATTCTTTATCATATACAAGATACTCTCTTATTATTGAAGTTAATCCCTTTTGAAGAAAATAACAAACTAGCTTACCTCCTTGCAACAAAACTGCCTCCATTACATATTCATTTGTATTTGTTTCAACTTCAAATGACTGCTGCAAATTAGGAAGAGCAAGTGTTGTGTATTAAAATATAAGGCTTAGTTATTAGTGATAATTTAATATTAGTTAAATATTAACTAATAAATGGTGAAACTACTTCAACCATTTTGTAACCATCTTTCACATAATAAAATGATGGACACACAATGACAATGTGTGCATTCCGTTTTCTCTTCATTTCTTCCTTGTGCACATTTTCCAACATTGGTATTAGAAAGAACCCTACTCGAAGGGGTCTACAAATCGAGAGCATCCATGTTGCTTTTAGTAACGTTTTTTTTTTTTTTTAAACACTAGCCACAAATTCGAGGGCAAAATAAAGCATAGAAGTAAATCGCAAGTTTCACAGGAGAAAAACATGGTCGATTCAAAGGGGAAATCCCATACAACCGGTCACCATTGGTATACTGATTGCAAATCGCAATTTTAGAAAGTCGCGAGGGCATTTTCTGTGCAAAAGATAAAAAACGTGGATAAATAGTCACAAAAATTCAGTTGTGAAGGGTTTTAGACAAAGATGGAAAAAGAATCATACAATTTTGCCATTTATCGGACATTAATAGTCACAAATCATAAGAATAAACAATTGTTTTTAAATAAAGTGAATTCAAGGGCATCGAAAATTTTGGTTTGAAGGCGAAAATTTCAAAAACAAAATTTCCATTCATAAATCTCATCTAGGGCACGAATTTCAAGTTAATTAAACTCTCTTATTTTTCTGAATTTTTATTGCAAGCAAAAGCAAAACCCTAGTTTAATTTTATTTAAACAATGGAGTTTTCATTACCAATAGATATACTTTGGTTTCAATTTCCACTCTGGAAAGTTAAAATCCAAATGCAATTAATGAACAAAAAATTGTGGGGTATAGTTAATGGAAAAGAAAAACTACCCACCGATGTTCTTAAATTGTTAGAGTGGGAAAGCCGCAATGATAAAGCAAAAGCTATAATTGGGCTTGCTCTTTCCCACTCTGAACTCCATCATATAGATTTAGATAAATCGTCCAAAGAAATTTGGTATAACTAGGTGTATTAAAATATACGGCTTAGTTATTAGTGATAGTTTAATATTAGTTAAATATTAATGAATAAATGGTTGAAACTACTTCAACCATTTTATAACCATCTTTCACATAATAAAATGATGGACACACAATGACAATGTGTGCATTCCGCTTTCTCTTCATTTCTTCCTTGTGCATGTTTTCCAACATTGGTATTAGAAAGAACCCTACTCGAAGGGGTCTGCAAATCGAGAGCATCCATGTTGCTTTTAGTAACGTTTTTTTTAAACACTAGCCACAAATTCGAGGGCAAAATAAAGCATAGAAGTAAATCGCGAGTTTCACAGGAGAAAAACATGGTCGATTCAAAGGGGAAATCCCATACAACCGCCGCATGATTGGTATACAGATTGCAAATCGTGATTTTAGAAAGTCTCGAGGGCATTTTTCAGGCAAAAGATAAAAAACATGGATAAATAGTCACAAAAATTCAGTTGTGAAGGGTTTTAGACAAAGATGGAAAAAGAATCATACAATTTTGCCATTTATCAAACATTAATAGTCACAAATAATAAGAATAAACAGTTGTTTTTAAATAAAATGAATTTCAAGGGCATTGCAAATTCTGATTTAAAAGGGTGCAAAATTCAAAAACAAAAATTCCAGTCACAAATCTCAGCTAGGGCACGAATTTCAAGTAAATTAAACTCTCTTATTTCTCTGAATTTTTTTTGCAAGCAAAAGCAAAACCCTAGTTTAATTGTATTTAAAAATGGAGTTTTCATTACCAATAGACAAATATTCTGGTTTCAATTTCCACACTGGAAAGTTAAAATCTAGATGCAATTAATGAACAAAAAATTGTGGGGTATAGTTAATGGAAAAAAAAACCACCCACTGATGTTGCTAAATTGTTAGAGTGGGAAAACCGCATGATGATAAAGCGAAAGCTATAATCGGGCTTGCTCTTTTTGACTTTAAACTCCATCATATAGATTTAGATAAATCGCCCAAAGAAAATTGGGATATCCTAAATAGGTTGTTTGGGGCAAAAGCAGTGAATGCTAAATTTTCTTTAAATCTTCAACTATTTCGATTCAAGATGCTCGATGATGTTATTATGTTCAATCATATAAACAATCTAATATCTCTTCTTACACAATTGGCGGAGGTTATGACGAAGATTCTAAAGTCATTTAGTTAAACAATTTGCCCTCTTCATATAGTAATGTTATTTTTCTCTCAATCAGATGCCTTCACAAAGCTTGGGAGATATAGAGAACAATCATGCGGATGATATAGAAGGTAATTCTTCACATGAAAGTGCACTACACTCCCGCATGAGAAATAATAACAAAAATTAGATAAAGACACTAGGCAAGTTGAGTGTTATTATTGCAAGAAAAGAGGTCATACAACCTAGAATTGTCACATTCAAGCTAATGATGTTCTCAAAGGAAAACTCAAAGATAATCCAAAAGAAGCAAATGTGGCCTTTGTTGACAATCCACCAAACACTAAAGATTTTATTGATGAAGAAGAAGATGAATATGTACTCTAAAAAGTTAGTGTTTTGAAGATAGTAAGGGATCCAATGTAGGTAAAACTCGGCATGGATGGTTGTCCAGATAGTTCGGGAGTCCATGGATCTTGGGAATTTTCCTTATGTCACAAGGTTTGATATTTTGATTAAGTCACTACAAGGATCATGGGGAATTTACCCTTATATATTAAATCGTACTTGGTCTATGTTTGATAGGCTGCTACTCAAGGACATGAGAAAAATAGATTGGATTGAAGAGGTTGTTAATGATGCTAGAGGTGCAAATGTTTATATGTAATCGCCACACTTCACATGCACTCTTTAGGGCTTTCTCCAAGAAGGAATTTTTGAAACCTATAGAGACTAGATATGCATTGTACTTCATTCTCTTGGAGAGGATGCTTGAGTTGTAAGGGGCATTGAAATTAATGATCATGACAAGAGAGCAGCTTTCGTGGCCCGATTCTATGTTAGTGCAGGGAAGAGGGTGAAGGAGGTGGTGAAGGGTGACATTTTTTGGGCTGATGCAAAATACATTGTTTCCATCATTTCTCCGGTGTTCCAAGTCATTAGATATGGGGATGCTAGTGCACCTACCCTTGGAGAGGTGTATGAGTGCATTGACAATATGCTTGGCCAAATGAATGTCGTTGTACAAATAATGACCTCACAATTCAGTTCTATAATGAAGATATTCAGCCAATCATTCACAAGAGATGGGAGAAGCACCAAACTCCCTTGCACATGGCTGCATATGTTGAACCCAAAGTGTTACATACAAAGGCCTGACAGAGTTACCCCCATACAAAATTATGAGGTGAAAAATGGGTTCATGAGAGCTATTTAGAAGATGTACGATTCTATAGATGCCAGCCTCATTCATACCAAGTGGTCAAAATTTGGCACTCTTAGGGGATATCCAGAAGAGGCCAAGCTGGATAAGGAGACTATGGCATAGGAGGACCCAATTTTGTGGTGGACTATGCATGGGCCTACGTCTTTGACAACCGCATTAGCCATTTGTCTACTGTTCAAAGTTCCCAGTTCTTATGTTGCTGAGAGGAATTTGTCTCCTTATAGCTTCATCCATTATGTTAATAGGATGCTTACCTTTAAGAGAGCGGAGAAGCTTGTAGTTGTACATAGCGCCTTGCATCTTATTGACCGCAACATGTTTACGTACAAGGAGAGTCTAGCAGCTCGATGGGATGTAGAGCCAGAGGAGCCAACACAAGTTGATGATGATGCGACATAGACAGGGTTGGTTGGTATTCATTTGGAGGATCTTTATTTGAGGAGTCCAGTAGTTCGAGTAGTGATGAGTTTGGTGCAGACATTGGAGATGATTAGAGGCATTGGGCCACTGGCCATTGTATTTGCTATATATATTTTGCACCACCATCCCCCATGTCCCCAAACATGGGCCCTTGGTACCCCATCACCATGTTCCACCAAAACTATGATAAAAATTCAAATAAACTAATACCATGGTAATCAACTAGTCCCATATCAATAATTAATAAATACACAAATATATTAATACCATAATATCAAAGCAAATTAGTAGTCTGGTATCAATATTAAGTGTTTATGGACTAAACAAAATATTTTATCTTTTTTTTTTTTTTTTTTCCTAAAAATGCTTCCAAACAATTACTCAGATGTTTTTGTCATTGTCAATATAACATCTATTGAATGCAATTAAGTATAATAATACTTTATATTCAAAACAATCATTCTTATATAAAAATACTTTACATTTTAACGAACATCACATTCAGGTTGCTGCATACTGCACACTTTTATGGCAATCGCTAGTATAGCATCTATTAAATACGATTAAACATTTTAATTTCAGCTACAATATCTTCGGAAGGATTAAGTCACTACATGGCACTTGCATTTTTTTACTATTTATTTAGTTCTTTCGTTTAGTACATAATTTATTATTTAGTATAGTGTATAATTTATTGTTAATACACTATTTATTATTCATATGTAGTTTGAAGATTTTAAATTTTTTATTTGATTTAAAATTATTGATATTTAGTTTATACGATTTTAAATTTTTAATTAGTTTTTATTTTTATTATTTGAATTTAATCACATGTTTTTTGCCAAATTTTATCGGCTGGCAAATTTGTTTTGAGTTCAATCGTCACTGAAGATGATGACGAAGACAAACCTTGTAACACAGAACCCAGGTCTACACTGCCCAGTTTGATGGTCCCTTCAAATACGAAATTAGCAAGTTCAGTGAATCAGCCACTCTCAATTCTTTAACCAATATGCAAGGAATCATGTCCTGCAAACATTTACTTTTTTGGTGTCTTCATATACTTCATTTTGAGTTCTTTATTGCCATGCTTGATCAAAAGTTTCTCATTGATCCCATGCCTTAGTAGGAATAAACATTTATTCAATGAGAACATTTGTTTTCCATATAAAAAATTGTTAACTTCCCACTTTCATACCTCACTCAAAGCTCTGTTATAGTCCTTGGGCTCAAAACTAACTCATTATGCATGATACTGGTTAAAAACTTATTTATAAGCCCTTCTCTGTATACCAGAAATAACTCCCATAATGTTGGGGTGACACTGATATCTTGGGTGGCTCGACTTACTCATGATGCATATACTGTAGCATAAAGACTTTTTATTATATTGTTTGGGTTATATAATACTCAATTATATTTAAGTAATTAACTTCAACTCTACTATAACCTTAAGTTTTTATTATAATTGAATAATGTTTTTAATGAGATTTAATTTTATAACAATAAAGGTAAAAAGGTTTTAACTTCACATTATAAGCATATAAGGTTTACTCATTCTATAAATAGCTTCTTATTTTAACTAAGTAAAAAGAACATTAGGTTATATTAAGAGAATGTTATAGTTTAGCATTTTATTTCACAGCTCTAGGTTTTCAAGCTTGTCCTTTTGCGGATATGAAATATTTATTCCAAATTACTCATACATTTTATTTTGTGACAGCCAGAGGAGATCGGGATTTCAGGTCATTTTACGTCAATGACAAAACCTTCAATGAAAAATTGAATTCTAAGATATCTGCAGAAATGTTCGATGGTATTGTGCGTGAAGTTGTGGAAGAGATTGGTGTTCCTGCGACATCTCTAGTATGGTAACCATGAACAGAATGTTTATTTTTTCTTTCTTGTAGTGGAGGCATAACAATCCTTTATATTTTTTCTAATCATTGCATCCATTAATCTATCAACTGAGAAACGTGAATATGTCCTCTATCTGCTCTCCCTCAACATGAGCAGCATGTTTCCTATCACAATGAAATTTTCACTTAAATGGTTGGAAGATATCTATGATCTGGCATATGACACATTTGGACTCCACTTTTCAAGCTTGCTAGTACGGAGTCCACAATGATCACAAAACATTGTAGTTTCTTCTAACAAAGAACAAAGTGCAAAATGTGCACCATATGACATGGTCCATGTACTTGCAGCAGTTCCACCCGAACATAAAGCACAAGTGAGAGGTAGCACTAATTGAGTTGCTGAATGCTTGAAGTATCCTCCGTTAATAACATTACTTGTTAATTCTTTTGGCCATGAAACCACATCATGGTCAAAGTTGTACCAAGCAATGCACTAAACAAATACAAAATGTGCTGATATATATCATATCCTAAAAATTGGCTAGTCAGTCCATAATTTCTACTTGCAAGAACTACTCAACTACTTTGGACACCTTTCTATAGCCTAACGCATATGTAATGTCCACATTTTTAAGACCCTTAGCATATCTTTCCCGTGGGCTTTGGGGTGTCAGTTGCAAGGGGAAAATTATATTAAATAATTAAATATTATTGCCTAGAGAGTGATTTTTATTATTTGACATTATAAAACAATAATTATTTAATTATGTAATTTATTTAATTTAATTCCCACAATGCAAAATTAAAAAAAAAGGAATTAATTAAATAACTTTTGGGTGGCTTTTAATATTAAAATCACCCTTAGAAAGGGGATGCCACACCTAGGGAGGATAAACTATTTTTATTTAATGATTTCCCTCTCCTAGGGATTTCGAATTTTGTGCCTCCTTGTTTATAAAAGGAGAGCTTGGGATCATTGTGAGACTTATGTTGGATTGATCATTTGATTTCACTCCATGCTTGGAGTATTGGGATGTATGCCCTAGTTCTTGCATTGTGCTCTCTCTCATTTGGATCCATTATTGAAGAATATTGAAGACTCATTGTTCTCTCCATTGTGTTCTCTTGAGTTGAATGTGTTTATGCATTGTTTTTCCATTCCAATATTGGCGACTTGGCTCATATGTTGATGCATTAATTTGTGAGGTTAAATCTGCATGTTGTGGCTCAAATTTAAGTGATTTTGGAAGGGTTTATGGTGTTTTATTTACTGTTGTTCACTGCTGCATTTATTAGAGCTAAAGCGACTTGCATTGGAGGTTGTTTTGGCATGTTTTGGAGTCTTTTGAGCTAGATCTGTAATCTGATCTGTATTGACATATTTTTCCAAGTTTGGGACTAATATTTTGGTGTGTTTGGAGGCTAGGAAAGAGCTGGAAATTATTTAATTAATTTTCCCTAACCCTAGCGACTAGTTTTCAGATTTTGGGGGCTGTTTTGGAAGGGTTGCAGTGCTTCAAAAATTCAGAATGATAGCTCTTTAGAAAGCTCTTAATTTATAGAAAATTCTGCAATTTATTTGAGGGCAAAATATGGAGTAATGAGCAAGTTATGAATTTTAGAAGATTTCAGCTGTCTGCAAGCTTTTTGGTTGTTACAAATTAATATTTATTTCAGATCTATTGTTTTGGGGTCAGTTTAATAGTGGATTTGATTGTAGAAATTAGGAGAAATAAGGGGGAAGTGATTTTATAATTTTTGGGGTTAATTGGATGCCCTAAATGTGTTGGGCGACCTAATTTTTAGGGCAAAATTAGGGTTTTATGTTGGCTGTGCAAAAACTGGTTTTGGGATATTGTTCTTCATATTTTTGTGGCCCAAAATCCAAAGTTTGAAGATTTTTTCTTGAATGGTTAAGCGGGAATTAATTTTGGAAAATTGCAGCAGTTGGGGTTTGAATTTTAATTAATTATCTGCTGTTAAAAATCAGATCTGGGTAATATTAGCATTCTAATTAGTTTTCCCATCTAACCCACCACTTTGGCATACTCCAACCCCACTTTGGGTTGTATTATTGCCAACATTGGGTTATTTGAGGTCAAACTAAAAAGATCTAATCTTCTTAGGTGATCCGAATAATCAATTTTTGTAGATTCAAACAATATTCTAAAAGGGGATATTACAACATAGTTACCAAATCCATTGAATCCTGAATTTTTAGCCGACTTGGGTAAGTTTGGTTTGGGTAGGCCTTTTTTTTCCTTATATAAAGAGACAACACCCTTTATGTTATTTAATATTACATATGGTAACATTTTATATTATGTTATTAATGTTTTTTCTTTGTATTTGTCAATTTTGCATATTTATCAATTATGCTCATACATGATATGTATATATTTCATTCCGTATTTTTCCAATTTTCTTTCTAAAATTCTAGATGTTCAGATTTTTTTACCCTCTTGAATGTATCCGGATTTTTCGGACTTGGTAACTATGGCCTAAAGTGAAGAGCAACGAAGCTGATTTGGGAAGCAAATTTCAGTAGGATAGTGTCACCCTTTGGGGTAGAGAAAACAATGCAAGTTTTGAAGAAGCATTTCTAGATGACGCATCTTACAATAGATGTTCAAATACATAAGATCATATGTAGTAGGTACCATAGTTAAACCTATAAACATGAAACAAGGATTGTACACCTCTTTATTTTTGCCAACCAAGCCTTGGGAGTCGATCTCCATGTGCTTTCTTTGAGGTTTTCTCGTTACTATGCATAGCGAGTAATTGTGTTTTGTAGAAGAAGTGGATGGATTTTCCAAGATGGCTATTTCACCCTTGTTAGAACATAGTCTCGCGCTAGATAATCTTGTAAAACTTCGGTCAAAATATATGGGTGCATTTTAGCTTGCTAGCAATTGTTGTCTCAAGCAAAGGCACTGCAACACTTTCTCGAAAAACCTTTGGTCCATGATGGATAGGAAATTGACAATGTGTTGGCTAGATTTTCTGCAGAGCTAAAAACCAAGGCAATCATGAGATAAATCTCCCTCATTTACCAGTGAGGCTCCCGTGTAAGATTTTTGTCAATTATGGATCTTAATAACTATCTATGGGTTTTACTTTAATTGCAAAGCTCATGAACCATAGCTAAGCAATTTTGCAACAAGTAAGCAACTGTTAATGATGTATTTTCAATAAGAGGAAATAATGGAATTTGGGAAAGAAGAAAAGATGTGTAATCCAACTAATAGTTTACAGATTTGGTCTCATACACATAGATAAAACAAATAGATCTCACAATACAGAAGTAAAAGGGAAGGAAAGGAAAAACTTCTAATCTAAATCTTCGATAACACAAATTTTATCTAAAAATCCACACAAAAGTAAGAAGCAATGCACCGTCGACACAAAGTTCTCCGGAAATCCACCTCTATTCAATTTCTTAGCTTTCACAGAAAAGACATCAAAAGTTATAGCACAAAGTCTGAAACTCAAGAATGCTGATTATAAATTCTCCTTTTTGTTAACCCGTAGGCTCTTCCTCCATTTATAGTGTATAGAGGGGAAATTACAAATATGAAACTATAATTGAACTCACACATGCGGAAGCTATAAAGGAAACAACTAACAATCTTTCCCCGGAATTCCTCTCTAAGTGACATGCATCTGAAGACTAAATCAAAGTTGTGCATATCTGCCACTTATCCTTAATTAAAGGACCTTTTCAAATAACTTAAAGTAATGGCTTTCAACCAATTACTTTAGTTTTACAATTTTGTCCGAGAAAATAAGAAAGAAGAGAAGAAAGAAAATATGTCAGTTGTAACACCTCACGCTTTCCCTTTGTTCTGATATTGAATATACTTGTCAAACATGTAATTCAAGTGTTTTCCCATCTATTTTAACAATAGCTTCTTTCTCAGTCTTGAACCGCAACCATCCCCTAGACAGAGTATCAATGCTTTCCTTCACTTCCTCCAAACTAGGCCCAAATTCTTTGATGTTTGCATGAAGTCTCACTAGTTTGCTAATTGAATTCAACGTGAAAGGCATGACGGCTTCATCAATCTTCTTCTGAACAATTTAAAACAATTCCTCAAGAGAAGCAGGCAACTTGTTTGGAATGACTCTCGTATAGTAACGAATACCATCAACTACCTCTTCCGTAGTGAAAGCAACTACATTATTTGGCAGTGAATTCATCTTATCCTCCAACAACTGCATTCTTTTCAGCATAAGCTTGAGAATCTCCATGCGGAAAGAAACCGCAATCTCCAACTGCTTACCCTTTTCTACCAATCCATCAGGTACAAGTTGTTCTGCAATCAAAACATCCTCCGGCAGTGAATTTATCTTAACCAAGATATTCAAAGTTACTCTCAACCACCATATTCTCGTCCACTATGCTTGTTATCGGTTGTTTGAGCTGAGATAATGTCCTTTCCATATCTTTAGGCTAGTTGGTATTTGAACCTGTTTTGAAGCTTGGTGGATGATTTGGCTTTTCCATTCATTAATAGCTTTGACCTGATTACCTGCATCCTCAACCTCTTCAATCAAATGGCTACTCACCTGCTCATGTACTAATACTAGCTGAGAGGAAGGTTTGGCAACCTTAATTATCCACTACAACCGGAAAATTAACCATAGATTTATGTCGTCTTATTTGTAAGTCGTGTGCAACTTTGTGAGTTGCTGCGCATAACTCGATGATAATCCACTTATCATTTGGATATCTCAGTAACTTGACTGGTTCTCCTGAGAAACCAGTAACCCTAAGATATGTGAAGTCGGCGAACTGGATGAAGATACAACCATGCTGGGAGACAACTTCCCAGGCTTCCTTGCTTACTTCGTTGCATTTCAGATCACCGTTCAACTTGCAAATGAATCCATAGAAGAAACCATCATTCATTGCCTTATAATTCTTATAGCATTCAAGGATCGCCAGCTGTGGGAAACACTCATAAATAGGATCTTTTGAAAGTATGCCCTATCTATCTAGCTTCAAATCGAAAGTCTGCCTCACACTTTTGAGTTGCTCACTGATGTTGTTATTGATGATCTCCGACCAATTGATTATCGAATCAGCTTTGTTGATTTCAATTGTTCTGATAAAGGCATACATCCATGAGCGGAAATTATGGGCATTGGCTTCCCCATTTATCTTGCAAAGCAACTGGGTAATATCATCAACTTCCTACACCAAAATGACCATAGAAGGCTCCTTGGGAATTTTGATGGTGATCTTGGCTTCTTCATATATCTATTGTTCATTATACCCATGCAATCTTCTTTATTCTTTTCCCATCTGTCACAAGCTTCTTGCATGCCAATTGTGATCACCACGGGCCGTGCCGGAATCTTGAGGCAAAAATCAATGAATTTCGGATCCAATTTGATCATTGTCTTTCCTGCCACATCCCGGATTGTCCTAGAAAGAGGATGATAAAACTTCGCACATTCCGGCGAACTCTTCAAGCAATGGGTTATAAGCGAGAAATGCTACAGCTCGAATAATTCCACTACTCTTCATTCCCCACATAAGAAATGATCTACCAATGGCCTTAGATCTATTAATTGAATAAGAGATAGGTCAAGCCCTATATCTGTATCACTGATCTCGGCAAGCCTGGAAACTATGCATGATTCTGTTGAATCCTCTCTTTCATCATGTTGCATCATGCCTGAAACAATCTTTGTCCTGGGATCTTTTTCTTTTATTTTTGATAAAAGACCTTGCAATTGAATCAATTCGTGTAGAACTTGCAATTCCTCCTGATTCAGAAGATATATTCAATGTATCTGACATTGACTTTGCCTTCTTTTCACCAATATGAGCACCTATGAAGTATACCTACAAATGATTCAGACAAACATGGAATCCATGGCATGAATGCCTAATTTCTTCACCAAAATCTGATTATAAAGCTTGTTGCCCTAAATTTTTAGACCTTGTTTGCATGCCAAGCAAGCTAAAAACATTATTTTATTCACTTGTGCACTCACATCAACATGCAGATAGCCAAAATAGTAAAAAGAAAACACTTCCAACCTTGGGTGCCAAAAAACTCGCCGAAAACTCGCCGGTTTTTGAAAAACTCGCCAAAAAAACCTAAACCCGGTTAAATCGCCATAAAACTCGCCAAAACAGGGCTCGCCGAGTTAACTCGGCGAGTACTCGCCAAAACTCGGCGAGCCCGTGCTAAATACTCGCCAGACGCGGCTCGGCGAGTACTCGCCAAAACTCGGCGAGCCCGTGCTAAATACTCGCCAGACGCGGCCTGTACACGGATACACGCTTTTCACACGCAAAAAACATTCTTTTTACACGGTTTTGGCTCTTTTTAAGGCCCTCAACTCCCTCATTGTCACTCACACAACCATTTGAGCTTGCATTGCTTGTGTTGAGTGGATTTTGGAGCGAATTCGAGGAGAGAATTTGGAGATTTGCATTTGGAGGTAGGTTTTTTTTTTTTTTTTTAATTCTTTGAAGTTTTTCCAAATTTTGAATATATTATTTAGGTTTTATAGATTCCTATTGTGATTCTAAATCAATGCAATGTAAAATCGAATGCTTGTACTTTTTTTATACTCATTTGCAGCCAGAGGTATGTAATTTTATTTTATTTTAACGCAAATTCATTGTAAATTAGTTAAATTTTATGTATGTGTATTGTAATCGATTCGTTGTGTAATTCTAAATACATGTAATGTAAAATTGAATACTTGTAAATTTTTAATACTCATTCGCGAAATTTTAGAGGTACGTTTTTTTTTTTTAATTAACGCAAATTCATTGTAAATTAGTTAAATTTTATGTATGTGTATTGTAATCGATTCGTTGTGTAATTCTAAATACATGTAATGTAAAATTGAATGCTTGTAATGTATTTTTTTTACTTACGCAAATTTGTTATTCAGGCATGTTTTGTTTTTAAAATTAAATTAAGTTTACGTTTTCTAATTTTTTAAATGTGCATTGTGTTACAGATTAGAGTTTAACAATGGCATCAGCTCGCAGATCGTTCGCATCCGGATCACTAAGCAGGACCGTTCCTCCGAATGCCCGCTCCATAAAGATGGAAGTATGTCAGACGTGGAAGTCAGGGGCGAAATTTTTGCACTTTCTGTAACAAGAAAATGAATGGAGGCATCAATCGTTTGAAATATCACCTTTCAACTATTCCTTGCCGAGATGTTACAGTTTGCCCCAACGTGTCAGAAGAGGCAACGCGAGAGATTAAAGCAGAGCTGGCAGAGTTAGAGGAGAAAAAACTAGAGAACGCAAGGTTGAAGGCAGCCATAGCACAAGCTATTAGACCTGGGGCTGCAATGGAAGAGAATTTAGACGATGATGCAAAGAATAATCAATTGTGGGCTCTACTCGTGGTCCACGATACGAAGAGGAAGAGCCGGAAGAGGCTCATCTTCATCGAGTTCGAGCAAAGGCATACCGAAGTTATTTTGTGGCAAGGAACACACCTGGAGCACAACCTTCATTGGATGGTGCATTCTGGAACAAAGATATGCACGAGGAAGTGGATAAAGCTTGTGCAAATTTTTGGTACTACAACAACCTGCCATTCAATGTGGCAAAGAGCCCATACTGGGAGTACTTGGTGAAAGCGCTGACAGAGGGAAAGGGTACAAGGCACCCTCTCCAAAAGATTTGAGCGGAAAATTACTTGAGGGTGTGATTGCAGATGCCACTACCATGCTAGAAGAGCACAAGAAACAATGGAAAAAATTCGGATGCACCATTCTTTCAGATGGGTGGACGGATGGAAGGAACCGCACCCTTGTTAATTTTTTAGCAGCTTCAAACGGTGAGATGGTGTTTTTAAAATCTATTGATGCCTCTGACATAATAAAAAATGCATAAAATTTGAGTGTTATGTTAGAGACAACAGATTAGAGGTTGGTGTACGTAATGTTGTGCAAGTTGTTACATAGCATAATGCAAAGCAAAGATATGTGGCACTGGGAGACTATGCAGAGAGACATCCATCACTCTTTTCGACTCCTCAGGCAAATTTATCGCATTGACCTTCTTTTCGAGGACATAGGCAAAATTGATCGGGTGAGGCCGGTTGTCAGAAGATGCAAGATCTATAACGAAGTACATATACAATCACCCTGGGTTCGAGCTTGATGAGAGTACACACAAAGGGGAAAGAACTTGTTCGAGCCGGTGTCACAAGGTTTCAGAACTAACTTCGACGCTCGCAAAGTATTTCTAGTTTGTCGACATCTTTCAAACAAATGTTTGTGAGTCAAGCATGGCTAGACTCACAATATTCAAAGAAAGTCGATGGAGAGAGGGTTAGAAGATAGTTTTGATGATATCTTCGCAAAGAGAGCTATAGAGATCATCAAGGTAATTTCAAACTTCGATTTATATTTCATTCCTTTATTTTAATTTGTTAAATTATAAATATTAAATACATTGTTCTACTTTTCACTTTTTTATTTCATTTCTAATATGTATCAGAACTTGTAAGTTTGCAATCTTACATTTTAATTTGTGTGTAGGTCGAGAGCGTTGGTGAGAGTTTTCGTTTGGTCGATGGGGAGCAAAACCCCATGGGGTTTGTATATGAGGCCATGGATAGGACCAAAGAGTCTATCCAAAACTATTACAGGGGGATATCGTCGATATGGTCCCTTTGGGAGATTATCGATCGGAGGTGGAACAATCAACTCCACCAACCTATTCACGCAAATGGGTACTACCTCAACCCCAAGTATTTCTACTCGACAGCCTTCACGATGTGAATGGAGAGGTTATGGAGGGCCTTTCGACATGTATTGAGAGGATGATACCGGATGTTGAGACGAGGGACCTCGTTATTTTAGAGCTGCAGAGTTACAAACATGGTAGGGGGAGACTCTTTTCATCAGCGCTAGCTATTCGAGGGAGAACCACACAGTCACCAGGTAATACCAAGTTACTTAGAATGTTTACCAAGTTACTTATTAGTTACATATTTGATTTTATTAATTAATTATAAATTTTTGATTATCTTGTTAAATGCTCAGAGGTTCTCGTGGGAGGATTGGGAGGGAATACCCCAAATCTTCAAAAGTTAGCCCTCAGAATTCTATCTCAACCTTGTAGCGCTTCTGGATGTGAACGCAACTGGAGTTTGTTTGAGGCCATTCACACGAAGAAGCGCAACAAGTTGACTCAAAAAAGACTCAACGACTTGGTTTTTGTGCAATACAATCTCCGGCTTCGCACAAAAAAAGTTGAGGCGACATCAGAGGAGCTCATTGATTTGGATGAGATAGATCCATACAGTGAGTGGACTGGGCAAGAAGAGGAAAACCCTGCATTCACAGCGGACGAGATTGCTTCTTTTGAGAGGGAGGCTATGGAGGGAGAAGCACTAGCAGGACTCCGAGGAGATATTGGAGTGGATGACATCTTTGGAGGTGATCTCCAACATGCAGCAGAGGAGCCACCAGCACCACCATCTAGTTCCATGATCGAGCCAGATTCGCAGCCTTCTAGGAGGAGCGTGGAGACGCAGCCGAGTGTGGGGACTAGTGGAGCCAGAGGCACTAGACCCTCTCCCCAATATTTCTCTAGATTGGGGAAGAGGAAAATGTAATTTATCAGATATCAGTAACTTCAGATAGATATGAAATTTATGATGATATTTTTCAATGTCAATCATCATAAATTCATATTACTTATACCAAATTTATTGTCGTATTCGCATGATGATGCGATTTTGTATTGTATTTGTATTCAAATCTAATAGAAAACACTTCTCCAACATTTTATGGGCTCATTTGATACATTTCAGTAGCTATGTGTTGCTTAAAATTTATGTTTTTAAAAAAATTGAGTATTTTTTAAGTTGTCGAATATTCCCAGTATTGGCCGAATATTGGCGAAGTTTTTTAAGTTTTTTTTTTTTTTTAAGTAGTTTTTTTTTTTGGGTTTTCCTACTATGTTCCAAGAATTAAAAATATTTTTTAACGCTCACAATTTTTGGCGCCAAAGTTCCAGGCAGCATGCTCCACCTAAAAGAATATTCTTATTTTTAGCAATTCCTAATAATAAGATGTGTTTTTTCTCCTTATTTGGGCACCCAAGTTTGCTTGATTTAGCTTGTTTTTCCATGCAATTCTTTCCTTTATTTTTAGCATGCTTCTTTGTCTTATTTTTAGCCTTCCTGCTTGCTTTGACTTTCCTCCTATTTTTGGCGCCAACCTTAGCTAGAAATAAATAAATAAAATCAGCTTTTAGGCAATTAATAATGCAAGGATGGGTCGCACTTTTTGGCTATAAGCCAAGGGAAAAATACAAGGGGCAGGTAGGTAAAATTTTACCCTGCCTGCTAGGGTCTACTTTTCCGCTTTTCACTTAAGTTGTCATGTTAAATATTAACCTGCCAGGCAGCTTCTAAAAATGCGACTTGCATGGGTGAATTTGACTTGCTTTAAGGGAAAAACATGGGGGTAGGCAGGTAAAATTTTACCCTACCTGCTAGGGTATACTTTTCCACTTTTCACTTAAGTCATTATGCCAAATACTTACCTGCCTACTAGGTCCAATTTCCCGTATTCCACTTAAGTCATTGTGCCAAATATTCCAAATTGTTAGGCAAGCCAAAAAGTGTGACTTGATTTGGAGTTAAATAAATCCTTTGCGGGAAAATCATGAGGGGCAGGCAGGTAAAATTTTACCCTTCCTGCTGGGGTCTAATTTCTCGTATTCCACTTAAGTCATTGTGCCAAATATTCCAAATTGCCAAGCAAGCTAAAAAGTGTGACTTGATTTGGAGTTAAATAAATCCTTTGCAGAAAAATCTGGAGGAGCAGTGCGGATAAAATTTTACGCTGCCTGTTGGGGTCTAATTTCCCGTATTCCACTTAAGTCATTGTGCTAAATATTCCAAATTGCCATGCAACTTCTAAAAATGTGACTTGCATTAATAAACCATCATTCCCAAAAAGTGTGACTTGCTTCCATACTGCTGCTTCAAAAACCGGCACTTCATAACTAACTTCAAATTTGTCTGAAGCCATGGATGACTTCGAAACTGCTCAATTAGGCGGCTGAATCAAGCAGAACAAACGAAAAGATTACTAGACAGATTTACGGAGAAAAACCGAAAACAAACACAAAAGGGACAAATAAAAAGAAAAACACATCGAAGTCACAGATGATTGCCCGAAAATGACTTGTTAATTAACCAATTTGTAAAAACCTTCCTAGTGAATGCTCCGTCTAGAGACGAAAGTAATATGATGTGGAAATCCACTTTAGGGTTTAATTTCAGCACAATCTTTATTTATTTAATAAATAAATAAATAAAACGTTTTCAGACAAAACTGAAGGAGTAGAATGAGCTTTAGCATGTGGGTATTTGTCGGAATTGGCTTATATGATTCCCTGAGGATACCCTAGGGTAATGGAGACAACTGTTGGCAACAAAAACACAAAATGACCTGTTACTTTGAAAAAGAAGGAATTTTTTTAAAAGGGGTAATCCCAAATTTCAGGGTGAAATCTCAGAACACCACAATGTCATCATGTTTCCATGCTTAGACAAATGGCCAAACAAAAGTGGTGATTAGAGTGATAGTGGACTCCTTTAGATGCTTAATTCAAAACGCGGTGCACATGAGATGACAATGTGCCTTTCATTCAGCACAACTACAACAGAGCTTTCAACAGCTCTACATGATAACCCTTTTTAGGTTTGTTTGGGTTTCCAACCCTTAGCCTTTGTTGTTGCAGCTTATCTTGTGCCACCAGCAGAAAAAGATTCCTCATTTTTGAAAGAATATGACAAAGCAAAAAGTTCATCTTGCAGATTCAACATATTCAACAAGTTCACAACATCCTGCAGAAAACCAATGCCAAATAGAATGAGTGCCGTGATCGGTATCAGGCATAACTCAATACCATGTTGGCGATAAAGGTTGTCTATATCCACATAAAGAAAGCCTCATATGGCCTCACAAGATCAAACCTTTTTGCTAGATACTATACACCGTCACCAAGCAGATGGGGGATGGGGGTGTTGGGTAGGGGCAGGATAACACGTTTGAGATTAATTTTCCATGGTACCTTGGTTGGCATCATGTTTTCAATGTTAGGATTCTACATCCATATTTTCCACTTTTATCATATTCACCATCTGCAGCAGAACAACTCTATCCATAGGAGTTGAATCCTAATTACAATGCACTTACATATGGGAATCAAATCATGTACACAAAGATGAAGCACACTAGAAAGCAAGGAAATTGTTTAACTTTGAGCAATTGGGGCCATTGCTTCCGGAGGGGCAACTAATCCATGTGGAAGCTCGAGACCTATAGTCGATGTTAGCATCAAACATAGTCGTCTAATCAGCAGCAATCTGCTCAACAAAGCATTGATGGCTGGATCAGTGCCAAGTGGTGCCAATGCCAGCATATGTGGCTCCAATGGCCGACTGCATAATGAAAATTTTGCAACAATGGATTAAAATTCATTTTGTCTTCTATAATATAGTTCAACTTTCTTCTCCTTGAAAAGAATTGTATAAATATATATTATTAATGTTTCCTGGATGATTTGGTCTCCTATTTCTGAATTTATCATAATCTTATTTCAATTTTACATATATGTTCTGAATTTCTGTAGAAAACTATTTAACTATACAAAATCTGAAAGACATTTCTACATTTATTGTGTGTTCTTGTGAACGTTTAACGTTGTTCTTTATTGCTGATTCCATTTTTGAATTCATTGCTTTGTGCCAAGTTACTATATTTGATAATTACATGTATAAACCATTTCTGCCTATAGCACATTGAGTTTCTTCAAATTCTGTGTGTAGTTCCCCATGTTGCATCTGGGAGCCAGATCAGTTTGCAACCCTCAGTGCACAATGTTGGGGGACAGTTTCAATATGTTCTTGTGTATATCCAAGGAAGTTCCTTTGTACTTTTTCAATATTGTGAGTTAAAGCATGGATAGTTTTTACAAGTTTCTGTAACTTCCCTTGGCAAATTTCAATCTCTTCCCTTATTTGTTTGTCATTCTTCAAAATTGAGAAATAATTCAGATTGTCAATAATACCTAATTGAATGTACACGTAAATTTTATTCTTTCAACAAAATTTGTTACAATGAATTACAATCATTATTCCTTACGGTATTGGATTCTTCAGAATCCTCTCTCGTCCCCAAACCAGGTTGGATTATTTTTCTTATTCCGTATCGATTCCCCTTGGAAACTGATCTGTAAACTCTTCAACTTTGGAATTGTCCACAAAATCACAAATTAAACGTTGTTTTCTACTTTCGATTAGAAAATGACAGAGATAGCTAGTGAATGAATTTTGCTTATGCTTAGAATCAACAATTACATGAAAGGAAAGAATATAAACTCACAAACACCAACAAGTTTTATCCTGAAAACCTCCAAAGGAGGAAAGACCGGTCGGGAAGGGAAATTGCTCTTTCTTCCCACCTTTAATGGCCAATTCAAAACAATAAGTACAAAAATTACAATAAGTATGAAAGAGAAGTAGATAATATCTCACACTTCCTCTCAATTACTTGTTTGCTTTGTCCCAACACTCCTTTCTTCTACAAAACACAATTCCAGCACTAAGAACTTCTTGCTCACTTGCTTTCATGTTTCGATGATCTTGTTCTCTTCTACAAACATGTATTTATAGCCTTTCTCATGTCCTCCTGCACTGGAGAATGGGAAAGGTCATGGAGGAGAAGAGACACGGACAACCTTTCAAATTCTAGGGCTGTTCATTTCATATTTTTGTTTTTTTGTCCGAAAGAGGTAGGACTGCTGCCCAATGCAGACCGGCAGTCTTAGGACCACCGCCCTGGTTGGGCAGTGGTTTTGTAACCATCGCTCTGCACAAAGTGGCAGTCCTGTTACTATAAAGATAGAACCTCCATGTATTATTTTTCCTTCTTCGTGTTGACTGATCTGATGAAGTAGAGTCATTTTGGATCCCTATGGATCACACCTCCCCTGCTTAGGAGGCTTTTGGTCCCACAAAAGCTTAGTGGGGGAGTAGATGAGGAAATAATTCCCTCACTTGCTCCTTTGAGTACCATCGTGCTGCCTTGGTGTCTTTCCTTTTAGTCCAATCTGCCAAGACTCTGCGGACCTCTCCTAGTCTCTCTGACCTTTTGCTGCAACACTACATCCTCCTCCAATTCGCCTTGTGAGTCCAAGACACAATCCTCAATGGAAGGTAGAAACTGTAGTCCTTCATCTTCATCTAGCATGGATGGCTCATATAGGTGCAAGTTCTCACAGTTTACTACAGAGTACATCCTCATAAATGATGGCAAATCAAGTCAAAAAGCATTTTCTCCAACTTGCTCCAATATGGTGAAGGCCCATAGTGGCTTGAGCTTCCATGCTTGACCTTGTAGTCTCTCCTTGCTCAAGTAAAGCCAAACTTTATCTCCAACATGAAGCTTATGTTCCCTCCTATGTTGATCATGCCTAGCTTTGTACTTGGCTTGAGATTTCTCTAGTTGTTCTTTGACTTTGAGATGGATTTTCGGATCCTCTCAATGAATTTGTTTGCTCTAGTCACCTTTGTGTCTTGTGTCTCCTCCTCATCTTGTTGCCCAACTGCTATGTCCAAGTGGATTCATAGGTAGATATCCCAAGCATGTCTCAAATGGTGACTTCATAGTGGATGTGTGTACTTCCCGGTTATAGGAATGTTGAATGTAGGCTAAGGACTCATCCCAAGTCCTTGGGTATTTGTTGTTATACCCTCTAATTAACTGTACCAAAGTCTTGTTCACCACCTTTGTTTGTCCATCTGTCTGTGGATGGAAAGTTGTGCTCCTCTGTAACCTAGTATCCATCTTGTCCCACAAAGTAGTCCAAAACTTCCCAAGAACACGAATCCCATCGAAACAATAGATTTTGGCAAACCAAAATGCACCCATATCTTAGCAAAGAAAAGATCTTTTGCCTCATGTTCTTTTATTTTTTTACATGCCATAAGAATACACATCTTACTGAATCTATCAACAACAACATAGAGATAGTCATGGCCATGTTTAGACATAGGTAATCCTCCTACAAAATCCATAGAAATGTCCTCCCATGCAGAGCAGTACTTGCAAAGGCATATACAAACAAACCTTCCTAGACTTAGGCTTGCTAAAGACAACAAAGTTTACATCCACGTATAAATTTTTATACTTCTTCTTGCATATTGGGCCAATACACATACCTTTGCAAGTGGGCTAGGGTCTTACCAACACCGAAATGTCCCTACTACTTTGAGGTATGTGCTTCCCTCATCAATAGAAGTCTTTCTTCTTTAGGCACACAAAGCTTCCCCATCGGTAGAGCAGCCCGTCCTTGAGATAACAATCTTCAATCCTTGTCCTTTCAGTCCCTTAGGACTGCAACTGCTGAAATGTCACCCCAAAGTCTTTGTCTGGGCATATGCCTCTCCGTAAGCTTCCTTTGTGAAGGGCTCAATCTGAGAGATAGTGGCCAAACAGGAAAACTTTCTCTGTGTGGGTGGCCTAGACAACATGTCTGCCACCAAATTTGTACTACCCTTCTTGTATTTGATCACCAAATGGAATTCTTTGAAGGAACCCCATCCATTTGTAGTGCCTTGCCTGCTGTAATTTAGACTTGTGCTTGCAAATACTGGAGAGGTTTGTGGTCAATGTGCACAATAGTTTCTTTACCCAACAAATAATGCTTCCATTTTTAATTTCCTGAACTAGTGCATACATTTCCTTATCATATACTGAATATCCTTTAATTGCTGAAGTGAAAGTTTCATAATGATAGCATACGGGTTTACCTCCTTGAAGCAACACTGCACCCATAGCATAATCACTGGCCATGTGTCAGTCTTGGGTTCGCCGAATTTCAAGGTGAAAGTTCGAAATTCGGCGAATACCATTAAACAAACACAAATTCGTCCAAAATCGTCTAAAAATTCGCAGCAGATATGTATGTTTCCTTATTTTCTCCAATGAAACGTTAAAAATCCCTAAGAGGAAGGTACAATCCCTTAGACATGCTCACTAAACTCCTAAAAATGTGCACAAGAAAGGACGTAACTGCGTTTTTGCCCTAGCCACTCATGCACTTCAAAACGCCGACCAACGGTGACAGACTTGGGTTTTTGGAACGCGGCTTCACGCTTTCAGCTCGTCCCTTCTTCCATTTTTAACGTAACTAATGACTATGATAAGTTTTAAGTTTATTTAAAACTTTTAGGTTTTACATTTTTTTATAAATAAAACATTATGTTTTAATTTCTAAGTTTTAGCCTTTATGCTTTTTAATTTATTTTAAAGTATATACGATTCGGGAGTTTAAGTTTTTAGTAATACTTTTGTTTAGTATTAATATTAGTAAAGATATATGTCACGAGATACATCATACATGTATATTTAGTATTAATATTATTAATATTAGTATAATGCGGTTCGCTTTTTCTATTTATTTTATATATTTTTATAAATATGCATTATAATTTGTAATAATATTATTTTATTTATTAATTATATTTAAATATTTAATTATATTATGTTGTGCAAAAAATTTGCAAATTACAAAATAAGTCGAATTTAATCACGATTTTTTTGCCGAATTTTATCATTCACGAACTTAATCCGAATTTAATCCTTCAAAATGATAACACGAACACGAACGCGAACTCCGGTGACTTAGATCATCGGCATCTGTCTCTACTTCAAAAGGTTGTTGCAAACTAGGAAGAGCAAGTATTGGAGCATGACTAATCTTGTATTTCAATAACTCAAAGGATCTGTCTTGTCCTTACCCCAGTCAAAACCCTTACTCTTTGCGGCCACTGTGTGTAGAGGTGTTGCAATGGCGGAGAAGCCCTGGAATGAACTTCCGCATGTACTTGTGCACTCGCTCCCACAAAACTCCTAGTCTCTGTGGCTCCTATTGGTGTTGGCCAATTAGTGATGGCTTCCACCTTCTTTGGATCCACTCGTAGCTCTCCTCCTCCAACCACGTGCCCAAGATAGACAAGTGACTATTTGGCAAATTCACATTTCTTCATGTTACAAAGTAGTTGTTTCTCCCTGAGAACTTCTAAGAGACTTGCTGTAAATGAGTTAGATGTTCTTCCCATATGGCACTAAAAATCAAGATATTGTCTAGATATACAATGACACATGAATCTATGAAATCCCGCAATACATCATTCATCAATCTCATAAATGTAGCGGGTGCATTACATAACCCAAAAGGAAGTACTAACCATTCATACAAACCTTGTTTTGTCTTGAAGGCAATCTTCCATATATATCCTCCTTCATTTTGACTTGGTGATAACCTGACTTGAGATCCAACTTCGTGAAGAATTTGGCATGCTGAAGCTGGTCCAAGAGATCATCTATGCGGGGAAGTGGATATCTATTCTTTATGGTGATCTTGTTCAAAGCACGGTATTCGATGCACATTCTCCAAGAACCATCCTTCTTTGGCACCATCACAATAGGCGAACCACATGGTGAGGTGCTCGGGACGTATCACCCCTTGGTCTAGTAGTTCTGGAGTTGTTTCTTTACTTCAATACTCTTAAGCAAGGATTGCCTATACAACCCGATGTTCGGTAGAGGGGACTCTGAAGAATAGTTGAATCTCATGCTCTACTTCCCATTTTGGTGGTAACCTTTGAGAGCCTGAAAAACTTCCTGAAAAGACTGAATAATACTATCCAAATCATGTTTTCCTGGTTAGAAATCTCTAAAACTTCTACCCCATCTTGTTTATCCTTTAACAAAAGTAAACAAAACTGATTATGATTTCCTGAATAAGTCATTTTGCTTGGTTAGCACTCACCATAGTAACCCGTGTCTTACGTTGGTGTGCCCGGATGTTGTAGCTGATCCCATCCTTGACCCATCTATACCGGTTTTCCCTTCTCATAAATATAGCATCCCTAATATACAAGTAAGGACTTCGAATACAACATCAAAAGCATCAAGTGGAATAACGTCAACTTCCAAAACATCAATATACTGGGAATTTATCCCAAACTTGACCTTACATCTTCTTGTTACTTGAATTTCAACACCCTTCTTCACCCAACCCAAAGGATAAGGGTGTGGATGCTTGTAAGTCTCAAGACCAAGCTTCTTTACAACTGCTTCAGAAATCAAGTTAGACTGAGAACCGGTATCAACCAAAGCATTTACCTTAGTTCTCTTGATCTGGATTTTGATTTGGAATAGTCTACTCATCTCCTCTTCTGGCTGTCCATGTTGGTGGCCGTGCATCCAAGCCTTTCATCTACATCAGAGTCATCTTCGATTTCCACCTCCCCTTTTGTTTTTATAGTTGTCATGGACTTCTTTGAGTCCTTGGTTGGTTCTTCGGATGTAACTCGGATGCAACTTCCAACATGTAGTGTCAGTATGACCATTGATATCACAGTTCTTGTAAAAATTCTTGGGATCTTTACAAGTATTTAAAGTAGTGGCAGCTTGTTTACCTTTCCCTTTCCACTTACCCTTGTTACTTGTTTGCCCATACTCTTTTTTTTGCTGATTTTCGACTGCTTTGCCCTTGGCTCTGCTTCTCCTTGCTTCTTTTCATCATCTATGTAGTATGCCTACACACATGCTTCGTTGAGATCTTTGGGCTTTGTGGAGATGAATTTTCTTCGAAGGTGAGTGTGAAGTCCTCCCAAGTACTTAGTCAAAATATCCTCATCCTCCAAGTCCATTTTTAGCAACATGGCCTACCTCCAAAACTCCGTAGTATAGTCCTGCACACTTTGACCACTGCCTTGTCTAAAATACTGCCATTTAATAATTTGGTCAGTTTTGTGGCCAATAGGATAGAAGTTAGCTTTGAGTAATTCTTTAAATTCTTGCCAAGATTTCACAATAGGACGCTTTTTCTTTTCACAAGTGGTTAGATGGGTTTCCCACCAAACTAAAGTGTGTCCCTCCATTTTGAGACGTGCAAAGGTGATCCTTTGTGCCTTAGTGACATTATGGATGCTAAAGTAGACTTCTAACTATTTTAACCATTTATCAACTTTGCATCTACTTGTCCTTCAAAGCTTTTAATCTCAACTTTCGTCTCAACTTTAAAAGGAGTATGATCAGATTTTACCTTTTCTCTTGCGTTTGAAGTCTCTTCTTCATGCTCTTCCCCATAATCTTCCTCATGGTGGCTCCTTCCTATGCCAAACTTTTCAGCTAAGCCTCGAACCATTGAGTCCATGGAGTCTTGCTTGATAGAAGTTGTCTTCTGCAAATCTGCAAGTTCTTCTTGCCTTCTAAACATCCTATCCATCATGGTCTCCAGCATCTCGATTCTACGGACCAAGTTCTCTTCCTCCATTTGTCCCCGAATTCTCTGCTTCCACTTTCTTGTAGAAATTTCTGGATCGCAAGGTAAAGCCTCTTCGCCTTTAGATCTCGTCATTGTCATACAAATCCAAGAACGAATACCACAAGTCCTGGATACTTGTTAGCTCTGATACCAAAATGATCTATGTAAACTCTTCAACTTTGGAATTATCCACATAATCACAAATTAAACGTTGTTGTTCTACTTTCGATTAGAAAATGACAGAGATAACTAGTGAATGAATTTTGCTTATGCTTAGAATCAACAATTGCAGGAAAGGAAAGAATATAAACTCACAAACACCAACAAGTTTTATCCTGGAAACCTCCAAAGGAGGAAAAACTAGTCGAGAAGGGCAATTGCTCTTTCTTCCCACTTTTATTGGCCAATTCAAAACAATAAGTACAGAAATTACAATAAGTATGAAAGAGAAGTAGATAATATCTCACACTTCCTCCCAATTACTTGTTTGCTTTGTCTCAACACTCCTTTCTTCTACAAAACACAATTCCAGCACTAAGAACTTCTTGCTCACTTGCTTTCATGCTTCGATGATCTTGTTCTCTTCTACAAACATGTATTTATAGCCTTTCTCATGTCCTCCCGTGCACTGGAGAATGGGAAAGGTCATGGAGGAGAAGAGACACGGACAACCTTTCAAATTATGGGGCTGTTCATTTCATATTTTTGTTTTCTATCCGAAAGAGCTAGGACCGCCGCCCAATGCAGACCGGTGGTCTTAGGACTGCTGCCCTGGTTGGGCGGCGGTTCTATAACCGCCACTCTGCACAGAGCGGCGGTCCTGTTACTATAAAGACAAAACCTCGTGTATTATTTTTCCTTCTTCGTGTTGACTGATCTGATGAAGTAGAGTCATTTTGGATCCCTATGGATCAGAAACACATTGGGTTCTTCAGAATTTCCGAGTCCTTCCTAAAAATGTCGATGGTGTTTCTAGGATGTGCGGGAAGGGCCCAATGATTATGGATGAACCATGGCAGACTGTACTAACACTAAAAAAACACATAACAAAATAAGAAAGAACAAGCTTATCCTAAACTAACCGAAACCTCGGGTAACCCAACATATTTCTCACCCCGTGACCCAACCACCTCTAAACCTCTGTTAATATTTGTTTATTTTAATGCTAATAATGTACATATTACATAACATTGATATTATGGTTAATTTCTTTATGTTTTTTATATTTTATTAATGGAGTCTCCGAGACTAATCATACCCATGGTCCCAAAAACATTATTGATGTTTCCCGTACGTGTACACATTCTTGGTCATTGTTAAGCTAGATTATTCCCTTGTATTTGATTCTTTTGCAAAGCCTCAAGTCAACTTCTTTAAGCAAAAACACATTATGACCGTATATGGACATGCCAATATAAAGGCTCCTTCATCACACAACCATCTGCAACTACTTATCTTATTTTTGACACAGCGAACAGTATTCCACAACAGACCAGAAATCAAGAAACTCCGGTAGCAACCATTGTATGGAAACAAAGATTTCACTAGCAGTCCACATATTACTATTAAGCTGATTTGGGCATACAAAATTGAAAAATAAGCACGTCCACTTTTTCTGTCACCATTTGAAGAAAGCAAGGTTGAAATTCTTGACACAAGTTCCGTTTGACATGTAGTTGTATCTTCTTTTATGCCAAATAATGCAATATCGCAGAGTAATGATGCATCTCCGAACTTAGGGACATGTCTCCAGTTTGGTACACATTTCCCGTATTGGAAACACTTATGAAAACATCTCCAAGGAGCAGGAGACTTAGACGAAGTTTCCTGGCATTTCTTGGAGACGTTTCTTGATTGGGGGACATAGCTGCCTTGCAAATTATAAATACATATATAACACTTATGAAAACATCTTCAAGGTGCAGGAGACTTGGTTAAGTTTCCGGCATTTCTTGGAGATGTCTCTCGATTGGAAGACATAGGTGCCTTATAAATCATAAATAATTAAATAACAACTGTTGCAGAGGATTTTCTTTGTAGGAAATCATGGGTTCTTTCGAAACCATAAACATTGTGGGAAACCTTTGAGATAAATCCATCATAACAAGCTTTTGTGGCGTGAACCTAAAGAATCTTATCCAAGAACAGACAACAAACTAAATGATAATGACGCAAGTGTTTCACAGGAAGGTCAAAAGACATTTTTAATTCCATAATGCAAAAAGCACGCACATCTGTCCTTCAGGTCCACCATGGATATGGAGTTACATAGGCTTCTGGGCAATCTGCTAAACTCTATTAAATCATCCCTTTACCCTGTATATATGCGGCAGTCTGATCTTTTCTGTGTTCTCCGGCCCTTTTCCCATGTTACTTATTTCATATCAGTTGTCATCCTCGATTTGCGCTATTCCTACTGCAATAGGGTTCATAATATAATACTATTAAGTTATTTAACATTTACAACACCCTAGGCCCATATAATAATTTAATAAGTGAAATTATGTTTAATATATTTTTAGTTATTAATTATTTTGAAGTCTTAAATTTTATAGAAATTTTGCACTCATAGTCAATGCATCTAAAATTTTAATTACTATGAAATTTATATTTTAATATTTATGGTTGTTTTTTTCTGCCTCCAAGTACCCTGTACCCTATTTTGAAAAAATGGCATCCACCTTCCCGAACCCCGTGCCCTTATCCATATCTGCCCCATGGTGACTGTTGTATTAGACTATAAGTATTACATTGATAGCCATAAGGTTTTACATAAGCTGAATGCTTTCTCAACCAAAGGGTTTCACAGAGGCAAATGTTTCATTTAAGAGTGGAACATTGTCTAATTTTATGATTGCGTTTATTCTTTGCACGTGAATGGACCATGGTAACTCTTCACTGAATGCCAAGCTTTTGGTTGCAGTAGTTTACGAGTGTGAGCAAGACCATCTTCTTAGTTTCCATCCAAGTAAGTTTATAGGATGGTACCACTTAAGGAGAACCTTAAATTATAATCCTTATATCTCCTGATAGTATACAATGTTGTATTTTGACGTCACAATCTTCGCTGTATTTGTTCCAATAAGAGTGTTAAGCTTAACTTATAATCTTTATATCTGCTGATATTATACAAAGTTGTATTTTGAAGTCGTGATCTTCATGGTATTTGTCCAAATAAGAGTGTTGTTGCATGCTCCAGTATATAATTACTAATTGCTTGTAATCATTTAGTGGTTATCCTTTATCTTGTCTGTAAGACTAAATCCTTGCTGCACCTTTAACAGATTTCCTGCTTTCCTTTTGATTTCTACGTCAATGATCTAGTATCTCTAGTGATATCTATACTTGAGTTTCAAGATATGCAGTATATTTATCTCACACATCAAGGTATTATTTATCATCCTGTAGAGTGATCCAATATTTATTGGCATTTCTCGGAGAGAGACTAATGTCCGACCAACTGCTTTCTTCTACATCAAATGCAATCTAAATTCATCAGATATCCAGAGCTTATATTCAAAAGCCAAGGATGGTTATGAATCAACGGAGCTATGTATAGTGCCTAAGGTATTACATTTTTACTAAGATTGATTATACCTAACATTGTTGGATATTAGCATACAAATATTTCCTACAGAATTTCCTTAATACTTACAAATTGAATTAGATGATGTCTGAGAATGAATTCCTTTTACCATTCAGTGTGATTTAGCAACTGCTGCATCAAAGATGCCAGGTTGTCACGAAGGCGGCTGTGCATTGTATGATCTTATGAACAAAGAGGCCTAAAATCTACCAGGTGTAAAATTACTTTCTTCTTGATTCTGAACAGTTTTCCTTAAAGTTAAAACCTGGCTCGATAAGTGTTCCAAGCTGAGAAATATTTTAGGCAAATTTTTATATGCTTTTGGGTCTTTGCTAGGTTTATAAAATTTTGTTTCGTTTGGGTTTCAAGTTGTTTTTTTATTAGAATTATATTAAGAATGCTATCTTTTAATGCAGCACATATTACTAATGCTCTCTCAATGTAAGGTAATTTACAGAAAAGGACAGGCAGATTGTAGCCTTAGTAATATGTTTACCAGTTGTTTCTTGAGTAATAGAAGTAGGAATGATTTTAACATGGTTAAAAACTACTTTCCTTTAAGTGCATCGTGGAACTCATATAAAGTTTGGAGTTTCTCATGATGAAAGTGCTTTCAAGTTAATACTACATTTCTTTAAGAGCATCGTTGGACTCTACAAGATTTGGAGTTTCTCATGTTAGACAGTGCTTTCAAGTTTCAATATCTGTGTTTTAACTGATTCAAACATGCGACTGATTTGACATTTTGATCTCTCTGGTGCAGAATCATATATATTTGTACATCCAGAGATTCAGCTTCCTCTGAACAATAGAGCAATGAGTTTCTTTATATTTTTTACTTGATTACACACAATTATACGTATATTTGCAGTCTTAATATAAGACCTGAGATTTTTAAATTGACAATGAAATGAAGGTCAGAAAATTTATTTAGAACGGAATACCTCCTGCAGACTAGGCCTAATTAAAAAGTAATATCATCTTATATGAGAATTAATTCTTTCCAAAGAAAACATAGCTTCAAAAATAGAGAGAAATTAGAGCATACAATGTACATAGTAGGATTAGATTTTCTTGGGCACACTCGTGAAAACAAACACCTCTCTTTATTTTTTTTAATCGAAAGGAAATATTTATATTGATATTGAAAAGAGGGGTAAAATTTCAGAGCTGAGGTTTGCATTGTTTGCAAGTACATATCAAATTAAACAAAGCAAACTAAAATCAACCTCTACAAATTGTTAGACATGTTAAGATGCAAATTAAGCAAAGAGTTATTAGACTCTGCCATAGGCAAGGTAACTATTGTAACCACTTTTCGATTAGTGAGCTTTTGTCTATTACTTGAAACAAATATTTTTTCCCTCATTACTATTTATAATGTTTAGATGCAAATATCATATTTTTCAATTTAATAATATACTTAAAAATTTGAATTTTTACTTTTCTATTAGTCATTGATAATGATTTGACAAATTTAACCTTATTCTTTTATAATTTTTGGAAAATCTATGTCAGAAAAATAATATTTTAACAAGTGTAAAGGCATTTATAATTATTTTGTTCCATGTCCCATTAAATTTAATGAATTGCATAGTTTTTCAATAAAATACAATTATAATGTCATTTCTACTTTTTCACGTATTTATTATGCCTTATTTAACTAAAAAGCACATAAAGAAGAGGACCATATACATATATGACCAAAGCAAGGAGCCGACTCTAGTATTTGATTATAGTCCATGAAGATAGAGAAATAAATTGTATTAATGTTCTCAAATGACCAAATAGGTTAATGGGACTATAACTACAATCAACATAGAATAAGTAAGAGGGGGCCTCAAAGCCTCTTTAATGAGCTATACAAGAAAAATGGAATAATAAAAAGAATGTTAAAAAACAATATATGCATTCATGTCAAAATAGGTATCTAATTGTGTGTCGATCATTATTTGTAGTTTGAAACATCAATCACATTACTTATTTAAAGAATGTCTTTGGGACAAAGTCTAAGAGTGAGCAACTTATAGAGGTAGAAGAACCAATTGCAAAGAACATCCTAAGGTGCTACTATCGAATTTAGTTTAGTTTTCACTGAAACAATTCTTTGTAGATTTATTAGTCTTTTTTCCCCTAAAAAATATTTCATTTTTCTATTGCTCATAAGAAACATACATGCTAAAATATGTGCATATAATTATACCTACAAAAATGAAGCAAGGAAAGAAAAATGAGTATATTCTCACCGAAAATATCACTTGCTCAATTTATGTTGTATCGGGCAAGGCATATGCTAATTAACCTAATGTTCAAAGGGTGTTCATTCCTTAGATCTAACAACATAATAAAATTGCACGCTTCAATTATTTAATTTATGAGACAATCATCGGTTAGACACCACTATTCATATTCCCCTACATAAAAACATCATTTGATTATTTTGAGGTAGTACAATTTAAAAAATGACAAAAGTCACATGAGAAATCACGTAATTAGTAATAAATATTATCTAGAAAAAGCAAGAGTTATTTCATGGTCACTTTGTGTATGAAATCAATGATTTTGACCTTTTAAATCCATGATTAAATCTTAACCTAAAATGGTACAAAACATAAATAGAGAAAATCGGAGGTGGAAAACCATTAATATAATTATAACTAGTGTGAAACAAAAATAACACTACATACAAAGGCTATAACAAAGGGATGGTTTACCACCGTTAAATATATACTAGGTATTGCCCTTAAAGTTTGAAAGGGCACACCAATATTGCAAGGGAGAGAATGGATGAACACCCATATATGGAAAACAAACGCTTTTGAATGAATTATTTCAAAAACATTATTCTTATGGGAGTAGGCTTGAACAATGAGCACAATGAAAAACCTCATTTTGAAATAAGGAGTGTGTGATCACTCAAGGGGGTTGCATACAATGATGCACACATTGCATGGCGTGAGACATTTGAAAGTATGCTATACTTTTATGTTTTTATTTACAATTTAAAATGAAATCATTTATTAATTTGTTCTAAACAAAAAGTAATTACCAAAGCAATGTAATGGATATGAAATGTAAGTTTCACAGTAAAGAACTACATCGAAATTACGAGGTGAGTACATGTGCATAGAATTTGTAGAATAACAATAGCAAGGCATATTTGAATTCTAAAATATACAACAAACAAGTTGTAAATAGGAGAGTGCTTCAATTGGTGGGCACATTGGTAGGAAAGAGTGATTTTAAATTATGTTTCTCCTTGATGTGCTCTCTATTCTTGACATATGCATGATCTTTCATCCTTACATAGTGTTCAAATGAAAATGGAGGGGAGATGTAGAAGTCTTGTACTAACTTAACTCTTGATATTGCTTTGAATGTCAAGCCTTGCCGATCAATGTTGTCAATGACAAATGTTCCCTTTGTAACAATAAACCTTGTGATTTATGAATTATTAATCTATGCATCTTCAATGGAACTTGCTTATGATTTCCACATATTATTATCGGTGCGATTGGAACACATTTTGGATTGAGTACATCCCATGGTAGGACAACATAGTGAAGTTAACAACCACATTCAATGGAAGATCTAGAGGTTTTGAGCGTAGTATGAACTCAACATAAACAACTTGCCCAAGAGCTCCATCAATGAGGCTTGCAATGACCCACAAGTTGGAAGTGAGCATAACTTATTATCCGTTGCGTAAAAGGACTTAAACCTCTAATTGGTCTTTAATATGGTCTAATGAGGTACTTCATCTACTTGCTTTTGCATTGCACTGGGTGATTTACATGCTCAACAATTTTAACATATTTTTGGTGCAATGACCAAATTGTTAGTTGCAAGTAAATGGGTTGACGCTTGAAAGATGTTTTGGTCTTAAAGAGATAATGAAGTATTGTTACAAGACATTAGAAGTTTTGAGTCTTCTAAGGTTGGCTATGCATTTATGATGTGTGTCAATAGTTTACGCAAAGTTATTTGGCATGAACTAGTATCTTCTTGTGGTGGAAAATTGTGTCTAATGTGACAATTGTGTTGAAGGTATGGCACAATCTATTTCCATATGAGTTTTTGATGTACATGCGTGGTTAGAAGTCAAACGGGACTCTCATAAGGAGTTTCTAGCTAAAGTAGCAAGTTGAGAAAACTGACCAAAACAACAAAAGTGCTTACAACTGGGTCCCAAAAACACTCATCTTGAGTTCAAGCACAATTTTGGACAAATCCTAATTATTCCCCTATATACATAGACTTTATCGCAATCGACAAAAGTTGAATACGACGAAAAATGCTCTAGTTATAAGGGTATCTCTGGGGCTAATAATCGTAAATGTAACTAATTTTTTTGTCACACATAGCCGAAGTGCCTCGAAACCCACTCACAAAACTAATCCCCGATAGTGTTTTTGCATAACTGAGAGTTGGTTCCAATTCTCCTATTGGCAGTCTAAAGGTAGGTGGTGGTAGTTTTACGCCGGCTTTCGCCGAACGAAGGGGCATCTGCAAGCCGGAATCGATTGCATTTTATTAAATTGAGCTTGTCACCACAAGTGGCTAAAATATTAAAATGGGCTTCAAGACTCAACTCGGAAAGGCATTAAAAGAATTCAACAACTGAGTTAATTTTTCTCAGTTGTTCTATGTTACTAGGATCAAATTAGAAGTTCTAAATTCATGGTACATTTGGGTGTGGCACTCCATGCACATAATTTCCGAGGCTAAATTTTCTATATTTTGAAGGTTTCATAAATGGTAAAAGTTGAAACATCCGTATGAGATGTATTTATTTATTTATTTATTCCAAATATTCTTGAAACCCAACCACATTAGAACAATAGAGTGCGTAATTTAAATGCAAGGAGAAGGGAAAATCCATACCTATTTCGCACAATTCATCGTCACCACATTCGATGGTTGAAGGTTATCCATAATTGTTCTAAACCTCTTATTTTGCCCCGTGCCAAGACCATGCATTTTGAACAGAGTTTTCATCAAAATGGTTCACGAGCATTGATCACGCTTCCCATCGTTTACAAACAACCAGACACCAGACAACATTTTAAAACAATCTAGCTTTCCATGAAATTTTAACGCATGTCCATGCACTGCTCTAACCTTCCATCTTGCCACAGGCTAGAAGTAAAATGGCATGGATGTGGAGACTAGTTTCTCACCAGTATATGCACATTTTAATGAAGTTTCCAAGTTCTATTTCAACTACCCCATTTGGTGTGCACTCAACAATCAAGCATAGTCCATGAGACCACACTTTTCAGGCATTTAGCTAAACAAATCATGTGCCTTGTTCAAGCTCCCACCATTTGGCATACATGGCTAACAAGGCACTTTCACCTACCACGGGAAAAAAATATCTGACTCGAAGCTCTACTTGAAGGGCATGCCCTCTTAATCAAATCCTACAATTATTGGTGCCCACATGACCACACCAAAATGTGTAAATTTTCCAAATGATTTGTTGCTTTGCGCAAGGTCTAAGATACTCCTCTATGTGGCATCTCAAATTTTAAACAACATTCCACATGGCCACATTTGTTTGAGGCATTTTAACTTGTTGGCTAGATTTTATGCATAGCTTAAAACCTAAGCAATCATGAGATAAATCTCCCTCATTTAACAGTGAGGCTCCCGTGTAAAATGTTTATCTATTTTTTGAAAGTGAATCTAATAACTACTTTCAGGGGTTTTACTTTAATTACTTCAGCTCGTGAAACACAACCAGAAATTTGGCAACAAGTAAGCAGATATGATGGAATATTTGTAGAAGTGGGAAAAATAGAAATAAGGTACAAAAAAAGGAAGATGTGTTGAATTTACCAATAGCTATCAGAGTTGGTCTCATCCACACAAATTAAATAAACAAAGAAAAATCACAACATTCAACAGTAAGGGAAAGAAACAACTTCTAACCTAGATCTAAGATAACACAAAGTTTATCTAAAACCTTAAATAGAAGTGATCAAGCAAAGCACCGTAGACACAAAGTTCTCTCGGAAATCCACCTTTTATTCAATCCCCAGCTTTCACAGAAATTACATCAAAGGATCCAACACAAAGTTTGAAAACTCAAGAATGCTCTAGCTACAAAAACCTCTGCTAAACAAGTTCTGATGAACAAGTTGTGATTATTGATCTTTTCGATCATTTAACGCATAGGATCTTCCTCTATTTATAGTGCATAGTGAGCAATTACAAATAGGAAACTCTCAATGAACTGCCGCATGTGGAAGCCGTAAAGGAAACAGTTAGTATTATTTCCCTTAGAATTCCTCTTTGCATGACATGCATGCCTTACAACTAAAAATAGAACCTTTTATTTTGCATGTCTGCCACCTATTTCTAAGTAATTGACTTCTTCCAGTAACTTGAAGTAACGACTTTTAAACCAATCACTTAAGTTTTACAATTTAATTGATTACTCAATTACTTTGTCGAAGAAAATAAGAGAAAGAAGAAGAAAAAAGAAAAGAAGAAAAGAAGAAAAGAAGTTATTCCTGTTGCAACACTCTCAGTCTTGTTCTTTTTCCATACTCTGTATGTTAATCCAACATGTATTGTACTTCTGCCTCATGAATGATATGAATGATACTTCTGCCTTAAATATGAGAAGCTCTTTCTTCCACATGAGGTTGACTCTTTTCCTGTCATTCTCACCAAACTGGATCTGGGAGCAGTTGACCATGATTTCCTTGTGGGTGTTGCCTCTAACCTGTCTTCCCCTTTTATCCTTAAAGCTTTTGCAATTCTCCAATATGTGCACCAGTGAAATGTTTGTTGGCAATTCAAACAAAACTCATCACCCTTTTATTTTTAATTGCATATGAACAATTTTGAATTTTGGGAATCACTTCGGGTGAAGGAAAATATAAGTATACTCAATGTGGGCTTCAACTGGAAGATTTGGAGCACATGCACAAGCTTTTGAAATGGATTTTGCATGCAATGACTTCCACATGGGCTGCATTTGGAATATAGGAGGCAAGCTTTTAAAATTCCCGACAAAACTTAAGTGAATTTTCACTTATTGCAAAAGGGTTGCATTGAATTTGAAGGAAGAAAGCAGTTTGCACTTCAACGACTTGCACTAGGAGAATTGCATGGAAAATAGTAAGGCAATAAAGAAATTGGAAAGAGAAAGCAGCTCTCATTCATGCTTTAGCTTGCAAATTCCTTCTTCTAATTTTTGCGTGGAAAGTATAAAGGAATGGCAATGTAAAAACAAAGATGAAAGGCAGCTAAAGCACTTAAACTTGCGTGGAAGTTCGAGTGGAAGGGCAGCGTGAAAATAAGACATGGAGGGCAGCTCTTAAAATCACGATTTGCACTTGATTTTTGTCGTAAAAGTTGGAGTTGGAAGGCAGTTAAACTTCACGACTTGTTTTGCAAACTTCCTCTAATATTTGCACGAAAACATAAAGGAGAAGGCAACGTGGAAAATAGAAGTGGAAGGCAGTTCTAAAAATCACGACTTGCACTTGAGTTTTACGTGGAAGTTGGAAAGAGAAAGCACCTTGAAAATCAATGACTTGCATGGGATTTTTCTCCTAACATTTGCGTGGAAATCCATAAGTCAAGGCAACATAAAAATAAGACATGGAAGGCAACAACTTCTCTTTTAAATTTTCGCGAGAAAAATGGAAAGGAAGGGCAGCTTGTGTTGGCGTGAATTTCTAAAGTGGAAGGCAACAACTTCTCTTTTAAATTTTCGCGAGAAAAATGGAAAGGAAGGGCAGCTATCATTCACGCAAGTCATTTTTAAATATTTCCAACTCTTTACAAAAGGCTGTGTGGAAATTAGAAAGGAGAGGCAACTTGTTAAAACCACGATTTGCACTTAAACGTCTTGCCTTAAACCTGTGTGGAACTTAGAGTGGAAGGGCAGCTCAAAATCCATGACTTGCACTAGTTATTTGCTTCCCAAAACCACGACTTGCACTAGAAGACTCTGCTTTGATCCTTGACGCAATTACCTGAGTGATTTTGCCCCTTGAATGACCCTCCAGAATGCTGCTTTTTCTTCCTTGGCCATGGCTGCTCTGCAAAAGGAAGACAAACTCTTCCAGATCCACGATCTGTTTAATCATTCAACCTAGATTAAACCTCAGACAAGGAAAAAATCTTGAGCTTTCCTCTTGTTTGATCTCGGTTACCTTCAAATACAAGCTTTGGCAGACAAATTGATTGGCAATTAAAAACACTGGATAGCTTTTCAAAACCCCAAGCCTGGGAAAAGGTTTGGCAGGAAGAAAGAATAGGCTACGGGGATTGCCAGACGAAAAATGGAGAAAGACCAAAAACCAAAACACAAGAAATAAATAAAAACAAAAATACCTGAAAGAAGTTGCGGGCAATTGCTCGAAAAGAATTCTCCGATTGGCTAGACTGTAAAACTCTTCCCTGGTGAAAGTAATACTGGTGTGGTAACAATGATGGGGTGAAGTGCTTTATATAACCCAAATTCTCGAATTTTAGCTCAATCTATTTTTTAAAAGAACTTTATTTATTTAATATAAAATAAATAAAATGCTTTCAGACAAAGTCTGGCAAAGGAATTGAGTGAGCTTTTGCATATGGGTATTTGAGGAACGTGGTTTTATGACCTTCTGGGGATACCTTTGGGCAACGATGCAACAACGAGAAAAACAAAACACAAAAATGTGACCCGTTACTTAAAAAGAACGAAAAATTTAAAAAGGAGTAGTCCCAGATTTCAGGGTGAAATCTTGGGGACACCAAAACTAACAACTCAAATTCCCTGTGCAAGGCCATTCCAAACCACTCTGGTGTCCCAAAACCCCAGTCCACGCAGCCAAAGACTTTTGCATTTGATAAACAACCCACATGGGTTATGCTACCTATAAAATTTGCACACATATATGCATGCAGGAGAGTAGATAAATAAGATTTTGGGTCAAATGGGTTGAATTCCCTCGTGGCCAAGAAATTTTCAAAAACCTCCCCCCCACGTTTGCAACACCCAAAGTTTCCTAAGGAAATTAATTAAAGAAAATCCTCCTTCCAAGGAAACCAAACCATGTCCATACCTTGTTACTAGCTCCACTTAAACACCGATTAGGCGATAAGAAGAGGTAGGGGCAGGGAAATGCTGGGAAATGGAGTAGAGTTTGCTTTAAACCTACCAATGGCATTTGCTGCAAGTTTCTAAGGGCCATTTCAACAAAGCCTGTACATCTTGCAAGGTTTGATTCCACCACAAAGCAAAAATCAAACAACTGACCAGGAAATCATGGCATTCCACCATCTTACTAAATCATGGAAATATTCTGAACCACCATATGCATGCCCATAGTTACATTCTCTTACCAGATTTTTCCAAAAATCTTCTCATGGCTGGAAGCTTACAAAACCAAGAATAATTTTATTAATTCACTCACGACAAACCAAAAAGACAATATCCAAGGATTTACATTAATTCCTCTTGAAATGGGTTTGGCTCAAACTCCAAAATAAATTTGGAGAGATTTTAGGATAAAAAGAATTTTTTTTTTTTTTTAAATGAGTGCTCTTTCATTGAGCTAATTTAATGATTTATTTTTCTTAATTTTAAATTTGATTTAAGCAAAACTTTAACCATTTCCCGACACGCCACTTACTACGAAATAAATTTCATTTGAAAATTAAGTGAATTCCTTTTATTGATAACAAAATACGTTTGATTAAAATTGACGTTTATCATTATAAATAAATTTATTAATATTTCAAACTCAAGGTTCGCGAATGATCTCGAGTTGGATGAGTTGCGAGAAGAATGACTTCACCTCACAATTTGACAATACGGGGATGGTCCAAGGGTTCCAAAAGGTTATTCGAGAAAGGAAACTTCAAAAAATGCCCTTATTTTTATTAACGCAAAAGCTTAATTTAAATGCTACCATCATTTTAAGAATTATCCCTAACACCAGCATGATGCTAGAACAATGAACCCACTCGAACCAAGACCAACTCGAGCCCACGCAATTATGATCGAGCGGTGGTAACAGGAGGGGCACTACATCTCCCTCCCCTTACAAAAGCATCATCCATGATGCAACACACTCCATGCACTAAGAGGATCGAGAAAGCACGGAAAATCGACAACGACAGTTTCCGATTAGCAAAAGAAAAAGCTATGTTGCTTAGTACGCAACCACCAACAAGTTAAGCATGGTTTTAAATTTTCTCATTTTT
This sequence comes from Taxus wallichiana var. yunnanensis, assembly GCA_018340775.1. Classification (NCBI taxonomy): domain Eukaryota; kingdom Viridiplantae; phylum Streptophyta; class Pinopsida; order Cupressales; family Taxaceae; genus Taxus; species Taxus wallichiana. The sequence continues at coordinate 994,874,239 of CM031242.1, read as the reverse complement.
CTTATGTTCGTGAATATTGACATTACTCGTTATTTTATTACTCAACTTATCTTTTCCTTAAAACCTTTTCTTAGTTTTCAAGCTTATAAAACCTCTTAATCCAACAATTCAAATCCATAGTGGGTTCAGATCCCAAATTTTGATATTCATTTCAAAACACACTCGCATGTGTTTTCTCATAAGGGTATTCACCATTTATTAGTTGTGTTGATTGTCCAAATTACTTGTCCAGCATTCATAAAGTTATCACTTGTTAAATATTTCAATCTCAAATTTCTGGTAGGTTACCCAAAATAGTTGACATCGCAATGTCGCACAAGGTCCCAATCAAAATACTAACAACCACATAACATATTTTTAGCACATTTTCATGAATGAACCACATCACAAGAACTCTAACTCCACCATGGAAAGACAAAAATAGTCCACCTAACATATAAATTCCAACAATTAATCCTCGGCATAGACCAAACACACACATATGACTAACAAACAATGAAGCATCACACTAATAACTATACAACTGATATCACATGACTCAAAACCACGACTATACCCACACATTGTCAAGCTAATATCCAACAACACATGTCAACAAAGGGGAACATCAAGCCTCAAACATCATGGTACATAACTTGAATCACAAGAGTAACTCACTGATCAACATAAGTACCACAATAAGGCATATCAACATCAATACTCCCAAATGGGTTCGTGATCCGAGCAATATCAAGTGATAACATATCCTAAAGTACTTAGCACGATCCACCACCTCCCATAACATGTACAATAGAAGTCATCGTCATACACCAAAATAATCAAATACCATAAGCCAACAAGTTTTCATTGTTTGAAGACATAGTTTTCAAGTTTCCAATTGGTTGAAGGGTTGGAGATGGTAGTTCATTTTACACATGTGGTGATACATATAGGAGTGAAAAGGCATATACGAGAACTAAAATTCAAGGAGTGTGATATACAATTATTTCCAATTGTTTGAACATGACAAAAATATTTCTAATACAAAGATTGATATGTGGTTTTCAAGTATAGAAGGTTATTTTCATCTTGCAAGACATTGTAAGAATGATTAGCTACAAGCATTTCCTTTAAGGATTGGTATACACAAAGTATTTTTTTATATACCTTTTCTCATGGCGGTAAGGTCATGTGTGAAGGTGTTAACAAATTTTGTCATGTCTCACAATACAGAATATATTCACTTCATATGCAAGAATGCCTAATGATAAGATGTCACAAAAGGGAGAAGTTATATTTTTAAACAATGAAACATAGTCTCAAGATAAGAATAAGACATTTCCACACAACTCCATATGCCTCCCAAAACTACTCCATATGCCTCCCAATAGAGAAAGAATCATAGTGCCAAAACCAATCCGGGTCACTCACTATAGAGCCTCGTCACCTTATTTCTCCATGTTGGGTCACTCACCATAGAGCCCCATCTCCTTATTTCTCCATATTGGGTCACTCACCAAGAGTCCCATCACCTTATCTCTCCATTTAATAAAGTCGGGTCACACTATGGCCTTAGCAACATAGATCCTCGCCACCTTCACCTAAGTGGCATAGTAACCTATAGTTCAATACTACACATCCCTATGACCCCCTTGGGGCGTACCCCCATACAACGAAGTGGGTCCATAGGTCCAACCACTCCATGGTGAATCCCATGACCCAATCCAACACATAATAATATTAGAACCAACATAACAATCAGATTCAAATGCCAAGCGAAAACAAATCCCAAGCCTTGGGCTAGGCTAGAAAAAAATTAAGCTCCAAAAGCAAGTTTCAAACTAAGAAAAATAAATGGCTAAACAACCGCAATAATGCAAAAGCCTCTTGTTAGCACAAAACCAATTAAATGCCCAAAGATTTAAAGATACATCACTCAAGAAAATTGCTGGTTCTTACAAGAAAAGAGAATAATGTCAATTATGAATAAAATACAAACATAGAAATATCACATTACGATCACTATGTGGCCCTTCTACGGCCACCAAAGGGGTACTCATCAAGTTACTGGCACTCGGATATCGAGCTTTAGCTTGCAAAATATAAATAATAACTAATCAAAATCATGTACTACCATAGTCTCTATTGGAATCATCACCTCTAAACTCCCACAAGGCTCAACATAGTCGTAATCACACAAGGTTGTCTATAAGACAACTAGTTACAAAGAGAGATAAATAGGTACATGTTGCCATTTACTGAGCTTAAGGTGTCTACACAACATAATATGCATGGCTCCCACGAGTAATGCCATACATACCAAATAAATAGAAGTGGATTTTCAGTCTATGTTAGATTCCACTTCCGGGTCATACTCAACTCAAGTCAAATGGTCAACGGTCCACTTTTCTCACTCCATACATACACTTTTACTGATTGCTTCCCTTAGGGTTAGTTAGTGTAGGGTACACAACATACACATAACCACATTACTATAACAATAAAACATTTGCACAAAATCCATAACGTCTTACACATGGTGAAATTTATGAGGTATAATAGAACAATAATTCCATAACTTACAATACACAACACTTCTACATAGCGCACTAAGAGTATGAGTACAATACATTAGGGGTCATAAAATCACCATTTGTCGCAAACTCTCAACTCCGACCTGTCACGTATCGTATGAGTATAATGTATGTCGCATATAGTGACTAACATCACAACATGGTGGAAATATGATAAGACATATCTCACGATGATAGACTTTTGTCAAACAACACAATAGTACCCATATAAAAGTTCACAAGATAAAAATCATCACAACACTTTGTAGTCCGCAATGACATTTCTTTTACACACAAAGGTGGTAACACACTTGAAATTCACATTGAATACATGAGAGAGAGAGAGAGAGTGAACTCTCATCAAGAATCACATCAACATCATTACAAGCCCACACCAAGTGGTATGCACAACAAGTGCATTCATGTTATCACAAGTACCAAGTTTGTCACATCACAACAAATTAACACATTACTCTTCCAACTCCTCCACCATCATGCATAATCCATCACAACACCAAAATGTCCCAAAGGTTTGAGAGTATGAACCTTCGCTTTGATACCAACTATAGCATCCACCCATATGGAACCCAAAAACAAGAGCAAAAATTTCAGGATAATTTTTTTTTGAACTTTCATTTACTGAAACAACTATGGACATCACAAAGGATCACAAGAGGTTGTTCCACATCATATAAGACAATGCACCCCAAGAAGAACATGCAAATTAAAATATGACACCAGATGCACAACAAAACCATAATAGCATAACAACAAACACATAACCACTACCCAACCATAACATGACCATCACGAGTATGGACCTTCCACATTATCACCTTTTTCATAATTACAACATAATTATATTCATATTTGAATTTGTTACAATCATGCAATGGTTGTGTGTTTTTTATTAAGATTTCAATTAGTTGTAATATTTACAATTATGATGCTTTCCAAGGCTACATTTCTTTTACTTTGTCTAACACTTAACTTGTATTGGTTCCAACTAAGTTAGTTCATTTATCTAATCGCCAATAGATTATAAAACTCGATGGTTAATTTGAAGTAACTTGACATTTACACAACATAAGTTTTGATTCCCAAAATGGAAAGTATGCTTTCCCCAAAGTTTTTTTCAAGAGGATCAAACCACACCTACCTTCTCAACACATGAAAGATTAATTAAGTTGCAAACTAATCATTGTGGTAATTGTTGTGGCAAATCAGCTGGCGCTACTGGATGCAAATCGGGTTTCTAAGTTGATGTTTCATCCATCAGGTGTGATTGCACAACATTGAAACCTCTCTCCAAGTGTGGGACTTGTAAAATGAGAGAGGAATCTCCAGATTAGAGGCTGGTTCCTCAAACTCCTCTGATCAGATCTGTTATTTACACAATTGCAAAGGTTAGAATCCTAATCCTACTCTAAATTCCAAGGAGACAGAGATAGAAAGTGCAAAAATTGAAACTAAACTAATAGGTGATACACCAAAGGAGTGGTGAACACTTCTTGTTCATGCAAATTGACACAATTTCATGAAATGCAACATGAAACATCATACACAAGTTGATAAGATGCAATTAGAGGTCTGAAATGAAGCAAGACAATACAAACAAAGGACTGAAAATTGATCACGAGTTCTGACTTTGTCATTTTCACTGCCAAAATCCTTGCATTTGCAACATCAAAGAGGCGTAAAACTTTGTTACAATCATGAAGAAGGTCTGATACTTGCAAAAATCACTTGTTGAAGGTGAAAGAAGAAGCTTCCTATCCAAAAAAATGTTCAACCCTCAAAAAATGAGCCAAATCTAGCTTTTACAATGCATGGGTCGAGCCCAGGAGAGAGAAAACGTGTAAAAAGCGGGAGTCATTCCCATTGAATGAAGATGCATTAAAATAGCATGGGCGTCCTTATGCACTCCATGACCGACATTTTTGGCCATCTTTGAAGAAGAATGCGACCCATTTTACATTAAAACTGGTTGTTGAAACGTCATTTCTGGCCATTACCACGTGCCAAAGACGTTTCTTGATTTTCTCTCTCAAAACTGAACCAAAATGCAAAAATGACCATGGAATCTTGTAGAGAATTTCACCAGCTTTCCATTGATATAAAGAACGCGAAAATATGAGCTCTGGATCGAAAGATATGGTGATTTGAAAATTTAGGGCAAAACAGGGCCAAATCGGGTCGGCGGGCAAAAAATTTGAATTTTTTACCTTTTTGGTCATTTGGAAAATTTTCAAAAAATTCCCGCGCCCCACCGGTTCAGGTGCCACGTGGCACGTTTTAATTGGTCGCGGGCCCTTCCTGCTCCATTTTACTTCATTTTTTCCTTTGGAAAATTTTTCAAAATTTCCCATCGGGCCGATGAGGTGAAGACACGTGGCGTGATGTGATTGGCTCGGGCCTATCTCTCCTGAATTTTCTACGGTCGCTTCAATATTTTTGGCTTGGACACATGTCAAAACCCCATTAGGTGCGGGTTTGACCCTCCAAAATTCCCATGCGGGCTTGCTCTAAATTTTTTTGCCCCAACTAGACACGTGGCGAGATTCTATTGGCTCGCAATAAGGGGGCGGGCCTTTCCTCTTGAATTTTCCATTATTTTCCCTTTGGGAAAATTTCCCAAGTTCTCCCATGCTCCACCCAGTCGGGACACATGGCACATTCTTATTCGTTGGCGGGGGCAGCGGGCCAAAACTTCACCTTTTGGATTTTCGGCAAAACACTTTGCCAAATTTTCAACTTTTTCTCCGCCCTCTGAAACTCCGGCTCCTGGTGACACGTGTCGTATTCTGGTTCATCGGCGGGTAGGCGGATCACAATTTACTTTTGGATTTTTTGGCGAAACATTTTGCCAAAATTTCTAACTCCTCTGCGCGCCCCACTTTTCCGGTCCCTTAGGACACGTGTCTTGTTTTAATTGGCCACGAGGCCATCTCTCCAAAATTTCCTGCACAAACACCGAGCCAAATTTTCCACCTCGCCCTGACGTGCAGGCCATTACCCAATTTAACCTAGGCACGTGTTACATCACCAACTATCCCCTTGGGATAGTTATCCAAGTTTTGTGATTTAATCACCTACTCTAAATTTAATTCATCCCATCATATCTTGCCCATGGGTAATTAAATAATTAAATATTTAATTACGCTTCTTCCCATGCATCTTAATCACTTATCTACCCCAAATTTATTTTACCCATGTACCACATCTATTCTTAATCTTCCCTAAGCGGGATATTTTCCCGTAGTCGGATAAGCCTTTTCTTTCTCGAATCAATCAATTAAGGCACCTCGGGAGTCTTTTCCGCGATCGGCGCCGACCCATATGGTCGGCGCCGATTTTCTAGAAGCGGCGCCGATTATAAAAGCAAGCCCAGAACTCAGTTCTAGGGACGGAAAAGAGCGAAGAGACCGAAAAAGAGACGAACGAGTGAAAGGAAGCACTTACGCACGAACAGAGAGTGAGAAAGAGAGATCTTCTTAGCATCAATTGTCTCAGTTAGGGCAGATCCTGTCCTAATCAATCCCTGAGAGGAGCACCGTTACTCTGCCCGTATCATATCAACACCATACACCATTATCTATCATCTGGTGACTCTGTTCCAGCGTCTCTCCATCTTCGGCACATCCTACAGACTACATTCACCTTCCGATCCCCGAATCTCATCGCACAGTCCCTGATTGGTCAGTCTGCCTTCATTGACACTGATCTTATCCAGTCGACGTCGATCAGTCCCAGTCGCCGCCGATCAGTCCCAGTCGCCGCCGATCACATCAGTCGCCGCCGATTCTACACAGTCGACGCCGATTTCCCTGCAGACAGGTAAAAGGTCACAGGTAACACAAATCTAGCATTATTTCTCAGTTCCCAGTTTTCTGTACTTCCTGTCTGCTGTTCAGGTTCTGTTTTATTACTGCAATCAGAGAATCTAGTCTTTATTTACATCTTTTATCATGTATGCTGCTTTTCTTTATTGGCGTGGTGACATCCGCGAGGAAGCTTATCGCTTCTCGGACCCGCTTCTCGGGCAGTCCACCCATATATCTTCTAACGCCATCTTTTTCTGTCAAGCACCGGTGTTTTGCAGGTTACTCGGATCTATTGTGCGAATTGCTCGTGTGCGCCCGTCTTATCTACATCGACTTCCTCATCCGTCTACATCTTCATCAGGTATCTATTTCATTGAGGTTTTTCAGGGTTTTTGTGTTTAGTTTGGTGCATTAACTTGGACAGGTAACAAGCACGAAATTCTTGATCTACATTCTGGCACGCCCGGTGGGACATGAACCAAAGTCCCTTATTGGTAAGTTCATCTCTTTTCTAGTTTTGAACTTTGTTCCTTTTCTTCATTGATTTCTATCAGTCCTATTTGAACATTTCATTCATCATTTCAATCTTGCTTTTAGCGAAGTCATTATCTTGAAATTTTTCTATTTTCTTAAAATAGAAATTTTTCGTTTTCGCCATTATCTGGATGTATCTTTCCGGATCTTGTTTGTTGTTTGCTTGATCCTTTCTTGCGGAGCACTTTGCTTGTTCGTAGGATTGTTAGGGGAAGAGCTCAACAACGCGCTTTTGAAGTCCACACACCTTGGAGAGCTAAAACTACGGGTATTCCTCTTTTCGGTGTTTTCTCCTTTTTAGGTTTTCTTTGTTGGTTGTTTATCACATCCAAACACTTGAGTTTTGGTGCTTAAAAAGAACCTAATCGCATTTGGGAAAGAACTTGTTTGAATTGTCTTCATCGAAATCAAACATTTCGTTTTAAGTGCTTAAAAAGAACCCTTTCTTTTTCATTCTTTGCATGCTTTGTCATCTAGTGTTAATTAGGTTGGAAAATTGATCAAAATCGGTAGTGACACTATTTGATTTTTATTTTTCACCCTTGCACACAAAGCCAAAATCACTAGGTATAAAGCATCTAAACAAAACTCCTTCCCCTGGCCTGCTACTTGGAAGTGATATCGAGAGGAAGAGCCTACGCGGTACTCGGGCCGCGCTATAAATTCACGAAAGATTTTGGTATATATTGGCAAAGCACCCGACTCCCTTATCGCAGCGGTGTGTGAAGTGCGGGGGTAGGCCCCTATATCAAGCCACGTACCGGTCTTTTACTGAAGTGCCTTCGGGACTCCTCACCAAACATTACCCAAACCATCCCTAGTTTGGCTATACGAGTAGTTCTGTTCTAAAAGCCTTCCCTAACATTTTCATTTCTTAAAAGCATCAAAATTTAAAGGAGATAATCACTTGCGCTGCTTGAACTATTTGTGCATTAGTTAAGACAATCTTCTTTCTTGCTTGTTTATGGCGGCTATCACCCGTTCACAATCTAGGAAAATGGCCCACGTGAGTTCCTTCTTCCTCAGAAATCACCACCGGCGTGGATGTTTGGCACCCCTCAATCTTCCTCGGGACCCTTTGTTAGTGGGTTCCCCCTCGTAGTCGTATAATCCTTTCCATCAAGCCAAAACAATCCCATCACGTCGGCTTCTCCTAGTCCATCGAAATATCTTCGACTCGGAGTCTATTCCTCGCGGGGATCACGAATTTCGAGGCTCTCCTTGATCGCAATCCGGTAGCCCTCATGGACTATCTAGTACACAAGTCGATCCAAATATCGGCCAAGACCCACCGATCCGACAAGTGTACAATTATCCTCGCGGATCATCCCGGGCCTCTTTAGAGCGGTTTGCACCATCTCTCTTGCCTCGAGCCACGGAGAAGGGTGAGGCCCCTATGCCTCCCTTTTCTCTTCCACCTACCATGTCGACTAATTCTCAATTAGTCTTACCTATCCCTAACTGCTGCCACTACCTCGACTATTCCACTGACCCATTTAAGAGGTCTTACGCCCTTCTTTATAGTAAATTAAATACGCACATCCGCACATTGCCGTCGATTCGTCTATGCCCTCTATCGTTTCTCAAGGTCAATACCTCTTCATGAGCCTGACCCCCTCCAGAATAGGCGGTTGGCTCCTACTTCTCGTCCTCAGGGGTCTTTCTTCCGATATTCCAGCTCTTTGTGACATTCGCCCATCCTCTGTAGTATCGGCACCCTTGATACCTAATTCAGCAATAGAAGGCCCCTTTCGGGTCTTGTTCCCGACATGACCAATCGACCAACACTCATATTCCTCGATCTATCCCGATCGATCAACCAACATAGGAGTCCACGATCACGGGCTCCATCCGTCACCCTGACCTTTATTTGCTCAACCACTTATTATCTCGCATGACTGCTATCGCAAGTGCCTGACAACAAATACCCCACCGGTGTCACCGAGAACACTGGTTATTCCTCTTATAATCCTATCAACAACGGATGAATCCCCATTGACACCTCAACCACACCCACTACTTGCTTCTCATGTAGGACAAACCAATGTACCTCCTCCCCGATCGGATGTGGTTGATTTCTCTTGAAAATTGCAGACTTGGAAGCCTCCACAAAAGGAGCCCGCCCTTCATACTCCTTTGAAGAAGTATGCGATGAACCCATTCATCCTTCGGTGGCTTTTAAGCCTTATCCTCCCAATGGGAACTTCCCAAATTCTCAAAATTTCATAGTCGGGAAGACCCCCAACAACATCTGCGAGCATTCAAACATGCTTGCTACCTCATTGTCCAAGATCAGGAGCTCATGCTCCGTACCTTTCCTATGTCTCTAGCGGGTCCCGCTTTGGGTGTCTGATAATATTCCTCAACATTCATTATTTTCTTTCTCTCAATTGGCCCAAATGTTTGTTGAGAACTTCTCAATAAATATTGCCCATAAGATCTCAATCACGAGATCTTTCTGACATTCGCTTGATTTGTGATGAGTCTATTGCGAGACTTTGTCGCTCGTTGGAGAGGGATAATCAACCAATTGTCCTTCTCTCTTCCTCAATCACAACAGATCGAGCTGTTCACCCGATCTTTGCGCTAGTCACATTTCTTCCACGTTAAGAATCCAAACTTTCCACACCTTGAAGAAGCCTTCTGATAGCACGCATGACTCGAATCTCGTGCCATTGAACAAGAAAACTAAAACTTCGCTCCAAATCTAAACCCGATTTCTCTCGGTTCACCAAACCAAATTCTTTTCCTCCTAAAGATAAGAATCAAGGGTCCACCAATGCTATCGTATTAAAAACATCGAGAACCGATAGTACTCTAATCAACCACCACGAAGAGACCCTTCATACGCTCGAAAAGGGGCTTCATCATCTCGATCCTTCGCTCCATTGGGGGAATCATATGCCTCCATCTTAGGAAAAATGTTGGAAGTTCGCATGATCGAACTTCCACCCATTAGAATATTGATGAAAGTCGAACGTCCTTTGTGAGTACGAGAGAAAGCGATTTTTGCCACTATCATAGAACCGAGGGTCATGACATCGAGCGATGTCGGACTTTCAAAAATCTTGTCAAAAATTCATTGATAAAGCGAGCTTATTACGGATAACCCAAATGCTCCCCCAAATCAAGCGGCTGGACGTTTTCAAACAACCCTTCCCCAATCATGCCCCAAATCATAATTCTTGAGAATCTCAAAAAACCAAACACCCACACTATCGACTTCATTTCTCTTTGAAGAATCCGGCACGAAACCACATCATCTACAAACGCGCAATCGAATCGAGAACCCTCTTCCACTTCACCAATCTTTGGAATTCCTCCATCCTCGGATAACCCATCTTTGGATATTCCTACATTTGCTAAACACGGAGTCATCTCTCTCCGCTCCTTTGTCCAGATCTCCCATCCATACCGAGGCAGTGTCTTCCTCATCTGTCTCATCATGGACATCCTTTGATGCTCGAGGCAATTACATCCCTTCGAGTTTCCACTTGAGACACATCTACTTACATGTTGCTCCCATTCCATTTCTCAACTATGCCCTTGATAAACATCCCTATAATCGTGCCGACTTCGGCGGAAAGTGTCCTCAACTTTGACTCTTCCTATCTCTTTTCCTATAGTAGTTCCACCCATGATCACTACACCAAAAGTGGTCCCTTCGCAAGGAACTTCTTCATCACTTACTTCTTCCATCACTAATACTACTTCACCTATTCGGGAAAAATCAAAAGAAGTAACACCAACACTGCACACTCGATTCCTCAACCTAAACCGCGACATGACCAAAATCTAACATTATACCATCAATATCTCCCCATTTGCTTCCTCCGAAAAGGTTCTGATCACCTTATGACGTTGAAGTTGTCACCATCCACGAAAGGGAAGCCCATATTTCGGACCATCAAAACTCTCGGTGTTCTTCCACAAAAATCTCTCTCCACGCCTCATAAGCGATTAGATTTGCCCATTTGAGAAGGCATCTTCTTCTACACACCTATCAAAGTCATCATCTTCTTCTTCATCAACATCCCTAAAAGTAGACTTACCTACCAAAAAGATGCCACTTCTTCTATCAAAATCCTCATCTTTGTTGCAAAAATCAAGACACCCTATCTTCCTCCAAATTCACCTATTTTGGGAGCTTCTTCCTCTTCAAACCGACATTATCTAAATCATCAGTAAATCCGACTAAAACAACCCCCTTTGTCTCCAAAAACCGCAAAAATTATCGCATCTCCATCCTCCTCAAAATCTATCTTAGGGACTCCTCCTCCACAAAGACAATCATGTCTCATTTACTCCCATCCCAAGCACCAAAATTGCTCCTCAGAATGTCCAAACAAATAAGAGGATCCCTAATAAAGCTGTTAAACCTAACATGCAAGTTCTTTTACCCCGGTCGGTTAAGGTAAAAGAACCATCTCATTATCTCTATCCTCATCTTCGTCTGCGGATTCTACACGAAATCCTTCATCAACTTATCAATCTTGAGCCATAACCCTTCCTCGATTAAGCCTTATAACCCCGAAGGAGTGAAACCTACTGGTTTAACTCGATCGATTTGTGCTTACCACCGTACTCAGGTCATGACAGCTTTGAAGGATGTAAAGCTCTTGAGCCGTTGTCGAGAACCTTACGGAAGAAAGTGACCTCTTGTTGGAGGAGGAACAAGTACCTCTGTTACCCTAGCCTCATCCAGAACCTCAACCATCCATTCGGACCTCTAGTGGTTCCACTCCACTTGATCTCCCTCCTTCCCAAATTGACACTGATCCATATCGCCACTAGAACCCAACATTATCATAACCCATCTTCATCTCAACATCTAGACCACGGGTTGTCATTTACGCTGCAGCCCACGAAGGCGTGTCTCCTTCCTCATGCCCCACGACCCAAGGTCTCCATTCGTCTTGCACCTCGGACTCAAGTTCCCGTATCAGTTGAGGAGAGTGTCATGAAGCAACTCACCCAAGCTCCGGTCAAAATGTCTCTTTTTGACCTCATCAATCCTCTCCACAACATCGCGAGGCTCTAATCGATGTCTGCGTCGCATCGCAGTAAATTCCGATGAGCCCCAGCCCTTCGAGTGGGTTGTTGGATTGAATGGTCCATCGACCGCCATTTCTTTTGAGGATTCAGAAATTCCTCATCTTTCTTCAGAGGATTTGGAGGCTCCTCTCTTCATCACAGTCCAAGTCAATAACACTGCCTTAAAACGTGTTATGATCGATAGTGGAGCTGCTCTCAACGTCATCTCTTCCCACACATTCGAACAACTTAAGTTACCTAAGAATGTGGTGTCACCTCCGCCTTTCGCCCTTCGATCATTTAACGATCAGCTAGCAGTCACTCTAGGAACTGTGGTCTTACCCATCCGAGTAGGTAAAAAGCTGCTCCATGAACTCTTCTATATTGTCGAAGGAAAATTCCACTATAACATGATCCTTGGGCGCTCCAGGTTCGCGCTATGATGCATTGTGTCCCATCCACCCTCCATCGATGCCTAAAATATCAATATGAGGCAAAATCTACACCCATCAGGAGATCCTTTTCCTTACTGCGCAATGCGACATGACCCAAGTGCGCGCCTTTAAAAGAAAATGCATCTTCTCGGATGGGGCTTCATCTTCTTCCATACCTGCTGACCAAACTACTGCAGTTGCGAAATCTGGAAGAGACATTGCGGCGTTTCTCACTAGGAGAGCTTCCTCTCTTTTCTTTCGATGCCCATCTCAAACCTAATGAGTATGGTAGACCCGACAAGCAACTTTGAATATCAATCGAGGTCTCGGTGCATCGTTACCATTGGTTTGCCCAATTGACAGAGACCAATTTCATCTACGGTGGTCTTGATACACCTCATTATTGTCAGGATTCTCCTCCACAGAGCCAAACCTTACCTAACGGGGTTTGATTATCTCTGAGAATCCACGTTTGCAAAAACTTATCTATATCGATGCGCGTGGAAAGGTTTTGGCCTTGGAAAATATGACAAGGTATACATGACCTCAAATCCATTCCTACTCTCATGCCACACCAAAAGTTTGGTTTGGGATTTAAACCCATTTCAAAAGCCACATCACTTTATTCTTGATGAGCCTCTTCCTCTTGAAGAACCATCTTCCCCCACCAAATCAAAGCATCACTTGATGTGGACGATGACATTTCCATCCCACCTAACTTTTTTTTTTGATCAATACCATTTCCTTGGGACCTTTAGTCTATGAGACTAACAATCGGTCACCTTCATACCATTAATCTTCCCTGAGATAGTTGGAGCGACTCTCCTACTACCTCGACACTATCCTTTGTGCGGATGGCGACTCTGTCCTCACCTATCCAGGGCGGAGGATTCATATCTTCCCAAAACCATTCCTTCGACACGTCTGCCCTTCTCAGCGAGGCCACTATCGACCTTAATATAAGGACTCTGAAGACCCTCGCATCATTAAGGTCGGCCCGATCCCTTGATCCACAAGAATTGGGGACTTTACTACTTTTCTTTCCAAACATCGTCGAGCCTTTGCTTGGTCATACGAGGATATGCAGGACTCGATCCGATATTGTAGTCCTGATATCGTTACCCTTCCCAACATCAACCCAGTCAAGCAAAAATTACGTAAAATGCACCCTAGAGTAGCCCTTCTTGTTAAAAGAAGAATTAGGCGCTTGCTCTCGGCTAACTTCATCGACCCATCGATTATCCATGATGGGTGTCGATGTAATACCGATAACTAAGGCTCTTTGGGAAGATTGAATTTGTACCGACTTAGGGATCTTAATCGCTTTGTCGAAGGATGATTTTCCTCTTCCTAATATCGACCAACTCGTAGATTTAACTGCGGGTCATGAAATGCTTTCTCTTATGGATGGTTTCTCTGGATATAATCAAATCCTCATCGCACCAGAAGACCAGCATAAGACTTCCTTCATAACTCCTTGGGGACCTTTTGCTTTATCGTGTCATGCCCTTCGGTCTTAAGAAGCGGCGGAGCTGACTTATCAGCGAGCGATGACCTACATCTTCCATGATCTTTTACACAAAAGCGCAGAGGATTACGTTGGCGATCTCCTCAGCAAATCAAGCGTCGTCGGGAGCATCTTTTCATCCTTGCACCTCTCTTTGAGAGGCTTATCCGCTTTTGTCTTCGTCTAAATCCATCTAAATGCGTGTTTGGCGTCCTCACTGGTAAACTTTTAGGGTTTATCATTTCCATCAGGGGTATTGAAGTGGACCCATGCAAAATAAAAGCCATCCTTGAGATGCCTCCCCGTCAACAAAAGCAACTCCATGATCTCGAGGGCGTCTTGATCGGTCGTCGTTTTATCTCCCGATTGTCGGACCGTTGTCGACCTTTTCACCATCTTCTCGTAAGAATGTTCATTTCAAATGGGATGAGCATTGCGAAAGGCCTTTGATGATCTCAAAGCTTATCTTCTTTCTCCGCCCGTGCTTACACCTCCACGCGAGGGGGAGCCTTTCTATCTTTATATCTCGTGGTGACCATGCTCTGGGAGCCATGATTTCGCATCGGGACACTTGTGGTAAAGAACAGTACATTGTCTATTACATCGAGTCGCACCCTCATGAGTATGAGACACGTTACTCAGGGGCTGAAAAACTATGTTGCGCTCTCTTCTTTGCAACTTCTAAGCCGTCATTATCTTCTTAATCACAAAACTTACATCGTCACAAATGTCGATCCCCTCGAGACAATTCATGCAAAGCCTTATCATGATGATCGCATCACTCGTTGGCTTATGCTCATGCGAGGAATTTGACCTCGAGTTTATCCCGCAAAAGGCTATCGAGGGTCGGGTTATTGCGGATCAACTAGCTAGTGCTCCTCTTAGGACACTCAAGACCCCCTTGCTCGATTCCCGATGAATTTATCCAACAAATCGATTTTGGTCTATCTCCATTTAAAGTAAAGCTCTTCTTTGATGGATCGAATGCAGTGAGGGGAGGTGCGGGTTTCGTGATGATTCCTCCTTGGGAGTACGCCTATCGATCGCGCACAAATTGAACTTTGAGTGCACCAATAATATAATTTGAGTCTGAAGCTCTTGTCTTAGGACTTCAAAATGCCATTAATCTCGGCGCTCGTCATATTGACATCTTTGGTGATTACGAACTCATCGTTAATCGAGTCACGGGTGTCTATCGATGCAAGAATGATATCCTTCAAAAATATCGCGACATTGTTCTTGCCTGACTCCGATCTTTCGATAAGTTCACCATCGATCCATTCCTCGTCACTGCCAAATCGATTCGCGGATACCATGGCCTCATTAGCATCCCTTATCGCTTTTTCTGCGAAGACTCGCGTCTTTATGTGGGTGTCTGCGATTAGATCAACCATCTTATCTTGACGGCTAACCCGATCAATCTTTGTCCTGACCCATACTCGGGATGAGTGGTATCAGAGATAGTTGATTATCTATCTCATTCGGTGCTTCCTCAGATCGACTTCCGATGGTAGAAGGTCTTTTGTCAGCGCTTAATCGCTATTCTATCACAGGCGGGATTCTTTACAAAGCGCGGCTTTGATGGTATTTTGCTTCGATGCCTCAAAACCCATGAATCATCTAAAGCTATTCGGGAGGTCCATGACGGTATCTGTGGTGGACATTTTAGTGGTTTATTTGTGGCTAAAGCGCATCTTACGTTTGGGATATTATTGGCCTTCTCTTAATCAAGATTGTTGTGAATACACTAAGAAATGCGTCAAGTGTCAGCAACATTCCAATCTCACGCACGTCCCTAGTCAGGCTTTGCAACCTGCGGCGGATTTGTGGCCTTTTTCACAATGGGGCCTTGATCTTATTGGTCTCATCAATCCCCGTTCTTCACAGCGTCATCATTCTATCATTCACTTGCCCTTTGAGTACTTTTACTAAGTGGGTAGAAGCTATCCCTCTTTCTTAAAAAGGCTAAACCCATAGTTGATTTTGTCTATCAACACATCATTTGTCGCTTTGGCGTTCCACACAAGCTCATCACAGATAATGGTAAATCCTTCAAGAACGTCGATTTGCAAAATCTCTGCAATGCTTTCAAAATCAAGCTCAGTTTTTCTTCTCCATACTATCCTCAAGCTAATGGTGGGGCCGAAGCTTCGATAAAACTTTGCGTAATATCCTCATGAGGTAACTAGTCATTTGGTAGGGATTGGCATCTACATATCCCTTTCGCTCTCTGGGGCTTATCGGACTAGCATTCGTACTCCTCTTGGTGCTACTCCCTTCTCTCTCGTCATGGAGTGCAGGCCGTCCTTCCTTTGGAGGTCCAAATCCCATCTCTCAGTGTTTCTCTCGGAGAATTTGTCTCACGATGAGGATTATCGTCAAAATCGTCTAGCTCAACTTGAATTATTAGATGAGCGGCGTCTCGCGCTCTTGAGCATCATCAAGTCTATCTCGGCGTGTCAAGCGTGCTTACTGACAAGCATGTGCAACACCGTGACTTCAAAATTGGTGACCTTGTTCTTAAGGAAAATCAAAATGTCACTACACTCGAAAGGAGTCAACGTGGTAAGTTTGCTCCCATTTGGATGGGTCCTACATTATCACTCATAAATATGGAGTGCAGGGCTTATCGTTTGTCTTCCATGGATGGTATCCACTGAAGCGAGAACCTCTTAATGCCTTGCATTTTACGGCCCTTCTATTGTTAAAATCTCTCTTACACAAATCTAGTCATGACTCGGATCTTCCATACATCCTAATAACTTGATCATCTACTTTCGTGGTGATTTGAAATTGTGTGGTTCTCGCCTATTGCCTCGTTTACCTTAAATATGAGTATCGCGGCTCTACTCATTGCGTTTCTTTTGGATATGTTCCTCCTCATGGTAGGAATACCTTAATCACCACTTCATCATCCCAGTACTTATCTTAATCGGATCTGCTCGGGGCATGAGTACATGTTCTTCCATGTTCTCCTCCCCTTCATCGATCTATCTAGGTCTAAACTCGGCTTCTTCAAAGAGTTTCAAAAAAAAAAAAAAAAAAAAAAAAAAAAGATCTATCAAAAAGATGGGAGTCCCTCGAAGGACAGACTATCCATACATTGTCAAGTGAATCAAAAAGCAAATAGACCATACCCTCGAAGGATGGCTATCATACAAATTTCAAAATACGAGACCGCTCCCTTGAAGGGGCATTTGTTTCTCGAAAAGAAATATTCAAGGCTTCTTGTAATCAATCAGCCTTCGGTCGGTTTATACACTTGTTAGCATCACTTTGAAAGACTTCCGCATCGATCGGTCTTTCCATATCAAGCAAACTTCCCACATTGATCGGTTTGCTTTTGTCCAAATCATGAAGTGAGATTTTAGACCTTTTGTCGATCATATGGAGAATCCTATTTTCCTATCATGGACATGTATTGTCCCTTGTAGGTTCCGACAGAGATACTTACTTTCTTTTCTTTCCATTTCTATCCTAGATCGGTTTTGCGACTAGTTAGTGTCGGGTTTATTTTAATCTTATATAGGGCCTTGTATGCTTGGTCTTTTGGTTTTTTTTCTGGATTCTATCTATGGTCGGTTGGAAGTCCAACTTATCATTTCCCTTCTTCTCAGAGTATCTTCTCTTCTAAGTCACGGTTGTTTACTGCTTTCATCTTTGGCTCTTGCATCTGTTAAATTGACATTTCTTTGCATGTTAATTCAATCACAATTTATCAATCAAAATCTATCTAAATTCATCTTATCTATCAAACATCTATACGTATTCATTTCTCATTGCATCTACTATATCTCATCCATATATCAAACACATCCATCTATCTATCCATCAAAATGTACATAAAGGTACATTGCATCTATCTATATCTAAATCTATCCATCAAAATCGTAAAGGTACATTATATCTATCATATCTAATCCAAACATCGACACATGTGCATCAAGTTGCATCACATCCATCTATCAAAGTTATATCACATATCGATCTATCTAATCACATCTATTTCTATCATCTATCAGTCTATATCTATCGATCACATCTATTTTATCTCTATCGGTCTATATCTTTATCCATCACAATTCGCTACATCTATCCATCTATCCATCAAAACATCTAAAAACTTGTGCATCAAGTTACATTACATCTATCTATCTCTCTTTTTCATCAAAATTTTATCCACATATCAATCAAAATTCTATCCACATCACATCTATCATCTATCGGTTTATATCTATCGATCACATCTATTTTATCACATTTCAATCTATCTAATCACATCTATTTCTATCCTCATCGGATTATATCTATCAATCACGTCTATTCATCATCTATCGGTCTATGTCTATATCATCATCTATCGGTCTATCGATTTATACTCATTTTTGCGAGTGGATTGCGGTATCGCTTCTCCCCGTCGTTTGCTTCCATCTGCTTTAATCTCTTTGCCATAGTGTTGATGCTTGGCTGGTCTATCTGATCATTATTGTGCGCTACATGTTGTCTTTCGGCACATATTTTCGATATCATCATCTATTTCGAGTTTGTTCCCTTTGCGTGGAGCACTCGCTTTTTGTTTAGCCGCTTAGAGTTACGCGGGTCTGTAGGCACTAACGTCGTCTGACTTATAGACCGTCTAGTTGTCCCTACCAATGTGTCTCTCTTTAGATGTTGGCTATTTTGCAGTTCTCCTTACACTCATGGGTCTGTAGGCACTAACGTCGTCTCATGAGGAGACCGGCTAGTTTTCCCTACCAATGTGAGTTCCTTAGGTTCTTTGCCCTTTTGTTTATTTTTATGCGTCCTCGATGATCAGTTCTACTCATTTATCCATTGGGGCATCTGCATTTTTATCTACCTCTTTCAAACTCGGGATCAAATCTGTTCTATCATCCATCCCATCCCTAGTTTGAGGGGGATCACATCACCACAAATTCTTCTCTTCTTCCATCCCTTTGTTTTTGTCTCATAACCTTGCTTATCGCAAGTTACTTGACAAAAAGGGGCAAAATGTAGACACTTAAAATTGGTTACTCAATTTAGTGTCCCTCTTATCCGTTTACGTGCTTAGGTAACTTTGGGGCGCGTTTGCTGTCACCAACTATCCCCTTGGGATATTATCCAATTGTGATTTAATCACCTATCTCTAAATTTAATTCATTTCATCATATCTTGCCCATGGGTAATTAAATAATTAAATATTTAATTACGCTTCTTCATGCATACATCTTAATCACTTATCTACCCCAAATTTATTTTACCCATGTACCACATCTATTCTTAATCTTCCCTAAGCGGGATATTTTCCCGTAGTCGGATAAGCCTTTTCTTTCTCGAATCGATCATTTTAAGCCATCTCGGGAGTCTTCTCGCGATCGGCGCCGACCCATATAGTGGCGCCGATTTTCTAAGGAAGCGCCGATTATAAAAGCAAGCCGAGAACTCGGTTCTAGGGACGGAAAAGAGCGAAGAGACCGAAAAAGAGCGAGCGAGTGAAAGGAAGCACTTACGCACGAGCAGTGAGAAGAGAGATCTTCTTAGCATCGATTGTCTCGGTTAGGGCGAGATCTGTCTAATCAATCCACGAGAGGAGCAGTTACTCTGCCGTATCATATCAACACCATACACCATTATCTATCATCTGGTGACTCTGTTCAGCGTCTCTCCATCTTCGGCACATCCTACGGACTACATTCACCTTAGATCCCGAATCTCGCCATGCAGTCCCACGATTGGTCGATCGCCTTGATTGACATTGATCTTATCGATCGGCGTCGATCGGTCGATCGCCGCCGATCGGTCCCGATCGCCGCCCGATCACATCGATCGCCGCCGATTCTACGATCGGCGCCGATTTCCCTGCAGACGAGGTAAAGGTCACGAGTAACACAAATCTAGCATTATTTCTCGGTTCCCGGTTTTACGTACTTCTGCTTTGTTGGGTTACATTTTATTACTATGATCGAGAGAATCTAGTCTTTATTTACATCTTTTATCATGTATCTTGCTTTTCTTTATTGAAAAGCGTGGTGACATCCGCCCGAGAAGCTTATCGCTTCTCGGACCGCTTCTCAGGCGGTCCACCCATATATCTTCTAACGCCATCTTTTACGTCAAGCAGGTGTTTTGCGGAGTTACTCGGATCTATTGTGCGAATTGCTCGTGTGCGCCGTCTTATCTACATCGACTTCCTCATCCGTCTACATCTTCATCAGTGTATCTATTTCATTGAGGTTTTCGGGGTTTTGTGTTTAGTTTGGTGCATTAACTTGGACGGAGTAACAACCACGAAATTCTTGATCTCAATGAACTTAGTATCTTCCTTGACAAGCTCTGAATGGTTGGGTTTTATCAGCAAGTTGCATAATGAACCATCTAATGGCCTACATATTTCCTTGTAATGATTCTAATTTTTGTAAATTTTTATTCACTAGGAGGCATGTTGAAAAAAGGTGTTAAATTTTTTAAGGTCTATTTGAATGCCACTTTGTGAGATGATAGTGAGGAGATTACCTTTCGTGACTTCGATAATACATTTTCGACACCAAGGATTCAAACATATTTTATACTATCATAATTGTTCCAATAAATTGCATAAATCTTAGGCATGGGTAGACGGTGTGGGGATCTTTGATATATCATCAATATAATTTATGATAATATTGTGAATATAATAGTGAAACATATGTGTCATTTCTCATCGATAAGTTACCCCAACATTTTTTAAGGCCAAAGGGCATCACCCGGTGTAACAAAACATCCCCATGGTGTAGTAAAATAGGTTTTCTCTTTGTCTACTAGGTTTATTTTTATTTGGTTGTAACCCTTGAATTCATCCATGAAGGAAAAAATATTATATCTGGTATAGAATCAACATTTGTGTGATTGTGTGGTGAAACTATCCTTAGGACAAGATTTATTTAAATTATGGAATTCTATGTATCTGATGAACTTGGCCATACTACTTTATAATGGGTATGATGTTAGATATCCATTTGGGATAATCAACAATGCGAATATCAAATAGCATCCACTAGAATTTTTAATTTCTTCTTTGAGTAGGAGTGCGAGTTTTAGGTGCATTTCTTGAACTAGTTTTACACAGGATTTTTTGTTAAGAACAATATTATACATTGCCACGATGGATAAATATTGGCCATATCATTCTACTCCCATGTAAAAAAAGGTAAGAAAATTCTTGAAGAACTTTCCTAATATATTTTTCTCATTAGGTGTGTGAAGAAGAAGCTAATGAATAGTATTCATGGGTTTTCGAGATGTGGGAAAGATTATGTAGAATGGTCTCTTCATTAGGAAGAGTTGATTGATCCTCAATGTATACGTCGGTAGGAATAGTATGTGGAGGATCGGGAGTTTCAAGAAGTGTGTTAGAATTTTAAAAAAAGGGTAGAATTAAGAGATGATGGAAAGCACTTATTATGCTGAAATTAATGCAAATGGTTGTAAATTCCCATGTATTCTAGGAGAGAATAATTAGTGGAAAAAGTTTTTAAATTATCCCAAGTAGTAGAAGTAGAATCACTTAGGATCTTTGTGTGTATACGTGGAAGTAAATAAGTATGAAAGGCCATATAAAATTCCAGAGAGGAGGGTGGTATGAAGGATGATATCTACACAAATTTGTTAGATTTTTGGGAAAATCCCAAGGTGTTGTGACTCTTTCTCCTTGCGGTCCTAAGCCCCTATTGGAAAAAACAAAGTAGTGCAAATATTTATATCCTAGGAAATATTTAGAAAATATTGAGTATGATTAGGAGAACAAGGAATATCATTGGTTTTCTCAATAGAATGACAATATGATAAATGGGATGGATTAGTTGGAACATCATAAATAGATTCATTTGAAACTAGAATTTAAGCCACATATGAAGAGTAGAGGGGACCGTCTGCATAACATGAATCCAAGGCATCCTAAGAAGAACGTTATAATTGAGCTTATAAGGCATTACATGACATGGAATAATGATTGTGTAAGGACCAATAGTGACACGGAAAAAAATGGTACCTAAGAAACAATTTGGGATATTATGAAATATGTGAATAGACATCAATGAAGGATCTAAATAGGTTTCGCGAAAACCCAATTGGTGGAGGAAAGAAATATTAATATTTTGAGTTCAAAACCATTGTCTTTGGACTAAGGCGTGCTTGACCTTGACAATATTTATACAAACCTTAATGTATAAGGGAGGTTCATGGTCTAACATTACTTGAGATGACAACTCATCGATGTGAAATTGATTTGATCTTCATTGAGATATGAATCGTTTGAAAACTTATCATATACATATTTAGGTGATGTGTGAGGATGTATATAAGTGAAGTATCTAAGTAATATTTTATCTTATTGATACAATCAAGTTAATTATGTAAGTTAGTATAGATGGAAATATCCATGATGACAACATCTAATTATGGAGAAGAATAACTATCTAGGAGAGTTCGATCGTTTGAGGTTCACCATAATGCTTATTGAAATTTCTCACATCAATCATGATGTGTAAGAGTCAAATAAAAAATTTTATTTCTTAGATTGGAAGGGGTAGGTGTTTCACCATTTTGGGTTAGTCATTGGAAAGAGGTACAAAAGTTTTCTCTATTTCTCGGTTTGGAAAGTTTTGGGAATTACATAAAATTAAATCAGCAGCTCAAGTGTTGTTTCAAAATGCCATGCCTCATAGATGTAGTCGTTCCAAGTTCATACCTTCATTAGAACTATGCAACAAACATGAAAGACTATTACAGGGCCTAGAAGAAGGCACAAAGGGCAACATGTATCAAAAATCAAATTCTAGAAATACAATCAAGAAGCAAATTTAAAGGAAAGGTATAGTTGTAGTGGTGATAGATTGTTCATTTATTAGTTTGAGATCAAGAAAAGGTATAATTAATTCAATTTATTTCTTTATGATTAAATGAATTTGCATTAGTTTCTTATATTTTTAGGTTCATACCAAATTACATTCTTGAAAATAAAGGCAAAATAAGATACAAAACTCATTACATGAAGGCAATTTTCATTTATTCGTAAGGAATACATTTACAATTTCTCACACAAGCCATGAGAAATAATTGAAAATAAAAGAATGTATATATATGAAAAAATTAAAATGATAGAGAGAAGGGACCCATCATTACTTGATTCTTGGATCCCCTCTTCTTCATTTTTGTTCTATCTTCATCCACTACTTCTCCATATACCTTGAAAGATGGAAAGAGTGATGTTAGAGCTCAAGATCATCTTCATTCCATTTTATTTCCAATTTCTAATATACATGCATTCATTAATTAGGTTATAGAAAAGAAAGAATGTCATATTCTAAGTGTTATAAAAAATGATTACACCCTCGATTGAGTCGTTGATTTGTAAGTGAAAAATAAGTGTAACCCTACATAACATTGGATTATCTTGCGGTGTGGGAGGTTGAAATTAGGATAATCTTCCAGGATAAAATAGGCATCTTATTCTAACCTTTTTCTAACTCCTCCAGAAGTGTAGAGAATGGAAAACTAATCTAATCCTAGCCTAATGCTTTCAAAGGATATGGGGATAGAAGAATGCATAAAAGTAAATCTACTCTAAGTGAATAAGATGCCCCGAGAATGGAGTGCGAAAAGCTAAGTGAGTGAAGAATAGAAAGTCGAAAGGTAAGAGAGTGCGGTGGAGGTGCCATGGTCTAAGATGTATTTTAATTCCCTATATTCACAAAGCATAACAAATTAAAAGGTCCTCTGAAGACATATAAACATGCCCAATATATACCTACAAACATAATGGAATGAAAATGATGCAATACAACTAGAATTATGGAAATCAAATCCACAAAACCAATTTTATTGCTCAGAAACATGCACAATCCATTACAATATAGGCACAAGGAAAAATACTTTACAATAAGCCCAAATTCAAGGCCTTTAGCTCACAATATCTCTAGAACAATTTTGGTAGAGTTCCTTTGCATTACGGAAAGTCTCCCTCAAAATGAGGTAAATTTTTACAATATATTGATAAAGAGCATCAAAATTGCCTCCCTAATTGACATAATTCATTAAGCAGGTATGGGAGGCCATACGAATTTGGTAATTTGTTTGCATGGGCAGTCATGGGTGCCATACCTCATTAAAATGGTAGTTGAACAACCCATTACCACTCCCATTAATGCTTGGTTAGTTCTTGCGCTCAGCTAGTTGCATGTATTTTCTACTCTTGGATGGTAGCACTTTATTCTCTAGCGATAGTTGGTAGGCGTAAATGCGATCATCCATTAGCCCAACATTATTCCCGATACTTGGTGGTAGTTTAAAATCTATTTCCAGCCAGTTGAAATCATAAAAATCCTATTGATGCCTTTTTTTCATCCGATTGCTCTTCATTATCATATTTGTCTGACAGGTTCATAGGAAAAAAATTAGTACCAGCCCAGTAGCATTCTTCAATTTGTCGGGACCGAAAAGCATTGTCTTTTCTTGGTGATTAATATCTATACATGCTATTGGCCGTTAGTATTTTGAGTACTACTAGAAAGTAGCATTTAAGGATGCTACTTGATCTCTTGCCTTTGTTTCTCCACCTCCCGACCCAATATCCTCCTGCTTCTGAGTTGGTAGCATTAAATGTACTACCAACTGGTAACATCCATACATGCTACCAGTGGATTTGATCTTGCTACTTTTTCCACTTTTCGGCTCAAACCTTTTATGTGGAGAGCTCTGTTAGCAGACGATTCTCCATTAACTACTAATGTTCAGACACTCCGTAGGTTAGTCTAATTTGCAAGAGTGCAAAAAATGGAGAACAATTGGTGACTTATGGGGTGATCTACCTGCTAGATCTGAAAGATCAGTGACCTCGAAGTATCCATTGGGCATGTAGTCATAATAATTACTAAAACTAATCTATTACCTGAGAATTTCATCCCTTTAACCTCCAAAACATTGTCGGGGAATTTTATATCACGAGCTTGGTTGGAAATGGAATTTGTAAAATCAATGAAACACAACTATACAAAAATAACATTCGCACACATCCCAAATGGAACATGTAGAGAGTGCACAAGAACTTATTCCAAAAGTAACCCTAGACTACAGATAGAACAATGTGCTACAAAAAATTGGAGGAATAGAAATCCTAAACAACTATGTATAAGGAAGATATTTCACTTTAGCAATAATGCTTTAGGTAGATTCAATTGACTGGAATCTACAATTTTTCTCCATCCAACTTGAATAGCTAGAAAGTATTGTTGTTTTTACATTTTGTGACCATGTAGGGGCCACTCTAAATGGTATCAAATTTTGAATGCCTTCTATTTTTTTTTCTCTATGTGCACCCCATTTTAGAAGCGATTATCTATCTCATAATTCTCTAGCCTTTTCCTTCTTGTCAAATTTCACCTTATTTTGGGCCTTGTTCTTCTCTATTACTTGTATAGCTTGATTTCTGAGCTCCTCAAGCTCCATAAGCTTTGCATACCTTACATCGATGGGATAAAATTCCGATAGTTCTTGTTGATTGAATAGATCAAATGTGGGTAACTCAAGGGATATATGCATCCTAGCCTCCCTCCCATATACTAACATGTAAGAATATTTACACCATTGACCTCACAGGAGTAATCCTATCAGCCCATAAAGATGATTTCAACTTTTTGTGCCAATTCATTTGATTTTCATCTAGATTCCTCCTGATGATTCTCAACAAATTATTATTTTTGGACTCTTGTTACCCATTGGGGGAAATAATTTGTTGAGGTGATGAGGTATACTCCATTCCTAATAGCCCATTCAGTGATCTTGGAACCAAGAAACATAAAAACATTGTTTGATATAGTGGTGTTGGTACCCGAGATTAATTTTGTTATCCGTTCATAAAAGTCTAGTTTGTTAGACTCACTTGCTTCTTAAGTGACACTACCTCATTCCACTTGGTGAAATAATATGTAATTCATGTGAGGATCTACTTGTGGCCCAAGCTATAATTTGGATTAATCACCCCAATGAAATCCATCCTCCATTGCGTGAATGGTTCATTTACAGAAATGGGGTAGAAAGGAAGGTATGGTAGCCTCTCTTTTCCTAAGAAGAAGGCACACTTTTACACTTACTAAACCAATTTAAAAAATCATTAAAAACATTAAGATGATAATATCATGCCTTCATAATTCTAAGAGTTGTCACCCTTGAGTGAAAAATGGCCACCTATTTCTCCATCATGTAACTCATGTAACACCTTCTCTATCTAATCTATCTTGATGCACCTTAGGAGGAAACCATTGACATCTTTCTTTAATAAGATACCATCAAATAATGAAAAGGGAATACAATGAAACCTAAAATACCTTCTTTTGGCATTCTCTCAACCCTTGAGGACATTGACTGTTTGAATGAAATGGACTATATTTTAGTCCAACAAGGATCATGTGAAGCATTGGATGATTGCTTTTGAATATATTGTAACACCCAGAAACAAACTCTTCTCTACCTAGTTGTCTCATCATGTTGTCTGAAGCTAGCGATTCACATAGAGTCCCTTTCCCTAACTAAATTGTTCACCTTAATATCAATGTCATATTCCATGACCTTAGTTACCCAACTAGCTATTTTTTTCATTAAAGTCCTTATTTAAAAGAAATTATTTTATACTGACATGTGTGACTAGTAGATGAATCCAATTATTTGACATTAAATGCTAGAATTTATTCAAACTTCTAATCACAACAAGGACATGCCTCTCGATGAATGAATATCTTACCTCATAGTCCATGAGGCCTTTCTTGAAGAATGTGTAGGATGTTCTAGTCCTTCTTTATTCTATTGCACCAAGATTACTGAGAGATGGTTTCCTAACCACCAAATTCATATATAAAAGAAGTCTTTTGAGAAATCTAGATTAATGAGGTTTGGGCTTGAGATATGGTTTGCTTTATAGCTTTGAAACTCCCTTTCCCTTCCGATGTCCATTTGAATGTAAAATTATTTCTCAACATAATCGTTATTGGGTTTACAAGAACGGAAAAATATGGCGTGAATTTTTGTAAAAAATTAATCCTCCCCTAGAAGATTTGGAGATCATTCTTATAATTGTGCAATGGTAGAGCACATATGGCCTCTACCATCTCTTGATCAAATGTGAATCCTTATTTCGATACGATGTGGCCTAGGAACTTACCTTCATGCACAAAAAATATGCACTTTTTGGGATTCAAGGAAACTCTGAATCTCCTACACCTTTGGAATACCTGCCTTAGGTGAAAAAAGTGGATTTCCCCATTCTTGAAAAATATAGTGTATCAATAGAAAACTAGTATTTTATTCGAAATACCTTTAGAATGCCATATCCATAGACCTTTGAAATTTTCTCTCGTGTTGAAAACCAAAACAACATCTTCTTATAGGAATAGGTACCTGATTTGGTCATGAAGGCCATTTGAAATTGATCTTCCTCTTTCACTGGGTTGAGCTTATTGTATCCTGAATATATATCAAAGAGGGAGATTCTTTCTAAACCAGACACTACCTGCAATATCTACTCCACGGAAGGAAGTGGGTAGTGGTCTTTGAGGGAATGCATGTTTAAATTCTGAAATTCCATCACCGCAAAACCTCATTTCTAGGTTCTGATTTTTTATGACCGGCACCATATTCGCTACCCAGAATTGAATGCTTGGCTTGGGGAAAATGATGCTCACCTCTATCAAGTTATTTATCTCTTTCTTCATAATAGCTATCTATATGAAGATTAAGTGACCTTTAACTTCTGCTTGACAAGTTTAGCTCATGGATCTAGTTCAATCATGTGTTGTGCCAACTTAAAATTAAATCACTTGTCAAATCCTCATAGCTCAGCCCGAACATCTTACAAGAAGTATAGGAAAAGTTGTATGAATTAATTTTTTCTAATCCATCCTCACCTTTCCAATTTGTAGACTTTTACCCTCTCACAAACCAAAATGGGCTCACGAATCTTCCCTTTTAACTTGAATTTTTCCTTCTCTTTTTTGGAATAATAATTTAGGTTGAATAATGAATCTAGAGTCATTTAAACCATTTGGAAATTTGTTTGTCTACTGCCACACCACTTGATCCCCTAACTGCTACTACTCAACTTCTCTAATTGTATGCTGAGAACTCAACCTCCTCCTATAAAATTAATGATCACAATTGATCATTCTCAAATACTTAGCCTCACAACGATTACATGAATATGTGGTTTGTGTTATATCCTCTTAATAGTTTCCACGACATCAAATATTGCTTGATGTCTTCAATTTGATGTTATCCTTGATCTTGTAGTCTTTAAGATGATAATTTTTGGATGCATGTTATCCTCTAACCTAGTTGAAAATTAACTCACTATCTACTAAAACAATTACAATTTTTTTATACCCCTTTTCCTTGCCCCGATGTAATCCATGGATCAGGAGCCTGTACTAATACTATGTTATTGTTTGAGCATGTCAAATGAAAATAGAAATTTGAGTATTACTTCCAAACCCATGGCAAAATAATCACTACGCCTCCTCTAGCTCCCTGCGTGCTCCTTGGCTGTCAAAGAACAACTGCCACTTCATTAACATAAGCACCATCTTTTTGGTGATGCTAGGGATAAGGTGGATTTATTCATTTAGAAAATAAATTCTTAACACAACTTCTTCCATCTCCTTGTTATAGGGATCAAAAGCTCATTTTTGTGAGCCCGCTCGTCCTAGATGTTAAGTCAAGTAATACTTAAGTTTAGTATCTACTTCTGAGTCTTTGGGAAAATCTTCATGATCAAAGCTTTGAACAATTGGCATTGATTGGAATTGGTATATATGTAAGCTCGATATCAAATTTTTAAATAGGTTTAGATATAATAGTAACCTTACCTCTATACCTTTTCCTAAATAACATATGGGACCAATCAGTAGAAAAATAGCCTCCAATTTTTGTAGTGAAGTCTCTTGAAAAAAATAGTACAAAGAATGGTGGCAAGTCTATGATTGACACATCTTGCAAGACTGTGATAGTGGGGTATGCATGTGAGTGTAAGGCTCAATTGTTTGATTACTCCAACTATTGTCATTATTGTTACATCTAATTGCACTACACCTCTAGAAATAACTTAGTAATGAGGCCCATCTAATTGGCTATCTATTTGGGCATTTATTAACTACTTGATCCCAAATCAATAATGCAATTGTGAACAAGATTGCCTCCAATAATTAGAGAAATATAGAATGGAGGAGGCTTCATGTTTTGTATTTAACTCCATAACTTCCTGCGTGGAATACATTAGTGACCCTTTCTTGATACTTGGGTGGCTCATTTGAGATCGGAAAGTTAGCTTTATGGATGCTTACAAAGTTCCCTTTTCAGGGAATTCTCAAAGATTACCACATAAATATGCTTACATTTTTTTATTCATGTGGTAAATGATAATGAATGAAGTTAGGTTGGCATTTTTGTTGCCTATACCTATTATGCTTACTACCTTTTCCGTACACGAGTTTTGACAATGGGCATTCTAGGATGATTTTGTGAACTTGGGGCTAGATTCAAGCTTCTGACTCCTTGGGGTGTGACAAAGGGTTGAAAAACACCTATGTTTGATGATTTTCTTCCTCTATATTTATTTTCTTAGACCTTTTGTTGGCTGCTACCACCTAAAGGAGAGTGATTTACACCACAAAAATCATTTATGCTTATATGGTTCAAAAGTGTGGTCTCCTTTAGAAGGTTCCTCTTTAGCTTGATTATTTGCTACTGATTTTCATCTTGGTTTTGTCTTTTTAGGCACACCCAATAGTTTTACCATCAGGCTTGATAGCAATACGTAGC